>OY728142.1:450672607-453072607 GCA_963277665.1 Viscum album | reverse complement strand
AAATATATGCCTAGTAGGGTGCCAAAGCAGGTTTGGATAACCCCAAGTGTCAACCTAGAGCCTAGGGGATCAGCGGGTTTACTTAATATACAATATTAATTTATTAAATTAATACTATATTTATCATTATATTATATGCAATACATTTATTAGACTTGATTATTTATACATGGTTGTGTAGGCATACTATGTTATACTCACACCCTGGATGATCTATTATTTTGTACACATATATATATTATAGATGCAGGTCTATAAAAGGGAAAGGGAATATATTGTTGGTTTTTTGATTTCTAGGTGGGTTAGAGCTTAGAGATGGGACTAACATGGTGTGTGGAACCGAGGTCTTTGGTGTATTTTTTATGTTATATTGTATTTTTTTTGTATGACTCTCAGAATATCATTTAGTTTCATTTTACTTTTCATTAAAAAAATACTATTGTTTTTTAGGTTTATTCAGCTGTCCTTTATCAGTTTTGGTTGCCTCTTAAATCATTCATATTATTTTCTTTATTTCTACAACTTTTTAATTATTTATCCTCTATAATTAAAAATATTTACATGAGGGTATAGTATCCTCACTATTTTCCTTACATCCTTGATTATATTTTGAAGATAATGGAGTTCAGGGAGGCATCCCTAAGGTCACAAAGCCAACTATCTCAGTCACACGAGGGAGAACTGAGTTGGGGTTGTTAAAAAGTTGTATCCGAGGAATCATGTTTCTTTTCTATTTATTTACTATTTGGGAAAGGTAAGAAGGATAATAGGATGTTTTGAGACATGGTTTGAGCATGGGAATGGGATTACCTAACCCATGTATAGAGGAAGATCTGATTTCCCAGTGATAGGATTATTTTTCATGGTGTTCCCTTTTTATGGTTGATATTATTTCACCTTGGTTGATACACATGCTATGTGATGCTATTGTTTATTGAGATTTATACTCATGGCCTAGTAAAGAATAATATTAGCATGAATTAATTATGATATTAACATAGGTATATATATTGGCATTCATTTTTCATAAGAGAGACATATTTATTATATGTGAAATATTTTCCTTTATGAATTGTGAAATGAGATACCTATTATATCTAATGAAAATGGAATAAATAAAGTGTTATTTCATGCCAATTTACTCATTAATCCATGTTTAGAGAGACCAAAAGCCATTTTTCTCATTTTTTTCACCTATTAAGGTTGGACTTAATGTTATCTATTGTTTTAAGGAGTGTGCCTGTATTGTAGAGAAAAATCCTCCACTTCATATTTGAATTGAGTATCAATAGAGCAGAAATCCGCACACTCCTAAAATAACTGAACCAAAGATTTCTATGGATCCAAATAAAGTGATGGACAATCATCACCATTATATCTTCCTAATGTTCATATGATCCATATAAAGGGAGACTATTCACATCGTTCTTTCAATTTCTAATATGATGAGAATGTTCTAGCTAAAGCAACCATCTATTTTCACTAGGGTTAGAGGCCCCTAAGTAGATGAGTTCTACATTGATTTAATCTATAAAATCTTCAACCACCTTGAGACACTCATAGATAATATGGTGAATCTTTTTTTATACATTATTTATGGACCTTTCAGGAATTATTGGGAAATTTTGGAGAAATATGGGCAGCAAGAAAAGTTATCCTGGATAGAATTTGAGGAAGAGTTTTTGAGCAACTTCTATCTTAATACATTGAGGGAAGATAAGGATTGGAAGTTCATGCACCTAACAGATGAGGTATTTTCAGTGATTGACTACACTTAATGCTTCACCGATCTAGAGTGCTTCACTCCATCCTTAGAATTTGTTTATTTCTTTTTTATGATACATTTTTAGGATGGGATTCTCTATGAGATTAGGTTATAGGTGAATTTCATTCTCTTAAGGATCATTTTATATGTGATGAATTGGGATCTCATCATAGAAGGGAATCTAAGATAGGCCTTGAGTGGTTTCAGATAGTTTCAACATGGTGATCCAAGAACTCTTCTTCCAATGTAAATAATCACTATTGTGATAGTTATCACTAGGGTAGTAGTGGGAGGAATAGTCAAGGGAGTAGAATTTTTCCTTAGGAACATGGTTTGGTGAAGAGATATCAGTGTGTAAGGTTTGGTAAAAAGTGCTTGCAGTATCCTCACCCTACATTATAGTTCCATGTCTATGTAATTTAGGGTCATCTTCAGATGTTTTGTGGAAACTTTACACAATAGAGCAGTGTAAAGGGAACAATACGGGCACCTGAGACTACAAAGGACTCATCTACCCCACAGTAGATAGGTATTTGGAGTTCCAATGGACGTTCAGGCTTAGTTAGGGGATATGGTACCCCCAGTGTAGGATTGGCAGTAGCACATAGAGGGAATATCACATGAGAGTTATACTGAAGCATAGGACTATGTGGAATGTCAATTACATGCTATGCGGACTACTCATACTGGTTTGAATAAAGGGCTTTTTATCGTCAGAGGTATTATTTTTATATCATATACCTTAAATTTCATTTTTATTGATACAGGAACATCACATTCCATAATATATACTTTTTTAAAATGGTTTGGGTTTGGTTTTTGAGATCATATATGGTCTCATGACAATTTACATGCCATTAGGAATGCGGTCAGAGGTTATCAAGCACTTCAAGGAGTGTTCTCTTGAAATTAGTGGCTATCATTTCCTTTTGGGAACATTTTTGTTCCAGATATGATAGAATTTGATTTCATTATTAGTTTTTGTTTTATATTTCTGTGATAAGATCATATTGACTATTATTGGAGGAGAGTTTCTTTTCTATCTTAAGACAAGGTCAGCTATACTCACCAAGATGAGTAGGATCTTCAAGTTTTTCATACAGGATAAATTCAGTTCAAAGTAAGATACTTTCCTCTAGTGGTCAACCATTTTAGAGATGTATTTCTTGAATAGTTATATGTAATACTACTTGAGACTGATATTTTTTTCATGATTGAGTTATTGATAGGAGAAGATATGGTTTCGATAGCACCTTATAGGATGGAACCAGAAAAACTTCATGAGTTGAAAATATAGTTGTAAGATACAGAATATAAGGGTTTTATATGAACTAGTATGTCACCATGGGGTTCTCCCATGCTTTTCTCCAAGAAGGCTAATGGGACTTTGTGATTTTGTGTAGAAAATCAGAGATTGAACTAGATCACAATCAAGAACGGGTATCCCCTTCTACGCATCAATTATCTCTTCAACCAACTGAGTGGTTACAATATCATTCCAAGATTTCATTGAGGCTAGGGTACCACCAGTTGAGGTTGAGACCATCAAACATACCCTGGACTTATTTTAGGAGTAGGTATGGATTTTATGAGTTTGTAGTGATATCATTCAGTCTGAAAAACCCCCTAATGGTATTCATGGATTGATTAATTGGATCATCCATCATTTCTTGGATCATTTTGTTTTGGTTTTTAATGATGAAATCTTATTGTACTCCCAGTCAGCATAAAATAATGACCAACCTCTTGGAAACTTCTTGAGTATATTGAGAGAGAATTAGTTTTATGCCAAGATATCCAAATGTAATTTTTAGTTTGATAGAGATAACTTCTTGTTCTATGTTATCTTAGAGTCTAGAGTGTCAGTGGGTTAATAGAAGGTTGTAACCATTGTATCATGGGATTGAACCAATAATTTCTTTAAGAGTAATAATTTTATTATTCTATCAAGTTATTACAAATGATTTATCCAGTACTTATCTCATTCAGAAGTACTGATGTCTGGGATAACCAAGAAATGGGTAAAAATGGTTATAGGCTTACAAGAGAGATTTCCAAGAGATTAAGAGTAGGATAACCTAAAAAATAATCCTCACCATATCTGAGCCCGATAAGGAGACTCAAATCAGTTATGATATAGGAGTACCACGTGGTCTCTTATGGCTTAAGATAGTTGAGATCACAAGAGAGTAATTATCCTACTAATCATATATAGTTATAAGTGGTGATATAAACCCTAAGGTGATAGAGACACTATCATCTCTATGAATGTTTTATGGTGTACATGGACCACAAGAGCCTCAAGTACTTATTTTCTCAGAGAGACCTAAACCTTCAACATAGGAGGTGAGTTGAGTATCTATAATATTTTGACATTGATATGGATTACACATAAGGAAATGGAAATATTTCTATCGATTCCTTAAGCTATAAGGCATAGATAGAGGTTGTGCAGAAGTGTTATGATGAGTGGAAGATTATGGAACACTTTTCAGACATGTATCTGGATGTTTAGAAGTCCTAGGGATAAGTACCTATGACCTAAACATCTTCTATACTTGAGATTCTAGAATATATCAAGGAATAGTATTTATTTGATATAGAGGGATTATATCTAAGGGAAAGTTTATATGGTGGGGATCCACCACCTAAATGGTCTCTTGGTAGATGTGATATTCTTATTATTCATGGTCAAGTATGGGTTCCAACAAGCTTTCATGGGGATCTGATGAGAGAGTTTCATGATTCTATATGGGTGGTACACCCAGGTTTGAAAAATATGTATCGTGGTCTCTGTAGACAATACTAGTGTATAGGAATGAAGAAAGATATAGTTGGATTTGTGGTTAGATGTTTCACTTATCAATAGGTGAGGCCAAGAATCATAGGCCTGTTGGGTTGTTGCATCCTTGACCCATTTCAGAGTGTAAGAGGGATGATGTCACTATGGATTTTTTGATAGGATTACCCAAGAAACCACACAATAATGATGTATAATAGGTGAGTACGGATAAAGTGAAAAAGGTATCCCACTTATTTCTTATTAGGGATACCTTCACCATTGATGATCTGGGTAGTCTTTACATTCATGAGATTATTAGGTTTCATGGTTTTCTAAGGATAAGTTTTCTAATCGAGATTATTTTTTCACTTATTGTTTTTGGAAGGGTGTATAAAAGGCCTTATGATCGAAAGTTATTTTAAGTACATCATTCCAACCTCAAACCAGTGTCTAATATGAGTGGACTATTCATATTCTAGATGATTTTTTATGAACCTATGTTTTATATTTCAGCGGTTTGTGGGAGTAGTATTAGGAACTCGTAGAGTTTTCTTATAATATTAACTTCTAGGAATCAATAAAAATAGAACCTTTGGAGGATTTTTATATAAGTTCATATAATTCACCTCTTTGTTAGTTGTAGGAAGGTGATTCGGTGCTTGGTTTACCTAGTCTTGTGGAAGATACATCTAAGCTGGTTCAGTTGATCAGGAAGTGGTTGTTCACCATGTAGAGAAGTCATAAATCTTACTTTGAGTGGTGAAGATGATCTATAGGCTTTGATGTGGGTCATCATGCTTTCAATCAGGTGTCTCCTATGTTGGTAAAATTTCATATTAATAAATATGGAAATCCAGGGCAATGATTTGTAGGGCCGTTTGAGATAGTGGAAAGGGTGGTTCCAATGGTGAAGCAGTTGGCCGTTCCATAATGTTTTAGTTCCATGCACGATGTGTTTTATTTATCATAACTTAAAAGATATCCTAAAAACACTTCTTGTGTGGTAGAATTTGATTATGTAGATCTTAGTGTAGATGTGTCCTTTGAGAATAATCCAATATTGATTGTAGACCACAGTGAAGAGTATCTATGGGGAGAGATTGTACTTCTAGTATGGGTGAAATGGAAGCATGAGCATGTTCAAGAGGAGACCTGGGAGAGGGAATCTAATATTTGATCACAATGTCCAAACTTGTTTGTCGATACCCCACAGTGATGCTTGGAGTTGATCAGATATGAGTTATTATATGGTGGGGAGGTTGTAAGATCCCCTCTTTTTCTAAGTATGTCCCTCTTTTATTTTTCTTAAACCTATTTTATTTTATTTTCCTTTTCATCCTTAAACCTTGTTGGTTGATTTTATTTTTTATATGGAGATATTTTTTCATGGAAAATTAACTAAATTTTCTGAATGTATGTTTTTTTGAATTAACCGAGTCCTGGTAAAAAATGGTTAAATTATTAGGAGGTTTCTCTATGCTTTTTTAAATATTTATAGGTGGCTAATGGTTTTTATATATAGTATGGGTTTTGATAAGTCTATAAGAAAAATTTCACATCATGAATGACTTACATGATGTGAACATGTTCCCGAGAACATGTCATGAACGAGTTCAAAGTATGAAACATTTTTACATTGTGAAATGAGTTCATGTAGTGAAATGGTTGATCAAGGTTATTTTAAAATGTATTGATTCATTTTTTGGAATATCTTATAAATTTTGAAATTCACGTCATGAAATGGGATCACGTTATGAATATATAGGGATTAATGGTCTTAACCTACACTACGTGTATGAATTAGTTTCATTCATGGTGAAGCCTTCTCTCTCTAAGCCTAGTGAAACTCTAGACAATTTTAGAGCAATTAATTCCTATATGGACATCTCGGTATAGCATTCAATCTCTAGTGATTTCCTTACATTGATTTTCTCCTTCCTTATCCTTTTCTTCATTATCTTGGTGTGCTATTTTGATCATCATTGAATCAGGTTTTGATCTTGATGTGTATGATCAAGGTTTTCCTTATGATATCCTTCACCTTTGTTCTTCATTGGAATTTCTCTTGAGAGTGTTTCTTTGATCTCTGGATTAATGAGGGTATTCTAAATCTTATCCCTTTCGTATTATTTAATTATATATAGCATGTGCAATATGTGGGATCATGTCAACATTCCTCACATGAAAACTAATGAATTTTATAAAACCTGTTAAATATTGATAATTTATCCTTTTAGAGTATCAATTGGATCACATTGGGTATATAGGCATGGAGACTGAGATTTTTGTCCACCTGATAGGTGTGTCATCCTTAGAACTTGTTGAGACTTGGTTAGTTGATATTAGATCCCTGAGATATTTTATAAAAAATTGAATGATCATTGGATTAATCTTATTAGATGGTGTAACATGCAATTTTGTGACTACTAAAGGTATAATCACCTCAACTAAATTTAATTATTTGATATGTTAATGACGTTAGGATTAAATTATAAATAAAATAAGCCTGATATATTCATGAGGATAATTGGAAACCTAGATTTATGAAACATAACTTTCTAGAAAAATGATAATTTGATGATTTTTTTGTAACTTATGGTGATATATCTTATATGTTTTATTTTTTCCAGTAAAATTGATTTATTAACTTCTAAGCTAATGTGAAATCGATTATGATCAATTCCTAGGGGTGGGATGATCATTGGAATTTTGAAATTATCTATATAAAACTCTTAATTTATATTGATACCTGAGGGTATGGTGCATGATTTCATACCATCTGATGGATAAACACACAAGTAATTCATGACCAAGGGTATCATGTATGATTATGGGGTGTATAAGGACCATATTCTTTCTCTCTAGATTCCTGAGGGTGAGATTCAAAATATCTTGTGGGTACAGTCCAATTAGTAATGTGATGTTTCTAAAATTAATCCTCGATGGGATAATATACCACTGGTTGGATGATCCTTCCTAATGCAGGAGGATTTAATTTATCCAGAGATACCCAGTAGGGCACCGAAGTAGGTTTGGATGACCCTGGGTGTCAACCTACATCTTGGGGAATTAATGGGTTTACTTGATGCATAATATTAATTTATTAAATTAATATTATATTTATCATTATAATTCATGAACTATATTTCTTAGACTCGATTGTTTTGACACAGTGGTTTTGGCCTACTAATTTTTACTCACATCCTATATGGGTCTTTGTTTAGTACTTGGATAGATCTGATGGATGCAGGTTCAGACAAGGGAAAGGGGCCCTATTACTGATTTTTGGATTATTGGATGGGTTAGATCTTGGATATGGGACTAAAATGGGGTTTGGGACTAGGGTCTATGGAGTTTTTATTTGAGTTTTCTTTTATTTGTTTGTATGAATCTCAGCATGTCATTTAGTTACCTAAAGATTCTCATTACATCATACTATTGTTATTTGGATTTATTCAGTTTTCATTTCTCATATTTGGTTTCCTATTAAATTATTCATATTGGTTCAATTATTTACACTACTCTGATATTATTTTTCTACTCAAATTGAAACTATTTACCTGAAAGTATGGTCTCCCCACAATATTCTTTACAACCTCACTACTAGTTGTCATCCTCTAATATAAGGGAAGGTAAGACCGAGGTCATGTATAATAACCCTGGTCTTTATTACACATTTAAAAATGATTTATTACAAAAACGTGAAATTAATACAACCTAGGAGATAGATAGTTCTCGTGTATTTGGGGATTAGGAACATTAAATTACAACTTAAGACATAAAATAATACATCTTTATCAAAAACTTCAATTACCTGACCACAAAATTCCTTCATACTTAGCATTGAATGGGATAACCTGAGAACATACATAAGAAAAGGGTGAGCTATAAATCCCAGTAAGGGAGTAAACAAGGCATAACATGATGAATACAATATATGTTAGGAAATCGGCATATCAATGGAGCACAAGAGAAATATGAACATAAAGTCATGATATACCATGATTATCATAACATGGAAATTTGGAAACAACTTAAAACATTGTATCATAAACATAAATGAATCAGGTAAACCCATGTCCCATCATGGTGAACAAATGTCCTAAAAGGAATCTTGTAAAACCATTTCCCAACATGTTGTATCATGATACTAAACATTACCCAATGAATTGGAGCACTATCAGGGTGCACCCTCCATAAACATTTCAACCTCATGAATAAGTGTGTAAGATTGATCATATAACATGGATTCATTCAACATAATCGTTTATTCCACGATCAAGGAATGTAGAATTCCAAAATTAAATTCACAATTAAATAAGTATGCGTGCATAAACTATAATACTCTTGATATTGGAATGGTTATGGTATTCACTGCATGATGATTTTGGTATGAAAAATCACGGTGCAATTTCAACAGTATAATAATTTCATATGAAAATTCATAAAATGGGTTGATTAGAGAGAAAGGGGTCTCAAATAATTTATACATTAAATTTACAATATGGGGTCACGGGAAATAATATCCCAACATGTGAAATTTAATTTTAGATGCATAATATAAAAGGAATGGTTGAATGGAAATGAGAAGAGAGAAATCCCTTACGAAATTTCAGCATAGTAATGGCATAGGTAAGGGTCTAAATGGCGGGGGGGATAAATGATCCCTCATTGAAAAAAAAATCAAATGGATAGTAGGGAATTGATTATAAAATTATGAAAATATAACCAATTTAAATTAAAACGACTAATTTAAAATAAGGTTCTTGAATTGAATGGAAGAGAGAAAGGTGAAGATCCCATATGAAAATTTAGCATGGTAACAGGTGTACATAAGGGTTCATAAGAGGTATAAATGAGAGTGAAAGGGGATATAATAATTTATAAATAAAATTTCCTGTAAGGAGGATATTTAATAACATATCCCAACATAGTAATAAAATAAATTAAAATACATAACATGAAAAACAATGCTTGATAAAAGAGGAGGGTGGAAGATCCCTTACTTGGATGTGCGATCCCAAAGGCTTCGGAGAGGCTTCTCGGGAGCTTGGGGCACATTTTTAGGACTCTAGGGAGTGGATATCATAGTGAGGATGAGACTAAAGGAGTTTTGGGGAAGAGTAATGGGTTCTTGGGTGGGTTTATATAATAAAGGAGAGTGTATTATTTATTATTTAGGTTTTGGACACTACAGACAAAAATATTCAAAACCACAAACCAACCCATGGTTTTTTCCCTTTATTTATTTCCAAGGTTAGTGAAAAAAATTATTTTATAATTCCAATGGTCGAAGGAATTAAAATATTATCATTTCTTATGTGGAGGCGAGTCACACCATCAAGGAAATGAATTTTAAAATCATAAAATATATTATACATTTTAAAGGATTCACTAAGGAATTATAAAATAAGTCAAATAAATATAAAATAAATTTATTTTAAATTTAAAACATATATTTTGTTGAAGATACATTTTATTATATTTATTACATCACTATTGGGTCATTATGATGTCATAAAAACACTATATATTTATATATTATTTAATTTTTACCCAGAAATTTTATTGTCTCAGAAAATTATGAAAAATTCACCATTGGATAATTTCGATGTCCTAATTCCAAAAAAATATTAATTTTATGTAAATAATTTTATAAATATATGAATTTTCACTTTCAAAATGAGAACTGACATTTATTAAAAATTTATGGGTTTTGAAAAATAATAGTTTTTAAACATTAATAAAAATTACACTTGACTTTATAAAAATTATATACTCACTTAATATTAATAAAATTAATTTGATAATAATATTTTACTAAAATATTAATTATTTAAAAAATTCATTAATTCCTTCAACAAATTCTTTAATAAAAAAATAAACTTTCTGTTTTATTGAATATAAATATAACTCTTATCAAATTGATCCTAATAATTTGTAGATAACGAATTGATATAATAATCATTTATAATAATTATTTTTATAATATTATTAAAAAAAATTTAACGTATTTATTTCTCAAAATAAACATTTTTACCTAAAAATAATTTATCAAATTCTTCATTTTTTAATAAAGACCATTCTCATAAAGGAATTAGTGGAATAAGAATTTTATTTATAAAAAGGGGTTACACAATAAGTAACTAAAAACTTGTTACATAACCCCTTATAACACCCAAATAAGACCTAAGGGTAAGGTGTGCGATGATGAGAGACTCTTGGGGTAGCTTAGACAACTTCGCCCATGTGGTAAAATTTATTAACTTGAACTTATCCCATAAGTGATTTCGTTCAAGCTTAACATGTTGAAGCTCAGCTTGGGATTGGTCAACAGTGAAGCCTGGTGATGCTACCTCCTTTCCAAGCTGCATAAAATGATTTTTATATAGCCTGAGTCTACTGGATGAGGCCATTTCCATCTTTTTATTTGTCGAAAGGATTTTTTAAAACCATATATTTATATTAGTTGTGCGATCAATATTCAATGCAATATAATAAATGACAATGATACTTAATTTTCATTTAAACCTAATAATAATAAAAAAGCAGTGCATGTGTTTCCTATATCCATAATACATTAAAATTAAGGGAATTGTATTCATAAATGATTAGGTCATTACAACCTTCCCATTTATGAAATTTCACCCTAAAAATTTCATTTTCCCACAAAAAATAGATGATGGTAACTCTGACTTATCACTTATAATGGTTTCCAAGTTGCTTCTTTAAACTTGTGGTTTCTCCACAACACTTTTATGAGGGGCATTTTCTTGTTTCATATAACTTTTTTCCTATGATTTAAGATCTTAATTGACTTCTCTTCATAAGAGAGGTCATTATCCAATAGTACCACCTCTGGATTGAGTACATGTGATGGGTCAGGTATGTACTTCTTCAAGATTGATACATGGAATACATCATGTACTTGAGTCAGGTTCAGTGGGAGTTTTAGTTGATAGTTCACTGCTTCGATGTGATTAAGGATATCAAAATGGTTGATGTACCTTGGACTAAGATTCCCCTTCCTCTCAAATCTCATAATCATCTTCCATGGATATATGCGGAGGAAAACCATATCTCTAACATAAAACTCTAGGTCTCATCGATGTTTGTTAGTATAACTCTTTGTTTGACTATGAGCAGCTTTGATGTGTTGTTGGATAGTCTTAACCTTATCCACCATTTCTTCAACCATTTCTAGACCAAGAAGTTTTCACTCCCAAACTTCATCCCAACATGCTAGTGTTCTGCACCTCTTTCCATAAAGGGCTTCATAAAGAGCCATTTGGATGCTTGAGTGGAAAATGTTTTTGTAAGAGAACTCCACCAAAGGAAGATGTTGGTCCCATCCCCCTTTTAAATCCATTAAGCAAACTCTCAACATGTCCTAATGTGTCTGGATAGTCCGTTCAGATTAGCCATCAATTTTAGAGTGATAGGTTGTGCTAAAGTCCAACTCAGTGTTCAAAGCATATTGTATACTCTTCCAAAACTTAGAGGTGAATCTTGGATCTCGATCTGACACAATCAATAGTGGTACTCTATGCAGCCTTACCACTTCTCTGATGTATATTTGTGCCAGTTTATCCAATGAGAAATCATCTCGAATTTCAATGAATTGTTCGTTATTTGTAAGACAATCCACTATAATCAATATAGCATTTTTTCCTTTGGATGTATTCGGATGTCCGGTGACAATTTCTATAGTGATGTTCTCCCATTTCCATGTTGGTGTGGGTAATAGTTTCATCATACCCTTATATATTTACCTCTCAGCCTTCACTTTCTAATATACGAGGCACTTTGATATCTATTTGGTGATCTCCTTCTTCATGTTATCCCGCTAATAAAACTTTCAAATATCTTGAAACATATTTGTGTTTCCTTTGTGAATGGAGAAATTCAAACAATGTGCATCATCCAAAAGTTCTTTATTTTACTCCGGATTTGATGGAACACATAGTCTTGAACCAAATCTCACAATTCCTTCTTAATTAACATTGATCTCTAAGGATTTCCCTTTTCTAATAGATTCCACATTATTTTGAATTCCCACATTATCTTTTTGAGCATCTTTTAACCTTTCCAAAAGAGGCGGTTGAGAAATAATTTATGAAAGGATTGACGATGTTCCCTTCTTTATGATTCCCTTGTCCGTCTTCATCAAATATAATAAGATTATATCCTTATCAATTATCATCAATGATAGAATTGTTGGGTCATTTCTACTTAGAGAATGCACCACCTTGTTCACTTTCCCAGGTTGGTAATGTATTGAGCAGTCATTATCCTTGATGAGATCTAACCATCTTCGTTGTCACATGTTCATCTCTTTTTATGTGAATATATATTTGAGACTTTTGTGATTCGTATATATTTAACACTTTTTCATAATGAGATAATATGGACATATTTTCAATGAAAAGATCATACCTTCCAACTCCATATCATGTGTGGGATAGTTTTCCCATGAATTTAGAACTTCTTTGAGACATAGGCGATGACTTTGTCATTCTGCATCAAAACACAGCCCTAGCCCTTCTTTGAAGCATCGCTGAAGACTACAAAAAACTCTCCACTTATGGGTAGGGTGAAAACATGGGTAGTGATAATCCTCTTCTTCAACTCCGTGAATATTTCTTCACATTCATCATTCTAAGAAAACATGAATCTCTTCAGACTTAGCTTGGTAAGAGGGTTTGAAAATCCTGAGAAATTTCTCACAAATCGGCAATAATATCTAACCCTAGGAAGCTATAGATATCCATCACAGATGTTGACCTCAATAATCCCTCAATTTCTTTTGTTTTGGAAGGATCCATAGATATCCCATTACTTGTGATGATATACTTCAATAATGAGACTTCCTTCAACCAGAACACACACTTTTTGTACTTTTCATAGAGGTTCTCCTTTCTCAAGGTCTCTAGAACAGTTCTTAGATACTCATCATGCTCTTCCATGTTTTTAGTGTATATTAGAAAATCGTCTATAAAGACTACTGTAAATTTGTTTTGGTAATCTCTAAAGACTCTATTCATCAAGTCCATGAAGATTGTTGGATTATTAGTGACTCTGAAAGTCATTACTATGAATTCATATTGCTCATACCTTGTATGAAAAGCAGACTTGGGGATATCCTCCTTCATCACCCTTACTTGGTAAAATCCTGACTGCAGATCCACCTTAGAGAATTATTGTGCTTCATGTATCTGATCAAAAAATTCCTCAATTAGTGTAAAAGGATACTTGTTATTTATTGTGATTTTTTTGAGCTCATTATGATCAATGCAAAGGCGCATTGACCCATCCTTCTTCTTGACAAAGAGGACTGGTGCACCCCATGGTGAAGCACTTGGGCATATAAACCCTTTATCTAGATTCTCTTGTCGTTGTTTATTTATCTCATCAAGCTCCACAATAGGTATTCTATATGGAGTCTTGGATATTGGCAATTCCCTAGTTATAATATCAATAGAAAGTTCAACATCTCTTCTAGGAGGAAGACTAGACAATTCCTCAAGAAACACATCAGTGAATTCCCTTACAATAGGCATGTCTTTGAGGATGGTTCCTTCCTTAGACTCAATCATCTGAGAAAGATACACATTCTCATATGGAAGTAATATCCTTGCTTGAGATGATGGTGCCAAAGAAGATTCATCCTCTTACCTGCACTTGTATAGAATCAGGGGTCGATTCACTATATGGATAGTGATTTCCCTCTCGTGAAAATGTATATTGGATCTATATGAGGAAATCCAATCCATGCTAATAATTGCATCAAATTACACCAAGGGAAGCATTATGAAGTTCACCAAGAAGTTAAATCCACAAATTGTGATAGGGAAGGAGTTATATTCCTAGGATGTAATAATTACCCCATTTTCTATTTTAACTTTCATCTCTACTTCCACTATTTTTTTTGATGTTTGGATTGTTTTAATAAGCTTTTGAGATATAAAAGAATGCATAGAACCTGAATAAAAAAGTGAATTCACTATTCATGAATGAATAACTAGTGTACTTGTCACCACATTGTTTTTGGTATTCACTTCGGTGGTAGTGATGTTAAAAGAGCTCCCTTGAGGCCTTGGAGGTTGTTTGCTTCCTCCAAAAACCCTTACGTTAAGGAATTGGTTTGCAAAGTGCCCTGGTTATTTGTAGTTATAGAAATGAACAATGCACTGAGGATCAAACGAAGTGTTCCTTTCCTCTATTGTGGTAGAGGTTTTTTCTTATCATTAATCACTAGTTTTGTGCCCTTTCTTCCCACACCTAAAGAATTTCCTTGTCCCCTTCAAGAAATTTCTAGGGTGCTTCTTTCCGCACCTTTGGAAAGTGGGATGTTGGAATTTCTTAGCATCGTTGGATTTTTCCATCGGACCTCTAGAAGTAATGTCAACTTTTCGTTTCTTATCCCCATGATACCCCTGAGATTCTTCGATCTCCATCTCGACTTTGAGGTCACATCAGACAATATCCTCATAGCTGTCAAATTTTCAAATCTCTAGGGCTTTCTGTAGGCTAGGTTTTAGTCCACCAAAGAAGTGGTCAACCTTGCATTTGGTGGTAATGAAAAAACCAAAGGCATATCATGAAAGTTTGGTGAATTTTTCCTCATACTCCCCAACATATTCATCATCCTTTTTATTGAGTTCATGGAAATATATTTCCATCTTAAGATAGAGGGTGTGGGGAAAATATTTATTGAAAAAATATTTTTCAAAAATCCTTCCATCCCATCAACTCAATCTCTTCCTCAGGATTCATATTTTTTATCATTTTCCACCATTGATCAGCTTCACCCTCCATACTATAATCAGCTAGATGAACCTTCTCTTGTTCAGAACATTGAAGGATAGAGAATATCTTATCAATGGAGTTGATTCATTGTTCGGCGATTGAGGTATCAGATGATCCATTTAAAGTAGAAGGCTGTTTTCTCATGAATCTCATGATTTCAACTTATTATTTCTAATGGGGTTTGGATGTTACTCTTGACCCATGTTTCTATTCAAAGCTTGATTTAACTGAGAGAGTATCATGAAAAAGTTGTAGATTCCCACTCCCATAGGATTGGACATCTCATTAGAGTAGTCATCACATTGATCTTCGCATAGGTTGTTAGCTCGAGTCCTCTTATTTCCGGCCATTGGATAGAATAATAGGAAAATTAGAAATAATTATTTTAAACTATTAAACACATAAAGGTGAATCTAATGACGAAAAGGTATACCTTATAAATTAAAAATATTTATCTAACTTATGAATTTCTAGGCTTTAATCTAAGCTATCTTTTTCTTGACGTATATTCTTATGGGATTTTTTTCTTGCTCCCTTAATAATGTTTCATACTAATCTTATGAATTTACCAAAGAATATTCCCTGGGATTGTCGAACCAAGAATTCATCAAGGCCCGTTGTCATACACCAATTCCTGTTTGAGTCTAGATCAAATATGTGTTTTCAAGTTTTACCCCTAGATACATTTGTGTCAGATCCACCTCTACTAGTTCGTATCCAGAAAGGGATATATTTTCTTGATAAACACTTACTCAATACTCACAAAAAATTTGGGATTATTTTCTTATACTTAGTCTTATCCATAAGGATTTCACAAGGGTTTTCTAATCCTAATCCCAAAAATAACTAAACCTACCCTCTAATACCAACTATAACAACCCTAGTCTTTATTAAAAATATAAACATGATTTATTACATAATACTTAACTTAATAAAATCCAGAAGATCGAGAGGTATAGTGTATTTGGGGATTAGGAACATTAAATGACAACTTAAGACCTAAAATACAACATCTTTATTGAAAAATTCTTTTACATAAACACAACATTCCTTCATACTTAGCATTTCATGGGATAACCTGGGGATATACATAAGAAAAGGGTGAGCTATAAATCCTAGTAAGGGAGTGAAAAAGGCATAACATGAAAAATAAAATACATTTTTGGAAATATACATGTCAATAGAGAAAAATAGAAAAACTAACATAAATTCAGAATATAGCATGATTATGATAACATGGAAATGTGGCAACAACTTAAAACATTGCACCATAAACTTAAAGGCATCAGGTAAAACCCTATCCCAACATGGTGAATAAATGTAATAAAAATAATAAGGTAAAACCTTATCCTAACATTATGTGTCGTGATACTAAACATTACCCAATGCATTGGAGCTCTATCAAAGTGCACCCTTTATAGTCATTTCAATCTCATGCTTAAGTGTGCCCCATAGATCATATAACATAGATTCATACAACATAATAATTTATTCCATAGTCAAGTAATGTGTAATTAATACTTTTAATTCACCATTTTAAAATTATGTGTGCATAAAGGTGAATACCCTTGATTGAGGAATGGGTATTGTATTCATTACATAATGATTTTGGCATGGAAAATCACGGTTCAATTTTGGTAGCATAACAGCATCATATGAAAATTCATAAAATGGATTGATGAGAGAGAAAGGGGTATCTCATAATTTATACATGAAATGTATAGTAGGGGGTCATGGGACATAATATCCCAACATGTGAAATGGAATTTTAGATGCATAATATAAAAATAAATTCTTGAATGAAAATAAGAAGAGAGAAATCCCTTACGAAATTTCAGCATAGTCACAGCATAGGTAAGGGTCTAAATGGGGGAGGATAAATGATGCCTCATTGAAATAAAATATAATGGATAGTAGGTAATTTATTATAAAAGTTTAAAAATATAATCAATTGAAAATAAAAATACTAATTTCAAACAAGGTTCTTGAATAGAAAGGATGAAAGAATGGCGCAGATCCCTTAGAAAAAATTTTCATGGTAACAAGTGTACATAAGGGTTCATAAGAGGGGTAAATGAGAGTGAAAGTGGATATCATTATTTATAAATCAAATTGAAATTAATTAGGATATTTAATAACATATCCAAACATAGTAATAAAATAAATTAAAAGACATAACATGAAAATAATGCTTGATAAAAGGGGAGGGTAGAAGATCTCTTACTTGGAGGTGTGATACAAAAGGCTTGGGAGAGGCTTATTGGGAGATTGGGGTGCCTTGGGTGGACTATAGGGAGTGTAGAGAAGAGTGAGTATGATATTAAATGATTTTTAGGGAATATTAATGGGTTCTTGGGTGGTTTTATATAGGATAGGAGGGGGGATTCTAAATTATTGGTGTTTTTGACACTACACACTAAAAAATTCAAAACCACAAACCAACCCATGGTTTTTACCCATGGTTTCTAGAAAAGGGAGGTTAAAAATAATATTTCATAAGTCCAAGGGCCTAATACATTAAAATATTATCCTTTATTATGTGAAGGTGAGTTACACCCTCAAGGAAATGAATTTAAAATAATAAAATATATTATACATTTTGGAGGATTCACTAAGGCACTATAAAATAAGTTAAATAAATCTAAAATAAATTTTTTAAAATTTAAAACGTATATTTGGTTGAATATCCATTTTATGGTATTTATTACATCACTATTGGATAATTATGATGTCATAAATCATAGTATATATTTATATATTATTTAATTTTTACCCAAAAAATCAACTCTCTCAAAAAATTATGAAAAATTAAAAATTGGATAATTTTGACATCCCAATTACAAAAATAATATTTATTTTATCTAAAAAAAATTCTAAATATGTGAATTTTCACTTTTAAAATGAGATCCGATATTTATTGAAAATTGATAGGTTTTGACAAAAATAGTTTTTAAACCATAATAAAAATTACACTTGATTTCATAAAAAGTATATACTATTTTACTATTAATAAAATTAATTTTATAATAATATTTTATTAAAATATCAATTATTTCAAAAATTCATTAATTCCTAAAAATAAATTCTTTAATTAATTAAATACACTTTTTTATTTATTATATAAAAATATAACTCTTATCAAACTAATTCCATAATCATTTATACCTAAGGAATTGATAAAATCATAATTTATAATAAATTTTTTTATAATATTATTAATAAAAACCTGAATTTATATATTCATCAATAATACCATTTTTACCTGAAAAATAAATTTATCAAATTTGTCATTTTTTAAGAAATACTATTCTCATAAACGAATTTGTGGAATGATACTTTTATTTATAAAAAGGTATTACACAATAAGTAACTAATACGTTGTTATATAACCCCTTTTAACACCTTCATAAGACCTAAGGTTAAGGTCTGTGATGTTGATAGACTCTTAGGGTGGCTCAGACAACATTTCCCAGGTGATAATATCTATTAACGTGAACTACTTCTGTAGGAAATTCAGTTCAAGATTAACAGTTGAAGCCCATCTTGGGCTTGGTCAAGAGTGAAGCCCAGTGATGCTACCCTCTTTCTAAGCTCCAACAAATGAGCTTCGTATTCCCTGAGTCTATTATATGAGGTTATTAACTCCTTTTTCTGTGTTTAAAGGATCTTTTAAAACCTAATATTTATATTATTTGTGTGATCACTCCTCAACGACTATATCATCAATGGTAAAGATATTTAATGATCATTTCAACCCAATAATAAAGAAAGAGTGTATGTGTATTCTATATCCATAATACATTAAAAGATATTTAATTTCATTCAAAAATTATTGGGTCATTACATTATGTATCCAACTGGCTCAGTCACTTGAGTGAGCATCGGGTTGGGGAAGTATAATCTTCACATGTCCCTTTGGTATGTTTTCCTTCTCAAGGATTCTGTTAGGCCTTATCAATTCCCTAGGTACCATTTAACACTATATTGTAAGTATTTTCTCAAAACTGATTGAAAACTTCTTGTAGGTATTATTTAATTACTTCACTATGTATGGGACTAGTTTTCAACGCTACCTTGAGAGTCTACAATTTAAAAAAAATGTATTAAGAAATACATGGTTTTAAATTTTGAAATGTGTTATTGTATGGTAAAATATGTAATTTTTTATCCATTTAATTTCTAAATCTATGATTGAATTTGAAAATTATAAATTTTATGTTATTTCCACTATACCATACCCCACTACTATTAAAAACATCAGATCATTTCTAAGACATGTTCGATTTTTTTGAATTTTTATTATAGACTTTAGAAAAAAAAACACCTTTAACTAACCTACTAAAAAGGTAAACTAATTTTCTTTTTGATTATTCATGTAGTATAGCTTTTGAAATATTAAAAGAGTGCTTGACCACTACCACCATTGTCTTCCCACCAAACTAGATTTATCCTCTCAATATTATGTGTGATGTTTCCAATTGATTTGTAGGGGATGTTCTTTACTAAAAGATTTATAGACTTCCAAAAGTGATATCCTACACTTCATAGACCTTATACACTACCCATATTAACTACACAACAAAAGATAATAAGTTTTTGTAAATTTTCATAGCTTTATAAAAAAAATTATTAACTGTTAGGAATTAAAGTAACAATTTATTCTCATCCTGAAGCATTGAGATATTTGATGAAGAAATATGATGAAAATACTTGACTCTTGAGATGGATTTTTCTACTACAAGATTCTAACAAAGAGATAAATCATAAGAAGGGATATGAAAATACAGTGTCTGTCCATATGAGTAGGCTACCTCACACTTACAAGATAAAACTAATCCCCAAGACCAATATAAATGATTCATTACTTGGTGATAAATTGTACAACCTCACCCAAATACCCTGGTAAGCTGACATAGTGAACTTCCTGGTCACAAAAAGGCACCCTTCTTCTTTTCTATACATCAAACCTGTAAACTAAAATTTGAATCAAAATATTATTTTTATAAGGATCCTTGTTTATTGAAAATTTTCAATGACCATGTCATTTGAAGGTGCATCCCTAAATAGGAAATGAACTATGTACTTTCTTTTTTCTATAAACTTGCTTTTAGAGACCATTTTCGACCTCAAAGAACCACTAGATAAATTTTTGAAGTAACATTTTTTGGACATAAATATTTAAAAATTTACATGATTTTTATAACAAATGACTAAAATGCAAGTTTACTGGTGGAATTTACAAAAGGCATGAGATTCCCCAAAACCCTTTGATTTTCTGTGAGATATTTGATGTATGTGCAGTTGAATTCATTGGCTCATTCACTATGTAATTTCTATTTTCCTACATTCAATTGGCAGTAGAATATGTTTCTAAGTGGATTCAAGTAAAGGAAACTCGACATGGAAATTCAAAAATTGTGATTGAATTTATAAAATCAAATATTTTTGCAGGTTTGGAATACCTCGAGCTATAATTAGTGACCAAAGAACCCACTTCTATGACAATGACATAGAGTAGCTCATGAGGAACTATAGAGTTCACCATAAAACCTCCACTACCTACCACCAACAAACAAATGGACTAGCCATAGTGTCCAACAAATAATTCAAAATAATTTTTGAAAAGTTAGTGTAGCCCTACTGCAAGGAATGATGTAAGAAATTAAAAGATGCACTCTGGTAATATTGAACTGCCTATAAAACCCCATTAGTTATGTAACCCTATAGTATTGTCGATGGTGAAGGCTGCCACTTGCCTATTGATCAGTAACACAAAGCCAACTGGGCTACCAAAATTCTGAACCTAGAGTTTGTAAAATATAGATAATAGAGGAAGTTGAAAATGATGGAACATTAGGAGATGAAAATTGAATCATATGAAAACTCACAAATTTAAATGAAAAAACTAAATATATTCATGAAAAATTTGTCCTGAAAAGATAATTACAAGTTTGAGAAAAAGTACTATTATTATCTTCAAGGATGAAGTTATTCCATGGTAATCTTCATTCCAAATGCACTATTCCATACATTGTAACTAATACATTTTCTTTCGGTTCAGTTGAAATTTAAGGAGAAGGTTTTAAACATCCATTTAAGGTGGACGATGAAAAATTGAAAAATTAACATGATTATATTTGTAAATAACCTAATGAGGAGTCTAGATTCTTCCCTAATAATAATAAATAAATCACTTTTACATTTTATCTTTTGATTATATTGGTCTGGTTGATTATTTTATTTTGAAATATTTTTTCTTGAAAAAGTTCAAGTTTTAATTATACTAGAAGTGTCTTTAAACCAAGTGTGGGGGAGGAGATAAACCTATTAGAGTAGTTTTTAAATTCTTATTATTTAATCTCTCATAATAAATCAACAAATAAAAACATTTTTTATCTAAATATAGTTTTATACATTGACCCTATTGGACAGTTTCCTATTTTTTCAAACATTCCTTGAACTTCATCGATGTCCTGTTTATTTTGAAAGTTTTATTCCAATGTTGAGTAATTCATTAGTTCTGAAACATTGAGATTTAAATAATTGATGAATTAATTTTAGCACCCTATTCATGGAAGTTTTTTCTTAGAACTAGGAAAGTGAGTGTGAGTGAAAAGATTATTATAGAATCAATTTTATAATTTAAGTTCACTTGGAATTTAGAACTCGATCTGAGGTAAATTGATCTATGTGATAAAATAACACCTTGGGGAGTCAACTCAAATAAAAATGATATAATTACATTGAACTAGGAATAAAAATGTGTAATTTTGATCACATGGTGAGTCACCAAGATAAGGGAACTTAGTGAATTTTGGTAGTTAAATAATTTCATTTTCAATATCAATAAGTGTTGTGCGTAGTGACTTATAAAAAATTAGTTCTAGGAAAAAATAAAATCAAGGGTATTTTTAAAAATTGGTTCATAAGGGTGAGGGTAATATTGAAACCATAAAGGGGGATATTGACTTATAACACATTCATTTGAGTTGTATCAAGAAAGTGTAAAATGAAACTTTAGTTTGAGGAAACTTAGGAAAGAGGGAAAAATTGAAGTTCACTTTGTTAAAACTTTTATTCCAGTTGAATCTAATTTGATCCACTTTTGGACTTGTAACTTTAACTAAATTGAAAGGCGATGGTGTTTTGATTCAAAAATGGGGCATGATAATTTTCTTAATGGACAATTCTTTGTTTACTTCTTCTCTAGCTGGTAAATTTAGATATAGATAGGATAAATTTATTTTTCTATTTGAATAATTTAAATTAATTAAAAATATTTCATGTAAGTGCAATAATTAAAGTTTAGGGGAGTTATGTGATCCAAAAATTTTAATTTTTTGTCTAAATTTCTTTATAATAACACCCATTAATTAAATAAATACTCTGTAAATTGTGATTTTTTTACTATCTAAAATTGGAACATAGTATGAAATTGGATTTAAATATGGTTTTTATTTGTATATTGATCTTTTGATATGAATTTTGAAGCTATACTTTGGAAGGTAATTAAATCTTAATAAATTTTTAGAGTGAATTCGAATACTGCACTAAGAAAAAATGTGAATCTTTTGTTCTATTGGTTGATAAATTACAAAGGAAAGAAGTGATTGTTCTATCTATAGTTACTACACTGACAATGGGAACTTATTGTGTTCTATCCCCAGCATTTAGAACCTATTGTGACATGGTAGGTATGGATACCATATATGGGGACTTCCACTACCTACCATGAAGAGGAACCAAATGTGAATTCAGCTGACTGTGAGCATTGCTCATGGTCACTCTGTTACCTTTTCATCAAACAACTCACATGGTAGGCATATATATCATGACCTTCCCCTATCTCACCACATATCATGATAGGAATACCTACCATGAAATTTTCCCACCTCTACCTACCATTCCCCTACCTCTAAAGAAATAATGTGACTATCAACTATTAAAAATATTCCACTTCACCTAAAGAACCAGATCCCTATCAAATTAATATTTAATATGATCAAGAGGCTAGGATCCAATCCAAATTTCTTTCACCACCACCATGAGAAAAATCGTGATTCCTCCAACTCGAGTATCACCACATTCTAGTTCCACCCATGAATTTGTTCCAATGGTGGAGTAAAGACACATTGCTAACAAAGTCACAACTATACACTGATCCAATCCGATCTCTGCATTAACTGAGGTTTAGATTTGGCCTAATTCACCACAAGTAAATATTCCCTACCTGTGCCACTTTCTAAGAAGTTCTGACATTAAACTTAGTTGCGAAGGAGATCACTTCCATACAACACCAGAGCCACATGATCAAGGAAAAAGATCCCATGAGAAAATAAATAAAAAAGGAGAGATACATCGGACTATAATTCCAAACTATCTTAATATATTGAGAAGATCGCTACACCATTAAATAGAACTACCCATGTATTCAATATTCAATACTGAGGTAAATAAGATACATGAGAATCCATCCTATAGAGAAATACAGTGCCACTTACAATCGATGATTGGAATTTATTATCCAATTATGGAACATCTGGGTTACCGAAACAGACAGGGTATGATGTTTCATGATTAAAAGAAATTATTCATAGAAAAAATTAAAAAAAAGTCCATAAATTAAATCCCAATCCTGTTTTACCCTCCAATTAAAATAAATACATCCACTATGATGTGAAGCATTGGATCCCTCCACTGCAAAAAGGACACTAATCTTGATCATGGTAAGAGAACTGATACCTACATAATTCATCTAGTCTCTTGATGTTGGAAATGTTATGGTCATCTAGAATAATGTAAAACTAATCCATGTTGAATAAAGAGTAAATTCCTAAATTTCAGGAAGAATTGTGTGCCTCTCATGTAGAGGAAATCATGCTCATATGGACAATAATTCTTCTATAAGAGGAGAAGCATTGGATCATTTAATGGGGTGACACTCATGCACCACTAGCTAAGACTTTCATTTTATTCTCATTCCCAATTTTTAAAACACCAATAATGGAACACTAGGACATTTTTATTCACACCAAGGAAAATCTCTTCATTCCCCCAATTGATGAATTCTAATTATTCAATGCTTATACTAACTCCTTTGTGGATATTAACAGTTTATTTTATTAATGTTTTCTTCTGGGTTTATCTTTTAATTTCTTCTAATTATTATCATCACTTAACACACAATCCACTTGGATTTAATTCACTGTATACTACAGAAATCAACGGGATAATTCTAGGATGAATGGAGGTATCCAATCACTAGTCTAATAGAGGTTAGGGAATACAGTTATCTTTTCATTTCTCTATCCAAATATAAATAACCTGGTAAAAGTAATCATTAATATTTTAATTGATAAGAGGAATAATAGAGACCAATTGAATAATTATTTAATATAAGAATGAGTTTTGACCCAAGGCAAGACCACTAATTATTAAACAGAATTTTAAACCAATCTTTCCTATTGTTTGCAAAAAAATAAAACCCAGAAAAAATATTTAAACTCATCCATAGAACTACCTTCAATGAAGAAAACCTGAGTCCAACTATACTTAATTATCTAAGGTTCAAAATTAGTTTTATAGATTTCCCCGTGACAGGTTCTTATCAATTAGGCATACACATATATTCCACTTTATCTATTTACATGATATCCTCTTTATATTAAAGAGATATTTTTTATAAACTATACATTGGAGGATGTTTTTTATTTAATAACTACACTCATTACATTCTTAAATACACTAGATATATAATTAGTGCTTCAAAATATATCCATTGAATATTTGAAAACTCTCTACTTGTTAAGTTAAACGAGGTTAGGTGTATTCACTTAAAGCATGGTTATTTTATCTCATGGTTGGTTGACATGATCATTTGGAATGGTTGGTTTATTTCCTCTTGTGGTTAGTTGATTTACTTATATAGTAGGTATATTAATTTACATAGTAGCTTCACTACTTCATATGCAAGGTTTAATCCTTCATGTAGTCACTTCACCAGTTCACAGGGAAGCTTCATTCCTTCATGAAATAGCTTTATTTATTCACATGGTATCTTTATTTGTTAATATCTTAACTACACTAGTTAATGTGGCAGATACTTTGTTCTTGTAGTTACTGCAATACAGACAAACGATCATTACAATATGTAGAGAAGTTATACTAACCTATTTCATGGTTACTTGGTTGTTCATATGGTAAGTTAATCTTCTATGTGTGGTAGGTTCATTACACATGTGGTCAGTATAACTTCCACACATGGTTAATTCATGACTTGGATAGAATTTTCTCACCTAAAACAGGGTAATTTTAATTTACATGTGTTCATTTAGAGTACAACATGTAGTGGTTTCCACACAATCACTTAACATTCATAATTATTACAAATTCTTCACTCGATAATTTCACTACACATACAGTAGGTTATCATAGTAGGTTCAAGACTTAGTCAATTTTATCATTTTTGTCAAAAGATATTTGACTGACATAAAACATGAAATTCATTATAAACATAATAAACATGATTTTGATTCATTAAAATAAGTAGGTTCTAGACTAACACATAATTACACATATATATATATATTCAAAAAATAATGTTTAATTTAATTTGTATCATTCTCAAAGACACTAGAATTTTGATTATGGTAAAACGAATAAATTTATTTATTAAATGTAATTTCATGTGTGAGTTTGTGTGTGTGTATATAACACAATAACTATAAGTATAGGTCTGGGGAATTTTGGTTGTTGTTAGATAAGATTTTAGTTATTTTTTGGAATTAATAAGGAAGGCCTTAGTTTAGTTATCCTTATTTTTAGAGAAGTAGATCATGTATAACTATCATGAATATATAGGTTTAACATTATACACGTTGTTTATGATAATTCATATTATGACCCTATATTTATTAATTTTCTTTAATTTTAAAATGAATTTAAAGGATATAATTTTTTTGAGTGAACAAGGGTGGAGTAAATAATATGTGATCTTAATATAAATTTAACATTTCAAATCCTATTATAGTTTTCTTAATAATAATTATCAATAAGTAAAAGTTTTCAATACATTATTTATTTTAGTGGTCAAATATAATGAGCTGGTTTTTTAGTGTGTATATTTTTCTCTATTTACATATATGTGGGTCATGATTAATTTTATTTTACACTTATTTTTGAATTATATAAGTTGATTAAAGAATAATTTAATATATAAATAAAAATTATGATAGGATAAAAATTATTTAACATTTTATTAATGGAAGTAAAAAATAAAAGATATATACTCATCATATCAATCTAAATAAAATTGGAAAATAATTAAACTAGATATCATAACAATGAAATTTAAATATTAGGGATCATATTCATCTATAATCACTATGATGATGATGATGATTTTAGAAAGAAATAAAATTAATTTATATGGAATAAAGATTTAGTTATATGAACCATGTCATGAAATAAAAATTTTTGTGTTACTTCAAAGTAAAATATCCCAAAATAATGGTAAATATTAAGTATAAATGATAGAAGTGATAATTAAATTATATAAAATAATAATTAACTATTTTGATGGTGAGAAAATATATCTCACCCTAAATTCATGATTTTAAAACACACTGTGGATATTTATATATTAATTTTCCAAAAATTAATAATATTTTTATTATAAATAGTGTATTAATTATTAATAAATAATTTTTATTAATCAATGAACCATAATGTAACTTTTTACATCTTTCTTAGAATAATAATTATTTATTAATATGGATTGAAAAAATCTATTTTAGGAAATTCAGTATTTATTTTACACATCAATATTTATTTTCCAACTAAATTTCTTATATTGATATGTTATTTTTACAAGTAATTATTACAGTAATATAGTCATTATAGAAGTAATATAGTCATTAGAATCTAATTTTTATCATCATAAGATATATTTTACTATAATAAGTAACCTTTGAAAATAATGAATTTAATTTGTAAATAAGTATTTATAAGTTCATCATTAATGTTATATGATATTTTGTAGGCATTTTATATGATAAAAATTTCATTCAATGGTTAATTAACATTTTTTACATAGGAATAAGATTTACGAATTTTTTGTAATTTTTATTTTACTATTTACTTTATCATATTTATAGAGTTACATAAAATGGATACACTAGATGTTATAAATTTTATTTAGCCATTGAAATAATAATATTGTTATCACCAATAATGTTGGTTACACTGAAATGTTTTCATGAAAACTTATTTAAAATTTTATTTTCACATCATTATAAGTTGATTTTAATAAAATGGATATAAAATTTGGATAAAGAAAATAAAAAAATAATAATTTTTTGAATTTTTTTTAATTTTTTGACACATTTCAATTTAAAGTGAATTTTAAATACAACACACACAAATTCACACACACACACACACACATATATATATATATATCTACGTTACCTTTTAAAAGTGAATTATGATATAAAAATTATAAAATAAAATTTTTATCATATTCATAACTTAATTTAAGTATTATTGGTGAAATAAAATATTTTCAAATATTTTTTCTCAGTATCCCAATCATAATATAAATTTTATAAGAATAAAATATTTTTTTTCAATTTAAATCTTATTTTTGGTTCCATACATTATATGATTTATTTATAAGATTTCATTTGGTTTTAAAGTTTTTAATCAAATTTAATGTTTTATAAATTAAAAAAATATAGTTTGGAAACTATTTTGGAAATTTTAAATAAAAAAATAATACAAATATTTTAATCTCCCAAACAACATTTACTCGTTTATTTTTCATGTTTTGATATAAATAGAATCCCCAACACCCCAGTCTCTTCACTACAAATCCCCATAGGCTGGTTCTCCTCACATAATATATATCTATTCTCACTTTAATAGGTTCTTAATATTTATAAAGGATATTATTTTTAATATCAAAGCACAATCCAGATGAGGTAAGGCTTCCACCTCTACCCCCCCCCCCTTTATTTCCCATTTGAAGTCCTTTGTATTAATTATTTTCATTTCAATTTCATATTCAAATATTGTCTTATATCCATTATAGTATTATACATTTGAGATTTCATGTCCATGTTCTACTTATTATATTTCCATTCATAAGAACAAACCTTGTTCATCATAATCCTTATATCTTTCTATATAGGTATGCTAAAACTTATTGTTTTAAAAAGGAAATTTCTGGTTGGGGGCCACTTTACTGTTGTATATTGTAATAAAATGATCACATGTCTCATGAATTCTTCATCAAGTGAACTTTTAGAATGTTTCATTGGTTTATCCTTCTATTATGATATATAAAATTTATGCCTTAATAATACATTTATACTACCCTTTCATAAAAATATTTTTTCATAGAGTTGAAATAATAATATTCTCTACAATGTGAATACTCTGCAATTTTTTTTTTTGATTGAATTGAATTTATTAAGACAGTCACATCATTCAATTAACAGGAGAAAACTATTGAAAAGTCTTTATATTTTTTTTATTTTATATGAGTTAATCCTATAAGTCAATAATTGTTTAAAATTCATGTAAAGTATTATTGATATATATACTATGGAAATCTGGTATATTGATGAAATAATTATAATTATATGGGTGATTTATCTATCACTGATTTTTTTATTTCTTTACTATATTATTTTCTAAAATTTCAGCTAATTATTATGATAAATTTTCTATACATGCCTTTCCTTAGGAAATAAATAATATTTAAAAAAATGATACGAGGTCATGAGGGTTAATTTTTCCACAAAAATCGTATACTCTGTAATTTTATTGATGGTTGTTGTAACTTACTATATTTTTGATGAGGTATAAACCATTTCAATTGCAGTTTTAATCTCTTTTTATCTCCTTATAAAAATGAACAAGAGTTTAAGGTAGGGTTTGGACGCGTCTGGGTATTTTTTATAGCATAATGCTCTCATTTTTGGGAGAAACATGTGATACGCTTGGTTAGGGAATGGTTAGTGATAACGGTGCACCTCAATTATATAGTCCTTAGAGCGTGTCACACAGCTTGTAAAACCATGAACCCTAAGACACACAACCATGGAAATTTGTGCAGATGGTTTTCATAGGTGATGAGTGTAGTGTGAAAGTGTTTTTTTTACCGTGTGAAAACCGTACAAGTGTTTTGTGCTAAGGGGTAGTTATGGTGCATGGTTAGCATGTGGTTTTTCCAACCGTGTGACTAAACCATGTGACCCTTAAGAGAGGGTGAATTTATAATTTTCACCTATATCCTCTTAAATTTAAATTTATCCTTCTCCATTCTTTATTTCTGGTAGCCAATTCATATTGGATCTTGCGCTTCTCTATCTTTTAGGATTTGAGCATCCTCCCTCATATGATGTTAGAACCGCACATTATTTATCACATTTAATAAACATTTGTAAGATCTTAATTCCACTTCATTCCTTTATTAATTTATTTCTATATATGGAATGGTAAATATATGTGAGATAATATTACCTATTTCTTAGGTATTTGGATTTTTCTCAGATTTCTGCCATTCTAGCTAGAATCTGAAGCTAATACTGGATAAGGAGTTGTCTACCAAGAAAAGGTAGGTAGTCTATTTCTTTTACCATTAAATTCTCAATATTTATATCATGAGACATCATGTCTCACAGTATACCTTCCATGTAATTCCTCCAAAATGTAAAATTAATTAAATATATGAATAACTTCTTTCTTAGGGTAGTCCTTGAAACCTATATTCATCATAAGAGGATGTCTACCTTGATGCAAAACACCCCTTAGGGTGTGTCTCCTTTAAAGACCCATGAACCTTATGCATTGGAAAGTGATCGAACCACCAATTGAGGTGTCTTGATTTGACCCCTATGAATGAAATTTAATTTGAATTAAACCAAGGATGAATGGTAGGCCACGTACATAGGCCCTTACTTATACTAGTTTATAGCTTGAGTTGTTGTTATGAATTAATTTGAATGACCCTATTCCTACCAAAAAAATTTCACATTTAGATGCAACTACCATAATATCTATAGTATTAGCTCCAAAAGGTATCTATACCATATTCAATGCTTTGGAATCAACTTCAAGTATTATCCAAAGTAGTATTGTTGGTGAAGAACATTTTGAAAATTCACAAAGAATCAAGAAAACTTTATAATGTTACAAATAACTTCATGACATTATATATATTCTTTTTTAGGAAAATAAAAGGGTTCTAATTAGAAATTCATGGTACGGGCTCATCGAGAATAATAATTAAAATAATTATAAATTAATTATAAAACACTTGGAATGATACATGATTTATTTTGTAGGATACCTTTCATAAGAACATTGGGTGTTTGTTTTTATATTTTTTCATGAGTGATACTTGGGTTACCTATGTGTAATTCCAAGGATAGGCTCAGCGGTTGGTTATTTATATTGCGCCATATGTTATACTTGGGTTACCTTTGTAGAATTCCAATGATGTTCTAGGAGGGAAATTCCATTATAATATGCCTTAGGTGATACCTGGGTTCCCATGAAGAATGTCATGGATAGGCTCATAAGGAAATGTGTTTATAGCACACATGGATAAATACCCTGGAAACCTTTTTGGAATTACTTAGATAGGATCAAAATGAAAATAAATTAAATCAATTGATGTGTCTTCCAAGTCAAAGAACATACTTTGATTCAGTCTATGATTTTCATACTTGGCGACCTAATTGTACTTCCTAATTTAGTTTAAATGACATGAGAATTTATGGAACTTTATATGACTGTCCTTATTACATGTAAACCATGGTTATACACAATGGGCCCTAGAATTATAGATATAATACTAAAAAACTAAGTACTCAGAGAGATTTCAATTTAGGCTGAAACAGGTAGTGTCAGTTGTTTGTCCCATGAAGAACCCAAACCAATGTGGTTTATTTTATTAATTGATTACTCTTATTTTTACCCACACATAGTTCATAGTATATTCATATACTGTATAGTGATAGAAACCACTAGTGGTGGCTTATTGAGTTTATCTAACACCATGTTCAGTCCTCCGATTGTTACTCAGACACACTTCGTTTATCCAGATAAGTAAAAAGAAAAGAAACATTCTATGGATGATATATTTTCTATGCGAGGATGGTGTACGGGTGCATAGAACAAAGATTATTCTCATGATGTTATTTAAGATAGATTTTGATATTTTTTAATTTTTTGTAAAGAATGTTTTGTATTCTTGATATTTTGAAACCCATGTATTTTCCATTTTTGTATATAAATACATGATCATTATTTTTTATATGATATTGGACATTTTTTCCATTATTTTTTATAGTATGTTGATTTTATTGATGTTATCCTACTACTTATTAATATTGAGGATGTGATACTTTCACTTTTGTATTATCTTAACTCCACTCAATTTTCTATTCTCTACTTTTCTCCATTATCACATGGGGTGTAGTCTCCCTACCATACCATCAAAGAACATCGCTTATAGATTGTAACCTCTAGTGTACAAGGTGGAACACTTAAATCCATGTGTTTAGCCGGGTTCAATTAATGATGAGTGAACTGGGTCTCAGACATTAAAAAGTAGTATCAGAGCCTTATTTTTTATTTTTTTCTTACAGTTTGGGTTATTAGAAAATAGACTAAGAATATGTCAGAATTTGTTAATGAGTCTTGGCTGGGAGTAGCTAGCCCATGTATAAGGAAAATAAAAATTACCTAGGATGGGAAATATTATTATAGATTATACCATTTAAATTTGTATTTACTTTTCAATTGGGTGATGCACATGATTTATGGAATTTATTATTATAATGGATTATCTTTTGCCCTTAGCCCAGTATAGAAAGGAGGTATAGTCCCATGCATCATTATAGGTACTTGAGGATTCACATGAAATGAATATTTCATTCCATATTTATTTTATTGTGTGAATTTTAGCATCAAGTTGTAGTTCCTAGATTGATATATTTTTGTTATCTTACTAACACTTCAATAGGTTATATAAGATAAATAACTGGTTACTTAATGTTCCTGCATCAACCTAAATGGTGTTTTCCCTCATATATGGATGGTGGAACCTCAACTAACAAAATTTAACATCTTAGAGCCATGATCCATTGGTTATATGGGATGAAACTTTATTGGTTACAACCAAATAGATGCCAATATCACTTTAAAGATTGTGTGTGACCCTATAAAATTGGAATAGTGATCCATATAATTGAACCCTTAAAAAGACTGGTTGTAGTTACATGTAGTACTGATTTCAACTTATAAATATCGGGACTTTATAACTTTGGAATGTAATAAAAATATAAATAGACCATGATATATATATATATATAAACAACTAAATTGAAATTATTAAATGAAATGGTTTTCATTTATTAGAGATTACAATTGAATCTTAAAGGGTTTTTTCCTCTATAACATGAAATTTAAACTCTATAAACTAGAACCCTTGATGTGGTATATGAGACCTTAAACCTAACCTAGCCTTTGTAGTGTGAAGTAGGGAGTGTCTCCTGAAATCCTTTATAATCTTCTATGTCGCCAAAACCTAGCTTTAGAAGTAGGAAAATGGTGTCAACTCTCATATAAGAAGGACATGTACATATCCTATTCTTTTATCCTATAATCAATCCTATTATTAATTTTGTTCTGACACACGCATTTGGAATTTTAGAAATATGAAACCATAATGGCCTCAGTTCGTATGCCAAGAAGGTGGAAATGACTATGTTCTAAAGGTGGTGGTCCCTTAGACACCATTATTGCCTCATGTAGTTCCTCCTATATCACCTTCTATTATTTCTAATCTGGTTAGGAATTGTCAATTCTAATATGGTTTCTATTGAGTAGAGTATTCTATAAAGGGATCCCCTAGACCTACCCCTATTATAGAAGATATGACATGAGAATCACAACAACATCACCCTCCTACCTTTTCATAAGTAGGTAGTCCTTTTGATACTACGTCAGGGATAGAGGCCATGATTTCTATCTTAGATAATTTTGATATACCTCTAGAGAGAAGGTTCAAGCTCTCAAATTATATGCTTTGTGATTCTACTAAAATTTGGTGGCATGTTATTATGCTGGTAGATCTCCATCAGGATATAGTCTGGTGTAACTTTTAGATTGTCTTCTATGATTAAATATTTCCACATACACTGTGAGATAACCATGCTAGAGAGTTTATACACCAATAGAAAAGGTGTTATACCTATGATAGGTAATTCATCCCATTTCAATGAGCATTATCACTTCTCACAGACTCTTTATAGTGATGAGTTGACAATAGTTAGGAGGTTTTAGGATAGGATTATATATGCCATCTAATATCAGGTGAATATTTTTGGGTTGACCACTATTTTTGAAATAGTGAAATAGAACCTTATCACTGAGAAAAACTTGAGGAAGTCTGATAGTGTGGGCCAGGGTGGTTTAGCTTCAAGACATAGAAGAAGTTAGTTTAGAAAGAGGAATTGTTTCCTTAAGTTTGTTTATGGTGGTAGTGGAAGACAAATGACATGTACTGACAGTTATGTTGTATGTAATAAGTGTGTTTGGTCAGTCCATAAGAATCCTTAGTGTACTAAGAACCCAATTGAGTTCTAATCGTGTGAAAAAATTGTACATATTCATAATTTTTTAGAACTTTTTCTCTATATCCTTGTGAAAAGAAATCTGAACTATCTTCACATTCGATAGTAGGGTCCAAAGATCCACATCAAGCCAGAAGCTGGAATACTACAAGCTCATCAGACTGAGGAGTTATATGTGGATGCAGAATCATTCTTATGAGATGCATATCCAATAGAGAAAGTTTTCTTAGGGTAGTCAGGTTATAGATCGGGGGCATGGATCAAGCTAGCTTCATGTAGAAAAGCCTCTACCATAGGAGCATATCACTGGAACTTCTATAGTATGAGGTATGAGTTTAGTAGCCTCTACATTAGTGTATACATTATTTGACATTGGAAACTCACATTATTTTATATTTTTTCCAATTTTGTAAATCCTAGTGTTTGAAATTAAATATTTCTATTGGTTAATGACACTTGAAAATCCATTGGGAATTCAATCAGAAAGTGTATTCCAATGTAGGGATTTACCCTAGAGATAGGTGGATACTATTTCATATAAAACCTATTAATCCTCAAGATTATATGTTTTGACATCATTCTTGGGATGTAATGTTTGGATCCTTACCATTATCTTGTTTATTTCTATCACCAAAGGGTATCCTTCACATCACTCGAGGGTGGAGTTTCCACTCACAATAGAGAATGGAATGTCCATGTGAGTCGAGATAAACCCAAACATCATGGGTTAGGTGAAGCGATAACCCAAATTTCTAATCAATATATGGATGATTATGGAATGTGATATACAAATTTCCCTCATATAGTGGGAAGTTTCAGGTATTCCTTCCCCAATGACTGTTCTAGACTTCCTATTAAGAGAGAGGTAGAGTTTATAGTTTAAATAATGTCAGGATATGAACAAGAATCAATTCATCCTACAAGATGGATACTACTGAGTTATAGGATCTCAAGAGGTATTTAGAGTATTTGGAATCCAAAGGGTTTATATGACCCAGTATTACACTTTTGGGTTTGCCCATTCTTTTTTATATGAAGTAAGATGACAACCTTAAGCATTGGGTGGATTACCACTAGTTGAATCTACTTACAGTTAAGAACTAGTATTCAATACCTTGTGTTGATGACCACTTTGATCAACTCGAAGGAGCTAGGGCCTTCTTGAAAATTTATTTGAGGTTGGGATAACATCATGTACGATTCATGACTTCTGATATAATAGGTACTACATTCCATAGTAGATATGTATTTTATGAGTATTTAGTTGTTATTTTTGGTCTAATGGATCCACTGAGAATTTTCATGGCTGTGATGAATGATTTTTTTTCACCCGTATCTAGAATATTTTTTGGTAGTATTTGTAGATAACATTTTGGTATACTCGTACACTTGACATGATCGTGTCAAAAATATTGATATAATTTTGAGTATACTGATACAGAATAATTTTTATTCTAATCTCACAAAATGTGAATTCTATTTTGATAAGGTATAGTTATTGGGTCACGTTATCTCAATGGTTGGAATGTTTGTGGACCTAGTGTAGGCGAGATTCATAGTTTTATGGGACAACCCCAGGAATATATTTTATATATGTAGTTTCTTGGGGATAGCTGGATATTATAGGAATTTTATTTAGGATTTTTCACACCTTGCAATACCTTTCCCAGGCTTGACCAAGAAGGGTGTAAAAATTTTTTGGTCTGAAGAATATGAGAATGACTTTTAGGAGTTGAAAGTTCAGTTGGACTCAACACAAATCTTGATTCTGTTAAAGATGGATAGAAGTTATATAGTTTATTATGATGTTTTAGGCATCAATATAAGATTATTTCTGATGAAGGTAGATCAGTTTATTGCATACGGGTCTCATCATTTGAGACCTCACGAGTGAAAATACCCAACACGTGATCTTGAGTTAGCATTTGCGGAACATGCCTTGCATTTTTGGAGGAATTACTTGCTGGGAGAATGGTTTTGGGTATAAACACCACCAAAGCCTTAAATGAATCTTTATACAATAAGATTTGAATCTCATATAACATAAATGGGTTTAATACCTACAGTCATTCAATTTTTATCTTACTTGTATGCCTGGAAAATAAAATGAAGTGGTTGACATTTTGAAACTAAAGACCAAGACATAGACCATTCAAGAGGCCAGTATCGAGTGATAATTAATCGACTTGTTTTTGAGATTCAATTACAGGTGAAATGTTATAATATTCATCATATGCTTTCTTTATTATCAGGAACCTATTCACATCAAGATAGAGTGAATATGAGGTAGCTATCTAACTTTGAGGGCTTAGTCCTTAGGAAGATTGTTTTAGGTGAGAAACCACCACCTCATTTATGTTGATGATATCTTGCACATTTATGGGTGTTTATGGGTTCAAAAAGGGATACAATAGGAGTTGAAGTGAGATTATAATGCCTCTACTTGTGTAGTACATCCCAGACTTACCAAATGTACCATGACTTATGCACCAGTATTGATGGCCTAGTATAAAAAGGGATACAGATAGTCTCATTACGAGGTGTTCCACCTATTAGAATATAAAGGAAGAACACTAATGACCACATGGAAGACCACATAATGAGACCACCTAGTTACGGTAGGTTGTACCATTCACCCTTATGTTGGTTATAAGTAGGAGAGGTAATTCTATTGGGACCTTATCTTATTGAGGAAACTTCATAAAAAGTGCAACTTATTAGAAAATGTATGGTTATAGATTAGTCTAGGAAGAAATCTTATACCATACACCATCGAAGACCACTAGAGTTCAAGGTTAGGGATCTAGTCTTATTACATGTTTCTCCAAGGCAAGGGTATTGAAAAAATTGAAGGTAGGGTAAGCTTTTATATTGATTCCTCATACCTTTTGATGTTTTAGAGAGGGTTAGATTAGTGGATTATCGATAAAAAATTCCATAGAGGTATAGGGGAATGAATTATATCTTTCATTTTTCCCAGCATCACAATTATCATTTTAAACCATCTCATTCATTTGATCTTGAGGAAATTTATTTGGGGGCCAATGCTTCTTTTTAAGAGTATCTGGTTTGTATGATTGTTCATATCATAAAGACTCTTTGAGGCAAGATTGTTCCTATAATATGAGGGATATGGAAGCATGTATTCATACAGGATGATACCTGGGAGAGAGTGTCCAGTGTATATGCTCATCAGACATAACTATTCTTGTATGATGATCAAAAACCCTCATGGAAACTCATACATGATATTTTTTTAAAGAGGGGAGGTTGTAACACCCTAGATTTTTGATGAGGTGGGAATCCTTTCCATTACAATTTTAATCTCTTGTTTTCTTCTTATAAATATTCCTAATAGTTTAAGGAGGGTACAAGTGAATAAGGGGATTGTTCGGATCCTAGATCACTGGTTTTTTGGGAGAAATAGATGAGGCGCGTGGTTACCACATGGTCAGTGTTAACTGTTCACCACAATTGTGTGGGTCATGGAGGGTATTGCGCAGTTTTTCAAACTAGTCACCCTTGGTCATGTGGCCATGTGAATTGTTGAAGATGGGTTATAGAGGTTATCTTCATGGTGTGTGCATATTTTTTCTAACTATGTAAAAACCATGCAAGGTTTGTGTGTTAATGTATAGTGATAGTGCATGGTTGGTGCCTGGTTTGGCTAACCATGTGGAAAAACAGTGTGCCCGTTGAAAATAAAATGAATTTAAATTTTTCCATCCTTCCTATTAAATTATAATTTATCTTTCTCCCTTTATCATTTCCAGTAGCCATCGTATGTTGGATCTCCCTCTTCCCTGTCTTTTAGGATCTGATCATCCTCCATTATATAACCGTAGAATATCTCATTGTTCTTCATGTTGGATCAGCATTGTTAAGCTCTTCATTCCACTTCCCTCCTATATTTGTTTATTTTTCCATATGGAATATTAAATATGTGTGATCTAATATGCACTATTTTTAGGTTATTTGGCCTTTTTTATGATTTCTACTATTCTAGATTGAATCCAAAGTTGACACCATATGAGGTGTCATCTAGATAACTAAGGTAGATGGTCTAGTTATTTTTCCCTTAATGGCTTAATGTTTATATCATGTGTCATTGTTTCTGTAGGATCGAAATAGTGATGTAGATGCTCAATTTACAAGAGGGGGGGTGAATTGTATACTTTAAAAATTCCTTTGGAACCTTTAAAGTTAGTTAAGAATAACTATGTTTTCCTTAAGAAAAGGAAAAGGCTAAGTTTAACAAAGTTAAACTAAGCAAATTCACATCACCTCTAACACCGAATGCAAACTTGAAAAGAGATTCTGAAAGTAGGTTCCGGAAATATGGTTCCAGAAATTGAAACTTAACAAAATATTACAATATGAGATTCTACCTTAAAGCATATAGAATCTAAATGAAACAGAGTAAATTAAGGAAGTATAAGAAAATTATACTTTCCTTATAATACAAAATGCAGAGGAAATAAAACAAGTAGTTAAACTACAAGTAACAAGATATAAGTCTTTTAACCCAAAGAGAAGGGTATCCAACAACCTTGGATAAAGGTCCCTTGATTTATACTTTCAAGCAAGTCTGTCTTACCCACACCAGGGTAAGCCCTCGATACGAAGATCGGAGTCTCTGTCTTGCTATCCCCGCAAGCCCTCAACTTTAAGGTAGTTGGCAACATCTGTCTTCCTCAGCAAGGAAGCCCTCGAACTTCAAGGTAGTCGGCACCTCTGTCTTCCTATCCCCAGAAGCCCTCGAATGTAATCACCAACATTCGGAGTCACACTAAGCTTTGAGAGTTAATAGGATCCTCTCTCTCTAGAAATCACTTCAAGCATGTAATCACATGAATCAAAGATCTGTCAGTCTTTCAGCTTTTTTGCAGCAACGAGCTCTTTCAAATGAGCTCCTATTTATAGGTAAGGTCGGCTCCTTTTCCAACGGTCATATTTTCCTTAAAGATCGGAGGTACCTGTACATGTGTCACTTAGACAACGTTTAGTTTATAACAAAATAGACGACTTCGTTTTATAACAAAACAAGTGTAACAGAATGTACGACATCGTTTTAATTCTAACTTAAAAGTTCGGAATGAAAGCTTCGGAGTGAAGATTCAGAGTGTAATGAAAATAATAAAGAGTAGACAAATTATAGAAGTGTATGCAGAATAAAAGTTCGGAGTCTAACCAAAATATTTTTCGGAGTCCGAATTAATTCAGAGCGTATAAAACAAAGATGGTCAGATTCTGTTTAATAGATGAATTCGGAATGAGAATTCGTCATTAGAATTTATAATGAGAATTCTTCATCAGAATTCGTAATGAGAATTCTTCTTCAGAATTCGTAATGAGAATTCCTTATCAAAATTCGGAATGAGAATTCGTCATCAGAATTCGTAATGAGAATTAATCATTAGAATTCGTATTGAGAATTCGTTATCGAACTTCATAAGAATTCGTATCCTGAATCTGGAATAGAACTTAGTCAGAGTTCATATCCGGAATTTGGAATGAAACTTCCTTACAGTTCTTATCCAGAATTTGGAGTGAAACTTCCTTACAGTTCTTATCTAGAATTCGGATCCTAAAACAGAATTCTTCATATCAAAGTTTCAATGATTCCAAGAAAATTGAAATGAATCTGAATCTCATACTTAAGAAAAATATGGATGAAAATATGATAAGGATAATTTTTCTTATAAAAGAAATTTTCCTTATAAAAGCAATTTTCCTTATAAAAGCAATTTTCTTAAAGATAAGGTGTTTGTGATTTTCAAAACAAGAAGGAATGGAAAAGTCATAAGGAAAACCTTATTGACTCAACAATCTCCCCCTTTTTGGAAAGCACAAACATCCTTACGAAAAAGAATTTCTAAGAAGAAAGAAAAACATTAAGGCTTATCTCCCTTGGCTTTAAGGAAATTGATGAATATGAATAACTCCCCCTTAGGCTTTGAAACACTAAGGATCATATTCTAGATTTCCAGAGTGACATTTCAATACGAAAAAGAAAGTCTTATTTAATGAAAAAAACCCCCTTAGATAGACTCTTATTAGAGTTTTTTTTCTTTAAGGATCTTTTCCTTCTCCCCTTTAGATAAACTCTCATTGGAGTTATTCTTTTTCTTAAGGATCTTTTCCTTCTCCCCCATTGTGATTTTTAAAAAGAAATCGATGGAATGGAAAAAAATAACAAAGTACCTGAAAAATTAGTAATGTCAACAAAGGAAACGAGAGGCACAATTTTCATTAGATTTGAAATGTCAGCAACAAAGAAAATTAGATACAACAAAAAGATCGGATTTGGTTATTTCGGATCTTTTTCCTTCGACATGAGCCCCTTAAGAATAGTCTTGATCTTATTCAGGTCTTTATGATCTTCTTCAGCTTGCTTCTCTAAGACAACTATTCTTGCGGATTGAGCTTCGATCTTTTCTTCCTGGGCTCTCAGCTTTTCTTCTTGAGCCTTGATATTTTCTTCCTGAGACTTCATCTTCTGATCAAACTCGATCTGATGATCCCTTCCAAACTTCCAGTTTTGAGAAACAGAATTCAGCTTCCCATTCAAATCTCTGACTTCTTGGATACGAAAGTTCTTTTCATCTGTCAGCTTCTCTTCAAAGGAGGAAGTCATCTCATTTATCTGCCTGTCCTTAGTCTCAAAGGCATCTTTAACATTGTCTTGAAACTCATCAAATAACCTCATCTCTTCAACAGTCTTCTTCGACCAGTTTTTCATCCTCTTGCAAGATCTTTTATGAGCTTCATAGCCAACAAAAAACGTTTTGAACTGAGCCTCAATCTCAACGCACTTGTCCATAACCATAGATACGGAGTCTGTTTTCTGATTTAAATCATGTTGGAGCATCTGACATCTTGGGTCAATACTTGAGAAGGTCGGAATGGTTCCCACCAACTTCTTTAAGGACTGAACAACAAAATCATGCCCCAACGAGGATGACTCCGAATCTGAAACTTTGCTTGGAGAATTTTCTTCCTCAATAAGCTCCAACTTCCTTTTAGACGAATCGCCAATTTCTCTTTTCTTGCTAGCCACTGACTTCGGAGTCTCAACAAGGAGTTGTTTCCCTTGTCTTTTTTCGGAATCGATTCTTGATCAGGAGTTTTCTACTCTCCAGTAGACACCTGAACAATATCATCAACAACTTTTTGAAGAGAATCTTCCTCATTCTTATCCTTCTATGGAGTTACTAAGTTAGAGGATTCAGCCTCTGAAGTTCTGAGTGATAGATGTTCCGAAGGCGATCCCTTATAATCATCTACTTATTTCAATAAGTCTCTTGTTTCACCACTTCCTTCAGCAACTAATTCTTCCTCTTTTACTTGTTGAATCTGCTCAAGTTGCTCAACATTTTCAGTTGTAATCTCTTCCGGAAAATCAAGGTTTCTTCCTGGAGTCTCAGGTAGAGATTCCAAGGAGAAAGATCTCGGAACTGGAATGCTTCCGGATACTATTTCATTAAATTTCAACAAAGCTTGGACTGCCTCGGCTTCTATCATCTTCTTCTTGAGCTTCTTTTCCTTAATTTGTTTTTCAAGCTCATCAGCAGTTCCCTCTTTTAAGGCCTTAGCCTCCGCAGGGTCCAATCCGAACTGCGGATCCCCTTCTTTCCTTTTCTGTTTATCTGCTCTCCACTTCGCAACAACTTCATCGGGATAGGCTTTCTTCTTCATTGGTTTGGGAGGTGTTGTTTGAACTTCCTTAGCTTTAGGATCCTCAACTTCAGCTGCAACTTCTTTCAACTTTCTTTTCTTTACTGGCTTAGATGATTCCGGTTCAGCAACCTTCGGAACCGCTTCTTCTTGATTAGGCAGATAGAAGAACTCACCAGTCTCCTTGTTAAAAGCCACATCCATCCTCTTAAGGGTATCATCACTGACCAACAAAATTTTACAAACTCTTGGCTTAGATCTGCAAGCTTCCTTGAAAGATTCAAGGCACCGAACTATCAACCTTGATAAAATTGCTGGGTACATTACGATCTGGGCTCTGATATTTCCTTTCTTAAGATTCTCAATGGTTATAAGAATGTGCCTCATGAAGTTAAAAATCCTTAGATTTATCATGAAATCTAAGATATAGATCTCACTCTTCTTCAAACTGTCTTTATCACCTTTCCTCGGTACGATAAGCCCTTGCACCCACAACTCTAGAATCCAGAAGTTTGTAGGCAAACTAGCAATCTTCGGAGCTTTGTCATCTGAGAGTCCGAGAGTTTTCAAGGCTTTTTCCTTGTCGAAGCTACCCTTAGAGTCCGGCAACACATGAGAAATAAATATGTCTTCTCCTTCATAGGATATCCCTACCAAGCTTGCTGCCTTGGTATAAGAAAGCTTGTAAGTATTTCTATAAGACTTAAAAGAAAATTTCTCCCTATTATCTTCCTGAAAGAAGGAAACTGTTTCATAGAACTCAACAAGTAACTCCGAAAAAACATCGTCTTGATTCCCCGGTTTGGATACAGCAATATCTTCCCAGCCATTCAACTTAATGTTCTTCAAAATAAGATAATCATAGTTGTTGAATAAATCTGGATGGACTAATCTTTCTCTGTAAACTATCCATTATGAAATAGGCTTGGTGGATGACATTTCTTGAGACGCTAACTCCACAGACATTCAGATCTGAAGTCCTCTAAGAAGTTCGGAACGGATAAATCTGAAGTTCGGAACGGCTTTAAAACTGAGAGACAGAGATTCGGGACGCGAGAGCTTGAAATTGATGTGGGACGAGTATATGGGTCCCCTTTATATAGGCAATGGAACGATGGTTCAACTTCCTCGGTTGATCTAACGGCTGGGATAAGCTGATATCAGATCTGATGGTTGAAAACTTGAATCCGATCTTTTTGAGGTTTTTTATTAAAACAAAGAATTATGAAAAACTATAATCCGAAAGCAAAATACAAGAAAATTCCAGCAAGTAAAATATGACTACGAAAACTTGAGTAAGGTAATCATACCTTTCGGATTAGCTTAGGAGGATTATTCGTAATGGGTAATATAAAAATGACTATGATAAAAACTTTATTATGAAAAGACAGAATTCGCAAAAAACTTTACTACGGAAAACAAACTCAGTACGGAAAACTCATTACGGAAAGCTCATTACGAAAAACTCAGTACGAAAAACAAAACATAGTAAGGAAAAATTTATTACTAAAAATTCATTACCAGATTTTGAAAACAAAAAAAAACTTATTATGGAAGATTTAGTACGAAGGTTCCGTTATGAAAATACCAGTACGAAAATTTCCATTCCGGAAATTTTCAATACGAACACTTCTATTCCAGAAGTATTCTGTACGAAAATGTCCATTCTGGAAAAATTGTAGTTTCGGAAGTTCCATTCCGGATATATTCATTCCCAAAAGAAGAAAAGAAAAAAAAACTTTGTTATTCTATCAAACAAATGTACTCCCCCTATGAAAAGGAGTTTATTAGTGTAAGGAGACTTTTTCAACAAAAAGTTAATTATGAAAGATTACCTTATGGTTATCATTCCTAACTTCTGTTTCATATATTCAAATCTATCATAAGGCAAAGATTTTGTGAAAATATCAGCAAGTTGATCTTGCATTCCGATAAATTGAAGAATAATATCTTCTTTGAGTGTGTGATCCCTAAGAAAGTGATTCCTAATATCTATGTGTTTTGCATGGGAGTGATGTGCAGGATTCTTATTGAGGTCAATGGCACTTGTGTTATCACACAAAATTTGAGTTTTAGTAAAACTCAAACCATAGTCTGTGAGTGTGTGTTGCATCCACAACACTTGAGCACAACAACTTCCAGCTGCTACATATTCAGCTTCAGCAGTGGAAAGTGCTACAGAATGTTTCTTCTTGCAAGACCAAGAAACTAACGAATCTCCTAAGAAATGACAAGTTCCGGATGTAATTTTTCTATCCATTCTACGTCCACCAAAGTCAGCATCAGAAAATATTTTTAGAACAAAATCATTTCCAGAAGTATAAAATAATCCTAGATCCATGGTTCCCTTAAGGTAGCGAAAAATTATTTTTACTGCCTTTAAGTGAGACTCTTTAGGATTGGATTGATATCTTGCACATAAGCATACTGATAACATTATGTCTGGTCGACTAGCTGTTAAGTATAGTAAACTTCCTATCATACCTCTAAAAGATGTTTGATCTACTGGTTTCCCAGCTTCATCAAGATCTAAAGAATTTGAGGTACCAATGGGAGTACTTATACTCTTAGTGTTGTCATAACCATAATTTTTAAGAAGATCTTTAATATACTTATGTTTAGATATGTAGGTTCCTTCTGGTTTTTGAGAAATTTGAAAACCAAGGAAAAATGTTAACTCACCCATCATACTCATTTCAAACTCAGATTTCATTAGACTTGCAAAAGAGTCAGTCAAAGATTGCTGAGTTGAACCAAATATAATGTCATCAACATAAATTTGAACAATCAAAACATTTTTCTTATCTTTCTTTATAAAAAGAGTTGGATCTGCATTTCCCTTAACATAGTTATTTTGAAGCAAAAATCTAGTGAGTCTATCATACCATGCTCGTGGGGCTTGTTTAATACCATACAAAGCTTTGGTAAGTTTAAAAACATGATCCGGATGTTTTGTATCTTCAAAGCCAGGAGGTTGTTCAAAAAAAACTTCCTCTTGAACATAACCGTTAAGAAAAGCACATTTCACATCCATTTGAAAAAGTTTGAAATTAAAGAATGCTGCAAAGGCAAGTAGAATACGGATAGATTCAAGTCTAGCTACTGGAGCATAGGTTTCTTCATAGTCTATTCCCTCTTGTTGATTATAGCCTTTAGCAACAAGTCTAGCTTTATTTCTTACTATGACTCCATTTTCATCACATTTATTTCTAAAAACCCATTTTACTCCAATAACAGAAGTTTCCTTAGGTCTTTCAACCAAGGTCTAGACTTTATTCCTTTCAAATTCATTTAGTTCATCTTCCATGTCTTTGATCCAATCATCATCACCTAAAGCTTCATCAGTAATTTTTGGTTCTAATTGGGAAATAAATGCTAGATGTTCTACTTCATTTCTTAAGGAACTTCTAGTCCTTACAGGTTGATTTACATCACCAATGATACTATAACTGGGATGATTCTTAAGAAACACCTGATTTGGGTTTTGTAAAACCTATTTATCAACATAGGGTAGAAAATCTTCTGGGGTAAATGTTTCAGAAGTATCTTCTTGAACAATTTCCTTATCAGAAGGTTCTTCTATCAAAGTTTGATAATCAGTTTTTGAAAACACATCCGAGGAAGAAGGTAGGGATGGTTTAAAAACAAAAGGATATGACTCATCAAATTTTACATGTACTGTTTCCTCAACAGTGCAAGTATTTTTATTAAAAACTCTATAAGCCTTAGATGTTGTGGAATATCCTAAGAAAATCCCTTCATCGGGTTTTGGTGCGAATTTATGTAAGTTATCTTTAGTATTCAAAATGAATACTTTGCAACCAAAAACCTTGAAGTAGGATAGTCTTGGTTTTCTACCATTCCATAACTCATAAAGAGTTTTATTAAGAAAAGGTCTAATCAAAACTCGATTTATAGTATAGCAAGAAGTACTTACAGCTTCAGCCCAGAAATGTCTAGCAATAGAATATTCACTCAACATGGTTCTAGTTTTTTCTTGAAGAATTCTATTTCTTCTTTCAACTACATCATTCTGTTGAAGAGGTCTAGGTGCTGAAAAATTGTGAGTAATAACTTTCTTACTACAAAAAGTTTCAAAATCAGAATTTTGAAATTCTCCTCCATGATCACTATGAATAGTTTTCAATGGAAGGTTTTTCTCATTTTTAACTTGAGCTCTAAAACTTTTGAAATAATAAAAAACTTCAGATTTCTTTGCTAGAAAATAGACCCAAGTAAACCTAGTGTAATCATCAACTAGAACAAACACATAGTATTTTCCTCCAATACTTCCAGTTTGTGTTGGACCAAAAAGATCCATGTGCACTAACTGTAATGCATTGGTTGTTGAGACTTCACCGATTGAATTAAAACTATATTTATGTTGCTTGCCATATTGACAAGGATCACAAACTTTAGAAGAATCAAATCTAAGCTCCGGTAGATCCTTAACTAGTTTCTTCTTAGAGAGTTTACATAGGTTTCTAAGATTACAGTGTCCTAGTCTTCTATGCCATAACCAGGAGTGATCTTCCATTGCACTTAGGCAAGGTAAATCTTGACTCCTAAGGTCTTCTAGGTTCATAGTGTAAACATTCTCTTGCCTGTTGGCTGAGAGAATAAATTCTTCCTTGGAATTGTGAACTAAGAACTTATCATTCCTAAAATTCACAAGGTAACCTTCATCACATAACTAACTTATGCTAATGAGGTTGTGCTTAAGACCTTTAACAAAAAGAACATTTGAAATCAAGGTTTTACCAAAAAAAACAATATTACCAATACCAACAATCTCACCCTTAGCATTATCTCTGAAAGTCACCTTTCCTCCTTTCGTTTTGATAATCTTTTCAAAATAGCTTTTGTTACCAGTCATGTTCCGAGAACATCCACTATCCATGTACCATGTATTGTTGCTGGTACTCTCTTTATTTTCCTGAAATCAAGAAGAAAATTAGACTTTCGGAATCCAAACTTGTTTGGATCCGAGATTTCCAGACAATAAAATTTTAGGTACCCACATCTTCTTAGAAAAGTAAGCTTTGTGAAATCCTAGAGATTGGGTTTTGTTTAAGGAACAATTCTTTGCCAAATGACCACCACATTGACACTTGGTACAAAATGGGGCACTTTGAGGAACAAAATAATTGTTACGGAAAATTGGTTTTGCATGGGTATAACCAAATCCGGATTTATTTCTTAAAGGTCGTATTTGGGAATACATTTTATCAAAATTTTCCTTACCATGGGTAAAGTTTGATAAACACTTCTTTAAGGAAAAAATTTCGGACTTGAGTTTTACAACCATGTTTTTTTCCTCAAAAACATTAGTTTTAGAACTAGAGTTAGGCTCGAAAACATTTTTATTAGAAATTACTTTTTCTAATTCTTTAGAAAGTTTATTCTTCTCAGAACTTACTTCATCAAGATTTTTTGAAATACTTTCAAAATCATCATTTTTCCTATCAAGATCTTTAAAAAGATCTGATATCTCTTTTGTAAGAATAGAATTCCTAGAATTTTCCTTATCAAGTTTTTTATTGAGTTTGGAATTCTTAATTTCAAGAAGTTCAGCAAACCTAGAGACTTCTTCATAAGTAGGTAAAGTATTTTTCTCATCAGAAGAAGATTCTTCATCAGAAGAGTTATAATACTTACTATCATTAGAATTTAAAGAAACATTGGTCAGTGATTCAGCATTTCATACCTTATCCATAAAACAATGATTATCAATAGTGGCTATAAGACCAAGATTCTTTTGTCCTGAAGATTCATAATCAGAAGATTCATCTGAAGATTCACCACCACTGGCACTCCAGGTGTCATTAGCTTTCAGAACTTTCTTAGCTTTGGCTTTATAATACTTCTTTCTGTTCCTGTCTGAATGCCTTTCTTTCCTTTCTTTCTTTTTGAGTATAGGGAAATCTGGTCTAATATGTCCATCTCTTTTACATTCATAACAAGTAACTTCTCCATCTTTCTTATCTTTCCTTTCCTTTTTCTTATAATTTGATTGAAAATTTCTCTGGCCAGCTATCTTGTTCATCCTTCGAGCAAGATTTGCTAGTTCATTTTCTGAGACTTCACTCTCACTAGATTCGGATTGGAAAATAACTTTCTTAGACTTGGATCTGGTTACTCTCTCAGGAGTCTTAGCTTTCATCTGATTTGAGGTTGCAGTAAAAGAAACAGTACCATTTCCATTCTTCTTCTTGATGTTGTCTGCATCTCTCTTCATCCTAGTTTCGTGTTGTAGAAGAGTTCCAAAAAGATCATCAAGAGTAATTTGAGTGACCTTCCTGTTCTCATCTATAGTTGTTCTCTTGGATTCCCACTCATTGGGCATAATATCAATTATTTTATCCACAAGAGCTTCATCATCTAAACCTTTCTCTCCCATAGATTGTAGACTGTTGACTATAGTCATGAATCTCTATTGAACTTTACAGATAGGTTCTCCATAAGGAAAGTTGAAGCCATGATATTCAGCTCTAAGCATAGCTCTTCTAGTCTCAATCACTTTAGAAGTCCCAAAGTGTGTAACTTCTAACTTCTTCCAGATACAGTTAGCTGCTTCACAAGAAGAAATTTGGATATATATATTTATGGTCATTGAACATAGTAGAGTATTGCGTACCTTATAATTAAGTTGATATTATTGCTTTTCCTGGTTAGTGAAAGTTTTAACTTCCTTGTCAGGAATTTTATAATCACCAGTAAGCATAACAAAGTTATCCACTCTAGTATTGATAACAAAAGTCTTCATGCGATATCTCCAGTATTCATAGTCATTACCATCAAAGATAGGTGGTCTTGTAGGATTTATATTATCAATCGAACCAACATTAATGCCTGCCATACTAAAGATAACCTTCGGCACACAAACTTGTTAGTAGATAAAAGTTTTGTAATAACAATGTTCGGAACGAGGAAGTTCAGAATGGGAAATTTCAGAATGGTAAAATTCGGAATGACAAAGTGAGCAAGAAAAACTTATTCGTAAGTATAAGTATTTCAGAAACCTCCTCTGATACCAATTGTAGGATCAAAATAGTGATGTAGATGCTCAATTTACAAGAGGGGGGTGAATTGTATACTTTAAAAATTCCTTTGGAACCTTTAAAGTTAGTTAAGAATAACTCTGTTTTCCTTAATAAAAGGAAAAGGCTAAGTTTAACAAAGTTAAACTAAGTAAATTCACAACACCTCTAACACCGAATGCAAACTTGAAAAGAGATTCCGAAAGTAGGTTCCGGAAATATGGTTCCAGAAATTGAAACTTAACAAAAGATTACAATATGAGATTCTACCTTAAAGCATATAGAATCTAAATGAAACAGAGTACAAGAAAGTATAAGAAAATTATACTTTCCTTATAATACAAAATATAGCGGAAATAAAACAAGTAGTTAAACTACAAGTAACAAGATATAAGTTTTTTAACCCAAAGAGAAGGGTATCCAACAACCTTGGATAAAGGTCCCTTGATTTATACTTTCAAGCAAGTCTGTCTTACCCACACCAGGGTAAGCCCTCGATACGAAGATCGGAGTCTCTATCTTGCTATCCCCGCAAGCCCTCAACTTTAAGGTAGTTGGCAACCTCTGTCTTCCTCAGCAAGGAAGCCCTCGAACTTCAAGGTAGTCGGCACCTCTGTCTTCCTATCCCCGGAAGCCCTCGAATGTAATCACCAACATTCGGAGTCGCACTAATCTTTGAGAGTTAATAAGAGCCTCTCTCTCTAGAAATCACTTCAAGCATGTAATCACATGAATCGAAGATCTGTTAGCCTTTCAGCTTTTTTGCAGCAACGAGCTCTTTCAAATGAGATCCTATTTATAGGTAAGGTCGGCTCCTTCTCCAACGGTCATATTTTCCTTAAAGATCGGAGGGACCTGTACACGTGTCACTTAGACAACGGTTAGTTTATAACAAAATAGACGACATCGTTTTATAACAAAACAAGTGTAACAGAATGTACAACATCATTTTAATTCTAACTTAAAAGTTCGGAATGAAAGCTTTGGAGTGAAGATTCAGAATGTAATGAAAATAATAAAGAGTAGACAAATTATAGAAGTGTAAGTAGAATAAAAGTTCGGAGTCTAACCAAAATATTTTTCGGAGTCTGAATTAATTCAGAGTGTATAAAACAAAGATGATCAGATTCTGTTTAATAGGTGAATTCGGAATGGAAATTCGGAATGAGAATTCGTCATTAGAATTCGTAATGAGAATTCTTCATCAGAATTCGTAATGAGAATTCTTCTTCAGAATTAGTAATGAGAATTCCTCATCAGAATTCAGAATGAGAATTCATCATCAGAATTCATAATGAGAATTAATCATTAGAATTTGTATTGAGAATTCGTTATCGAACTTCATAAGAATTCGTATCCTGAATCTGGAATAGAACTTAGTCAGAGTTCATATCCGGAATTCGGAATGAAACTTCCTTACAGTTCTTATCCAGAATTCGGAGTGAAACTTCCTTACAGTTCTTATCCAGAATTCGGATCCTAAAACAGAATGCTTCATGTCAAAGTTTCAATGATTCCGAGAAAATTGAAATGAATCCGAATCTCATACTTAAGAAAAATATGGATGAAAATATGATAAGCATAATTTTCCTTATAAAAGCAATTTTCCTTATAAAATCAATTTTCCTTATAAAAGCAATTTTCTTAAAGATAAGGTGTTTGTGATTTTCAAAACAAGAAGGAATGGAAAATTCATAAGGAAAACCTTATTGACTCAACAGTTTCATGCATAGTAACTTCCATGCAATGAATCTTAAATGAAATTTTAATTAAATGTATGAATAATACCTAGATTATAGTAGTCTTAGAAACTTATGTTTTTCATCAAAGGATATATACCTCAATGTGTTTCACCCCTTAGAGTGTATCACCTTTAAGGTCCCATGAACCATATACCTTGAAAAGTGATTGACCCACCAATTAATGTGTGTTGAGTTGGAACATATAAATTAAATGTAATTTGAATTAAACCAAGGGATAATTTTAGGCCATGTACATGGGACCTTTCTTTTAATTATTTATATCTTGAGTTATCATTATAAATTAATTGTTCAAATTGAATTAAGTGAATTATATAATGGTATGGGTTAAATGTTATCCATGGAAATCCTATATATAAGTTCTATGAAGATACAAGGGTTTTTCATTCAAAATACCTTGAATGGGATCATTAATAATAATAGTTAAATAGTTTATAAATGAATTATAACACACTAAGAGTGATAAATAGATTCTTATGTAGAATACCTTGGGAGGAATCATTAGGCAAAGCTTTTACGTTATTTCATAAGAGATACTTGGGTTCCCTATATGGAATGCTAAGGACGAGTTTAGAGAGAAATGATTTATATTATGCCATGAGTGATACTTGTGTTCCCTACATGGAATTAAAATGATGTTCTTAGAGGTAAATTCCATTATACTATGCCTTGGGAAATACCTGGGTTCCCAGGAGCAATTCTATGGATGGTCCTATGGAGCGATTCTTTCATAGTACGCCTAGAGAAATAAATAGGTTCCCTTTATGGAATTCATTAGATATGATCAAGATTCTAATCATTTAAATCAATTGAAGATTTTTCAAAGTAAAAGAATATACTTGGATTCAGTCTATTATTTACTCACTTAATGTCCTAGTTAAACTTCCTTATTAGAATTAAATTCCATGAGAAGTTACAGAACTTCAAATGACTATCCTTATTACATGGATGACTTATTTTTACACCTTGGGTCCCAACCTTATAGATATAAACTAAAAATGATAAGTGATTAGAGACATTTTGTATTAAGTCAAATCAGGTATTGTTGTTCTGGTGTCCCATGGGAAACCTAGATCGATGTGGTTTATTTTATTTAGTTATTGCTCTTATTTTTACCTACACATATTTTATAGTATACCCACATACTAGATAATACTAGATATCATTGTTGGTGGCCTATTGAGTTTATCTCACACCCTATTTGGGATCCTGATTAGTTTCCAAATAGAATTCATGGATTCAAGTAGGGATAAGGGAAACCGGCCTACTATGGAAGCTTTATTTTCTATACTAGGATGGAGTATTGAAGAAAAGGACTAGATTATTCTCATGATGATATTAGATATAGATTTTGATCTTTTGTCATATTTTTTATAGCATGTTATATATGAATATTTTTCTTTATCCATTTTATTTTCTATTTTTTTATAGCATAAAATGATCATCATTTTTTTATATGATATTGGATATAGTTTTCCCATTTTTTCTAGTATGTTGATTTTATTTGATGTTATCCTGTTATTTATAATTATTCTTGACATTATTATTTAATTTTTGTATTATATATTTTTTTATTTTTATGTTATCTACCACTATGATCCACTCAAATATGGGGTTATAGTCTCCCCACCATGCCATCATAAACCCTCACTACTAGTCAACAGCCTATGAAATACGGGGATCCACTCGTGAGTCCATGTGGAAAACTGGGTTCAGTTACAAAGGAGTGAACCATAACTGGGATGTTACAAGTGTTCAACAAAATATAAATTATATTTTATTAAAGGTAATTCCTTAGATCCACCCTCCTATACCTTACTTTGAGGATAATGGTAAGGATTGATTGCATCTTTTTAATGTTTTATTTGATATGTTCGTGTATATTTTTCAAGTATTATATTGATATTCTAAGAAAATAATTTGTGGCCCCAAAATTATAAATCTCCCAATGTACCAGGTAAATATTATTCTTTAGATATGCAATGAATCCTTGGAAGTTGAACTTAGCTATATGATACCTTAATGATGTGCCTAGGTAAGATGTTTATAATACCTTAGTAATGAGCCTTGAAAATATTTTTATAATATCTTGGTGATGATCCTTGGTCATATATTCATGATACCTCAATGATGATCATTATTATGATATTTATGATATCTAGATTCATGCACTACTTATGGGATTCATGAACTTTATATACTCCATGATAGTATACAAAGTTCCATTTTGATAACATATGATTCATGTTGATTACTTATATTACTGGGTGATTCCTTTATTATTTATGCATCATTTCTATTAATGATTTATCCCAATATTATATTTTGTTTTATCCCATATTTTATAGATGATTTTTTCTTTATATATTATCATGCCTTTATAATAACCTTATTAAGTCCTTAATCTCATATTGTTCTTAGGTTCCCCATTTCATAAGAAATCATCCATATTATAATATATATAATTTTTAAATTTCATAATTTTTTTGGAATCTAATAAAATATTATTCAAATAATGTTTTTCCCTTGTATCGTGTAACGTACCCAACTCTTAAAGACACCAGATTTATGATTCGGGAAAATAAATTTAATGTATTTGTTAAATTTAATGTGATGTATTCATGTATAGAATTAGACCTAAAAATATGGATCTAGGGAATTTTAGTTGGTTACAAAGCACAGTTTGGATATTTTTAGAATTAGGAATGAAAAACTTAAGAAGTTAATCCCTGATTCTAGATAAATTGTTCAATTATAACTAGTATGAATGTATAAGGTTAAAATTTTCACTATATTTATGATAAGTCATATTATAATCCAATATTAATTAATTTTATTTAACTTATAAGGTGATTTCAAGGGATAAAATTTTAGTGATTGGACTTAGATGGAAATAATAATAGGTGATCCTAAGATGAATTTAGAATTCCATAACCAAGGATAATATTTTCTAATAATAATTATCAATGTATAAAAAATGAGGTGATGTAATTTATTTTTAGGGGAAGAATGTAAAAAACTGGATTTTTGGTGTGTGCCATTTTTTCTCTTCACATATAAAAGTATTAAGATTAATTTGATTTTAATTTTAATTTTTTTGTAAGGATGCAAATTTTGGAGGTATATAATAGATAACTAACTAGATACAATATGATAAATATGATTTCATTAATTTTTTAAAGTATGGTACAAATAAAATATATATACTCTTAATATGATTTTTTAATAAAAATGGGTAAATAGTAAAAGTTAATATCATAACAAATAAATGATGATATCATGACTTGTATACTTCCATAAGAATCATGCATATAATGATTACTACAAAAAGAAAGAAGGTTATTAATTATGAAATAAAATTTTCTTTATATGAATCACACCATGAAGTGGGAATAATTTTATTACTTAATGGTAGAATATTACAAATTGAAGGTAAATATTATACAAAATTATAAAAAATATAGTGAAATTATTTGAAAAATCGTTAATTATTTAATTGTAAAGAAAATATATCTCACCCTGAAAGAATAATTATATAATGAACTATAAATTTTATTTATTATATTTTTATTTTTATTTTTATAATGTTAAATATGTATCCATATATAACCATTGGTATTAGTGTATTTAATATGAATAAATAATTGTTATTAATCCATGGATAATAATGTAATTTTATGAATATTTCTCATCATCATAATTATTTCATAAAATGGTTTTTTTAAAATTTTTATAACAAGTTTAAAAATATTTTACATAATCTTGTTATATATGATAACAAATTTCTCATATTTATAGTGATATATCCATAGGGTGGACATTAAAAAATATTATATTCACTATAATATTTTTTTTTCCTTGATATAAAATTTTTATCATAGTATTTAACTTTTAATTGGAAAAAATAAATCATTGAAAATAATGAATTTTATTTTTAAATAAGTTTTTATTTATGCAACGTTGAAGTTATATGTTATTTCATATGTATTTTATATAATAATTTTTTTTGAATAGTTTAGAAATAATTTTTTACACTAAAATAAAATATTATAAGGTATGTGTTATTTTCATTTTAAAATTTAATTTAACATATTTAGAGACTTATTAACATAAAATTATAAAAAAATATGGATATGGTTAGTGTTTTAAAAGTAATTTGACAATTTAAATAGTGATATATAATGGTTTTGGGCATAGAAAAAGTGCCTTTTGGGCATAGAAAACTTGTATTTTTATCATAATTGATGAATTTTCTAAGATGTACATGATAAAGTATGTCATGACCATTATAATTAAATCAATGAATTATTGAATATTACACTGGAACCAAGATTGAAGGATCATCACATATAATTTATAATTAATTAATTTTCATAAATAAATATCTTACGTTCAATTTATTTCTTCATTGATGAATATGATGATATATTCACATCATGTCATCATTGTGTTATAGGAATCAATGGTAGATTACCTATAGTGATTATTCATACATGCACCATGAACCTCTAAGAGTCACCATATAAATATATGGGTGATATCATGGAAGATCCAAATGCTTGCATCATTCATCGTTGATCACCACAAGAATCACTTCTGGTAGAAGAACGATCATTGTTCTCTCTATAATAAAGAGGGTGGTGGAGGAGGATTTCTCTTCATTCTTGAGAGAGTTTTAGGAGAGGATTTATCTAGGTTATGAGAGAGATTCTATAGAACTCATTATTCATAATGATTAGAATGTTTAGGTCATCATAGAATGTCATATATGAGTGTAAATAGATCATGGGTTAGAAAATACTAATTATATATGGTTCCTAATTATTTTCTTAATACTTTGAGAACTCCAAGTCAAAATAATAATTTAATTATTTTTATTTAATTGAATTTCACTAAACTCACAGATTAAATAAATATTATTTACTTGAATAAATAATTTAATATTTATTCAAATAATATTTATTATAAAATTTCTCCCTGGACCATTAAATTTGGTCTGACATCTTCCTCAATATTTATGAGGCCCTGAATAATGACTATTTATTTAAAAAATTAACATTGTTGCATTTTTCACTAAAAAATATTATATTTACTAAAATAGAAAAATAATGTTTATTAAGTATTCAAATCACAAATATTCTCTCAAATAATTGGGGACTGGATATATGAGATCATACTAAAATGAATAATTATTAAACCACATATAGGTATAATATTTATCCAATGTGTCAAATTAATATAGAATTTAACTAAGGTTCAAGATAAATGTAGTGTGTGGCTCTCTAGGTCCCTTTCTCATTAGAATTAGGAAGAACCACCTAAAGTACAAGGTCATCATCTAAAAACCTACCAAGAAACCCATAGAGAAAGATATTAATTTCATAATGACATAAAACCTCATACAAACACTCACTTTGTAATATAATCCCTTTATTGTGATATCTCTAACCAAGTAGGTTGTTGTTGGCATCATCAACCTATGTGTTCAATGTATCTTTATTTGAATTTTTGAAAATTAAATTTTTGATAGAACACCATAGCCATGGATTTAATTAAGTAGTTACACTTCCATAAAAGGTACTTATATATCAACTTCCATTATGGAACAGAATAGAAAAATCCTTCTTGCATTATTTATTAATTCTATATCATTCATGATGCACCCAATATACTAAACTTAACCATGAACATACATCTTCATGGTTTATAAAAATGCATCAAATCATGTGAATCATGGTATGAATTACTAATAATATTAGTGTATAAGGATCATTGCACATATCTATAGATAGAAACATCCAATGACACATATAAATGAGGATTTCCTACTGGTAGGTCAAGTTCACAAAATGTCATTTCTAGAGATTACCAATGAAGAACTTTATGAGATAAAGTATCAATGTCTTATGGGCCTCCTACCATTAATAGAATATATCATTTTTTCCCATAAAATGATATCATCTGAACATATAACTTATATTTAAGAATACTATCATGAACCTTCTTGGTTCTCATTATAGTGGGGAATTTTAATGACCTTTCAATGTGATGGTTACACTTATTACATTATCACATACAATTTAATGCATAAGAACAATCATTATGTGATAATAAATTTATTAATATTCAAAACCCATAAATACTAGTAATTATAAATCATATACAATTTGTTTTTAGGGTACAACTCCAACATGCTTCCACTTAACTAGATTCAACTAATAACAATTTTAAGTCTACTAGATCTCACATAATATTAATTCTTATACATAAATAAAGATCTAATTAAGGGGTCTACCAAATTCTCTTCTTTATACACTCTCATAATTTTGACCTCACCACTCTTAGAAAAATTCATCAAGAGTTGATACTTCTATAGTATGTGTTTCATCCATTGGTGTGACCTTGGATTCTTAGTGAAGCCACCATTGTAGAATTATAACTATATATGTGATGGGTTCATTATTGACTGACATCAAATCTTGATCTTATATGAATTTTTGTACCCAGATATATTTTTTGGCTAAATTATAATTTTCTTTATACTCGAACTCCACTATTGAATAAGAGATAAAATGACTATTTCATAATCTTATAGATAAAATATCCTCATTAGAGTCTAAAGAAATATCCTGACTGTAATTTCACATCATTCTGATCTATTTTAATAATAGAATCAGTATATCCCCTGATTACTAAATCCTTGTCTTCTTCATATACCATAAACATATACTTAGTACACCTTAGAAACTTAAGGATAACATTAAAAACAATCCAATTTTATTCATCTGGATCAACATGATATATACTTACCATACTCAAGGTGTAACCAACATCAAATATAATATATAACATTGAATACATTATGGATACTATAATTGAAGTGTAGGTTTCAAACTTATTCTCTTAATTTCATATTGTGTTTAGGTAAATATCTTCTTAGAAATATGTATACCTTGTGACACTAGAACCAATACCCTCTTGGATTATTCCATACTGTATATCTTTAGTATCTAATCAATTTCTATACCTTGACTTAGCCCAAGAAACCTCTTGGATATATCACTAATGATATTAATACTACGAAAGTAGGTAGTTTCACTTAATTCCTTTCATGATAAGCACTATTTCAACAAATATATAACAAAATATAATACTAGTATGTCATTTCTAATGAGTAATATGTCATAAATATATAATACTAGAATAATGATCTCATTTCTAGTAAATTTCTTTTAAACATTTGGCTCACATTCATTCTTAATGTAACCAAATTCCCTTATGGATTTTTAAAATTGAATGTTTCATGAACTTGATTATTACTTCAATCCATAAATGGATCTCTACAAGTTTTATACCATTTTCAAATTACTTTGAGTCACACCCCCTTCTGTGTGTGTCATATAGACATCTTTCTGAAGGTACCCATTAAGTAAAGTTATCTTGACATTTATCTTCCAAATATCATAAAGTTGATATATTAAGTAGAATTTTTATATATTTAAAAATGGATATTGGAGAAAAGGTTTCAACATAGTCAATTCCATGTTTTTGTTTTAACCCTTTATCCACTATTTGTTCTTTATAAGTATTCACTTTACCTTCCATGTAGAGTTTTCTCTTAATAACCCATTTAATCCCAAATATTTTTATATCAACTGGAAGATACAACAAAACCCAAACTTGTTTCTAATACATGGAATCCATCTGAAAATTAATGGATTCTTTCCATATTTCATCTTATATTCTCTCCACTATCTCCATGTATTAAAAAATTGTTATCCAATAATTGGTCACCATCCTTGGGGACTAGAAAACCATATCATTTTGGTTCTCTAACCTCTATGGTACTTCTACATAGTACATATGTTTTAATAACAATATCTTCCTTGCGAACCTATAGAATTTATTCCTATACTAACTCTTATGTATATTGAGAATCAACTTCATCAAATTTTATATCTCTACCGCTATCCTTTTTTAGGTTGCATTCCTTCACTAGAAAAGTAGAATTTCGATCAACTGTATTTCTTTTATCTGAAAGGATGTGTTGGAAATATAATTTTTTTCCTTAGGATTTACTATAAATATGAACTTCATTCCTAAAATTTCTAGTTTTTTATTACAAATGCCTTAAAAAATTTACACATCCCCATGAATGAATGTTTGACAGCACGTGTTCCTTCCCAATCCATAGCTAGTATAAGATTTCATTTACCTCTTTGGTTGGAACATGATTTAGTAGGTATTTTTTAGTCTGTAATGTATATCCCCAAATGGATAACGGAAGGCTTTCATGACTCATCATCGACCTCTCCATGGAATGTAAGGTATAGTTTCATATTCCACAAGACTCATTCTATTTTGGTGTATATAGAGGAGTGAGTTGGGAAAATATCTCACACTCCTGAAAAAGGTCAATAAAGTATTGGTTAAGATACTCAATACCTAAATCAGAACAAAGATTCTATAAATTCTTACCAATTTGATACTATGCTTCAATCCTGAATTCATTAAGATTATAAAAATATTATGACTTATACCAAATCAAGTAGACATAACCATATCTACTCCATCCATCTGAAAAAAGTAATGAATTAATAATTCACAACATTATATTTTACTAGAAAAGGTCTACACACATCATTGTGTACCAATTATACAAGATTTGTAGCCCTTTCACCTTTTCCAAAGAGTGGTAGTTTGGTTATCATGTGTTATAAACAATCATGACATATTTCACGTGATTGTTACTCAAAATATTCTAAATAACCATCTTGACAAATCTTTGTCAAAATCTTCTCATTTATGTGACCAATATGGTTATCCCACAATTGGGAGTGAAATGAATTATGTGAACTTGATTCATTATAAATTTATAAAAAAAATTGTATTTTAATACATAAATATCATTATTTATTTCTGTCATAGCATAACAAATTTCATTATTATGAAAGTATCATTATTAATTTTTAAATTTGAAAATAATTATCTCTATTTCAAGTTAAGAAATAAGGATGATGTTTGTCGTAACACTAGGCACATAATAATAGTTATTTAAAACCAAGATTAACCTAGTTGGTAATGTGATATTGTTGTCACCAATGGCTTGACCTTCCATCCTCAATCTATTAGAATCCATTGAAGTCACCTATCCTCATGCAGTATTTTTAAATATACATGGTTACTACATTTTAATATAGATGTGAGCACCATAAGTTGTATCTAATACCCATTGTGTAGATATAGAAATATTTCACTCAATAAAAAATTCTCTTCAATATTCTACGTGATTATTTAACTGGGTAAAGTTATTCTTCTAGAAGCATAGATTTCCATATGAAAAACATACTATGTTTTTTTATTTTCTTATGGGTCTACTATCTTATTCTTAGAACGATGGCACTCAGGATCCTTAGATGTGGAATGAGTTTTAGGGACTTTTTCATTCTTCTTCATTTTATTATTATCTATAAGGACCATAGGTTTATCATTCCCCATTTATTTATCTACTTGGAAAAATAAAGTAAGAAGTTCTGAGAGAGTATTCTAATTGTTTCTCATATAATAATTTACAATGAAACTGGATAAGCCTTTAGGCAGTGAGGATATAATGATATCTATGAGTAGATCATCTGGGATCTTGAATCCCAAGATGTATTAGTTATCTATATATCCAATCATCATGACTCTATGAGACCCAACAAGTGTTAAATTTCCAATCATTCATGTGAATAGTTCATTAGAGACCTCATAACTTCCTTATCTTGCCTTCTCTTGATAAATATCATAAATTTGATACATCATATTATATATATCTCAATATTCATATTTCTTTATGAGATCACAGACATGGACGATATATTACTCATTGTAAATCTATGGAATCATCCTCATGTTTAAGGTATATATATATTCCTTATTCACTATACTCTTTAGAAAGTTACTTTGGAATTTGTATTTATATCACATATAATTTCCATTTATGGCATATTATAATGCACAAGTACATATAACATTCCTAGAAATTCAAGATATTGAGAATTTTATCCATCTATAGTATTTATCATAGTGATATAGTTGATGTCATTTGTCTTGCTATTTCTATAATAAATAATAGACGAATTTTAGTTTTTATCTAGACTAAAAAATTAGATAATGGATTCTAAATTAATTAATCCCTCATTATTTTATTAAAACCCAATAGACCCCACCATTGGTTTATAAATATACCATATCATGGATATTATTTTGTAACCAATATCTCCACTCCTCTTCAAAACCAAGACATTATAAATATGAATTACTCGAAGTAGTTTATGTAGGTGTAACTTTCCAACTGTATAAACTCATAGATCCTTGATACATTGAGTGGACTCCCCAATCCTAAAATCCTAGAATTGGATTTCCTGTAGATTCTCCTAAAAAGTTGTATTGAAAATAATTTTTCCATTAAACTGAATACCAATATTATTAATTTATCCCCAAAGATGCATAAGAATTAACTGATAAAATTAAGTGTCCATAATTTGGACATGAAAACACTTAGTTCTATGGTTTCACTTTGTTCATGTAATGGAAGGATTGTTCTCTTAATATTTAAATTTTAGGGATTTTATATTTATGAAAAAAATTATCATTTTATCACATTATATACTTGTTAATATTATGTGGACTTTACTTAAGTTATTAAAAAAGTCTTAGATAAAATTTACACATAGTCTAATTTATTTTAATTCCATATTGTATACTTATTAATTCATTAATTTATGTGATTATAATAAATGATCCATAAAGAAACTAACAATACAACTTGATTGAAATAAAATAATAAAATTAGTATGATCATGAACTCCTATGATGGTTTATTTTTCTTGATGATGATAAACTAACCCTCGACCCTATGGGAAAAACACATTGAACCATAACTTATTTCATGCTACAACATCCCACCTATCCTTCTATATATCTTCTATATAGGTTTCACCTCATCGATGAACTTGAACCACCACCACTCACCTAGTACAACAACTCATTACATAATATCTACTCACATATAAGTTAGGGGAATTAAAGGATTGGATAATGGGTTTACATAAAAGGAATTATGGGCACACAGGCCCTTATACAGTGAAAGGAGGGAATACCTCATAGACAATAATTTAATTTAATCATAATAAATTAAATAAAAAATACTCATTAATAGGTATGTTCTAAGATCTTGATCATCCCCACACGTGAAAAGAATATAAATTTATGATATATATAACATCCACATAAATTCATTTCTTAATTAAGATAAAATTGATCTAATTAATCCAATTAATTATCTAATTAGTCAATTTATTCAATTTATTTTAATTCCATCAAAACCATCCCAAAACTTTCCCTCATTCATAATTTTAAACAAATTAATTTTATTAATTTTATTTAAAATTATTAAATTACACATGTGTACTTGGAGGAAACAACCTATAATTGACTTATTCCTTCTATTTTTTACTCACATGGAATTCAACATACATAGTGTGACACATGATTATAGGTAATGTATTATCAATTAATTACACACTAACACATATAAATTATGCATCATAAAATTTCATTAATGCATATAGAGTATATTAAAATTAAATACTATAAAAAAATTCTAATTCAGAATTTAACATAGATATTAATTTAATATATAATAAACGATACTATCACATGGTTTGGACTATAAATAAATGACACATGGTCATGTTTTTAATATGTTAAATTATATAATTAATTTTTTATATCTATATCAAAATTAATCACATGATGTACATTGGGTTACATGGGGTGTAATTGGGATATATTTCATGAAACGTCTTTTGTTTATGTCCGTAACTCAAACCTAAGTACTTTGTATGATCTTAGATCATGGGTGTGTACAAGTTAAATTACATATATTTCAGTTACACATCATATTTTCATAAGGTTTCATGTTTTTTCAATCCCTATGTTGTATAATAAATTTATGACATGACTTAGACCCATTATTTTCCACCATGAAAACACTTGGACTACATGACTTGTATGAGAGTTACAAAACATATAGTTTGTTAATGTCACACCATAACCCTTGTTTTCATTTCTTTATTTTATTTTTATTATCATTTAGATACTTGATATTTTCTATTTAGGTTTGGGTCGAGGTTCTTGTGAGTGTTTAATTGAGTTTTGGAGGTCTTGGGTGGTTTTGGCCTTATTTATTATTGGTGTGAAAGGTATGGAGATAAAATTGAATGGTGGGGAGTTTGTTATACCCCTAGTGTCACTTCTCTATGGGGTGTGTTTTTCTGATGGTTTATCCCCTTGAGTTAGACGAGTTTTGGGGTGAAAAATGTTGTGTTTGGGGACTTTTTTTAGCTCGCACGGTTAAGGTGAGAAGTTAGTTTAACCAAGAAGCCAAAGTGTGAAAAAGTTGCATGGTTAAAGCATAAGGTTAAACTAAACATTAATCCTGAGTGTGCCGTCGATGAAACTCTTGACAGTGGGGAATTTCATGGTTTTGGCACGACTTGTTTAACCTTGTGATCTAACCTACAACCCACCCGAAGAAGAGTAATTTTGAAATTTCTACTTATTTTTAAATGGGGATTAATACCATGGATTTACCCTTTCAAAAAAACAACCTAAAAACCTCCCATAGAGATTTTTGACTCCTCCAAGCTCCTCTAAGTAGATTTCATGGTTGTTTGTTGGTTATTATTCACCTGGATTTACAGGTTAGGGCTCCCTTCTCTTTATCCTTTGGTTTTCTCCCATTTTACCTTTCTCCTATAACCCTAGTGTCTATATTTGGCCAATTTGGATACCTGGGCTGGTTCAAGATTGGGATTTTTTCTTTCTTAGGGTTGTGAGATGTGTAGGAGTGTATTTCCAGTGGATTTCATCAAAAGTGATATGATTCTTCCACTTGTGTTAGGTGTTTCCATCCATTTCCTTTTTAGTGCATTTCATTTTATGTTTGTGTGTTTCTAAATAATTAATAAATTTGTTTTTAATTCTTTTTATCTATTTATTAGAATTTTAGTGGTGTTTTGATGTTCGTAACTTGGTGAAAATTTAATTTTAAAGGATTACTTAAATTAAGCCAAGGTGTACATGTATACAAAGTATTTGAAAAAATACTAATTGATCATTAGAAATGAATTTGTGTATTTTGAGGGTGTGTTTTCCCATGGTTATGTTTTGGTAGCTTGTTTTATTTGTGATTGGAGTTGTGTGTGTAAGTTATGGTGACTTTTGTTTGTTGGTGTTATATGTATAATGCAAGTGGTGTTTCTGTTAATTGGTTTTTATTACCTCTATTGGCTTTAAGGATGTTCCATTGGATGTGTGAATATCCATGTATGCATTGGGTGCACACATGGATAGGAACACAAATAATATTGGATTGCTTTAAAAAAAATTCCTTTGAACCTTATATTTCAAAATAACCCTTTCCTTCTCCTTCAAACTTTCTTTTTCCCTTCCATTTCCAAATGGATATTATAAAACCTATATGTGTTATAAATGGTTTCTTGATTTCAAAATAATATCAAAATGTGGTTTCAAATCTATCCCTTAATTCTTGGCCCATTTGTCACTTTGGAAGGTATTTTGGTATCTAAATGTGATAAAGGATCGTTTGGCACCTTTTGTGAATGTTGTATGTTTTAGACCTAGTTTTTAAAATGGTTTGAAAGATTATGTGGTGTGAATGCTTAGTCATTATTTTATAATGATTGGGAAAGTGGTTTTGAAACTCGTACGATGTGATATACCAATTGGAACTTGTGAATGGCTTGTTTTGAGATAGGAACCTCAATGGTGGATCCTCTAAGGAGAGGGTCATCACATAGGTGGTGTTAGTGTTTTGGATAGAAAAGAATAGTGGATGTGGGTTATTAGTTTGAGTTTTTCATGTTAGGACCTCCTTATTCACTGTGTACTATTATTATTGTATTTTTGGGCATCATCTAGAGGGTTAAGTGTTGGTTTCTTATCAACCCCAATTAGACAAGTTAGAACCCCCAGGATTAGCTGAGAGGCTAGGTGGGATGTTCCCCTAGATTGGAAAGTTTATAGAGGCTATTTAGTTATTGAATATATATTTTCACTATATGGTTTCAGGTGAGTCCAAACCCAGTACGTCCAAGGATTTATTCTTGATATTTTTAGGAAATTCCCATGATTATTATATGTTTGTGTCAGTTTTATTTCTGCTACATTTTGGGATTTTAGCCTTGATAGTTTCTGAGTGCTAGTTTTTTCCTTTATTTATAGTGTATCCCTCTTGTTTTACCTTGTTTAGACTCTTGTTCAGGATTTGGTTTCAAATTATATTTAAAAATAGAATCTTATTTTGAAAAATAGAAGGTGGTGTATGTGTGTTTTTATAAATGGAAACTTCTGAAAAATTGTGTTTGGTTTATTAAATTTATGGAAAACTATTTTCAAAATGTATTTAAAACTAGTGTTTGTGTATTATTTAGGGAAAGGAAATTTATTCATTATGTGGTGATTTCCTAATGACTTTTTGTATGATCACAGGCTACTAGTGCCACTCGACATCACTCGGCCCGAACTATTTTAAAGGATCAAGTTTCCTTAGAGCATGTTGGTCTTGTGGTTGGTGGTGACCAAGAGGTCACATAGAGATCTTATCATTTGTGTTTTGGTTTTATTCTTTATTTAGTTTTCAGTTTTGTTCAGTTGTATATGGATATTATTTATGTATTTATTATTATCTAGTTTTATTGGTTTTGTTTTGTGCTCTATTTTTGTTTTGATCTTGGTTTTTTACTGGGTAGAAATTGTTTCCACTATGATGTATTCAATTCCCAATGCTTGTTGCTAGCCCAGGAGGATTGATAATGCCTCACAAGCCTTGTCTCCAGCCATATTGGGTGTCATATTGGATGGAATCTCGGCTTGGTTCATGAAAAAATGGTACCATAGAATCCCTTTGTTATTTGGGAAATCAATTAGTTAGATATTATGGTGGTCATGACTTAAGAGGTAGGTGTCGAAAGATCATTGTGAAGTCTTTATCATTTTAAACCTAGAGTTTCCAAGTGTGGTCTTGGTTTTTAGTTTTTATTTTGGTTTTGGGTGAGTTAATATAAAAATAAAAATAAAGATAGTCCAGTGTTTCATGGTGGTATTATGTGGAGTAGTGTCCCATGTGGATCCTGAACACACAGTCCAAGATACTCCTAGTGATTGGTTCTTTCTTGGGACATGGTCCACTAAACCATGTTACTGAGTCTTGCATAGTCACTAGTTCCCTATTCTGGGTGTTTCTATGTGAGTTGTGTGTTGGTTTTCCTTTGATTAGTGTGGATCACTTTTGAGAGGGAAATGGTTTTCAATAAAGGTGGTTTTCAAAAATGAAAATGGTTTTTGGGGTTTGGTTTTATTTTAAAAAAAGTGGGAGTTGATGTGTGAGATGGTTTCAAAAATCATATTTTGGTACTAGGAAAGTGACCTTGGGGACAAGTAATTTTTAAATGTTAATGGGAATGGTGGTTTTTGGAAAGATTATTTTTGGTTTTGTTATGATTTTTTTCTCATGAGCCAGTTTCTTTTGGGTGAGGTTTTCTATTTGGTTGAGTTTTGGTTGATGTTGATTTCGGTTTTGTATTTCCCTTATTCTTAGAGTATGCCACCTAGAAAGGTACCCAAAGTTTCTACAAAGTATATTTATGCTTTTTTCCCCACCAAAGTTCTATGTGGAGTGGTGGAGTTGAGTTATTCTCAATTGTTTCCTATCTTCCATAGTGATCGAGTTTCGTTAGAGGCTACGAAGTGTCTTGAGAAAGTTGAAGGTGTCTTGAGGTCATTAGGAACTCTTGAAGCTATAAGAATTCATTCTGTTTTGGATTCATTTTAGGGTATGTCTTTGGTTGAATGGAAGGTGATAATATTAGAATCATTGCAGGTTGGGAAGACTTGGTAAGTGTTTAAGACCACTTCTGTCCAATGTTTTATACCTAATAAGGTAAAGACAAATAAGATGGAACAGATCATGAATTTTCATCAAGATCAGAGGACTGTGAAGGTCTATTTGGACTAATTCAAGGAGTTTTAATCTTTTTCTATAGAGGTATCATCGTAGGATTATTTGAAAGATCCTATTTTTGTTTGGGGTATTCATCTAGAGGTCAAGGAGAAATTCCTCTCATCTGGTGAGGTTCTATTTGAGATGTTAGTGCATGAATCGTTCTTAGCTGTGTTGGATTTTGGAGCACATGTAGTTTGAAATATAGTATCTTTTGTCACTCATGAATATTACCCATCTAGAAAGTTGTGTGTTCTAGAGGAACTTATTCCTAAGTAGTCTTTTTTTTTGTTTATAATTATCGCTCATCAGACCAGTCATTTGTGTGCATTTAATGAAATCGGTTTTGGCATTAGAATGCATCGAATTATAATTCTCTAAAGGTATGACATTGATGTGGCCACTTGGGTTATCTAGAAAAATTCTGTAAGAAGCATTGTTATAAGATGAAGTCTTGATTTGAGAATTTTAGCACCTGACTACAGGGTAATGGATTCTTCAGTCATCAGGGATCCAGTTATAGGCTAGGGAGTGAAGCTTTCACATAGTCAGAAATTGCTGGATATGGGGTTTTGATCCATATTTTTGTCTCCAATGTCAGAATGGAAAGGTTTATATCCTCTATTATAGTTCCCTTGACTATTGAATTTTTGTTGTTGTAAAGTTATTTTTGGTTCTATTTTCTTTATAATTTTTTGGTAGTGTCTTATGGATATGTGTTTTTAAATGGTAATATTTGTGGATCAGTTTTTGTTTCATGTTATGCATGTTGTGAAAATGTGTGTGTCTTATGGAAATAATTAATTATGTTATGGATCAAGGTTTAATATTTTTTTTCGGCCATGCTCACTTTGAAGACATTTTTTTCTTGAGTAAATTATGGATCAGTCTTGGGTTTTTTTTGTTTGAGCACCCTCTATGGGTTTCCATTATGTTGGGGGGTTTTGGTTAATATTGGGAGTTCCCATCTAGGTTCCATGGAATGGTTTAATATTTATTATGGTGAGAAAATTTCTATTCTCACTATATTTCCTTTTTATTGTGGTTTTCTCTAGAATAGGTTGGGTGTTACTTATGGAGTAAACAGTGACCCGAATTTCATGGTTCTATTCAACCTCATTGGTTCTGAGTATGAGTTTTGGTTCTCATTCAACTTGGTGACTTTTTTGGGGAAGAAAGTATTTATGGTGGGTAGAATTGTCACATCCCCAAACTTAGTTTTTTATTTCTTTTATTTTTGTTTTTATTTATTTTCTTAAAATTTTCTATTAAGGTTTGGGTTGTGGTTCAAGTGAGTATATATTTGGATTTTGGAGGTTTCAGTTGGTTTTTTGGAATTATTCATGGTTAGTGTGAAAGGTATAGGGATAAAATTAAATGATGGGGATTTTGTGACACCCCTAGTGTTGCTTTTCTGTGGGTTGTTTTTGTTGGATGGTTTATCCCCTTGATTTAGAGGAATTTTGGGGTGAAAAGGGTGATTTTTTGGATATTTTTTCCTGGTCACATGGTTATGTTTCATAGTTAGTTTAACCATATAGCCAAAGTGAACACAGGTCGAATGGTTAAGGAGCACGATTAAACAAACCATGTAGCCTAAGTGTGCATCATGTGAAACTCTTGATAGTGGGTAACTGCTAGGTTTTAAAATGTTTTTTAACTGTCTGAACTAACCATGAAACCCACCAAAAAGATGGTATTTTTGAAATTTCTTCTTCTTTTTAATTTGGTTTTCTTCCCTTGGCTTTCCCTATTCAAACCTGATGACCTAGATTCCTCCCATGGAACTTTTCGGATACTACAAGATCTTCTAAGTGAATTTCAAGGTGGTTTCTTGGTGATTATTCACCCGGATTGAAAGGTTAGGGATCCCCTCTCTTTCTCCTTTGGTTTTCTTCAATTTTACCTTTCTCTACTAACCCTAGTTGACATTTTTTCCCAATTTGGATACATAAGGTGGTGAAAAAAATTGATTTATTAGGGTTTTTATCCATGGAAGGAGTGTTTTTTCAGTATATTTCATTCAAGGAAACATGATTCTTCCACTTGAGGTTGGTGTTTCCATCCATTTCCTTTCTGAAACATTCCATGTGATGTTTTTGTGTTTATACATAGTTTATAAAAGTGTTTATAATTATTGTTATGTGTTGGTGTGAATTGTAGTGGTGTTTTGAGGTTTTTAACTTGGTGAAAAATGAATTTCTATTATTTATTAAATTAAACCTCTGTGTATATGTATTCATATTGTTTAAAAATGAAAATTGATCATTATAAATTAATTTGGATATTTTAAGGGTTTGTTTGGACTCGGTTATTTTCTTGTAGCTTGGTTGATTTGTGATTTGATTATTGTGTGTGAGTTATGGTGACTTTTTTTGGTTGGTGTTATATGTGTAATGCAAGTGGTGTTTATTTTAATTAGATTTTGAGTACCTCTATGGGTTTCTAAAGATATTCCATTGGATGTGGTCATATCCATGTGTGCATGTGGCGCACAGATGGATAGGCACATAAAAAATGATGGATTTCTTTAAAAAATGTTTCCTTTTAACCCTAGATTTCAAAAGAACCATTTCCTACTCCTTGTTCCTTTATTTAGCCATTCCCTTCCCAAATAGATATTATAAAACCTATAATTTATCTAAATGGTTTCTTGGTTTCAAAATGATATCAGAATGTTATTTCAAATGTGTCCCTTAGTTCTCATCCCTTTGGTAACTTTGGAATGTGGTTTGGTATCTAAATGATATAAAGGCCCATTTGGAACCTTTCATGAATATTGTATGTTTTTTTACTTGGTTTTGAAAAATGGGTTGAAATTTTATGTGGTTTAAAGGCTCGGTTGGTATTTTATAATGTTTGGGAAAGTGGTTTTGAAACATGTATGATGTGATATCCTAGTTTTAACTTGTGAATGGATTGTTGTGATATGGTAACCTTTATGGTGGATCCTTCGAGGAGAGGTTCATCACATTTGTGGTTTTGGTGTTTGAGATAGGAAATTGTAGTGGTTTTAGGTTTTTGGTTTGAGACACATGTGTGAGTAAATCCCCATTCACCATGTACTATTATCATGTGATTCCTAGGAATCATCTAGAGGTTCATGTGACAGTTTCTTGTCAACCTCGATTTGATGGGTTGGTACCCCCTATATTAGCTAAGAGGCCAGGTTGGATGTTCCACTGGATTGGCTAGTTTATATTGGAAAGTTTTTTATTGACTATAGAGATGCACCATACACTAGCAGGTGATCCTGAACTAAGTACATCTTGGGATTTCTTCTAGAGAGGTTTAGGAAGTTCCCATGATTATTATCATTATTTGACTATTTTATTTCTGTAATATTTTGGAATTTTAGGATTGTTAGTTTCTTCTAAATATTTTTATTTTCCATATTTTTAGAGTGTCCCTCTTGGTTTAACTGTTTAGGACTCTTTTTCAAGATTTTTTTTCAAACTATCTTTACAAATATTATCATTTTTTGAAAATTGGAAGGTGGTGTGTGTTTTGTTTTCAAAAAGGGAACTTTTGGAATTTGTTTTTGATTATTTAAATTGATAGAAACCTATTTTCTAAATGTATTTCAAAATAATGTTTATGAAATTTTTTGGGAAAGGAAATGTATGGATTCTATAGCGATTGTCTACTAATCTGTTGTGTGCTCACACCCAACATGTACCACTCGGCATCGGTAGACCTGAGGTATTTTGCAGGTTTATGTTTCTAGTTTGAGTTTTCTTAGATCATGTTGGTCTTGTGGTTGGTGGTTACTAAGTGGTCACATGTAAATAATGTCATTTGTGGTTTGTTTTTAGTATTTCTTTAGATTTTAGTTTCATTCAGTTGTATTGGAATACTGTTTATGTATTTATTGTTATCTAGTTTTATTGGTTTTGATGTATGCTCTATTGTAATTTTAATCATAGTTGTTTACTAGGTATAAATAATTCCCATTGTGATGTCTTCAAAGCCCGACACTATTCTTAATCTTGGTAGGATTGGGAACACCTTTTGGGACTTTTCTTGGACCAGTTCGGGTGCTGGGTTGGATGGAAGCCCAGCCTGGTTCATGAAAAAATGGTATCAGAGAATCCCTTTATTATTTGGGTCATTAGGTAGTTAGATATTAAAATAGTCAGGACTCAAGAGGTAGGTGATGGAATATCATCAAAAACTCATTCTCATTATGAACCTCAAGTTTCTAGGGAGTCGGGGTTTGGATTTTTTTTCTTTTTGTTTTGGGTGAGTGGATAGGGAATGACAGTGGATGCGGACCGATGTTTCATAGTGGTATTACATGGATTAGTGACCCATGTGGAGCCCGAGTGCATGGTTCAAGATACTCCCAGTGATTGTGAATTTCTTAGGACATGGTCCACTAAACCATGTGACTAAGACTTTCACGGTCACTAGTTCCCTATACTAGGTTTTTTCTATGTGATATTTGTGATGGTTTGGCTTTGATTGATGTGGTTTGATTTTTAAAGGAAAATGGTTTTGGGAAAAGAGGTTTTAAAAAAGGAAAATGGTTTTGGGGTTCATATTTTTTATAAAAAAGTAGTTCTTGACGTGTTATCAGTTTTTGAAAAGAGGATTTTATTACTTCAAAAGTGGCCTTGGGGCTAAGTAATTTTGAAAGGTGGATGGGTATGGTGATTTTTAAATATATTATTATTGGTTTTTTTGTGATGTATGGATCATGAGTTGGTTTCTTTTGCGTGAGGTGTTCTATTTTGTTGACTTTTGGTTGATGTTGATTTTGGTTTTGTGTTTTCCTTATGCTTAGAGTATGCTGCCCAGAAAGGTCCCCAAAGTTTCTAGCATGTCTCATTCTACTTTTGGACATACCCAAGATCTTAGAGGAGTGGTGGAGTTGAGTTATTCATAATTTTTTACTATATTACATAGCTCTCAAGGTCCTTTATAAGATATGGAGTGTCTTGAGGAAGTGGATGGTGTCTTTAGGTCATTAGGAACTCCCAAAGTTGTTAGAGTTCATGATGTTTTGGATTTATTTGAGGGTACATCTTTTTTTTTTGATGGAAGGTGATCATCCCAACATAATATCAAGTTGGTATGACTTGAAAATGTTTAAGAACACTTTTTCTAATGGTTATACCTGAGGATGTGATGACAAGGAAGGTTGAAGAGTCCATGAATTCTTAACATGGTCAGCGAAGGGTGAAGTCCTATATCAACTACATTAAGGAGATTATTTCATTTTCTCTATAGGTAGCATTATAGGATTAGTTGAAAGCTTCTATATTATTTTGGGATATTTCTCTAGTGATTGATGAGAAATTCCTATCATCCGTTGAAGTTCTATTTCAAAAACTAGTGGATGAAGTGTTCTTGGCTGAGTTGGTTTCCAGAGAACAGGAAGTTGGTAATTTGGTATCTCTTGTCACTCATGAAGGTTCCCCATCTAGCAAGATGTGTTTTTAATAGGAACATATTCCTAAGTATTCCCTTTTAGTGGTTATAACTTATCTCTCATTGGACCGATCATTTTTGTGCTTCCAAGGTGGAAATTTTTTTCATTTGAATCCATATTATGATAATCCTTTGAAGGTCATTCATCGATGTGGAAGCTTAGTTCATCTAGAAAAATTCTATAAGAAGCATGCTCAGAATAGGAATTATCGATTCAAGGATGTTAGTACATGACTGTGGGGTAGTGTATTCTTTAGTCATCAGGGCTCCAACCATATTCCCCAGAGTGAATATTTCACATAGTAAGGAATCATTGGATGTGGGGTTGTGGCCCATATTTTTGTCTTCAATGTCAGAATGAAAAATTTTAAGTCCTCTATTGTAGTTCCCTTGACTATTGTGAGTTATATTTATTGTAAAGGGCTTGGTGGTTCCATTTTCTTTGTAATTTTGGGGATGTGTTTTATGGATATCTATTTTTAAATGGTTATCTTTCAAGATCGGTTTTGGTTCAATGTAATTCCCATTTTAAATACATGTGAACCTTATTTAAAGAATAAATTGTGTTCCATATCAAGGTTTGGTATTGGTATCCAGTTTTGATCACTTTGGAGATGTTTTTTTCTTGAGGAGATGATGGATCATTCTTGGGTTTCTTGTTTGTTTTGACCACCCTCTACGAGTTTCCCCTTTATCTGGGGTCTTTGGTTCATGTTGGGAGTACCCGTCTCATTTTCATGAAGTGGGTTAATATTTTTGGTGGGGAGAACCTTTTTATTCTCCCCATAGTTACTTTTTGTTTTTTTCATAGAACTAGTCGGGTGTGAATTTTGGAGTAAAGGGTCACCCCAAAGTTCATGGTTCTATTCCGCCTCATTTGGTTCTGAGTATGAGTTTTGGTTTTCATTCAGATTGCTAAATTTTAGGGGGTAGAATGTTTTTGTGGTTGATGGAATTATCACACCACAACATTTATTTTCATTTATTTCTTTTATTTTTATTATCATTTATATTCTTGATATTTTCTTTTGAGGTTTGGGTTGAGGTTCTGATGAGTATTTATTTGAGATGTGGAAGTTTTGGGTGGTTTTTGTCCTTATTCATGGTATTGTGAAAGGTATGAGGATAAAATGGAATGGTGGGGAGTTTGTGACACCCATATTATCACTTGTCAATGGGGTATGTTTATTGGATGGTTGATCCCCTTGAGTTAGAGGATTTTTGGGGAGAAAAGGGTGGTGTTTGGGGACTTTTTCTAAGTCGCACAGTTAAGGTTGATGGTTAATTTAGCCATGCAGCCTAAGTGTTCACAAGTATCAAGATTATAATTTATGGTTAAACTAATCATGTATCCTAAGTGTGCATCCCATAAAACTCTTAACAGTGTGGAACTTCATGGTTTGAGCATGGTTTTTTTAACCATGAAAGTTAAACATGTGGCCCACCCAAAAAAGGGTATTTTTAAAATTTCTCATTATTTTAAATTAGGGTTTCTTTTCTTGGATTTTCCCATTAAAACCCTATGACCTAGATGCCTCCCATAGATCTTTTTTTGTTCCTCCAAGATTCTACAAGTATATTTCAAGGTGGTTTCTTGGTGATTCTTCACCCATATTGAAAGGTTAGGGATCCCCTCTCTTTCTCTTTTGGTTTTATTCCATTTTCATTTTCTCCTCAAACCCTAGTGGTTGTGTTTGGAAAATTTGGATACCAAGGGTGTTGAGAAATTTGGGGTTTTTTTCTTAGGATTTTTAGTCATGGTAGGAGTGTCTTTCCAGTGTATTTCATAAAAGGATACATGATTCTTAAACTTGGAGTAGGTGTTTCTGTCTATTTCCTTTTCAGCACATTACATTTGATGATTTTGTGTTTCTAAATAATTTATAAATTTGTTTAAAATTATTTTGATGTGCTGGTGTGAATTTAATTAGTAGTTTTATGTTGGTAACTTGGTGAAAAATTAGTTTTCAATGATTTCTTAAATTAAACCTATGTGTATATGTATTACATTTTTATGAAAAAATTCCAATTGATCATTAGAAATTAATTTGGATATTCTAAGGGTGTGTTTGGCCATGTTTATGTTTTGTTATCTTGGTTGATTTGTGATTTGATCCTTATGTGTGATTTATGGTGACTTTATTTTGTTGGAGTTATGTGTGTAATGCAGGTGGTGTTTCTTGGAATTGTTTTTTGATTACCTATATTGGTTTCTAATTATATTCCATTGGATGTGGTAACATCCATGTGTGAATGGGTTTTACACATGGATATGAATGAAACTTAGAATGGATTTCTTTAAAAATGTTTCCTTTGTACCCCAGATTTCAAAAGATCCATTTCCTTCTCCTTCTTCCTTTCTTTATCCCTTCCCTTCTTAAATGGCACTTCTAAAACCCCTATGTTCTTTAAATGGTTTTTGGTTTCAAAATAATATCATAATTTGGTTTCAAATGTGTTATTTAGTTCTCATCCTATTTTTAACATTGGAAGTTGGTTTGATATCTAATTGGGATAATGAACCATTTGGAACCTTTCGTGAATATTGTATGTTTTTTACTTGGTTTTGAAAAATGATTTGAAATCTTATGTGGTATGAAGGCATGATTGGTATTTTATAATATTTGGGAAAGTGGTTTTGAAACCTTTATGATGTAACGGCCTGGTTTTAACTTTTTAATGGCTTGTTGTGAGACGGAAACCTCTATGGTGGATCCTCCAAGGAGAGGGTCATCGCATTGGTGGTTTTAGTGTTTGGGCTAGGAAATCATTGTGGATATGGGTTATTTATTTTAGCCAAAGATGTAAAGACCTACCCATTTTCCATGTACTATTATCATAGTATTCTTGGGAGTCATCTAGAAGGTCGAGTGATGGTTCCTTATTGACCTTGATAAGACAGGTTAGTACCCCTAGATTAGTTGAGAGGCCAGGTGGGATATTGCACTAAATTGGATAGTTTAGAGCATCCAATTGGTTATTTACTGTAGAGTTACACCATAATATTGCAGGTTAGTATGAACCGATTACATCTAAGGATTTCTTCTAGATATTTTTAGGAAATTTCCATGATTATTACCTGATGTTCCTGTTTTATTTCTATTACATTTTGGGATTTAGCCTTTCTAATTTCTTCCCACTAGTTATTTTTTTATTATTTCAAGTCTAGACCTATTGGTTTAACTTTTGGGTATCTTGCTCAGATTTGGTTTCAAAATAGCTTTAAAAATGGAATATCATTTTGAAAATTGAAAGGTGGAGTGTGTATTTTTTCAAAAAGGAAGTACTAGAAAGTTGTTTTTTGGTTATTTAAATTGATAGAAACCTATTTTTTTATTTATTTCAAAATAGTGTTTGTAGAATCTTTTGTGAAAATTAATATATGGATTATTCTTTGATTTCCTACTAAGTAGTTGTATACTCACACCCAACTTGATATACTCATCATCGGTAGACCCAAGTTATTTTTTAAGTTCAGGTTTCTAGTTCAAGTTTCCTCTAAGTGTGTTGGTCTTTTGGTTGGGGGTAACCAAGATTTAGTGTGGAGACCATATCATTTGTGGTTTGGTTTTATTCTTTATTTAGTTTTCAGTTTCATTAAATTGTAGTTGGATATTTTTTATGTATTTGTTTATCTTTTTTTATTTGTTTTGTTGAATGACCTATTTTAATTTTGATTCTACTTGTTTACTGGGAAGAAATAATTCCCATTCTGATATCTTCAATGCTCGAAACTACTTATTAGCCCTAGAGGAACCGGAATCCCACTCGGGCCATGTCTCGAACCAATTCAGGTATTGAGTTGGATAGCAGCCCAGCTTGGTTCATGGTAGTTAAACCATGTACCAACCTATCATGATCAAAACATGGTACATGTTTAGTGCTTACCATGTGTAATTATTACACAATGCTTCAAATTAAGTCAAGATTAATCTTGGTCCATTTAATATGTGTACATGGTGTGTAACTATAGTCTATAAGATTTTTAGTCTTGTTTTATCTAGCCAAATCCTGTGGAACATCCTAATGGAGTCTTTAAATGTTCTTTGTGTAAATTAACATTTTATTGGTTATATGAGTGACAACAAGAAAAGTAAGATAATATTTTGATGTTTGTAATTAAGTAAAGAATAGCTAAGAAATAAAAACTAACAAAAAAAATATTATTATCAATTAATGATTAAGAAATAATTATAAATTAATTATGTACCCGCTCTGATGAAACTTTAATATTCTAGGCATAGTTGAAGTGCCTATTGGGCATCACCAACTTGGATTTTTTCATAATATAAAAATAATTTGATATGTAAATGAAAAATAATGTCATTACCAATAGAATGAAATCAAATATTAATTTACTATTACATTAGAACCAATAAATGCATGGTCATCACATATAATTCATAATTAATTTATTTTCATAAATAAAAAACTTTCATTTAATTTATTTATTAATTGATGAATTTTATGATTTATTCATGTCATATGATTGTTGAATCATAATAAAAAACATATATTTTAGCTAGTGATGATCCAAACATGCACCATGAAGCTCCAAGTGTTTCCATATAAATATTTTCGTTCTTGCATGGAATATCCTAATGATTTCATCATTCATCATTAATTTCCATGAGAATCACTTCATGTGGAATTACTATCCGTATTCTCTCTATAACTGAGGGGGTTGTAGAGGAGGATTACTCTATATTCTTGAGATATTTCTTAGAGAGGAGCTCTCTAAATATTGAGAGATACTTTCTAGAACTCATTATGAACAATAATTAGAATGTATATGGATTTAACAAATATCCTAATTGGGTTTTAATAGATCTAGAGTTAGAAAATAATAATTACACAAGGGACCTCATTATTTTCTTAATCCCTAACAAACTCCACGTCTAAATAATAATATTATTATTATTATTTATTGACACGCACTAAACTCATAGATAAAATAAATATTATTTCCTTGAATAAGAAAATAATATTTTTTCAAATAATATTAAATATAATATTTCCGACTAGACCATTAAACATAGTCCACCATCCTCTATAATATTTATCAGACCTTGAATAAAGACTATTTATTTAATAAATAAATCTCACTGAATTATTTCACAATAAATAAATAGATATTTTATTTAATAAAATATAAAATAAATATTTATAAAATATTCAACCCAAAAATATTCACTCAAATAACTAATTACTGAACATATGTTATCAAACTAACATAAATTATTATTAAACAATTTATGATAATCATATTTATCCTACATGTTGAATTCATATATATTTTAACTGATGTTCTTGATACATTTAGTGTGTGACCCTCTAGCCCCATTTCTAGGTGGGATTAGAGGGAAACACTTAGATTATAAGGCTAATGTATAGAAACCTGATAAGGAACCAATAGAGAAATAATTTAATGTCATAATTATATAAAACCTTATAAAAATACCCACTGTGTAATATAATCCCTTTATCATGATATCTCTAATCATGTAGGTTTCATGCTGGTGTCATCAACCTATGTGCTCAATGTATCATTCCTTGACTTTTTAGAAATGATTTTATTAATAGAACATCATTGACAATGATTTAATTAGGTAGTTTTATTTCTATCAAAGGTCATGAGATATCTACTTCCATAAAATAATATAAGGGGAAAATAATTTATCACCTTATTCATTAATTTGATATTAGTCATGATGCACCCAATGTGCCCAACTTTTCCATTAACATATATCATCATGGTTTTTAGAAATACATAAAATCATGAAACTCATTATATGAATTAATAATAATCATATATTCTAAGTATCATTATAGATGTCCATGGATATTAATATCCAATGACACATATAAATATGGATTTCCTACTAGTAATTCAAATTCTTATAATATCATTTTCTTGAGATTACTAAGGAATGTCTTGAAGAGATGAAGTCTCAATATATTATGATCACATACCCCTAATAGAATATATCATTTATGTCCCATTAAATTATATCATCTATAAATAGAACTTATATTTAGGAATACAGTCATGGAACTTCTAGGTTCTCATGATTGTGAGGAACTACTATAAACTTTTAGTACAACAGTTTCCCTTAAGAAATTATCATATACTATGTTACAAATAATAATTATTATTATGTGGTAAGAAATTTTTTAATAATAAAAAACCATGAATAGAGATAATCCTAAAGTACATATAATTTGGTTCTATGGTACTAACTCTAATAATATATCCATTGTGAATAATGTTTATTACGCCAAAATTATTTTCTTAAGTATTTAATTAATAATTTAATATCTCATGGTTAAAATTGGATTTCAATAAAATGGATATGAAAATTTGAATTATTATTTTGAAATTGGGAAATAATGAAATATTAGTAATTTTTTAAGACAATTTAATTTTAGATGAATATTATAATTTGGAATATAAATATATATGATGCACTATTATTTTTTCAAACTGTAAAGATAACAATTGTACAAGAACGATGTGAAAATAAAGGGGGATAAAATGTTAAATAAGATAGAATAAATTAATTCCCAGTGCATCAACACTTTTAAACCACTTTTATATTAATGGAAGAATCCCATTAGAAGAAAATACTTGAACATCGCTTGTCTACTTCCCATATGAAGAAATGGAATTAGAAAACAAATAGAATTATCTCCATCTGTGGGAAATGATATTAACCTTTTATATATTCATAGTGTAGGATAGAATAAGGTATATGATTAATCATTGGGATGCCATCATGTTATTAAAAAAATTGATAATGATAGAGACATCATGTTCAATATAATCTAGTAGGATACCCCTCTCATTGAATAGTTTGAGACCAAAAAATATCAGTTTTTCCTCTATCAGAAGTGAGAAGACATGCCAGAAATTAGATGATAAACCTAGAACCACCAAACCTCAATGATACAAGACTATACCTTCCCCTTATATGATATAGTTTTAGGTAGAACCGTTAATATTTGGTTTATAACTAATACAAGGAGGATTGCAATGAACCCACATTCCTTTGAAAGTAGTCATTTACATATTCCTTAACCAAATAATATCCTACTATAGATAATTAATGAATACCACCACAACAAATCACTTAATATAAAATTCAAAATAATGAATGGTTTTGAGAATATTATGGAGAAAAAATTAAAAGATATTATATCATATCAATAAGTTACCTTGTTCTTCCCATTCCATAATGTCCAGTACATTGTTGCAAAAATAAAAAGATGGAGAATCCATCTATGGTTGTTTGATATGTGCATGAACTAGAATATGAGAAGAGATTAAAAAGAGTACATTATGGGAATTAGATCCATAATGTTTCCAAATTAATTTCAATGACCTAAATTCCATGATCCTTTAGAAAAGATGATATCCTTGGATTCAACTGGGAGGTCAAACACCAACATTTGGATGTCAAGGAAATATATTTAATCTAGATCATAGTATCTATAGGAATTGTTTCACTTCTAATAAATCAAATAAGGAATATTATTTTATTAGTAATACACTTATATAAAAGAAAGGACCCCCATCAAACCTTCAACTTCAACATTCTATTAAAAGAATGAAATGCATTTAAAGAGAAAAAGTCATTTGAACTAGGTAAATAGAAATGTCAATCCTTATTAGAAAAGAAAAAAATTCCTATATAAATGGACTTTTGGTCATCATTGACAACTGCATGAGAAAAATACATATAATATAAGTCTTACTAGACTATAATGTTTAGTTTTGAGTACCATGAAAAGTGAATTTCAATATTATTTCCCAGATCCTTTCAAAATAAAAAAATGAAAGAACCCACAATCCAATGAGATTGATCAATTATGGAAGGAATAATTGGAACTATATGATTCCATATTTTTGAAGTAAATACACTAGTAACCCCTTAAACAATATCTCATATATTCACATTCTTAAATTTAATGAACTTCTCTTAAAGATATGATCCATCCAAAAATTACCAAGACAAATTTTCAAGTATATATTTCATTGTTTCCTTTAAGACTTGTAAGTTAATACCACCCTCATTTTTTGAGAGAGATAATGATTTCGAAATACCATAATGAAATCATTTATCCCTACCACTATCCCTGATAAAATTAAATAACAATAAATATAATCCATGAATATCGATTTAGGCACCAATAACAGGGAGAGTAAATTGATTTTAATAAAGGATACAATTATTTTGATAAAATTAATTCTACCAACAAAATATAATAATATATTCTTCCAATTCTAAATTCATCTGGTCAGTTTTGAAACTATGAAATCAACATGATGGATACTTACACACCCATTGAATAAAGGGACTCCCAGGTACTGAAAAGTAAAATCCAATCTACTAATAATCAACCACATCAAAATGAGTTCCCACCACTCATAATATATTTTATCAAAAACCAGAAAACTACTCTTTTAAGTGTTCATGGTATAGCCACTCCATAATCCATATGTTTTGAGAAGTCCCTAAATTTGGAAATTGATTTTTTTTCTTTACATTCAGAGAAAATAATAGTTCACCCATAAAGAAAAAATGTGAGAGACAGGAACACCCATTCCACCCTACAAAATATCCCACACTCCCCTCCTCTATGCTATCATTAAAGTTACTAATAAACACATATTTTTCAATGATAAATGGGGCCATATAGAGAGAGTCACCTTGTCTAAGGCCTCTCAAAAAATTAAATATTTCATAAACTCTTCCCATGAGGTCGACAAACATCTATGGAGAAGATAATCACTAAAGAGTAAATCATAAGGTTTTTTAGTGATCCCTACTCTTCTCAAGCATAAAAAATGAATCACGATTCAATATTTTCATAATATTTATCCATGTCAATTTTTTTATTACATTTACCCCGAGTACTTTACTATCCAACTCCATCGTTATTTCATCGTCCAGTCTAATCGCCCATTGAATTATCCTACCTTGAAAAACCCATTCTATTATTCTAAAATAATGGAAGGAATTGTTACTCCTTAGGGTCGATTAACCACTATAACGGGTGAACTCATGGTATTTTATTTTTGATTTTATAAAATCAACCTTTTAAACTTATTAAGGTTCTTAATACACTTAATAAAAACTCATTACCTCTCCTCATGTGTAGAAATAATATGAAATAGATAAGCATGTATTATTTACAAGTTTAAACTAGAATATCCTACTCCTTTATATGACTGGTTATCCCCCCAATCAAGGATTCTTCTGCTATCTTCAAAAACAATCTATAACAAAGTAGTGTCGAGTCCTATCAACAAAAATACCACTATGTTCTATCTTCCAGAATCCATAGGATGAAACTAAAATTCATAAACAAAAAATGGTCCAATAAATAAATACTTTTGTATTTGTAATAGTGTTCTCTAAACCCCTTGATGATGGTCCTACTCTATGCTCAAATTGATCAGTAGGACAACACATGTATAGTTACACAAATTTATATATCAATTAATTCTTCAGGATATGGACATCTGAATTACTTATCACTCTAATTATTCTTGATGATTTGTCCTACTCAACACTTTTAACTCTCATATACATAAGAATCCTTATTTTTAAATGACTCATGGATTTAAACTCCTTCTCTATTAGATATAGTGATGTGTATAGAGATCTCAGAAAAAACTCACGCATGGTTTTTTTGAATTCTCTCAAAAATTTATTAGTACCATATTTGGTACCTACTATCTTTTATATTAAAAAAATAAAATCATGAATGATAGTTTCCAAAATTTAATTTGGGAACTTCTCTTGATCTTTACTAGTACTTGTGATCTCCTATCATTTAAATTGTTTAATGGATTGTTGATTTTATTTATTAATAAAAAGTAATTTTAATATCATCTAAGATATTCCTTTTAAATTCTCTAAAAACTAGGAATATTTACCTTCTTTTTATATTCTACAAAACACACTTCATTTAAACCATTATAAATCTCCAAGTATATGTAATATTGCATATTTTCATATATAAATCTTTATTTGATGTGTGGAGATCCTCATACTAGACATTAGTCGTCTTTCATCATTTAGGGATTCTAAAAATGGTTACCCAGGAATGAACATGGTGTGTTCCTTTCCATTTTGAATCTTAAATTTCATATTCCATTTGAATTTCATGAATTTTAATAAAACACACACCATGGAATATATGAGTCATTATTTATCATAGGTAATCATCTTATACAAAACACTCCCCAAAATGACTATATAAAATATACCACAACATGTTTGTATTTATTTCATAGATCACTACAGTGTGGTCTCCATTTATTTAATGTGGAGTATCTCATACTCAAATTTATTACTTGACTATAAATTCATACTCAATAGCTTAAATTATTATCATTTGATTGATTATATTATTTGTATCCATGAATAACATCACAATAACATCTTCTGAATTATCTCTTTTTTATTACAAAATTAATAACTATAAAAATTATACTTTATCTTTTCATATTAATTTGTTAGTTATATGAATTTATCAATACTTTATGAATATTATACTTCAAATAAAGTAATATAATTATAAATGAAAACATATATGGATTTAGAATTTCCCTACCTCAACACAAATACATACGAAACTCACAAAATCATACAAAACTTCATGAAGTCATGTGAAATGAAAGTGAAGTAATATGAAAAAACCAAATTCATATTCTTCCATTAAAAGTCATATTAACTTCCTAAAAATCCAAATTCAATTGAAACACAGGTGAAATAATATGAAACACATGAAGTCGTATGATTTCATGCCTTTTTGAAATTCCAACTTTGAAACTCACATTAAAAAATCCACTTAAATTAATTCATGTACATTATCAATAATTGTAAGACCTATTAAAACATCTAAAAACACTTTAAATTTTTTTTAGATCAATGTACCTTCATCTAACTACACGTGTATTTATTTCCTTTAAGAACATCACATCAATCTTTATAATTTGGAACATGCATGCTTGATATCCAATGCAAACACATGAATCCATAAAAACATTCCAATCATTATCACTTGCCTTTAAAAAATCACATATTGAATTCTTCTCTATAATAACTACCTTATTCATTAACAACAAATGAAGTTCTCTCTTAGGAATAACAACCCCCCTCCTTTTAAATTTGTTGTCCACAACAATTTATTTGAAATTCAATATATATTCCTTAATGGATTATTTATCCCCCCCCCCATTTATTTAAAATAAATGAAAAGAACTTATTTAAAAGTTCTTGCAATCTATTCATTTTCCTGGGAATATTCTAAAAAACTTTCACTTTTCCCATTACATATTTGAAAAATAGACTTTAGCCTCTCAAGAGAAATATTAAACCACGTGGTTTTCTTAGAAAGAATATTTTTTTAATATTATACAATTCTACATGGTAAAATTTATATAGAAAAAAAAGTGATATAACCAATATCATCAATGTTTTATATAAAATAACACTCATGTGATACCAAGTTCAGAATCTCATTTTAGGGGCTGATAAAAATTAGATTTAACATTATAAATAAATAACCTGAATCATTAGTTTTGCATTGTTGTCCAGAAATTACAAATTCATTGTATTACAGATTCTTATTTTTTCCCAATCAAGGTATAAACTCAATTATCATTCCTCATTTTAGATAGGATACTCCATGAAGGAAAACTTCCATATTTTCTAGTGGTGAAAAATATTTTAAACTCCATTAATTCCCAACATGTTTTTTCAAATAAACGAGAGTAATATGGAATTAGGTGGGACCTATTTTTTACTAATAAGTAACATTGAGTCTGAGAATTATCTATCAACCTAGGATTCTCTTTTATTCCATAATTAAAATGGGAATATTTCTCTGTACTCTTATTTCTCTTTTTAACCTCAACAATTTCTTTATCTTCTCCATTCCCTTTAACTTATCCTTCATGTGGAGAAGTTTTATCCACATCATTTTTAAAAGTAATTTAATTACCTTATGTTGTAATTATATTCTTTATATAATGTTCTTTGCCTTGTAATATTTTCATTTAATCTTGTGTTCTATTCCCAATATATCTGCACCTTTTATACTACTTTATCTGGATTTTAATATCACCACCTATGAAAATCTTCTCAATAATGAAAACTTATTCATGTTTAACCACTTTTTTTCCTTTAGATTTAGCATCAATATATTATTTATAAATTTTCTTGGATATAACTAATTTATTTATCTTAACTATCAATTATTATGTTTTTCTTTACTCGTCTTGTTTGGACTTTTCATTGGATTTTTTTACAGTGTCATATTCCTTTCCAAAAAATTTATTTTAATTCCATTTTCATTTATAGGTATGTTTTCTAAGAAATGTAACCACAAATTCCTCAACCCTGTCACCACTTTTTCCAAACTTTCAAAACTTATATTCCAAATAATAAAATCTATTCTGAGTGGATAGATTTTATAAATTTTTGTTCATAGCTTGTTTCTTTTGAAAATTATCTCTCATTTGACCACTAAAATTGTCTCTTGGTTCTTAACTCATTCTTTACAATGAAATATTATACCAACCACAGTATGATTTATGTACATACATTCCATAACAACAATATAATCCTCTAAACGTTTTTCATTCATCCTAATAGTGAATCTATCCAGCTTTTCTTTGGCACTGTCTTTCTTCAAATTAAGCCTTTTTTCTATTAAGGAGTGGTGGACTTATTGGAATGTTCTTCCCTTCCTTTGATGTGGGATATTTATTTTAAATGTTTTTCTTAGTCTAAATGGGTTCTGCCTTATAGTTATCACTTTAACTATTAGAGATAACATATATAACTTTTGAAATATTAAGTGCTATTTTTATTTCCTATTAAAACAACACATTTCGCTATATTCAGAAGATTATCCTTTAATAATACAAGATTTAAAAAAGTATTATTTAATCCTTTTTAATTCATATTGATCCCCATGTTAAATGGATTGTGTTATGGATAACTTTTCTTCTATTTTAGCTAGTTTTTCTTCAAGATCACACAATTTTACTTATTATATTTTATTTAACATATACTCCTTGATTTCATCAACATAGGACACTTCTGTTAAAACCATATCCTCCTTTTATTTAGTGTTTTTATTCTTATCATTGAGTATATTTATTTTTTCTTAATTAGGATACTTAATCTATTCAAGATTTTTTCTCAATTATTATTTCCAACACCACTCAAGTTTAATCCTTTCTTCTCTATCATCACTACTAGAGCTATCAAAGCCTCTCTAAAACTGATCAATAAAGTTGAACTCATATTCTGAACTACTAGATGAGTCATATTAATATTTATTTATTATAATACTTCTTTTTTGTTTTAATACTTCTTCTTATTATTACTCTTTTTTAGTTTTTTTTATTCTCATATTCCTTATATAATTTAAATTATTCAACCATTTACTTTGGAAAATATTTAAAAATTCGACCAATATCATTATAATTATAAAAATTCATTAATTGATTACCTATCTGTTGGATCGAAATAATGATATAGATGCTCAATATACAAGAGGGGGGTGAATTGTACACTTTAAAAATTTCCTTAGACAAGGAAAAAATCTAAGTTTAACAAAGGTAAACTATGAAAATTCACAACACCTCTAACACCAATTGGAAAATTGGAACTAAATTTTACAATATGAGATTCTACCTTAAAGCGTATAGAATCTAAACTAATCAGAGTACAAGTGTAAGGACATATAAGAAGGTTATACATTCCTTAAAATACACAATACAGTGGAAAAAAAAGTAGTAAAACTACAAGTAACAAGATATAAGTCTTTTAACCCAAAGAGAAGTGTATCCAACAACCTTGGATAAAGGTCCATTGATTTATACTTTCAAGTAAGTCTATCTTACCCACACCAGGGTAAGCCCTTGATACGAAGATTGGTGTCTCTATCTTGCTATCCCTGCAAGCCCTCAACTTCAAGGTAGTTGGAACCTCTGTCTTCCTCAGCAAGGAAGCCCTCGAACTTCAAGGTATTCGGCACCTCTGTCTTCCTATTCCCGGAATCCCTCGAATGTAATCACCAACATTCGAAGTCGCACGAAGCAATCTGAACAAGCAGTTCAGTATGCACAAAGTATGAAAATATTCTCTCTCTAGAAATCACCTTAACAACATGTGGTCTCTAGATTGATCAACTTGTTGTTGATCTCTTTCAAATGAGCTCCTATTTATAGGCTCGGTCAGCTCCCTCTTCAACGGTCATATTTTCCTTAAAATTTGGAGGGACCTGTACACGTTTAATTCAACCAACGATTAATTAGAAACAGAATGGACAACATCGTTTTATAACAAAACATGTGTAACTGAAGTCATGACATAGTTTTACAATGAAACAAGTGTAAGCATAAGAAAAACTAGAATTCAGAATGTAAGTAAATAAAAAGTTCGGAGTCTAACCAAAATGGAATTCAGAGTCTATGTTAGATAAATGTTCGGATTCTGTTTTATAGGAATTTGGAGTCTGGTTTCACCAGAGTTCAGAATCTGAACTTGCAGAAGTTCGGAGTCGAACTTCATAAGAGTTCGGAGTCGAACTCATGAAAGTTAGGAGTCGAACTTTATACAAGTTTGTAGTTGAACTCATGAAAGTTTGGAGTCGAACTTTATAAGATTTCGGAGTCTAACTCATGAATGTTTGGAGTTGAACTTCATAAGAGTTTGGAGTCGAACTCATGAATGTTTGGAGTCAAACTTTATAAGAGTTCGGAGTCGAACTCATGAAAGTTTGGAGTCGAACTTCATAAGAGTTCGGAGTCAAACTCATGAAAGTTTGGAGTCGAACTTCATAAGAGTTCGGAGTTGAAATTCAAAAGAGTTCGGAGTCGAACTCATGAAAGTTCATATCCAAAATTCGGAGTGAAACTTCATTATAGTTCACATCCAGAATTCAGATCCTAAAAAATAGAATACTCTAATTTTTTGACATTATATGATTCCGGGATTTTGGGTATGAATCTGATTTTTCTACTTAAGAAAAATATTGATATGTATATAAAAATCTAGGTTAGGGTTAATTTCCTTAAACAAGAAAATTTTCCTTATGAGGGTAAAATATATATTTTCTTAAGTATAAGGTGTTTGTGATTTTCAAAACAAGAAGGAATGGAAAAGTCATAAGGAAAGCCTTATTGAGTCAACACTATCTCTTTCCATTTTCCTTTCTTGAATCTCTTTGATATAATAGCAATAATTTTGTTGAAGTCTTCATCATCTTCACCATAATTAGATTCACTTTATCTAACATCTTCAACTTCTTTTACTTTTATTTTTCACATGGATTCAAAGTCCATATAATCTTTTTCCTTATTATTGAAAGTCATATTTTTCCTTATTTTATAATATATGAGAATATTTTGAAGTTAATATAATGATAAATCTTCCATATATTCCAATTCTGACACATTGGGATCAAATCTATCAAGAACATTACTCATGAACTTTTTTATATTGGTGGAGTCCTCTAACTTCTCACCAAACCCCTAAATATTACTCACAATCTCATTGAATCTTGTAAAATAGTCAAAAATGTAGTTATCATTAGTCATCTTAATATCTTCAAAAATAATACTCCAAATTTTCAATTTGGTGTCTTTAATTTCGATGTTACCTTCATAAAGACTTCTTAATTTTTATTAGATATCCCTAATAGTTTGAAGTTGAATCACCTTTATATACACTTTATCTAAAAGAGACATTAAGATATAATTTTTTCTTTTCCATCATTCACCATATTTCTCTTTTCAAAAAGTTTCATAACATATCCTTCAAAAATAGGTGGAAAATAACTATGATATCACCTCTCAATTTTAGTTCAAGTGATAAGAGGTATTGTAGAATCAATTTCCTCTATTTTTTGTAGTTATTTCTATAAAATTTCGAGACAACTCATATTTGAATAGTGTTTTGATTCTCCATACTCATGACCTACATTGATATTATAGGGAACTCATTCCATCTCTATAATAACACTTATGATTCTCCATGGTTGATTAAATACTAAGAGGAGGGGTCGAATCAGTGGTCTTATTTTATGAATTCTATTAACTCAGCATCTTAAAATTATTAAGGTTCTTGATCCAATTTGTAAAAACTCGTAGCCTAACCTCATGTTAAGAATTAATATTAATGATAACAGCACGTGGTATTTAAAATGTTCAAGTAGAATATCCTACTCCTTTCCAGGATTTCTTATCCCCCAATCATGGATTCTTTTATTATCTATAACAATAATCTACAACCAGGTATAATCTAGTCCTATCAACATAGAGTGTAATGTGTTATGACCTCTAGAATCTATTAGAAGAAACTAAAACTCCTCAATAAAATGATCTAGTAAATAAATACCTCCATCTTGATCTTGGTGTTCTCTACACGCCCTCATGAGGGTTTGCCTCCATGAAAATATCGATCAGTAGATCTGCAAGTGTATACTTCATCATGTTAGTATACCCAGGCCTTTATCAGTATATGGACAAATTATTCAAAAGCCCAGTTCTTTTTGAGATATTTTTCTTCTAATCACTTCAAATAATCAGGCACATAATAATCCTTCTTTATTGACTCTTGACTTCAAATTCCTTCACTATTTTATATAGTGATGTGTATCTATCTCTCATAAAAATCACCAACACAGTGTTCATGAGTTCTCTCAATAATATCATAATACCTTATTTGGTGCCTATTATCTTTTATATTCATAGAAATAATATCAAGAATGATTTTTTTAAAAATAAAATATTGTAAGCACCATAGATCTTTTGTATTAACTGTGATCTTCTATCATTTCAATGACTTAATGTATTACTAATTTTATTTTCATTCAAACACATTTGAATCTCAGCCAAGATCATTCTTTTAAATTCTATTAAGACTTTGAAATTTTTCCTTATTTTTATACTCCCTAAAATCCAATTTATTTAAATAATTTTAAGAATTCATGTTCATATAATTAGACATATTTTCGATATGGAAAAATTATTTTATGGAATATATAAACTAATAGTATACCTCGATCATCTTTTAGAATCAAGGGATTCACAAAACGGTCACTCAGAAATGACCATGATGTTATCCTCACCATTTTGAATATCCGGACTCATCTTTCATGATATTTTCATAACTTCGAACATAGAATGCACAAAATTATAAAATATTCATTGTTTCTCATAGTTAATCATCTCACACAAAAATTATCACTAAAATGACAATATAAAATATTCCATGGTGTGGCCGTCTTCAATTCATAGATCTCTATGGTGTGGTCTCTATTTATTCATTTTAGATAATATCAAACTCCATATTATTCCTTTAATAGAAATAAAAATTCAAAAAAATTTGAATTATGATTATTCTATTTATCACAATATTTTAATCCATTAATAACATCATAATATCATCATCTAAATTATCAATTTTTATATCAGAATTCATAACTCTGAAACTCTATATTTTCTCAATTATTATGAATTTTTAATCTATATAAATTTTTCATTCATTTGTGAATATTTTTTATTTGGATTAATTCATACACTTATGCATATTCCATTTCCCTACCTCATATCAATGTCATAAGAAACTCATGAATTCTAATAAAATATTATTAATTCATAGGGAATACAGGTGAAGTTATATGAAACACTCAAGATTAATAAATTCCCAATCAAATTCATTTGATATTCCTAGGACTCGAAAGTAATATGAAAAATAAGTGAATTTATATGAAAGATATGAAGTTTTAAGAATTCATGCCTTTGGGAAATATCTAGTATAATTATCACATTCCTGACTACACTTTTATTAATTAAGTGACTCCCTCATTTTATTCTGATACCTCCTCAAATACCTCAAAAATACTTATAAATTCTTATATAAATTTGTAGATTCATCAATGTACAATTTTATTTATTTCCTTGAAGAAAAAAGAACAATCATCACAATGTGAAACTTGAATGCCTTCGAATGCATAACATCTAAATCCAACTCATGAATCCATAAAAATCTAAGTATCATCAATTTCCATTAACAATCACATATTAATTGCTTCTACATAATAATAACCTTCATCATTGAAAAAAAATTAAAATCTCACTTGGGAACAGTACAAAGGATATTTGATAACCTATAATTAAGAATTTTTGCAATAATTTGTAGGAAAAAATGAAAATATTAACTATTTATAAGTAGTGAAAGAGATAAGGATGTATAATTTTGGGAAGAATACCCAATGTAATTGATGTAATGGAATTATAGATATGGAAATCCATAAGAAATCATTCGCAACATATAAAAAATCATCTTTGATGATATCATGGGAATTCAGGAAAAATGGACCTAGAAAACCTTCTAGTCTTAGAGAACTCTCCAAACATATGTTATTAAAACCTTCATAAATTTCTTATTCTTCATGTAAACTAGTAAGGGGGGAATTTTAAAGATCCTAAAATAAAGGCGAAATATTAGTAATAAATCTTTATCTTTTAGAAGACTGGTCAAATATGTTTGATTCTAATGTGGGTTAAATAAGGGTTCTAGGAAAGTATTTAATTTCTAATCCACCTAGAATATTCACATAATAGTCACTTAAATATTACACCCCTCACACCATTATATTTATTTAAAATCCTCCTATAATGGTTCGTCTATCAAAATCACTCCTGGGTATCTCTTCAAGAGGTACTTAAGGTGTCTAAGGGGGTTTCTTGTCAAGTTATGAAAGTGATTCAAGTAAGTTGAGGGTTACTTTCCTTTTATGGACCCCTTCCCACAAATAGAACCCCTCTTGGGATGGATTTGGGAGATGGAGGATGCTGACTTCTCTAGCCCCACTTCCATTAGGCCTCGAGTTTGTGACTAGTTGTGAGGGTATAATAGACATTTAAATGGTAGTTATTATCCTATAATATAACATGTGTCACTGAGAGATAATATAAATACACAAAACAAAAAATGTTCATAAATATAAAATATATTCGAGGTGCATACATGTAATTGCATATAGTACTAAAAACAATAGAAGGGGAAATTAAAAGAACCAATCATGTAAAATAAGCAGTGACAATGAAGCCCAAACAACTCCTAAAAAACCATGAGAGAGTAATATCCATACCCATCTACAACCATCTCTTGATTACCTAAAAACATTTTATATATAAATGGGGTGATCATAATAGTATACCCAGTAGGATCCTCCCTAGAGCCTCTCGTGAAAATGAAAAAGAAATCATGTTAAAGCACAGTGATTAAAAAGTGGAACTAACTTGTCACCTAAACATGTATTCTATTTTATTAGACTCTCCATTGATAAATATCACCAATTATATCATACAAAAGATAATATAATATAATATAAATAAAAAAAAGGTACACTGCTATAACTTCCCTATGATTTTCCACTCTTCCCCAGTGTCGCAGGTCCTGAGTCATCTCTCTACAAAATAAAATAGCCTATAGACACAAGTGTTAAGTGCCAAAACAGGAACCTTGTGAATTACATCACCACATCATCCAATATCACATCATCATATAGTAACCAAGTAGTTTCCTAGATCCACCACAACCCATATGTCGTGTATCATAAATTGGGTATAATAACTCAAACCATCATAGCCCATACACCGAGTAAGTACCTTGACCCATCACAGGCCATAAATTTTATACCCATAATAACCATTTGGGTATAATATCTGGAGATACATGTGAGTGAAATAACCACAATTCATCACATCTTTATTTACATATAAAGACCCTCAATTTAAAAACATTAACATTACATAAATTCTGAGGAATACTTAAATATTATAAAAATATAAACAAGAAGACCATATTAGTATATTGCCTTTTGAAACATGGAATACATAAAGACTTATACATAAGTGAGCTACATTATCTCCCACAAGGTTATTCTTAACTAGAACCTTTATTAGACACATCAAACACAATACATATCTTCATAACCTGGGGAAGGAAACATAAAAAGGGGTGAGATCAAATGCTCAGTAAGGGTAAAAAAGGGAGACGTGTAAGCATAAACATGATCATAAGGGTACGATAATATGATCATGAAAATATAATATCATACCCTGTATATCAAAGATCATATCATAAGGATTGGTAGTTCATAAGACATGAATCATAATGAAATAAAGAGCATAGGCCATGAAATCATAACATAGGAATGAGACATGGAATTTTGGAAACACATAAGCATATAATTATTTTTATATTACCCAAGTTATCACTTACAATACCATCTTAGTGGATAAAGACCTTTATTGAACTGAGTGAACCCCCATTCTAGCCCTATATTACTAAACCATGTAAACCCTTATTCCAAACCTATATTACTTAACTGAGTAAACCCTCATTATATCCCTAAATTAATGAACCAAGTAAACCCTAATTCCATCCCTATCTATATCATGAGATATAAATTATTACCCAATGCATTGGATGGTGATATAGGTCCCACCCGTCACATAATGAAATCATACATACATGTGCCACAATATTATAAATGAACATATTATAACCCATGAAATTAAATGGGTAACATAAACATGTAAACATATCATAACCTATGGAAATATACAGGTTTCATAATCATTTCATCATAAACATAACCAGTGAAATGATGTGGGTTTCAAAACCATATAACCCGGGAAAGAGAAACGGGTTTTAAAATAGGAACCTCAAAGAAGGAAAATTGAGACCAAATTGTTTTACCGATTTGGTAACTTTTGAAAGTTCAACCCCATGAAAGAATGATCATAGAATGGATATGTGAATACCAATAAATTTAATTACAAGATACATAAAACAAAATCATGGTTAGTACATACACCACACAAAAGTAAAGAGTGGGAAACATATCTTGTATCTCACAGAAATTAATAGTGAGATGAAAATCCCCTTACCTTGTGTCTTGACTCTCTCCGTACTCATACAATATTCCTATATAATAAATATAATTTTATTATAAATATTTTATATTATCATATTATTATACATAATACCAGATATGTTTTTATTATGACCTTATATTACCCTCTTGTTAACGATCTTATGTTAAAGTTTCACTTGAGGTAATATTTGCTTTGTTCTTCGCATGTGTCTTAATTTGTTATATCATTGGTCCTTATACTTATATCATGATTATATAATGTAAATAATGATATAAATATCATGTATATAAATTATATTCATATTATAATAATTTATAGCATACAGAAGTATGAAATGGAATACACCATTCATGGAGATGGTAATCAGTACATAGGCAAGAATGTTGTTTCTTTTTTTATTGTCATATTGAAAGAAAGTATGTAAATAGAATATGTATATATATATATATTTTATATATATCATTATTCCAGTATAATTAATATATTATATATATCATATAATTTCATTAAACACATCCTTAATACATTCCATGTTGTGTGTGAACGAATCGCATCGCTTTGAGGGGGTGGTAGTCCACACTTCCTCAAATGAGATTATCGTCTTAACACCAAATGGAAGGTAAAAAATTGTGTTTATTAGAAGGAATATAGAAGATTAAATATATATTAAATATAATAAATAAAATATATAAATATATTTTCCATAATAATTTCCACCATCATTAGTGGTAAAGGATAAATGAATAATCATCGTTTCTTAAGGCAGTAGTTCATCGTACACAGAAACAGTACATTCAACATCCATTAGATAGAGGTGTGTGTAAGTGTAGGTAAGACCCTTTTTATAAAAAAATTAGTTTTTTTAGGATACTGATTTTTTCAAACAAGAATAGAATAATGAAAGTGTAGGGGTGGAGAAAAAAAAATAAATGAAAGGAGCTTGAGAGAAGACGTTACCTCTAAATCGAGTAACTCCTTTTGGTTTGTGCCAAAAGGCTTCCTTGAGAGGATTTCTTCCCAAAGGGAGGATTAAATGTTGAAGGGAGGATTTTTTGGAGGCTACTTGGGAAGATATTGGATGAACTTAAAAGGTTTTATAGGTGTGAGGAATGGGTAGAGGTGGTGTCCTTTTATAGGGAATGAAAAGGACTCACGCGGAATTTTTAGAAACAAATTAGGTGTGCACATGTTCTTACCTAAGAAAAGTCATAAAAAACAAAAAAAACTCAATAATGGAAGTTTTATGGATGAAATATGGAAATAAAATTGGTTTTGGACATGTTTCTATGTCATTTGGGCCACTAATTGTATGTTTTAGTTCCTAATTAAGCTTAATTTGGCCTAAACTGCTGTGATTAATTTTAATCACTTTTACTAATCATTTTTCTCAAAACTTTATATGGTATTATTAGACTATAAATATTATAATGAATAAATAATTTTATGTCATATTTTTGAAATTCAATTCATAGAAATGGGAAAATTAAGATTAGTGCTAATCCCATAGACGGTACGAAATAACGGGGTTTTAAATTATGAAAAAGTTCAAAAGTTTGTTAAGATTTTATATTTAGTTTTAAAGTGAAATTGATTTGAATGAATTAAATTATATTAATATATGTATTATTTATCTCATTTAACCTTAAAAAATATTTATAATATCATTTAATATTAATAATTAACTAGAAAAAGGGCAGTTTTTTAGTAAAAAGCAGTATTTTTCACTATTCATCAAAAAATGAAGTTTCTCAAAAAAAATCCCAAAAATTAACCCTAGGATAATATTGAAATTATGAATTCAAAAATGAATTTTATTTTATCATATTAAATTTCTAAATTTTTATAAAATTACTTTTATTTTTAGAAGTGGTTTATTCGAGTGAACGAAATTTTTAACATAAAAGGACTTTACCTAAAATCTTATCTTTCATTATCAATATATTTTATTTATATAAAAAAAATTAACCAATATTTGGAAGGTAGTTATTACTATTCCTATAACTATATTTAATGGTTATGCTATAATTATCTTATTTAATTAATTATATATATATATATATATTTCATAGACACTTAGTGTTGCGTGCATCGTATGCGAAGTCGGTGTTGCAAGCCATGTTGGTATTGTGTGTAGTGAAAGCCAAGTTTGTATTGTGTGTAGAGCAAGACAAGTTTGTATTATGTGTGGAATGAAAATTTGACTTAGTATTTTAATATATATATATATATATAAACAACTATTTTTGGTGTAATGTGAAATGAAAACTATTTAAAAGATAAATTAATTTGAAAAAAAGTAATTCTCAAAATATCAGGGTGTTACATTATACCCCCCTTAAAATGAATTTTTTCCTCTAAATTAATCTAGGTTATCAAAGGTTTAATACTTGAAAGTTTCATTAATAGAAACTCACATCATATAAATGGATACTAATACTTCCATTAAAAAGGAAAATTTTGAACCATAATGTTTACCCAAAGTAACATATAACAAAGACTTCCTTTGTTTCATCATAAATTAAGGTATTAGGACAACATTTTTTGTATCTCTTTAAAAACGTTGAGTAATTCTTGATAAATTTCTATAAACAAAATTTCATCCTTGGGTTGTGCTTTGAAAAAAATTTAATACATCCATTACCTCATGGAATGAATGTCCAAAAATTAACTTTGATGAATATAGCACTAAAATATGCTTTTAACGGATCATAAGGCCCCTAATGAATAAAAAGACTAATTATTTGTATCTTAAAAAACAACATGAATTAATCTATAAAAAATAAAAAATAACACTAATATTTTATCATAAATATTTATTCATTATAAATAAATATACATTAACCAGGACATTATGTAGGCTAGTGGTAGGCATGAAACCCTTGTCATCCTTTAGTCATGGGTTCAAGACTTGCGGCCTTGCCAGACATGATTGGTTGTCAGCCGATGTACATGATGTCATTTTTTGAAACCACACTAATATAATATATAATATGGATATCCTTGAAATAAGGTTAATCACTGATTATCCTTATAACCAAGGTTTTCAACACAAACTCAGTGCAAAAATACTTCCTCTAAATCTTAACTTAAACTTCTCATGAACGGTTTGTAACCCTTCTCTGAATCCCTTTTTTTGTCATTTTAAATTTTCACTTTTTGGGTAAGTGGGAACCTCAAAAACCCATAAACAATTTTAAACATCACCTACATAAATCCTTATACAAAAAACCTATCCCAAAAGAAACATTTATATTTTAAAATTCAAATTCGTACAAGGAAACCCCAAAAAACATGGGCAAGAAAGAATCCCGAGAAACCCACCATCAAGAAGACACCTCACTGCAATCATCACTTCGCATTCCATCATCACAACACCATCGCCCCCATCATTTCATCACATTACCAAATTCATCATCCTCACCAGTCACTTCACTGATTACCACCACCTTCTCATGATCATCGTCATCTCATAGAACCTCCCTCGTTGTTCCATCATCATCGTCATTCAATACCACACCAGAACGTCGAATCCCCTCAACAAAAACATGTCATCATCACCCATCACCAGACCAAAAAGTAGCTCTTGGTTGTCACATTCCAAGCATGTGAATAACCTCATCATATATTCTCTTGAAACATGGTAACAGCCTGAATTACCATAAATCCTTTTGGAAAACCTTCATGATTACCCATTCCAAAGTGTATTGGATTTATTCCTTAAATCCAAAAAATGTTGTAACCTTTATTTGTGTTAGCATAAACCACCGATAACTAATTACTTATGTTGTTCCAAGTTAATCAATACTTTACTCTTTATATATTCATATCCCACATATCTTTATTCATACAACATTATCTTATCATAAAGAATGAATTAAGGGTTACCTTCCCTTATCCAAAATATCATCATGTCATTAAATCACTTCACTAGTCTAACATAAACACGTAAATACTTAGTGAAAAAAAAACTAAGTAAAAAAATCCTTGTATATTTCATCATTCATAACTTTTGAATCCAAATACATAAATACATTGATTACTTCATCCTTAACCCATTAACAATAATACCACTTTCCTTTCACATTTCATATGCAGTCTCATCATCATCCATAATGTAACTATTACTTGAACCACCTTGTTGATTATCTTCTGGAACATTCCTCTTGGGACATTGGGTTTCATAATGACCATTTTCTCCACATTTAAAACACTAAACCTTTAATGATAACTTAGGGAGGACAAAATTCCCATCCATTTCGTTAACCAAACTTTTCATTTTTCCCTTGCAGTCACTTGCTTTGTTTCCTTCTTTTCCATAGTCAAAACACCTTATTTCTTCTCTAATACATTCAATTAGGTGATTATTTCCATATACTTGACACAAAAGAAACAAAATCTTATTTCCACCATGGTCTCCTTTACCCGAAATCTCAGTGAAATCCTTCTTTCTCTTCCTTGGTGAGTCCAAGAGTTAGTTAAGGTAAACATTTTTAATCATGTTCTGTGAAAGATGATTAGGCACGATCATGATTTATTTCACTCTAGTGATTATCCCACTTGACTAGTCATCAGAAAATATTCCCTCACATTCAACATTAATCTAGTTTATTCTGGTTCCCGTCATTGATTAAAATCAGAATCATAGTTTGATCATTACTTTTCATAGTAGAAAACCACATCGTCATGAAAATAATTACTTATAGGATGTATAAATCAAGATACATTACATAATCTATGACAGCTTGGTTTTATCCTATGTTATTCATAGCTAACTTATATCTAAATCCTTCATGATGGTTTGTGAAGAGTATGTGAATTCCCAAAGCATATCCCCCAGGAGTCTCAAACCAGGTGTGTAGTAAGGCATGTTTTCATGTTCTATATTACCTCGAGTCAAGCTCAAAACATAATTTTGGAGTTTTTACCCCAAGGTACGTCTGTACCAGAGCCACATCCACTTTTAGTATCCATATAGGGATGTATTTCTAGGAAACCAATCACTCTATACTTTCCCCAAAATTCCAAGACATTTTTCTATACTTTAACTCATCCCAATACTTGTCCTTATACATGTCCTTAGGGTTCTCACCAAGGTTTTATCATCCTAGTTTCCAAGGCTGACTAAACTCTTCCTCTAATACCAACTATAAAAACCCTCTCTTTACAAACATTAACATTACATAACTTTCATAGAATAATTAAACATTATACAAAAATATAAAAGAACACCATACCAATCTAGTGCCTTTGGACACATGGAATATATAAACACTGATACATAAGTGAGAAACATTATCTCCCACTAGGTTCTGCTTGACTATCACCCTTCTTAGACACATCAAACATAATACATATCTTCATAACCAGGTGATGGAAACATAAAAATGGGTGAGATCAAATGATCTGTAAGGGTAAACAAGGGAGACATGTAAGAATAAACCTGAGCATAATGGTATGAGAATGTGATCATGAAAATATAAGATCATACCCTGCATATCAAAGATCATGGCATAAATATTGGCAGTTCATAAGACATGAATCATAATAAAAAAAAGAGAATAGTCCATAATAGCATAACATAGAAATAATACATGGAATTATTCAACACATTAGCATATAATGATTTCCCTAGTAGCTAAGGCATCACTGCTAACGCAATCTTAGTGGAAAAAGTCCTTTACTGAACAAAGTGAACCCCCGATCCAGCTCGTATTACTGAATCGAGTAAGCCCTCATTCAAACCATGTATTATTGAATCGAGTAAACCATTGTTATATCCTTTTATTACTAAACTGAGTAAACCCTCATTCCATCCTTTTCTATATCATGAGATATAAATCTTTACCCAATGCATTGGTGGGAGATATAGGTCCCACCTGTCACATAATGAAATCATACATACATGTGCCATAAGATCATAAATGAATATTTCATATCTAATGAAATGAAATGGGTATCATAAACATGTAAACATATCATAATCTGTAGAAATATATAGGTTTCATAATCATTTCATCATAAACATAACTTGTGAAAAGAAACAGGTTTCAAATTCATATAACTTGTGTAAGAGAAATGGGTTTCATAACGTCATACCATCAAAATATAATCCATTCAATGAAATAATATGAATAGAGACATTGAATAATTACCTTTAAAGGCATTATTAACACCAAAATATTTTATCTTATATGGGAAATAATCTTGAGAGAACTTTTAAAAACACTTCTTAAGGAAAATATCCTTTCTTCTTTGAAAAATTCTTTTTATTACATAAAACCTTTTGAAAAACGTTTTATTTGAAAATAGCTTTGAAAAATTACGAATGAAGATTTTAAAACAATAAAAAATTAAAAATCCATTTTTCATTGATAATTATATTCAAGGATATTTTGAAAAAAAATTAAAACGTTTTTGAAAACATTTTTAAAACATGGTTTTTTGAATGCAATAGATTTCTGACCAAAGAGAGAGGTGGTAAGGTTTTACTAAAACATTATCTTAAGTACCAAAGAGTTAAAAAATGGTACTAAAAATGAGGATATATTTAATAAATAGAGGATAAGTAAAATCATTAATATTATTGAACTATGTATCATAATATTTCATCAAAGGAAGCATAAGAATAAACAATCTCAAAAAAAATGAGAAGATTGTCTCAATAAACTCTTATAACTTGGTGACTTGGGATCATACTCTACATTTAAGAAAATAAAATTAAAGGAAGATTAATATAACATGAAAATAAGTATATTCATGATATAACATTTAAAATGGAATTATATACACCTCTAAGAATAGTTTAAGTGCATAACAAAATAGAAGACTCAAAGAAGGCAAATTGAGACGAAACTGTTTTACCTATTTGGTAAATTTTGAAAGTTAAAACCCATAAAAGAAGGATCATAGAATGGATATATAAATAGCCATAAATTTAATTAAAATATACATATAATAAAATCATGGGTAGTACATACACTACATAAAAGGAAAGAGTAGCGAATATATCTTATATCTCATATAAATTAATAGTGAGATAAAATCCCCTAACCATGTGTCTTAACTCTATCTGTACTCGTACAAGCCTCTTGTATAATAAATAAAAGTTTATTATACATATTTTATAGAATATTATTCTTATACATAATAAAATATATGGTTTTATTATTACCCTACATTACCCGCTTGTTAACAACCCTATGTTAATGTTTCACTTTGGGTAATATCTTCTTTGTTCTTCGCATGTATCTTAATTTGTTATATTGTTGGTCCTTATACTTATATCATGATTACATAATGTAAATAAAGATATAAATATAATTTATATCCATTATATTCATATTATAATTATTTATATCATAAATAATTACAAAATGTAAAACACCTTTAATTGAGATGGTAAGTCATATGTATGTATAAACATTGTTTCCATTTTTATTATCGTATTGAAAGAAAGTATTTAAATGACATATGTATATAAATGTATGTATACATATATCATTATTATATTCGAATTAATATTTAATATATATCATATAAGTTCAGTAAACCCATCATTAATACATTCCATGTGCTGTGTGGACGAATCACATCCCTTTAAGGGGCAGTAGTCCACACTTACTCAAATGAGATTATCGTCTTAACACCAAATGGAATTTAAAATATGTTTTTTGTAAAATGAATAAATAATATTAAATATAAAAAATGAAATATATAAACATATTTTCTGTCATAGTGGCCACCATTATTGGTGGTAAAGGAGAAATGAACAATCATCATTTCGTGAGGCAGTAGTTCACCGTACACAGAAACGGCATGTTCGATATCCATTAGATAGAGGTTTCTATAATTATAGGTTTGAAAATTTGCATAAAACCATCCTAGTATATGTATTGTACTATTTTTGTAACACAATAATAGAATAAGGATATTTTAGGGGTGGATAATGAAAATAATGGAAAGGAGCTTGAGAGAAGACATTACCTCTAAATCAGGTAACTCCTTTTCGTTTGCACCAAAAAGATTCCTTGATAATATTTTTTCCCAAAGAGAGGATTCAAGGTTAAAGGTAAGATTGTGGGGAGGATACTTGGGCAGATATTTTATGAACTTAAAAGTTTATATAGGTGTGAGTAATGGGTAGTGGTGGTGGCCTTTTATAGGGAAGGAAAATGACTCACAAGGAATATTTAGAAACAAATTAGGTGTGTACATGTTATTACCTAAAAAAAGTATTAACAAACCAACCAAAATCAATAATGGAAGCTTTATGGACGAAATATTGACATATAATGGGTTTTGGACATATTTCTAGGTTATTTGGGCCTGTAATTGTAAGGTTTAGTCCCTAATTAAGCTTAATTTGGCCTTAACTACTATGATTAATTTTAATCACTTTTACTAATCATTTTGTTAAAAATTTAACATGGACTTATTAGACTATAAATATAAGATCGAATACAATGGTTTATTTCAATTTTTTGAAATTTAATTCACAGAAGCAGGAAAATTAAGATTAGTGCTAATCCTACAAATGGGATGAAATAATGGGGTTTTAAATTAGGAAAAAGTTTAAAAGTTTGTTAAGATTTTATATTCAGTTTCAAAGTGAGATTGATTATAATGATTTAAATTTTATTAATATATATATTATTTATCTAATTTGACCTTAAAACATATTTATATTATCATTTAGTATTAATAATTAGACAAAAAGTAAATTTTTAACTAAAACCATGTATTTTCACTATTCATCCAAAAAATGAAGTTTCTTAGAAAAATATCAAAAATTCACCTTAGGATAATTTTGACATTATGAATTAAAAAATGAATCTTATTTTATCAAATTAAATTTCTAAATGTGTGTAAAATTACTTTCATTATTATAAGTGGTTCATTCGAGAGAATGATATTTTTAATATAAAATGACCAAAAAGTCTTATCTTTTATTATCAATATGTCTTATTTATATAAAAAAATTATAACCAATATTTGGAAAGTAGTTATTGCTATTAATATAACTATGTTTAATGGTTATGTTATAATTATATCATTTAATTAATTATATATATATATATATAAATATGTTTCATAGAAACTCAGTGTTGCATGCATCATATGCTAAGTTGGTGTTGCAAGCCAAGTTGGTATTGCGTGTAGCACAAGACAAGTTGGTATTTCATGTAGCACAAGCCAAGTTGGTATTGCGTATGAAAGGAATTTTTTACTTAGTGTTTTAATATAAATATATATATATATAACTATTTTCGGTGTCATGTGAAATAAAGAATATTGAAAAGAGAAATTAATTTGAAAAATAATAATTCTCAAAATCTCAGGGTGTTACAGTACACATATGTGGGGAAACTATCCACTGTGTGTACTAGTATATAGTATTGCCAATATAAGATAGTGTTCCATAAGGGGTAGTCATCCATCTATCCTGCCACTATGATATTGGGTAAAACACCCTCTAAGAGTCCATTAGGTGCAAATTTCCCTAGTTGGAATGGGTGGGGTAGCATAAGAAATCACAAAATATAATATAGCTAATTACCACACTATAGTGATAACATGGTATTAGACTCAACTGCATCTAACATCACTAGACTCTCAACTTCCACTACTAAGACTAGATATATTATAAGCACATAATAGTTTTTAAGAGCTACATTAAATTACATTCTTTTTATTGGAAAATTCACTTTATGTTAATTAATTAATAATCCATTAATTAACCATCAATATTATTCCACATTAGAATTATTATATATCAAAGCCAAGTCCATTACCTCTAATCATAATCCAAACTAATTCATTTATTTCTCAAGAGTAACATGTTTTCATCATTTTAATTCCATCATCACAAACCCCATGGGTTAATCATTAATAACATTATTACTTTCTATAATCCAGGTACTCAAAGAAAACCATCCTAAGCTACCACCAAGAGAAAACATGAAACTAGTAACACTCAATTGCCACAAGAAGTGAATAAAGTATTGCAAATAAAATAATCAACCCTTCTATCGCCCATTAAACAGATTAATTTCAAGAAAGAAACTAACTTTATCACATCAATAGTTAATACCAACTTCAACCCATCACATCATCTATGGTGTCATTCCTGACACCCTCAAATATATTCTAATTCATATCACCATCACAGTTGTCAACTACTACTACATCATCAGGGCCTCTCCATCCCATATCACATTATCCATCCTAGGCTCATATCACATTGCATGCTCACATCTGGAGCTCATTACATGAAAATAAGAAAAAAACATAAAAATAGGATAATTAGGCCCTAAAACAAGGAATTTATCCTTTAAAATAAAATGGGATCTCATGTCTTCCAACAAAAGGCATCTATAATTTATGAAAATGGGAACTTCTGACCCAAAATATTTATATTTATCAAACAATAGTTTCTTATTCTATCTTAAATTAAATGATTCATTATTCAAATTTTCCAACTATGGATATCCTAATGCATGATCGATAAAAATTTATCAAAATTTTAACATTCACTTAGCATAAATTCTATAACACATGGAAGATAATAATCAATTAAACATGCACATTTCATTAATTTGATTAACATCAAATTTCAAGAAACATTGGATTCCTTTAACATACCTCTTATTTAATTATTAATCCAAATCAATTAATTCTAGTTTTACATTATTTACCAATTATTTAATCAATTTCAATATTATATACTAATCATAACAACATTAAAAACAAAAAATAATATATATAGCACAATATCTATAAAAATAAGAGGCAAAGTGTAATCATGGTATCCAACATCGACAACATATTATCACTATCCAATCCTTTGTTAATTTAGTTTAATATTATTAGGTTATTTCCATTTACATATAAAGGGATAAACAATGATAACTTTATGATTGTATTTAAATAAATAGAAGTTTCAATGAATCCACTATGTTGAAAGAATCAATGTTGTATACATGATAATGGACTGACATAAAGGATCTCTGATCACATATCTTATAAAGAACTACGATCTCCAGAATTTATTATTCTACATTTCACCAAATAAACAAAAAATAAAACCACATAATAAAAACTAATATTAATAACCATATAATGGTAAGAATAAACTGGAGGAAAAAATTAAATGGATATAAATTGTTATATAGAAGAGGTTGAACAAACCTTGGTTCACCGTAGATTGATATATAGAATCTAGAGATCAATAACTATTGAAATGGGATTCAAAAACCATCAAAAACTCTCTTGGTTTCCTAGGTTTATAGGGAGACAAGTGGGAAATAAGATAGGTTTAGGGGCTATATAATATTCAAAAGCACTGTGTTACATAACCCCCTCCACCATCAAGGAGGTTATGTTACAGCATGTCAGCACATTGAAACTACCCTCTAAAATGGAAGTTCTACCCAAAACCCCTATGCTGTAGCCTCCTTCTCAACACTATAGTGGTTGTCCTCTATAAAAGGGATTACAGTGTAGCAAACCTCCACAGAGTAGAAATGCCTAAAAAGGCAATAGCCTTTTTTTATTCCTTGATACCTTCTACACCATAGCTGGATCCACTACACTATAGCCCCCAAAACCAGAGCACAGGGAATTCCTCTACACCATAGCCATTCCATTTTTTGTAGTGGTGCTCATAATTTACATAAAACACCACCAAAAATCCATAGAACCTCCTATAAGTACCTACAACACCCAAGATACACAATCTAAAGGGGTACTGATATCTGAGAACTTCCATAAGATTATTCTTAATTAATTTTTGTCCTCAAGAATCCAAAACCAAACCTGGATAGAAATAAATTAAAAAGGGATCATCTAAATAGCCATCACATGAGATACCTACTAAGGATCTCTCCATCATAGTGTTTATCATCAAAGGAACGTGCATAAAACGATGAAACTTCAAAAACCATCTCTTAAAACACTTTCCCAAGGGAGATACCTCTCAAATAAAATAAAGGTTATCAATATAAAAGAATCAAGAGAAAACCATCTCATAAACCAAAAATGCTTCAACAAACACAACTAGCATTACAACTAGAGAAGAGATGAAAATAAAATTGCTCAGTTTAATGAACACATAACAATGAATCATGTTCCCAAGTACTCTCCTCCACACCACTATGCTTCCACAAGACATGAACTGAAGGAATATCATGCACATGTAACACCTTATCTTAGAGTTCTTGGATCTCCACAGGCTTATCCTCAAAGTTCATATCATTATAAACATCAATCTCACCCCAATCGATGATGTCAGTGTCATAATAAAGATAAAGATAAAGTTTTGACATGTGAAAAACATCATGTATATAGCTCATCTATAGGGGAAGTACTATCTGATATGTCACAACTCCAATATGATCAAACACCTTGAAAGGTCCATCAAACTGGGGATAAAGCTTACTCCCACAACCAAACCATTACTTCCTAGGATTAGTAGTCACCTTCAAAAACATGTGATGTCCAAAATAAAACTCCATAGGTCTTCTACTATGATTTTTATAGTATTTATAATGATCCTGAAATACCATCATCCTTTCATGAATTACTTAAACCATTTCTATTGTATTTTATACCATCTATGTCCTGAGAATTACTACCTATCGGACCCCAATCCATTACAATGGAGAATATAATGTTCATTAATAAAAATATTCAAATGGAATCATACCGATGGTGAGGTGAAAATAATTGTTGTAACAAAACTCATTGAAAAGAAATTGCCTCATCCATGAACCAAAAAAATCCAATACACAAGAGTAAAACATGTCTTCAAGAGAATGGATGGTATTATATTTCTGACCATCCATACACATATGAAAATTAGTGATAAGGCATAACTATAATCCAAAATAATATTAGAAACCTATTTACACACTAGAGGTAATATTAGGATCTCAATCAGATATGATCATCCTCGGGACTCTGTGGAGTCTCACCACCTCCTCTAGATACTTCCTCAACAAAACCTCCACTAAGATTGACTCCCTAATCTATAAAGTGGGAATATTTCATAAAATGATCCACTATCAACCATATAGTATCAAAGACTCCATGATCTTGAGGTAAACTAGTAATTAATTCCATAGAGATATCCTCCCACTTCCATTAGGTAATATCTAACAGTTGGAGAAAACCATTGAGAACACATTGCTCATACTTTACCTTTTGGAAAACCAAACATCGAGAAACAAACTCCACAATAGCATTCCTTAAACAAGTCCCCCAAAATCAACTTCTCAATGCTCGATAAATCTTCATCACACTAAGATGATCCAGTAAATTTGATCTTTATAACTCACATTGAACTATCTCATGCATTTGATAAGGGATTAAAAGACTCCCAAGAAACAACACCCAGTGTTTTCTATCCCTAGAATAACCATCAAGGTCATCGCCAAAGAAAACTCAGTCTATCTAGACCACCACTTTAGAATCCCCCAGTTGGAAATCCTCTACCTGTTGCACCAAATACTACTACACTATCATCTAGAAAATACAACATATACCTCCAACCTCTCCCATATCTAGATGTATCACTATGATTTATTCCATCAATCTCTAGGAATATCTTGATTAACACATAACATCACTATATGACTTTCTGATTAGTTTATCCCTTATAAATTTTTCCTTTCCTAGTGTATATGAAATATCTAAGTGATAGTCCTGTAAGAATTCCATCCACCTTCGTTTCTTCAAGTTCAAGTCACACTAAAAGAAGTTATATCTCAAGAACTTATTATTATCAGAAACCAAAAAATGCTCACCAATGAGAAAATGCTTCCACAAATTCAAAGAACCCACAACTACTTCCGACTCAAGATCATGGGTGGGATAGTTATGATCATGGGTACATAACAATTGATAACTATAATAAAAAATCTATAATCCATCAGAATACAGACCAACCTAAGATGTGAATAATCATTGGAAGCCTCAAATTGGACTCCCTCTACTGGTAAACAAATAATTGGAGAACTGACTAACTTTTCATTTAGGTATTTGAAAGATACCTGAAAATGGTCACCCTATAGGAATGAAAGATCATTTTTGGTCAAGGATTTCATAGGAGTCTTAACCCAAGATAAGCCAACTATGAACCTCCTATAATAGCCTATAGAACCAAGAAAAATATGAAACATTTCCATTGTCTTGGGGGATGCCTAAGAAAGAATTGTCTCTGTCTTTGAAGGATCCATATCTATTCCATATTGGGATACGACATTCCCTAAGATATAGAATTCATGAGACCATTACTCACACTATTACAAATTATTGAATATCTTTTAATGACGAAGAACTCCCAAAATGTAATTCATATGATCTGTATGCTTCTCTTAAGATACAGAGTACACAAGGATGTAGTCATTGAAAACTTCTATGAACTTATCTAAGAAATCTCAAACACTACATTCATCATCCCCATGAACAAAAATTGAGCATTTGCCACACCAAACAACATTAAAACAGACTCATAATTCTCATGATGATAACAAAAAGCGGTTTTTATAATATCCCTATCCCCCACCCACATTAGATGATATAATGATTATATATCAATCTTCGAGAACCAACTTGTTCCTTTTAGCTGAGGAAATATATATTCAATCCATGGAAGAGGATAGTGTTTGTTCACTATCACTTGGTTCAAGTGAAAATAATCAATGAAAAGATACAAATTCTATCTACCTTCTTCATGAACAAAACTAGTTCACCCCAAGGTGACACACTTTTCCAATAAAATTGTTTCAATAGATCATTGAGTTGTAATCACACCTCTCGCAACTCAAAAGGCTTCTTCCTATATGGTGAAACCAAAATAAGATTAACGAGTAGTTATATCTCTATCCCAAACTTGATCTCACATTGATGGGGTAATGCTATAACCTCCTCTGGAAATACATTAGGGTACTCTTCCACAATCCTATGAAACATTGATGGATAAACCTTTTATGAACTCAGAATCAGCTCAAATATTAATGAAGATGAGAACATAACATACCTCTGGCCCATCTATGGGTATTGATCACTAAAAAACACTATTGTCTCTCCATCAACATCATATAACATAGAATAAATCCTAAATAAATCCACAATATCCTAAACCGAATAAATCCAATCCATTCTAAGGATACTTTCATAAGGTTGTATCTAAAAAATAGTAAGTCTCCCAAAGAGTGGTGTTAATCTAGCACAAGCTCACAATATCTATATACTTCATACAAGTCATCTTGACCTCCAACTGGCAAGATCAACACCAAGGGAACTAAAATACTCTCCACTTCAATTCCCAAGTCATGGAAAAGGGTATGTGAATTAAATGAGTGTGTAGCTTCTCAATAAAACAAAGCATGAACCCATTTAAAAAAACAAGAAAAGGGTACCTTGAACAATATTTGGCTCACCCGACACTGGTAATGCTAAAGCATGAAGCTGACCACAACCTATCCCACATCCTCTCTAACCCTGGTGATGTCCACATCTATATATATTCTCATCACTCTAAGTAAAATGAGAATCATGAGACTATCCTCTTCCCCCCACATATCCTCTCTATTAATCCCAAGATAGGGCAACGTTGTCTCAACTAAAACTACATTAATGGAGGAACCTAAAGTGAAACACCTGGTGCATGATGACTAATTAGAATGGTTAGGAACACTTTCAATAGTTGACCTCATCCATAATAATAAAAACAAATGTATGGTCACTTATAATAATATTGAGAGTCATTGACCCTAAAGAAATGAGATGATGAGGTCAGGGACCTACCCCTAGCTAATCAAAAGCTATTCTTTATAGGAAAATCGAAACCTCAGACCACATCTATACTTTGTGATAAATACTTATGAATCCTCTATTGTGATGATCAATTTATTTCCAACATTCTCTAAATGACCTCTTCTCTTCACACCACCTCAATATATGTCGACAACATGATAGGGGTGACATGGAACTAGATATCAGGATAAAAATGCTCCATAAAATGCATTACCCTATCCATATCATCTAGAAAAATGTTTAAATAATAATGCAGAAGGGTCCTAAAATGGATCTCAACGTCTAACCATTTCAAACATAGATGAAAACAAGAATAGTTAACATTAATTAATTAATTAATTAATTTCATTTATTATTTAACCTATCCCAAGGTCTACCCGTTTCAAACATAGATGCAAACAAGAATTGTGCATGATCCTTTCCTAGTTCTTTACCCTGTAACCAGTGTCTCTTCATTTTGTAGGCTTGGTAAACTTAAATTTCAGTGCATAATATCATAGGGGGACCTAAATACTCATGTCTCATATGGTATCTCATGTTCACATCATATTCTAAACATAGCTAACATCTTTTCCCTACCACCAATGTAGTCCCGTCTATTCCTAACTCCAAACCTCATCTTATCCCTTAACTCAAACCTTCAATACCACTCTATCACAAACCCCTACCCTCAAAGGGTACCCCTCCTGGGAAGTAAATGTGATATAGAGGATGATGACCAACTGAATTCCACCACTAGTATATCCTAGGTTGGTGACTAGCATCAAGGGTGTAATAGAAATACAAATAAGATCCATTACCCTCTAAGAGAACATGTAGAATAGATACATAGGACAAATATATAAAACAAAAACTTCTCATAAAGATAAAAGAGATCTTAAGTGAATACATGTAATTCCATATAGTACTAAAACAATTTATGGGGAAATTACAAGCACCAAAAAGGTAAGCTTGGCAGCAGCCATGAAGCCCAAACAACTCTAGTAAAACCACAAGCTAATAATATCTATCTTGATCTCGAACCTTCTCCTACTAACTTGAAAATAATATATATATATATATATATATATGGGGGTGACCATAATAACATACTTAGTAGTATCCTCCTCAGAGCCTATTGTGAAAAATATAAAGAATGCATGCTAAAGAATAGTGAACAACAAGTGAAACTAACTCATCACCTAAATGGGAATATTAATTTCCCAGCCTATCCATGGCTAAATCTCACCAAGTATTACATATAAGAGAAAATATAATGTAATATCAACAAAAAGGGTACCCTACTGTCACTTCCCCATAGGTTTATCACACTTCCTGAATTTCACGCATCCTGAGCCATCTCCCTTCAAAATAAATTAGCCCACAGGCACCTAGACTAACTACCACAACATGCATCAAATCATCACATCATCCCATATCACATCATCATATAGGGACCAACTATTTTTTTGAATCCACCATAGCCCGTATGAAATGTATCATACACCAGGTACTATACCTCAATCCATCACAACCCATACATTTCTTAAGTGCCTCAGGACACCATAACCCATACCCATCATACCCATAATAACCATTTCAGTACTATATTTAAAGATACATGTGTGTGAAATTTCCAAAATCCATCGCATCCCTCTACACACATATATGGGGAAACTAACCACCATTCATACTATCACATAATACTACCCAAATAAGAGAGTGGTGGAAAAGGGGGTAGTCATCTATCTAACCTCCCACTGGAATGTTGTTGAAAACACCCTCTTAGAGTCCATTGGGTGTTAATTTCCCTAACCAAAATGGGTGGGGTAGTGTATGAAATTATAGAATATACAGGATATAATATAGATTACAAGCACACTATGTAAACAACCTATTGTTAGACTCAACTATATCTAACTTCACTTGGACTCATAGATTCCACTACTAGGACTAGATATTCTATAAGCACACAATCATTTTTAAGAGCTACATTAAATTACTTTATTTTCTTTGAATAACTAAATGTAAATTAATTAATTAATTATAAATTAATTAACCATATTAATTGTTATACATTAAAAATTATTATCCCTAAAATCCAAGTTTATGTCCTCTAGGAATAATGCCAACCAAGCCCATAGTTTCTCAAGAGCAACATATTTTCAGCATTTCCATTCCATCGTCACAAACACCATGGGTAAAGTATCATTAAATTTTTTTACTAGTGATAATATAGGTACTCTAGGAAAACCATCATAAGATACCAATAAGAGAAAACATACAACCAAACACATACAGTTTCCTTAAGAAATGGGTAAAGTAATATAAATAAAATAATAAACTTGAACATCAACCACTAAAGAAATTCATTTCAATCAACTATCTAGCTTTGTCATAATAATGGGTAATATTGAATTCAACCCATTCCATAATCTTAGGTTACATACCTAAAACCCTCATACATACTCCAATGCATCTCTCTATCACAAGTATCAACTTCTTCCCCACCATTTGGGCCTCCCCGCCCATATCACATCATCCATCCCATGCTCATATCACATAGAAAGCTCACATCCCGAGTGCATCACAAGACATCAAGAAGAAAATAATAAACAATAGGGAAAAAAGGCCCTAAAACAAGTCATTTTCCATTTCACATAAATGGACTCCCATGGACTCTAACAAAAGGCATTCATCCTTTAATAAATGGTCACATCTAAACCTAAATATTTTTCTTTATCAAACAACAGTTCTTATTCCATCTTCAATTTACTGATTCATTATTCACAGGTTCCAAGTATGGGTAGTATAATACATCAAATATAAAAATATATAAAAATTTAACATGTTCTTATCATCAATAACATAAAACATAGAAGATAATAATCAATTAAACCTGCACATTTCATTAATTTGATTAACATAAAATTAAAAGAAACACCAGATTCCTTTAGCATGCTTCTTATTTAATCCTTAAGCTAATTAATCAATTAATTTCAACATTAAATTTTTTATAAATTTTATCAATTTAAACATGTCATACCATGTATAACAACATGTTAACCAAATCATGGTGTGTATAGTACACTATCTAGAAAAATGATTGGAAAACTATTATCATGGTATTAAACATCAACAATATAGGATCACTACCCAATTATCTACTAATCTGGTATAATATTATTAGGTTAATTAAATTTCCATATAAATGGGTAAACCTTGAAAACTTTACGATTTCATGTAAATAAAAAGTATAAGTTATTAATCCCCTACCTTGAAAGCATTAACGTTCTTCACATGAGAATAGACCAGCATCACGGATCTATGACCACCTCTCCCACAAGGAACTATGATATCTAGAAGATTTTTTACTAAAAAACACTAACAAATAACTAATAAAACCCCATAATAATATTTTAGATCAAGTGAAATATCATGAAAATAAGAAATGGAAGGAAAAAATCAAACGGAGAGAAACTGATAGAGAGAATCTTTAGAACTCCCCTTGGATCACCTCAGACTAATCTCTAGGAGTTGTTGATCAATTCCTATCAAAATTGAATTTAAATATATTCAAAAAAAATCTCATGGTTTCTTAGGGTTTGATGGATAGAAGTGGGAAATAATTTGGGTTTGGGGGTCTTAGGGTAGTTATATTTCGACTGAGAAAATGAAGATAACAACACTACTTGAGGGATCATACCACAACCACCCTCGGTCAAAGGTGGTACTTAGTTCCATGGATAGATCATATTTAAGTTTTTATAGGGGGTATAACATATCCCAAATCACCATTCCATATGACCCCATCCTCCATCATGGAGGTTACACCATAGCTTATCCCCACGACACAGCTACCCCCCCCCTAAAATGGTATATTCATACAAAACCCCAACATCGCAGCCTCTTGATCCATGTTGCAACAATCATCCACTGAAAAGGTTACTACACCACATCCCATCTCTATGGTGTATCTATTCCTAAAAAAGAAGTAGTATTATTTTCCTGGATCCCTACTATACTACATCTAGATCCACTATGTCACAGCTACCAGTACCATGGCGCAATGAATGCCTCTATGTCAGAGCCATGCAATTTTTTGTAATGGATCTCCTGCTTTCCTCTAAAAAGACTTAAAACTCCCTAAAAACACCTTCGGGTACCTTTAACACCCAATATACTCAAAGGAAATGGATATAGAGATCTTATCCCTTACATTTCCCCTACCCCTATCTCTTTATATCATATTTTAATTCTTTTTTAGTAAACTTTTCCATGTTCATTTTACTATTCAAATATTTTTTATATCTATTATTTTACTATAAATTTTAGTTATTATAACCATGAGTTACCTATTTCCTTAAAATTAATAAGATTGACCATTTATTATCACAATCCATGTATCTCTTTATAGAGTTATGCTAAAGATTAATGTTTCAAAAATGTAATTATGGGTAACTTGAGGATCACATTGCAACATTGTATTTCTATGAAAATATCACATGTGTAGTTCATTCACTAAGGGGCTTGTTTTAGGATTTTTCTTTAGTTTCTCCAAATATAGTGAAACATTTGATTGATTTCTTGAAAATCCTTTTATATTTCTCTTTCATAAAATGATTTATTTATAAGATTATTATTATCATATTCTTAATATTTTTAATACCCTAAACTTTTATATTATAATTAAAGTTTATTAATCAAGATATTTAATTCATTTAACTGATTGGAAAAAAATAATAAACATTTTTTATATTTATTTATTCTTAATAAGAAAATTTTATAATCCTTCTATTTTTAATCAATCAAGTCAAGTAGTATTAAATTGTATGTTATTTAAATTAAATATATGGAAGAAATAATCATAATTTTAGAGTTAATTTATTTATCATTAAATTGTATTTACTTATTCTAAATAATTATAAAATATCATCCAATTATAAAGATAATTTTTTTACCAATACATTTCCTTACTAAATTATTAATATCCTTTAAAAATTTACCAATTTATGAGGTTTAATTTTACCATGAACTATTCAATATGAATTTCCTATGATATAAAATTTGATTAAAGGGTTTTCAACAAGATAGTCATATCATTCTATTGAATGGAGAATCCTTATATTTACACTCACATACCTTACTCATTGGTTAACCATAAAAACTTATCTCACATTATGATTTTTTTTATTATGTGATCATGTATGAATTTTAAGTACTATATTGATATATTTTTACAAGTATTGGGTTTGAATGAAATTAAATATCCCACTAATGTTTTTAGTAATGATTAATCTCTAAATATACTATATAGTTTTAGAAGTTAGTATTTACTGTATGATACCTTGGTTATGATCCTAGAAAATTTGTCTAGAATACCTTTGGTATGAGGCTTGGTAAGATATAAATGAGACCTTGGAGGTGATGCTTGTTTATATATTCATGATACCTTGGTGATGAGGCTTGGTAAAATATTTATGATGTCCAAATTTATGCACTACTTATGATATTCATGCATTTCATATATTTGAAGATATCTTATGTTCCATTATGATACCATGTAATCCATATTGATTTATTATGTTATATGATGATTCCACATTTATTTATGTATCATTCTCATTAATGATCTATATAAATCTTATATTTATCTTAAACCCATGTTTTATGGATAATTATTTCTGGATAATATATATTTCCATTATGGTAAAATTAATTATTATCTTATCTCACCCATTTTTATGTTTCCAATTTTCTAAGAAAATAAATCATATTATAAACTGTTAAATGTAATACCCTACGATTTTAGTATGTGTTTCCCTTTAATAAACTCTATGAAATCAATAGATTATTTCACAGCAACACCATAATAAGAAAACTATGATAAATTTTAATGCTGTATAATATTATAATACAAGATAAAAATGAGTACATTATGATGATACAATAATAAACTTAATTAAGAAAATTACAAGTGGAATTAAACCACAGGTATATAAAAATACCACAAATAAAAATTCTGTATGCTCATGGTTTTCCATGAATATCATAACCATGATCTAAACTATGGAAATAATGCTAAGAAATAGAGTTATTATAGGAATGTTGATAGAAAATCAAATGAATAGGATTAATTATTTTAATGATTTATTATATGTTATATATAAGAGTAGAATCTGATCGATATAAATATAGGCATTGGAAATATGGTCATTGGAAGAATGGTCGTTGTATATAAATGTATCCAATAGGTATATTGAAGTTTTTTATTCTTAGTAATAAATTTAAAATAATATAATTCATATTTTATAAATAATGAAACAAGAATATAATTTTAATTAAAATATATATTTATAAAAATATTTTTATTCTCTATATATTATTATTATTAAAGTATGATATGATGTATTTTTAAAATTTAAATAAATATTTTAATATCAATGGAATTGTATGATTAAAATTTTAGAATATAAATATTCAATTTTAATGGTATCCAGTGTTGATTATTTAATATAAAAGTGATATTTTCATAGAACTATTTTTTATTTTTTTGTGGCTTGTATTTTTAATTAATATCTACTAAATAAATATTTTAATAAATTTAATTGAAAATATATACAAGAAAATAAATTAATATCCATCAAATATTTTTTACTTGGAATGTAATAAAAATAAATTCATTTTATGCTTAAAATATATATTTTTCTAAAAAAATTTGAATGCCTTATACGGTATTATACTAAAACAATATTTTTATCAGATCTATAAATTAAGTCTAATAAAATGGTTTTCATTTTTTTAATCGTCATATCAAAATTTAATAACAAGGTCATTTTTATTTTTAACATAAAAAAATTAACAATCTATATATTAGTTACAATGGTAAAACCATTATTTTTCAAAGAATAGTTTTTATAAACGTCGTGTATTTTTTATCTAAATTAAATTAATATATTTTATATTTTAACCCTGGTATTATGTTTAACCATATAAAAAATATATTAAAACTCATTTAAGTAGTAATTTATTACAAATAAGAATAAAAAATATTTATTTATAAAAAGACATTTTTCTACAAAAAATAATTTTTTTCTACAACTAATGTTTTAAATTAAAAGTTAATTTTCTCAAAATTAATGAGGAAATTAGATTAAATAGAGTCAAAAATTTGGATTCATCACTTATAAATTTATTAATATACCATGGATCATTTTTTAAAAAATTAAATTGAAAAATAAACCTTATAAAAACCTTTTTTATGTTTTTAATTCATACCAACATGTCTCATCAAAATTTAATATCCTAACTCACATAAATCCCATTTTATTATATCTTTACCCTTAACATTTTTTTAGTTTCTAAGGAAATTTCCCTCTTTTCCATCAATAAAAAGAGATCACTTCCACCCATTTCAATCCATACTTATTGTAACAAACCAAAATTTTATCAATAAAAATTATCTTCTCATAATTATGTTATATGGTATAAATAACATAAAAATCACATATAGAACATGATAAAAAACTTTATAAATAAATAATAAATGAAATAAGAGGTATTTATATAAGTTAAGAAACATATACCAATGGAATAGTAACTTGATCTTTGGAATAGTAATGTGACCCTTATAAATAGTAAACCAAAAAACAGGATAGTAACCTCACCAATGAAAGTATATATAAAACTTATCCATAGTATAAATGAAAATATGATATAATTATATCATAGTATAAGTAAATAAATATTTAAGAAATTATTAATTAAGTGTTGATATTTTAATAAAACATAAGTGTGTATTTTTAATTTTATAATTAATATAATGTTTTAAAAAAAATTATTTCAATAAAATTTATTCATAAAGTAATGTTTTTCTATATTATGGTTATAAGATGATTTTATGAGACCTTAATTAATTTTTCAAAGTGTTATAAAATCCATTATAATTTTAGAATTTATATTTTCCAAGTAAATGATGATTTTAATTAAAATTAAAATTTATCTTATTTAGAAAATAATTTTCATAAAATAGAATCCATTTCTGAATTCAACACATCAAAAAATGGTTTAGGTGAATTTTTTTTATTTTTCTAAAATAGTTGACTTTTTTGTAAATAGTGAAATATGGTAATTTATGGTATATATATATTATAAGTTAAATACACTATTCTTTGAGTCATCTATGATGTAAATATAATAATCTTGAACTTTTATTCATTATTTTAGTATTTTTTGTGATAATGATCAAACTATTCATATTCTTGATCCAAAATAATAAACTAATGAATATAATAATGAGAAAACACCCCTCTCCCCCTATAAATACCACCCCTCACCACCTCTTCTCCTCACACATATCTAGATTTGATCCTTGTACAAATTCTACCCAAATATATTCCAAATCTACTCCCCCACTTCAAGGATCCTTTATTCTCAACAAAAGACCAAAACCAATCCCCCTAAGGACGTTCTCAGTAATAAGGATTCAAGAGGTAAAATCCTCTTTCTTTTCTTTTAATTTATTTTCAAGTACTTTTATTTTCTTATTTTAACCTCACTTCCACTCATCCAAATAGCATGAAAACTCCAGTACCTTACATATAATGTAATTTTATTATGATAACATAATAATCCATAATCATTTAGTCCCCCCTCCTTTTGTACTAAAAAATGAAAACATTATCTGTGATGTGTTAATTTATCAAATTCAAGGACAAAAAAGCTTACAATTTACATTACCTCCTTCAATATTGATCATAAAACCATTTTTCTGGTTAAAAAAGATTATAATATATGTATTACAACCTATTTAATGTTCTATAACTATTTTAAATACATAATATTAATTAATAAAATAAAACTAGTTTGTGATGATTGAAAAAAAACCGCCAAAATAATCGAAATGATTATAACTAACGTTTTATCTAATGATTCATCCTAACCAAAAATTACCAAATTAATTATATAAAAATTTAATATTATGTATTTTCATTAATAACATATAACTTCAATTCTATAAAACCATTCTCATTTTACATTATTTTTCATACATGTATACAGGTAACTAATCATGAAAACCATGGAAATGAATTCTCCCAAACAATGAAATTGTATCTCATAACTCATAAAAAGGTCCATAAATGAACTAAATAAAACTTTAATAAATCAAATAAAAGTATAAAAGGTTTTTAATTAATTAATTAATGTATTTAATTTGATTATCCAAGACATTAAGATCAAGTGAAGAATACTTTTACACATAATGTAAGGGGTTTTTTTCAAACCTCAATTTTTCCTTCAAGTTATGATTTATCTCTCTTTTACACAATGTAAATATTATTTATTTTCATATTATTCTTATAAATTCAATTTAAATATTCCAAAATCATGTATTTAGATCAGTGAATCCTTATTTTATGGGGAGATACAAGTTTTTAAAAAGGTTCCCTTCTCAATTCTTCTTGATAAACAAGCCTGGTTAAAGAGGACTTCCCAATTTCTTCCCATTTTCAAGTGCTCTCCATAATCTGTTTTAATCTGCCATTATTTTTATAAAATAATTAATTTTTAATGAAAAAATATCCCATTTCATTAATGTTTTTATACAAATAATTATTCCTTTTCTGTTTTAAAGAAAATTTAATATTTTCCTTAAACCGCACTAAAATGTTATATTTCTAATGTTTCTTAAACACTATTTTTACATGTTTTCATTTTAGTTTGACATAACTTATCATGATATATGACTATTTTACATTTTTAAATTCCATGTATGATTTAAATCCTTTCTTTCATGGACACCATTATGATATTCCCTTATGTTATGCCTTTTGACATGATTATGATACCCAATTATTTCCATGGGTAACCCTTATGTTTATGTTTGATTACTTACGTATGAATCTTCATGTAGAACACATATTCATGAATATTTTATTACATAAGTTCTTAGATATTTCTCCAAATCATTGGTTGATGTTTATTATCATGATACATCTTGTTGGGATAGGGAGTGAACCTGATTCTTTTATGGGAATTTGTCCAATATGTGATATAGTATTGGAAATTAGCCTTGATTCAATTTTATGTCATTTTATATGTTGTTTCCAAATTCCTATGATGTCATGGTTATATGTTCCGATTTTTTACATGTTATTATTCAATATGTTTATTCATGTTCCATGCCTTTATTTCATCATGTTATGCCTTCTTACCCATGCACTATGTTTAATTCCTATTCTTATTCCATTTCTAGGATTTTTAGCTCATCCATTTTTTCATCTATTCCCTAGGTTACCCAATGAATATTTAAGAGCTCAATGGAATTTGGGAGATCATTATGGATATTAAATAAAATATGTTGTTATTTTTGTTTTTATGTTTTCAAAGTATGTACCTAATCTTCCAAATACACTAGACTTTACGATACTTTGTTGTATTTTATAGTAAATTATACTTAAATTCATGTAATAATATATGTAAAAGGCTAGGGTTGATATTTTTGGTATCACATCAAGGTCTATTTAATTTTGGATATTGGTACTAGAACGCATTAGTAAGAACCCTAGGGGTAATTATATCTCCATGGATAACCTAGATTAGAACTTAGGTTATCACAAGTTAAGATATAATTTTCATTTACATGTTTATACTTCTGTATTCAAAGTTTTTTTCATTTTTATTAGCTAAGTATTAAAGACCCCTAATTGTACTTTCTTTTTCTTAGTTAATGTCGGGAAATAGAAGAACTCAGGCCAATAATCCATGTGATAAGAAATGTGACAATTTCCCTAATGATGTGCCAAATATGATAGGAATGGGTTCTTAAAACATTATGATAGTACTTTCTCAGATGCCTCTAGTTATGAATAATAACTTGAATCGTGTGGAACTCCCTCCTTCTCCTAAGAAAGAGTAAGTTTTCAACTAATCCTTCCTATGGAAAAGGCATCCCATGTTTATTGAATATTATGATCCACTACTCATAGAAAAATGTATTAACTCCATTGAGAATATATTATTTATCCTCAAGTTCCCAGAAGAAGATAAAGTTGTGCTGGAGGTCTATCATTTGGATGGGGAATCTGTTCAGTGGTGGACACTTGTCGAGAACAAAAATTCCACAGAGGAAATTGATTCCATGGATTGGGAGGAATTTAATGAAATATTTTTCAATAAATATTTTCCCCGAACTCTCTATATGAAGATGGAAAAAGAATTCCTCAGACTGAAGATGAAGAAAGATGAGTGTATCAGGGCGTACAAGGAAAATTCACCAGGCTTTCAAGATATGCATCTGGAATTTTCATGAACACTGAATGCAATGTGGATCACTTATTTATTGGAATAAATTATATTCTATAGAAATAATTGGAGATTTGAGACTTCTAAAGTTATGAGGAGATTTTCTAGAGTGTCTTAAGGTTGAAATGGATATCTGAGACTCTCAATGGTATCATGGGACTGATGATGAAAAGAGGAAAATGGAGTTTAATATAGGTGGATCAACAGATATATCCCACAATGTAAAGAAGACCCAACATCCCACATGTCAAAAGTGTGGGAAGAATCATCCTATAAACTACTTAAAGGGAACCAAGAGATGCTTAAAATGTGTAATATAAGGGCATATGGCTAAAAATTGTTCAAGGGATATGAAGAATCCCACTAATGAAGAAGAATAAAGGAATTTTTAGATCAAAAATCCACATATAGTATAGTGTTTCAGCCGAAATAAACATGGGAATTATGTGATACGTTTCCCTAAGCAAGGGGTTGTTGGATTAAATCGACAAAAACCCTCTAAGGAGACAAGAAAGGGCATATACAATCACTATTGGTGAGTTGGGTCTCGACCATGATGTGGTGACAGGTACATTGGTTATTCATTCAAGAATAAAGAACATACTATTTGATTCTGATTCTATGAATTCGTTCATATCTTTCAAGTTTAGTAGAACTATTCAATCACCACCTCAAAATTTGGAGGTTGAGTTATCTGTGAGAACAACCAATGAAAAAATTATTACATCCAAAGTTTATAACTCCTCCCCAGTTAAATTTCTTGGACTGAACCACCAATAGAAAATTTTCATACTCACTTTGGTAGAGTTTGATGTTATATTAGGCATGGATTGGATATCTTTATGTAAATCCAACATCAACAGTCAGGAAAGGGAGATCGCTCTTCATATCTCGAAGAATCCTATAATTCTATATAAGTGTAAGGAGGAAGATGAATATTATTTAGAATCATCATCTCAATTTTCAATATTATGTCCTTAAGAGAAAGAATATATAGCTCAAATTACTAATAAAAAGGAAATAATTGTGATCAAATGCATTCTTATCATGAGGTATTACACTGATGTATTCCCAGAAGAATTGTATGGTCTTTTTCCTAATTGAGTAGTTGAGTTATCAATTGAAATTCTTCTTAGATCTCTACCTACATCAAATACACCATATAGATCAAAAAAATCATGATAAAGAACAAGTATCCCCTTACAAGGATAGATGATTTGTTTGATCATCTATGTGGGGCCAGTTATTTCTCTAAGTTAGACCTTCTTTTGGGATATCACCATTTAAAGGTGAGGAAAAATGATATTCCCAAGACTACCTTTGGGATAATATATGGACACTATGAGTTTATTGTGATGACTTTCAGATTCACTAATGCTCCATAAATTTTCATGGAATTAATGAATATAGTCTATAGATATTACCTTGACAAATTTATGGTAGTATTTATTGATGATATTCTGATATTCTTCAAGAACAAGGATGAACATGGGGAGTATTTGAACACTGTGATAAGGACTTTTCAAAGGGATAAAATATATGAAAAGTGCAGAAAATGTGAGTTCTGGATGTAAGAACTATCATTCATATGGAATGTAATCACTAGAAAAGGGATATTTGTGGACCCTTCTAAGAAAAAGGCAATAGAAGAGTGGCCCAAGACAATATTTGTAGTGGAGATCCCTAGTTTCTTTAGTCTATTTGGGTATTTCTAGTAATTTTTGAAGAACTTCTCATGATTTTCAAACCCACAAACCAAGATGAATCTAAAGGGAGAAAAGTTTGTCTAGAATAGTGAATTTGAAGAATGCTTTAAAGAGTTGAAAAATAGGCTTATCACTACACCAGTGCTCATGCTACCAACAAGTTGGAAACTCTTTGTGGTGTACAGAGATGCTTCACAGATAGGATTAGGTTGTGTGCTGATGAAAAATGATTAATTTATCGCTTACACCTCAATATAGTTGAAAATTCATGAGCAAAACTATATTATGCATGATCTGGATTTGGTGGCTCTGATCTTCACATTGAAAATATGATGGAATTATCTCTATGGGGAGAAGTTTGAGATATATACTGATCATAAAATCCTCAAATATATATTCACACAAAATTATCTTAATATTTTCTAATGAAGATGGTTAGAGATCATCAAATATTATGACTTATCAATCCATTACCATCAGGGTAAAGAAAATAAGGTTGAAGATGCTCTAAGAAGAAAGGATCCTATATAATTATCAATGATGGGAATTGAGAAGGATCCAATATTCTTATATTTTAAAAGGATAAATATAGTAATAATTAAGGAATGAACATCATCAATCCTTTATCAAATTATTGATCAACTATCCCTTCTGGAGAAAATAAAGGATTCTCAAAGTAATGATGTGAAAATTAAAAAAATGTTGGAAGATATTAGAAATGGGAAATATTACAAGTTTAAGATCGATGAGGAAGGTGTTGTAATATTTAGGTCATGATTATGTGTACCATACAATCCAGAGATAAATAAGGATCTTCTAAATGATGCACATAGATCAACCTTCTCTATTAACCCAAGGAGCACAAAGATGTATCAAGATCTTTGGGATAACTATTGGTGGGAAAATATGAATAAAGAGATCATTGAATATACATCTAAGTGACTGGTATGTCAATAAGTGATGGATGAAAATAAGAATTCTAAGGGGATGATGCAACCATTACCCATACCAATATGGAAATGGGAAAACATCACCATTGACTTTTTCACTGGACTTCTAAAGGCATCAAGAGGAAACAATATTTTATGGGTTGTTGTGGATCGCCTTATAAAGATATCTCACTTTATCACAAATCAAGAGGACTTCTCACTAGATCAACTATCATGGATATACATCAAATAATTAGAAAGGTTGCATGGATTACCACTTTCAATTCTATCTAACAGATATACAAGATTCCCCTCCAAGTTCTAGAAAAGTCTCTAACGTTCTTTGAACACTAAGTTGAACTTTAGTACGACCTAACATCCTTAAATTGATGGCCAATCTGATTGGACTATTCAAACACTGGAATAAATGTTGAGAGTGTGTTTTATTGACTTGAAATGAAGATGGGGATAACATCTACCTCTGTTTGAGTTATCTTACAACAACAGTTTCCACTCGATCATCCAAATGGCTCTGTATGAATCCCTTTATGGGAAAAGATAAAAAACCCAAAATTTTGGGATACTCAAATTTTATCAATGAAAATTCCCTTATTATAATTATGTTATACAGCACAAATAACATAAACATCACATATAAAAAACAATACAAACTCTATAAATGAATAATTAATGAAATAAGAGGTAGTTCTATAAGTTAAGGAACATATACTAATAGAATAAAAACTTAACCTTTGGAATAGTAATGTGACCATTATGAATAGTAAACCATAAAATAGAATGGTAACCTCACCAATGAAGATGTATATAAAACTTATCCATCTTATAAATGAAAATATGATATAATTATATTGTATTATAAATAAATAAATGTTTTAGAAATTATTAATTAAGTGTTGATATTTTAATAAAAAATAAGTGTTTATTTTTAATTTTATAATTAATATATTTTTTAAAAAAAAATATATCTCCATAAAATATATTCATAAATTAATATTTTTTTTTCTTATTATTATAAGATAATTTTATGAGACCTTAATTAATTTTTCAAAGTGTTATAAAATCCGTTATAATTTTTGAATTTGTATTTTCCAAGTAAATAATGATTTCAATTAAAAAATAAATTTCTCTTATTTAGAAAATTATTTACATAAAATGGATTACATTTTTGAATTATACTCATTGAAAAATGAATAGGGTTAATTTTTTTATTTTTCTAAAATAGTTAAATTTTTGGTGAATAGTGAAATACAGTAATTTACAGTACATATACATTATTAGTTAAGTACAATATTCCTTGAGTAATCTCTAATGTAAGAACCATAATCTCAAACTTCCATTAATTATTTTAATATATTTTTTATAATTCTCAAACTATTCATATTCTTGATCCAGAATAATAAACTAATGAATAAAATAATGAGAAAACACCCCTCTCCTCCTCCTTAAATACCACCCCGCACAACCTCTTCTCCTCACACCTATCAAGATTTGAGACATGTAAAATTTCTACCCAAATATCTTCCAAATTCCATCCCCAATTTCTAGGATATTTTGGTATCAATAAAAGACTAAACCCAATTACCCTAAATATGTTCACAAGAAGTAGGATTCAAGATATAAAATCATCTTTCTTTTCTTTTAATTTATTTTCAAGTTCTTTTCTGTTATTATTCTCTTCTCACCTCCCTCATCAAAATGGTATGACAACTCCTGTACCTTGCATATAATATAATTTTATTATGATGATGTAATAATCCATCATCATTTCATTCCCCTCTCCTTTTTTACTAAAAAAAGAAGACATACTATGTGATGTGTTAATTTATCAAATTCAAGGATGAAAAAGTTTTTGATTTTAAATTCCTCCTTGAAGACTGCTCATAAAACCATTTTTATGGTTAAACCATATTAGAATATATTTATTAAAACCTATTTAATTTTATATAACCATTTAATATAAATAATATTAATTAATAAAACAAAACTAGTTTTTGATGATTGAAAAAACCGCAAAAAATAATCTAAATGATTATCACTAATGTATTATCTAATGATTCATCCTCACCCCAAATTACCAAATTAATTAAATAACCATTTAATATTATGTATTTTCATTAATAAAATATAACTTTAATTTTTTACAACCATTCCCATTTTAAATTATTTTACATACATGTATACAACTAACTGATAATGGAAACCAAGGAAACAAACGCACCCAAACGATGAAATTGTATCTCATAACACATAAAAAAGGAAAAAATTGAAAATAATAAAATTATAATAAATCTAATAAATGTAGAGAAGTTTCTTAATTAATTAATTGATTGATTCAATTTTATTATCCAGGACATTAAGATCAAGTGCAGAACACTTTCAGACATAAGGTTAGGGTTTCTTTCCAAACCTCCATTTTTTCTTCGAGTTACACTTTCTCTCTCTTTTCCCCAATGTAACTCTTATTTATTTTTTTATCATTATTATAAATTCTATAAAATGTTACAAAATCATGTTTTCATATCATTATATCCTTATTTTATGGGGAAATACATGTTATAAAAAATGTTCTCTTCTAAATTCTTCTCAATAAACAAGCCTGGTTAAAGGGAACTTCCCAATTTCTTACCCATTTTCAAGTTCTCTAAATAATATATTTTAATCCACCATTATTTTTATAAAATTACTCATTTTTTCATGAATAACTATCCTAGTTCAATTCTAGTATTATACAAACAATTATTCTTTTTCTGTTTTAATGAATCTTTAATATTTTCCTTAAACTGCACTAAAATATTTTATTTATAATGTTTCTTAAACTCTATTTTTACATTTTTTTCACGTTATTTTGTCATAAATTATCATAAAATATGGCTATTTTCTATTATTAATTTCCATTTATGATTTATATCTTTTCTTTCATAGACACCATTATGATATTCCCTTTTCTTATTCCTTTTGACATGATTATGAAACTCAATTCTTTCCATGGGTAACCCTTATGTTTATATTTGATTCCTTATGTATAATTTTTCATATGGAACAAATATTCATGAACATGTTATGATAGGTGTTCCCAGATAGTTCTCTAATTAATTTGGTAGTGTTTAATCTCATGAGACGTCATGTTGGGATAGGGATTGAACTCGATTCCTTTATAGTACTTCATCCACCATGTGATATAGTCTCGGTAGTTAGCCTTGACTCATGTTTATGTCATGTTATATGTTTTTTTCAAAATTCCTATGATTTCATGCATATATGTTACCATGTTATTCATGTTAATATTTATTTTGTTTATTCAGGTTCCATGCCTTTATGTCATCTTGTTATGCCTTCTAACCCATGTTTTATGTTTTATTTATATTATTATTCCTTTACTGGGATTTTTAGATCATCCATTTTGTTTATGTATTCCCCAGGTTAACCTATGCAGATGTAAGAGATCAATGGAATTTAGGATATCATTATGAATATTAAATTAAATATTTTTTTAGTTTTTTTCATGTTTTCATGTTTTCATGTTTTCATGTTTTCATGATTTCAAATTAGGTACTTAATATTCAAAGTAAACTAGAATTTATGAACATTGGTCTTATTTGATGGTAAATTATGCTTAAAATCATGTAATAATATGTGTAAAGGTATAGGGTAACTATAATTATCCATATAAATTCCCTTGAAACTATTCCCATTTTACCTCCATTAAACCCTATTCTACTTTTTTAAACCCTCATAACAAGAAAGTGTCCCAAATCCTCCATTTCTTAGTAGTCTTTCAAGGGACGATTCATGTCCTCAACGTGAGTATTATCTACTCCATAAACTTTTCTTCTCTACCTTTATCAATAAACCTTTTAAAAATCTATTCTATACATACTAAATAATTATATTATTATAATTATTATAATGAAATTTGTTTATATTTATGTAACAACCATTATCTATCTCTCTCACATACATTGGGAAATGAAAGCATCACTCATGTTATATATGGACTACCGCCTCCCTGAATGATGTATTTTGTTTTTCTTAACCACCTTACATGGATGGTTATAAAAATTTATTTAATGAATAAAAATTAAATTTATGATATTATTAAGATTATATAAGGTTAAATTAGTCATTCTATTGATATCTAACCCAATATTACTATATGACCTTTTGTTCGTTAAAAATTACTGAAACATGCTCATCATCGATTTCATCTTCATGACTCATACAAAGACTATCATGGATTGAAATTAAAAATTTATAAATAATTATGGAATATAAATAATAATACCTTAAATAATATATTAATGATGAAATTGGTATCAAATAAAGAATATTGACATAGACATTACAAATTGTGTGAAAAATAGTCAAAATTACTAACACTGATGATAAAAATAAACAATAACAAACTAATACATGTATAATGAATCTATATAATTAAAGAGTATAAAATAGAATTTATTTGAATAATTTTTTAAAATAAGTTATCAATATGGTTATGTTTATTATATATCATTTTAAATTGGTTTCAAGGAAATTTGGATAAAAGGTAATGAATTATGTTTGCTCAAATTTCCTTTCTTTGATTTATAATGTTTCTTATTCGGTTTTAATCTTATAAGTAGGGTTTATTATACCATATTATTATATTTTATTTTATTTTCACTTTATTCACTAGGTATTTTTAAATATTTCTCACAAACTAATTTATAAATTATTTTCACCTTAAAGGTTATGATATTCTGAAGGGTTTTGTCAACTCAACCTCCTTTTCATTCAATCATATTTTTTCTCCCTTGAATATATTCTTCTATTTTTATTATATTATTCAATTTATTTAATTAATATGGTTAATTATATTTATATCTATGTAATTTAATTTTCTCATCAAAATATTCTTCTTTTATGAATTTCATTCTTTAATAAAAATGTTAATATTAATAATAATTTGCATCCTCTCTAATGGGCTTTTTATCATCCATGTCCATATTATTTATTTATATAAAAGTTTAAATTTATTATTATGAAACCCAAATATTTATTATCTCATGTGATATTCATTTTTATCCTAAACCCATTTAATTATAATGTTTTATTATCCTTTTTATAATCTAATTAAAAATAAAGGTATTTTAAAATATTAAAATGGTTTTTATTTAAATAATTGGATATTTTATATTCCAATATATATTGGTGGAATTAACCTTTATTTATACTCAAGGTTTCATTATTAGGGTTTCTTTTTAAATGATTTTTTAAAATTATTCCTTTCAACTTCTTCAAAATAACTTGTAAAGTGACCGATAACTACATATTTTTATGATAATTTTAAAAATGTTTTATGAGATCTCTTTTCATGATTTTGATTATATTTCCTTCTTTTTATCCAAAAGATACATACCTAATAGTGTTATGTTTCATTATTAGACCTCTAAATTCCCTTATTAAATAATAATTTTGTATGATTGAATTTTGGTATGATCTGATCAAATTATCAATTCCATTTTTCTATTATACCTTTTAAAATTATACTTTTTTCCATGGGTTTTCATGATATCATGTATGTGTAATTTCATGTGGAACACATGAGTATGTTTTATCATATTAATATGGGTTTATTTTGTTAAATCTCTGATATGGGTTGGTTATATTAAATCCCTAAGATGGTTTTGGTTCATTAAATCCTTGAGATGGGTTGGGTCCATTAAATCAATGATATGGTTTGGGTCAATTAATGCCCAAAGATGGGTTTGGTATATTAAATCTATAAGATTTTTTAGTCCCATTAAAACCTTAGAGTATTTTGTATCCATTATATACCTCAAATTTATTTGATAAATAATTAAATCTCATAAGATAATGAATATTGTGAGTGTACATGACTGTGTTTATCTTTGTTCACAAGATTTTGTATGGATATGATTTCATTTATATTTATTTAATACATTATTCATGGAAATTATTTTGTTAAGATTTTTTTACAAGATTGTGTGTGTACATGATTGTGTTTGTATTTGTACACAAGATTGTGTAGGGACATGATTTTGTTTATCTTTTTTCACAAGATAATGTGTGGACATGATTACGTATAGCTTTGTTCATAAGATTGTGTATGGAAATGATTATGTTTATCTTTATTCAAAATGTTATAATTTTATAATATTACTGATAGACCAACTAGGTTAAATACCCTAAGAGGGGGTGAATTATGGTATGAAAAATTAATGCAACTGACCCTTTGAATCTTGTTTCATTGTTAAAAAAATACTCTTCTCTCCCTTTACCATAGAAATGTATGAATATAAATGAAAGAATGCAAGTGACATTTCTATTTTACTTGGAACACCCTCACCGGTCTATGTCCAAGGAACATACAAAAAAAGTATTCTAATATACCAAATACACTATGGATCACTTCCAAAATATGGTTTGGTCTAGATCACTTCTATTCCAGGCTCACTACTATTACAATGTTTGGAGTGGAATCTCTATCCTTCCTGGTTTACAACCAATCACAATATGATAGATCATTACTCTCTCAATTGAATTGTTCTCACTGCTCCTCCAGAATAATCTTATTTTGATCACTTGAATCAATATTTTTTACACCTTATTTTTTGAATCATTAAGTTCAACTTTCATTTGCTTGATGAATACCCATTTACCATATTTTTACTAGGCAATCCTTTCTAAACACTTTCATGATGCCCATTGCCTTCATGAAGCTTTCACAACCTTCAAAAAAATACCCAGTTCTCCACAAGAATATTCTACACTATGGAACCCATAACATTCACGAATATCACCTCTTTTGAGAAGCTTAAATAGCCTTCATGAAGCAAACTTGTTTCATGAAGCTCGCTTACCCTTCATGAAGCACCCAAATTTCATGAAGCTCACTTATCATTTAAAAAGATCAAAAAATTTGGGAAGCTTTTATAGCCTTTTAAAACTTCATTACTTTTTTGATACTTATAACTTTCATTTAGATTTCATAGCCTTCACAAAAATCCTTTCTTCTTTAAGTTTTTTTCATGAACAGACTTCATGAAATCAGAGCCTTCGGATTTTTGTTAAGGATTTATCCCTACAAATGAAGAGGGGTAGAAGACTTTTTATAGGTGTTTCCTCCCATTCCATAAGATTCCATCCTTGTCATCACATTTTCACAAATATCTTAATACTTTTTCATGAACCTCCCTATCATCATGAAGCCCCAAGTAAATTTTCCATACTCAAAGCTTTTTGTAGTCATAGAGCTTTAACGTTAACCCTTTATGCATTCACGATGGTCATTCATGATGCTCCATATATTTATGAATCTCCCTTCATGAATCCCTATATTTGAGAAACTCATGTATTTACCATATTTTTATAAGGAATTCATAAACATCAAACTTTTGTGATGAATGATCCATACTCCAAATTTGGGACCCCAAAAAATTGGAAAACATAGGGAAACGGTGACACCTTGTATATGAAATTTTCTATTCTACTTTTAGGGCATCCATTACTCTATATTAAATCTTTTTCAACATACCTAGTCAACAACCATGCTCGAACTCCACAACTATCCATGTACACCTACTTTTTTAACAAACACAATCAACCCAAAAACACTACAATGATACCTTTAGGTATTTTTTCTCAATAATATCCCTCTTTGGGTTTGTTGGAAACTCCTCGCATATTGATACCTCATTGAAGATTATTTAAAGTTCTATTAAAATTTTCTCCTTACAATTAAAATAGTGATCAAAGATTTACTCAACACACATTCTAAGCCCAGCTGATCCATGCTTGGTCTAAGAAATATGAGTACAATGTAAAGTTCATCAATTAAAAAATTCATTCAAAAACCACTCACCTTATTTCATCATGAACTCCATCTTCCATGATATATAACCTTTGACTGATCATCTTTAGCATCATCATATTTAAACCCCCCAAACTTCATTGTTCCCCTTATCATCTTTTTCCCGATCTTCATCAAGATATTTTCTCCCCCTTTGTCGATGAACCCAGATTTCACTCCTCTATGTCTACAATATTGTAAGGAACACACATCATCTCATTAGGGAAAAACCATACCTCAGTGAGAGGGGTCACCCATTTACACTTTATAAAGTGTGGGGATTCAACTAAACTCCAAGAGTTAGACAATGCTACTCAAATACCTATTTGGGTAAGGACTTCATTATAATGTTCACAACATGTAGTTTTGTAGGCACATACTCCAACTTCACAAGATCATGCTCTACCATCTCCTTGAAAAAATGATACTTGAATTCAATGTTCTTTTTCTGTGAGTGGAAAACTAAATTTTTTATAAGATTTATAGCACTTGAATAGTCATAATTTATTTTAATCAGAGACTTAACTTCAACTCACATATCATCAAGCTATTTTTTTATCTAAAAATAACTTTGTGAAAGCATGGGTAGCCACAATATATTCAGCTTATACAGTTCTCAATGAAATGAAATCTTTTTTCTTACATATCCAAGAAATAAAAAAATATTTAAACATAAAATTCACCACCTAATATTTATTTTCTATAATTTTTTATCTAGCCTAATTTATAGTTGTATAGCCCAATAACTCTTGATAATATTTTTAATTATATGAAAAACTGAAATCCAATATCTCCTTAATATACTGAAGTATTTTTTTTTACTACAAGTAAGTTTCTTTCCTTTGGATTTATTTGATATCATGCTGCTTGGTATGTGGAAAAATAAATATCAGGTCTTCTCTTTTTAAAGTAAAATATAATGACAATGATATGCCTATATTATGTGACATTAACCGATTTTCTTTCATCATCTCATGATAGTTTCATTCGGGCAACCACCGGAGTCATTATCTCCTTAGAATTATCTATTTCAAAACTTCTCAGAACTCCCTTGGCATATTTGGATTGAGAAATAAATGTTTCATTCCACCATTTTGAAACCTAAAAACTAGGTAAAAAATGTTCAGTTCACTAATCATTGAGATTTTGAACTCACTTTTCATGGATTATGTGAAATTCTTTCGTTGAGATTCATCTGATCCATCAAAGATTATGTCGTCAACATAAACCAGCTCCATCATCCTTTGATTACACTTATTATTGAAATATAGATTGTAATCAACTCCACTACACTGAAAATTAAGCTTTTTAAAAAAACTAATCAGGCCATTAATACGACACTATTAGTTCTTGATTCAACCTATATAGTTCCTTTCTTAGCGAAAAAACATTGTTCTCGTATTTATGAATGATAAAACCATCTAGATGTTCAATATAAACTTCTTCTTCCATAAACCCATTTAGAAATGCTAACTTTACATCCATTTGGAAAACTTTGAACTTTCTTTGCATTATTATAGCCAAGAATAATCTCTATATTTGCAATAGGTAAAAAAATTTCATCAATATCAATACCCTCTATCTAGTAGTACCCTTTTCACACTATTTGTGCTTTATGTAAAATCATTACACTGCCTTCATTCATCTTGTTGTGAGTGACCCATTTGGACCCAATGACATTATTATCTATTGGTATCAAAACAATCACTCATGTTTGATTCTTATCAATTTGGTCAACCTATTCATTCATATCCTAAACCAAATTCTCATCTATAGATGATTCAACAAAACATTTAGCATATGCCTGATATGGGAAGTATTCATGCTACAATGACTTCATTCTTTGTGTTTGAACTGATGTTGTTTGATCACCAATGATATTTTGTCTATCAATTTCAGCTCAAATCTTCAGTTTTTATGCTGATGTAGATTTTACTTCCTCCTAATCCTCATCATTGTCTTCTTCTAAATCATTATTTTCCACTTCAACTCCCCTTGAGGTGATTACCTTGTCATCACTTTCATCAGGGAACTGTTCACTATGTTGTTGATGATTATATTCATTCTCTACTATAGTAAAATATTTTATTTCCACTAACTTTTTAAGCCTCTTGCTAAAACATTTATATGATTTTCTTTTTTCTATATATCTAAGAAATATCTCATCATCTCTACATAATTAAAATTTAATTTGTTTCACTTTATTGAGAATAAAACATTTACATCCAAAGATTCGAAAGTATTTGAATGTTGGATTCTTATCATACCACAACTCATATAGGGTTTTCTCTTCCTTTAGGCATAATAGAGAATTTTTGGATATATAAACCAATTTCAATACTATTTTCTTCTATAATTTCTCTAGTATGTCCTTTTAAATAAACATTGTTTTATCCATGTTGTTTATGATCTGATTTTCCCTCTCAACCACTCTATTTTGTTGAGTATTTTTCACTATTAAAACTTGATACCTTATCATGTGTTTCTCAAGATAATCAATAACTTGAATATTTTTTAATTCCATATAATTATCAGTATGAAACCTTAGAATCTTTTATCCAAGCATCCTTTCATATTCCCTCTAAAATTGTTTTATCAAACTAAACAAATTGGACTTGTGGGAAATAAAAAATGCATATTCCATCCTTCTAAAATAATAAATTAAAAGAACTTAATACCTCTTCTCATCAATATCTCTTAGTGATATAGGTCCATATACATCTTCATGTACATATTCAATCACTTTGGTGGACTTTTTTTATTTTTCTTCATACATCTTTCTTATAATCTTTACTTGTTGACAAGCATCGCACATATGAGTATGATCACGTGATAGCTTAGAGAGATCTTGGGCCACATCACATTTAACCAAATATTCCAGGTATCATTGGTATAGATGGCCAATTCATTTATGCACAACCTATTTTCTTCCTCTCTAGATTAAAATCTCATATCTTCTTCTTTTCTTACAAGGTAGAGATTCCCCTTCGATCTTTTTTCATCTAGAACAACTGCACCATATTTTACTTTGATGATAAAAATATTCTTAGTAAATTTTATAGCATGCCTCAAGTCACATAGTTTATTGAAACTAAGAAATTGGTGATTTATACCTTCAACAACTAATACGTCAGCACATCTCATTTATTTTCCCCCAAATTTGGCTTTTCCTGAGCCATTAATCTTTAGTCCTTCATCATTTAAAAATTTGAAAACACCTTCCTTATCATATTTTATTCCTATAAAAAGATCCTTATTACTTTTCATATGGTATATGAATCCACTATATAGGATCCATACACTAAAACAATCTTATTCTTTAAGGGAAATCTCTACAACCACTTCCTTCTCAGATCTTTTCTTTTTTAACCATGTTTTTGACTTCATACCGTTATGAATTGATAATCTTGATCTTACTCAGAGTTTGATATACCATCTTAATCTTACAAAGTTACAAATCTATTTTTTATTTTCGTATCATTTTATGATATATTGAGTAACTTATTATGACACATTCAATCTTCTTCAACATATTTCTCTATATTGTTGATGAGAAATATATTTCTATGTTTCTGAATCCTCCACACTTGAAATAGTGAACATGAAATGATAGCCAAGAAAATTTAGTTGTGTATGGATTCCTATATTGGTCTTGTTCCCTTCAATAACATTTGGATATTTAACAAACATTTAGTGAGTGTCCCATATTTCCACAACAATAACATCTAATGTGGCGTTCATTCCAATGTGTCACTACTACATTACTAGTTTTCCATTTGGTTATCTAAATATTATGGTTCTGATTTGTACCCAAATAAATATTTAATCTCATAGTGATTGATTATGTTATAACATCAACCAATACTACTTTATATTTTGAATCAATCCCCATACCAACTATATTGTTCTAATCTATCGTTTTCTTATCCTAAAACTCTTTTGTTTGTTTTACTAGAACTCTAAATTCTACTTTTCCTTTTTTTGTTTCTTATGTATCATGATTTACCAAATTCAGGATTTTCTCATGATATTTTAATTTATTTATATATTTAAAACCTCCTCCTCAAGCTCTTCAATATTTTTTATTTGATTCTTTCTAGTGTTAGTCAAATCATTGATTAATCTTTTCTTCTCTTTGATTTTTACCTTGTACTCAATATACTTTTCTAGGTTATCTGACATTGATGACTTTATTTTTTCAATTTCATCATTAATATTAGACTTATCTTCTTCCTAATAATGCATTAAAGTTTGGCATCATGAACCACTCTATTTTCTTTCTTATTTTTAGCTCTCTAAACATCTATCTTCCTGAGAGAAAATTATAATTTATCCTATAGATCAACTCTTCTTTTAAATTATTCTTCATCACTGTCACTTTATTCCCTCGTATGGATTCTAACCACAACTTCTACCATATAATTTTATCCATTATCCCTAAAGTTCTTCATCTATTCAATCTTATATTCTTCTAAACTTCAATTTTCTTGTGAAATAATATTTTTATTCATTAATAAATTTTTATTAAAATTTTTCTTACATTTCACATAGGATACAAACTTATTCATGGTAATTTTGACTTCATCCTCATCATCATCTTGAAACTTTTTAGGGAACCTTGATACAAGATATCCAACCTTTCTACATTTAACGCATGCAAGATGAATTTTTCCTTTGAACTTTCCCTTTCGCCTTTATAAATTTGATGAAAGGAATGACATGACTTCATCTATGTCTTCTTCTTCTCGCCTATCTTCAATAGTGATATTATTAATTTCCTTGAATGCCTTTTCTTTAGACTTATTTTTTTCATAGACTCATTATCATAATTTATCATCTCATATACAATAATAGTATTATAAAATATACCCAATGTTAACTCCTTTATATCTTTATCCTATAATATAGAAACTTTCATATTTAACCGAAGTGAAAGTCTTCTCAAGATTTTCTTAACAATATTTTCATCTATAATAATTTCTTTGAGACCATAAATGTTTTCCAAAAAAACATTCACATGGTCAAAGAATGCATCAAAAGACTCATTATGGTGAATTATATGATCCTCATAATTGTTTCATAGAACCTGCGTCTTTGTTTCTCTACCTTTTAAGTCACCCTCATTAATATTTAGAAACTTTTCCCACATAGCATGTGATTAATTATAGGACATCACCATTGTATATATTTCATTGGATAGGGATCCCCCTAAATCATATATTCCTTTGGCATCAGAATCCAATTCCATTTGATCATCTTCGGATAAATCACCATTATCAACAATTTTTGAATTATCATGCATCAATGTTGTAAATACATCCATTACTAAAGATCAGAAGTAATGTTGTATCAGATTATTCCATAATTGAAAATTATTTACACTAAAGATTGGAATCCCTTTATGATTTAAAAACTCCATTGAAACCCCTTAGAGAGAAACACAAAAATTAAAATTATCTCTGATACTAATTTTTATCCCAACTTTGTTAGATACCCAGATAGGGGGGTGAATCAGGGTATGACAAATTAAAAAAAATCCCTTCAAATCTTATTTCAATTTTAAAAAAATACTATTATATCATTTTCCCATAGAAATCTATGAATAGAAATAAAAGTATACATGAGACACAACAATTTTACTTGGTTCACCCTCACTAGGCTACATCCATGGATCATACAAGAACAATGTGCTAATGTACCAAATTCACTAAGTCTCACTTCAAAAATAAGGTTCAATATAGATCACACTATTCCCAAGCTCACTGCCTTTACAATATTTGGAGCAGACTTGTTATCCCTCCTAGTTTACAACCAATAAAAATATGATATATCACTACTCTCAATTAAAGTGTGCTCATTGATCATATATAAAAATATTCATTTGATCACCAGAATCAGTATGTTTTACACCTAATTTGATGCGTCATTAACTTAAACTTTCATTCACTTGATGAATACCCCTTTACCATAGATTTACTAGGAAATCCTTTTTAAACACTTTTATGATGCTCAATGCCTTCACGAATCCCACACATCCTTCATGAAACTACTTAATTCTTCATAATAATATTATACTCTCATGAACCCCACGAAATTCTTGAATCTCACCTATTTCAAGAAGCTCAAACATAATTTGCAATGAAACCTCCTTTTACAGATCTAACTTATCCTTTTCAAAGAACACAACTTTCATGAAGCTCACTTACCTTCGCAAAGGTCACAAATTTTTCTCATCTTTCATATCCTTTATGAACTTCATTACTTTCACGATACTTACAACTTTTGGTTATCTTTCATAACCTTCATGAACATCTATTATTTGTGAACTTTTTTTCAATAACAACCTTCATGAAATTACTTCGTATAATTAGATACATCATATTTTTTAAGGATTTCTCCTTACAAATTAATGGGGGTAGAGTCCTATTTATAGGTGTTTCCTCCCATTTAAAAATTTTCCATACTCATCATCACCTTTTCATGAATCTCTTAATACTTTTTTTAACATCCCTGCCTTTGAAAATCACTAGGGAAATGTCACATTTGTGAACATTCTCGTAGTCACAGAGCTTTACCATCAACCCTTTACACATTCATGATGATCCACACCTTCACAGATCACCCTTCATGAAACCCAATCTTCGTTAAATTCATTACATTACCATATTTTTAAGAGAAATTCATAGAAATATAAATTTTTCGATGATTGATCCATACTCTAAATTTTAGACCCCAAAATTTTGGAAAACACTAAGAAATAACACCACCTTGTATACATGATTTTCTATACCACTTATAGGGAATACATTTCTCTATCTTAGATCTTTGTCAACATATGTATTCAAAAGCCATGTTGAAACTCCACAATTGTCTGTGTCCACCTACTTTTTCAACAAACACAATCAGCCCAAAAAAACTACAATGATACCTTGATGGATTTTTTCACAAAAAGTATACTTATGTCATATTTCAATGTTATATGCCTATATTTTCCTCCATGTCTCATAAATATTGTCTCATGATTCTTCACTCTTTTTCAAAAGTATAATTTTGATCAATTGAGGCTACATACCCTTATATCACTCATTATAGGCAATTCTTATTTCTCAATGTTCCTTTTTATCAGATATTTATTCAATGACCATGTTTTATCACATGATTGTGATTTAACCCTTAATGAAATGTTTATAATTTTTCCCTCATAGAGTGTTTTAGATCACTCTTTATTTTCTTCCACTTCCCCAAGAAATTATATGCTGGAATATTTTTAGAAGGATGTTTTTTGTTGATAATTTGTGGAATATGTTAAGGAAGTAATGTATAATAATATTTTTAAGCATATGATCTCTAAAGACACTAAGCCATTGTGTAATTAGATTTTGTGTGAACATTTATGATATGTAATGTTTAATTACTAAGATGATATGTAAAATGATGTAAGTGTACTTGGGTAATCTTAGTTGTTATCAAAGATAGAAGTTAAATAATGTTTTTTTAGAATCGGACCCAGGAGTGTGGGTCTCGGGCATATCAGTTGGTATCAGGATAAGGTTTAGTTATTTTTATGGATTAATTTATTCATTTTTGGATATTGGGACTAAAATACATTAGTTAAAACCTTAAGGAAAAATCTAAATATAAGAAAAACATCCTAAATTTTGGTAAATTATATATTGCATGACTTTTTGGAAATGATATCCCCATCTGGATACAAATAAGTGGATACAGGATCTATCATATATGAACTTAGGGGTAATAATCCCTAAAAAAGGTTGGTTGGGTATTACCTCAATATTTACATAGTACACAAAAAATGGGCCAAACTAAATAACTGGTTTTACACTCCTAGGGGATATTCATTGGTTGATTTAAAACATCTTTATAAACCATTCAAAATGATTTAAATGAAATTTGATGATGTGATATATCACTAGTTAGTTTATAGAACCTAATATTAGTATGACTATGGATAACCTAGATTGAAACCTATATATTCTTATGATGTGAAAATAATTTATGAGTTAATTTTCTAAGTTTATAATTTGACTTTTATATATTTATTAACTAAAATATTATTATACATTAACTTTTTATTAATTAAAGTAATGGTTTGATACTAGAGGAACCAAGTTAAAATGATTGTTATTGTAAATGTTGTGATTGTTCTAATGAGAAACCAAATGGGATGAAAAATGGCATTGAAAATCTGGTGGTAATGCTCATGTAGCAGTATAGAGTTTTGATTAACAACTTGAACCATTCCAAACTCGAAGAAACACCAAATAAGATATAAATAGAGTTTCATGGAGGTTTAGTTGATAAATACTATATAATAAACAATATTAAACTTCTTAAATTTCAAAAATATGTGAAGAAACACCCATAAAACTACCAAAAGGGAGTCATAAAATGTTTTTAGGGTTGGCTATCAAACTTATGATTTCCAAAGATGGATGTAGATTTTGGTGAATACAATGAATGGAAATAAAGTACCAACTAATATGTCATCTAAACTTCAGTACTTTAAATGCAAGGAATTTGGTAATTATGGAAATTAATGCCTCAATCCAAGGGATAATAAGGATGATAGATATCAGTAATCCCAAAAACCAAGGGAATATAGAAGATCCTATGAAATTTTAGACATTGAAGTGGATATGACAATTAATTGGTTAAAGGTTCACTTACACACTGCTCATGGTCTATAGATGCTTAATTTTTATGTCATCCAAGTTTGCTAAGAATGTTTATTCATCACCTCAAACATAAAATATTTAATTATCAAAAAAACCTAAAATGATTGTGTATAAATAATAAAAACCATCATCAAGATTTGTGATAAATTACTTCTTATAGATTTAGCTATTATTACCTTAGTATAATTTGAAGTTGTATTATGTTTGTATTATCTGTATTTACAAAGTAATCATAATAATTTTTATATTGAGAAATCCCATTTAATATTTTAAATCATCCCATTATCACATATTGATTCAAGTATGATGATAAAAATCCTTTGAAAATAAATTCCATAATATGGGTCATAATACCCAATAATGTAGGATACTTTATTCAAATAGTGTATAAGGAACTCAATAATGAAGACATTCTAAATGTTTCATAGTTTATGAAACTATAGTATTAGTTTCCATATTCGTATTATGTTTGACTCTAATATAATTTATACTAATAAATTTAGTTTTAATTGATAGATACAAAACAATACATCATTAAATTCTTCATGCAATAATGATATCTATAAATTAGATTTTTTTTCAATCACATAATGGTTGAAAATGGAACAATAAGAAAAAAAATATAATTTTTCCATGCATCTATCATGAAAAATTTATCTAGTCCATCTGAAATTTGGGTATTGAAGGGATAAATTGTTTAAATATATATATCTATATATCACAATTCATTCAAATTATTGCCCTATAAACTCAATAACATGTATAATTATTCACATCCTTTAATGAATCATATTAGTTTCAAATGGTTGAGGTAATTGAAAATCTCAATATATTACTATTATAAAGGAAAAGGAGAGTTTATTAGTATTCCCTAAGATATAAAGGTTGTTATATTATATAAATTTTATCTTCGATCATTTCTATATTATGAAAACCCTCATTCATTTTTATTAGTGAGAGATAATTAAAATCTCAAGGATGTAATTTATTTAAGGGGGAATGTAACACCCTGATATTTTATTATATATTTCCAATTTAATAAATATTATTTAATTGATATCTTATTTTACATGAAGTGAAAAACTAAGAAAAATAGAAATACATTTTATATAAGTAGAATATTCAATAAAAGATAAACATGAATACATTATGAATATGTAAAAACAAATATCATTGTGAAATGTATAATAGGAATAAAACCACAATTATATAAAAATTCCACAAATAAAATATTTATCATCATGGTGTTCCATTAATATTATAACCTTGATCAAAAATATAATCAAAAGGATAATAAATATATCTATTATAGTCATGTTGAGAGAGAATTGATTGAACACGATGAATGATTTTAGTTATGTATGTCAGGTTATATATATGAGTAAAATCTAACTACTATAAATATGGTCATTGGAAATATGGTTATTGGAAGTATGGTCATTGGAAATATGATTTTTGGATATAAATTTATCCAATAAGTATATTTAATTTTTTATTGTTAATAAAAAATTTAAAATATTATAATTTACAAAAAATCAATAACGAAACAAAAATATAATATTTAATTTAAATGGTTATTTATAAAAATATTTTTTGTATTTCATATTATTATTATTAAAGGATAATATGATGTATTTATAAAATTAAAATAAATATTTTTATATCAATGTATTGGCTAAATTAAAATATTAAAATATAAATAATTATTTTTAATGGTATTCGGTAAAGATTGTTTAATATAAAAGTTATATTTTTCTAAGAACTGTTTTTTCATTTTAATTGATGTGTATTTTTAATTCATCACAACTAAATAATAATATTAAAGAAATTAATTAACAATATATAATAATAAAATAAATGAAAATCCATCCAATATTTATTACTAGTCAAATAATAAGAATAAATTCATTTTATGCTTAAAATATATATTTTTCCTAAAATTGTTTTTATATATCATGAAAGATTATATTAAAATTAATTGTTATCATCTATAGAAATTTTTTATAATAAAAAATAATTTTTTAATTAGAATAATCTATTTTTTTAATAATTTAATTTTCTCTTTTAATGTTAAAAAATAATTTACCCAAGTAAATATTAGTTACTATGGTAAAATAGTTACTTTTCAAAGAATTATTGTTATTAATTTCATATAATTTTTATCAAAATTATATTTATATATTTTGAATTATATCTATAATATTTTTTAAAAAAACATAAAAAAAATATTAACAGACATTTAATTAATAACTGATATGAAATAATAGTAAAAACACTACATGTATAAAAAGGAATTTTTCTACAAAAAAAACATTTTTTTCTATAACTTATGTTTTAATTTATAAATAAATTGTATTATATTTATAGATTTAATTAAATTAAAAAGATTAAAATTTTAGATTCATAATTTCAAAATTTGTTAATATGGGTCATTTTATATTTTTAGAAAAAAGATAAATACCATAGTAAATATTTAACCTAGGTTAAAGGGTAAAAAGAAAGGTAATATTCTATGGATTGATTTTCAAAAAATCAACTTGACATTTAGACCTTATAGAATACCTTTTTTAGGTCGTAAATTCATAACCCCATTTCTCACCAACATTTTCTCTCCTAAATCACCAAACTCCCGTGTTATTTCATCTTTACCCTTCACCTAACTTTAGTTTCCAAGAAAATGTCCTTCTTTTTTCACCAATAAAAAGAGCTCACTTACACTCACCTAAAGATGCACTTCTCCTTAGAAATTACCTTCATAATATACCCATTTTACCTTTCATTTATCCATATTTCATTTTTGGCATCCCCAAGTTATAAGAAAGTGTCCCAAGTCTTATATTTCTAAATATCATTTCAAGATAAGATTCAAGTCCTCAACGTGATTATTATCCACTCCCTAGAATTTTCTTCTCTATCATTCCCATCCAAACTCCTCCAAACATATTCTAACCATAATAAAATAATTTATTAATTATCATTATTATACTAAAATGTTATTATATTGATTTAATAACCATTATCTATCTCCCTCTCATCCATTAGTAAAAAAAATGTCACTCGTGTTATGTGTGGACTACTACCTCCATGAACGACATTTGTCATTTTTCACCACCACCTTAATTTTATATTTATAAGAATTTATTTAATTAATAAAAATGGTATTAGTGGCATGATTAATATTCTATAAGGATAAAATCATTCTATTAATTTCTAACTCATTATTAATATATCACATGTTTTTTGTAAAAAATTACAAAAAAAATCTTGTCACTAATTTCATATTCACAAATAATAACTAAAAATCTCATGGAATGAAATTATAAATTTATAAATAATTAAATAAAATCTATTAAAGTGACTTAAATAAAACAATAATTAATAACTTGGTACCAAATAACTAGGATCAACATCAATATTAAAAAAGCATTTACAAAATAAGAATAATCACTAACATCTAATGATGAAAATAAATAATAAATATATAATGAATGATTATAATTAAATAATATAAAAGATAATAGATTATAATAAGGTTATCAAATAATTTATTAAGATTTTTTATTTTTATTATAAAGTATTTTAAATTCATTTCATTGAAGTCAAAATAAAATGTAAGGGATTTTTCTAACTCAAATTTTTTTTATTTGAGTTATATTTTTTCACCTGAGTTTCATTATTCTATGTATGGTTTATTCAACCCGATTATTATATTTTAATTTATTTCTATTTTATTTTTTTGTATTTATAATTATTTATCATAAACTCTTTTCTTAAGTATTTTAACTTCATATATTATGATATATGTTAGTCTTTTTTTACTCAACCTCCTTTTCATTGAGTCTTAGTTTTTCTTCATTGAATGTATTCCTATAGTTTTATTTTATTAATATATTTATTTGATTTTTATGGTACTTTCTATTTATCCCTGGGTAATTTACATTTTATCATCAAAATATTCTTCTTTGGTGAATTTATTTCTTAATGAAAAATGTTGTTGTTTAGAATAATTCACATCCTCTATAATAAGCTCTTTATCTTCCATGTCAATATTATTTCTTTCCAAAAATATTTTAATTTATTTTTTTGAAACACAAATATGTATTATGTCTTGTGATCATCATTTTAATCCTTAAACCTTTTCAAAAGTAGGTGTTATTTTCCTTTTCATGATGTGGTTTTCAATAAAGGTATTTTAAAATATTTAAAAGGATTTTATTTTTTACAATCGTATCATTTATCTTACACTCAAATTGGTGTAATTAAACATTATTTATACTCAAGGTTACATTATTGGGTTTTATTTCTAAATTATTTTTGAAAAACTATTCATGTTAACTTCTCAAAAATAAATTTAAAAGTGACTTAGAACTTTATCTTTTTAGGATAATTTTAAAAATGTTTTGTGAAAACTATTTTAATGATTTTTCTTCCATTTTTATCTTTATATCCAAATGATATATCTACAAGTTATATAGGTTTCATAAATAAAACTATAGATTTTGGGTGATTGAACTTTGGTATCTTCTGATCAAATTCTTGATATCATTTTTTTGAGATACTATTTGAAATGATTTTAATCTCACGAGATATTATTTGAAATGATATGAAGATCAATTTATTTCGATGGGTATTTCATGATATGATATAAGAATGATTTTATGTGGAACACATTCATACAATTTACCATTTTATGTCAATTTTGTTCTATTAAATTCCTAATATGGGTTGGGTCCGTTAAACGTTCAGACGGGTTAGGTTTGTTAAATACTTAAAGATAGGTTAGGTACATTAAATGACTAAGATGGGTTAGATTAATTAAATCCATGAGATGAGTTAGGTATGTTATATACCTTTAATTCAGTAGTTAATGATGTATATCTCATCGGATAATGAAGGTTGTTTTCATTAAAGATTTTTTTTATCTTTTTTCATAAGATTTTGCATGCAAATGATTGCGTATAGATTTGTATGCATGATTTTTTATATACATGATTACGTTTAGATTTATTCATAAGATTTTTTGTGGATGTGATTTTTTTATCTTTATTCAAAAGATTGTATGTGGACATGATTTTATTTATATTTGATCAAAATATTGTGTTTGAAAATGATTTCTTCTAGCTTTCTTCACAATATTATGTATGGTCATGATTTCATTTAGCTTTGTTCACAATTTTATAATTACCTATTCTTATGTTTATGAAACATTTATATGTTATATTCCTATGTTATTATACATGGATTTTAACACCCCAAGATTCCACGGTACGCTTCTCTTTGAAAAATATAGTAGCATGTGTTGTACGCAACTTCGAGATTCTAACACGCCGCGACCAATCAAAGTAGCCGTTATGAATACTAATACCCACTTTTTGAGATTTTATACATTTTATATTTTAAAATAGACTTTATTTTTCGTTTCAGAATATTGAAATTATCCTGGGATGAAATTTGGGTACTTTTCGGATAACTTTTCTATTTTGATGAAAAGTGAAAATTACTAAATTTTTATTAAAAACAACTTTTTTAATAGAAATAATTAATAGTGATAAATTATGAATTTGAGTGGTTTTAAAGTATATTTAGAATAAATTTTTTCCATTTAATACAATTTTGGTCATTAGACATAATTTCACATTTAAACCGGACATAAACAAGTGTCAATCTTTTGATAGTTATTATCTCTTAAAAACACGCTTTTTGTTTTGACAGTAGAAATTAATTTTAAATTAATTTATGCCACTTCTATGTTTTTAATTTGGAAAAATGGACTATATATTTATAATCATGATTTCCAATTTTTGTAAATAAGTAACTTTTATTTTCAGACATTTTGAATAATTACTTCGGTAAATATTTTATTTACCATGGTTAAAGGGTAAATCCGGTAAATAAGGGTAAAAAAAATAATATTATAATAATTATAAATTACCCTAAAACGTGTCTTAACCCTATTTTTTTAATACATTTCCGAAAATGGGCATCTTTGGGTCAATTTTGGGACCCCATGGATCCACTTGTAAGTGATAATGACACTTTATATTAATTAAGTTAAAGTAAATAGAAAAATGACATGAGCCTATATCTTTTAGAAAAAAAAATTTACATAGGGTTATATATGTTATATTTTCGACTATAAATGTTAATTATAAAGATAAAAATATTTCCTACATAATGGTATTTTATTTATAATTTTCATGCAGTAAATAATTTAATTTATTTATGACACAATGATGATGCAGTAATTATCTTATTAGTGAAATATTAAAATAATTGATATTATAAATACCCAAATAAATATAATTTGAGACTTTTAATGAATTACAAGAATTTTATAGGTTAATATGACATGTTATGATTTATTTAATTAACTTTTTTCGAAGTAATAATGCTGTTATAATTTTCACAAAAATCCAATACCAAATAGTGTCAAAATTGACATAAAAGAATTTTTAAAAAAAATATTATATTATTAATTGATATTAAATTCATAAAAATCTAATGATCAGAAAAATGAATTTTATCATGATAGTTGTATCATTAATGGACCACTTGGGGGTCACTTGGAGGTATATAGTAATTTTATTAACTATATAATATAAAAATACAAAGTGACATGGTAAGTATCAAACTAATTAACCAAGAGTTAAAACTAAACGATAAGGTTAATATAATGACAAAAACCTGTATAAAATCTATTGGTTGAAATTATTTAGACCCATACCCACATTAGGGTTTTAATAATATACTTTGGATCTATTAAAAACCAAATATGAATTTATTATAAAATAATAATTTGAGTTTTTTCTAAAGAGCCCCTCCTCCCCCTTATAAAAGGACACCACTTCTAACCAATTCCTCACACCTCTCAAGCCTTTTGGATCATCCAACCTCTACCCAATTAAGCTCCCTACATCCCTCTCCTCCTCTTAGAAGCCTTAAATTAGGCATAAGGCACTTCAAGAGTCCTTGTGTTTCAAACCAAAGGGAGTTACCCAAATTAAAGGTAATGATTTCTCTTAGCTTCATTTCTTTTATTTTACTTCTCCAACCACTAAAATATTCTTATTATTTTATTTTTTTTTAAAACCAGTATCCGAAATATAATATTATATTGTTATTAGAGGTATTATAACTACACTTACACACACCTCCATCTAATGGGTGAAACACATAATGTTTTTGTGGATGGCAACCAAACGCCTCACGAAGCGATGATTATTCAATTATCTCCTACAACCTCTCATGGTGGCCATTATGATGGCACTATAATTAAATATGATATTAATGATATTTATTTTATATATAAGCTTCTTTAATTCCATTTTATATCATACCATTATTCGTTTCATGTTGTATATATATACGATAATTTCATTTGAGGAAGTGCGGACTACCGCCCCCTCAAAGTGATATGACTCATTCATACCATACATGGAACGTATAAAGGATGGTGTTAATGAAATTAAGTAACACATATAAGATATTATATTATACTAGAATAATAATATACCTATGTATCATTTGGTTTTGATTCCTTTTAAAATGAAAAATGAAATGGAAGTAGCGTTCGTGCGTACGTACGGATTACCGTCTCCACGAACACGATGAGATTCATTTCCCCATAATATCCATTCAAGAATAATTATAATTTGATTATTAAAAGTAATTTTTAATTACTTGATATCATTCTGGATATGAATAAGATAAAACCTATCCATAATAAACACGGCTTACGTAACGAAGCATATAAAGGAAAACAAATCGGTTAACAGCCGAAACGGAGATAATACTAAAATATTATTAACAAAGAAATATTAAAAGATCATATATGATATCATATTTATGTATATGATTCTTGTATAATTTAATAATAATGATTTAACTATTATATACTAGGTTAACCGACACTCTATCAAGGAAAAGTACAAGGTAAGGGGTTTTCATCTCACTCCTTATTCCCATGAGATTTATGCCATATTTCCACTATTACCTTTTGTGTGATGTATGTACTGCCCATAATTGCATTATTTGTGTAATAAACTTTAATTTATGTGTATTTACATATTCATTGTATGATACCTCTTTCAAGGGGTGTATGTTTTGTAAGTTACCAAATTGGTAAGGGTTAATTTCACAATCTCTTTATTATCCGAGGTTGTTTTTACGTAAGTATCTATTGGGACCTCTTTAACATCCACATCCATGTTTCTTAAAAATGTATTTCAAAACATTCTTACTATTTTACATAATATGGGTTAAAGTAATTTATACCCATGTTTGGCTTTTTATAATAAGTTTATAAAGGAACCTTTCCGTCGTTTTTCAAATAAGGTCCTTTTTAACCTTTTTGACAGAATTATGGTAAGAATGTCTTTTTAACTTATACAGCAAGTGCGGATATTTTCCGCCATTATAAAATCTTAGAAGCTTCCCTTAAAAGCTTATAAGGATATTTTCAAAGTAAATGTATTATTTTATAATTATGTGACTTTTAAATGATTTCAAAAAAATAGATATTTCTCTCAAATAGTATTGATTTCATCTATGTCAACATCCTTTGATGGATTTTAAGCTTATTTGAAGTTGATTTATTATGATACAAAACTTCCATATTGTATTGAAGATTTTGTGATATTTTTTACTATGGATGTATTATTTTTATACCATTCATGGTTTATGGTGAAAGTATTGAAATTTCGTATGCTAGTTTTAATATGATTGTTTATGTTATATTTCATCCTCTTCTTAAGATTAATGTGTTGGACTAGTATGTTCCGGGTTGGGGACCGGTAAAAGTAAGCCCTCCAGTTTGGTGTCCGGTTACAGTAGACCCTCTGTGTTAGTGTCCGATTATTAGAGGCACTCAGGGTTGGTGTCTGGTAATTAGAGGCACTCCAGGTTGGTGTCCGGTTATTAGAGGCACTCTGGGTTGGAGTCCGGTTACAGAGGCTCTCCGGGATGGAGTTCGGTTATAGAGGCTCTTCGGGTTGGGTTCCGATAACAGCTATCCCTTAGTTCTTGGCACGAGACCTTGAAACAGAAATTAATGTTCAGAATTATGCATTTCCTTCACTATGAAATTGGTTATTGATATTTCATGTGATTATTCGATTAGTATAATATCCATGTGAATAAGTAAATGGCATTATTTCATTTTATTTATGCCATATTATGCTGAAGTTCAAGTTTAAAAGGATTTTTTTATTTATACATTGCCTTAATTTTTTATGTTTATTTATGAATGTTTCCTATATATTTTTGTCCTTACTCAGCATCTGAGCTCACCCCTTTCTATGTTTTATTTTTCCCATGATTCCAAGAAGTGTACTGTGATTGATATGCAGGGTTAAGACAATGGAATAATGGCGTTCATAAAGGATTATTTATGTTGTTTTGTATGTTATAAAGTATAATGTAGCATTCATGTATGTAATCTATTTTCCAAGACTACTAAACCAATCGGTCCTTCGAGACTTTATTCCTTGTAATCATGCCAATGTATTAAAATAATGCACCGACTCTGGGTAACTGGGGTCGGGACATTACAGTTGGTATCAGAGGAAGTTTAGAAATAACCTTGGAAGCTAGATTTAGATATACTCTGATAAGAGCACATATCCCTAAGATAGACTTTGAGGATTAGTAGAGAAGAACTTCCTAGAATTTTGATATTGTAGAGATTTTGTGAGTTTTCCAAGCAATACATCTGTGTCTGGATACGAGCAGGTAGAGGCGGATCTGGCACAAATGTACCTAGGGGTAAAACCTAAAAACACCGCTTTGAGCTAGACTCGAATGGGAACTGGTGCACGACAACGGGCCTTGCTTCACTCTTGGTTACGACACTCCCGGGGGATATGCTTAGGATAATTCTCATTTTCTTTACAAACCATTATGAAGGGTTTATGAGTATATACATCCTCAAAGAAGACATTTTTATGATTATGGATTATATCCATAAACTGTTTAATTTATGTTAAGTGTTTTACAAGTTTGGGATTAGGTATTGTTATTCACAAACTAATCTAGTGTATGCCATTGTTTAGAAATGGTGCCCAGTAGAAGGAATGAGAACTCTGGAAATACACGTGATCCAAAGAGTAAGAAAGATCACATATTTCATGGTCTTAAGCCAGAATTTAGAAGGGAAATAGTCTACCACATGTTATCATCATATGAAGAAATAGTATCATGTGTTGATAAGATAAGTAAGGAATTCTCGGAGTCCTATGGCTTTTAAGGGAAGCCAGAGAAGGAAAGGGTGGTAGAGAGAAGGACAGATTAAGTGAATAAGGTAAAGAAGGATTTTCCCATATGTGATAACTATGGAAAGAATCACCTTGAAAATTCTTGAAGGGAATGGGAGTATGTTATAAATGTGGAGAAAAAGGACACCAAGTATGTGACTGTAAGGGTAAGAAAAAGGTTTAAAATGTACAATGCTTTATCTGCAAGGAGTTTGGACACTACACAAACCAATGTCCCAGACATCAGACTATGCTGTAAATGATGCTATTGGATAATAATCAAGTTATGATACTACCACAGATGAAGAGGAATGACTAGTGTTCTTATGTTTTTACTTTGGAATTATTTCATTTAAGTGTTATATCAATGATGTACTGGAAATAAATAAGGATTGTACTATAGTACTATTTCATTAAGGATTTGAGATTTTATGGTACTAATAAAAGTGACTCTACAGTGAGTTAAAATTTTTGGAAATTAGATGGTTGAAGGAAAGATAAACCTTAATATGGTCCTAATATTGAGGTACTAATTTTGGAATAAGATATGGTTGATTTGGGTAAATTATATTGGATATTCTTGACTGCCTTGAAACTGATTAAAGATTTTTATATTCCATTATTGTTGGAGTTTACAACATTTTTGGATGGATGAAGTATATCTTGTATTCTATAAGGAATAAGGGAGCATGAATGTAATCAATAAGGTTTTATGGTAATTCAGGATGTTTCAGTGTTTTAAAAGAATACATGATGAAGGTATTCACATGCTATTACGGGGTAAAAAGGATCTACATTATGTTTATCTTTCATATAAATTTTGGACTGAGAGTTTACAGAAGTATTTTGGATAAATCTAAAGGTTGGAATGGATTAAGTTTGAAAGGTTATTTTTAGACAACATGCAAACCCTGTGACGACCAGTCGCGTCGGACAAAGCTGCGGGAATCGAACCCACAACCATAGTAAAATTGGGATTTATCACCTACCACTAGACTACGTGAAGTTCCTGGATGGTATAATGTAGTTTTTTTAAGGGTCTGATATGTGAACTATAAATTCATTATATTTGGAGCCCTATACGATTAGGATAAACAGAGTTTTTTTGAGTTGTATTATGTTTTGGGGTGAAAGATGAGTTTGTGGTAGAAATTAATTAATGGATAAAACTCTAATTATAAAGTAAGTATATCTCCTTATGATCTTATCCAATCTCATACATAAATTCCTCAACATTAAGAAAAGGAACTTAGAACAAAAATGTTGTCCTAGATGGTACCTTAGATCATCACAAATTTATGGCTTTGGGATTGTTGGCCTTTTTATAGCCATGTTCTCTACCACTCTCCATCAGATATTGATGGTTAGATTTCTCTTCCATATCCATATTTTTCTACATGGAACCCTAGTATGTGTTATTTTCAGTAACCTTCATACTTACCACTCTTTATTTTAAATAGAGGCCTCATTAATCCATTTTTCGATGTGGGATTTCAACTAAGATATTTTGAAATGTCAACCCCAAGTTTCCAATACCAAGAATAAATTGTGAGAATGCAATTTATTGAAGGAGAATAGAATGTAACACCCCAAGCTTCCATGGTACGTTTCTCTTTGAATAATACAGTAGCGTGTGTTGTACGCAACTTCGAGATTCTAACACGCCGCGACCAATCAAAGTAGCCGTTATGAATAGTAATACCCACTTTTTGAAATTTTATACATTTTATCTTTTAAAATGGACTTCATTTTTGGATTCGGAATATCTAAATTATCCTAGGATGAAATTTTGGTACTTTTCGGATAACTTTTATATTTTGATGAATAGTGAAAATTACTAAACTTTTATTAAAAACAACTTTTTTAATCAAAATAATTAATAGTGATAAATTATTAATTTGAGTGGTTTTAAAGTATATTTAGAATAAATTTTTACCATTTAATAAAATTTTGGTCATTGTACATAATTTCACATTTAAATCGGACATAAACAAGTGTCAATCTTTTGATAGTTATTATCTCTTAAAAACACGCTTTTTGTTTTGACAGCAGAAATTAATTTTAAATTAATTTTTGCCACTTCTGTGTTTTGAATTTGGAAAAATGGACTCCATATTTGAAATCAGGATGTACAAGTTGTGTAAATAGGTAACTTTTTTTTTAGACATTTTGAATAATTACTTCGGTAAATATTTTATTTACCATGGTTAAAGGGTAAATCCGGTAAATAAGGGTAAAAAATAATATTATAATAATAATAAATTATCATAAAACATGTTTTAACCCTATTGGTTGATACATTTCTGACCATGGTAATCTTTGGGTCGATTTGGGGACCCCATGGATCCACTTGTAAGTGATAATGACACTTTATATTAATTAAGTTAAAGTAAATACAAAAATGACATTAGCCTATATCTTTTAGCAAATCAATTTTTAAATAGGGTTATATATGTTATATATTCAAATATAAATATTCATTATAAATATAAAAAAAATTCCTACATAATTGTATTTTATTTATAATTTTTAGACTTTAAATAATTTAATTTATTTATGACACAATGATGATGCAGTAATTACCTTATTAGTGAAATATTAAACTAATTGATATTATAAATACCCAAATAAATATAATTTGAGACTTTTAATGAATTAAACTAATTTTATAGGTTAATATGACATGTTAGTATTGATTTAATTAACTTTTTGCGAAGTAATCATGTTGTTATGAGTTTCACAAAAATCAAATACCAAATGGTGTCAAAATTGACATAAAAGAGTTTTTAAAACAAATTTTATATTATTAATTGATATTAAATTCCTAAAAATATAATTCTCAGAAAAATAACTTGTATCATGATAGTTGTATCATTAATGGACCACTTGGGGGTCTCTTGGAGGTATATAGTAAGTTTATTAACTATATAATAAAAAAATACAAAGTGACATGGTAAGTGTCAAACTAATTAACCAAGAGTAAAAACTAAAAGATAAGGTTAATATAATGACCCAAACTTATCTAAAATATATTGGTTGAAAGGATTTCTACCCATACCCACCGTATGGTTTGAATAATATACTTTCAATCCACTAGAAACTGAATATGAATTTATTATAAAATAATACTTTGAGTTTTTCCTAAAGAGCCCCTCCTCCCCCTTATAAAATAACACCACTTATAACCAATTCCTCACACCTCTAAAGACTTTTGGCTCATCCAAACTCTTCCCAATTAATCTCCCTACATCCCTCTCCTCCTCTTAGAAGCCTTACCTTAGGCAGAAGGCACTTAAAGAGTCCTTTTGGTTCAAACCAAATGGAGTTACCCAAATTAAAGGTAACGATTTCTCTTAGCTTCTTTTCTTTTATTTTACTTCTCCAACCACTAAAATATTCTTATTATTTTATTTTTTTTAAAAACCAGTATCCAAAATATAATATTATATTGTTATTAGAGGTATTATAACTAAACTTACACACACCTCCATCTAATGGGTGAAACACATAATGTTTCTGTGGATGGAAACCAAACGCCTCACGAAGCGATGATTATTCAATTATCTCCTACCACCTCTCATGGTGGCCATTATGATGGAAATATAATTAAATATGATATTAATGATATTTATTTTATATATAAGCTTCTTTAATTCCATTTTATATCATACCATTATTCGTTTCATGTTGTATATATATATGATAATTTCATTTGAGGAAGTGCGGACTACCACCCCCTCAAAGTGATATGACTCGTTCATACCATACATGGAACGTATAAAGGATGGTGTTAATGAACTTAAGTAACACATATAAGATATTATATTATACTATAATAATAATTTACCTATGCATCATTTGTTTTTTATTCCTTTTAAAATGAAAAATGAAATGGAAGTAGCGTTTGTGCGTACGTACGGATTACCGTCTCCACGAATGTGATGAGATTCATTTCCCCATCATATCCATTCAAGAATAATTATCATTTGATGATTAAAATTAATTTTTAATAACTTGATATCATTCTGGGTATGAATAAGATACAACCTATCCATAACAAACATGGCTTGCGTAATGAAGCTTATAAAGGAAAACGAATCGATTAACAGCCGAAACGACGATAATACTAAAATATTATTAACAAAGCAATATTAAAAGAACATATATGATATCATATTTATGTATATGATTCTAGTATAATTTAATAACAATTATTTAACTATTATACAGGAGTTTAACCTACACTCTATCAAGTAAAAGTACAAGGTAAGGGGTTTTCATCTCACTCCTTATTCCCGTGAGATTCATGTCATGTTTCCACTATTACATTTTGTGTGATGTATGTACTACCCATAATTGTATTCTTTGTGTAATACACTTTAATTTATGTGTATTTACATATTCATTGTATGATACCTCTTTCAAGGGGTGTATGTTTTGTAAGTTACCAAATTGGTAAGGGTTAATTTCACAATCTCTTTATTATCTGAGGTTGTTTTTATGTAAGTATCTACTGGGACCTCTTTATCATCCACATCCATGTTTCTTAAAAATTAATTTGAAAACATTCTTACTATTTTACAGAATATTGGTTAAAGTAATTTTTACCCCTGTTCGACTTTTTATAATAAGTGTGTAAAGGAATCTTTCTGTCGTTTTCCAAACAAGGTCCTTTTTAACCTTTTTGACAGAATTAAGGTAAGAATGTCTTTTTAACTTATACGGCGGGTGTGGCTATTTTCCACCATTATAAAATCTTAGAAGCTTCCCTTACAATCTTATGATGGTATTTTCAAAGTAAATGTATTATTTTATAATTATGTTACTTTTAAATGATTTCAAAAAAATAGATATTTCTCTCAAATAGTTTTGATTTCATCTATGTCAACATCCTTTGATGGATTTTAAGATTATTTGAAGTTGATTTATTATGATACAAAACTTCCATATTTTATTGAATATTTTGTGATATATTTGACTATGGATGTGTTATTTTTATACCATTCATGGTTTATGGTGAAAGTATTGACATTTCGTATGCTAGTTTTAACACGAATGTTTATGTTATATTGCATCCTCTTCTTAAGATGAATGTGTTGGAAAAGTATGTTCCGGGTTGGGGACCGGTAAAAGTAAGACCTCCGGGTTGGGTTCCGGTTACAGCAGACCCTCTGGGTTAGTTTCCGTTTATTAAAGGCACTCCGGGTTGGTGTCCGGTTATTAGAGGCACTCCGGGTTGGTGTCCGGTTATTAGAGGCACTCCGGGTTGGAGTCTGGTTACAGAGGCTCTTCGAGATAGAGTCCGGTTATAGAGGCTCTCTAGGTTGGGTTCCGGTTACAGTTATCCCTTAGGTCTTGGCACGAGACCTTGACACAGAAATTAAAGTTCAGCATTATGTATTTCGTTCACTATGAAAGTGGTTATTGATATTGCATGTGATTATTCGATTAGTAGAATATCCATGTGAATAAGTAAATGTCATTATTTCATTTTATTTATGCCATATTATGTTGAAGTTCAAGTTTAAAAGGCTTTTGTTTTATTTATACATTGCCTTAAATTTGTATGTTTATTTATGAATGTTTTCTCTATATTGTTATCCTTATTGAGCATCTGAGCTCACCCCTTTCTATGTTTTATTTTTCCGGGGATTCCAAGAAGTGTATTGTGATTGATATGCAGGGTTAAGCCAAGGGAATAATGGCGTTCAGAAAGGATTATTTATTTATTTTTTGTATGTTATAAAGTGTAATGTAACATTCATGTATGTAATCTATTTTCCAAGACTGCTAAACTGATCAGTCCTTCGGGACTTGATTCCTTGTAATCATGCCAATGTATTAAAATAATGCACCAACTCTGGGTAACTGGGGTCAGGGCGTTACATGGATCATTATTATTTTATCATGATTGTACAATATTATTCTATGGTATATGTTTAATTGAGTCTATATGTCATTCTATCATGCCTTATAGACAATTATTATTAATCAATGTTCCTTTTTATAAGATATTTTTCACATGATCATGTTTTCTCACATTCTTATAATCAAACCCCTTATGAAATATTGATAATTTTTCCCTTATTTTTCATTTTATCTCATACCTTTTTTTCTACTCCCTGGTAAATTATATTTAGTAATAAGTTTTGAAGGAAGTATTGTGTGAAGAATTTTTAGGAGATGTTGAATAAATAATGTATAATAATATTTTTAAGTAGATAATATCCAAATATATTAAACCTTCGGGTTCTAGGATCATGTCTATACATTTTTGAGATGTAATGATTAATTACTGAGATGATATATAAAATAATGTAAGTGTATTTTTTTGTCTCAGTTGGTATCAAATATAACAATTAAAGTATGTGTTTTTAGCACTGAACCTAAGAGTGAAGGTTTTAGGAATATCATTAAAATTATAAAGATCATACATGTTGTTGAATGCACTAAAATATTATTTAAAGAAATGTTATTTTATTTCATTTCTTGTAATGTGCTATGTTTCAAAATGCATTAAACTTGTGATTGTGATAAATTAAATAGATTTTTTTGTTAAATGTAATGAAATGTATGTATATGTAACATAATATTTATAAATATGGGTTAGGTCAATTTTAAATTATGTGGTGTTTATAAGGACCCTAATACTTGAGTTATTTTATATATCTAAAATTTTCTAATTTTATTTTATTAATGAGGGGTTTTATCTAAAATTTTGTTGAAAAGTGGCATAGTTGAAATTTTTTTGGGGAACTATAAATGTTTAAACCAATTGATACTCAGAAGGGTGACACTAAGATTCTTATAGGGACTGATCAAGAGTCTAGTAATCCAAAAATAATTACTCTTGGGGTTTTCCTCCTAATGAATGGCTGGTAGTATGCTACTGGGAATTAGGTGTAAATCCATTTGGTTTTAAGTTTCATCCATGAGGATTAATTATATATGGAGGTAGGATAGTAATTCTATGTTAAAAATTTATAAAGATATGACCCACTTATTCTTACTTTATAAATGGATGAACTACGGTCCCCCCCACTACACACTTCCTTTTCCCCTATTCTTACTCTATTTCCTATATAATTTTGCTCTATTTATCATTTAACTGTTAATTAATCATTGGAAGTTGAATTTTGGTTGAAAGGATGGGGTAAGGATTTGTGTCATAATAAATATTTTGTCTATTGAGTTTTTTTTGTGAAAAATTCCTAATTTATCAATTTTGGGCTTGATTCTCAAGATATATTTGATTAAAAATTATAGTTGGTGACATTCTCAATGGTGAAATTGAGTAAATCAAGGGAGGTTTCCCCTAATATTATTCATCTTAATGGTATTATGTTTTTTCTATAAATATAATGAAATATGGAAATCAGCTATAAGTAACCAAAAATAGAGATCATAACATTAAGAAAATTATGAAACCGTAGGAAGCATCTATTGTTACCTAAATATACATTCCATATATAGCAGATCAAATTTAGAATGATCATGATATTTTTTATTGTTGTTACTACTTAGTGATGATTTGTAAATAGTATAATTATTTTTATAGTGGAATTAAATAGTTTTAACTCATTTTTAACTCCTTAAATAAATTTTTTACAATGATTATATGGTATATCATTGGTTATTTTTAACTTTTACACTTTTTAAGTTAATATAACTAATATTAGTGATATTTTTATGCATATTATTATTATAATTAATATATCATTTGGTTTATATCAAATTTATTTTATTATTTTATTATTAACATATAATTAAAATCTATCTAACTTGTGATTATTTAATTTTTAAGTATTCTTATAGAATACCCCGTGTCTGGATGGGTTATAACTCTTAGAAATAATTTGATTTTTTATTTTTATAAGAGGTTCATTTTGAAAATTTATACTCAGATTTCATTTTGAGTGTTGTTAAATCTTAAGAGGTGTATTTTGGATGTGGTTTAATACTTGGTTAGTGGTATGAGTGATTGGGTGATCATTGAATAATGGTATGGTAGATTGGGAGCTAAATGTTCCATTGTTTCATCCACTTATGCCATGAACCATGGGTTTCATGCCATGAATTAAATTTGGCTGAGGGTAGGAACCCTATGCTTGAGTATTTCATGTTTTCAACTTATAATTCACATTGTGAATGGGTGTTGGGTGTACTTACATGGGTGAATCAGGCTGTGAAATTTGAATTATTCTATGAAACTTTCTAAGGGATACCTTTTAGGGAATGAACTAGTGTTTTAGGCCATGAAAATTTTAGGGGTAGACCTTTCACACCATGAAAAATGGTCCAGGCCATTAAATGTGTCTACTCTTAATTTTTTAATTTTTGTGTTTTTTTTATTTTTTTCCTCTAAGATATTTTAATCCCCTCCTCCCATTTCTTCCTCTCCCTCACATACACACCCCATCCGGCCATCCTCCCTCTTCCCTCCTAATTTCAGTGTGTTTTTTGGATGATTTATTTTGATATTTTCAAGGAAGATCATGGTGGTTCCTCCTATTATTTCTCATTTCTTCCTTCTCTCTAGTTCTCACTGATTTAGAAATTCTTCTATTTAAGGTTTTGGTTTTGATTCCACCATATCATATCTAAATATGTTTATTTTTATGGGGAATTCATATTCCTAGTAATAGGTTGTCCTATGAGAGAGGTACATCACCAAAGGAATTTTCTTGATTTTTTTATTCAATTAATTAATTTATAGATTGAATTAGTGCCATGAATTATGTATTTGACTTAATATGAGGTTATTATTATTACATGTATGTTTCATGGATGTTTTCCTATGGTTTTGGCATGGAAAGGTCAATTAGTGAGTAATACAGCATTTATAGCTAATTGAATTAAATGGAATAATTTATTAAAATAATATGATTAGTTTAATTTAATTAATTATAATTTGATTATAGTTAATTAATTTAGTTATTTTTATGGTATTTAGGGCCTTGTATAGATGGGTGATGTCTAGTTGGTCTTGGATGAGGTTGGGTGAGATTTTTCATGTGGTGATCAAAGGTAATGACATTTTTATTGAGGTAGGTGGTCCCTCATACATACCCCTTTTTTATTATAAATACTATTTAAATGGAATTTTTTGTGTGTTATTACCACAAAGGGTTATTGACCCCTTTATATTAAATAAATTTTTTAATTAAAATGAAATGCATTTTGACTAAACAAAGTTCCCAAGGCTATGAGGGACCCCTATACACTGGATTTATGCCTCTATCACTGATGATTTGTTCCATGATTATAATTGAATTCCTTGATATATATCAAACCAATAAGGGGTAAGAATTAAATAAAGTTAAATGAAAAATACGTAAAATCACCAGTGATTGGTTCCCTTAGTGACCTATAAGTATGGGTGGGTGATAAATTGAGATGGATGGCCTATGGATTTGGCCATGCAGGAACCTTGAGATTTCTTTAAGACTTTAGGATATTTGAGATGACTATAGGGTGATTGTTCCTCCTATAATGAGTTTTTATTACCTAGGTGGTTAAACCCTATAGAGATTTATGGATAGGTTGGGTGTGATTACTAACCTAGGGTGACTGGGTAAGGGGTTGATTTTTTAGACATATTTCTTATGAGACTTATCCTATGAGTCCAATGATACCATGAGACAACTATAATGATGTTATGCGATTATATTCCATTTGAGTGTAGGGTATTGGCCTAAGAAATAATATTGCGACTGAGGAAACCATGTGGGTGTCCTAATATAGATGTAACTTAGGGGACCCCGATGGGTTCCCTAGTGATACATTGTCCCCTAAGAGGGTGCATTTGGTAAATGAGCAGTGAAGATTATATAAGACACCTTAGAACCTAAATTGATGACGTGATCCTTATATGGTTATAGTGATGATTATAGGTTATGTGCTCGAGAGGCGGATAGTGATCATGCTAGACAGGTTGGGCAGATGTTCAATCCTTATGAGTTATGTTATATGATATGTTATGTGAGGAACATACTACCATATGATATATATTTACATAAATTGGATGTCATGGATGATATATATATATATATATATATATATTTCTATAATTCTAGGTACTATGGAACACCCAGGATCACCTCCTAGGGTTTGTAATTTATGCTTGATGACTATGTTATTACTAGGATATCACCTAGGGTTCATCTTTAATCTTTTTAATTTTTGAATTTTTTCCCAGTAGGTAAATCCCCTGAGTTTCCATATTTCCAAATATTATAGATAGAATATGTAATACCCAAACCTGGGAGCCACTAAACCGGTTCGCTGAACTAGTATGCCGCATGGCCTCAAGCATGCCTCCCAGAATGTTAGAGGTTGTTGACTAATATCATAGGTCTAAGGTGGTATGGTGGGGAGACTATACCCATATACCAGAGTCACAATAATATCATAATAATATAAAACATATAAAACATGATAAACATATATCATAGATAAGATAGGGAAAGTTCCAAAAAAACTACAATATAAAAATTCTATAATAATGACTAACATTATACATGAATTGAGCAATCCCCCGGGGGAGGATAATATACTAAGATAAAATGGAATAATTAAAAATAGAACTAGAACTCCAACCTAGTCTAATATTGAGTCCTATCTAGTCAAAACATATATACTCTACACCAAGAAAACACATCACAAGAAATCAATGACATTGGGTGCTTTCCCCAAACCTTTGGACCAAGATGGTTATCGGTAGTGGATATTCTCAAGTAAGTGAGACCTTTTCCTACCTTTTGTGTGTGGTTTATTCGGAACATTAACCCTATAACTCTAATCATTCCAAATATTTTTTTTTAGGAATCGATGGTGTTATTGAACTCAGATGGTGACCCTATCCGTTGATCATTATCATACATAATGTAGGAATCCATTGACTTCAGTGAATATTTTATATGGGTTATTAGCATGTTTCTTGGCATGAGTGTGTATCCCCATGATACCTATGTTTGATTCTTGATCACATGAGGTGTGTGTGGGTAGCCCTATGACTTGTTCTTATATTTCTTCAATTTTTATTGAGATTATTTGGATAATTTTTTATTTGACATATTTCTTGATATGTCATTTTTATCATGTATATTATATGTGTGTTGTTATTATGTCTTCTACATTTTTGAATGTAGGTCAAGCCAAATAGACTATCCCCTAATAGGGATATGTTATATGAGTATTCATTGTGAATTGGACTATCCTATCAAGGGAAATGTTTCATCCATGTTTTTTTACTATCCCATCAATGGGATGTGTTATACAGGTGGTTGAAGTAACTTCTAACATGGCGCCAAAGTAGGTAGAGTTAGTATCTGAGGACCCGGTTTGTGTGTATATATATAGTGGTTATGTGATATATATGTTGTTCTTGTATATTTTTTACTTTCATGTAATTCCCCTATATACCTTATTCACTTATGTTAAGGGTTATTTTTGGTGTCCTACTGAGTCTTGTACTCACACCCTACTTGGGAATTTCAGTTTTCTTATAGATTTCACAACTAAGGATCAGATGAAGGGAAAGGTCTCTATGGTGGATAGTTGAGTAGGTTGAGCAGGAGGATGTAGATATTTCTGAATGGGTTTTGGGTGGGATGTATGTTGGTGATTTTATTTAATAGATATATCTTATACTTGGACCCTTTATTTAGTTTTGGTTATGTATCAGACATGCCATGTTATTACAACATGGGATGGCTTTATTTGTATATGTTGTGAGTATGATGGTGGCCAATTTATTCTTATTTGTTGATTATTATCGTTTATTCCATTATTTATACTTTGATGTTTACCTAATACTGTGTTAATATTCTCTCCATGATATTTTATAGGCCCCCGATTCTAGTCGGCAACATCTTACATACATAGAGACACACATGACGTCATGTGGAACACCCAGTTTAGACCGAGTGGTATGTGAATGGGTGTTACAAAATGGTATCAAAGAACTAGGTTCACTAATTTTCTACTTCAATTTACCTTGATTTTGGAAAGGGTGGATAGGAGTTAGGATGGTTGGGACTTGGTTAGGGGAACTATATCAGTGCATAGACAACAATGTATAGTGGACCGTTGAGTTACCATAAAATTGGGATTATAGGATCTTATTTTTTTTATGTTACCGTTGATTAAATTCACCATGGGTGGTTTACATGATGTTAGTTTACAGATTTATGGTATTTGGTATTTTTTCATGCATCATATTAGGAATATAGGATCACATTCCACATACTTATTGATTGCATTAGGTATAGCCCAAATAATAAAATTCTTATTGAATTGTGATATGTTCTTAGGTGCAATATTTCTTATATTATTTATTTGAGCTTGTTGTATTCTATACTTGAGTGTATATATGTGGTTTTGACTAATTTGAAGGTACTAGGGTCTTGTATTGGGTTATGGTTAGTGCTTATGGGGTTATATATTTTTCATTTTGGTATCCTCTTAGGTTGAACCTTATTGTGAACTCTTGTGTGTGTTTTTGTGGGTTTCTGTTTCCTTGTCTAAAATGTTACCTTTCTATAATATTTGTTTTGGAATTTCAGGAAATTCCACCTTGCAGACATCTTTCATAGCCAATTATACACCCTGTTGTGCAGAATGATAAAACCAAGAATTAACCCTTAGTTTCTCCTAGTAGGTTAAGCTATAGAACTGGTCCATCCAGGACTCTTTTGATTGGTTCATGTTCAAGGTGGAGGATCCAATGGGGACAAGACAATAATGGAAGATTATTCTCAGTACTTTTAACTCTAATAACCCCTATAATTTCAAGGTAATGGAGTCCTTAAATATTCATAGGACTAGATACATGTCATTTAGAGGATTTTTGACCTGGTAGAGACCCCAGAGGATCGAAAGGTTAATCTTATGGGCTTCATGCTTCAAGGCAGAGTTGGATGATACTGGGATGTCATTTTACAAGTTGATATACATGAAGGGATAAATTGGGAGACCTTCAAGGATCTATTATTTGATTATTTATTCCCAAAATAACTAAATATATATCACGCTCATAATTTTATGGAGCTTGAGTATGGTAGGATGACAGTGTTTTCCTACTCAACATGCTTCACGGAGATGATTCTCTTTACTCACCTTATATCAGGGAAGGAGGTGTAAAAGGAAATAAATTTTAAGATTATAATTAGCCTAGAGATAAAATTAGAGTTCAAGAACTTCAATTTGATGACCTATGTTGTAGTACTTCATAAGGCACTGACAATCCAGAAGAGATTTGAGAAAGACAGAGTTGTATATCTTCTTTCGGCTATCAGTAGTTCGAAAAGTAATCTCTCCTATGCATTATTAGTTTCTTATTATAAGAATAAGAAGAGGAATTAATAGGATGTACACCAAGTTGGTGTTCATCAGTTATATAAAATAAGAGGTTTATTGACTCTCTCTATGGGGGATTAATCTTTTGAGTGCTAAAACTATGGGAGGAAGGTAAAATTTCTCAAGGATTTTACCTATTCTATCAAGAAAGGTCACTAGTATAGCATTATAGGGTATTTAAAGTGGTTGTGTGATATGGATTGGAAGATGTATTTAGTAGGAGTATGAATAATACCTCAGAAGTAGGTATAGCCCCTATAGGGATCAATAAATTAGGTGGCTCGTGAGCGTTTGGAGAGTTATGGATTGATGGTTGGTTGGGATTATGCAGTTGATCAAACTTCTAATGGTAGAGAGGAACCCTCAATAGTTAGAGGTATGATAAATATTTCTTATACTCTATCTATTGGTTTTTTTGAAACAGGAATATCCAATTTGTTTATATCATCTCAAGTATTTATTAGGTTAGAACTATTGGTTAAATTCTCTTCAAATATTCTATCTATTGATACACCCTTAGGAAAGAAAGTTGGACTTATTTATATTTTTACATATTTTCTAATGGTGGTTTCTAGCTTTGAGCATGTTTGGAGCTTCACAACTATGAAGATAGTAGTCTTTGACATGATCCTTGGCATGAACTAGTTGACTAATTACCATGAACACATAGATTACTATTGGATATGAGTTAAATTTTCATTGCTTAAGGGGGAAGTTTGTGATAACCGATGAATAGGACATCAAGTAAAATAGGTTGGGACTATACCCACTTTATAGAGAATCTTTTTCAGTATAGGTGGCAGTGTGATCCTTACAGAAGATCAGAGGTGACTCCCTTATCTTTTCCTCCAGCGGTGTTATTATACCAAGATGTATTTCCAGAGGGTTTCTCAGGGTTTCCTCAACATAGGGGAGTTAAGTTTGAGATAGAGTTGGTGTCTGATGCACAACCCATATCAATTCCACTATATCACAAGGAACCAATTGAGTTGAAAGATATCAAAGTGCATCTAGATGATCTTGAGGATAATGGATTCATCAAACTAATCACTTCCCCTTGGTCTGCTCTAGTGTTGTTTTCCAATAATGAAGATGGTAGTCTTAGACTTTTTGTGGACTACTGGAAGCTAAATTAGATCACTGTTAAGAATAGGTACCTATTTCCAAGAATATATGACTTGTTTGATAAATTTAGGGGATCCTAATAGTTTTCAAATATTGGTCTATGTTTGTTTTTCCATTATCTTAGGTTCATAGAGGAAGACATACCAAAACAATGTTTAGGAGAAGGTCAAGTTCTATCAGTATCTCATTATGACATTTGGACTAAAAAATGATCTGGAAGTGTTCATAGACCTCATGAGAAATTTATTTCACCCATGCTTTGACACTTTTGTTGTTGTGTAAGAAACTGGTTATTGAATCAGGTATGGATCCCTTTAATTTTGGCCTAATTATTTATTTTTTACCTAATACAGATGCCTAATGAGTTTATCGGTGTATTGGGGGTGTCTAGGGATTGTTTAGAACCCAGAACATGGTTTTGGGTAGAAAAATTTCTATCTCATGGTTAGAATAAACTATTCAGGGTAGGCTACATGGTTAGTTCTACCAGTGAAAGGCTAGGTAGTGGGGTGATATTGGGTGCACAGTTTTACCTAAACGTGTGTCAGGGGCCACACACCTGTGAAAAAATTGTAGAAAGAATTATAGAGGTGATTCACATGGTTGGTGCATGGTTTACCCAACTATGTAGCCTAACCATGGTAGAATAAACCTCAAGAATTAAATATGAATTAAATGAATGAAATGGTTTCGTGCCTCATTAGACTTTTCAAACTAATGAAAGCTAATGGATTGAACCTTGAATATTGAAATGGTATGATTATTACATGGATTAATTAATTAAATGAATCAATTGTAAGGTAATAGTTGTATATGGACCTTGAAATCATTATAGGTGTGGTCAGACTTGAGTTGTCTTTTGGATTTCTAAGGTAATTTCTTGAGCACTCATGAACACTATTCTGATTGAAGGATTCTAGTTACCTTGGTTAAAACCCACCTTGGAACCCGATCCTCTTCTATTAGTGGATGCCTAGTATGACACTATAAGATCCCTTATATATCATTTATAGGATGCCTTGGATACACTCCTTGGATCCATAATGACATCTCTGGATAAGAGGCACCTCAGTTACATCCTTGGTTCTAGTCACTACTTATATTGTTTTACCTTGGATGATTCCTTAAACTTGAATAGATTCAATATTGTTGAATTCCTTGGATTACACTCCTTATATAACACTCTTACCCCTTAGTCAGGTTGTACTTACTACTAATTTGGTGACTCTTGAGGTCTAGGTTTCCTAGGTTATTACCTTGGAACCTCTTCATTATTAATATCATTAGGGTGCCTTGATATGTCTTGGATCCTTCATTATTACTATCATATTAGATTTTCAATGATGGTATTACCTCACGTGACCTATTTATATAAATAGGAACTGGATTAATTAATTAAAAAGTTAAATTTTTAGATACTAGCTAAGGGATGAATCATTTAGTTGGGTATTTAAGTTATTTACTACTTTACTTTTATATATGCAATTTTTCACATAGGTTCAGTTTATATTACACACATAGGATGTTATAGACACCATTGGTGGTGGCATAATGAGATTTATCTCACACACTATTAGGAATTCTATAGGTTCCCATGAATAATACATGTATGTAAGTGTTGATAAAGGGAAGTGTATCGCTTCGGACACTTGAGTGCTTGTTTTATTAGGATCGAGCAGGTGGTCGATGACTAACTAGGAGCTCAGGATGCTGGGGATAGTTTTTGGATTCCTTTTTTCTACTTTTATATAGCATGTATTGTCTTCTTCCTTATAACCATGTTTTCCAGCTTTCTAGAGACATGTAATGACTTGGGATTTTTGAATGGGTCAAAATTCCCACCCGGTTTGAATTTTTTTTCAATTAGTGGTTATGATACTTTTTGAATCATTGATTAGAACTCACTTTTGAGAGTTCTGTTGGACCTAAATGGTTTTTTTGGGTTTGTTTGGAGGCTAGGAGAGTGCCTCGGGTGTTCAAAATGGTTTTGGGAGTGTCGGAGGCCCAAAGGACAAGTTTTTGGGATGAAGGTGTAGACACACGGTTTAGGGAAACCTTGTGATTATAGACACATGGCCATGCAAGCTCATCTAAAAAAAGTTACAGAGAGTTTTTCATGGTTTCTTAATGGTTTTTCAATCTGTGCAGGATAGCCATACAAACCTTCATCCCTATTAAATGGCTTTTTCATGGTTTAAAAAACTATGTGGCCCAGTAAATAAGGAATAATTATCATTTTCCTTAATTCCTTTTTTTTCTCCCTTTCTTCCTCTTCTTATTGATCACAAGCACAGTAGGGGGTGAGCCACCCTTTTATCCTCCTTGATCCATCTTCTCTATCAGTCGTCCATTCTTAGATCCTTCATAATCTATAGGATCACCTCGGTAAGGCTAACCCCATGCATACCTCTTCTTCTTTTATCCTTCATCTTGGGGACCATTGTTTTCATCCAATCTAATTTCATGGTTTTAGATGAAAAATCATATCTACATTGATTCTCTTTTAATTGGACTTTGATATCATATATCCTTACATCTACAACTATAAGGTAGGTGGTGCATACCTTATTTTGTGTTTTTGTGAACTTTTAGGTGGTGTGGCCTTTGGATCATTTTTTTGTATTTTGAGCGAGACCCTATTATATCTATTGTTTCATATTGAAATGATCATGAGACCCATGGGATTAATTTGGGCATTACTAATACCTATTTCACCTGACAAAAGCTGGGTTGTAGGTAATTTCTCCTTGGGGTATTTTGTTCAGGGTGCTAAAACTGTTTAAATTGATTTTTTTATTCAAATTTATTTGTTTAATTTATTCTAGATTGGTTAAATGAATTAGATGCATTCAATACCTACATATTTAAATTGTGATGATTGTTTTAGTTGTTCAATTCAATAATCTAAATTGAATTTCTTGTTTAAAATGTTTTGTTTGAATTTTATATATGTAATTGCTTGAATTAAATGAGATGGGACCCAAGGGGTTGGGAAGGGCATAGCCCAAGATAAGGTTGGGATGGCATGTCCATCAGGATTGAGTGATGTTGATCACTATTTAGGATTTTCCTGGATTTTCTTGAGTGGTTTTGACCATAAAATTTGGCATTTTGGATATCGTTTCGGGGAAGTGTGACTGTCAGGTTAGGAATGGACTAGGATGCTTGGATGGCATGGACATCGGATTTGAGCGACATGAGTCGTGTATACACAGGCTGACTCTGTTATGAGGTGGTTTTGACCACTTATGTGGGTAGAGGCCCCTGATAGTTGTGACTTAGGTATTTATGGTTTGCAGGTGCTTGTTGTAGAAAGTCACATGGAAGGCGAGGAGACTTAGGTTGATAGAAATGAGGCTATTAGGTTGGGGGATGAGGCTTTCCATGATTAAGGCCATGGGTGTAACACCCCAAGATTTCATAGTACGTTATTTATTCAAAGTAATTCAATAACTTTCACTACACACAACACCGAGTTCTAGCGCACCATGACTTCCCAAACAAGCCGTTCAAAAGCGGTTATGAATAGTATTAACTAAATTTTTAACTTTATATAATCCTTATAATTTTAGAATCCATATTATGAGTTTCTTAGACATAATGTAAGAAAAAATACATTTTTTCAAATAAAAGAAGTATTTTTCAAAAAATGCAATTTTATCGCCTTATAATGGCGAAGCCTTTTTAAATCCAATATTTGAAACTTTTATATATTAAATTTAACAAAATAAACTTCTTAATTAGAATCAGGACATAGGAATTTAGTTTCAATAATGTTTTGGTGTTTTTCTGATAACTTTCATATTTGGGTGAATAGTGAAAAATACTATATTTTAACTGAAAACAACTTTTTTAATCAAAATAATTTATATTTTTAAATGATAAATTTTAATGGTATGGAAGTATAAATAGATTATATTTTTACCATTTAATTCAATTGTGTTCATTGTAAGTAATTTCACTTTGAAATTGGACATAAACAAGTGTCAAACTTTTGATAGTTATTAAAAATATGTCTTATGGTTTTAATAACGGAAAATAATTTGAAATTAATAAATGAAACTTACATGTTTTTAATTTGGTAAAATAGACTTCATTTTTGTATTCGGAATATCGAAATTCACTTAGGGTGAAATTTTGGTACTTTTCTGATAACTTTCATATTTTGATGAATAGTGAAAAATACTAAATTTTAATTAAAAACAACTTTTTTAATCGAAATAATTAATAGTGATAAATTATGAATTTGAGTGATTTTAAAGTATAATTAGATTATAATTTTACCATTTAATCCAATTTTGGTCATCGGAAAAAATTTCATATTTAAACTCGACATAAGAAAGTGTCAATCTTTTGATAGTTATTATTTGTTAAAAACATGCTTTTTGTTTCGACAACAGGAATTAATTTTAAATTAATTTCTACCACTTCTGTGTTTTGAATTTGTAAAAATGGATTCCATATTTGTAATCATGATTTCCAAATTATGAAAATAGGTAAATCTTATTTTTAGACATTTTGAATAATTACTTCGGTAAATATTTTATTTACCATGGTTAAAGGGTAAATCCGGTAAATAAGGGTAAACAAATAAAATTATAATAATATTAATTTACCCTAAAATGTGTCCTAACCATATTGGTGGAAACATTTCCAACCATGGGCATATTTGGGTTGATTTTGGGACCCCATAGAACCACTTGTAGGTGATAAGGACACTTTATATTAATTAAGTTAAAAGTAGATACAAAAATGGCATAAGCATATATCTTTTAGAAAAAAAAATTTTACATAGGGTTATATATGTTATATTTTCAGATATAAATATTTATTATAAATATAAAAATATTTCCTACATAATGGTTTTTTATTTATAATTTTTATACATTGAATAATTAAATTTATTTATGACACAATAATGATGCAGTATTTTCCTCATTAATGAAAGAATCAAATAATTAGGATTATAAATGTTAAAATAAATATAATTTGAAAGTTTTTATTTCATAAATTAATTTTATTGGTTAATATGACATGTTATGATTGCTTAAATGAATTTATTTTGAATTAATAAAGTTTTTAAGAATTTAAAAAAATCAATTATTAAATATTGTCAAAATTGACATAAATGAGTTTTTAAAACAAATATTCTATTCTATTACTAAAAACTAAGGTTTTGCCAAAAGACTTATATAATGATTGGTGTATCATTAAAGGACCACTTGGGGGTCTCTTGGATGTATATATTAAGTTTATTAACTATATAATATAAAAATACAAAGTGACATGGTAAATGTCAAACTAATTAACTAAGAGTTAAAACTAAAAGATATGGTTAATATAATGACCCAAACCTGTCTAAAATATATTTTTTGAAAGTATTTAGACCCCTCCCCACCTCATAATTTGAATAATCCACTTTTTATCCATTATAAACAGAATATTAATTTATTATAAATTAATACTTTAAGTTTTTTCTAAAGAGCCCCTCCTCCCCCTTATAAAAGGACACCACTTCTAACCAATTATTCATACCTTCAAAGGCTTTTGGATTGGCCAAAATCTGCCCAAATACCCTCTAAAATATCCTACCTTCATCCTAGAGGCCTTAGTTTAGTTATAAATCCAACCTAAGGAGCCCTTTTGATCAAATCAAAAGGAAGAACCTGAAGAATATGTAATGTTTTCACCACCCTTTTTCAAGTTCCTTTCTTCTTCAACTTCTTATTTCTTTGTTGTTTCCATTATAAAATAATAACTCCAGTATCTTATATATACTATGATGTTATTATAAATATAGTATAAACATATTCATTATTCTATCCACCCTTTGAATGACATGTCACCATACGTGCGTACGTGCGGCTTACCGTCTCCACGTCGTGGTGTAATTGTTATTCAATACATTATTATTTGGATGGGTATAATAATGATGTGTAATTCATGTAAATAATAAATATAAAATTATAATGATTTTGTATATATGATATACCATCCAATTATATATTATTTTAATATCAAAAGAATGATATTGTCTCTTGTGCGTACGTACGGACTACCATCTCCACGAACCCGATGAGATTCATTCCCCATCATATCCATTCAAGTATAATTGTCATTTGATGATTAAAAATAATGTTTAAGGAGTTTATATCATTCTTTATATGAATAATATACATCCCTTCCATAAAAAATATGGCTCACATAACAAAGAATATAAAGGAAAACGAATCTGTTAACACCCGAAATGATGATAATACTAAGATATTATTAACAAAGCAATGTTAAAAGATCATATATGATATCATATTAATGTATATGATTCTTGTATAATTTAAAAACAATTATTTCACCATTATATAGGAGGTTAACCTACCTTCAACCAAGGAAAAGTACAAGGTTATGGGTTTTCATCTCACTCTTTATTCTCGTGAGATTCGTGCCATATTGCCACTATTACCTTTTGTGTGGTGTATGTACTGCCCATAATTGTATTATTTCTGTAATACACTTTACATTATGTGTATTTACATATTAATTGTATGATACCTCTTTCATGGGGTGTATTTTTCGTAAGTTACCAAATTGGTAAGGGTTTATTTCACAATCTCTTCATTATTCGAGGTTGTTTATACGTAATTATTTACTGGGACCTCTTTATCATCCATATCCATGTTTCTTAAAAATGTATTTCAAAACATTCTTACTATTTTATATACTATGGGTTAAAGTCATTTATACCCTTGTTGACTTTTTATAAGATGTTTATAAAGTAATCTTTCCATCGTCTTCCAAACAATGTTCTTTTAACCTTTTCGACAAAATTAAGGTAAGAATGTCTTTTTTTAACTTATACGGAGGGTGTGGCTATTTTCTACCGTTATAAACTCGTCGAAGCTTACCTTACAAGATTATAAGAATATTTTCAAAGTAAATGTTTTATTTTATAATTATGTTACTTTTAAATGATTTTAAAATAGAAAGAGATATTTCACTAAAAACGGTTTTGATTTCATCTATGTCAACATCCTTGATGGATTTTAAGTATATTTGAAGTCGATTTATTATGATATTGTATTGAATGTTTTGTGATATTTTTCACTGTGGATGTTCTATTTTTATACCATTCATGTTTTATGGTTAAATTATTTACATTTCTTATTATGGAATCCCGCCTTTTTATAACATAACTTTTCATTACATTTTACAAAACTGAGGATCTTTAAGGTTTAGTGTCTTGGAAACCAGGAACTTAAAACATGAAAACATAAAACATTATTCTTAAACACTTGAAAGGCTTCTCCTTAAGTTCATCCTAGGTTCATTACTGCATCTCATAACCTGGGGACATACATCAAAAGAAAGGGTGAGCAGAAGGCCCAGTAAGGGAAATAAGAGAAACATTTTACATGTGAACTTGAGATACTTCAATAAGGTCATGAAAAAGAACTTTAAGGCATGAGAAAGAAATCATGAGGCATATCATAAAAAAAATGTATTTCATAACTTGAAGATGTGTCTACAACATTTAATATTGACAATAATTTATGTTTCACCAAGGTCCATCCCCAAGGTGTCATTAAAAAATTACCAAGGTTATTCACCAAGGCATCGTTAAAAATGGTCATCTCTAGAGATTAAGTCTTTACCCAATGCATTGTACCACTATCAGGGCGCACCCTTAAATTTGTCTTTATCATCATTTAATCAACATATATCATCATAAATCATTTCATAAACAACCCATATATCTTAAAAGAAATGGGTTTCATTTCATAATCATAACGTTTTAAAAACTGCTTTAAAGACATGATCTTTATGTCACTTTAAACCCACGGAAATGGAAAGCGGGTCTCATGTATGTAAATCCAAGAATTTAAAATAGAAAAACTTGGTATATATGTTACTACCCCTATATAAGAGAGATCATTGAGTATTCAATTAATAAAATAAAATAACTTTAGAAAAATAGAGAGACATTTTGAGACGGAAATTCTGCAGCATAACGGCTATGTTTCAGGGTTTTAGAAAACATTGAAAAGATAGGGGACATGGGTCAAACATTCATAAATGACCCATAAAACAGTATAGGGACAGAATATGAAGTATATATGAACATGGTAATGAAATTTTAAGGACATGCCATTTGAAATGAAAAACATGGAAGGAAGACAAAAATTAGATTTCTCTTATGAAAATTCGGCAGCCTAACAGCGTCACTTAAACTTTAACAAAAATGAATTGACGAGATCAAATAGGTTCTCTCATCATATGAACATAAAAGATCAGTATTATAGATATAGAGATCATGCCCCAAAATAATAAAAAGGGAACTTGAAATACTTTACATGAAAGTAGATCTTTGAAAAATGAGAAAGGTGAATGAATCCCTTAAAAATTCGGCAGCCTAACAGCATCACTTAAACTTCAACAAAAATGAATTGACACGATCAAATAGGGTCTCTCGTCATATGAAAATAAAATATCAGTATTATAGATATAGATATAACACCCCAACATAATAAAAAGGAACTTTAAAGACTTGACATGAAAGTAGAACTTTGAAAAATGAGAAAGGTGAACGAATCCCTTAAAAATTCGGCAGCCTAACGGCGCCACTTAAACTTTCTTAAAATGAATTTATGAGAGAAATAGGGGGTATCTCATCATATGAAAATTAAAAGGTAAGTAATAGGAATATAAAAGAACATACTCCAACATAAGATCATGGAGCATAAAAGAAATGACATAAAAGAGATTACTTGAAAAGAAAGAGAGAGGTAGGATCCCTTACCTTAAACGTAACTCTTAAAACTCAAAGGTTGGGACCTTGAGGGCTTGGGGGCACCATGGTAGGACTCCTTGGGAGTTAAGGAGACCAGAACTTCATTGAGGAAGATTTTGGAGTCGAATGGATGATAGGATGTCTTGGTATTTATAGGGAAAGTGAGGGGACAAGGCATTAATGGCCAAGGGACACCTCATTGGTGGTTTTGGCAAAACCATGGGCTTGCCCATGGTATTGGACACTTGGGACACCTCATATCTTATCTTACTATTCATAAGTAGAACATATTTATTACATACTTAATACATCATTTAATGATGTCATTGAACACATGTAACTTAAAAACTGTATTTTCACTCTTCATCGAAAATTCAACTTTCTCGGAAAAATCCCAAAATTTTACCTTAACCAAATATCGATGCTCTGATTTCAAAAATGAACTCCATTTTATAAAAAAAAATCTAAATATTTTTAATTTAATTTTTAAATAAAAACACTATTTACCAAAAATTCATTTTTTTCAGAAAAATCCCCAAAAATTACCTTAGCATAATATCGATGTTTTGAATTCAAAAATAAAGTCCATTTTATAAAAAAAAATTCTAAATATTTTTAATTTAATTTTTAATTAAAAACACTATTCACTCGAAAAAAAACTAATACTTGACTAATAATTTATGAAATCCTTATTTAACCATTTTATTGAATCACATTACTTAATCAAGGTCCCTAGATTATATTAATAATTTCTTTAAGTGAGATTACTAATCCATTTGGTCACATTACTAATCCTAAGCATAAAATCACTATTCATAATTTACAATTCATTAAAAATTAAGTTGATCTTATTAGACTCTAAATTTCGTACTGAACATAATTGTAGAAGACCATTTTTTGAAAATCCTTACACACAATTAGTTATCTAAGGTTTAAATAATTATTTTCAAATATCCTTTTTTTAGAATTCATCAAAAATATGCATACTATATTTATCCAGAAATTTGAAAATTCACAAACTTCATCACAAGGAGAAATCACAATTTTTATTTAAAACAAAGGATTACACAAGGCAGTTATGGTCTCCTTACATAGCCCCTTATAACACCAGCATAGGACCTAAGGGTAAGGTGTGCTAAGGTGAGATAATCTTGGGCGGCTCGGCCAACAATGCACGAGTAGTAATTTCTATTAGTTTGAACTTCTCGCGAAGGCAATTCCATTCTAGCTTCACACGATGAAGTTTTGCTTGGGTTTGGTCTAGAGAAAAGCCCAATGGTGCTACCTCCTTCCCAAGTTTTGTTAGATGGGCTTCGATTGGCCTGAGACTACTGGATGAGGCCATCGAATCTTCTTTCTATATTAATTAACCAAGATCACTTGTATTTAGAGACAATAATCGAAACATTTAGTTTCTAGCGGTCATATTGACTAATGGTCATATAACAGTCAAAACCCAACGGTCTCATTTTAATTATACTCATGTTATCAAATGAAACAGTTTTGTTGAGTATAAAAATAAAATAACACACAAAATTAGGAAACAAGATTTATTCAAAATTTTGGATCATTACACATATGCTGGTTTTAATATGAATTTTTATGATATGTTTAAACCTTTTTATATGAGGAATGTATTGGACTTAGTATGTGACGGGTGGAGCCCGCTATAGCACCTAGATGCATCGGTAGGTCTCATGAGACAACTAGACGTGGAATTGGCTGAGGCCCTTTCCCAATTTGATTTATGGTTTTGGCCGAGGCCTTAATAATTTTTAGACATATTAGTCGAGGCCTTGACAAAATGTTTCAGAATGTCCAGCATTATACATTCCCTCATTATGGAAATAATATTGATGGTTCATGTGGTCATTCGACTAGTAGAATACCCATGATTGTGTTTTATTATGGCATTATTTACTCATCTCATATTCTTGCCATAAAAGTATTCATGTTTATTATTGGTAAAGGCATGTTGTTTCAATTATTTACCATGCTTAATATTTATGTCATTTTCTACTGTATTACTTACCCTTACTGAGCGTTTGAGCTCTACCCTTTTCTTATGTTTCATTTTTCCAGGATATGAAGAAGTTAGTTATGAGTGACCTACAGGCATAATCTAGGAGGCTTGGATGTTTCTAATGAAATATATGTGTGTTGTATTTCTCTTCAAGCTATAAAGTTGAACTTATGTATGAATCTTGTTTCCAAGGCTACTAAACTAATCGGTCTTTCAAGACTTGATCTTTTGTGATCATTCCAATGTTATGTAATAATGCACTGACTCTGGGTAACTGGGGTCCGGGCGTTACAGTTGGTATCAGAGGAAGTTTAGTACAAACCTTGGAAGCAAGATTTAGATAAACTCTGATTAGAACACATAGCCCTAAGATAGACTTTGAGGATTAGTATAGAAGAACTTCTTAGAATTTTGGTATTGTAGAGATTTTGTGAGTTTTCCAAGCAATACATCCCTGTCTGGATATGAGCAGGTAGAGGCGACTCTAGCATAGATGTACCTAGGGGTAAAACCCAAAAACACCGCTTTGAGTTAGACTCGAATGGGAACTGGTTCATGACAATGGGCCTTGCTGCACTCTTGGTTACAACACTCCCAGGGGATATTCTTAGGATAATTCTCATTTTCTTTACAAACCATTATGAAGGGTTTATGAGTATATACATCCTCAAAGAATACATTTTTATGATTATGGATTGTATCCATAAACTGTTTAATTTATGTTAAGTGTTTTACAAGTTTGGGATTAGGTATTTCTATTCATAAAATAATCTAGTGTATGCCATTGTTTGGAAATGGTGCCCAGTAGAAGGAATGAGAACTTCAGCAATATGTATGATCCAAAGAGTAAGAAGGATCATATCTTTCATGGTCTTAGGCCAGAATTTAGAAGGAAAATAGTCTTCCATGTATTATCATCATATGAAGAAATAGTATCATGTGTTGATAATATAAGTAAAGAGTTCTCGGAGTCCTATGGATTTTAAAGGAAGCCAGAAAAGAAAAGGATGGTAGGGAGAAAGACAGATAAAGGAAAGAAGGTAAAGAAGTATTTTCCCATATGTGATAACTATGGAAAGAATCACCTTGTAAAATGCTTGAATGGAATGGGAGTATGTTATATGTGTGGAGAAAAAGGGCACCACGTTCGTGATTGCGAGGGTAAGAAAAAGTTTTCAAATGTACAATGTTTCATCTGCAAGGAGTGGGGACACTACGCGAATCAATGTTCAAATCATCAGAGTATGCCTCAAATGATTCTATTGAATAATAATAAAGTTATGATACTACCACAGATGAAGTGGAATGACTAGTGTTCTTATGTTGTAATTAAAGAATTATTCCATTTGATCGTTGTATCAACGATGTACTGGTTATATGAATTATGGAGATAAATAAGGATTGTATTGTAGTACTATTTCATTAAGGATTTGAGATTATATGGTACTATGAAAAGTGACTCAACAACAAGTTAAACTTTTTTTTGAAAATACATGGTTAAAGGAAAGGTAATCCTTAATATGGTCTTAATACGGAGGTAGTAATTTTGGAATAAGAGATGGTTGATTTGGATAAATTATATTGGATATTATTGATTACCTTGGCACTGATTAATGGTTTGTTTATTTCATCATTGTTGGAATATTCAAAGTTTTTGGATAAAAGGAGTATATCCAATATTCTATAAGTAATAAGGGACCATCAATGTAATCAATAAGGTTTTATGGTATTTCAGGATGTTGAAATGTTTTAAAAGAATACATGATGAAGGTGTTCACATGCTATTACGTGGGAAAAAGGATCTTCATTGTGTTTACCTACCTTATAAATTTTGGACTGTGAGTTGGAAAAAAGTATTTTGGATAATTCTAGTTTGAGATTATTTTTGGATTTCCATAAAAAGGATGACCTGAAGGTCAGACGACAACCCGTCGCGTCCGGCAAGGCCGCGAGACTTGAACCCACAACCGAAGGGCGACAAGGGTGTATCACCTACCACTGACCCACGTGTTGTCCTGGATTGAATAATGTGGTTTTTTTAATGTTTCTTCTAGATGAATTATAAATTTATTTTTTTTTTGAACCCTATACGAGTAGGATAAATAGAACATTATTTTTAAGTTTTATTATCTTTTAGAGTGAAAGATGAGTTTGTGGTAGAACGTAGTTAAAGGATGGGACTCTACTTGTCAAGTATATATTTTTCTTCTTCTCTTATTCAATGAAGAAATTAATTCTTATAATTTAGTGAAGGGGATCTTAAAATAAAAAATGTGTTATCCTAATACCATATGTTTTGTTGAACCAATGGTATTTTAAATCATCATATATTGATGAATTTAAGGCCCTCAATTTTATAATTGTTTGTGATTGATGACCTCAATCACTACCTATAAATATTTACATTTTTTCTTCAATTATATATCTCTAATTTACACTAATTTTCTCCTAATAGAGATCGTAATTTGGTTGTGACCCTTTCATTTCCCTTTTCCTCATATTAAGACTATATTTTACTAACCTAATTTCCGATGTGGGTTTCCCAAAGGTATTTTCTATTTTCAACCTTTTATTTTTGAAAAATAATTTCAAATTGTGAGGACACAATTTATCAAAGGAGGGAATAATGTAACACCCCAAGATTTCATAGTACATTATTTCTTCAAAGTAAATCAATAACTTTCACTACACGCAACACCGAGTTCTAGCGCACCATGACTTAACAAACAAGCCGTTCAAAAGCGGTTATGAATAGTATTAAATGAATTTTGAAATTTATATAATCCTTATAATTTTAGAATCCATATTATGAGTTTCTTAGAAATAATGTAAGAACAAATACATATTTTTCGAATAAAAGAAGTATTTTTCAAAAAATGAAATTTTACCGCCTTTTAATGGAGAAGCCTTTTTAAATCCAATATTTGAAACTTTTATATATTCAATTTGACAAAATAAACTTCTTCTTTAGAATCGGTACATAAGAATTTAGTTTCAATAAAGTTTTGGTGTTTTTCTGATAACTTTCATATTTGGGTGAATAGTGAAAAATACTATATTTTAACTGAAAACAACTTTTTTAATCAAAATAATTTATATTGTTAAATTATAAATTTTAATGGTATGGAAGTATAAATAAATTATATTTTTATCATTTAATCCAATTATGGTCATTGTAAGTAATTTCACTTTGAAATTGGACATAAACAAGTGTCAAACTTTTGATAGTTATTAAAAATATGCCTTTTGGTTTTAATAGCGGGAATTAATTTTAAATTAATAAATGAAACTTTTATGTTTTGAATTTGGTAAAATAGACTTTATTTTTAGATTCGGAATATCAAAATTATCTTAGGGTGAAATTTTGGTACTTTTCTGATAACTTTCATATTTTGATGAATAGTGAAAATTACTAAATTTTAATTAAAAACAACTTTTTTAATCGAAATAATTTATAGTGATAAATTATGTATTTGAGTGATTTTAAAGTATAATTATATTATAATTTTACCATTTAATCCAATTTTGGTCATTGGACATAATTTCATATTTAAACTGGACATAAGAAAGTGTCAATCTTTTGATAGTTGTAATTTGTTAAAAACATGCTTTTTGTTTCGACAATGGGAATTAATTTTAAATTAATTTCTGCAACTTCTATGTTTTGAATTTGGAAAAATGGATTCCATATTTGGAATCATGATTTCCAAATTGTGAAAATATTTAACTCTTATTTTTAGACATTTTGAATAATTACTTCGGTAATATTTTATTTACCGTGGTTAAAGGGTAAATCTGGTAAATAAGGGTAAACAAATAATATTATAATAATATTAATATACCCTAAAACGTGTCCTAACCCTATTGGTTGATATATGTCCGACCATGGTCATATTTGGGTCGATTTTTGGACCCCATGGAACCACTTGTAGGTGATAAGGACACTTTATATTAATTAAATTAAAATAAATACAAAAATGACATAAGCATATATCTTTTAGAAAAACAATTTTTACATAGGGTTATATATGTTATATTTTTACTATAAATATTCATTAGAAATATAAAAATATTTCCTACATAATTTTATTTTATTTGTAATTTTTATACATTGAATAATTAAATTTATTTATGACACAATAATGATACAGTATTTTTCTCATTAATGAAAGAATCAAATAATTAGGATTATAAATGTTAAAATAAATATAATTTGAAGGTTTTGATTTCATAAAATAATTTTATTGGTTAATATGACATATTAGGATTTCTTAAATGAATTTGGTTCGAATAGATAAAGTTGTTAAGACTTTAACAAAAATCAATTATTAAATATTGTCAAAATTGACATAAATGAGTTTTTAAAACAAATATTCTATTCTATTCCTAAAAATCTAAGGTTTGGACAAAAGACTTATATCATTATAGTTGTATCATTAAACTACCACTTGGGGGTCACTTGGATGTATATAGTAAGTTTATTAACTATATAATTTTAAAATACAAAGTGACATGGTAAATATCAAACTAATTAACTAAGAGTTAAAACTAAAAGATAAGGTTAATATAATGACCCAAACCTATCTAAAATCTATTTGTTGAAATTATTTCGACTCATCCCCACCTTATACTTTGAATAATCCACTTTTTAGCCATTATAAATCGAATATGAATTTATTATAAATTAATACTTTAAGTTTTTCCTAAAGAGCCCCCCTCCTCCCCCTTATAAAATGACACCACTTCTAACCAATTCTTCATACCTTAAAAGACTTTTTTCTTGGACAAAATCTTCCCAAATACCCTCTCAACTATCCTCCATTAATCCTAGAGTCCTTCCTTTAGTCATAAATCCAACCTAAGGATCCCTTTTGAACAAATCAAAAGGAAGAACCTGAAGAAGAGGTAATGTTTTCGCCACCTTTTTTCAAGTTCCTTTCTTCTTCAACTTCTTCTTTATTTGTTGTTTACATTCTAAAATAATAACTCCAGTATCTTCTATATACTGTTATGTTATTATAAATATAGTACAACCATATTCATTATTCTATCCACCCTTTGAATGACATGTCACCATACGTGCGTACGTACGGCTTACCATCTCCACGTCATGGTGTAATTGTTATTCAATACATTATTATTTGGATGGGTATAATAATGATATGTAATTCATGTAAATAATAAATATAACATGATAATTATTCTGTATATATAATATACCATCCAATTATATATTATTTTAATATCAAAATAATGATATCATCGCTTATGCGTACGTACAGACTACCATCTCCACGAATGCGATGAGATTCTTTCCTCATCATATCCATTCAAGTATAAATGTCATTTGATGATTAAAAATAATGTTTAAGGACTTGATATAATTCTATATATGAATAATATACATCCCATCCATAACAAATATGGCTCACATAACAAAGAATATAAAGGAAAACAAATACATTAACACCCAAAACGATGATAATACTAAGATATTATTAACAAAGCCATGTTAAAAGATCATATATGATATCATATTAATGTATATGATTCTTGTATAATTTAATAACCATTATTTCACAAATATATAGGAGGTTAACCTACCCTCAACCAAGGAAAAGTACAAGGTAAGGGGTTTTCATCTCACTCCTTATTCCAGTGAGATTCGTACCGTATTGCCACTATTACCTTTTGTGTGGTGTATGTACTATCCATAATTGTATTATTTGTGTAATACACTTTAATTTATGTGTATTTACATATTCATTGTATGATACCTCTTTCATGGGGTGTATGTTTCGTAATTTACCAAATTGGTAAGGGTTTATTTCACAATCTCTTCATTATCCGAGGTTGTTTATACGTAATTATCTACTGGGACCTCTTTATCATCCACATCCATGTTTCTTAAAAATGTATTTCAAAACATTATTAATATTTTATAGACAATGGGTTAAATTCATTTATACCCTTGTTGACTTTTTATAATATGTTTATAAAGGAATCTTTCCGTCATTTTCCAAACAATGTCCTTTTAACCTTTTCGATAAAATTAAGGTAAGAATGTCTTTTTTTAACTTATACGGCGGGTGCGGCTATTTTTTACCGTTATAAACTCATCGAATCTTCCCTTACAAGATTATAAAAATATTTTCAAAGTAAATGTTTTATTTTATAATTATGTGACTTTTAAATGATTTCAAAATAGAAAGAGATATTTCTCTAAAAACGGTTTTGATTTCATCTATGTCAACATCCTTGATGGATTTTAAGTATATTTGAAGTTGATTTATTATGATATTTTATTGAAGGTTTTGTGATATGTTTCACTGTGGATGTGCTATTTTTATACCATTCATGGTTTATGGTTAAAGTATTGACATTTTATATGCTAGTTTTAATATGAATGTTTATGATATGTTTAAGCCTTTTCATATAAGGAATGTATTGGACTTATTAAGTGATGGGTGGAGCCTTCTATAGCTCCTCAATGCATCGGTAGGTCTCATGAGACAACTAGACGTGGAATTGGCCAAGGCCCTTTCCCAATTTGATTTATGGTTTTGGCCGAGGCCTTAATCATTTTTAGACGTCTTGGCTGAGGACTTGACAAAATGTTTCAGAATGTCCGGCATTATACATACCCTCATTAAGGAAATAATATTGATGGTTCATATGGTCATTCGACTAGTAGAATACCCATGATAATGTTTTATTATGGTATTATTTACTCAGCTCATATTCTTTCCATAAAATTATTCATGTTTATTATTGGTAAAGGCATGTGGTTTCAATTATTTACCAAGCTTAATATTTATGTCATTTTCTGCTATATTACTTACCCTTACTGAGCGTTTTATCTCACCCCTTTTCTTATGTTTTATTTTCCCAGGATATGAAGAAGTTAGTTATGAGTGACCTGTAGACATAATCTAAGAGTCTTGGATGTTTCTAATGAAATATATTTGTGTTGTATTTCTCTTCAAGCTGTAAAGTTGAACATATGTATGAATCTTGTTTCCAAGGCTACTAAACTAATCTGTCTTTCGAGACTTGATCTTTTGTGATCATGCCAATGTTATGTAATAATGCACCGACTCTGGGTAACTGGGGTCGGGGCGTTACAATGGGCCTGGATATTTATTTGAGAACAAACATCATTGTTCCTTCAGTTGTCATTCCATGGGCTGGCATGAGATTTTGAGCAGGGGTCCTTGGGACTGGGACATTATTGTTTGGGTGTGCCTTCGGGACATCGATACCATGAGACACGAGGTGTCATGAGGCACGTGGTGCCAGAATATATGATTGAGGTAGAACTAGAGGGTTTACCAGTTCTTTGTGAATATAGAGGTACCTTAGGCCTTGGGCCAAGGACTCTCTTTACTTTTGAGATTCCAGAATTGGCCAAAGTAGGTGACACTCCCTCGTGGCTACTGAGCACCAGTGGAGATTCTATTTATTTATTACATCACACTATTTAATTTTCTTAGAGTTGCATATCCTCTTAAACACTTATACTAGATACACATCATTGAGTGGTATCCTACTGAGATTCATCTCACACCGTACATGGGCCCCTCAGGATGCATGTAAACTTTGTGGGTTTATGTACTGGTAAGGGATCAGCTTCAGGAGCTAGATGGTAGTGTTGTTTGGAATGGAGATTGGAATGGGCCTTGAGTTCATTCCTAGATGGAGTTTTTTCAGTCTTATTTTAGTTTTTTCATGATTATATATGTAGCTATTGTGGTTTACCATGGGCATCACCTTGTATATTGTATTGTACGATATGACATTGAATGCATGATTGGATTGTTTTTTTTTTGAGTGGATATAAGTGACTTACTAGCTTTCTATTTTGTTTACTTTCCATTATAGTTGTTTCTATATTTATTATGTTGTTTATTATTATTGTATGTGCATCCTCTTTTCGGGTCTGGTTTGAGTTTGTTGAGTCATTTATTTCCATTGCATGTTATCTTATTATGCTCAGACCAGTATATTATCTATTCCCATAGGGTATGGCCTCCAAACTATACCTGTTTATACCCTCACAGCTAGTCAAAAACCTTTGGCATTTGGTGAGGTTCACCTAAGGCCAGTGTCACCCATCCCGTTAGTACTGTTTGGGTGGCTGTTTAGGTTGGGGATGCTACAAGTGTTATCAGATGATTTTCTTTTACTTCTTTTCTTGGTATTACTGTTTGGGGTTATGGTAGACTGGAGATAGGTTGTTTTCTAAACTAGATTTTGAAATTGTGCTCGGGTTCCAACATATCTATATACAAGGCATGGATTGAGTTACCTTGGGTGGGTTATACTGTTTTTATTTTGTTCATATTATAGTTTATATGATTTCCACCTTGGTGGCTCACTTTCATCTTGATGATTATTGGTTGTGATGTGTGACCCTTGACCCTATGTGGTAAGGGAAAATTGGACCTTGGCCCAATAAGGTAAGGCGTGGTTGTTGGATTTTGATAGAAACATTTTTAGGGTATTTCAATTTCATATATGCACATATTCTTTGTGAAGTGATAATACCATGTGATATATGTCAATTTCTATGTGAAAATGGTGAAAGGCCTAAAAAATTTCTTTTTTTATGCAATTTGATATTCCATGATTTAAATTTATTTAAAATTGCGTGTGGAATAGGAATTGGGCCTGTCTCTTATAGGAGTAGGCAAGTACTATGGCTAAGGTGATTTTGATCACCAGGATTTAGCGACTTGGTCATCGATTTGAGGCAAAGTGGTTGTTAGGATGGTCATGTCCTGAGGATTTTTTGATACTTGGCTCTATTGAGGGTGGGTAAGGAGGCCGCGAGTTCGAGATGTTGTGGGCATGGTTGTGATGGGGGAGAGTAAGGGTAATTTTTATATGCTGACTTTTTACTTCTTTCCCTATCTGTGTTATATGTTGTGATATATATGGGTTGTCTGAATATTTTATGGTACTCAGAGGGTTCCACCTACACTACTCGATGGAGAATCAAGTAGATGATGTTATAGTATAGTAGGGGCATAATCACTTTCAGACCCCTGAGGTTTTGGCAGAGCGTGTGCCGTAAGTACTGGCTCGGGGATAGGATCAGGTTCAGTATCTAGTGCAGGCAAGGAAGCTTCCTGGCTTGACAGTGTTTGGGTCATGGCTCTATGAGTAGCTCTAATCCAACCTAGTATGTGTTTTTAGGGAATCTATGGAGGTTATTAGGGAGTAGATACATCAATGGCATATCTTATGTGGGAGTTCCAGTCACAGTGCCCGCCACTTTTTCAGGGTGAGGGTGGTCTACAGGAGACTGAGAATTGGATAGAGAGCATGAAGATGATTTTCGAGCATCTCGAGATGCCTCTAGGGTGGAGGGTCAAGCTAGTGATGTATATGATTAGAGGTCCATCTAAGAATTGGTGGGATGTGTAGTTTAAGGCTTTCATACATGAGGGACTGACTTGGAAGGATTTTGAGGATAGGTTCTTCAAGCACTTTTTCCCTAAGACGTCGAGGGTGAAGAGATCTCAGGAGTTCTTGAGCCTTTTAGTAGGGTGACATGTCCATCATGGACTATAAATCTATTATCACTGAGTTGTCACACTTTTCACCAGGTATGGTAAGTGATGACACCTCGAGGGTGAGGCACATTGAAGATGGATTAAAGCATGTTATTTGGGTGCAGGTAAACATCTTTCAGCTAGCCTCGTTCTCATTGGAGGTAAATTAGGTGCTCATAGCTGAGGTTAACCTAATTAACAGGTCTCTTTTAAGATATTTGGTGGCTTTAGGTGATGTTTCATATGGCCTGAAATGAGGTAGGGATTATCTCTAGTAGGGTGATCAAGCAAAGGACCCAGCTAGACCACCTAGTGGTAGCTCAGTAGTGGTTTTCCTTTAGTGTGGGCAATTAGGGCATGTCCTGATTCAGTGTGAGTAGCCTCCAAAATATTTTTTGACAAGTGGATAGGTGGGGAATCTTGAGAGTTCCTATTGGTAGCCTTCTCATATAGTTTTAAGGTAGCAACTGAGGCAGGTGCAGGCTTTAGAGATCGGTTCAGGATCAGTATCAATTGAGGGTAGCTGAGGCTCAACTGCACATGGAGGACATGGAAGATATAGTGGGACCCAACCATGGGGTTGGTGTTTAGTGGTTGGTGCAGCACCATAGAGAGTTCATCCTTCTAGAATTCATGTGTTAGGCTAGGTGCACATCGTAGAGCTACTAGGAGTTGAGCAGACTGGAGATCCAATGACGGTTAGCGGTACGTCGCGGTCATGGTCGTAGTTTGTATTTTCTTTTCTTTGGCACGACCTATTGAGGCATGTTCGTTTTGGCATGGCCTATTAAGGAATTTCTATTTTGAGTCCACAGGTTGTGTATAGATAGATCAGGCACTGGTCAGTGGGTTGGAACCATCTCAGGTGTGTGAATATATAAATATGAGGTTCTTGGCATCAAGATCATTGTTGGATGCATGTTTTGAGGTGCTTATACATTAGGGAATCTGAGGTATGTGGGTTATATGAGGTGCCTTGGGAATCGGGAAATCGAGGATGAAGTTCTTGATTAATTTTTGAGGCATCAGTTTGTTTTGATCATCTATGGGATGCGAGACCTTATTGTTCTATGGGTTCCATGGGCTCGAGGCAGGCACCGATGTGGTGCAAGATGTGATTTGGGTGTTGGAAGTGGCATAGGAGCACCTAATGAGGTGCAGGGATGAATATGCATCACAGGAGGACCATGGGTCTAGAAAATAGGTCATTGGACCTTGATTGATTTCTTATTTGGGTTCGGATAGTCTGAGTTAGGCAATTCCTAAGGTGGGGATCCCCTTGAGAAATTTTCCTAGAACCCTTAAGAATAGGGTAGTTTGGGTTCTTTATACCAGGATGTGTGTGTTTGGAACTATCTCCATGCTTTTTTGATATCTATGGGATGATATATGTTAATGTGGGGAGATTATAACGACCCAGGTTTTTTGGAACAGTTCAAAATTCCCACCCGTTTTGAATTTTTTTTCAATTAGTGGCTATGCTAATTTTTGAATAATTGATTGAAACTCAATTCCAAGAGTTTTTTTTTCCTTAAATGGTGTTTTGGGTTTTTTTGGATGCTAGTATAGTGTCTCAAGTGTTTGGAATGGTTTTTTGAGAATCAAAGGCCCAAAGTCCTAGTTTTTGGGAAGCATTTGCAGCTGTACAATTTAGGGAAACCATGGGATTGGAGCTGCACAGTCGTGCAAGCTCGTCTACAAAATTTTCAGAGAGCTACACATGGTTTCTGTACAATTTTTCAAACTTTTCGGGGTATCCATGTGGAACTTCATCCCTAGGAAGTGGCTTTTTCACAGTTGTCGTACAATTTGGAAAACCATGTGGGTAAACCGTGCAACCCAGTAAAAAAGGAAAAATTGTCATTTTTCCCTTAATTCCCTATTTATTTTTTCTCCCTTTCTTACTATCCTTATTGGTTACATGCACAATAGGGGGTGATCCTCCCATTTCTCCTCCTTGATCCATCTTCTCCATTATTCATACAGTCTTCGATCTGTTGGAAGCTATAGGATCACCTTGGTAAGGCTAACCCCACACATACCTCTTCTTCTTAGATACTTCATCTTACAAAATTTTGTTTCTGTGTGATCCACTTTTAGGGTTTTATATGGAAACTTAGATCTATGTATATCCTATTAAAATTAGACTCTGATATCGGACATTCTTACGTCTACGAGTCTAAGGTAGGTGGTTCATACCTTGTTTTGTGTTTTTGCGGACTTTTGGGTAGTGCGGCCTTTGGGGCATTTTTGGTTATTTTTAGTGATACCCCATTATATCTATTGTTTCATATTGAAATGATCATGAGACCCATGGGATACCATTGGGAATGCCCAATACCTATTTATCTTGAGCAAGGTTGGGTTAGAGGCCATTGCTTCTTGAGGTATTTTGGTCGGGGTGTCAAAATTGTTTAAATTGATTTGTTTAATTTAATCTGGATTGGTTAAATGAATTAGAGTCATTCAAGACCTCCATATTTAAATTCTTATGAGTGTTTTATTTGTGAAATTCAGTCAACTAAATTGAATTTCTTGTTTAAAATTTGTTGTTTAAATTGTATATATGTAATTTCTTGAATTATATGAGATGAGACCCAAGGGGTTGGGATGGGTGTGGCCTAAGATGAGTTTGGGATGGAATGGCCATCATGATTGAGTGATTTTGATCACTAGTTGGGCTTGGAACAGATTTTATTGAGTGGTTTTGGCCACAGGATTGGGGTTCATGGACATCGGTTTAAGGTAGTGTGACTGTCAGGTTGGGCATGTCCTGGGATACTTGGATGGAATGGACATCAGATTTGATCGACATGGTTGTAGGGGCATGATGGGTCAGATATGGTGTGTCTTGGGTTCTTATTTGGTGATTTCTTCTCACTCATGATGGAAAAAATGCTGATTGAGTCGTGTGCACACAGACTGACTTCGTGATGATGTAGTTTTGACCACTCATGTGGGTAGAGGCCCCCGATAATTGCATATTCGATATTTATGGTTTGGGGGTGCTTTACATAAAAAGCCACGTGGAAGGTGAGGATCCTTTAGTTGATAGAAATGAGGATATCGGGTTGGGGTTTAGGATCGATTTGATTGAGGCCGTGATCCTGGATATTTATTTGAGAACAAACATTGTTGTTCCTTCAGTTTTCGTGCCATGGGCTGACGTGAGATTTTGAGCAGGGTTCCTTGGGATTGGGACACTATTTTTTGGGTGTACCTTTGGGACCTCGGTACCTTGAGACATGAGGTTTCAAGAAGCACGTGGTTCTAGACTATATGATTGAGGTGGAACCTAAGGGTTCACCAGGGCTTTGTGACTACAAGGGTACCTTGGTCCATGGGTCAAGGACTCTCTTTGCTTATGAGATTCCTGTATTCGCCGACGAAAATGACACTCCCTGGTCGCAGCTAAGCACCAGTGGAGGTTGTGTTTATTTATTGGATTATAATTTTTACTTTTCTTAGAGATTTATATCCTCTTAAACACTTGTACTAGGTATGTACCATTGGGTGGTATCCTACTGAGATTCATCTCACACCCTACATAGGCCCCTCAGGATGCGTGTAGACTTTAAAGGTTTACCTAAAGGTAAGGGATCAGATTCAGGAGCTAGATCATAGTGTTTTTTTTAATAGAGATTAGCATGGGCCTTGAGGTTATGCCTAGATGGATTTTTGTTCAGTCTTATTTTAGTTTCAGCATGTTTATATATGTAGTTACTATGGTCTGTCATGGGAATCACCTTGGATATTGTATTGTATGACCTAACATGGAATGCATGCTTTTCTTATTTTGTTTTTAGTGGATATATGTGATTTAATAGCACGTTTTTCTATTTACTTTACACTATATTTTTTTCTATATTACTTCCATTGTTTATCACTATTGGATGTGCTTCCACTTTTCAATTCTGGTTCGAGTTTGCTAAGTCATTTATTTCCGTTGCATGTTATCTTATTATGATCGGACAATTATATTATCTATTTCTATAGGGTATAGCCTTCCCACTATACCTATTTACACTCTTGCTGCCAGTCAGTAGCCTTTGTCATTTGGGTAGGTGCACCTAAGGCTAGTGGCACCCGGCCTATTAGCGTTATTCGAGTGGTTGTTTGAGTCAGGGATTCTATAAGACATGACATGTATCATCATCTTTTGTATATCATTATCAATTTTTTAGTTATTTATTATTATTTTCTGCTTATGTTGCTCCATATATTTATTTATATTTATTCATCTATCTACCTTCTATTATCATATTTATCTATTGTGTTACACTTTGGTAATTAGGGGATAGTCTCCCCACTAACATACCATATTCCCACGCTTCTAGTTGGTAGCCTCTGGTGTTTGGGGAGATTCACTTCAGGCTATGTGGTCAACTAGGATTGAGGAACTTATGAGTTAAATATAGGTTTGGGATGTCATAAAGTGGTTTCAAAGGATTACTTTCTTTCTTTACTATTTGTAGAAAATAGTTAGGATATTAGAAATGGTTAGAACTTGGTTAAGAGCTATTCTTGGGTGTAGCTAACCCATGTTCGGGGTAAATGATGAGTTTCCTAGATTATGATTAGTGTTTTTTCTTTTTCCAATTACATTTGAATTCACCATTGGGTTATGAATAAGTTTTTTGGGGGTTATTAGTATTATTTTTATTGAGGATTACTTTTATTCTTGGCCCAATGATATTAGGGTAAGGAGAATTTTTGCATGCATCATCATAGGGACCTAGAATTCACAATCCATGCATATTTCTATGCCATATAGGTGCATTTCTCTTCTTGAATTGATTGATATTCCTATGATTGTTGACTGGGCCTTGTTTTTATTTTTATCTTAGACTAAAATTGGGCTATGATTTTCTATTTCAATTCATTAGTTGTATGGGTCCTCAGGGGTTGGAATGAGTAATTTACTAAGTCAAGCCTTTAATTTTAATTTAAATGGGTGTTGATCTCAATGATAAATAGTATGGAACCTCATTCATTGAAACATACAACTCATTTTAAATGATTCTTGATATATATAAATAAGAAAAATTTGAATCATAAAGTAAAATTTAACTTGTAAAATGAAATGGTTTCTAGTAAATGATGTGGTAGGGCATAGTTGATCCTTCATCTACTTGAACCCATATAATTTAAATAAGAGAACTTATCAATAATTGGTCTTCTAAGTGGGTGTTTGGGGTAATATTCCATGGGTATTGAGACCTTTCTTTTTGTTTTTTATGCTAATTCTTCTATATATATTATTTTAGCTTGTTATGAGGCATGTTCTTGGCATTTTTAGAGCAATGTTGCCACAACGTCTTCATGTCGTGCACTAGGAGGTTTCCAGTGACCATTCTTCAGACATGGTGGGCCCTAAGATGCTAATATTACTGCTATGAGATCCACTTAAGGAACTTCCTATTATACATGGTCTAGGAACTCATTCTTAGCTTCATGATAGTTTCCTATATCTAATGTATTCCATGAAAGGTGATCCACAACCTACACCAATGATGGCTAATCTGACTCATGACTTCTAGCAGTAGCATATTCCTACCTTATTGGGGGATGGAAGTCCACAGGCTACTGATTCTTTGATATAGGTCACCATTTATATCTTTGATCATCTAGAGACACCTCCATTATGGATTGTAAAGATTTTTGCGTACATGCTACGTGATTTGGACAAGTGCTAGTGGGATGTAATTACCCGAGATGGTCAGCATCAGGGTATGGTATGGGATTATTTATAGATTGATTTATATGACCAGTTCTTTACTTAGATGCTGGGAGATGACCAATCTAGAGATTTCATGCATCTCGAGAAGGGTTATATGTCATTCATGGAGTATTCGGCATGTTTCACTAAGTTGCAATGCTTTTCACCACTTCTAATCGGTGATGAGATTTCAAATGATAGATTCTTAGAGGATGGGCTCATGTATTCCATTCGTACTCAGGTGAATGTCTTTCTCCTACCTACCTTTTATGAAATAGTAAATCAGGCTCTTATCACTGAGAAAAACCTAAGGTAATGTGATAGTACCAGTTACAGAGGATCAACATCGTGGAAGACCTATAGTTCTTTCAGTAATAGAAAGTGATCCCTCAAGTATTTTTGTTAGGGAAGTGGCAGCCATAGTACCTATATGGGTAGCTCTAAGGTGTGTCATTAGTGGGGTGATAGGGGAATATGAATCCTTAGTGTGATAGATACCCTTTGGAGTGTCAGGCTTATGGATTCATGGGGAATCTTCAGATATTATGTAAGACCTTTCCATTAGCTTATAGAGGAAAAGGTTCTACACCAGAACCACCTTCAGCATCTTGTTATTTTATGTTTCATTAGGTGAGAAGTTGTAATAGCATCAGTAGTACTGGCCAAGGAGGAGTTCATGGTCATGGAATCCAGAATTCATATTATCAACAATGCAAGAAGAGTGGTCTTGATTGTGGTAGTCCATCTATTGCATAGGGTTGAGTATCAGGTAAGTTTCATGAATTATATATGCTACCCAAGGATCAGGATACATAACCATCAATGGTATGGAGTATTATTCTAGTATCCACTACTATAGTATCTTCTTTATTTGATATAGGTTCTTCACACTCCTTCATATCCTTATCTATCTTGGAAATTATCAAGCAAGAAATACAGTATTACTATGGTATAATGAAACAAGATACTCTATTGGGAGTATGGTTAGATTATATGTAGGGATTTTCCTCTTGAGTTAGAAAGCTACCCTTTCTTGTGGGACCTCTTTGTTCTCAAGATGATGAAATTTTATGTCATCCCCATGATGGATTGCTTGGTTTTATATCATGCCTTTGTAGACTTCTATCACCCCAGGGTATCGTTTAAATCACCAAAGAGTAATAGTTATGTATACAAGGATGAGGGGAGTTTATAGGTTAGTAGATCTAGACTAGAGCATTGTGGGATAGGTGGAGTGACCACCTATATTTCCAATATCTTCATGTAGTATTAGGGTTTACATAAGACTAAATTCACTTTGGTAGTAGATCATTTTGGGGATTTATTTCCCAATGATTTTTCTGCCTTACCTCCTGATAGAGAGGTAGAGTTTACAATTGAGTTCCTTAAAAAAGCATCTCCAATGTCCATTCCTCCATACAGGATGCCACCTAATGAGATCTAGGATCTCAAGCAGTAGTCTGAGGACTTAGAAGCCAAAGGTTTTATATATCTCAGTACTTCCACCTAGGGTCCATCCACACTTTTTTCCAAAAAGATGGATGGGACCCTTAGTCTATGCATGGATTATAAATGGTTGAACCAGCTTATGGTCAAGAATAAATATCCACTACCTTTAATATATGATCTCTATGATAGGCTTTGAGGAACTAGGGTGTTTTCTAAGATCGACTTGAGATCTGGCTATCATCAGTTAAAATTTAGACTGTCAGATATACCTCGTATAGCTTTCCATAGTAAGTATGGTCTATATGAGTATCTCGTTATGCCATTTGGTCTTAAAAACATGCTCACCATTTTCATGGCTTGATGAATAGGGTGTTTCACCCCTATCTGGTTTCTTTTGTTCTGGTCTTTGTGGATAACATATTGGTGTATTCTCACACTCTTAGTGACCATTCTAGAACCTTGATATCATTCTGAGTACACTAAGAGAGCATCATATTTATGCCATGATTTCTAAGTGACACTTATAGATTAAAAAGGTTCACTTATTGGGTCATATTATCTCGAAATTAGGAGTCTCTATTAACCCATATAAGGTGAGTGTTGTAGTTTCCTATGAGCATACCAAGAATGTGTTAGATATAAAAAGTTTCTTGGGGATGGCTGGATATTACATGAATTTTATACAAAAATTATCACATATTTAATCACCTATTAATAGTATTAAAAATAATGGAGTTAAGTTATTATGGTCATAAGAGTGCTATAAATCATTTCAAGAGATGAACGGGAGGCTTGTCTCATCACCTATTCTGGTTCTGTTAGAGCCTGGTAGAGGCTATATCATGTTTTTTGATGCACCAGGCATTGCCCTAGGAGTCTTGATGATGTGGGAGGATATATTCATTTCATATAGATTTCAAATTTTGATCCCTCATTAGATAAATTACATAACACATGACATTCATCTAGCATCATTTTTCCATGCCTTACATTGCTGGAGACACTATCCAATGGGTGAGCTCTTTGTGGTGTATACAGACCACAAGAGCCTCAAATATATCTTTACACAGTGTGAATTGAATCTCAGATAGTGGATATGGGTTGAATATCTTATGTTCTTTGATTTGGAGCTTTCCTATACATTTGTAAAAGGCAATGCGGTAGCATATGTGCTAAGTTGAAAAACTTAGGCACAGGCCATATAGAAATCCAATGATGAATGGAAATTTATGGCCTTCTTTTATGAGTTTTATCTTGAGTTTCACTATAGTAATGAATAGTATTATCTTTCATCTTTGGTAGTTACCTATTCCATCCTTGAGAAGGTGAATAGAATGCATTTTTCAGATCAAGAAAGCTTGGTTATATGTGAGATTATTTTAGGAGATGACCCACATCTGGATTGGTCTATGGACAGAGATGACATTCTTTGTATACATGGACATGTATGGGTTCCTATAGATATAAGAGAGGAGTTTATGTGAGACTCCCATGATTCTCAGTGGGAATTTCATATAGGAATTTCCAATATGTATTGAGATATGTGATTCCAGTATTGGTGGCCTAGGATGAAACATAAGATATTAGGTTTTATCATTAGGTATTCCACTTGTTGGTTGGTGAAAGTGGAGCACTAAAGACCTTCTTTCTTGATACAGTCACTTTCAGTTCTATAATGGAAATGGAAATATGTTTCCATGGAACTTGTAGTTTTTTTACCAAGTTATCCTAGAGGTAGTTATTTTGTATAGGTTTTCATTGATCGAATGATTAAATTATCCAACTTCTCTTCTATTTGGGAGACTTTCTTGGTTGATGAAATGCAAAGAATGTATGTCTATGAGATCATTCGACTACATGGGGTACCTCATACTATCATTTGAGATAGGGGTTCCCATTTCACATCATGGTTATGGTAGGGTTTGTAGAAGGCTATGGGAACATAGGTGCTTAGGAGAATAGTTTTTCACCCTCAGGCTGATGGATAGTCGGAACATACAATACATGTTCAAGAGGACATGATTTGAGCATGTTTCCTTGATTTAAATTGTTCTTAGGACAATAATATCCCTATAATTGATTTATCCTACAATAATATATTTTAGGGGATAATTAATATGGATCCTTTTGATTCCTTGTAAGGTAAGTCATGATGTTCACCCCTGTAATGGATAGAGGCAGGAAAGGCATCCCTACTAGGTCCTCATCTCATGAAACAGACTTTGGAGAAACTTCAACTTAACAAAAAGAATATTTATACTACTCAGCCTAGATGTAAATCTTATGTATTTCTCCATCAATGACCTATGTAGTTAATGGTTAGGGATCATGTTTTCCTATAGGTATTTCCCAGGCTATAGCATAGATAGATATAGAGGTAAGGGGAGCTTTTACCTCATTATGAATGTCCATTTAAGATCTTGGAAAGAGTTAGGCTGGTAGCCTATCAATTGTTACTGCCTAAGAGGTATCGTACCATACACAATTAATTCCATGTTTTATAGCTTCACTAGTATCATGTTTTCATATCTCATAATTTTGATAACAAGGTAGGTGAGTTAGGTGTTGATGCTACCTTTGAGGAGTATCCTATACACATCGCTGACTAGAGAACGAAGGCTCTATAAGGATGGTATGTCCCTCTAGTATGGGTGTTATGGAAGCATGACTGTGTATAGGATGAGACTTGGGAGAAATAGGTCGACATAGGTTTCTAGTGGCTGGAGTTATTCTCATATAGTATTTCACTGCCCTTGGAAGGTGAACTCAGGGATGAGTTCCTTTAAGGGGGGAAGACTGAAAGAAACTAGTTTTTGTCTAAGATATATATCCTTTTAATTATGTTTTAATTATTTATTTTGGACCTAATATAGATGCCTAATGATTTCATGGATGTATCAGGGTTGTTCTGGGATTTTTTGGATCCCGGAACCCAGTTTTTTAGAGAAAAAGACCCATTTTATGGTTAAAATAAACTGTGTGAGTCATACTACATGGTTATTTCTAACCATGTGAGGATAGACAGTGAGGTGATATAAGGTAACAGTTTTCCCTAACTATGTGTCATGGGTCTCATGGCCATGAAAAAACTAAAACCAAAATTTCAAAGGTGATTTACATGGTTGGTGCATGGTTTCCCTAACTGTATGGCCTAACCATGCTGGTACCCCCTTTCTATAGTAGACCATGCATGCTTGGCATAAAGTTTGTAAACCCTTACAGACAAACTATGAAAAGGACATTTTGGGGTTATTTATGGTTTTTTACTTAATGATCTAATTAAATCAAACCCTATTCTCATTTTTCTTATTCCAGTGGGAAGCCCTCCTTTTTTTTCTCCTCTTTGGAGATCTCAATCTCTCTTTAGTAGACTTTGATCACAAGCATCCATCCAGAGTCTGATTTGATCAACATTCATATCGTTAGATATATCCCAGTAAGATCTTAATCCTTTTTAATATTTCTTCATTATTCTTCCTCTCAATGATGCTATTTAGATGTAGGATCATATGCCCTATTTTCAAGGAATTTATTTGTTCTTCATATATTTTCAAATCTAGGTCAAAATAGAGGTTGATACTAGATGAGGAGATTCTTATAATTATGAGGTAGGTGTTCTATAACTCATTCCTCAAGATTATTCATTTTATAAATTGATGTATGGGCACACCAATTTCAGTGGGAATCATATGTTTAATTTATATTCCTTTCTTGTAGTTGTTATAACCATGTTCTAAGACCCTTGTTAAATGTGTTAACAATCATTTGTGGTTACATCCACAACATCAACCACCCCATGTAGGGTGAACTCTATAATTGGGATTTTAGAGATTTGACATGTGTGCCTGCACCACCATTTGGGTGTGCCTCAACTTGACCTTGATAATGGTAATCCTTCCTTAATTAAAAGACTATTGAATTGATAAATGGATAATACCATGTTTACTTTTCACTTGACCTGCCTAAGGTAAGTGCTTTGATTTGATAAATCAATCATAAATGTAATTGGAAAGTATCCTAAGTATATGAATTGTACTTATTAAATGTAAATTAGTTCTTGGTTTCAGGTCCTTATCACCCCTTTCCACTCATGATGGAAGGTGGAAGAATGAAGCTCAATAATTAAGACCTAAATAAATTAAATGGTTTCACGCCCAGTTAGCCTTGTTAAACTAATGAAAGGTAATGGCTTAAACCTTGACTATTGAAATGGTATGATTATTACATGGATTAATTAAATAAATGAATCAATTATAAGGTACCTAATTGTATATGGTTCTTGACATCATTATAGGAGTGGTCATAATTGAGTTTTTTTTGGATTCCCAAGGGAATACCATGAGCACTTGTGAACGCCATTCTGATTCGAGGATGGTGGTTGCTTTATTTGAGACCCACCTTGGAACATGATCCTTGTCTATCAATGGATGCCCGGTATGACATCATGTGTGTAAAAACCCAAAGATTCATTAATAGAAATCCCTCTTGATCTAAATAAATGCCTCTTTATGTAAAATGTTTATATAAAATGTCAACTTCTTTGGTTTTATGTTAAGAATTGTGACCATTTCTTTTATAGCCATTGAACAGTGATCACGTGATTAGTATAAATATAGGGCTTTAACAAACCCAATTTACTCAGACAAAGGAAGCGATGGCCTCATCTTGTAGAATTGCTCCATACGAATCCCATTTGTCAGAGCTCAGAAAAGAGGTGGCATCTTTGAGATTTGGTCTTGACCAAGCCCAAGCTGAGCTTCATCATGTCAAGCTCGAATGAGACCGTCTACGGGAAAAGTGGAAGTTGATAGATATTACCACTCGAGCAATGTTATCTGAGCCGCACCAAGAGTCTGTCACCATCGCACACCTTACCCTTACGTCTTATGCGGTTGTTTTAAGGGGTTATGTAACAAATCACTAGTACTATGTTCATGTACATTATTTTTGTATATAATAATGAATATACTTTCTTGTCATCATTGATATGTTGTAAATAGTTTTTAAAGTACAAATAGTGTTTTTAGTTATTATTTAATTAAGAATTATATTTTATTAAATTAAGGGATTTTTTAATTAAATAATATTTTAATAAAATATTATTATTATTATTAAATTAATTTTTATTAAATATAAATGATCTTATAATTTTATGAACGCAATTGTAATTTTAGTAAGGTTTGAAAGCCATTTTTTTCAAAACCCGTGAATTTTCGATAAATGTTGGTTTTTATTTTAAAAGTGAAAATTAACATATTTAGAAAATTATTTAGATAAAATAAATTATATTTCTGGAATCAGGCCATCGAAATTATCCAACGGTAAAGTTTCATAATTTTCTGAGACAGTCAAATTTTTGGGAAAAAATTAAATACCGTTTAAATATATAATGTGTTTTATGACATCATAATGACCCAATAGTGATTTAATAAAATACTATATGCTTTATGTTCGGCCAATATATGTTTTTTCATTAAAATAATGTGATTTTGGGTTTTTTGACTTATTTTACAAAGCATTAATGGACCCCTCAAGACTTATTAAACATCTTGTCTTTTTAAATTATTTTCCATGGAAGTGTGACTCACCTCTACATAAGCAACCCCATTATTTTAAGAAGTTCGGACTTTGGCCTTTTAAAATATTTTTTCCTCTCCCCTTTTCCAAAAACCATGGGCAAAAACCATGAGCTTATTTGTGGTTCGGATTAGTTTACTGTAAGGGGTCCCAAACCTAAATAATAAAGAATTCACTCACCTTTCCTATATAAACCCACCCAAGATCCCACTTCCTCCTCACTCAAAGCCTTTGGAGTTCATCCAACCTCTGCCCTACTCTCTCGAAAATCCTCCCAAGGTGTCCTGAGCTCCCAAGAATCCACTCTCAAGCCTCTCTCAAGCCTTTGGTAGCACACTTCCAAGTAAGGGTTTTTCTTCCTTTCACTTTTTGTCCAATTTTCTTAATATTGTTATTCCATTTTAATTTCAATTATAAATGATGGGGTATGGTTTCACACCTCCCCCATACTTACCTCTTATTGTTTGAATGATTGGATACCCATTTCTCTCTCATTAAATGCCTCCCATGTACACCCGTTACTATGCCGAAATTTTGAAAGGAACTTCTCTCTCCTCACTTACATTCAAGCAATACTTTTGTATCGTGAATCTAAATTCCATTAAAATTGTTGGGACATGTATCTATATGACCCCATTACTGTCCATTTCATGTAGATATGATGAGACACCCATTTCTCTCTCATCAGCCATTTTTTATGAATTCTTATATCATGTTGTTACGCTGCCAAAAATTACACCGATTTTCTAAGCCAATGCCATTGTGTAGTGAATATCATGCTCATTTATCCATAAAGGGTATTCAGCTTCATGCACATTTACTTATTGATTATAAATTTTCATTCCACATTCATTTGTTGTGGAATAAATGCTTATGTTTTATGAATCCATGTTTTATGATCCATGTGGCACACTTACGCATGAAATGAAATGTTTAAGAAGGGTGAGCCCTTATAGCGCTCTAATGAATTGGGTAAAGTATAGTATCATGATACATCATGTGAAATTAGTGTTGAATCATGCTAATTCAAGTGCAATGAGGATTTAATCATGCTTCATGTGCAATGAGGATTTACTCATGCTCCATGTGTAATGAGCCTTGGCTCATGCTAATTCCATGTTAAGTGTTGTTGCCACATTTCCATGTTACGATTATCATGATTTATCTTGACTTTATGTTCATGTTTCTCTTGTGCTCTATTGATATGAATATTGTCTAACATTTATTGTACTCCTCATTTATTCCATTTTTATTCCCTTACTGGGATTTATAGCTCACCCCTTTTCTTATGTATGTCCTCAGGTTATCCCATGCAATGCTAAGTATGAGGGAATGTAGTGGTCATGTAAAGAAATTTTTCAATAAAGATGTTGTATTTCATGTTTTAAGTTATTATGTAATGATCGTAAGCCCCAAAGACACTAGACCTCTCAATCATCCATGTTGTATCAAGTGATTAGTTTATGTAATAAATCATGTTTAAGTTTGTAAAAAAAGCAGGGTTGTTATAGTTGGTATCAGAAGATAGGTTTAGTTATTTTTGGGATTAGGATTAGAAAACCCTAGTAAAACCTTAGAGACAAGACTAAGTATAATAAAAACATCCCTAATTTTGGTAAGTACTGAGTAAGTGTTTTATCAAAAAAATATATCCCTGTCTAGATACGAGCAGGTAGAGGCGGCTCTGGCACAGATGTATCCTCGGGGTAAAACCCGAAAACACAGCTTTGAGCTAGACTCGAACCGGAACTGGTGCATGACAACGGGCCTTGATGCACTCTTGGTTATGACACTCCCAGGGGATATGTTTTGATAAATTCACAAGCTTAGTATGAACCCTTATTAAGGGAATAAAAAAAATGCCCCTAAGAATATATGTTAGAAAGTAGATCATGAAAATCCTAGATTCAAGACTATGGACTCATGAGTTAAGGAAATAAAATTTTATTTATAAGTCATCAACTTTTGTCTTTAGATTACCCTTTATGTGTTACCCCCTAACTTTCCTTTTATTCCAGCCAATGGCTGGTAATAGGAGGACTCGGGCTAACAACCGATGTGAAGATCAGTGTGATGACTGTACTAATGAGATGCCCAATCCAATGGGAGCGGGAATCGCGAACTTTGTCACGCTTCTCTATCAGCTAACTCAAGATTTGAATAGAAACACGGGTCAAGAGGAATGTCCAAATCCCCCTAAGAAGGAACAAGTCGTTTTCGAGAGCTTCATGAGACAAAGGCCTCCTACTTTTAGTGGATCATCTGATCCCACGATTGATGAACAATGGATCAACTCCATTGAAAAGATATTCTCCATCCTTAAATGTTCTAAACAAGAGAAGGTTCTCCTAGTGTCTTATCATATGGAGGGTGAATCTGATAAATGGTGGATGTTGATCAAAAATACAAATCCTGAGGAGGAGATCAAGGTGTTGGAATGGAAGGATTTCTGAAAGATGTTTTTCGATAAATATTTTCCACGCAGCCTCCAGCTTAAGATGGAAATGGAATTCCTTTCCTCAAGTAAAAATAAGAATAATATGTTGGAGTGTATGAGGAAAACTTCACAAGGATTGCACGATACACTTTCAGCTTTGTTGTTACCCCCGAATGCAAGGTTGTCCGCTTCTTTGGTGGGCTGAAGCCTAGCCTGTGGAAAGCATTAGCGATCCATGACTTCGACAGCTATGAGGAAATTGTCCGATGTGCCCTCAAGGTCGAAATGGATATCAGGGAATCACAGGGGTATCATGGGGACAAGAAGCGTAAGGTGGAATTCAATGCTGGCAGTCCGATGGATAAATCCAACGGTGCTCAGAAGATCCAACACCCCACTTTCCAAAAGTGCGGAAAGAAGTACCCTATAAATTGCCTCAAGGGGATGAGGAAATGCTTTAGGTGTGGAAGAGAAGGTCACCTAGTTGTTAACTATTGGAAAGAAAGAACCACGGCTACGACAGAGGAGAGGAATGCTCCGTTCAAACCTCAACGCATTGTTCATTGCTACAACTACAAAGAACTGGGGGCATCTTGCAAATCAGTGCCCTAATCCAAAGGTTTTAAGAGGCAACCAACAACCTCCAAGGTAGCAAGGAATAGATTTTGCCATCACTTCTGCCGAAGTGAACCCTGAAAATGAAGTGGTGACAGGTACGCTAGTTATTCATTCAATAATAGTGAACATACTTTTTGATTCAGGTTTTACACATTCTTTTATATCTCGAAAGTTTAGAATAACAATCCCAGCACCACCACAAATCATGGAAGTGAAGATGTCGATGAGTATGGAAAATGGGGCAATCATTGCATCCCATGAATAGAACTCCTCCCCTGTCATAATCTGTGGATTGAATTTCCTGGAGAACCTCATCATACTCCCTCTAGTGGAATTTGATGCAATTATTGGGATGGATTGGATTTCCTTATATAGAGCCAACATAAATTTTCGGGAGAGGGAAATCACACTCCATATGGAGAATCGACCCCCGATTCTTTACAAGTGTAAGGAGGAAGATGAATCTCCTTTAGCTCCATCATCTCAAGCATGGATATCACTACCCTATGAGCACGCGTATCTAGCTCAGATGATTGAGTCCAAGTAAGAAACCATCCTTGAAGAAATGCCTATTGTGAGGGAATTCGCTGAAGTGTTTCTCGAGGAACTGTCTGGTCTTCCTCCTAGAAGAGATGTTGAATTCTCAATTGAACTTATACCTGGGGAATTACCAATATCCAAGACTCTATATAGAATGGTTGTTGTTGATCTTGAAGAGCTGAAGAAACAACTACTGGATAATCTGGAAAAAGGGTTTATATGCCCAAGTACTTCACCATGGGGTGCACCAGTCCTCTTCGCCAAGAAGAAGGATGGGTCAATGCGGCTTTGCATCGATTATCGTGAACTTAACAAAATCACGATAAAGAACAAGTATCATCTACCACGGATCGATGACTTGTTCGATCAGCTGCGTGGAGCACAATACTTCTCCAAGGTATATTTTCGGTTAGGATATTATCAAGTAAGGGTGAAGAAGGAAGATGTCCCCAAGACTGCTTTTCGTACAAGATACGGGCACTATAAATTCATATTAATGCCTTCCGGACTCCCCAAAGCTCCAGAAATATTCATGGACTTGATGAATAGAGTCTTTAGAGATTACCTAGACAAATTTTTGGTAGTCTTTATAGATGATATTCTAATAAACTCCAAAACCAAGGATGATCATGAGGAGCATTTAAGAACTATACTGGAGACTTTGCGCAAGGAGAAGCTCTAAGAAAATTACAGCAAGTGTGAGTTCTGGTTGAAGGAAGTCTCATTCTTGGGCCATATCATCACAAGCAATGTGATATCTATGAATCCTTCCAAAACAGATGAAATTGAGGGATGGCTGAGGCCAACATCGGTAACGGATATCTGTAGCTTCTTGGGGTTAGCTGGATATTATCGGTGATTTGTGAGAAATTTCTCACGATTTTCCAACCCTCTTACCAAGCTAACTCGAAAGGGAGTAAAATTTTCTTGGAGTGATGAATGCGAAAAAAATCTTCAAGGAGTTGAAGAGGAGGCTTATCACTGCGCCTGTGCTCACTTTACCCACAAGTGGGGAAATTTTTGTGGTATTCAGTGATGCTTCGAAGAAGGGATTAGGCTGTGTGCTGATGTAGAATGATAAAGTGATATCCTATGCATCAATTCAGTTGAAAATCCATGAGAGAAACTATCCAACGCATGATCTAGAGTTTTCGGCAGTGATCTTTTCCTTGAAAATCTGGCGGCATTATCTCTATAGGGAGAAATGTGAGATATATACTGACCACAAGAGTCTTAAATATATATTCACACAGAAAGAGTTTAATATGCTCCAGAGAAGATGGATAGAGCTCATCAAGGATTATGACTGTTCAATACATTACCACCGTGGGAAAGCGAACAAGGTGGTAGATGCCCTAAGTAGAAAGGACCCAGCGATTCTATCCATGATGAGAATTCTGAAGGATCCAATCTTCTTAGACTTGATGAAGATGGACATGGGAATCATAAAGAAGGTAACATCATCAATCCATTCACAAATGATTGCTCAACCGTCTCTTTTGGAAAGGTTAAAGGATGCTCAAAAGGATGATGTGGGAAGTCAAGAAAAAGTGGAAGCTATCAAAAAAGGGAAATCATTAGAGTTTAATGTTAATGAAGAAGGAATTGTGCAATTTGGGAAAAGACTATGTGTTCCATAAAGTCCGGAGATGAAGAAGGAACTTTTGGATGATGCACATAGTTCAAATTTCTCTATTCACCCAGGGAGCACAAAGATGTATCGAGATCTATGAGAAAACTTTTGGTGGGATAATATGAAAAAGAAGATCGCTGAATATACATCAAAGTGACTGGTGTGCCAGAAAGTGAAGGTAGAGAGGCATAATTCTAAGGGGATGATGCAAACATTTCCCATACCAGAATGGAAATGGGATAACATCACCATAGACTTTGTCACCGGACTTCTGAGGACATCCAAAGGTAATAATGAAATATGGGTTATTGTGGATCGTCTTACAAAGACTGCACACTTCATTGTTATTCGGGAGGATTTATCATTGGATCAACTGGCACAGATATATATTAGGGAAGTGGTAAGGTTTCATGGAGTTCCACTATCTATTGTGTCTGACCGAGATCCAAGATTCACCTCTACATTTTGGAAGAGTCTTCAAAATGCTCTGAATACTAAACTGAACTTCAGTACGGCCTATCATCCTCAAACTGATGGCTAATCCAAGCGGACTATCCAAACACTTTAGGACATGTTGTGAGCGTGCTCAATGGACTTTAAAGGAGGATGGGATCAACATCTTCCTCTGGTTGAGTTCTCTTATAATAAAAGTTTCCACTCGAGCATCCAAATGGAACCATATAAATCCCTGTATGGGAAAAGGTGCAGAACACCGACATGTTGGGATAAGGTCGGTGAACGTAAGCTGCTTGGACCAGAAATGGTCAAGGAAATGGTGGAGAAGGTGAAAACCATTCAGCAGTATATCAAGGCAGCCTAGAGTCGACAGAAGAGTTGTGCAGATAATCGTTGATGAGACATTGAGTTTAAATTTAGAGACATGGTGTTTCTACGCATATCTCTGTGGAAGAAGGTCATGAGGTTTGGAAAGAAAGGGAAGTTAAGTCCAAGGTAAATCGGCCCCTTCGAGATTCTTGATCATGCCAGGGCTTTGGCCTATCAACTAGCACTTCCACCTACCATGGCCAAAGTACATGATGTCTTTCATGTATCCCTCTTAAGGGAGTACATACAAAACCCTTCACATGTACTGTCTTCTGAGGTGGTACAGTTGGAGGATGATCTTTCTTATGAGGAGAAACCAGTGAAGATCTTAGATCATAGAGAAAAAGTTCTAAGAAATAAGACAATGCCCCTCATCAAGGTGTTTTGGCGAAACCACAAGTTTAAAGAAGCGACTCGGGAATCGGAGGAAATGATGAAGCTGAGTTACCCACATCTGTTTTAGTGTAGGAAAAGAAAATTTCGAGGGCAAAATTTCTTAAGGGGAATATTGTAACGACCCAAAGTTTCATCAATAGAAATCCCTCTTGATCTAAATAAATTTATATTTATTTAAAATGTTTATATAAAATGTCAAATTATTTGGATTTATGTTAAGAATTGTGACCATTGCTTTTATAGTCACTGAATAGTGATCACATGATTAGTATAAATATAAGGCTTTAACAAACCCAATTTACTCAGACAAAGCGATGGCCTCATCCAGTAGAATTGCTCCATACGAAGCCCATTTTTCAGAACTCGGGAAATAGGTGGCATCTTTGGGATTTGCTCTTGACCAAGCCCAAGTTGAGCTTCATCATGTCAAGCTCGAACAAGACCGTCTACGGGAAAAGTGGATGTTGATAGAGATTACCACTCGAGCAATGTTATCTGAGCCACCCCAGGAGTCTGTCACCATCGCACACCTTACCCTTAGGTCTTATGCGGCTGTTTTAAGGGGTTATGTAACAAATTGCTAGTACTATGTTCATGTACATTATTTTCATATATAATAATGAATATACTTTCTTGTCAACATTGATACATTGTAAATAGTTTTTAAAGTACAAATAGTGTTTTTAGTTATTATTTAATTAAGAATTATATTTTATTAAATTAAGGGATTTTTGAATTAAATAATATTTTAATAAAATATTATTATTATTATTAAATTAATTTTTATTAAATATAAATGATCTTATAATTTTATGAATGCAATTGTAATTTTTATTAAGGTTTGAAAGACATTTTTTTCAAAACCCGTGAATTTTCGATAAATGTCAGTTTTTATTTTAAAAGTAAAAATTAACATATTTAGAAAATTATTTAGATAAAATAAATGTTATTTCTGGAATCAGGACTTCAAAATTATCCAATGGTGAATTTTTCATAATTTTCTGAGACTGTCAAATTTTTGGGTAAAAATTAAATACCGTTTGAATATATAATGTGTTTTATGACATCATAATGACCCAATAGTGATGTAATAAAATACTATAAGCTTTATGTTAGGCCAATATATTTCTTTCCATTAAAATAATGTGATTTTGGGTTTGTTTGACTTATTTTACAAAGCATTAATGGATCCCTCAAGACTTATTAAACATATTATCTTTTTAAATTATTTTCCATGGGAGTGTGACTCACCTCCACATAAGCAACCACATTATTTTAAGAAGTTCGGACTTTGGCCTTTTAAAATATTTTTTTCCTCTCCCCTTTTCCAAAAACCATGGGAAAAAACCATGATCTGATTTGTGGTTTGGATTAGTTTAATGTAAGGGGTCCCAAACCTAAATAATAAAGAATTCACTCACCTTTCCTATATAAACCCAACCAAGATCCCACTTTCTCCTCACTCAAAGCTTTTGGAGTTCATCCAAACTCTGACCTACTCTATCAAGAATCCTCCCAATGTGCCCCAAGCTCCCAAGAAGCCTCTCTCAAGCCTCTCTCAAGCCTTTGGAAGCACACTTCAAAGTAAGGGTTTTTCTTCCTTTCACTTTTTGTCCAATTTTCTTAATATTGTTATGCCCTTTTAATTTCAATTATAAATGTTGGGGTATGGTTTCGCACCTCCCCCATACTTCCCTCTTATTGTTTGAATGATGGGAGACCCCTTTCTCTCTCATTAAATTCCTCCCATGTACACCCGTTACTATGCCAAAATTCTGAAAGGAACTTCTCTCTCCTCACTTACATTCAAGCAATACTTTTGTATCATGAATCTAAATTCCATTACAATTGTTGGGAAATGTATCTATATGACCCCCTTACTGTCCATTTCATGTATATATGATTATACATCCCTTTATCTCTCATAAACCATTTTTTATGAATTCTTATATCATGTCGTTACGCTGCCAAAAATTACACCGATTTTCTAAGACAATGTCATTGTGTAGTGAATACCATGCCCATTTCTCCATCAAGGGTATTCACCTTCATGCACATTTACTTATTGATTATAAAGTTTCATTCCACATTCCTTTTTCATGGAATAAATGCATATGTTTTATGAATCCATGTTTTATGATCCATGTGGCACACTTATGTATGAAATGAAATGTTTAAGAAGGGTGTGCCCTTATAGCGCTCCAATGCATTGGGTAAAGTATAGTATCATGATACGTCATGTGCAATGAGTGTTGACTCATGCTAATTCAATTGCAATGAGGATTTACTCGTGATTCATGTGCAATGAGGATTTACTCATGCTCCATGTGCAATGAGTCTTGGCTCATGCTAATTTCATGTTAAGTGTTGTTGCCACATTTCAATGTTACGATTATCATGCTTTATCATACCTTTATGTTCATGTTTCTCTTGTTCTCTATTGATATGCCTATTTTCTAACCTGTATTGTAATCCTCGTGTATTCCATGTTTATTCCCTTACTGGGCTTTATAGCTCACCCCTTTTCTTATTCATGTCCTCAGGTTATCCCATGCAATGCTATGTACGAGGGAATATAGTGGTCATGTAAAGGAATTTTTCAATAAAGATGTTGTATTTCATGTTTTAAGTTGTTATGTAATGATCCTATGCCCCAAAGACACTAGACCTCTCGATCACCCATGTTGTATCAAGTGATTAGCTTATGTAATAAATCATGGTTAAGTTTGTAATAAAAGTAGGGTTGTCATAATGTGATACCTTATATATCATTTATAGGATTCCATGGATACACTCCTTAGATCCAATGTGACTTCTATAGACACGGGTCACCTTAGTTACATCCTTGTACCTAGTCACTACTTATCCCATTTTACCTTGGATGATTCCTTAGACTTTGTTAGATTCAATATTATGGAATTACTTAGAAGGCAATCCTTGGATTACACTATAACCCCATATCAAAACTATAGTTACTACTGAATTGGAAACCCTTTAGGTCTAGATTACATCCATTATTACCTTGGAACCTCTTCATTATTAATATCATCAGTATGTCTTGTTAAGTCTTGGATCCTTCACTATTACTATCATATCAAATTTTTAGTTCTATTGTTACCTCACATGAATTATTTATATAAACTGGCATAGAATTACTTAATGAACTGGTTACATGTTCAGACACCAGCCAAAGGCTAAAGCAAATACTTGGGTATTTAAGTTAATTTACTGCTTTAGTTTTATATATGTGTGCTTGCACACAGGTTCAGTTTATATTACACAAATAGAATGTCATAGACATCATTGGTGGTGGCCTACTGAGATTTATATCACACCCTATTAGGGCCTCCATTGGTAATTGGGTAGAATAAATGTATGTAGTTGTTGATAAAGGGAACTGTATTGCTTTGTAAACATGAGTTATTTCTTGTTTGGGATAAATCTCATAGCTGATGACCGAGCTGGAGCTCAGGATGTTGGGGACAATTTTTGGATTATTTTTTCCTACTTTTGTATAGCATGTATTTTCTACTACCTTTTAACCATGTTTTTCATATTTATAGAGACATGAAATGTATCATCATCTTTTTTATATCATTATCAGTTATTCAGTTATTTATTATTCATGTCTTCTTCTACAATTCCATTTGTTTATTTATATTGTTATAGATATTTACATTTTGTTGTAATATTTATACATTGTTATACACTCTGGTAATAAGGGCATAGTATCCCCATGGACACACACTATACCCTCAATGCTAGTTGATAGCCTCTACCATTTGGGTATATGAGCTTGATGTCATGTGGCTAATCAGAATCAGAGAACTTCTGAGTGGAATCTGGGTTCATCATGTAACTTTTTGTGTTTGTGGATAACATAATTATATATTACAATACATGATAATCACAAAAAAGATGCCTAGATATCATATTTAGTATGAAACAAGTACATCAACTTCATGCCAAGTAATCAAAGTGTCACTTTTGGATACATGATGTTCACTTTCTTGGGCATGTGGTTTCTCCAAAGGGAATATCAGTTGATCCAGAGAAGTTTTATGAAATCATGTATTAGGAATGAACGAGTAATTTTTTTGAGATATATAGTTTTCGTGAGTTGGATAGGTACTATAGGAGGTTCATTAAAGATGTTTCTTGTGTGGAAATTCCCATTACTATGCTAACTGGGAAGGGGATCAGGTTTTAATAGAAATATAAGTGTGAAGAAGTATTCTTGGAGCTGAAGAAGAGGTTTACATTAGCTCTAATTCTGATTCTTCCCCAGCCTGGAGTTGGTTATATAGTTTATTTTGATGCATATATCATTTTATTGGGAGCTATTTTGATGTAGGGTCATAAGGTAGTTTCTTACAAGTCTTATTAGTTGTGATCCCATGAGTGTAACTACCCTAATCATGACTTGGAGTTGGAAGTAGGGGTTCATTCATTGAAATGATCATTTCACTACCTCTTTGATGAAATATTTTTCATGTATAATGAAAAAAAGAGTTTGGGTGTGTCTTCTCCCAATGTGACTTAAACCTTCATCGGTGATTTTGGGTAGAGTACTTATAGAAGTTTAACTTTGATATGGGATATAATCTTGGGAAAGGAAATGTGGTTATAGATTCTCTAAGTAGGAATACATGGTAAGTGGGAGAATTAATATTATAAGTGGGATGTATGCTCATGGATATATTGGTAGAGTGATAGGTTGGTATAAATTAGGATCAATGGGAAGTGGTTTTTGAACCCTTAGTGGTCATTTCCTCATTGTAATAATGATAGAAGGCTAATCAAGATCTTGATCCAAAATATGGGGTGATGTGTTAGATGTAGGAATAAATTTGTTCTATCTTAGGTTGGGTCTTGTAACACCCCTAGACTTTTCAATATTCTCATTTTTGAATAAGTTTAATTTTTTTCTAGCTTTCTTTATACACAACACCATGTTAAGCTTACGCTACACACAATAATGAGTTGGCTTGTATTACATACAAGGCCGAGTTTTACAGGACAATAATATATTATTAAAATATTATTATTTAATATAATAACATATAACCTAGTATTTAAGTTGGAGTTTATGAATAGTATTAACTAAACTAAAAAAACATGTGGTTTAATTAATTGGTTACAAATGAATATAGGAACCAATTGAATATATAGGAAATGTTTTTATAATGAACTATTTTTATGATCATAAAGTCATTTTATCCTAATAAAATAAATTAATTAAAATTAGTGAGTGATATTAATGTAATATATATTCAATCAATTATTTTTTACATTAACACAATAAATTTAATTGGCATAAGATAATAACAACCCCAATTTTACACATAAAAACCTATATTTCTAAAGAAAGTTTTCCCGCTTTTTAATGGTGAACTTATTTTAAATCCATTTTTTGAAACTTTTATATTTTTTATTTGACAAAAATAAACTTATTATTTTAAATATGAATATAAAAATATACTTTAGTTTAATTTTTGATATTTTTCTCATAATTTTCATGTTTTGATGAATAGTGATAAAATATTTCATTTTAATTGAAAATAGTTCTTTCATCAAAATAATTTATAGTGATAAATTATTTTTTTTAATTGGTTTTAAAGTATAATTAGATAAATTTTTTATCATTTATTCTAATTTAGTTCATTGGAATCAATTTCACACTGAAAATGGGTATAAAAATGTTTCATTCTATTGAACATTTTAACTTTGAAAAGTTGTTTTCTCATTCTGTTAAGGGGATTAATTTTATAATAATTACTAAAAATTATTTGTTTTGAATTTTAAAAAAAAATCCATATTTGAAATTAGTGGGTACAAATTATGTAAATAGGTTTCTTTTATTTTTGGGGTATATGAATAGTAATTTTAGTAACTTTTTTTATTACCACGGTTAAGGGTAAATCGAGTAATTAAGGGTAAAAATAATATTATAAGTACTATAAAATTACCCCAAAACTTGTATTAATTTTATTATATGAGTTATTTTCAATCAAAATCATCCTTGAGCCTATTTTATGGCCTCCTGGATCCACTTGGATGACTTTATGACTTTCATAGTATTTTATTCTAAGGGAAGTCCAATTTGTCACACTCTTATTTTTAATAAGTATTACATTTTATATATGGTTATAAAGAATATAAATTAGACTATAAATAGTAAAATGAAACCTAATAGATTTATATTCATCATTATAATTTTTTTTAAATTTTTTTTAAGAAATTATTTTATTAAAAACTTGCACAGTGATGATGCAGTAATTGTTTAATTAATAGAAATATCAAATAAATAATATTAAAAATATTAAAAAATATATAATTTGATATAATTAGTGCCATACAAGAATTTTATAGATTTATTTGAAATATTTGAGATATTTTGAAAGAGTTTTTTTAAAGATAAATTTTAGTTATGATATTTTTAAAAAGTCAAGTAATGAATAGTTTCAAATTGACATTAGTGATATTTTAAAATAAATAATATTTTATTAAATTATATAAAAAATTTAAAAATATAAAATTCATCCAAATGATTGTTATAATTATTAAAATTTTATAAATGGTCCATTTATGGTTATTTTTTAATTTTATAGTAACTATATTAACCCTAATTGGGTAAAATGCTAAGTTGTCACGGTAAGAGTTAAAGGGTATAACTGAGGGTTAAATCCAAAAATAAGGGTAATAATGTGACCTAAAATTGTATAAAAATTATTGGTTAAGATTATTTAGACCCTTAATCATCTTATATTCAAAAATACTCTCTTTGGATCCATTTTTAATTGAAAATTAATTTATATTAATTTAATATTTTGAGAGTTTCCAAAAGTGTCCCCCCACTTCAATTATAAAAGGGAACCTCATTTATCACTTCCTCACACCACATTGAACCTTATAGATAGACCAACCCATACCTCCCAACTTCCATACCTTAATCATATAATCATTAATTTTGTTATAAATCCATCCAAATAAGTCCTTTTGTGTAAATCAAAAGGATATACCCAAAGAAGAGGTAACGTTCATCAACGAATGTTTTTGTTTATTTATTACTTAAAAATAATTAAATTATATTTATTTAATGTTTATATAATAAAATAATTATCATAAATATACTTATATGTTTTTATATTAATTTTTATACCTACAATTACACACACTTCCATCTAATAGGTAACAAAGTTACCGTTCTTGTGTACGATGAACTACTGCTTCGCGAAATGATGTCTTTCGCTTTTCCTTTACCGCCTCTCATGGTTGGTCATTATGATGGACACACTATTTTTATATTATATATATGATATTTATGTTTTCTTAAAACTTTATAAATTTTGAAATAACACAAACTATTATTCTTTCCATTTTGTGTAAATACAATAACATCGTTTGTGGAAGTGTGGACTACCACCTCGTCAAAGCGATGTGATTCATTCACACAATACGTGGAATGCATAAAATGTATTTATAATAAAAATATGTGATATATATGAAATATAAATGATATTTTAATTATAATATATATAAATATAATTTACTTTTAAATTTTTTAATATGATAAAGAAATGAAATTATTGTTCATGCGTACGTAGAGTCTACCGTCTCCAGGAATAGTGCATTTCATTTCCTATCTCCAAATTTTATATATTATTATAAATATATATATATATATATTGAATATATATGATATTTACATAATGATTTTAATTATTTATATGATTAAATAATGATCTAATTAATAGTAATAACATGTAACAAGTCAAAATATACATGAAAAACTCAGCAATGAACACCTGAAATAGTGAAAATAATGAAAGATTAACAACAAACAGGTAATAAGATATTATAAAAAAGATAATATATGATATTATAAATATTATTATAGTTCTGGTATAAGTTAATAACATTATTAAAACCATTATACAGGAGGTTAAAGGATGTTCACCCAAAAGAAAACATAATGTAAGGGGTTTTTCTTGTCTCACTTTTATTTCTGTGGGACACATGCCTTATACACTACTTATTTCTTTTGTACGGTATATATACTACCCATGAATGTATTTTATGAGTATTATTCTGAATATTATGGTATTTTAATATCCATGTAATTTTTTTCTTTATTAGACCATATTATTTTACAGATTATAAAGTGGTAAGGTGTTATTTCACAATCTCATCGTTATTCGAGATTGTTTTTCATTAAGTCTCCACGGGAAAATATTTACCTTCCATTTAAGTTTTTTCTAAAAATGTTTTAAAAGAATATTTTTACTATTATCCAATGATTTTTTAAAGTCATTTTTACCTATTTTTTACTTTTACAAAATTCTTTAAAAGGAATATTTTTGTCACTTTCCAAAATAAGGTGCTTTATGTATTTTCTTATAAAAGTAAAAGGAATGTTTTTTAAACTTATACATCATGAATAGAATTTTCAACCATCATTACACCCTAATGTTTTGAATATTACTTTTTAAGTTTACTAGTTTATTTTCAAAGAAAATATTTTCTTTTATAAATTATTGACCTTTTAATTAAATGATTACAATGTGTTAAGGGATTTTCATCTCACTTTTATTTTTGTAAGATATGTATTATTTGCCACTTATTTATTTTATGTGGTTTACTACCCCATTGATATATCATATCATAAATATATTTATCTTCATGATATTTAATGTTTCATTTTATAATTATTTACTTTTATGGGGATTATGATTCAAATATTTCAAAGTGATATGGGACACTTTTATTTAAAATATCTTTTTAAATCGATTATTCAATATATGAGGAATGCTTTGTACATGAAATAAATGGGTTGGAGACTAGTTAATGAAATCCCCTTGATACATTCGTATTCTCATGAGATTAAATCAGTTGGAAATAAGCCCTTAGAGTTTTTTTCCAAGTATAATAGATGGGTTTCTACCCAGAGAATGAAACCATCTTGTAAAGGGTATTAATGGTAGTGGTTCATGTTCCAGATACATAAAATCCAATAATTAAGAATTTCCTTTATTGAGAATTCCTTATACATGATATTATTGCATCAAAGAATCTATAGATACATTCCATTCGCAGTTTATTGATTAAATGGATTGTATTTCATCTTCTTTCCTTACCATATTGAGTGTTCCTTATCTAGTTTATTGAATGGCATGTGTTATCAGTTATTTACCATTCCATGTTGATTTTTTCTCATTAATTCATTATTTATTCAACTTTACTTACCCTTACTAAGCATTTTATCTCACCCTTTTATTTGTTATATTTTCTCGAGGTTATGAAGATGTAATTTTTTGAATGAGTTCAAGGATGAAAATTATTCTCCTTTGTTTTGTTTTATATTTTTTCAATGTAATAAGGGAACCATTTATGTATCTAATTATTCAAGACTGCTAAATTGATCGGTCCTTTGGGATTTTATTCCTTGTAATCATGATAATATAGTAAAATAATGCACCCAACTTCAGGCTTCTGGGTTTGGGGAATTACAGTTGGTATTAGAGAAAGTTTAGTAGAAATATTGGGAACTAGATTTAGGAAAACATAGATTATAGAACATACCCCATTGGCTTAGTATATGTGAAAAGGTTATTTAAGGAATAAATGCCTTTTAATTTTTTTGAAATTATTTTAAAGGTAAGTATAACATTTTTGGATCATATTAATATAGTTTTAGAAAAAGAATAACATGTAGGTCGAGTGACAACCCGTCATGTATGGCAAGGCTGCAAGATTTGAACCCATAATTGAAGGGCGATAAAGTTTCATCACATATCACTAGCCTACATGATGTCCCAGTTAGCATGAATTTTTTTTAGTAAAAATATCTAATAAATAAAGGTTATTTTTTAGGGAAATTTGTTTTATCAAATATATTACCTTGGTATTGGAAAATGATTTGGTGATTAAATGATTAATATTATTTTAGAAGACGTTCACTATTTTGGGAACCATATATGATCAAGGTAAACAAAATACTATAAGATTTTATTTGATAAGTAAAAGTTGAATTATATTTTTGAATAATGTATGATTTTATTATTGACTTATGGTGATTAAGGTAATTTATGGAAATGGTAAACATATTTTGTAGATTATGTGATTCAAACAATTAATTTTTTGGTATAATACATTAATAGTAATTGTTGTTATTTAGAATAATATATGATCAAATACTTCTTTTTTGGGTTTCAATATTAGTCTAGAATATTTTTTATGAAATTTAATTATTTTTTTAATGATTTATGTTGAAATTTCGGTATTAATATTTAATTTTGTAGATTAAGATTGTTTTTAATCATATAAAGGTTTATTATTTTTGGGGAATTATATTATCTTATACTAGACATTTTAGTTTTGGTATAAGGATAGGTGGAATAGATAGTTGTACTTTTGTGGATTTTTTGATCAATATAAATTGATTCAAATTCTTAAAGAATGAAAAAAAATCATCTTAAATACGCATCATTTGGAGAAAAATATGAGTTTATGGTGGAAATTCATTAAAGGGTGAAACTCTACTTGTCAAGTAAGTATGTTTCCTTGTTCTTTTAGTCTATAAAGTAAATGAATTACTTAAATATAAGAAAAGTACTTTAGAATAAAAAATTTGTTATTTTAATTTTCTTACTAAGAAATCAATGGCCTCATTAACCCATAAAAAATTTACAATCTTGTGATGATAGACTTTTTTATGACCATGTTCTCTATCATTCTCTATTAGAACATGATGGTCAGATTTATCTTCCATATCCATGTTTTCACTAATTTTATACTATTTGAGATCCTAGTTTTTTGGTGACCTACACATTTTATTTTTCATCTTATTAAGAAGATTTATTATTAACGTTATTTATGATGTGGGTTTTTTAAATAATTGTTAATTTCCAAATATCAAACCCTAGACTACTGAGATCAATTTTAAATTGAAAGGATGCAATTTAATTTAGGTAGCGAGAATGTAATACCACAAGACATTACAATATTCTCATTTTTTAATAAGTTTAATTTTTTTCTAGATTTCTTTATACACAGCACTATGTTAAGCTTATGATATACACTACAATGAGTTGACTTGTGTTACATGTAAGGATGAGCTTTACCAAACAATAATATATTATTAAAATATTATTATTTAATATAATAAGATATAAACTAGTAATTAAGTTGTTAGTTATGAATAGTATTAACTAAATCATGATAATATATGGTTTAATTCAGTGGTTACAAATGAATATAGGAACCAATTGAATATATAGGAAATGTTTTTATAAAGACCTGTTTTTATACTCAAAAAGTCATTTAATCCTAATAAATTAAATTAATTACAATTATTGAATGGTATTTATATAATATATATTAAATAAAATATTTTTGATAATCATAAAATATATTTAATTGGCTTAATATAAGAACAAACCTAATTTTACACATAAAAACCTATATTTTTCTAAAGGCAGTTTTACCACCTTTTAATGGCGAATAAAATTTAAAACCAATTTTTGACACTTATATTTTTTATTTGAAAAAATAAAATTATTATTTTAAATTTGAATAAAAAAAATTATTTTGGTTAAATTTTTAGTATTTTTCTGATAAGTTTCATTTTTTGAGGAATAGTGATAAAATATTACATTTTAATTAAAAATATCTTTTTCGTCTGAATAATTTATAGTGTTAAATTATAATTTTAATTGGTTTTAAAGTATAATTAGATCAATTTTTTATCATTTAATTTAATTTGGGTCTTTGGAATCAATTTCCTATTGAATTTGGATATAAAAACATTTCAATCTTTTGAATGTTTTCACTTTAAAAACTCATTTTCCTCTTCCATAAAAGGGATTAATTTTAAATTAATTACTGAAACTTCTGTGTTTTGAATTTTTAAAAATAGATTCCATATTTATAATCAGTGGATAAAAATTATGTAAATATTTTTCTTTTATTTTTGGTCATATGAATAGTAACTTTAGTAACTTTTTTTATTACCACGATTTAAGGTAAATCAGGTAATTAATGGTAAAAATAATATTATAAGTATTATAAAATTACCCTAAAACTTGTCCGAATTTTATTGAATGAGTTATTATTGACCAAAATTATCCTTATTCTGATTTTATGGCCTCCTGGAGCCACTTGTAAGAATTTATGGCATTTATAGTATTTTATTCGAAGGGAAGTCCAATATATCAGACTCTTGTTTTTCATAATTATTTCATTTTTATATATGGTTATATGAAAGATAAATTAAACTATAAATATTCATTTGAAGTATAATATATTTTTCTTCATAATTATAATTTATTTTTATTTTTCTATAAGAAATATTTTAATTAAAATCTTGCACAATTATGATGAAGTGATTATTTAATTAATATAAATATCAAATAAATGATATTAAAAATATTAAAATAAATATAATTTGTGATAATTAGTTACAAAAATGAATTTTTTATATGGATTTTATATGTTGGGGATATGTTAAAATATTTTTTTCAAAGGTAAATTGTAGTTATTATATTTTTAAAAATTCATGTAATGAATAATGTCAAAATTGACATTAATGATATTTTAAAATAATTAATAATTTATTAAACAATATAAAATTAATAAAAATATAAAATTAGGTCAAATTATTGGGATAAGTATAAAAAATTTATCAATGGTCTATTTATGGTTCTTTTGGAATTTTATAGTAAATACATTAACCCTTAATGAGTAAAAATTCATGTGGTCAAGGTAAGAGTTAAAGGGTTTAACTAAGTGTTAAATACAAAAGATAAGGGTAATAATGTGACCAAAAATTATATAAAAATTATTTATTTAAATTATTTAGACCCTTAATAATATTATATTTTAAAAAAACTCACTTTGTATCAATTTTTTATTGAAATTTAATTTATATTATTTTAATATTTTGATAGTTTCCATAAATTCCCCCGCCTCAATTATAAAAGGGCACCTCCTCCCTCACTTCCTCACACAACATTGAGCCTTATATATCAACCAAAAACTTCTCATTTATCCTTAAAAATACTGTACCTTCATCCTATAATCCTTACATTGGTCATAAATCCAACCAAAGAAATTATTTTGTGCAAATAAAAAGGATATACCCAAAGAAGAGGTAGCATTCATCAACGAACGTTTTTGTTTTATTTTCTTACTTAAACACCATTAAATTATTTTTATTTCATGATTATATAATAAAATAAGTATACTCAATATATTTATATGTTTTTATATTAAGGGTTCGACCTAAACTTATACACACTTTCATCTAATGTGTAACAAACTTATCGTTCTTGTGTACGAAAAACTGTCACCTCGCAAAATGATGTCGTTCGTTTTTCCTTTACCAGCTCTCATGGTTGGTCATTTTGATGGACAAATTGTTTTTATATGATATATATTATATTTATGTTGAATTAATACTTCTTTAATTTTTAAATAACACATAAAATTATTCTTTCCATTTTGTTTAAATACGATAACATTTTTTGTGGAAGTGTGGATTACCACCTCCTCAAAGCAATGTGATTCATTCACACAATACCTGAAACATATAAAGGAAAGTTTTAATAAAAATATGTGATATATATAACATAGTTATTATAATATAATTATAATATAAATATATATAATTTACTTTTCATTGTTTTAATTTGGTAAAGAAATGAAAGTAATGTTCATGCGTTCGTACGATCTACTATCTCCAAAAATGCTACATTTTATTTCTTATCTCCAAATTTTATGTATTATTATAAATATTTATTTTTTTATTTTTTTATTTAATAATTATGATATCTATATCATTTTTTACACTCTGGATATGAGTAAATAATGATCTAATTAATCGGCACAATAGGTAATAAGTCAAAACATACTCAAAAAACTTGGCAATTAACACCCGGAATAGTGAAAATAATGAAATATTGGTAACAAATGGTTAATAAGATATTATAATAAGATAATATATGATATTATAAATATTATTATGGTTATTCTATAAGTTATTAACATTATTAAAACCATTATACATTAGGTTAAATGATGTTCACCCGAAATGAAATGCCATGTAAGGTATTTTTCTCATCTCACTTTTATTTCTGTGGGACACATGCCTTATACACTACTTGTTTCATTAGTTTTGTGTATATACTAAACATGAGTTTATTTTATTAGTATTATTCTGAAAAATATGGTATTTTAATATCCATATAATTTTCTTTATTTCATGGGTCATACGATTCTACTAATTATAAAGCGGTAAGGGGTTATATCACAATCTCATCGTTATTCTGGATTATTTTTTATTTAAGTCTCCACTAGATAATATTTCTTTTCCATGTTATTGTTTTCTAAAAATGTTTCAAAAAAAATTACAATTCTCCAATGATTTTTTAAATTAATTTTTACCCTATTTTTATTTTTAAAAAATGATTTAAAAGGAATATTCCTATCATTTTTCAAAACAAGGTACTTTATGAATTTCCTTACAAAATTAAAAGGAATGTTTTTTTAAACTTATATAGCATGAATATAATTTCTCACAATCATGATTATCTAATGTTTTATGTCTTTTTTTACAAGTTTAAAATTTTATTTTCAAAGAAAATATTTTTCTTTTATAAATAATTGACTTTTCAATTATATGATTACAATGTGGTAAGGGATTTTCATCTCACTTTTATTTCTATGATATATGTCTTATTCAGAAATTATTTATTTTTTGTGGTGTAATTTTCCATTTATATATCATATCATGAATCTCTTTATCTTCGTGATATTCAATGTTTCATTTAATAATTATTTACTTCTATGGGGCTAATGATTCAAATATTTCAAAGTGTTATGGGACACTTTGATTTAAAAATATATTTTTAAATATATTATTCAATATATGAGGAATGATTTGGACATTTAAGAAATGGGTTACGGACCGTTTAATGAAATCCCCTTGATGCATCAGTAGTCTCATGAGATGAAATCAGTTGGAGACAAACCCTTAGAGTTTCTTTCCAAGAAGAATATACAATTTTCTACCCATAGACTTAAACCATCTTTTAAAAGTTCTTGATGGTAGTGTATCATGTTCCAGATACATGAAATCTAATAATTAATCATTGAATTTATTTAGAATTAATTATCCATGATATTATTTCATCTAAAAATCTATAGATTCATTTCATTCTTAGATTATTTATTAAATGGCATATGTTTCTGTTTCTTACCTCACCATATTGAGTATGCCTTATCCAATTTATTGATTTGAATGAATTATTAGTTATTTACCATTCCATGTTGATTTATTCTCATTAATTCATTTTTTATCAGTTTTACTTACCCTTACTAAGCATTTGAGCTCACCCTTTTATTTTTTCTATTTTCTCTAGGTTATGAAGATGTAATTTTTGAATGAGTTCAAGGATGAAAAATTATTTTGAATTGTTATGTTTTATGTTTTACCAATGTAATAAGGGAACCATTTATGTATCTAATTATTTAAGACTATTAAACTGATTGGTCCTTCTGGATTTGATTACTTGTAATCATGCCAATGTATTAAAATAATGCACCGACTCCGGATGTCTGGAGTCGATGCATTATGATTTTGGACATAATTGGAACACTTCTAGTTTATGGAAATATTATGGTTCTATATTCAATGATAGAGGATCTAATGATAATCTTTTATGATTCATTTTAGGTAGTGCACCTGGGGTCTACCAAGATGTATCATGATGTCAAGTGGATATTCTGGTGGTCATCATTGAGAGAGACATTTCAAACTTTGTCTCCTATTTTTTAACATGTTAGATGATCAAAGCAGAGTACCAAAGTAATTTAGGGTTAATTTAGCCACTTATAGTGTCAGTATATAAGTGGTATGAGGTGACCACAAGAATCTTGACATGGTTTCCCAATACCCTAAGTGGTTGAGAGATTTTTTGGGTAGTAGTGGATCATTTTACCAAGGTGACTCACTTCATAACAATATAAGAGACAATTCCAGTGGATGAGCCATGAAAGCTCTATATTCAAGAGATTGTGTGTCTTTATGGAGATCCTTTGAACATGGTATCTTACATAGATGTCTGGTTCACCTCATGGTTTTTATAAAGGCTTAGATAAGGCGATGGGAACTCAGTTATAGGTGATTATGGCCTTTTATTATCATTTTGAATATTATTCAGAGAGAAAGATCCATACTTTATAAGATAGGATTCAATCATGTATTCTAGATTTCATAGTGGATTGGAATGATCACTTGGATTTAGTAGAGTTCACCTACAACATCATATTTTATTCATTAATTAAGATTTATCCATTTGAATCTCTATATGGGAGGGCATTTTGATCACCATTGTGATTTCATGAGGTGGGTGAGTCTTCAGTTGTTGGAATGAGTATGTTATAGGAGATCTCAAAGCGGGTGAATTTGATTTGTAAATAGGTATTTATGGGTTATAATATTCAGAAGACTTATGTATATTTAAGGAGATGACACTTAGAGTTTTTTTGGGTGGAAAAGTTTTATTATGGGTCTCCCCTTAGTTAGGGAATAGGCTTTTAATAAGGCAAGTTAATTTGGAACCATAGTATGTTAGACCATTCTAGATCAACAATTGTATCAGGATAGTGTAGTAATAATTGGACCTACCTCCATGACATCAAGGAATTCATAATTCCTTCTATGTGTCTTAGATTTAGAATTATGTTCCTGATCCCGCATATGTTCTTGGTTGTAAGAATATTATGTTGGAGAAGGATGAAATTTTTTTGGAATAAAATACTTGGATAAAGGAAAAAGTGAGGAAGTGTTGTGATAAAAATACTATTTATCATATTCAGTTTATATTGAACCATGGAAATGTTTAGGAAGGAATGTGGGAATGGGAGGTTTGCATTTGGGCACATTGGCCTAAACTGTTTAAGTAGACCACTAGGGATACTTATTATGGATGAGAAGTCATAAGAGGGAGATAATTATGAAAATTATATTTTAGGTGTGCCTTTTTTCAATTTGTAAATAACTTTTGAGATTCTTTTTAATAATTTTGAGGCATGATAGAGGCATTTGAGAGGTCAAAACCTGGCTGAGGTAGGGATGGGGGACTTTTTGTAGCTTCTTAAGCTATAGCATTCCTACCAACTAGCCAGTAAGAGGCTAATAGATATTTGGGGAAGCTCGTTGGTAGACTTTATTCTTCTTAGAATCCATCATCTATTCATTGGTTCTCCTAGGTAGAACCAGTTCTATCTAGTGGCCATTGGGTAGCTGATGGAATTCAATAGAGCCCATCAGGGTGATGAGTTTATAGGAATTTTTTTAAAACATTCCCTCTACTCACACTTTCTTATTCACTTGGCCCCATTAAAAACCCAACACCCTATGGACCCTCTCTAACAATTTTTGGGCTCTCCTCTCTCCTTTAAACATCTCTATTTTATTCTTTTTCATTGATTCATTCTTGATTTCTTTATCTGGTGAGTTCCTTCTTGATCTATATCATTTCCCTACTCTTCACCTTAATCAAACCCAATTATATTCTTGATATATTGATTAAATATAATTATTTTTAATTGATCTAATAAGGGATTCATGGATTGTTTATAGAGTTAGCACCTGGATTCAAGAAATTGGATTCTGCATGACCTTTGGACTAAGATCATTGTTGGAAAAAGATCATTGTTGTATTCTACCTTTTGGGTGTGGATATTTCTAAACCTTAACACTATAAGTCTAATCATATTGAAGAGGGTTTTGTTCGAGGAACCAATATTTCTCCTGAACTTGGATGGTGACCCTAGACTTTTATTATCATCATATCTAAGGTATTAATCCCCTAACTTTAGCGCGTATTTTATATAGGTTCTTGGCATGTTTATTGGTGTGTGTGTGTGTGTAGACTTGTGAGACCTTTGTTTGATTCTTGATCATATTATTTGTTCATGGGTGTCCCTATTACCTGTGATTATGTTTCCTACATGTGGATTGAGATGATTTGGTTACATTTTTTATTTTACATGATGCTTGATCTATCATTTTTATCCAATATCATATGTTTTTATTATTCTATGGCCTTTCATGTTTGAACGTATAGGTGGATCTTAGTGGAGTATCCCCTAAGAGGGATCTATCAGGTGAGTGGTCAGAAATAATTGGACTATCTTGGAAAGTTATATACATCATCAATGTTTTTGGAATATCCTATCAATGAGGATGTGTCAATTAGGTGGTTGAAATTTCTTCCAACATCGTGCGGGAACAGGTAAAGTCAGTCTCTAAGGACCCGACATGTATGTGTGTGTGTGTGTGTGTTATTCTTTTGTGATATGTATATTGTTCCTATATGCTATGTACATTCATTTATTACAAATTTATACCTTATTTACTTATTTTAATATCTATTGGTGGTATCTTGTACTCACACCCTACTCAAGAATTTCTGTGTGATTTTAGATTTCATGACTAAGGATCTGATGAAGGGAAAGAGCCTTGTGGTGGATAGTTGAGTAGGTTGGGCAAGAGAATGTGGATTTTTCTAGATGGAGTTTGGGTTGGATGTTTGTTGTTGATTTTATTTACTATAGTTATCTCATGCTTGTATCATTTTTTAGTTTTTATTATTTATTTAAGATTTCATATTATTGTTTCATGGGTTGTTTTTATTTGTATATGTTTCTACTCTAATGGTGGTTGATTTATTATTATTTTTTGATTATTAATATTTATTAAATTATTTTTACTATTATTTTTACCTAGTGTTAAGGGAATAGTCTCCCCATGATGTTATATAGTCCCTTTTCACTAGTTATAAACCTCCTGCATATGGGGAGGAACACGTGAGTTTGTGTGGAACCCCGGGCTCAAACCTAGTGGTTCATGTCAGGGTGTTACAACTATATTACCTATGGTTATCCCCCTAAAATTTAAAAATGGATTCTAGTGCTGTTGAAAATTTTCTAAGGTTCATCCCACTAGGAATATATTATTAATACAAGAACAACTACATTTCCTAGGGTCATCCCCCTATGAATTGGTTATGGATTCTGATGATATCATTGGATTTACTAGGGTCATCCACCTAAGAATCAGTTGTGGAGTCTGATTCTATTAATGGATAACCTAATTTCATACACCTAGGGGTAAAATTTATTCCTGATTACTACTAGATTACCCAGTATTGCCTCTTGGGGATCAGTGATAGTTCTTGATTACAATTGATCACCTATGATCACTTACTAAGGATTGAATTTGAGCCTAATAATATTGGGATGGATTTGGATATTTCCAATGATCTAGAGGTTTCACCTACTATTATATAGTATTTGGGCATTGTATTTGTAGTCATAGTTAGTGAAATGATCAAAGACACCTCATCATTGTCTGAAGTAGTTCTGAGTTAATCCCAGATTTATTTATGATTCTACACTGTATTTATTTTCATCTTAGCATGTCACATGAACATAACCTTTATTTTTTTGTTATTTATGGTACCATTTTGGTGGTTACCTAATAATTTGTACTCAAAACCTGCATGAGAGGCCATAAAACTTGGATACCTAAGAAAACTTTACTAGTTAAAGGTTCATGTTTGGTAGATGCCTAACAAAACTAGATCGAGTAGGATAGCTCATCTAATATTAGATATTTGTACAAGGTGTGGTTCAAGGATGTAGTAGAGTCTCTTTTAAATTTATTTTATTATTATATTCATTTCTTATATGTGGTTGTATCAGTGGGAATAATGAAATTTTTTATGACATATTTCCAATTTTATTTCATTTTTATTGATTCTTTTTTGTTTATTTTTCATTATATGATGGATGTTTGTTGTTTATAGATATTATTTGGTTAATTATTCTAATATTTACACTCTAATATAGGGTATAATGTCTCCAAGGTTTTACCTTAAAATCCCAATTCTATTCTAAAGCCTCTTACATATGAGGAGGGGGTCCTGAGTTTACATGGTGTCTATGGTTTGGGAACTAATGAGTGGATGGAAATTAGGTACATTAAAAAATATCATCATTTTATTTACAATCACTTATTCTTATTTAGTCTATGAAATTAATTTTTTGGTTAATATGTGAGTTATATAGTTGTGATCTTATCTCCAGTATTATTTTATATGAAGATATTCCAGTAGCAGTGAGCACACACCACACAACCTCGAACTCAAATAGTTTAAGGGCCACCCTTTTGATCGCCAAACCACCTGAAACAAATCAGAATATTATTAAAACGTGTACTTTGAAAAAATATCTGGGTTACCCAATGGGTAAATAGGGAAAGAAACCTAGTATGGCCTCTATTAAAAATTTCAGAAGATCACAGAGGAAGAAGGGATCGAGTAGTTCAAAAAAAGGGGGTTCTAACCCCAAGCACACGTTGTAATGAATTTCTTTTTCTAGAATTGTCAGGGTATTTCTAACTCTGACACTTTTATTATTCTTAAAAAATTTCTTATGACTCACAGGCCTAAATTTTTTTCTATTGATGAACCTAAAATCAATTTTTCTTCAAAAATCATGCATCTTTTTTCTCATGGTTATAATTTTTAGGTTCTTGCAAAGATGGTCTAGTAGTAGAATCCATTTGGATTTTTTATCATTCCTCTTTACAGAATGTAAATGTTTTCAAAGTTTTTGAACAGATGTTTACTTGTGGTTTTTCTTCTAACAGCTTACACATTTATTGTACCATGATTTATGCTAAGAATATATACCAAGATTGTAGACCTCTTTGGAAAGACCTTTAATATTTAGCTAAAAATATCCATGGTCCCCGGTTTGTGATTAGGGATTTTAATGTGATTCTTACCTCCAGTGAGAAAATGGCCCCGCCCCACTCTTTTATCTCCTCAATAGAATTTCAAACTGCTATTGAAGATAGTAATCTGGTTGAGATTAACCTCACTAGTACCAAGTTCACTTGGTATAAAAGACATTATAGAAAAGTGGTGGCTAATAAACTGGATAGGGCCTTCACGAATATCCCTACTCTGTACAAATGGGAAATTATCTCTAGTGCTACTCTCACTAATCTCAACTCGGATCATCATCCCATTCTTGTCAGTCTTTTTACTAAAAATCTCAGACCCATTCTTCCTTTCATATTTAATAATGCTTGGTCTGCTGAACCTGAATGTTCCAACATCATAAACAAATTGGAAGTCCATGAATCATCACAATGATGCCTTTGCTTGTATCACCAAATTAAAACTCCTTAAGCAATGTATCAAAGGCTGGTGTATCTCGAGTTCTAAACAAATTGACAAGGTCATATCTACTCTTGAGAATAAACTTATTCAAATTCAAAACACCAACACGAGATCTAACTTTTCTTTTGGATTCTCAACTAGAAATTAACACTTCTATGAAACTCAACACTCTTTTTTTTTCTTAAAGATAACATATGTAATCATATCTTTAAAACTAAATGGATATCAGATGGTGATAGAAACACAATGTTTTACAACTCCCTTCGAGGAATCAGAAAATTTTGCAGACCTATTACCTTTCTTAGAGACGAATATTAATTCATTGACACTAAGGCGGCCATTCCAAATCATGTTGTCTCTTACTTTGATAATATTTTCAATGGTACATATGTTAATAAATACCTCATTCCTGATGTCATTCTGGATTTGGTGAGTGTGGAGGACAATGATTATCTTTTAAGCATCCCTCTTGATCATGAAATCAAAGACACTATTTTTAGCCTTAATCATAATAGTGCCCTAGGACCTGATGGTTTTAATAATGGTTTCTTTCAACACTACTTGGAGGTTATTCATCTGGATGATTGAAAACTTGTCAAATCCTTTTTTCCAATGGTGTCCTTCCCCATGGAATAAATGCTCAATTTCTTACTTTAATTCTTAAAGTGGAAAATGCCTCTAAGATTCATCTCTTCATACCTATTTCTCTTATTAACACCCTTTTCAAAATCATTACGAAGATTTATGTTAATATACTTACTACTATATGCAATAAAATTGTCTCTTGGAACCAATTTGGTTTTATCAAGGGTGGGTCTATACAGGATTGCATCTGCCTTGCCTTGGAATGCACCAACATTCTTAATCATACCAAAAAAGGATTCAATATTGACATCAAACTTGATATTAAGAAAGATTCTGATACCATTGATCATAGTTTTATTTTCAAAGTCCTTTGGGGATTTGGTTTTAATGATAAATTAATCAGTAGGATAAACTCTTTGTTCAAATAAACATCTATCTCTATCCTTATCAATGGTTCACCTAATGGATTCTTTAAATGCACCAAGGGAGTTAGAAAAGGAGACTCTCTCTCTGTCATACTTTTTTCAATTGAAGAAGATTACCTAAGCATATTTCTCACTAGACTTTCTAATCAAAACAAGTTTAAACCTATTAAGGCCTCCATGAACTTGATTGTGCCCACTAATATCTTATAAGTTGATGACATCATCTTGTTCTTACAAGGTGATAATAGGAATATTCAAACTCTCAAAAATTCCCCATCCCATTATGAATAAATATCTGGTCAGATTATTAGTTGGAACAAATCCTTTGTGTTTTTTGGAAAAAAACTTTTCTTCTATTAGAAAAAATAATATCATCAACAATTTAGGCATCAAGGATGGATCATTCCCTTTCACTTATCTTGTTGTTCCAATATTTTGGGAAAGGCCTATTTCCAGTTACTTTTCTACCATTTTGAATCAAGTCATTGGTCATCTTTCCACTTAGAAAGGTAAATCCCTCTCAATGGTAGGTAGAATCTGTCTTGTGAAATCTACTATTGTCTCCAAAATGGTCTACTCGATGATGGTCTATAAATGGTCTACTGGTCTTCTTAAAAAAAATTTAGGCCCATAAAAATTTTTGTTTAGACTGGAAGCACTCTTAAAAGGAAGCTTGTGACCATTCCCTAGGATACTTTCTATAAACCCTTAGAAAAGGGAGGTCTCGACATAAAAAATATTAAGTTTTTAATGATGATATTCAAGCTAGGCTCACTTGGAGGTTGATTCACAACATCTCTAATTCCATTGCTTTTATAAAAGAAAGACTCCTTATGAAGTTAAAGAAATGAAACTAGAATTATATTTCATCTTCCATATAGCCATCCATTAGGCAATATTTCACTAATATTATGAATAATTCTATATGGATGGCTAGTTCTGATTCTTCCATGAATTTCTGGCTGGACAACTGGACTGGTTCTCCTCTAGTCTCCATGTTGAATCCCAATTCTCTTCCAACGAATACTAACTGCGCTCTTAGGGATGTTTTACTTTTTAATAACAATAATCTCCCCGACAACATCATTCATGTGATTGACAGGTATCCCTTCTCTAATTTTGATGACTTCCTGGTCTGGGAACCTGCTCAAAATGGCATCATTGATTCCAAAAGTTTTTACAAGCACAATTTTTTAAACTCTAATTCTAACTTTTGTTGGCTGAAATCCTTTGACAGACCTTGGATCAAACCTTAAATACTTACTCTGGTGTGGAATATCACTCACAGTAGAGTACCCACTGAGGTTTTTCTTCAATATTTTGGGATCCAACTTCACTCCAAGTTTCATCTTTGTAACCAACATAGAGAAGATACTAATCATCTATTTTTGTCTTATGCTACTGCTGAAGCTATTTGGAACTATCTTTTTGACATTTTTGCTTGTATATGGTTACACTCTGACTCAATCAGTTCCCAACTAACGCATTGTGTGTATTTTGATACCTCTCAGCAAATTAAGAATATTTTCGTAACTATGGTTGCTGAGCTACTTCACTTAATCTGGTATGATAGAAATGCTCTTCTTCATAATAATTTCTCATTTAGACTTAATGAAGGTCCAATGTGGATTCTTATTTTCATTAGAGATGTTGCCTCAATTCAAAAGGCTTATTATGACAACTCTGTCAGAGACTTTGAGATCCTTCATCGTCTCTAAATTGATGTAATTTACAAACAACCTAAACGCACTTTTGAGGTGTTCTATAAAGTCCCTCTTTCAGGATGGATCAAAGTGAATGTTGATGGTGCCTCTAAAGGCAACCTAGGACTTTCAGGTTGCGGTGTTATTTACAGAGACTATCTTGGTCAGTGCCTCGGATGCTTCTTTAGCAGTTGTGGTGTTGCCTCATCTCTGGAAGTGGAAATGATGGGTGTTATCCATGCCATTGACTTTGCGAAGCAAAATGGTTGGAGCAACATTTGGATTGAAAGTGATTCGACTACTATTTTTCAGGCCATTTGGAATGGTGTAGTGCATCTAGCCTAGCTAATTACTACCTGTTGGATGAATTGTATTGATTTTCTTATGGAGACTAACTTCATCGTCACTCATGCCTTCCGTGAAGTGAATATGGTGGCAGATGGTCTTGCGAATAAGAGATTCAATCATGACACAACTTGGCGGGATGACCTGCCCGATGATATACTCCCTCTTTATTATAAATATTGTAATAAGATTATGTCCTCTAGACTCATGTAACCTTTGTTTTATATTGAATAAATTGTTCCTTAGTCTTTGACTGAGGTACCACCTTTTTAAAAAAAGTTGTGTATGATTGTCTAAAAGTGTTCAGTTGGTTATTTTAATTTATAAACATGATTAATTAAAACATTTGACATCCATTACAATATAATTTAATGGATATAAGAAAATTTAATGAGATATGAATAATTTTACTAGGTTAAGTGGGTCCATAGTGGAATATAGTGTCAAATATGTTATTTCATTTAGTTAGGTTCTCTTTGATTTCCCATTTAGATTATGTTTATTTGATACTATTATTTATTTTGATTGATCCCTCTTTGATTACTTATTTGGAGTGTATTTGTTTAAAATTTTTATTTATTTTTTTGGTCCCTATTTTATTTCTAATGTTTAAATTATTTATAGAGATGTGATTTAATTAATTTTTCTGAAATTTTTGAGTAATTTTATGAAGATATGATAAAAATAATAGGAATAAAATTTTAATGGAAAGACTTAAAGAGAGTGAGACTTGATTCAATGGGGTGATTTCTCAAGATACTATAGGTTAATTATATAAGTTTTAATATGCTTTCTTTCACATGTGGCCAAAATATTAGAGTAAAATGTTTTCTTTTATCAAGATTCTATGGGCCAGAGCACTATGTTTTTTTTCTCCATAATCCTAATGGATCGACCACCATGTTTTCTTTCTCTAGGTAGATAAGGGTTGGATCTATATGTTTCATTTATCTATGTGGATAAAAATAAAATGGTTTATTTCTCTAGATTACTAAGGATAGGAATGAGATTAATTATTTATTTAAGTTCATAATGGCCAAAGTGAAAAGTTTTCTTTTGATGTGAGAGTTACAGATCAATACAACAATTGTATTTCACCAAGTTCTGGATCATTTAATCAACAAGTATTCTTATATCCAAGTGATTTTGGGTCAGTACAATAGAAATATAATCATTAAGGACTTTCAGTTTAGAGAAATATTGATATTTTTTTCTAAGGATTTATGGGATTGTGAAACATTGATATATATTCTACAAGGACTTTAAATTAAAATTGATGATACTTTATCCACTATTTTTTCTATTATTACAACTAATTTCGTAATTTTTGGTATATCTAAAATAAGGTATGGTTTTTATGCATTCAATTTCCTCATGCATGTTATTGGTGTATCTGGTGCATTAGTGTATTTATTATCACTCCATGATTATTTACATACCATAATACACCATGAAAAATGTGTGAGGTCAGGAAGAAATCACCAACTAAGTCCTTATACTCACACCCTTCATGAATATCTTGTCTGTATGTGTAAAAAATGTATTTTTTTTAAAATATATAGGGATCAATATGTAACAATGGTCATTAATATTTGAGAAGGATTTTTTAGATATTGGTTTAGTGTTGAGACCTAGGCCAACTATATGTACGACTAGAGTACTCTAATTTTGATTACTTTTAGTTTATTATACATATGATCCACTTATAGTGATCATGTTATACCATAAATATGATTGTTTTGACTTGATATGACCTGAATTTATTTTTAGATGGTCATTATTAGGTTGATGGTTGATTTTTTATTGAATATACATTGTTAAAATTTTTTAATATTAGTTTATAAATATTACTTATTTATTACTTGGGATTTTATATTAAGGTTAAATATCTCTACAGTGATGGATGAATAACCCTTGGACCAACTTACAAATATTTGGAAATCTGGAATGCATCTAATTTCATATGGAATTTTGATTTAATTGGGGTAGATTGGTATTGGTTCAAGACACTACACTACCAAACTTGCATCACCATTATATTATAATCCAACCTTTATATATTTTAAATCAAAGAAATGTTCCTTCACTGTGTTTCTCTCAGTGAAAGGGAATGAGAGGATGGTTAAGGGAGAGGAGAAGAAAGATACTTCTTTGGTCATTATTTATGATATTAATTCTTTATAGGATGAAAAATAATATATTATCACTCTTTCCATCAATGAACATGATATACAATATACTAAAATTTTACATCACATATCCCATTATTAAAAATATATTACTATTGGGAATCATTTATTAGTCATATTAGTTTAGAATACTTTACCGGTTATATATGTCATGCTTTCCAAGCCTAATGAAACTAAAAAATGTAATATGAATGATTTTTTATCTACTAGTTTTCTTCAAAAAAATGTAAACATGATTTTATAAAAAGATTACTATGGGTAAAGAAAACTCAAATAATTACTTGAACCAGTTATATCTTATCAACATGAAGTTAAAAACCCCAAAAATTGAATATATTTATGTAACTTTTGAATGATATGTTTGAACAAGTTCATTATATTTGTTTAGAAGTTGAAACATTAGTAAAACTACTCATTAATAGGGTCCAAATTTTAGAGGAAGTGTTAAATAATCTCAAGGAAGGGGAATAGCGGCATAAAATACATATTAATAAGGTAGTAATAGGAATGGAAATATAAAATACATATTAATAAGGTTCGATAAATAATGAATTCAATTGACTCAAAACTAAAAAAATATCTTAGTTTATTTTCTATTTTATATATACTCACATTAGTTTATAAAAAATTGTTTGCTTTTTACACCTTTATTACTAATTATTTTAATTATTTATTATATATTTTATTTATTCATTCCCTTCAATTATTTTTTATTATCACAAAGGGTGATATGGGTAAGGATAGTAAGTTTATATATAAAAATATTTAATTAAATTTTATAAGAATATATTAATCTATATATTTTCAATACTATTTATAAAATTATTAAATTCCTATCAGTTTAAAACTTTACATTGTATTTATTTCTATAATTTTAATTATAACATAATATGCCTTGTGATAATCAAAAAGAGGGAGGTTTCTGGGTACTTTTATATATTATTGTGATAACTTGGACAAGACTACCTGAACAATGACTGATCTAAAGGTGTTATTTAACCTTAAGAATGCATCCCCTTACACCAGAGGCTTATAAATAGTTGTGAGAGTTAATAACTAATGTTTTTGAAATGATAATTTTAGTTTCAAAACATAAAATATCAATCAAATAATAGATACATATTACATCATCAAAGTAATCAAAGAGATTTATATCTAAGAGATAATAATTAACAATATATAAACATCAATATAGGGTAGAATATTGACCCATGTTGAATATAAATTTATGCATACAAGGGTATTATCCACTAGTATAATAATGTATAAAATTAAAAAAAATGAAATACTAAAATTAGGAACAACCAAAAACCCAAGTCCCTACTTGGTGCTACCACTAAAACCAATCAAAATTCCCCATCTAGATCAAATGTAAAACCTATAACTTGTCCTTATTAAAAAAATTGAGTTTATAAATTCACCAAATTGGATGTTCATAGTGTAAACATAAAACTCAGTAGGTCACCACCAATAATTATCCTAATATATTCCATAATATATCAGGTGTATGTATGAATAAAAAATAAATAAATTATTAACATACAAAATAAAAGAAATCAAGTTGGGTTAATGTGTACTAACCATACCACCATGATACCCAACCCTACCTGGTTAAAACAAATCAAGTGTGGCATTAAAATTTTGTAAGTATAGCAAAAAAAATGAATTCATCCTAGCCTATAACCGGTTTGTCCATGCCAGTATAGGAATGAATATCAAGGAAGTGGATTGTGATATATTTGATGGAATAAAAAATATTTGTTGGTATATAACTACATATACTTATAGAAATCAAATGGTCAAGGGGTAGATCTTGAAATTCCACACTCAGAGACGGAATTTATTTTTAAATTAGATTATAACGTACCACTATCTCTCATGCATCTTAATAGTGAATCATGACACATTTTTTAAAACACAAGATGTACTTGATGAGTAGATCCCGAAATGCCTCATTTGGGAGAAGGAGTACCTAGTTGGTAAACCATGACATACCACTAGAAAATAGGACACTAATGAGGGTTATATATTGAAACATCACACTTAGATAAATAAATTTTAGATGTTATATCATGATACACCATCATATAGACACATCTGATGACCTCTAAGTCAACCTTGGGTCTCTAGTGCTTGGACCACTATTGAGGAACAAGTTTTGTCTCGCATACATACTACATAAACATATACAGCATAAAAATATGGTTTATATCAATAAAAAAACTTTTCCTAGATCTTATATATCCATAAATCTACATCTATCTCTCTTATAAAAGATAACATGCAAGAAAATCACAATCCCAAATTAACTGTATCATCTCAGTTTCCTATATATAGCACATCGATGAAATCATAAACCTCAAAACCTTAAATACCTTAAGAATATACCATTTTAAAACCCCAACTAATCATTCATATCATTTTAAAATTGGAAGATGAACTAAATTCCCACGATATTCCCACTATTAGGTCTCAAGGAACCTACCTCGACTTCCTCTCATATCCCTAACCCAAAGGGAATTCACCCAAGGCGAGTAGGATAATCATAATCCTCTTTTACATACCCAACCATCCTATAATAATGTGAAAGTAACGAAAACATAAAAAATCCCTCAAACTACCTACAATTAGTCTATACACCTATGAAAACCAAGTTGTGTAAAACTTCCCACTAAAGGCCCATGATTTAGCATACCTCAAATTTTATATCAAATAAATTTTAAATCGAAAGAGGAAAATATAAAACATTTTTATTCTTCCTAAGTGACACTAGGTACACCCATGATACATGATTTCCCTTGAAATAACTCTAATAAAATCAAAAAAAATAACATTTCTAAGACTATAAGGATGCTCTGGGTTCACAACTCACATTCCCTTCAATTTACTCCCAACTGTGGAGTTCCAAGGTCAATATAACATACCCTTAACCTTACCTAAACAATTTCCAAAACCCATACCTAACTATTACAACTACCCAATGACTTAACAACTTGGAATTATTTTAAACAACCCATTAATAATCTTATTAATATATTCATAATTTATTACATTATCCAATACCCTTTTTATGTCCATCGAGTGTAACAAGTGACAGTTCTCTCTTGGATACATAACCATTGAGTGTCTCTAAATTTCTAAAATATGCTAAAAATACCTTCTATTCACATAAAAGAATATAAAATATCTTAAAACTCAATTTATAACTCATTCTATAACAACACTGACTCGATTGCCCAAACAGAATTTAAATGAACCACCAAAAGACCTTAGGTGAACCTCTTAGTTCTTAGAGGTTGGGATAAACATCTAGGGTTTAATATAATATGAGTGGAAGGTGTTTTTTTCTCTATATGTTTAGCTAAATAGTACATGTGTCTAGAAAAAATTCAATATAATCTCTGGGGTTATCCAATGTGCAAACCCAAAAACATTTTCACCCAACACTGGTGAACTTGTTATTCAAACCATAAGGGTTGTACACCATGAAACGACTATATAAAAAATGCATGAATATAATCCATTCCATAAACTGACATGAATCCTAAAAAATGAGTGAAATCATATTTCATTGTACAAAAATAATGGAAAAAATGTGTCCTAAAGGACCCCAAAGGATATGTTCCATGAGTGGAAACCCCAAGAAAACAATTGTAGACATCCCCATCACATCGACACAATAAGTCCACAAAAAAATATTTATAAGACTCTTCATGTTCTCTATACACCAAGAAGATTTAACACCTATTTCATATAAGATCAAAAAAATATATAAACATCCCACTATTATTTTGTTATCTAAAATTCAATACATGAATCTTCATTCCCACTAAGGTGTCCATGCAGGGTTTGATTATATGCATACTCAGTAGGGAACCACCAACATGCCCAAACTCAGTTCTGAATCTAGTTTTATGCATGAACATGTCTACATATTTATATACATATATGATAAAATATATTTATAGTAATACAACATAAATATCATGGAAAAGGAAATAAATAAACATTAGATGGATATATTAAAATCTATCTCATGTAACTCCTAATACTGGGGGGCCTATACCTATTTTACTTACATCAGGAAAATCCTAGAATATGATATGGTTCAGGTTGTAAAACCATGTCACCCATCCCTATCAAACCTATTAGAAAGGTAGTTACAAAACATGCTCATCCCAAGGGAAAAGGAAAATGGTATACCAATTTGGGGACTAAGACTATTTAGGGGAATAGGGGAAGTGTTATACAAATCCAGGGTGTTATGATACCTTCTAAACAACAAGTTCTAATCAAGTTGTATCTAATTTTAAAATATTAAAATAATTTAAATACCCCTTCTATAATGATCATGGAATATCAAGTAATAATATTTTTCTAAGTGTAATAAAAACAAAATAGTTATCATGATTATAAACATAAAAGATAGAAATGATTCAATATGTTACACTACCGATCATATCAACATGGCATGTTTTCAAGTTTCATATTTACATGGAATAAAACATGGGAATATCAAGAATATTATATCATTAATTCAAATGAGTAAACAAGACACAAGATAATCCTAGAAAAAATCACTAAGCATGATGAGGAAATCACAAATACTATGGTATGATTTTCATTCTATGTTTATTTCCTCCATTCCAAATAAGGCATTAGATATGTTAATGAGGTAACAAGTGTGAATTGGGGATAAAATATTCAAGGTAATATTTATGGAATTGCTCATAATTTATTCTTATTCGATTTAACCCTAAAGGGGGGAAGAACACGGTATAAAAGTTGAGTTAATACATTGATTCAAATGTAAAGTTCTTTTCAAAAAAATATTTCCATATTTGAAATCTATTTTAAAAATGTTAACCATTTTCATGAGAATCTTAACTATAAAGTATTGTATTAAACCTTATATTATACCACATAAAACGGATATGTTCTTTATCAAAGTCCATTTATAGTTGGTAAAAACACTTCCCTTATCTTTTATTAAAAAAAATAAGTGTACATAATTGTCATTAAAAATTATGATTTTTTAAAAATAAATATGATGTCAGTTTAAAATAAATAAGTGGTTTTGTAAACACAATACACTAGTTGAGGTATTTCAATAAATTAATAATAATATTTTTATATTAAGTAAAGGTTTATTTGATTAATTATTGAAACATTAATTTTTAATCAGGAAATAACTTCATTTAGAAAAACAAGAAGTTATATGAGTTGTTCACTTCCTTCCACTTAATTATCCTGATCATTGGATAGCCACCAATATAACTCTTAACTAGGGTTAAAATTTGATTTTTGAATTAAAAATCATTTATTTTGTGGTGATTTTAAGTGACTAACTTAGAAAACATGGTACATGTGCACAAGGGTATTCCAAAATGTAAAATGGTAAAGATATTCAAGCCTCAATTTCATGATCATAAAAAATTCACAACTAGGAAACTATGAGGGCATAGAATGTTCAGAACCATTTATTTAATACTACATATAAAGAAAATTATAACATGTTATGACATGGAATCAATTAAAATAAATCAAAAAAAGTCTAGCAAAACCAAGGCAAGTCTCTAAGTACAGAAAACTTTAGAAATAAAACAATAAATCATGTTAAAAAAACATTATAAAATAGTTGAGTATACTAATCAATGTAAACAAAGAAGGGTTTCACAATTAATACTTTATCAAAACTAATTTCTTAATAAAACTATAAACCATAGTTTTAATGAATGGATTTAAAAAAAAAATTAAAAATATCTTTAGAATCCAAAAAATATATTCCACTTGACTTAATAAAATGGTTTTAAAACATCAATTCATAGTTCCAAAATAATATTAGGATTTATTAATAAACTTGGAAAAACCAATGGTGTTAATTTCTTAGGTATATCCTGGAAGTTCACTAAAGGACTGGGAACCACCTTCCTTATACATAAGTGATCTTTAACTTTAATAATATCATAAATACATACTCAAAAATCTACCAAACTACCCATAAAATCCATTATGAAACATTTTATAAACAAAAAAATCCAAAATATATATATCCACTATAATTAAGGATCTATTAAACCTAATGAAAACCAAAGAGGATGGCTCAAAAAATTTATTCAAACTTTTAAAAACATGAATCCCCAATCTAAACCACCCCATCACAATCTAATTATAACCTAGAAATTATAAAAACTCTAGAACAAATCACTCCCCTCTTATATAATATCAAAGAAGAAACCAAAGGTAGATATATTTCACACTAGGGATTAATTTGTACAAGAGAATATGAATCCATTTGATTAGAGGTGATTTCACAATGTCATGGTGTCATCACAAATCAAAATATACAACAAATATAGAATAAAAAAAGGATAAAGAAGAAGAGAGGGGGAGAGATTAAAGAAGATGATTGACATTAGATTCATTGGAAGAAATCATTTTGAATTACCCTTAATTCAAGAGTCATGAGAAGTGGATTAAGGGAATTCAAATAGACCATAAGTGGGTTGGTCAAATAGAATAAATAAATAGGGGTACAAAGTAGGGTTCAAATAGGAATAAAGGGGTGGAAAAGAAATGATTAAAATATCCACCTTAAATGAAAATATTTTTTGGACCTAGAGAGTAGTCTCTATGTTGTCATCAGGTACCTGAGGGAACACCTAGGTGCTCTTCCCCCATTTTCCAGCTCATTCGGTACCCAATGGGCCCCAATTGGTACCAGGTGTCATCTATAGCAAAATAATATAGGTTATATCTCCTTCTATCCTAATTGAACCCTTGAATTACCTCCCAAAACTCAAACCATTCCCAAAAACACCTATGATTCCATCATCAAACATCAAAATCATCAACCAAGTCTCAAAATTAAAACTAAAACCTCAAAAAAAATAAAAAAATCAAAAAAATATTATTCTATCACAAACCAAACTATATAAATTCCACCTATAATTGAATCTACAAGGAAATGGATGTTACATTTCTTCCCACCATAAAACTTTTCATCGCTAAAAATTAGAACTACTTATTCATTCCAATTTTCCTACATCCTAAAGATTGTATATCAAATTATCATCCCAAAAACCAATATATTTCTAAGTTATCAATTCATGATTAAATATTTATCTAAAAAAAAGCACCGTGATTCTAATGCATGACCTTTAAATCCAACCCTCGGGCATAAAAATTTTAAGATTTCATGATTCACAAGGTATACTAAGTATTATCTCATGATTACACATCCCAAATCAACATCACATATCTAATGCATGATGTGCCTAACAAATATATATTCTAGTACTAAATATAAATGATAAATTTAAATATTATAATACATTTAGAAAAACTACCTTAACCCCAACACAAGATCTCCAAAATCAATACAGCCCACCATATATTATAACATCTCAATATCTAAGGGCTTACTAAGATTTCTGAAATCATCAAAACATTACTAACTAAACTAATCTCATTCTTATGGGATCCCCTCCATAGATATTATCAAGGTTTTACCCATGCCTGACCTACCACTAAGATTCAATTTATTAAAACATCCACTTGTCAAAATAGTTTTTGTAAGGAACAAATTATATTTTCAAAATCAAACATCATACCCATTTCCCAAAACACTAAATTTTACAAAATTTTGTCTATTTATAAACTAATGTTTCTAAAACACTAACCTAATTGTGAATTTTCAAAAGTAAACATTTCAAAACACTTGATTCCTCAAAATTTTCTCATTTAAATACTCAATTTAAGAAAATACAACCTTGAATCATTTTACCAAGAAATATACATTCCATATTACTCATCACTTTTCGAAAACCCTTTTTCATTCAAAACATGAGATTTTAAAACAATTTTTCCCAATTTATAAGAATTGATGGGTTCTATAAAAATACTCATAAGTTATAGATACATTTCACTTAACATGACATGATAGAAATATAAATGGATCTCTAAATAAAACAAATTAAAATAGTTATACAACATATTTTGAAACATAAAATAGGTAATATTATTTGGAAAGGAAACTCTATTCATAGGGTATATATCATACTCAAATAATAGTCATAAAAAATTATACCAGTACTTTAAAAATCAGTAAATAGGTAGAATTCTTTGAAATAAAATCTAATCATTATGTAGGTATAATTCTCATAAATTTAAATCATGTTACATTTTTATAATACCTTACCAACAAGAATTGATTAATCAATCATAACACAGGTCATATGTGATTGACATTAATAAATTAAATCTGAACTAATAAAGTATATTTTAAAGTATTATTAACCTTATTATAATATATTTAATTAATTTAGATGATTCATATATTTTAAATATATTAATTCTTATGAAATTCACTTTATCTAATGGACCACTCGAACATGTGTTTCATTTACCAAAGAAATTAATGACACCTGATTGAGCCCTAAAACCTTCATCATAATTCTAAAAAATAGTATTTTGATATCTATTAAACAATTCCTCACCCTAACCTATAGTTCATAAACCATATACCTAGATAATCTTGGTAACTCAGGTTTCCACTATAGTTGTATTGGAAAAACATATACACAGTGTACCCCCTAGGTTACAACATCCTATCTCCTATATAAAATACAAAATTATAGATCCAATATATCCTCAAATAATAATATAATATAATTATGTAATGAACCTTCCCTGATCACCTAAATGGTATAGTTCCAGATCTCTAAAACACCTTAGGTGCACCCCTATTCCCCAGATATTGGAATAAACATTGAGGGTTTAATATAATGTAAGTGGGAGGAAGTTTTCCCCTTTAATATTAAATACATAATAAAAGTGTCTATACAAAAAGCTATAATAGAACTTGGATTTTTTAGAAATTTAGACTTGAAAATATTGTTACCCAATACCGACATACCTGTTAGTAAAACCATAAGGTCAATACACCAAGAAAAACTATATAAATCATTCATATGTATCAACCAGTATAGAAACTCACATTAAAATTATAAAATGAGATAAATAAAAACATATTTTATCACACAAAAATAAATAAAAACAAATTTTTCCTTAAGGATTCCAAAATAAAGGTTCTATGAGTGGTAACCTTAAGAAATTAGTTATAGAAAGCCCCAATACACTCGCACCACAAGTCCATTAAAATTATTTATAAGACTCTTCCAATGATCTTAACATAAAAAGGATCTAACTCCTATGTCATCATAGATCAATAAATACATAAACATCCCACAGATAATGAGGTTCCTATAATGAAATGAATGAAGTTTCATGTCCAAAAAAGGTTTGCATGTATCATGTGAGAATAAACATTATTTATAGGTCACAACTAATGTGACTCAACTTAGTAGTGAATAACCATGTGTATACATGAACATTTATACATGTTTATATACATATATGATAAAATATTTTTTAAGAAACAATATAAATATCAAAGAAAAGTAAATAAATATACATTAGGTAAATATATTAAAAGTTATATCATATAACTCCCTATACCAACAGAATCCATACATGTTTCACCTACTTTAGGCTAGTCCTTTAATTTAAGATAGGATAGGTAAGGAAACCATGTCACCCATCCTAGTCAAACTTAATCTAATGGAATTTGGGGAACATTTCCATCCTGGGGGTAGGTAAATGGTATACCTATTTAGGTCATAAGCCTACAATAGGGAATAGGGTAAGGGGTATACAAATTCTGTTCATCGTGATCTTATCCCAACATCAAGTTCCAAAAATGTTTAACCTTCTTGGAAAATATATAAATCATACAAGTACCCCTTATATAATTCTCATATAATATCAAGTAAAAATAGTTCTTTGAGTGTAATTCAAATATAACCATCGTCATTCTTATCATTATGAAAGATAGAAATGATTCTCTATTATACACTAGTTTTCATATCAAAATGGAATGTTTTCAAGTTTCATATTTACGTGTAATAAAAACATGTGCATACTAAGAATACTATCTCATGAATTCCAATAAGAAAATAATACATAAATAAAAAATGGAACAAATCACTAATCATGATAAGGAATTCACAAATATCATACATAAACTATGAGATAATTTTCATTCTATGTTTCATTACCTACTTTTCAAACAAGGCACTATGTATATTAATGAGGTACCAAGTGTGAAATAGGGATAAAATAAGTAATTAATACCTATGGAATTATTCATAAGTCATGTATAGTGAATTTAACCCTAAAGGATGGTAGAATAGGGTATAAAAGTTGAGTTAAAACATTGATTCAATTGTAAAGTTCTTTGAAAAATAATATTTCCATATTTGAAATACATTTTAATAAATTTAACTATTTGAAAAATAAATATTAACTATAAATTAAGGTTTTAAAACTTATATTATACCACTTAATTGGGGTAAATTATTTATATAAATATATTTTTAGTTGGTAAATTCCTTACACGTAGATTTTATTAATTAAAAATATATACACTTAGTTATCATTGAAAATAGTTATTTGTTTAAAAATGAGGATAGTTTTAAATAAAGAATTTGTTTTTTAAATCTAATATGATAGTTGAGGAATTTGAATAAATTTTTACATAGTATCTTAATTTTAGAAAAACATTAATTCATTAATTATTGAAACATTGTTTTTTAATTAGGTAACAACCTGGTTTAGGAAACTGAGAAGGTATAAGAGTTGGTCACTATCTTCAACCTAACTAGACTAGTAATTAACTCCTCACTAATACAACTCTTAACTGAGGTTAACATTGAATTTTTTACTTATAACACATTTGCGCTATTGAAAAATTAAGTTATCGTATTAGAAAACATGGTGGGGGGACATGAGGGTATGCCTAAATAGAACATGGTTGAGTTGTTCAAGATTCAATGTCAAGTTCATAATAAATTAAAAACTAAGAACCTCTAATTATATATAATGTTCATAACCATTTATGAAATATTTCTAATAAATAATCTTATAACATTTTCTGACATGGAAACATTTGAAAGAATGAAAGACAAGGATATAAAAAATAAGTAATTTTCCTAAGTACATGGAAATTTATAAATAAAAATGAATCAAGCTTAAAAAACTTTATATAATATTTGAAGTGTAGTAATAAATGTAAAAAATGAAGTATTATACTATTATGAATTTATTGAAACCTGAATATTAATAAAACTATGAACCTTATGTTTAAGTAATGTATTGAAAATAATTTTTAAGATACTCTTGAGATTCCAATAAAATTATTCCACTAGGTTTAGTAAAATAGCTTGAAAACATCAATTCATAATTCCAAAATAATATTTTTGATTTGTTAATAACTTTTGAAAAACTAGTGGAAATCATGTCCCAAGCATAGCCTATAAGTTTTCTAAAGGGTTGAGAACCACTAACCTTATACATACATGATATTTAATATTTATATGATCATTAATATATACTTTAATGGATACCAAACAACCCATAAAATCCATTAGGAAAAATTACATAAATAATGAATCCAAGATATATATACCACCACAATAATTAAGGATCCACTAAAACCAATGTAAACCTAATTAAACAACTATAAAAATCCATTCAAACTCATAGAAACATAAATCCATGATCCAAACCACCCAATCACAATCCAATTATAACCTAAAAATTATAAAAAACCTAGAAAAAATTACACCCCTCTCACTGTAACACCCCAGGTAAATAAAGAATATGACATTTTCATATTTATCCATATTTGTGAATAAATTATTAATATGACTTTAAAGGGGACGCTATGCTCGATGGCATACCCAACACGCAACAACGAGTTTCTTGGGAATCTTACGTTGCACTCTAATAATAAAATAATATTATTTTAAATAGTAGTTAACATGTAGCCGTTGTATTGGCGGGAATGGATATAAATAACTAAAATATGATTATATATGTTTTTTAATGTTTTTACATTTATCCAATAAAAGATAAAGGCATAAAATACGGAAATAATTCGATTTTAGGCGTATATGCCCTAGTTTCCACTAAAGGTTCACTTATCGCCTTTTGATGGCGAACCGTCATTAAATATAGTTTTGTTCACTCTTATACATTCTATTGGACCAAATAAAACTCTTCTTAGGAATTGGGACATCAAAATTTACTTTGTGTAAATTTTTGGTATCTTTCCGATAAAGTTCATTTTTTTAAATGAATAGTGTAAAATGTTGTATTTTAATTCAAAACCTATTTTTAATCTAATTTATTTATATGATTAGAGTATCTTTTGAATTGGTTTGAAAGTGAAATTAGAATATATTTTTACCATTAAATCTAATAGTGGTCGTTGGAATTAATTTTACTTTGAAATCAGACTTAAACTAGTGTCAATCTTTTGATACTTATTGTTTCATAAAAACACGCTATTTGATCTGACAGCGGGAATTAATTATTAAATTAATTAATGTGACTTATATGTTTTGAATTTTGTAAAATAGACTTCATTTTTGAATTAGGAATATCAAATATATCTTAGGGTGAATTTTTGGGATTTTTCTGAAAAACTTCAATTTTTTATGAATAGTGAAACCACTAAGTGGTACTTATAAAAACTGATTTTTCCGTTTAAATGTAATTTTTCCATCTTTGTGTTTTTAATTTCAAAAATCCGAAATACATGGTTGTCATTAAGAAGTAAAATATGGTTCAATGGGATAAAAATAATTTTTTGGTGAATAATAACTTATTAAGTTTTTAATCGCAATTAGAGGTAATTAGTGTAGTTTATGGTAAGAATAATGTTTTAATAAAATAAAATGACCTAGACACATGTCCTACCCTCATTTTATGTGTCATGGCCGACCAATACAATCCATGGGTCAACTTGGGGACCCCATGGAGCCACTTTGGTTGGAAAATGACATTAATATCTTTTTATTTAAAGTTAAAGTAAAAATGAGACAAACATGAAATGTTTTACTAAAACAATTTTTAAATGGGGTTATAAAAATTCGATTGTTGACTATAAATATTCATTGAAAATCTAAAAATATTTCCTACATAATAGTATTTTTTTTATAATTTTTAGACATTTAATAAATTAAATTATTTATGACATCATGATGATGCAGCGATGACCTCATTATTTAACGATTTAAATAAAATGGAAAGATAATGTAATATCTAAGACCTACACATGTCCAAAACCTATTGGATGAGTGGATTTTGAACACTTATCACCTTATCCTCGAAACACATCAATGTGGGACCTCTTAAATCCGAATACCATTTTAAAATAAAGTGACTTTTCTTTACCTTCCAAGAGTGTCCCTCCTCTCCTCTTATAAAAGGCCCCCACCTCTACCTCCTTACCCACACTCCCAAAGCCTTTGGCTAGGCCAACCTCTGCCCATTTTGTCTCTCCACTTCCCTCTCTTACTCCTTGAAGCCTCAATTTGGACATAAGTCTTCCCAAGGAAGCCTTTGAGCTCAAACCAAAGGGAGTTACCCGATTTTAAGGTAATGTCTTCACTTGTGTCCTTTTGTTTTATTTTGATTTTCCAACCCCCTAAACTCTTTTTATTCCTTTTTTTTGTAACAAATACAGTATCTTCAATATACTAGGATGTTGTTATAAGAAGGATTCGAGCTACACTTACACACACCTACATCTAATGGTTAAAGAACATACTGTTTCTGTGGATGGCGAATTTTTGCCTCCTGAAACGATGATTGTTCAACATTCTTCTAACACATTCAAAGGTGGCCATTAATATGACACTATATTTATATGTGATATATAATATGTTTATGTTTTCCTTAAGCTTCTGTATTTTTTATTTTGGGCATACCTTTATGGTTTCCATTATGGGTAAACGTGATATCTTCATTTAAGGAAGTGCGGACTACCGCCCCCTCAAAGTGATTTGATTCGTTAATACCTTATGTGGTACGTATAAAGGATATATTTAATAATATTATATATGATACCATACTGGAATTAAAATAATATTATGTATCATTATGTTTTAATTCCATTAAATATGAAATAGAAATGGAAGTAGCGTTCATGCGTACGTATGGCTTACCGTCTCCATGAACGGTACATTTCATTTCTTATCAAAAAATGTTATGTAATATTATAAGTACATATATATAATGGATATATATGTAATATATTACATAAAAATTATGGATATCATTATGGAATTATAACATATATATATCTCTCTCATTTTGTTTTAATTCCATTAATATGACAAAAAAATGAAAGTAGCGTTCATGCGTACGTACGGCCTACCGTCTCCATGAACGGTGCTTTTCTTTTTTTATCTCCAAATGATATGTAATAGTATGAAATGAATATTTACTGGATATATATGATATTTTAATCATTAATACTATTCTGGAAATTATTTACTTATAACTACATGGGCAATATTTTTTCAAACAAGTTCATTTTTCACTCATGTACCAAACATCGGCAAAAACATATGATATGAACTAACATTATTAAACAATTATTATAACATTATAATATGTGATATTAACTGAATAATAATATATAAAAGAGGTACTTAGGAAATTATTAATTGACCAAAGTTTATTATTCATGAATATAAAGAAACGAACAAGACAAGTTGGACTTGAGGTAAGGGATCTTACTCCTCTCTTCCTTTTTCAGTACACTCTTTTATGTCATTCCCTCTAAAGCTCATCTTTCTTATTATTGGGATGTTATTTTATATTAAACTTACTGTAATTTTTATGTTCATGTGATGAGAGACCCTATTCTCTCTCATCAATCCATTTTGGAAGTTTTGAGTGGCGCCGTTAGGCTGCCGAATTTTCATAAGAGATCTAGCCTCTCTCTTTCTTTTTAAGTACTCTCCTTTATGTCACTTCTTTTAAGCTCCTATTTGTTATGTTGGGGGATGTTCTTTTATATTACTCTTTCTATAAACTTTAAGTTAATATTATGAGATACCCTATTTGATCTCATCAATCCATTTTTGTAAGTTTTATGTGGCGCTGTTAGGCTGCCGAGTTTTTGTAAGGGATTTTTCATCTCACTTTTATTCCCGTGAGATTTATGATACATTTGCCACAATTTCCTTTGAGTGGTGTATGTACTATCCATTATTCTACTCTTTGTGTAATATACTTTAGTTTATGAGTATTTACATCAATGATTTATTGTCCTTCTTTCATGGGGTGTATGTTTTGAAAGATACCCAAGTCGGTAAGGGAACCTTTCACCCTCCTCTTTTTTAAAAGACTTCTTTTGTTGGGTATTTTAATTTACATATTGTTATGTTGGTATATGTTCTCATATATCCTTATTGATGTAAATTTTATGTCCAAGTGATGAGATACACTTTTTATCTCTCATCAACTCATTTTGATGTGACGTCGTTAGGCTGTCAAGGGAACTTCTTAACCCAATTTCGATTTCTTTGGGTTCAACATGTAGTTATTGAATATGTCATCCTTTGAATATGTGTGAATGACCTTTGATTATTTTACACTTAATATCCACTTATATTTGGTGTATTATTTTGTCACACATAATTATGTAATTGATTTATCCTTAAACCAAGGATACCGTCTTTGTAAGGGACTTCGTCTCAATCTCCTTTCATTGAGGAATATTCTGTTTTATACACAACCTTCTTTTATACGGTGTATAAACCTCTTTGAATTTTAGGTTTATTCAAAAGGAATATTTTTTATAAAAAGTATTTATTAAATGACAAAAGGGAATGTTTTTGTCGTATGTATGCGGCGACAATGACTTCTCCGCCGTCGTGACCATTATTTGAGTTTCGTCTTCCTCTACAAGCCATACCTTCTTTTTAAAAGAAAAATAAATACCATGTTTTACTTTTCTTTTATTTTGGTATTTAAAATGGTTTTCATAATGTTTTTATATCAATGTGTTGTATTTATATCTTGTGATTGAAAGGTGGAAATGTTATGTTTCCTTTATGCATGTTTTATGTGATACAATTATGTTGAGGTTCTTGGGCATTGTTATGAAGACGGGTGGTTCCGTGATAAACTAAGGGCGGGTGAGCCCGATATAGCTCTCCAATTCATTGGGTAACGCGAAGGAGTGAAAAGTTAAGGTTTCTCCGAAGAGATTTAGGGAATATACTGTGATGGGTATTCCAAACGTAACCAAGAGGGTTACTCCCTACGTAATAATGTTATGAATGCCTCAAGTTACCTTTATGTCTTATGACTTCTATGATTTATTCATGATTTAATGAGGTATGTTAAAGTGCCTATGTTTTATGGGTAAAGTATGATTTTATTCTTATGTATATATGAACTCCCGTTTCCTTTCCATATTTTTATAACCCTTACTGAGCTTTTTATGCTCATCCCAAGTTTTTGAAATGTTTTTCACAGGTCAAGGGAAAGGTACATGATGTGATGATAGTGTCAAGGATGTGTCAAGAAAGAATCCATGTTTTATTTTAAATATGTTTCCGTTTATGGGAAGAATAAATAATGTCTTTTATGTAACCACTTTGTTTAAATGTGGAATGTAATGCAAGTTTCATGATCTAATTCTCTAAAACTCTAAACCTGAAAAGATCCTCAACGTGTAATCTTGTAATAACTCAAGATTAAGTAAGGTTTAAAGCTGGGGACTTATAGTTTGTATCAAAGGTCGGTTTAGATAACTTTATAGGTTAGGGTATTCTTTAATCATAAGTGACATTACCATAATGGTTAGGATTTCAGAAAGAGTCCTAGTTTTAGATAAAGTAAATGAGTAAGTATATCTTAGTGTTTACCTTCCTCATTAGTACATGATGGTTTTGTTGATATACTCACACTAACATTTCTGTTTTTAGTGAATGGATGGATCTAGCAGGCACCAAAGAGACAACAGGTTTGAAGGAAACTGTGGTGGTTCTCTGATTAAGATACTAGATAAAATGGAGGATTCAATGAGGAAACTCGTGGTTATTCTAAACCAAATATCAAGGAGTCATGATCAACCACTTGAACATTGGTATGTTCTGTAATGCATCATGTACGAGATGACCAATCAATGTGGAAGTTCAGGTAATAATTATAAAGGTAACCATTAGAGTTTATATGATCCTTACTTTTGAGGTAATTATGGGTTATTATATGATATGCTGGAAAATGAAAGGCATGAGATAAACTTGAGGTTAAAATATGTTATGATAATTTTTGATGATTTTATCTCTTTTTGGGGAATGATTTAAGAATTATATAGTTTTGTAAAAAGGAAAACACACAGACCGTGTGACAACCCGTCGCGTCGGACAAAGCTGCGGGAATCGAACCCACAACCAAAGTGCGACTGGTATTTATCGCCTACCACTGGACTACGTGAAGTCCCTGGTTAGTTTGAATGATTCTTTTTAGTTATATGATTTTATGAATTAAAAGTAAGTTGATTTTGGGTTATTTATGAAAATGATTAACCTATCATGGAGGATATGTGATTAGGTTAATTACTTTTCAATACGAGACTTTAGGAGCAACTGATGTTGTTTGGAGATAAATGTTACGATTTAACTTGGAAGACTATGTGACTAAATCCTTCAAATATTTGGGTTTCAATATTAGATTGGTTTACTTTGAATAATTTTATGGAAAAAATGTTTATCGGATGGTCCTCGTTGAACTTTGGGTTTTGTTGAACAAATTTTGGAGATTAAGCATAGATTTTATTTTTAATGGGTTATCCTTTTCTGGATTATCTGACCTTGTACTAACCTTTCTGGTTTTGGTTTTGGTTAAAGCCTAAAGACATGGGATGTATATAGTTCTCTTTTTTGGATTAGGTGATTCTCTAGAAGTTGATTATAGTACTCTTAATGCGAACAAGTCTCCCTAAATACTCGTCTTTTGGAAAAAATATGAGTTTGATTAAGGAATCTAGTAAAAGTTGAAAGTCAACATGATAAGTGATTATGTTTCCTTATGAATAAATTCCTCAATAGAAAGTAACTTAAAACAAAAATGTTGTCTATTAACTTTTCCTACTAGGGAACCCAACACCGTTTAACCCATCACAAGTTTGTGATTTTCTTATTGTTAACTTTCTCCTAAACATGTTTTCTATCACTCTCCATCAGAACATGACCCTATGTTTTCTCCTCCATGTCCATGTTTTCCTACATTTAGTCCTAGTATGGGTTAACTCGGGTGACCTCTGTACTTATCTTTCTTTATTTAAAAGTGATTGTTTTACCGACTCTTGTTCTGATGTGGGATTTTCAAGGATGTTTCCAAGCTCAATTTTAAAAATTGTGAGGATGCAATTCCCAAAAGGGGGGAAGGATGTAACATCCCAGGTAAATAAAGAATATGACATTTTCATATTTATCCATATTTGTGAATAAAGTATTAATATGACTTTAAAGGGGACTCTATGCTCGATGGCGTACCCAACACGCAACAACGAGTTTCTTGGGAATCTTACGTTGCACTCTAATAATAAAATAATATTATTTTAAATGGTAGTTAACATGTAGCCGTTTTATTGGTGGGAATGGATAGAAATAACTAAAATATGATTATATATGTTTTTTAATGTTTTTACATTTATCCAATAAAAGATAAAGGCATAAAATATGGAAATAATTCGATTTTAGGCGTATATGCCCTAGTTTTCACTAAAGGTTCACTTATCACCTTTTGATGGTGAACCGTCATTAAATATAGTTTTGTTCACTCTTATACATTCTATTGGACCAAATAAAACTCTTCTTAGGAATCGGGACATCAAAATTTACTTTGTGTAAATTTTTGGTATCTTTCTGATAAAGTTCATTTTTTTAAATGAATAGTGTAAAATATTGTATTTTAATTCAAAACCTCTTTTTAATCTAATTTATTTATATGATTAGATTATCTTTTGAATTGGTTTTAAAGAGAAATTAGAATATATTTTTACCATTAAATCCAATAGTGGTCGTTGGAATTAATTTCACTTTGAAATCAGACTTAAACTAGTGTCAATCTTTTGATACTTATTGTTTCATAAAAACACGTTATTTGATCTGAAAGCGGGAATTAATTATTAAATTAATTAATGTAACTTATATGTTTTGAATTTTGTAAAATATACTTCATTTTTGAATTCGGAATATCAAATATATCTTAGGGTGAATTTTTGGGATTTTTCTGAAAAAACTTCAATTTTTGATGAATAGTGAAACCACTAAGTGGTACTTATAAAAACTGATTTTTCAGTTTAAATGAAATTTTTCCATCTTTGTGTTTTGAATTTCAAAGATCCGACATACATGGTTTTCATTAATAAGTAAAATGTGGTTCAATGGGATAAAAATAATTTTTTGGTGAATAGTAACTTATTAAGTTTTTAATCGCGATTAGATGTAATTAGTGTAGTTTATGGTAAGAATGATGTTTTAATAAAATAAAATGACCTAGACACATGTCCTACCCTCATTGGATGTGTCATGGCCGACCAAGACAATCCATGGGTCAACTTGGGGACCCCATGGAGCCACTTTGGTTGGAAAATGACATTAATATCTTTTTATTTAAAGTTAAAGTAAAAATGAGACAAACATGAAATGTTTTACTAAAAAAAATTTACATGGGGTTATAAAAAATCCGATTTTTGACTATAAATATTCATTGGAAAGCTAAAAATATTTCCTACATCATAGTATTTTTTTATAATTTTTAGACATTAAATAAATTAAATTATTTATGACATCATGATGATGCAGCGATGACCTCATTATTTAACGATTTAAATAAAATGGAAAGATAATGTAATATATAAGACCTACACATGTCAAAAACCTATTGGATGAGTGTATTTCTAACCCTTATCACCTTATCCTCTAAACACATCAATGTGGGACCTCTTAAATCCGAATACCATTTTAAAATAAAGTGACTTTTCTTTACCTTTCAAGAGTGCCCCTCCTCTCCTCTTATAAAAGGCCCCCACCTCTACCTCCTTACCCACACTCCCAAAGCCTTTGGCTCGGCCAAACTCTACCCATTTTGTCTCTCCACTTCCCTCTATTACTCCTTGAAGCCTCACTTTGGGCAGAAGTCTTCCCAAGGAAGCCTTTGAGCTCAAACCAAAGGGAGTTACCCGATTTTAAGGTAATGTCTTCACTTGTGTCCTTTTGTTTTATTTTGCTTCTCCAACCCCCTAAACTCTTTTTATTCTTCTGTTTTGTAACAAATCCAGTATCTTCAATATACTAGGATGTTGTTATAATAAGGATTAGAGCTACACATACACACAGCTACATCTAATGGTTAAAGAACATATTGTTTCTGTGGATGGAGAATTTCTGCCTCCCAAAACGATGATTGTTCAACATTCTTCTAACACCTTCAAAGGTGGCCATTAAGATGACACTATATTTATATGTGATATATAATATGTTTATGTTTTTCTTAAGCTTCTGTATTTTTCATTTTGGGCATACCTTTATGGTTTCCATTATGGGTAAACGCGATATCTTCATTTAAGGAAGTGCGGACTACCGCCCCCTCAAAGTGATTTGATTCGTTAATACCATATGTGGTACGTATAAAGGATATATTTAATAATATTATATATGATACCATACTGGAATTAAAATACTATTATTTATCATTATGTTTTAATTCCATTAAATATGAAATAGAAATGGAAGTAGGGTTCATGTGTACGTACGGCTTACCGTCTCCATGAATGGTACATTTCATTTCTTATCTCAAAATGTTATGTAATATTATAAGTACATATATATAATGGATATATATGTAATATATTACATAAAAATTATGGATATAATTATTTAATTATAACATATATATATCTCTCTCATTTTTTTTAATTCCATTAATATGACAAAAAAATGAAAGTAGCGTTCATGCGTACGTACAGCCTACTGTCTCCATGAACGGTGAATGATATGGAATAGTATGAAATGAATATTTACTGGATATATATGATATTTTAATCATTAATACTATTCTGGAAATTATTTACTTATAACTACATGGGAAATCGTTTTTCAAACAAGTTCATTTTTGACTCATGTACCAAACATCAGCAAAAACGTCTGATATGAACTAGAATTATTAAACAATTATTATAACATTATAATATGTGATATGAACTGAATAATAATATATAAAGGAGGTACTTATGCAATTATTAATTGACCAAAGTTTATTATTCAGGAATATAAAGAAACGAACAAGACAAGTTGGACTTGAGGTAAGGGATCTTACTCCTCTCTTTCTTTTTAAGTACACTCTTTTATGTCATTCCCTCTAAAGCTCATATTTCTTGTTATTGGGATGTTATTTTATATTACACTTACTGTAATTTTTATGTTCATGTGATGAGAGACCATATTCTCTCTCATCAATCCATTTTGGAAGTTTTGAGTGGCGCCGTTAGGCTGCCGAATTTTCGTAAGAGATCTAGCCTCTCTCTTTCTTTTTAAGTACTCTCCTTTATGTCACTTATTTTAAGCTCCTATTTGTTATGTTGGGGGATGTTCTTTTATATTAATCTTTCTATAAACTTTAAGTTAATATGATGAGATACCCTATTTGATCTCATCAATCCATTTTTGTATGTTTTATGTGGCGCCATTAGGCTGCCGAGTTTTCGTAAGGGATTTTTCATCTCACTTTTATTCCCGTGAGATTTATGCTACATTTGCCACAATTTCCTTTGAGTGGTGTATTTACTTCCCATTATTCTACTCTTTGTGTAATATACTTTTGTTTATGAGTATTTACATCAATGATTTATTGTCCTTCTTTCATGGGGTGTATGTTTTGAAAGATACCCAAGTCGGTAAGGGAACCTTTCACCCTCCTCTTTTTTAAAAGACTTCTTTTGTTGGGTATTTTAATTTACATATTGTTATGTTGGGATATGTTCTCATATATCCTTATTGATTTAAATTTTATGTCCAAGTGATGAGATACACTTTTTATCTCTCATCAACTCATTTTTATGTGACGCTGTTAGGCTGTCAAGGGAACTTCTTAACCCAATTTCGATTTCTTTGGGTTCAACGTGTAGTTATTGAATATGTCATCCTTTGAATATGTGTGAATGACCTTTGATTATTTTACACTTAATATCCACTTATATTTGGTGTATTTGTTTGTCACACATAATTATGTAATTGATTTATCCTTAAACCAAGGATATCGTCTTTGTAAGGGACTTCGTCTCAATCTCCTTTCATTGAGGCATATTCTGTTTTATACACAACCTTCTTTTATACGGTGTATAAACCCCTTTGACTTTTACGTTTATTCAAAAGGAATATTTTTTATATGAAGTGTTTATTAAACGACAAAAGGGAATGTTTTTTTCGTACGTATGTGGCGACAACGACTTCTCCGCTGTCGTGACCATTATTTGAGTTTCGGCTTCCTCTACAAGTCATACCTTCTTTTTAAAAGAAAAATAAATACCATTTTTTACTTTTCTTTTATTTTGGTATTGAAAATGGTTTTCATAATTTTTTTATATCAATGTGTTGTATTGATATCTTGTGATTGAAAGGTGGAAATTTTATGTTTCCTTTATGCATGTTTTATGTGATACGATTATGTTGAGGTTCTTGGGCATTGTTATGAAGACGGGTGGTTCCGTGATAAACTAAGGGAGGGTGAGCCCGATATAGCTCTCCAATGCATTGGGTAATGCGAAGGAGTGAAACGTTAAGGTTTCTCCGAAGAGATTTAGGGAATATACTGTGATGGGTATTCCAAACGTAACCAAGAGGGTTACTCCCTACGTAAGAATGTTATGAATGCCTCAAGTTACCTTTATGTCTTATGACTTCTATGATTTATTCATGATTTTATGAGGTATGTTAAAGTGTCTATGTTTTATGGGTAAAGTATGATTTCATTCTTATGTATATATGAACTCGTGTTTCCTTTCCATATTTTTATAACCCTTACTGAGCTTTTTATGCTCATCCCAAGTTTTTGAAATGTTTTTCACAGGTCAAGGGAAAGGTACATGATGTGATGATAGTGTCAAGGATGTGTCAAGAAAGAATCCATGTTTTATTTTAAATATGTTTCCATTGATGGGAAGAATGAATACTGTCTTTTATGTAACCACTTTGTTTAAATGTGGAATGTAATGCAAGTTTCATGATCTAATTCTCTAAAACTCTAAACCTGAAAAGATCCTCAACGTGTAATCTTGTAATAACTCAAGATTAAGTAAGGTTTAAGTCTGGGGACTTATACTCACATTGTATCAAAATAGTGGACAAAGGTAGGAAAATTACACACTAGGGATCCCTTTAGGAAAAATAAGAGGATGTCTTATGATTATAGGTGATTTCACCATGTATTGGTGACATTAAAAATAAAAATATCTAACCAAAATGGAAGAAAACAAATGATAAAGAAGAAAGGGTAGGGGATAGATTATAATAGATGATTTAATTTAGATTTTATGGAAGAAATTACTTTTAATAGCCTTTCATTCAATATGAATGAAGAGAGGTTTACAATAACTCGAATGGTCTATAAGTGGGGATCTTGAATGTTCTAAATAAATGGGGGTTGAAAGAATGATCAAATGGGAATAAAGGGGTGGAAATAAAATTATTGAAATACCCCCTTTAAATGAAAATATGGTATATGCCTATAGAGTACTTAGTATGGTGCCACCAGGTACCCATTGGAGCCCCTAGGTTCCCCTCTCTACAGTCCAACTCACTAGGTTCCCAATATCATCTTCAACAAAATGTTTTATGTGACACCTCCTTCTATCCTAAATAAACCCACATATCACCTCTAAAACCTAAAACCATTTGTAAAAATACCAATTATTTCATCATAAAATATTAAAATCCTAAATTTAGTCTATAAAAGAAAATTTAACCCCCAACTAGAATCAAAAATTTATAAAAAAAACATGCTCTCATTGAAAAAAACTCTATTAATTCCATATTTTTTCAGATCTACAGGGACATAGTAATTACACATATGATATTGAATCATATTTTTCAAACCTAATTTTAATTACCTAGATCATACCACTTGAATAAAACCTAAGTATAGATTATTACACACCTTAGGTGTGCCTCCCCAAACATCATAGGTTTTCGAATAGCGGTGAGGGACTAAACTAGTTTTAAGGAGACTATTACCTATAAAACAAAGCTTGAGGGTCATTAAAAATTCTATTGAAAATTAAGAATGACCCTTCAGTATATTATACATCCCTGTATAAAAAAAATATGGATCCACTCAAGACCCTTTAGTCTATAATAAAAACATTAAAAGAGTCTATATGATGCATAAAAACAAAACCAAGTAATAGTAGATATGCATGGAATAATAGGAATCATATATAAATAAAAGGGACATTGGCCTGTACATGATAAAATATAACTGAAAAGTTAAAATAAATAATCAAATCCAACTCATATACCATTTTATTGAGTCCTCATCCTCCATATTCTATTGATTTAAGCATGAGTCTAGCTCTAAGACAACCTGTTTCCTAAGAGAAAATAGGAATGTCTACCCACGCACATTGAAACCCATGTTGTGTACATGGGTAGGGGTAAATCCAATGACCTAGTAGGTATACTCAATGAATTAATAATACTAAGAATTTTTTTCAATCATTTATATTTACATTAAATACATGTATACAGATTTTAGTCATTCTCGTGCAACAAACCCGCCTAGAAACATAACCCACAATCACACAATTCTAGTCATCATGTGTAAACTAGGGTACCATGACACCTGCCCTACCTTCTTTGATTATATGTAGGAAAGAAGAGATCACCTCATACCATAATACAAACCTATACCTTAAGATGCAGGTAAAGTTTCCTAATTGATTACTCAACCCATACCCAAAGATACAGGGTATGATATCATGTAATATCTCAACCCACACCTGAAGACTCAGGTTAGGTAATCATTTGTATCTAATCTCATACCAAGTATAAAATAATACCATCTCACTAAAGGGAGGATACATAACCAATTGACCAATTCCTTACCACTCAAGGTAGGGAAATCCATTAATAATTGGCAGTACATCACAACTTGGAATCCATATCATTCACGGTGCTCCCACCATATGATCTTGTATCCTGATCCAATCATCTCACTCATGACTTTCCCAACATCTTTCTATAAACCCAAATTTTCTCACATAATGAATCATCAACTAGGATATTTAAATTTCCCATCTACAACCATTACCATAACACTCAGGGTATGGCCTAACATTAAATACACTAGGAACCTATCTCTCCCATGGTGATCCTACCAACACCATATCACACATGGAGTGTCACGAACCGAATCTATTTTTCATCAAAACTGACACCTAAATCGGACCATAGAAAGGCCCAAAGGGTGTTCCCTATCCCCATGAGATGTCACAAGTTCTTGGGTATCTTAAATATTGGTTTGAGAATGATTTACCCGAGTTTAGAATCATTTAACAACAAAAGACAATCAATAAACTAAATCTAAAAATTACCAACAAAAAATGCCTTAAATAAAATTCAGAACTAAATGAATGGTCTTAAAAATGAAAAAATAGGTCAAAATATATAAAAAAGTATCATCAAAATAGCCTAAGTAACACCACACAACAAGGGGCCTTCGCCCATGAGTTGTCTCCACAACACTGCACCATTGAAGGAAACTAACAACCCGAACCGCCATCACCCAAGGCCTTGCCTTTACCTATGTTAAACATGATAAATTATACTTACATAAAAATTTTTAAGTAGGTTTTGAGACTAATACCAATAGGATACCACCCAAATATTCCATATAGTAAGCAATACAAGATAAAAAGTATGCAAGTTTTAATAAACAAGAAATGGTGGCAATAGTTTCTAAAGAACAAAACTTTTAAAAGTAAAAAAATTTTCAAAGGATGAACACATTTAAATAAAACATGTAATATACTGAATTTTTCCATCCAAACACACCATAATCCAATGATAAATAAAAAAGAGTCAATGATCACTGATTATGGGAACATCCCTAGGCACTAGTTAGTTTTGAGCCCCATGTACCTTGTATCTCGGTGTAAAGTAACCATAAAAATATGTGTTCTCATGCACTAGAAACTATTAGGGAACAAAACCATAACCTAGAGGTCCCCAATCATCATCATTATAGTTTTTTTAGTGTTTTCAATGTCCAACTTTCTAAGTGAAATAGGGAAAAAACCACTCTGGATCACTAGCATACTAGTGCATGTCCGACCACCAAGATACCCAGGTTTCCCCCTTTGTGTACAAAAAATTTCTAAATGATACCAAATTCCATTTTCATATAAAAACACCATTTCTGGTCATACACACTCAAAATAGTATCCACACAGGCTTTTCACCATTTATATAACTCAATAAACCATTTAGAATTTCCATAAAACAATTTCAAGGAATATAACCAAACTTTGCACTTAAAATCCATCTAAAATACCTATTTGAAAACAAAATTCACAACAATATTACTCCAAAACATAATTTCCAGCATCAAAATATTTTAATAAGACCCTACCATGAATTATAAAATAGCCCCAAATGGTACAACATGGAATGCACATGTAAAACACCCATTTTCACATACAAATGACACTTAAAGATCAATTACTTAACAAATTCCACCAAAAATAATTTTCGAATCAAGAATAATGATATAGGAGTAGGATAAAAATATTAATCAAGTAATTATAACTCGTATAGTAGTGCTTACACATGGAATCACCTACCAAGTGTGTCAAAAACACCAAATCCTTGTGTGAAAGTTCAACCGCACCACTGCCACACCACAACGGAGTTAAAACAAAACTAAAACCACACGATTAGACCCAGAAACCTAATATCAAACCCTAGGTTCTAATCCCTAATTTCTTGAAATTAGGAACTTCAAGAAAAATGGAAGAAACCCCAATCAAATGGGAGGAGGAAGGAAGGAAGCCCACTTACTTGAGAGATCTTGAAGAAATCACCCCAACTACACCAATAGGTGAATCTCCAAGCAATAAAATCTAACATGGAGGTTATAATAAGTATTAGGAGGTCAATTGAGAATTGAAATGGGGTAAAAAAGAGTAAAAAATGAAGGATTTATGAAAGAAACAAATTACCTTTTCAAATCTGGACGATTTAAGAAAGATTGAGAAAATTTTCACTACTCTGTGATGAAGATGAGATCCAAAGAGGGGGAAATGAACATGGGGGTTATCCTAGGATCAGTGGATCTATTAAGAGGTGTAATCACCTAAAAACATTAAAAATTTAATGATATGTGAAAGAAATAAACTTTTTTTAAAAACATGAAATGGGATCATGGGTTGGCCCAATGCTTTAATAAATAACCCAAATACACCATGATTATGGATTAATAATGGGTCCAAATGGATATGGTAGTTTTAATAGGTCATTGGAGACCAAGTGGTAATTTGAATGGGTGAAAAATGTTGAAAAATATTGGAGTTATAAAAGAAACAAAATTTATTTTTAAATATGGAAATGGGCTCACGGTTTGGCCTAAATATTGAAAACTCACCCTTTCCTCCAAAAATTCATGGGAAACCCCCAAAATAAATCAATAATGGAAATTACATGAAAAATACCCTTAAAATAAGTCTTGAATGTGACAATTCTCCCCACCATGAAAAAATTTCCACCCCAAAAAGTCAACTCGAAGCTTTATTAGAAAACAAGAATGGGTACTCTTTCTCAACCCACAACTTCCACTCCCATGTTTCATAGACATAGTTCCCATGATTCCAAAAGACCTAAACTAGTGTAATAGACTTTTAATAAATCACCTTCACTTTGGAATCAACTATTTTCACCGGCTGCTCAAAAACAGACAAATCAGGCTCTATATCCAACTCCTCCCAATTCAACACATGGGATGGATCTAGGTTGTAATTATTCAGTTGAGAGACATGGAAGACATCATGTATGGATGTAAATTGATAAGGCAAAGCAAAACTGTATGTCACCTTTACAATATGCTCAGTGATTTTAAAAGGTTCGACATACCACAGAATCAGCTTCCCTTGCTTTCCCAAATGATGATGACCTATATAGGGGGCCAGTTTAAACAATACTTGGTCACCCATAGAAAACTCTAGGTCTTGATGCCTCTGATCAGCATATGATTTATGGTGACTTTGATATGTCAATAAGAATTTCCTGATCAAATTGACCTTCTCAAATGTCTCTTGAACAAGGCTTGGCCCCAACAGTGAAGTCTCTCCTACCTCAGCCCAACACAAGGGGGACCAACAAGGCCGACCATAGAGCACCTCAAAAGGAGCCATTCAAATCAAGGATTGGTAATTGTTATTATAATAAAATTCAACCAATACCAAATGGATATCCCAAGAACCCCCAAATTCCAAGACACGTGCATGGAGTATGTCCTCTAGAATCTGATTCGCTCGCTCTGTCTGACCATTCATTTGAGGATGGTATACTGTGCTCATCTTAATCTATGACCCCTAGGCCTTTTAAGGCCTTCCCAAAACTAAGAATTGAAATGGGGGTCTCTGTCAGAGACAACTACTAATGGAACACCATGAATCCTTACCACCTCCTAAAGATACAAATGGCCCAACTCATCCAATTTAGCTGTATCTTTGATCGGAATGAAGTGGGCTGATTTGGTCAAATGATCAATCACCACCCATATAGAATTATTACCCTGAGGTGTATGAGGAAATCCAATAATGAAGTCCATGGAGACCTCATCCCACTTCTAAGTAGGAATTGGTAATAGATGGAGCAAACCAGAGGACCTTTGGTGCTCTGCTTTCACCTGCTAACAAATGTATCATATCTACATGAAGTCATCTATGTCTCATCTCATACCTGGCCACAATAACTACCGATGAAAATCATAATACATCTTGGTGGAACCAGGATGGACAACCCACTAAGACTGGTGGCTATCCTACATCACCGCCTTCCACAGAGATAAAGGAACTACTGATCGGATCTTGAAGCACAAGATGCCCTCAGGAGATGAAGACCAATCAGAAGACGTCTCCCTGCCATGAAGAAACTGCATTGACCACTAAAAAATCTCATCATTGGGTTTTTCTCACTAAATCAACTCTAATAGAGAAGGAGTAAACTGAATGCTCATCAGGAATGCACCTCCACTTTGCTCCTTGGTCTCCACATGAATCTGAGAAAAGAGCCTCATCAGAGTGCACTTATCACTGGACTTAATCAATCCTTTCACTGGTACTTTTATACTCAAATCAATCGTCACCACATTTCCCTTTTCCGGGGTATAGATAATGGAAAATTCAAACCCTTATAAGTACTCGATCCAATGGAGCTGCCTCATATTGAGATCCTTCTGTGAGAAGATGTAGGAAAATATTTTGGGATCATAGTAGACCACAAACATCTCCATAAAGAGGTAGTTATTCCATGTCTTCAAAGCATGGATCATAGCTACTAACTCCAAGTCATGGTTCGGATAATTCTTTTTGTGTGGTCGTAGTTGGTGAGAACCATATGCCACCACGTGATCACCCTGCATAAGCACACACCCAAGACCCATACTTGAAGCATCGCAATACACCACATACCCCTTTCTAGCCTTCGGAAAAATAATAATGGGGTTGGTATTCAAACTCCTCTTCAGTTCCTCAAAGTATTCCTAACACTCTGGGCCCCAGAAAAACATCACCCTTTTCCAAGTGAGTGTTGTCATGGGTGAAGCAAGCTGAGATAAATCCCGAACAAACCGCCTATATTAACCAGCCAGGCTGATGAAACTCTTGATCTCAAACACATTCTTTGGCTGCTCCCATGACATAATCATAATAATCTTTCCAGTGCCCACTGAAACCCCCCACTCTGAGATCACATGACTCAGAAAATTCACCTCCATGATCCAAAAAGTTCACTTGGACAACTTTTTATAGAGGTGGTTCTCTCGCAGGTTACCCAACACGATCCACAAATTATTTTTTTGTTCCTCATAGGATATAGAGTAAAGTAGGATGTCATCCATGAATACCACAACAAAAGAGTCAAGATACTGGTGGAACACCCTATTCATAAGTTCCATAAAGACCACTGGAGAATTGGTCAATCCGAAGGGCATGACCAAGTACTCAAAGTGGACATACCTTATTTGGAAGGATGTCTTTGGGATATCTGACTCTTTCTCCCTGATTTAATGGTAAATCAAAAGAAAATATATTTTCAAGAACCACTTTTCCCCCTTCAAATAGTCAAACAAATCATCTATTCGAGGTAAAGGATATTTGTTCTTTATGGTTACCTTGTTCAGATTTCGATAATAAATACACAACTGGAGGGATCTGTTGGCCTTCTTTTCAAAAAGAACAGGAGAGTCCCAAGGAGAGACACTCAGGTGAATGAATACTTTGGATTCCAAATAGTCCAGCTATATCTTTAATTCCCTAATCTCAGTGGGGGTCATACGATATTAGGGAAGAGATATTGGATGTGTTCTCGGTGCCAAATCGATTGAGAACTCTGCGTCCCGCTCTGGAGGCAAGCCTGAAAATCATATGGGAATACCTATAGAAACTCATAAAATACATGAGGTATTATACCTTTATAAAAATAACCATAATCCTCTAGCATGAGTGGCGATAAATGGAATACAAGATTCCCTAACTCTGGGAGTGGAGGTCCTGTGCAAACTGACTGAGGATCCCAATCCCCATGGAAAACCTGATGACTCCCATCAGGTGCTATGAAACTAACCCATTGCCTATAGAAATAAATGTGCATTTGAAAGTGTACCAACCAATCCATTCCAATTATCATTTCAAATAGATCCATATCTATGACAAGGAGGTCCCACTCCATCTCAACCCATGTCCTGGAAAGCGGACATGACGGGCACCTAAGACCCTGCTCCTTCTTCTTCCCTAGCAGCGTCACCAACTCCATCGCAAAAGACAAAAGCTCGATTGGAAAATTCAGTGTGTTCAAAAAATGGGTAGAGATGAATGAAATAGAGGAACCGTTATCAAAAATAGCAGTAGATATAGAATATGAAATCAAAATGATACCTCGAATTATTGACGGTCCCACCTCTGATCCCTCTAGCACTTGATCCACCGCATGAAGATGCCTAGTCTCTACCATAGAACGACTGCTCTCCTATGGATCTACCCTAAACTGGATCTGCCCAGATGATGATCCGACCCTACCACCATGGACACCTAACCAGTATCCCATCATTCTTAATGGCTTTGACTGAACGGACACCTCTTTGGAAGCCACAGATCCTGCCCCACTCTAGAGTGGTTGTGTCATCCTGCAAAAGTGTTGCAAGTTTCCCATAACTCCACACTGATAACAAGGATTTGGGGGAGATTTTAATGATGGTTAGATGTGCCTCAGCTTCCCGAACTAGTGTCACATGATGAACCTCACATCAGAAGCCACTAAAAAAACAATCTGGAAGGTCGGCCTGAGCTGCCACCTCCCTTCTTCCCCTACTCCTCTTGCTTCCTTTTCTTCTCAGAAGAACTACCACATCCCATTCCTGATAATTTTCTAGAGAAACCATACCTCCCCTTATGGTTTATCTCCACCATGCAAGCTCTATCAACCAATTAATCATAGGTTTTCAGCTTGAATAAGAATACCTGGGAATATATCTCTAACTGCAAACCCCACCCGAACTTTTGGGCCTTCATCTGCTCATTAGAGATAATTTTTAGAGCATACCAGACCAAATTAGAAAAATGGTTGGAATACTCTGTCACTAAAATATCCCCCTGAACAAGTTCCATAAACTCTCTAGATCGATCATATTCCAAAACTTCAAGGCAGTACTGGTCATTAAAGATAACCTTGAAATCCTTCTAGCTTATATGCTCGTGCTTCCCAGCTTGAAGCACTAATTCCCACCACCTACGGCTGGGACCCTCTAATAGAAAAGAATCAAATTTAACCATGACCACCTCAGGTGTTTATATAAAATCAAACATGCATTAGATATTTTCAATCCACTCCTCCACTTCTTAGGGTTTTGTGCTACCTCGGAAAGTAGGAGGCTTGTTTTTTAGAAACTCCTAGGATTTTTCCTTCCTGGGACTGGTCTCATATTCTCTAACAGGTACTGTAAAAAGAGTCGGTCCCTATAATAGAGCTTGGAAATCTCTAACAATAGCCTCTACTAACCTATTATCAAGTGGTGATGGATAACTCTCTTTATCTTCCTCTCGTGGGTATATGGGAGCTTTCTAGGGAGGCATGTTACTACAAAAGGCAATAGTCAGAAGAGAAAAAATCAGAACAATAGTTCTAAAAAATTTCATAAATAACATCAAATATAAATAAGACAAACACATTAAAACAATAAAATAAACAACTAATTCACCCCCACCTGATTTCCACATGTAGTCTGCATCCCACACGTCTCACCTGGAAGTGAAGTCAAACAAACAATTCCAACGTCCCATAGTGACTCGAGGTCTATCACGAGAGGTGCGGGGTAGGCACCCTACTCAAAACCAAAACTATGATCCCTAATAGTCCAAGATCTTGTCTATCCCGACTCATCCCAAATTAATAATATCACCCAAAAACATTAACCTGCTCTGATATCATTTTTAATGGCCTAGTCAGGCCCACGATCATGATATTGTCCGCTTTGGGCCTAGCCCGCATGGTTTTTCTTTCACTAGGATCTAGCCCTCAGGCATCCCCCAAGAAAAGGCCTTGTGATGGGAGAGGTATCCACACAAACTTATAAAGGGTTTCTCCATGCTTATCCTCCTTTGATGTGAGATATCCATAATCCACCCCCTAGAAGGGCCCAGCATTCTCACTGGCACATCAAATAGACACTTCCTCTGATACCATTTTGTCACGAACTGAATCTGGTCACCATAAAAACCGGCACCTAATCCAGACCATGGCAAGGCCTGAAGAGTGTTTTATATCCCCATGGGCTAGTACAAGTTCCAAGGTGTCTTAAATATTGGTTCGGTAATTATTTACCCGAGTTTATAATCATTTAACAACCAATGACAATCAATAAACTAAATCCAAAAATTACTAACCAAACAATCCTTAAATAAAATTCAGAACTGAATGAATGGTCTAAAACATGAAAACATATTTTCAAATATATATAAAATTATCATAAAAACATCCCAAGGAACACCACACAATAAGGGTTCATCACCCATAATCCATCTCCACAACATCTCACTGTGGAAGGAAACTAACAACCCGAACCGCCATCACCTAAGGTCTTGTATTTACCTATGTCAAACATCATCAAGTATACTCACACACAAAGGTTTAATTAGGGTTCAATACTAATCCCAATAGGATACCACCCAAATATTCTATATATTAAGCAATATAAGATAAAAATCATGCAAGTTTTAATAAACAATAAATGGTGGTAATAATTTTTAAAGAATGAAACTTTTAAATGTAAACAGTTTTCAAAGGATGATTTCAAATGTTGAACACATTTCAATAAAAACATGTAATATAACGAATTTGTTCATCCAAACAGACCATAATCCAATGATAAATACAAAAGAGTCAATTAACACTAATCGTGGGAACATCCCTAGGCACTAGTTAGTTTTGGGCCCCATGTACCTTGTATCTCGGTGTAAAGTAACCATAACTATATTCATTCTCATTCATGATCCACTAGTAGGGAACATAACCATAACAAATTGGTACTTAATTATCATCATTTTAGTTTTTTAGTATTTTCAATGTCTAACTTGCTAAGTGAAACAGGGACAAAACCACTCTGGATCACTAGTATACTAGTACACGCCCACCCGCCTAGATACCTGGGTTTCCCCCTTTGTGCTCAAACAATTTCCAAATGTTACCAGATGAAATTTGCATATAAAAACACCATTTATGGTCGTACACACTCAAATTAGTATTTACACATTCTTTTCACCATTTATATAACTCAATAAACCATTTGAAATTCCATAAAACATTTCAAGGAATATAACCAAACTTTGCACTTAAAATCCATCTAAAATCCCTCTTTGAAAACCAAATTCACACCAATATTAACCAAAACCAGAATTATCAGTAGAAAAACATTTTAATAATACCCTCACATGAATTATAAAATAGCCCCAAATGGTACAACATGGAATGCACATGTAAAACACCAATTTTCACACAAGAATGGCACTTAAAGATCAATTTCTTAACAAATGCCACCAAAAATAATTTTCACAGAAATAATAGTGATATAGAAGTAGGATAAAAATATAAATCATGCAATTATAACTCCTCTAGTTGTTCTTACACATGGAATCACCTACCAAGTGTGTCAAAAACACCAAATCCTTGTGCGAAAGTTCAACCGCATCACCGCCACACCACAAGGGAGTTAAAAGAAACCTAAAACCACAATATTAGACCAAGAAACCCAAGATCAAACCCTAGGTTCTAAGACCTAATTTTTGGACATTAGAAACTTTATGAAAAATGGAAGAACCCCTAATAAAATGGGATAAGGAAGGAAGGAAACCCGCTTACTTGAGAGATCTTGAAGAAATCGCCCCAACTACACCAATAGGTGAATCTCCAAGCAGCCAAATATGGAAAAGAGGTTCTAATAAGGATGAGGAGGTCAAGTGGGAAATAAAATGGGGGGGAAAGTGTAAAAAATTAAGGAGTTATGAAAAAAACAAATTACCTTTTCAAATCTAGAAGATTTGAGAAATCCTGAGAAATTTTTCCCAAATCCACAATTAAGATGAGCTCCAAAGACAGGAAAATGAACATGGGGGTGCAACTAGGGTCAGTGGGATCAAGTGAGAGGAGGAATAAATAAAAAAAATTAAAAATTAAATGAGATATGAAGGAAATAGTTTTTTTAATATGAAATGGGCTCATGGTTTGGCCCACTTCCTTAATAAATAACCCAAATCTTCCATGATTATGGATTCCTAAGGGGTCCAAATGGATATGGTAGTTTTAATAGGTTATGGGAGGCCAAGTGGGAAGTGTAATGAGTGAAAATATTGAAAAAAATGAGTTATAAAAGAAACAAAATTTATTTTTAAATCTGGAAATGGGCTCACGGTTTGGCCCAAATCTTGAAAACTCACCCTTTCCTCCAAAAATGCACGGGAAACCCACGAAACAAAGAAATAATAGAAATTACATGAAAAATACCTTAAAAATAAGTCATTAATGTTACATGGAAATTCCAAGCCTCAGTATCCTCTCCCACATCAGTATCTATTTCCTATCACAATTTTCCATCCATCAAACAATAAATAACAAATAGGGAATTCATCTCATCTCACAAATCCTCAATAGGGTGCTAGTCACTCAGTACAAAGCCTCACATCTCAACCAATATCAATACTAATTTCAACCCTTTAAGGGTTCTATTCAGTCCATCAGTACTAACCCACCTCTTTGATACCACAAGAAAAGTCTCACATGTATACATACACAACACTCATTATCATTCACTAACAAACACTTTAGGTGACTACAATCAAGAACCACATAAGATTTTCAAAAACTAAGGCATCACCCACATGTGGTCAAATGAACCAAAATAAACTTAATCAATAGTCTCAAAATTTTATTTTGAAACTAAGTTAAATCTATTTTATAAACTATTTAAAAAAGGAACCACATGCTATCTTATTCATACTAGGTCCCTAGAATAATATTTTCAAACATTATTTAGAAAAAATATTTCTTTTTTTAAATACCATTTAAAATCCTGTTTATAAACTAAACATTTTCCCTTGAAAATCCACTTAGAACAAAAACCAATTTTTAAAATCACATTTTAAAAAGGAGAACTATTTTACTTTTTTGATCCAACGCGCACCTCAAAAAAATCAATAAATAGGTCCATCGATACTCTTTCAACCAAGTAAATTCCATTGAACCATTTAACAAGCTATATAGTCTATGTTGACTATTAAGTCGACATGAGCCTATCAAAAAATTAATGGGAACTAACACAAGATATGAAATATTCATACATTAATAATGATGCATTTACGTGAATATAAACTCCCCAAAAAACCAAGAGTTTTGGTAATGTAAAGACCACCTACCTCAATCATAACCCATAAATCAATTCTGATCTCACACTAACCTCCACCAAGTCCAAGAGTACCTATCTCACAAATAAACATCATCAAATTATTTAATTTATTAAAAACTTAAAATCAATTACCCAAAATGTCATATATAATGCTAAACTCACTAGATAGACCTATGGTTTCAAATCCATGAGCAACAAGGTGAGGTCCACTCTGGATACACCCCCAAACCTAGGAAACATAAAAGATAAAAAAAATAACACCGAGATTGATGGAAAATTTAACCCAAATTTTTCCAAAATAATAAATAAAACAATATTGCAACATACCTCATGTAAAATGAAGAATGGAAACTTGAATAAACCCTCTCGGGGAATCCTATACAGGCCACATATTAAATCCATGTCAAATATGATGATTTCTCCATGCTTTAGTGAAATTGTCCCTCTAAATCTCTAGCCAATGAACCAAAAATTAGGGTAAGTAATGGAGGAAGAACAGGGGAGGGATCATGCTTAGATTTATCATGATGAAAATCATCTGAAAAATTTGGATAAAAAGATATCAAGGGCGAAGGGGGTTTGGCCTTGCCTATTCTCTCATGTTTGAGGTGGAGAAACCCAAGGGGATTATAAATTAAAAAACCTCTCGGTCCTTTCAAAAAAGGCCCCAGCACTAGTTCATGAAAAAAATAGGGGTTCATACTGTGAATCCTTCATTAGGTTAGGGAGAGATTCTCTAACCCAATGATTTCAAGGCATGTACTTATGTTCACACCTTGAATAGACTAAAACTACTTCCTTTTAGTATTATGACCACCTATATCTTCCCCAAAACTCTCTCAAACTCTTAGGAAACTACTTGAGCCATAAACTAAATATAAAGACACATTTTAAGGACGAACGCATTCTTGGAACACCTATCTAATTCTAGGTTATAAAAATTAACCCCTCACCAAATTAAAGGTTCAAATTCTCTCAGTAATTCACAAAATATAATAACATGAGTCATTAAAAAATCCCCACCATAATTCTTATCATCCTATATAATTATTGGTAGTCCTACAATTATGAACTCTGACCTACCCCAATCATCAGTTCACCTATAACTCACTATATCACATCCATTAGAATTGAACACAATTATGTTACAAAACTATTAATACCAATCTTAGGCACATTAATTTTCATCCAAAAAACCTAGTTCAATCCTCAAACAACATGAATTGTGTATCTGGAAGACCCAGGATCAAATCCAAGAGGAGACATTATTTCGAGGGGTACTGTAGCAGTACTGTAGTAGGCACTGTAGCAGTACTGTAGTAGGTACTATAGCGAGAACTGTGCAGTACCGTAGTAGGTATTGTAGCAGGAACTGTAGCAGGTACTATTTGGAACTATAGCAGCTGGGAATATGCCCCTGTTTGGGCCTTCGGGCCACCGATTTGGTCCCCGAGTCCTTTAAGGCCTTCAGGCCACCCAGGCCTTCCGGTCAGTAAGGCCTTCAGGCCACCTCAAGGCCTTCGGGCCACCTTAAGTGAAGATGCAAACCAGACGGCCTATGAGGAACAATCTCTACAAGGAGGATGAGCAAGGAGCTTTCACCACAGCAGAAGCTAAACGGATTGCAAGAATGAGAGGGTATGGCACCTGCCATCAGGACAAGCCTGTGCAAGCACAAGAATGCCTAACTGAATAGTCATGCGAAGGTGGAGATCTGATTTCATGATGAAGATGCTGGGGAGGAGTAGTTCCAAGTAGTTAGTCTGGGTTGTATGTAATGTTTGAAGCCTATGGGAAAATTAATTCCTCTAAGGCCTACGGGCCATGTAATAATTACGCCTATGGGCCTTTTAATGGTTCCACCTCATCCATTGAAAGGTGGATTATCAAAAATCAATAAAAAAAATGAAGGCCTTCGGTCCATTTGATGGTGTATCAAAAAACACTCTTTATGTGGTTTTCACCTCAAAGCAACCAACTCCATGAAACCATACATGTCGACCCACCTCTAGATGACTTCTCCCTAAGCAACCCATCCTTAATTGATAATGCATCACCAATTTAGTGCACCACCAGTTCATGATGCCTTATCACCTAAATACATCACTAAATCATCAAAACACCCACACTGGGGTTTGATCCTAACACTTGAGGTGATTACATGATTTGATCCTCAACCAACCCATTTAATTGTCTTTCTCTACTCACAAGTACTAGAATGCTTCCAATTCGACTAATTCTCATATCAAACCACCACCATATCAATATTATTAAAAACACATAGTCTCTTACTGATACTACACCTAAATCCCTAAATTGGGTCCATACATAAAACAACATCTTAATATTATATAAACTATCCACCAATCGGTTTCATTATTCTGATGAACCTTCTGATATGAGGTTCATACACCCATGGTTGATTTGATGCTACCCAAAAATAGGAGTTTCCTTTTAATCATGCCACTAAACCAAACACCTAATATACACTATCCACATCTTTCTCATTACCATGAATAATGATTGGATATTCTAGCATTGTTCACACCAAGTGTCAACCACAAAAATATGACCACCAAGTAATGAGATGGTGCCCAACCACACTCATAGATCCCAATCACTAAAGTGCTAATAATTGATTCATCTTGAGACTTAAGTTCCTACCCTCCATAATAATCCACCACCAAAGGATTACTTCACCTAATGGTGCTCCCCACCATAATAATATCCTATAAAACACACCCCAAGCGGATCAACTTGTGAAATAATTAAAACTCATATCAAGTGGTATTACCCCTGAACCACCAATGAATATCTAGATACTTGATCCTAGTAATATCAAACATTCATCCCATGATACTTACATATGAAGATATCTCAATAAAACCATGGTATTCTCACCGAACATTAAATCCAACAGCCAGTGCCATCCCATCCCATCACAAAAACCCATGAAAACCTAGTCTATATAGTAACTTATTTAATTTACCATCAACCAAACAAACCAATTCCACACCCACCAATCACACCTGGTAGTCCCAAAAAAATGTCCCTTATTATAGACACACAATACAAGCATCTAGGTAATTAATGTACAAACCACATCAAAATCCATGCATTCTTAATTACATAAGAACCAGTTGCCTATTTTAAAACTAATTCCAAAAAAATCATTACACACACCAAAACTCACCTATGTTCTCAAAACACCCCTTTTCATCTAAGTTTTTAAATTGAAAACTAGAACAATAAATTCCTATCCTATCAAGTTGATTTCTTGGAAATTTTTCCATTTCCAAAATCCATTTTGAAATCAAATTTCAATAACCACTTCCATTAATTTTTCATAAAAACCAAAAAATCCCATTCTATTTCAAAATCACCAACTCCTTGAGCCATTTTAATTAAACCAATTTTAAAATCCATTTCACACATGCCTTATACTACCACATGTGTTTTATTTTCTAAAACTAGGTATTCCTAAAAAATTCTAACTATCCCAAAATCATTACCATATAGAGGCTAAGAAAACACATCACAACACAATACACAACCAAGAAAACAGGTCCCTCATATCCATATTAATATAATCAGCCTTAGTAATATATGTGATAAAAATCATTTATATTATAAGTTTATTCAATTAATATGGATTTTTATGAGGATTAATGTCAAAAAAAACACCCATATATGCATATATCATGCCCCTAACATGTCACTATCATGATTTATAGACAAATCACTGGCTCTCAACCAATCTCTATGACTCATTACAAGTATCATCCATCCCATATTAGGATTCTCGATCCAAACTAAAACCACACTCATCCTAGAATTCCTAATCCTGAAACTAAACATCACCTAGAAACATAGGTTTCAATCGATGTCATGATGTCTAGTAATGTTCATTATATGTTTATTGAGTCTTGATAATATATATCCACATCTATCTAACACTTTCCCATATTAAAATATGCTTTGATACCACTTTGTAATGCCTCAGACCGAATGGTGTCTGAGTGGTCATGATACAACACCTCAGGCATGGCTCCCCATATGCCAGAGGCTTCCAACTTGTGGCAAGGACCTAAAATAGTCATGGGGAGACTAATCCATCTAAAATAATGCATGGGGTTTATGGCCAAATTCTATCAAAAATTCGTTAAGACCCATTTATATGTTAGAAATCCTGAAATATATATAGATATAAAATATGGAGTCTCTCAATCCATTGGATTATAGAATAGAAAATAGTAAAATTTTCTATATAATGCATCAAAAAAATAGATTAGTAGAATGTAAGCATATAATAACAAGAATCATATATAAATAAAAGGCACGTTATCTAGTACATGTTGAACCATAACTGAAAAGTAAAAACATATCTTCCTTCTCAACTCATATATAATTATTTTGAGTCCTCAGAATGTATAATCTATTGAATAAACCATGTGTCTGGCTTAAAGACAACTTGAAACCTAAGAGAAAAACTGAAATAGTACCCACATACATCAAAACCATATCAGGTTTATGGGTAGGGATATATCCAATGAATGGGTAGGTATCCTCAATACCTCAACAATACTAAGTGTTATATTGATCAAGTGGATGATCATTCAATACATATATAAGGAGTAAATTTATGCATGTGAAATAAACCCACATAGAAACATAACACACGATGTACACACAATGAATGCACAATCACACAAGTTAGGTATTTTTGTGATAACCAAGCTACCATGACACATGGACCTACCTACATTAGATCTATGTAAAAAGGAATAATTCACCTCAAAAAATAACTCGATCCATACCTAAAGATGCAATGCAGGGTTCCTAACTGGTTCCTTAACATATATTAGAAGGCACAGGGTAGGGTTCCATGGGGTATCTCATCCCGCACTTAAAGACTCTAGGTAGGGTATCATATATATCTAATCTCATACCAATCATATGACGATCCATTCTCATTCAAGGGAGGCTACATCACTAAACTACCTCTAACTTCTCACTCAAGGTAGGTAAATCAATCCATAACACGCCACAACTGGCACCCCTTCTCACTCATGGTGGTCCCACTATCCAATTTCACATAATAATCCATTTATATCACTCATAATGGACCCAACCTCCACCTATCAAGCCATATATTATCACTCAAGACATGGTCAAATGGTCCATATCACTCATGGAAAGGCCCCTTCCAAAATCACTACCATATCACTCAGGGTATGTCCTGGAATAAAGTGCACTAGGATCCCATCTCTACCATTGAGATCCTACCAATTTCATATCACTCATGGAGAGTATAGGACTCAGAACACTCTTCCACACCATCATATGTTTCTTCTCACAAGCATCCATTCTACACAAACAATCAATAAAAAACAAGGAATGTGACTTATCTCAGAGCTCCCCAGTATGGTGTTAGTCACTCAAGAGTTAGCCTCATGTATAAACCCATATTAATAATCATCTCAAACCTTTAAGGGTTATATTATATCCATACAAACCAACCCACAAATTTGATACCACAATCAAATGTATCATTGGGTTACACCCACAAAATGCACCATCATGCACCAACATACACACCAAGAAACCATAATCAAGAAGAACACAATCTTTTGAGAAAGTAGGGTGTCTCACATATGAGGTTAAATGGACCAAGACAATCTCAATCAATCCTCTCAGGCTTTAATTTGGAAACCAAATCAAATCCCTTTTACAAATCATTTATAAAATCCACCATGTGTCATCTTACTCATGCTAGGACCTTATACAAATCCTATCAAATGTTATTTAGAACACCCATTTCCCATTTTAAAATACCATTTAACCACCCATTATGCAAATCACAATTTTATCTTAAAATTAAAATTATAACCAAAACCATTTTTTAAAATTAAATTTTAAAAAATAAAATCATTTTTATTTTAAGATCTAATAAACACATTCAAAAAATCCATAAAAAGGGCCACCAGCACACGTTTGACCAAGGTTCCATCATCAAATTTTTTAACAAGTTATGTTGTTCATATTGGTTGTTAGGTTTTTGGGATGACATGATCATATCCCAACCTTATGGGGAAACTCACACAAGATATGAAATATGCATACATTAATACTAATGAAGTTATATAAACATAAAATCCCCAAAAGACCAAGGATGTTGTAATGTAATGTCCACCCACCTCAACTACCATCCATAAATCCATTTTAAGATCATACCAACCTACACCGAGTCCACGAGCACAAGTCTCATAAATAAACACCATAAAATTAACCAATTAAATTTTCAAAACCAATATCCCATAATGGAATATCTGATTCCAAACTCACGAGGTTGCCCTATGGCTCTGAATCCATGAGAAACAAGGTGTAGTTTACTCTTGGTGTGCCCCTAAACTTGAGAAACACAAAACACACAAAGTTGACACTCAAATAGATGTAAAATTTAACCAAAATCTATCCAATATCCTAAATAAAACAATTAAACAACATACATCATGTCAAATGATGAACTATTAATTTAATATTTCCTCCTGAGATATCCTCTATGAGCTGTATATGAAGGCCCCTTCAAGAATGATTATTTAACCATGATATGGAAATATTGTCTTTGAATATACCTATTCAAAGAACCAAAAATTAGGGTGAGGGATGGAGGAATAAAATGGAAGGTATCTTACCTACAATTGGTTAATGAATATCCTATAAACAATCTAAATCAAAGGAACCCAAGGGAGGGGAATGAGGTTCAACATATCCTCTACTCGTTTGTCCAATGATGAAAAAACTAAGGTGTTTATAAATTATAAACCCCCTAAAACATTTAAAAATAAAGGTCCCAGCAAAGCTTCATAGTGTTAATAGAGGTTCATTCCATAAACCATTCACTTGGTAAGGAACTTCCCCTCTGCCCTGATGATTTCATGTTATGAAGCTATATACATGTCGCGAGTAGCCTGTAATTTCTACCTTTTATTAGTTTGGTCACCTACACCTTTCCTGACACTCTTCCAAACCCTATTTAAACCACCCTAGACTTAAAACCCATCAAAAAACACATTTTAATGACATTTAAATGCATAGAACACCTATCTGAGTCTTGGATACCAAAATGAACCCCTCACCAAATGAAATTTTCAAATTCCCTCAGAAATTCATAACCCATAATGATAAAGTTCATTACACTAAGTACCCATTAATATGAACACAATACACATAAATACATGTTAATTATTTCATAATATTTAATAGAATATCTATATTGATCTTAGTAGAGTTAACTCAACCTACATCACAGCTTGATTCATCTCTATTTACCTAAAATTGAAGAATTATATAAATAGTCTATAAATGAGGATTTATTCTTGAGAAATTGTGATATAATATAAATGGTAAAATAAAAACAAGTCTCTTACCTAAATAACACCTATATTAGTCTCTTTTCATAAACAAATCAATGATCAGGAAATATATAGTGAATCAAAATAAGAAAGAATCTTGAGGGAGAGGGTGGGAAAATTGGGAGAGGGTACTTGGACCATGTGGGTATTTTAAGGGAGAGTGATTGTGTGTATTAAATTTCAAAATGTAAAAATCAGTGTAATTAAATTTTTAAAAAAAACAACCTAGGGTCTATTGAACTTTTTATGTCCCTCCACCAATATTTTAGTCAGACATCGGGATTCTAATGGATAAGGTAATGACACATTTAACCTAGACTCCCAGTTAGACCTACTATATTCTAATAAAGGAATTTTATTACCAACCTCATAAAACCTAAACTATGGCCTCTTTAAATTCTTTCACTTCCAAAATATCATGTTTAACTTCTTAGACAAATTTAAATAGCTCATATTTACAATTAAATTTTTTATTCAAAATTCCTGTAGAATCTAACACTATTGAAGTTTAGATTGTTTTTAAATTCCACTAACTTATAAAGATTCGATTTATTAAACCCCCCCCCCCCACCACCAAATGGATTTTTTCCCTCAAGAATAATTTATAAATATCTCTAAACTTCTTTTTAACCAATTTGAATTTACTATCTCTACCAAATTCTGGTTATGAATTAAATTCACAATCATGAAATATATGTGTCCATTTTATGGATTTTTATTTAAAAACATGATCTTATCTTTAATTCATGTCAATCATCCCTTGAATTATTCATCTAATAAAAATTACATGTTAACTTAATAGATTAAATGTGTGAAGCATTAGTAGATTCTTCTTGCATCATTTATCCCAACACTCGAGTTCTACTTGATTTATTCATCAAATCCTATGTCACCTCAACTATGAACCATACCAACTACATAAAATGAAACTAATGAATTATTTAATCTTATATTTTCCTAGATTTAGATATGATTCATCTCATTTTTAAATCAACATATATGATGATCCTCACTTTCTCACCAACTAGTTATTCTACACATGTGAACTTGGGTGTTGATCATGAAATACCCAACTCAAGGATCATATCCCAAATAACCAATATGAGGTTCCCCTATCATTGGAATTAGCATGTAATATATTTACTAAAACCATAATTCTTGATCTCTTAAATCCCATAATGGTCACTATTTATATACATAACCCAAAGTATTTGGATAGACCTATTCCACCTTATAACCTCAAACTTCAAATACCCATCATTACCAAATCATATAAAATATTTAAAAAAAACCTTTAATATAATTAATTACATGATCACTAAAGTCATACATCAAAAATGGTGATTTCTTCCCATGCATCCAACTCCATGATCAATTTATCTTGATTTACCTGCAAAACCTCTACAGTTTTCCCATTTTTCTACTAGAATGGAACTCTCTCAATTAAAGTGGATATTGTGAATACATATGCCTCATCCTAACATTATTGAAATACTTAATACTTTATTCCTCTTTAGTTGTGGAGGTTATGGATAGTTATAATTGATAAATCTATATACATCACTTTAATACTTTTCAATTAACCTCTAATACTACCTAGATGTTATATTACTCCTTTCCGCCTCCTAAGGTTATGACTTTTATACCATAATAATCAATTACTATTTGACTACCTCCAAGTTGGAATCCATGAAAATAAAGGGTACTCATACTCATAGAGAGTATTTAAATCCCATATTAAAGTAGTTCAGATTCAATAACACATTTATTTTCAAGGATGACACAAAATGTAATTTTTTATCAGATTTGATGGCATACACCATCATAGGCCACCCAAGCTACTTCAACTCCATGAATTTTCAAAACATGTCCTAATGTATTTACTCAGTAAAAACTCACTCATAGAATTGGGAATAAAACTCAATCCATTTAATTTATTTATCATTTCCATTAAAATAATGATCATTTCACCATTAAATCACCTCAATGTCAAATTTAGAAATAGATAGTTTCATCAACATCTCCTTTGGGATACCAATCCATTTAAAAAAATACTGAATAATATCTACCTAGTTCTCAACATCCTACGAACCTAATTCACCCATAAAAACTAATTAATATTTTTCATAGAACTAATGAATGGATTGTGTATCCATAATTTATCTTTTCATAATTCTATGATTAAATAATCCAAACACCTAAAACATACTCATTATAAAAGTTACATCCACTAGAATACTAACTCGTGGAGAATAAATTATCATCTCTAGTTGATTCCCAGTTGAATAGTGTTGATCATACATTTTTCAATGATAAAACCATTTTAAATTAAACCTCAATACCATCACAATACATAAATTATAATTCTAAAACATGTTTTAAAATTCAATAAATCATAATTACATCATCAATATTCAAATTCCTTCTACCCTCACTTCTCAACAATAAATAATATCACGCGCTCCCCATGAAATGGATAAAAACTACTAACTATTAACCATGGAAAATGAGAATCAGTCAGCCCACATTCTGAAAAACTCACAACTAACCACCTAATAGGGATAAATACTAACCTTATATTGATACTAATCCAACTCACACTACACATATCTATACCTCGCTATCCTAAGGAGATGTTGCATGCCACCAACACCCAATCAAGGGTCTTTATTCAATTAAATCATACCAAACCAACACTAATACATACCTTTGACATACATTTTTTATAACTAACTATATATATGGTATCCAATTTCTAATATACTGACCATAGGGTTTTTATCCACTATACATACATAATTATAATACCATAATATCAAATTAATAACATAAAAAATACCTCATTGTAGTTTTGGTTAAATAATTCACCCCCAATAGTTTATTTAGAAGAAACACCAAATAACTTATTATTAACTTTTAATTAACCAAAACTTATTTTTAAAACATTTTATAAAAACATTTATTTCTTGAAAACAACTTTCCCAACGCCATTTTCCTCTTAAAACCTATTTTCCACTCATATGAAGTCACACACAATTTAGATATACTAGCATGCCTAATATATTTCATGAACACATTCCCTCCTTCCTCCTTATTCAAAGAATAAAACCATAAAAAAACAAATTGAAATCATCACATTATATTTGAATAAATATATCAACTATAAAAGAAAAAATAAATAACAACAGTACCATAAATATAGTATCATGGGCTTCCACCATACTAGTGTTCATGATGCACAAATTCAGTTTCTAACACAATTTTCAACCAATCATATATATATCTACCATGTCCCAAATATTATTTCAATTAAAAAAGGGTTTGATACCTTTTGTAATGCCCTAATCTAAATTACCTAAATAGAAATCAATCTAGAGGCACTATATGGCCTTAGGATTGTCTCTTTGTATACTAGAGTGTATCAAGTAGTAGTGATAGTCTATAATTGAAATTGGGGAGACTATACTCTTAGTATCACAATATTAAATAAAAATAAAATAAATAAACATCATACAATATCAGAGTACACACAAGGGTTTACAGCTAAGAGATAACTATAAAAAATATATAAACATCAATATATTATAATTAAATAGCTATATGTTGAACATGCATAAATATATATATGTAAAAGGGGATCACCAGATGGGATGATCATGTACAAAAGTAAACAAAAGAGTAAAAGTTCTAAAAGGAAACAAAATTATAATCATAATTCCCTACTAAATACCATCCCAAAAACTTATAGTGATCCTCTATTTTGATCACCTTTACAACCTATAACCAATCATATATAATAGACATATAGTCTACACACCTACTAGGGGAACATTTAGGGAATGATCATAATACTCAACAGGACACCACCCATAGTTCCCCTAATATATTCCTCAATATATCAGGTATATGTATGAATAGAAAAATAAATATAAAATAGTTACATAAATAATGAAATAAATCATATCAGTTTATCATGTGATAACTAGGCCATCATGACACCCAACCCTACTTAATTCAACCAATGATGGTGGAGTATCAAAATTGTTCCAAGATAGACCATGATCAAGAAAGGTGTCTCTCCCTTCAACTAGTCTAACAAAGATGCTATGGGAAATAACATCAAGGTGGCGGATCACAACATATCTACCAAATGATAACTATCAACTAGTAGATTAAAAAAACCACTAAATAAATGACACAAATGAGGGGTAGATCATGACATTCCACTCTTATATAAGGAATTTATTCTAATGAGAAATCAATATATACCATTATATCATTCATATCCATATGGTGGATCAATAAAGTTACATTAGAATATACAATTAACTTGATGGTTGGATCAAGACACACCGCATTCAGCTGGTAGATAATAGAATAATACTAGAAAATAGAAAACTATAAAGAGGTGGATAATGATTAAATACAATATAAAAAAGGAACTTTTGGATGGTAGATCATGACACACTATTGGATAGACATATCTTAAATCCCCTAGGTCTACCTAAAGTTTCTAATATTGTAACTAATTTAGTGGGGAAAGTGTCATCTATCATGCACACTTTAATAACATAGTCAGGATAAATAATATAATGCATGGAAACCATAATTTCTATCCAAGATCTCAGTAATCCCAAAATTCATATCTAGATCTATGATAAAAGAAAACTCCTAAGAAAAATAAAATCCTAACTTATCTCAATGTTCTCTTATAAATCATTTTTTTACAAAAAACCCCATAATATGGGATGTGGGAAACCTAAAACAACAAATAGAAACAACAATAAAACACTAAAAAATACAAACATTGATACCTAAACCATGTATTCATCAAAGAATCATATTCATAGATCCCAAGGGGGTTATTATGAATGATTCATACACCATAAATGGAGATCGTCCCCTTGAGTTATATACACCTCAAACCAAGGGTTCCTTAGAAACCATGCACCACTGAATAATGTCACACTAGAAGCACCCCATCAACCATCATGAACACTATCATCCAAACCAACCTAAAAAATTCTCTATGCTCAACATAAAAATACATCTAGAAATAATATTGAATAAGCTGACAAAAACCATCATCATGGGAAAACCTCATCATCCCCATGAATTGAAAACACCACTAGAAGAACCTTCATGTTTCAAAAACCTTCAAAACTAGGTTGAGATCCGACCCATCCACAAATAAATCCCAAACCAATGATTTTTCATTGATTTAACCTTGAAATCTCATAGCATTATACCACTCAAAATTTCTTCACAATGAGACTTCATACTTCCTTCACTAGATAAGACAACATCATATAATTTCCCAAACAAATACCCTAAAATAAAATTTTAAAGGAGGTTTGGGGAAGTATAAGAGATAAATAGAAACCTATAATCCACCACCATAAGGCTAAAAGATCATAAAGGGGAACTTGAAGATACTTTAGAACCATAGACACAAACCACAAAACTAGAAAAATTTATAGAAGATAAAAACTGAGGATGGGTCTAGAAATATGTACAAAAACCTCTCATCAATGCCGCAACCACAAAAAAACTACAAAAAACCACACATGTAACCATCATCACACAAAATACAACCCTAAACAATGATATAGATGTAATAAGGATTACAATGAGACTCAATTCCACTATGGACTGGAATACCACCAAGTATTCCTAGAGACATCACTATAGAAGGGACTTGGAATGACTCGAAATAAAAAAAATGCCTCTCTAGTCTAGGATAATTGTGAACACATACACTAGAGGAAAGACCCAAAATGGGGGATCGAATCCAAATAAGAGACCAACAGGGGGACATAACTAAGTAATAATATAATGGGGAAGCAATGAGGAGTGTGATAGACATGAAGATATATGAGAGATAAAATCACCTAGAAAAAACATAAATCATGAAATAGAGATGATCAAACCCCGAAATCTATGGAAAATAGGAGCATGAAGATTAGAGAGGGATAAAGGGGGTTGTGAGGCCTAAGAGATAATATACCACTACTGAGAGGGGGTGAACCAGTGGTCTCAAAAAACACAAACTCCCAAACTAAATTATTCTATTCAATGATTAGTTTGAGTAAATATTTATGGTAATGATGTGATGATGAGAGATCGGGTAAGACAAAACACCTAGACACAAGGGATTTTATAATGATCACTTTCCCTTGTCATCAGGTGGATAATCCTTGGTCTAAAATGGTTGTGATCATAATACTCGCATTCCAATTTATTATAAAATTAATAAGGAAAGGTGAAAGAGGGATATCTTAAACTCTTAAGTACAATATGAAAAACAAGTTATGAAAATTTTAATGATCTTCACTTCTCATACCATAAGTGCCACTCCAATTGGGATTTTTTGTGGACCCTTGATATCCTCCTCAATAGACACTAGTATAAAAGTAGTTTAACATGTCAATTTTTTTATTTTACTTATATAATAACCAATATTAAAAAACTTTTTAATATCATTTATTATATAATAATCATCAAAAACCTAATGTGGTTAATTTTTTCACTAGTTTTTTTAAAACACTAATGTTAAAAATATACTTTATTACATTTATTTAAAAAAACCAATGTGAAAACTTACATTTGAAATATTTTAGGATGTATGTTAGTGATTTATATTTTTTTAGATAATATACTTGAAATTTTTTATTCTTTACATAAAATACATCTCATCACCTATAATTATTTATTTTTTCTTAAACCTTTCATTTCTTTGGCTATGTAATTTCTTGATATACTCTAGCTTCACCTTTCCAGAACTTTTAATTTGTAATATATCTTTATTTTAGTTATTTTGATTATTTTTTTCATCATACACATTTTTTGATTAATTTATTTTTTTATGAAAAATAATCATTCAAATAGATTATAAATGGTTAAGATTATACATGACATCTACCAACCAAACATCAAAATTCCTCATGAGTTTTTTTTAAAATAAAATGAATATCAAGAAATTATTTATAATGTCAAAGGACATAACCATAGGTAAATAAAATAAGGATAAATATTGAATCTTTTTTTTATTTGTTTATTGTTCTATATTGTTTTTTAACAAAGGTATGTTAAGTTAATTAAAACATTATTTTTTTAAAAATATAAAATATAACACATAAATTAATTTAATAACCAATATGGAGAGGTGTATATAACTTCGTTTATATTTATAACAAGAATTATAAGTACCTTTATACATTGGTTATTAAAATAACTAATATGGTATCTTTTAAAATTTGATCAAAAATAATCTTTCCTTTTTAGTAACCCAAACTCATAAATCATATCAATATGGCCATTGAAGCTATATAACTTCTAAAGATAAACCATCTACTAGGTATCAAGGAACCTACCATGATTTCCTATCATATCCTTGGCCCAAAGGTAAATTACTTGAGATGATTAAGATTATCATAATCCTATTTTATATACCCAACCATTCCCTAATCATATGGAAGTAATCAAAACCTAACCAATGCCTCAACCTATATATAGGTGGTGCTTACACTGATAATATACAAGGCATATATAATGTCCCACTAAGGCCCATGCTTTATAATAACCCAATATTAAATAAAATTTAAAGCCTAAAATAAAAACATCACCCATTTTCCTATTTCTAGGTACCTCTAGGCACACCCAAGATATGCAGTTCCCCTATAAACTACTATAATAAACTCTATAAAAAAAACACCTCTAAGACTAGAAGGATACTCAGGGTCCACTACCTGTATTACCTTTAATATACCCCATCCTAGGGAGTTCCAATGTCCATATACCATATCCATATTCTTTCCCAATCAATTACTATGTTTTATCACTAACTGGAACCACTACACAAGGGAATAATTACTTTAAAGTCCATTTACCAACAATTAATTCTCATTTGAATCCATTCATAATTTATTTTATGATTCAAGAACCTATTAGGATTTTATTGAGTGTAACTAGTGGTAGTTCCCCCTTAGTGACATAGTAACCAAGAATCTATAAAGTCATAAAACATGCACTGAATACACACTCCACTCATAAGAAACTCTAACATATATTAACCCTCAATTCAAAACTCATCCAATACCTAATCATATTTTCCAAACCCAAAACCCAATGAACAAACACACAATGAAAATAAATCCATGATAAATATTGATTAATATTTAATTGATATACTAAATCAATGTTATAGAAGTTATATTATCCAATATCTTGGCTTGATTTGTCTCTCTTTTCCTAAAATAAATTAATCAAAAAAATAGGATCTAAATGAAGATTTATGCTTGAGTGGAGACATTGAAACATAATTGGAAAAATAAAACAAGGGTTATAAATTAGACCCACTTAGAGAAGTCTCCTACCATATATGGATTGATGATATGTTAATAGATAGATAACCAAGATAAGATAGAATATTGAGGGAGATGGAGAGAAAATAAGGGATGGTGGATTGAGTTGTCTAGGTATGAGAGAGGAGAGGGTGAGAATGTTTTAAATTTAAAACTAAAAAAAATTAATATAATTAAATTTAAACTTAGGGTTTCATAAAACATATATTGCCCCTCCATCAATATCATGGGGGCCACTAATATCCTTGTGACACCCAAGATTTTGTGAATTATTTTTTTCAAATTAATTTATCTTTTCGATATTTTTTCATTTCATGTGACACTAGAAAATAGTTCTTTATATATACATATATATGTATATATATGTATATATATATATATTAAAACTCTAATTCAAACATTCCTTCCACATACAATTCCAACTTGGCTTGTGCTACACTCAATACCAACTTGGCTTGATCTACACGCAACACAAACTTGGAATACGACGCACACAACATTAAGTCCCTATAAAACATATTATATATATATATATATATAATTAAATGAGATAATTATAACATAACCATTAAACATAGTTATAGTAATAGTAATAACTAATTTCCAAATATTTTTTCTAATTGTTTTATATAAATAAAACATATTGATAATGAAAGATGTGATTTTAAGTAAAGTCCTTCTATGTTTAAAAAAATAATTTTTCTCAAATAAACTGATTATAATAATGAAATTAATTTTAGACACATATAGAAATTTAATTTTATAAAATTAACTTCATTTTTTAATTCATAATTTTAGAATTATCTTTGGGTTAATTTTTGGGATTTTTCTGAGAAACTTCATTTTTTATGAATAGAGACAAATATTAATTTTAGTTAAAAACTGTCTTTTTGTATAATTAATTATTAATTATAAATGATATTATAAAAAAAATTAAGGTTGTATTAGATAAATATTACATATATTAATATAATTTAATTCATTAATATCAATTTCACTTTGAAACTGAATATAAAATCTTAATAAACTTTTGAACTTTTTCCTACTTTAAAACACTTTATTTTGTCTCGTCTATAGGATTAGCACTAATCTTAATTTTCCTGATTCTATGAATTGAATTTAAAAAATCTGACATACACCATTATATTCAATCTAATATTTATAGTCTAATAATACCATGTTAATTTTTTACCAAAATGATTAGTAAAAGTGATTAAAAATAATCACAGTAGTTAAGGCCAAATTAAGCTTAATTAGGGACTAAACCTTAAAATTAAGGGTTCAAATGACCTGTAAACTTGTCCAAAACCTATTTTCTATACATATTTCGTCCATATACCTTCCATAATTTATTTTTTTGGTTTGTTATGACTTTTTTTAGGTAATAACATGTGTACACCTAACTTGTTTCTAAAAATTCTAAGTGAGTAATTTTTCTTCCCTATAAAAGTCCACCACCTCTACCCATTCCTCAAACCTCTAAAACCTTTTAATTTCATCCAATATATACCCAATTAGCCTCCCAAAAATCTTACCTTCTACCTTGAGGCCTCCCTTTGGCAATAAATCATCCCAATGAATCCTTTTTCCACAAACCAAAAGTATTTATACGATTTAGAGGTAACATCTTCTGTCAAGCTCATTTCCTTTATTTTATTTCTCCACCCCCTCCACTCTCTTTATTACATTATTGTGTGAAAAAATAATTATACTCCATATAATAGGATGTTTTTATACAAAGTTTTTTACCTACACTTACACACACCTCTATCTAATGTATGTTTAATATATTGTTTTTGTGAACAGTGAACTACTACCTCACGAAACTATGATTGTTCATTTATCCTTTAACACCAATCATGGTGGATATTTTGATGGAAACTATATTTATATATGTAATATATTATATTTATTATGTATTCAAGATTATTTATTCCTTTCACAACACACTTCTTTTTACCTTTCATTTGGTGTTAATATGATAATCTCGTTTGAGGAAGTGTGGACTACCACCCCCTCAAAGCGATGTGATTCATTCAAACACCACCTAGAATGTATTAAGGATAGTTTTATTGAACTTATATGATATATTTGATATATTAATGCTAATATAATAATTATATATATATATATCTTTACATACTTTCTTCAATATGATAATAAAGACAGAAAATAGTGTTCATGCTTGCGTAGGTTCCTCATTACCTGTCCTTTTTACTAACCAAAACTCATCAAGGATAGCAAGATGATTATTGAAGCTATAAAACTTCCCAAGATAGACCATATACTAGGTATCAAGGAACCTACCATGATTTCCTCTCATATCCCTAGCCCAAAGGTGAATTACTTGAGATGATTAAGATTATCGTAATCCTATTTTATATACCCAACCATTCCCTAATCATGTGGAAGTAACCAAAACATAACCAATGCCTCAACCTATATATAGGTGGTTCTTACACTGATAATATAAAAGGCATATATAATGTCCCACTAAGGCCCATGCTTTATAATAACCATATATTAAATAAAATTTAAAGCCTAAGATAAAAACATCACCCATTTTCCTATTTCTATGTACCTATAGACACACCCATGATATGCAGTTCCCCTGTAAACTACTATAATAAACTCAATAAAAAGAATAAATATAAAGCTAGAAGGATGATCAAGGTCCATTACCCATATTACCTTTAATATTCCCCCTCCTAGGGAGTTCCAAGGTCCATATACCATATCCATATACTTTCCCAAACAATTACTATGTTTTATCACTAACTGGAACCACTACAAAAGGGAATAATTACTTTAAAGTCCATTTTCCAACCCATTAATTCTCATTTGAATCCATTCACAATTTATTTTATGATTCAATACCCTTTCAGGATTTTATCAAGTGTAACTAGTGGTGGTTCCCCCTTAGTGACATAGTAACCAAGAATCTATAAAGTCCTAAAACATGTACATAATATGCACTCCACACATAAGAAACTCTAACATATCTTAACCCTCAATTCAAAACTCATCCAATACCTAATCATATTTTCGAAACCCAATACCCAATGAAAAAACACACAATGTGAATAAATTCATGATAAATATTGATTAATATTGAATAGATATACTATATCAATGTTAGAGTAGTTATATTATCCAATATCTTGGCTTGATTTATCTCTCTTTTCCTAAAATCAATTAATCAAAAAAAATAAGATATAAATGAAGATTTAAGCTTGAGTAGCAACATAGAAACATAATTGGAAAAATAAAACAAGGGTTTTAAATTATCCCCACCTAGATAAGTCTCCTATCTTATATATATTTATCATCTATTAATAGATAGAGAATCAATAGAAGATAGAAACTTGAGGGAGATGGAGAGAAAATAAGGGGTGGTGGATAGAGTTTTCTAGGTATGAGAGAGGATAGGGTGAGAATTTTTTAAATTTAAAACTAAAAAAAATTGATATAATTAAATTTAAACTAAGGTTTTCATAAAATATCTAGTGCCCCTCCATCAAGATCATGGGGGACACTAAGATCACTGTAACACCCAAGATTTTTTGAATTATTTTTTTTGAATTAATTTATCTTTTTGATATTTTTTTCATTTCATGTGACACTAGAAAATAGTTCTTTATATATATATATATATATATATATATATTAAAACTCTAATTAAAAAATTCCTTCCACACACAATACCGACTTGACATGTTCTACACACAATACGAACTTGGCTTGCACTACACGAAACACAGACTTGACATACGATGCACACAACACTAAGTCCCTATGAAACATCTTATATATATAATTAATTAAATGATATAATTATAACATAACCATTAAAAATAGTTATAGGAATAGTAATAACTAATTTCCAAATATTTTTTATTATTTTTTTATATAAATAAAATATATTGATAATGAAAGATGTGATTTTTAGTAATGTCCTTCTATGTTTAAAAAAATAAATTTTCTTGAATAAACTGCTTATAATAATGAAAGTAATTTTAGAAACATATAGAAATTTAATTTGATAAAATAAACTTCATTTATTAATTCATAAATTTGAAATTAGCATAGGGTGAATTTTTGGTATTTTTCTGAGAAACTTTATTTTTTGATGAATAGAGACAAATACTAATTTTAGTTAAAAACTGTATTTTTGTATAATTAATTATTAATTATAAATAATATTATAATTTTTTAAGGTAATATTGGATAAATATTACATATATTAATACAATTTAATTCATTAAAATCAATTTCACTTTGAAACTGAATATAAAATCTCAACAAACTTTTGAACTTTTTCCTACTTTAAAACCCCGTTATTTTGTCTCGTCTACAGGATTAGCACTAATCTTAATTTTTATAATTCTATGAATTGAATTCAAAACATCTGACATAAACCATTGTATTCCTTCTAATATTTATATTCTAATAATACCATGTTAATTTTTTACCAAAATGATTATTAAAAGTGAGTAAAATTATTCACAGTAGTTGAGGCCAAATTAAGCTTAATTAGGGACTAAACCTTAAAATTAAGGGTACAAATTACCTGGAAACTTGTCCAAAACCCATTTTCTATACAAATTTCGCCCATTATCCTTCCATTATTTAGTTTTTTTGGTTTTTTAGGACTTTTTTTAGGTAATAACATGTGCACACCTAACTTGTTTCTAAAAATTCCAAGTGAGTCATTTTCCTTCCCTATAAAAGGCCACCACCTCTACCCATTCCTTACACCTCTCAAACCTTTTGATTTATCCCAATATATACCCAAATATCCTCCCAAAAATCTTACCTTTGACCTTGATTCCTCAATTTTGGCATAAATATTCTCAAGGAATCCTTTTGGCACAAACCAAAAGGAGTTATATGATTTAGAGGTAACATCTTCACTCATACTCATTTCCTTTATTTTCTTTATCCATCCACTCTCTTTATTACATTATTGTGTGAAAAAATCAGTATCCTCCATATACTAGGATGTTTTTCTACAAATATTTTTACCTACACTTACTCACACCTCTTTCTAATGGATATTAAACATATTGTTTTTTGTGTACAGTGAACTACTGCCTCACAAAACGATGATTGTTAATTTCTCCTTTAAATCCAATCATGGTGGACATTATGATGGAACCTATATTAATATATGTAATATATTATATTGATTATGTCTTTAATATTATTTATTCATTTTAGAACACACATCTTTTTACCTTTCATTTGGTGTTAATATGATAATCTCTTTTGAGGAAGTGTGGACTACCGCCACCTCAAAGCGATGTGATTCATTTACACACCACCTGTAATGTATTAAGAACGGTTTTATTAAACTTATATGATATATATTATATATTAATTCTAATTTAATAATTATATATATATAAATACATACATATATATATATATATATCATTTACATACATTCTTTCAGTACAATAATAAAGACAGAAAACAATATTTATGCTTACGTATGGATTACCATCTCCATGAACGGTGTATTCCATTATGTACTTTATTATTATATAGATTATTATGAAACACATATAATAGGATTCTATAATAAAAGTGTTCATGATGCACAAGTTTTTTTTTCTAACCCAAGTTTCAACCAATACTATATATATCTATCATGTCCCAAATAGTAATTCAAATAAAAAATGGTTTGATGCATTTTGAAATTCCCTAAGCTTAATTTTCTAAATAGAAATCAATGTAGACGCACTATCTAGCCTTAGGAATTCCTCTCTGTACACCTGAGGGTTTCAATTAGTAGTGATAGTCTATAATTGAAATTTGGGAGAGTATACTATAGGTATCGTAATATACAATAAAAATCAAATAAAATAAACATCAGAAAATATCAGAGTACACACAAGGGTTTACAACTAAGAGATAACTATAAATAATATATAATCATCAATATATTATAACTAAATATCCCCATGTTGAACATATATATTTGTGTGTGTGTGTGTGTAAAATGGGATCACCCAATGGTATGATCATGTACAAAAGTAAATAAAAGAGTAAACATACTAAAAGGAAAAAAATTATAATCATAAGTCCCTCCTAAATACCATTACTAGAACTTATAGTGATCCTATATTTTTATCACCTTTACAACCTATAAAATATCCTATATAATAGACATATAGTCTACACACCTACCAGGGTGAACATGTAGGGAATAAGCATAATACTCAGCAGGACACCACCCATAGTTCCCCTAATATATTCCACAATATATCAGGTATATGTATGAATAGGAAAATTAATATAAAATAGTAACATAAATAATGAAAGAAATCGTATCATTTTATCATGTGATAACTAGGCCACCTTGAAACCCGACCCTAATTAATTCAACCATGGTTGGTGGAGTATCAAAATTGTTCCAAGATAGACCATGATAAAGAAAGGTGGCTCTACCTACAACTAATCTAACAAAGACACTATATAAAATAAAATCAAGGTGGTGGATCACAACATATCTGGAGAATGATAACTATCAGCTGGTAGATTAAAACATACCACAAAATAAATTACACAACTTAGGGGTAGATCATGACATGCCACTCTTATATAAGGAATGTATTCTAATGGTAAATCAAAATATACCTCTATCTCATGCATATCCATATAGTGGATCAAGAAACTTATATCATAATATACAGTTAACCTGATGGTTGGATCAAGGCACGCCGCATTTAACTGGTAGATAATGGAATAATACTAGAACAATGTAAACTATAAAGAGGTGGATAATTATTAAATACACTCTAAAAAGGAACTTTTAAATGGTAGATCATAACACATTGTTGGATAGAAAAATTTTACATCCCTTAGGTCTACCTCAAGTATATAATATTGTAACTAATTTTGGGGAAATAGTGACATCTATCATGCACACTGTAATAACATAGTCAGTATAAATAATATAATGCATGGAAACCATAAATTTTTCTCCAAGATCTCAGATATCCCTAAATCCATATCTAGATCTCTGCTAAAAGAAAACTCCTAAGAAAAATACAATTCTAACTTATCTCACACTTCTCTTATAAATCCTTTTTTATAAAAAAAAACATAATATGGGATGTGGGAAACCTAAAACAACAAATAAAAACAGCAATAAAATACTAAACAATACAAACATTGATACCTAAACTTGATCTTCATTAAAGAATAATATTCACAGAACCCAGGGGGTTAGTATTAATGATTAATCCGCCATAAATGGAGATTGTCCCCTTGAGTTTTACAAACCTCAAACCAAGGGTTCCTTGGAAACCATACACCACTGAATAATTCCACACTAGAAGCACACCATCAACCATCATGACCACTGTCAACCAAACCAACCCAAAAATGTCTTTATGTTCAACCTAAGAATCCATCTAGAAACACTACTGAACAAGCCAAGATAAACCATTATCATGTGAAGAACTCATCATCCCCGTGAATTGAAAACACCACTAGAATAACCTTTATGTGTAAAAAACCTTCACAACTAAGTTGAGATCCAACCTATCCAAAAATAAATCCCCAACCAATGATTTTTCATTTCTTTAACCTTGACATCGCATAACATTATACCACTCAAAATTCCTCTACAATGAGACTCCATACTTCCTTCACTAGATAAGACAACATCATAGAATTCACTTAACAACTACCCTAAAAGAAAATTAGAAAGGAGGTTTGGGGAACTATAAGAGATAATTAGAAACCTATAATCCACCACTATAATGCCAAAAGATAGTAAAGGAGAACTAGAATACACTTGAGAACCACAAACACAAATCATAAAACTAGAGAAATCGATACAAGAGACAAACTGGAGATGGGTCTAGAATTATGTACAAAAACCTATCATCAGCGCCACCACCACTAAAGAAACTACCAAAAACTACCTCTATAACCATAATCACACAAAATACAACCCTAAACAATGATATATATGTAATAAGTATTAAAAGGAGATTCAATTCTGCTATGGGTTGGAATACCACCAAGTAGACCTAGAGAAATCACTATAGAAGGGACTTGGACCAACTCCAAAGCAAAAAACACCTCTCTAGTCTTGGATAATTTTGAACACATACACTAGAGGAAAGACCCAAAATGGGGGATCAAACCCAAATAAGAGACCCGGAGGGGGGCATAACCCAGTAATAATATAATGGGTAAGTAATTAGGAGGGTTATAGACACATGGATATATGAGATATAAAACCACCAAGAAAAAATATAAATCATGAAACAGAGATGATCAAACTGAAGAATATGTAGAAAATAGGAGCATGAATATGAGAGAGGGACAAAGGGGAGTGTGAGGCCTAGTAGAGAATATACCACCACTGAGAGGGGGGATGAACCAGTGGTCTCAAAAAATACAAACTCCCAAACTAAATGATTCCCTTTAATGATTAGTGTGAGTAAATATCTATGGTAAAGATGTGATTATGAGATATTGGGTAAGAACAAACACATAGACACAATGGATTTTATAATGATCACTTTCCCTTATTATCATGTGGATAATCATTGGTCTGCAGTGGTTGTGATCATACTACCCATACTCCAATTTATTATAAAAGTAATAAGGATAAGGGAAATAGGATTACCTTTAAATCCTAAGTACAATATGAAAAACAAATGTTGAAAATTTTAATGATCTTCACTTCTCATACCACAAGTGCCACTGCAATAGGGATTTTTTGTAGGCCCTTTTTGTCCTCCTCAGTAGCCACTAGTATAAAATTAGTTTAACATGTTCATGTTTTAATATCAGTTATGTAATAACCAATATTAAAAAACTTTTCAATGTCATTTATTATATAATAAACATAAAAAACCTAATGTGGTTAATTTTTTCACTAGATTTTTAAAACATTTATTTTAAAAATATACATTATTACAATAGTTTTAAAAACCAATGTGAAAATTTAGATGTGAAATATTTTAAGATTTATGTTAGTGATTTATATTTGTTCAAATAACATGCTTGAAATTTTTTTTATTCTTTACAAAAACTACATCTAATCAACTATAATTATTCATTTTTTATTAAACCTTTCATTTCTTTAGATTTTTACTTTCCTTATCTACTCTAGATTAACCTTTCTGACCACTTTGAATCGGTACTCTTTCCTTATTTTAGTTATTTTGATTATTTTTTTCATCATACACATTTTTTTATTATTTCATTTTTTATGAAGATTAATCATTCAAATAGAGTATAAATGGTTAATATTCTAAATTAAATCTACCAACCAAAGCTAAAAATTACTCATTATTTTTTCATTGAAAAGAAAATTAATATCAGGAAATTATTTCTAAAGTCAAAGGACATGACCAAAAGAAAATAAAATAAGGATAATTATTGAATCAAGTTTTTAAATTTGATTATTTTAATTTTCCTATTGTTCTATCTTGTTTTTATCAAAGGTATGTTAAATTAATTAAAACATTATTTTGAAAAAAAATCTATAATATAACACATCAATTAATTTAATAACCAATATGGATAGGTATCTATAAATTTAGTTATATTTATAACTATAATTATAAGTACCTTTCCACCTTGGTTATTAAAATAAAAAATATGGTATGCTTTACAATTTGATCAAAAATAATCTTTCAACTTAACTTTTATCTAATCAATGTTAAAATGTATTTACATTGTCTATGGAAGTAATGTCACTTGAAACTCGATGTTAAAATAACATTTTCCTTCTAGTGATTTTACCAAATCCATATTATAAAGTTGGTTATATCTCTCATAATCTCATCTTTTCAACACACTATATCTCTAGGATGGTCACAAAATATTTGTATATTTAACCTATATTGTAGTAGGATGTATTTTTTTGAAATGTGGACCTAAAATTAGGAATATATAGAAGAATAAATCCCAAATAACTTAGAATAACTTTTAATATATTTGACTGGATTTGTGGTATGAAAAAGTATATCATGAAGTGGTATATTTGATTTTTCTAAAACAAACTATCTAATTCTCTTTTATAGTCAGACTCAATGTGGTGTAGAACATTTACTGTGGTTTTATACACATTGAATATCCAAAACCAATAAATACTCAAAACTTTTATACCCAAGTGGTAGTGGAATAGTTACTCCTATAACATTGTCGTATCTTTAACTCCACCACACCGTGAAATGTAAACCATTAACTTATATCACAATACCAATTTACTTACAAAATAGAAAAACACTCAATTATAATAATATTTTCTTCATAGTACAGTCAAATTCTCAGAATTTATCATATAACTTGTCATAGAATAAACCATCCAGTTTTGACTTGAAGCTTCTCATGTAAAAATCATTCCTTTATCACATAAGATTAAATATATTGCATAATATTCTCATGTTATATTAATTACTTCCACTATTACCTTCACCATGATGAACCTAAATCATTGTGTGTGATTCCTTCTCAAGTCACTAATTTATAATGTGAGATACAACCATTTCTTATTAGATATCAACTCAATCATATTGCAACATTATCACACCATTCATAACATGGTTTTATCATTTGTAGTAGAACTTTACTCCTTTCATTCATGTGTATCTATCCTCAACTTCAAAGTGCTTATAACTCATCCAGGAGAATTTTTATAATGAATAAAACATGAAAACGTGTCAAAATCATGAATAAATTATCTCATGAAACAATTCATAACATGCCTCCAATATGAAGTCCATATAAATACCTCACTATAGGCTAGAATGATATGTTTTGATTGAACTCCATATATTTATGTAAGATCAATTCCATTTTTACCATGTCTCAATTGAGATAAATCCATACCCCCTTTTTCAATTCACTTAATGAGAGATCTTTAATATAAAATTGGTCAAAGGGATCTTAAAGGATATATCACTAAAGGATAAAGTGATCTTACCCTCCAAATAAACACTCAAAAACCCTATAAATGATATAAAAGGGTTAATTGTTGCTACAAGGATGAAAAAAGCATCCAAATTCCCCTAAAAATATACCATTGATATGATCATAACCCTAAACACCATGAATATTTCATTACATGTCTTTTTTACTAACCCAAAAATCATCAAGGATAGAAAGATGGTCATTGAAGCTATAAAACTTCCCAATATAGACCCTATACTAGGTATCAAGGAACCTACCAAGATTTACTCTCATATCCCTGGCCCAAAAGTAAATTACTTGAGATGATTAAGATTCTCATAATCTTATTTTATATACCCAACAATTCCCTAATCATGTGGAAGTAACCAAAACCTAACCAATGCCTCAACCTATATATAGGAGGTGTTTGCACTAATAATATAAAAGGCATATATAATTTCCCACTAAGTACCATGATTTATAATAACCCTATATTAAATAAAATTTAAATCCTAAAATAAAAACATCCCCCTTTTCCTATTTCTAGGTACCTCTAGGCACACCCATGATATGCAGTTCCCCTATAAACTACTATAATAAAATCAATAAAAAGAACAACTCCAAGACTATAATGATACTCAGGGTCCACTACCCATATTACCTTTAATATACCCCCTCCTAGGGAGTTCCAAGGTCTACATACCATATCCATATACATTCTCAAACAATTACTATGTTTTATCACTAACTAGAACCACTAGACAAGGTAATAATTACTTTAAATTCCATTTACCAACCCATTAATGCTCATTTGAATCCATTAATAATTTATTTTATGATTCAAGACCCTTTCATGATTTTATCGAGTGTAACTAGTGGTCATTCCCCCTTAGTGACATAGTAACCAAGAATCTATAAAGTCCTAAAACATGCACTGAATTCGTACTCCACTCATAAGAAACTCTAACATATCTTAACCCTCAATTCAAAACTCATCCAATACCTAATCATATTTTCCAAACCCAAGACCCAATGAACAAACACAAAATGAAAATAAATTCATGATAAATATTTATTAATATTGAATAGATATACTACATCAATGTTAGAGTAGTTATATTATCCAATATCTTGGCTTGATTTACCTCTCTTTTCCTAAAATCAATTAATCAAAAAAAATAGGATCTAAATGAAGATTTATGATTGAGTAGCGACATGGAAACATAATTGGAAAAATAAAACAAGGGTTTTAAATTATCCCCACTTAGATAATTATCCTACCGTATATGGATTGATGATCTGTTAATAGATAGAGAATCAAGATAAGAGAGAAAATTGAGGGAGATGGAGAGAAAATAGGGGATGGAGGATAGAGTTGTATATGTATGAGAGAGGAGAGGGTGAGAATGTTTTAAATTTAAAACTAAAAAAATTAATATAATTAAATTTAAACCTAGGTTTTCATCAAACATCTAGTTCCCATCCATCAAGATCTTGGGGGCCACTAAGATCCTTGTAACACCCTGAGATTTTGTAAATTATTTTTTTCAAATTAATTTATCTTTTCAATATTTTTTCATTTCATGTGACACTAGAAACAGACAATTATATATATATATATATTAAAACTCTAAGTCAAACATTCCTTAAACACATAATACCAACTTGTATTGAGCTACATGCAATACCTACTTGGCTTGCGCTACACGCAACACTGACTTGGCGTATAATGCACACATCACTGAGTTTCTATAAAACATATTATATATATATATAATTAATTAAATGAGATAATTATAACATAAACATTAAACATAGTTATATTAATATTAATAAATACTTTCCAAATATTTTTTATAATATTTTTATATAAATAAAACATATTGATAAAGAAAATATGATTTTTGGTAAAGTCATTCTATGTTTAAAAACATTGTTTTTCTCGAATAAACCGATTTTAATAATGAAAGTAATTTTAGAAACATTTATAAGTTTAATTTGATAAAATAAACTTCATTTTTGAATTTATAATGTCAACATTAGTTAAGGGTAAATTTTTTGGATTTTTCTGAGAAAATTCATTTTTTATGAATAGTGAAGAATACTTATCTTAGTTAAAAAGTACATTTTCTCTAATTAATTATTAATTATAAATGATAATATAAATTTTTTTAAGGTCACATTAGATAAATATTACATATATTAATACACTTTAATTCATTAAAATCAATTTCACCTTAAAACTGAATATAAAATCTTAACAAACTTTTGAACTTTTTCCTACTTTAAAACCCCAATATTTCATCATGTCTACGAGATTAGCACTAATCTTAATTTTTCCTATTATTTGAATTTAATATCAAAAATATTACATACACCATTTTATTCAGTCTAATATTTAGATTATAATAAGGCCATGTTAATTTTTTACCAAAATGATTAGTAAAAGTGATTAAAATTAATCATAGTAGTTAAGGACAAATTAACCTTTATTATGGACTAAAACTTAAAATTAAGGGGCAAAATGACATGTAAACTTGTCCAAAACCCATTTTATATCCATATATCGGCCATAAACCTTCCATTATTGAGTTTTTTTTTGGTTTTTTAGGAATTTTTTAGGTAAGAACATGTGCACACCTAAGTTGTTTCTAAAAATTCCAAGTGAATCTTTTTCCTTCCCTATAAAAGGCCACCACCTCTACCCATTCCTCACACCTATCAAAACTTTTAAGTTCATACAAGATCTACCCAAGTATCCTCCCAAAAATCATACCTTCTACCTTGAATCCTCCCTTTTGGAAGAAATCATATTAAGGAAGCCTTTTGGCATAAAACAAATGGAGTTACACGATTTAGAGGTAGTGTCTTCTCTCGAGATCCTTTCCTTTATTTTCTTTCTCCACCCCATCCACTCTCTTTATTCCATTATTTTGTCAAAAAACTAGTATAATTCATATAATATGAAGTTTTTATAAAAAATTTCTAACCTACACTTACACACACCTCCATCTAATGGATGTTGAACATATTGTTTCTGTGTACGATGAAATACTGCCTCACGAAACGATGATTATTCATTTCTCCTTTAACACCAATCATGGTGGCCATTATGATGGACACTCTATTTATATATGTAATATATTATATTTATTATGTATTTAATCTTATGTATTCCTTTTACAATAAACATCTTTTTACCTTCCATTTGGTGTTAATACGATAATCTCGTTTAAGGAAGTGTGGACTACCGCCCCCTCTAAGCGATGTGATTCATTCACACACCACCTAGAATGTATTGAGGATATTTTTAATGAACTTATATGATATGTATGATATATTAATTCTAATTTAATAATGATATATATATATATATATATCATTTATATACTTTCTTTCAATACGATAATAAAGACAGAAAACAGAATTCATATATACGTACGTCTTACCATCTTCATGAATGGTGTATTCCATTACGTACTTCATTATGCTATAGATTATTATAATATAAATATATCATTCTTCCACCATACTAGTGTTCATGATGCACAAGGTTGGTGTCTAACCCAAGTTTCAACTAATCCTATATATATCTTCCATGTCCCAAATAGTAATTCAATTAAAAATGGTTTGATACCTTTTGTAATTCCCTAAGATAAATTACCTAAATAGAAATTAGTCTTGAGGCACTATCTGGCCTTATGAATTACTCTCTATACACCAAAGCGTGTCAATTAGTAGTGATATTCTATAATTGAAATTGGGGGGACTATACTCTTGGTATCTCAATATACAATAAAAATTAAATAAAAGAAACATCAAACAATATCAGAGTACACAAAAGGTTTTATAACAAAGATATAACTAGAAAAAATATATAAACATCAATATATTATAACTAAATATCCTCATATTGAACATACATACATATATATATATATATATATATTAAAAGGGGACACCGAATGGGATGATCATGTACAAAAGTAAACAAAAGTGTAAAAATACTTAAAAGGAAACAAAATTATAATCATAAGTCCCTCCTCAATCCCATCCCTAAAACTTATAGTGATCCTATATTTTGATTTCTTATATAACCTATAACATATCCTATATAATATAAATATAGTCTACACACCGACCTAGGTGAACGTGTAGGGAATGAGAATAATACTCAGCAGGACACCACCCATAGTTCCCTTAATATATTATGCAATATAACTGGTATATGTATGAATAGGAAAATAAATATAAAATAGTAACATAAATAATGAAATAAATCATATAAATTTATCATTTGATAATTAGGACACTGACACCCAACCCAACTTAATTCAACCAAGGTTGGTGGAGTATCAAAATTGTTCCAAGATAGACCATGATCAAGAAAGGTGACTCTCACTACAACTAGTCTAACAAAAACTCTATAGGAAATAACATCTAGGTGTTGGATCACAACATATCTACTGAATCAGAACTATTATCTAATATATTAAAACATACCACGAAATAAATGATTCAATTGAGGGGTAGATCATGACATGCCACTCTTATATAAAAAATGAACTCTAATGGTAAATCAAAATATACCATTATCTCATGCATATCCATATAGTGGATAAAGAGACTTACATCAGAATATAAAATTTACTTGACGGTTGGATCAAGCCACACCACATTTAGCTAGTAGATAATAGAATAATACTAGAAAATAGAAAACTATAAATAGGTGGATCATGATTAAATACACTCTAAAAGGTAACTTTTTTATGGTAGATCGTGACACACTATTGGATAGATATATCTAATATCCCCTGGGTCTACCTAAAGTCACTAATATTGTAACTAATATTGGAAAAAAAGTTTCACCTTTCATGCACATTGTAATATCATAGTCAGGATAAATAATATAATTTATGGAAACCATAACTTCTATCCATGATCTCAGGTATCCCTAAATCCATATCTAGATCTCTAATAAAAGAAAACTCCTAAGAAAAATAAAATCCTAACTTATTTCACTCTTCTCTTATAAATAATTTTTTTATAAAAAAAACCATATTATGGGATGTGGGAAACCTGTAACAACAAATAAAAAGGACAATAAAACACTAAACAAGACAAACAAAGACACCTAAACTAGGTCTTAATCGAAGAATCATATTCACAGAACCCAAGGGGGTTAGTATGAATGATTCATGCACCATAAATGGAGATCGTCCCCTTGAGTTCTATACACCTCAAACCAAGGGTTCCTTCGAAACTATGCATCACTAAATAATTCCACACTAGAAGAACACCATCAACCATCATGGGAACTATCAACCAAACCAACCCAACAAAGTCTCTATGCTCAACCTAAAAATCTATCTAGAAACACTATTGAACAAGCTGACAAAAATCATCATCATGGGAAGACCTCATCCTCCCCATGAATTTAAAACACTACGAGAAGAACCTTTATGTGTCAAAAACCTTCACAACTAGGTTGAGATCAAACCCATCCAAAAATAAATCCCCAAACAATGATTTTTAATTAATTTAACCTTGACATATCGTAGCATTATACCACTCAAAATGCATCCACAATGATACTTCATACTTCCTTAACTAGATAAGACAAAATCATAGAATTCACCTAACAACTACCCTAAAAGAAAATTGGAAAGAAGGTTTGGGGAACTATAAGAGATAAATAGAAACCTATAATACACCACCATAAGGCCAAAATACCATAAAGGGGAACTAGAAGACACTTGATAACCATAGACACAAACCAAAAAACTAGAGTAATCTATAGAAGAGACAAAATGTGGATGGGTCTAGAAATTTGTACAAAAGCCTATCATCAGTGCCACCACCACTAAAGCAACTACCAAAAACCACATCTATAATCACCATCACACAAAATCCAACCCAAAACAATGATATAGATGTAATAAGGATTACAAGGAGATTAAATTACAATATGGGATGGAATCCCACCAAGTATACCTAGAGACATCACTATATAAGGGACATGAACCGACTCGAAAGTAAAAAATTCCTCTATAGTCTAGGATAATTTTGAACACATACACTAGAGGAAAGACCCAAAATGGGGGATCAAATCCAAATAAGAGACCAATAGGGGGACATAACCAAGTAATAATATAATGGGAAATAAATGAGGATGGGGATAAACACAAGGATATATGAGAGATAAAACCACCAATAAAAAATAAAAATCATGAAACAGAGATGATCAAACCACAAAATTTGTAGAAAATAGGAGCATGAATATGAGAGAGGGACAGAAGGGAGTGTGAGACCAAGGAGATAATATACCACCATTGAGAGGGGGGATGAACTTGTGGTCTCAAAAACCACAAACACCCAAAAAAAATGATTCCCTTCAATGATTAGTGAGAGTAAATATCTATGGTAACGATGTGATGATGAGAGATTGGGTAAGACAAAACACATAGACATACGGGATTTAATAATGATCACTTTCCCTTATCATTAGGTGGATAATCCTTTGTCTATAGTGGTTATGATCATACTACCCACATTACAATTTAATATAAAATTAATAAGGAAAGGGAAAAGTGAATGACCTTTAACTCCTAAGTACAATATGAAAAAAATGTCAAAAATTTTAATCATCTTCACTTCTCATACCACAACTGCCACTACAATTGGGATTTTGTGTGGGCCCTTATTATCCTCCTCAATCGACACTAGTATAAAATTAGTTTAACATGTCAATATTTTGATTTAAGTTATGTAATAACCAATATTAAAAAACTTTTCAATGTCATTTATTATATAATAAAAATCAAAAACCTAATATGGTTAATTTTTTCACTAGTTCTTTTAAAACACTGATGTTAAAAATGTACTTTATTACATTGATTTAAAAACACGATGTGAAAAGGTAGATGTGAAATATTTTAAGATTTATGTTAGTGATTTATATTTTTTCACATAACATGCTTGAAAATTGTTTATTCTTTACAAAAAATACATCTCATTAACTATAATTATTCATTTTTTCTTAAACCTTTCATTTATTTATCTTTATACTTTCTTGTTCTACTCTAGATTCACCTTTACACCACTTTGAATTGGTACTATATCCTTATTTTAGTTATTTTGATTTTTTTTTCAAAATACACATTTTTTTGATTATTTCATTTTTTTTATGAAGATTACTCATTCAAATAGAGTAAAAATGGTTAAGATTATACATGAAATATACCAACCAAAGCTCAAAATTCCTCATGAGTTTTTCATTGAAAAGAAAATGAATATCAAGAAATTATTTATAAAGTCAAAGGACATGACCACAATTAAATAAAATATGGAGAAATATTGAATCTTGTTTTTTAATTTGATTATTTTAATTTTCTGATTGTTTTATCATGTTTTTGTCAAAGGTATGTTAAGTGAATTAAAACATTATTTTGAAAAAAAACTATAATATAACACATAAATTAATTTAATAACTAATATGGAGAGGTATTTATAAATTCAGTTATATTTATAACTAGAATTATAAGTACCTTTCCACATTGGTTATTAAAATAACTAATATAGTATGTTTTACAATTTGATCAAAAATAATCTTTAAACTTCACTTTTATCTAATCAATGTTAAAATTTATTTACATTGTCTATGGTAGTAATTTCAGTTGAAACTTTATGTTAAAATAATATTTTCTTACTAGTGATCCGGCCAAATCCAACTTAAAAATTTTGTTATATCTCCCATAATATCATCTTTTCAACACACTCTATCTCAAGGAAGGACCCCAAATATTTTTATATTTCACCTATATTGTAGTAGGATTCATTTTTTTTCAATGTGGTACTCAAATTAGGAATATATGGAAGACTAAATCCTAAATAACTCAGAGTGACTTTTATTATATTTGACTGGCTTTGTGGTATGAAAAGTATATCATGAAGTTGTATATATGATTTTTCTAAAAAAAACTATCCAGTGATATTTTATAGTTAGCCTCAATTTGGGGTATAAAATTCATTGTGGTGTTATAAAAATTGAATATCAAAAACCAATAAATACTCAAAACTTTTATACCTAGGTGGTAGTGTCATAGTTCCTCCTATAACATTTTAGTCTCTTTCACCCCACCACACCTTGCAATGTAAACCATTAACTTATATCGCAAGACCAATTTACTCCTAAAATAGAAAAACACTCAATTATATTAAGATGTTCTTCATAGTATAGTAAACTCCTCATAATTTATCATATAACTAGTCACAAAATAAACTATCTAGTTATGACTTGAAGCTTCTCATGTAAAAATCATTCCTTTATCACATCAGATTAACTCCATTGCATAATATTCTCATGTTAGATTAATTATTTCATCTATTACCTTCACCATGATGCAACCTTAATCATTTTGTGTGATTCCTTATAAATTCACTAATTTATAATGTAATATACAACCATTTCTTTTGTGATATTAACTCAATCATATTGTGACATGATCACACCATTCATAATGTGGTTTTTTCATTTGTAGTAGAACTTCACTCATTTAATTCATGTGTATCTATACTAAACTTCAAAGTGCTTCCAAATCATCTATGAGAATTTTTATATTGAATAAAACATGAAATCATATCAAACTCATGAATAAATTATCTCATGAAACAAATCATAACATGCCTCCAATACGAAGGACATATAAACACCTCATCATATGCTAGAATGGTAATTTTGATTGAACTACATATGTTTATGTAATATTAAATCCATTTTTACCATGTCTCAATGGAGATAAACTCATACCCCCTTTTTCAATTCACTTAATGATGGATCTTTAATATCCAATATATCCAAGGGACCTTCAAGGATTTATCACTGAAGGAGAAATCGATCTTCCCCTCCAAACAAACACTCAAAAAACCCCGAGAAATCATATAGAAGGGTTCATTATTGCTATAAGGATGAAAAAACATCCAAATTCCCCTAAATATATACCATTGATATGATCATAGCCCTAAACACCATGAATCCCTCATTACATGTCCTTTTTACTAACCCAAACTCATCAATCATATCAAGATGATAATTGAAGCTATAAAACTTCCCAAGATAGAACCTCTACAAGGTATCAAGGAACCTACCAGGATTTCCTATCATATCCCTAGTAAATTAATTGAGATGATTAGGATTATCATAATCCTATTTTATATACCCAATAATTCCCTAATCATGTGGAATTAACCAAAACCTAACCAATGTCTTAACCTATATATAGGTGGTGCTTACACTGATAATATCCAAGGCATATATAATGTCCCACTAAGGCCCATGATTTATCATAACCCTATATTAAAGAAAATTTAAAGCCTAAAATTAACACATAACCCCTTTTCCTAATTCTAAGTACCTCTAGGCACACCCCTAATATGTTGTTCCCTTGTAAACTACTCTAATAAACTCAATAAAAAAGAACACCTCCAAGACTAGAAGGATACTAAAGGTCCAATACCCATGTTCCCTTTAATATAACCCCTACTAGGGAGTTTCAAGGTCTATATACCATACCCATATACTTTACCAAATAATTACTATGGTTTATCACTAACTAGAACCAATACATAAGGGAATAATTACTATAAATTCCATTTACCAACCCATTAATGGTCATCTGAATCCATTGATAATTTATTTTATGATTCAAGACACTTTCAGGATTTTATCAATTGTAACTAGTGGTAGTTCCACCTTAGGGAAATAGTAACCAAGAATCTATAAATTCCTAAAACATGCATTGAATATGAACTCCACTCATAAAATACTCTAACCTATCCTAACCCTCCATTCAAAACTCATCCAATACTTAATAATATTTTCTGATCCCAAGACCCAATTCTCAAACACACAATGAAAATAAATTCATGATAAATATTGATTAATATTGAATATATAGACTACATAAATATTATAGTAGTTATATTATCCAATATCTTGGATTGATTTATCTCTCTTTTCCTAAAATCAATGAATCAAAAAAAATAGGATCTAAATGAAGATTTATGCTCAAGTAAGGACATGGAAACATAATTGGAAAAATAAAATAGGGGTTTTAACTTAGCCCCACTTATAGAAGTCTCCTACCACATATGTATTGATGATCTATTAATAGATAAATAATCAACATAAGAGAGAAATTTGAGGGAGATGAAGAGAAAATAGGGGATTATGGATAGAATTGTCTAGGTATGAGAGAGGAGAGGGTGATAATGTTTTAAATTTAAAACTAAAAAATTTAATATAATTAAATTTAAACCTAGAGTTTCATCAAACATTTAGTTCCCCTCCATCAAGATCTTAGGGTCCACTAAGATCCTTGTAACACCCTAAAATTTTGTGAATTATTTTTTTTTTTTTGAATTAATTTATCTTTTCAATATTTTTTTATTTCACGTGACACTAGAAATGGTTCTTTATATATGTGTGTGTATATATATATATATATATATTAAAACTCTAATTCAAACATTCCTTCCACACACAATACCGACTTGGCTTGTGCTTCACGCAATACCAACTTGGCTTGCGCTACACGCAACACTGACTTGGCATATGATGCACATAATACTAAGTTTCTATGAAACATCTTATATGTGTGTGTGTGTGTGTGTGTCTAATTAAATGAGATTATTATAAACTAACCATTAAAAATGGTTATAGGAATAGTAATTACTATGTTACAAATATTTTTTATAATTTTTTATATAAATAAAACATATTGATAATGAAAGATATGATTTATTGTAAAGTCCTATGTTTAAAAATATCGTTTTTCTCGAATGAAACGCTTCTAATAATGAAATTAAATTTATAAAAATTTAGAAATTGAATTTGATAAAATAAAATTCATTTTTGAATTTTGAATTTAAAAGTTCTCCTAGGGTGAAATTTTGGTATTTTTTTGAGAAACTTCATTTTTTGATGAATAGTGAAAAATACTGATTTTAGTTAAAAAATGTCTTTTTGTCTAATTAAGTATTAATTATAAATGATATTATAAAAAAAATTAATGGCACATTAGATAAATATTACATCTATTAATACAATTTAATTAATTATAATCAATTTCACTTTGAAACTAAATATAAAATCTTAACAAACTTTTGAACTTTTTCCTACTTTAAAACCCCGTTATTTCATCCCATCGACAAGATTAGCACTAATCATAATTTTGTAGCTTCTGTGAATTAAATTTAAAAAATCTTACATAAACCATTGTATTTAGTCTAATATTTATATTATAATAATACCATGTTTATTTTTAACCAAAATTATTAGTAAAATTGATTAAAATTAATCACCACAGTTAAGGCCAAATTAAGCTTAATTGAGGACTAAACCTTAAAATAAGGGCCCAAATGACCTATACACTTGTACAACACCCATTGGATATCCATATTTTTCCCATAAACCTTACATTATTTATTTTTTTGGTTTTTTATGACTTTTTTTATGTAATAACATTTTCACTCCTAACTTGTTTCTAAAAATTCCAAGTGAGTCATTTTCCTTCCCTATAAAAGGCCACCACCTCTACCCATTCCTCACACCTATAAAACCTTTTAAGTTCATCCAATATTGAACCAAGATTCATCCCAAAAATCTTACCTTCTACCTTGAAACCTAAATTTGGTCATAAATCTTCTCAAGGAAGCCTTTTGGCACAAACCAAAAGGAGTTACCCGATTTAGAGGTAACATCTTCTCTCAAGATCCTTTCCTTTATTTTCTTTCTCCATCACCTCCACTCTCTTTATTCCATTATTTTGTGACAACACCAATATAATATATATACTATGATGTTTTTATACAAAGGGTATTACCTACACTTACACAAACCTCCATCTAATGGATGTTGAACATATTATTTATGTGTACGGCGAACTACTGCCTCACGAAACAATGATTGTCCATTTCTCCTTTACCACCAATCATGGTGGCCATTATGATGGATACTATATTTATATATGTAATATATTATATTTATTATTAATTTAATATTATTTATTAATTTTACAACCCACATATTTTTACCTTCTATTTTGTTTTAATACGATAATCTTGTTTGAGAAAGTGTGGACTATCGCCCCCTCAAAGCGATGTGATCGTTCACACGCTACCAGGAATGTATTAAGGATGGTTTTAATGAACTTTTGTGATATCTATGATATAGTAGTTCTACTGTAAAAATTATATATATATATATTAATACATATGTTTGTGTGTGTGTGTATTTCATTTACATACTTTCTTTCAATATGACAATAAAGATGGAAAACAGCGTTCATCCATACGTACGGCTTACCGTCTCCATAAATGGTGTATTCCATTACATAATTCATTATGTTATAGATTATTATAATATAAATATAATATATATACCTTATATTTATATCATTTTATACATTATGAAATAATGATATAAGTATAAGGATCAACGATGTAACCAATTAAGATACATGCGAAGAACAAAGTAAATTTTACCCGAAGTGAAAACTTAACATAGGATCGTTAACAAGTGGGTAATATAAGGTTATAATAAAAACTTATATGGTAATATATATAATAATATTATTATGTAAAATATTTATAATAAACTTATATTTATTTTACAGGAAACTTGTACGAGTACGGAGAGAGTCAAGACACAAGGTAAAGGGATTTCATCTCACTTTTAATTTCTATGAGATACAAGATATGTTCGTCACTCTTTACTTTTGTGTGGTGTATGTACTAACCATGATTTTATTCTATTTATAATTTACTTAAATTTATGGGTATTCAAATTCCCATTTTATGATCCTTATTTCATGGGGTTTAAGTTTCAAAGGTTACCAAATTGTTAAAATATTTTGTCTGAATTTTCCTTCTTTGAGACTCAAGTTTTATTATGCACCTAAACTCTTTTTGAGGTTTATATATTTACATTATACATGAAATATCATAAATATATATATTTTAATAATATTATATGCTTTATGTAGTTTTATTTCCTTACATGAAGATCATGATCCCAAGATACCAAGTTATAAGTGTTTATTGAGACAATCTCATTACTTTTCAAGATTTTTTATTTTTATGCCACCTTTGATGAAATATTACGATCCATATCTCAAGAATATTCATGAGTTTCCTTATCCTATATTTTTTCATGATATACTCATGTATTGGTACCATTTTCTACTCTTTGGTACATAAGATAGTTAATAAAGTGTTTTTAGGGAAGAGATATTGGATGTGTTCTCGGTGCCAAATCGATTGAGAACTTCGTGTCCCGCTCTAGAGGAAAGCCTGAAAATCATATAGGAATACCTATAGAAACTCATAAAATACATGAGGTATTATACCTTTATAAAAATAACCATAATCATCTAGAATGAGTAGCGATAAATGGAATACAAGATTCCCTAACTCTGGGAGTGGAGGTCATGTGCAAACTAACTGAGGATCCCAATCCCCATGGAAAACCTGATGACTCCCATCAGGTGCTATGAAACTAACCCATTGCCTATAGAAATCAATGTGCATTTGAAAGTGTACCAACCAATCCATTCCAATTATCATTTCAAATAGATCCATATCTATGACAAGGAGGTCCCACTCCATCTCAACCCCTATCCTGGAAAGCGCACATGACGGGCACCTAAGACCCTGCTCCTTCTTCTTCCCCAGCAGTGTCACCAACTCCATCGCAAAAGACAAAAGCTCGATTGGAAAATTCAGTGTGTTCAAAAAATGGGTAGAGATGAATGAAATAGAGGAACCGTTATCAAAAATAGTAGCAGCTATAGAATATGAAATCAAAATGATACCTCGAATTATTGACGGTCCCACCTCTGATCCCTCTAGCGCTTGATCCACCGCATGAAGATGCCTAGTCTCTACCATAGAACGACTGCTCTCCTATGGATCTACCCTAAACTGGATCTGCCCAGATGATGATCCGACCCTACCACCATGGAAACCTAACCAATATCCCATCGTTCTTAATGGCTTTGACTGAACGGAAACCTCTTTGGAAGCCACAGATCCTGCCCCACTCAAGAGTGGTTGTGCCATCCTGCAAAATCGTTTCAAGTTTCCCATACCTCCACACTGATAACAAGGATTTGGGGGAGATTTTAATGATGGTTAGATGTGCCTCAGATTCCCAAACTAGTGTCACATGATGAACCTCACATCAGAAGCCACTGAAAAAAAACAATCTGGAAGGTCGGCCTGAGCTGCCACGTCCCTTCTTCCCCTACTCTTCTTACTTCCTTTTATTCTCAGAAGAACTACCACTTCCCATTCCTGATACTTTCCTAGAGAAACCATCCCTCCCCTTATGGTTTATCTCCACCATTCAAGCTCTATCAACCAATTAATCATAGGTTTTCATCTTGAATAAGAAGACCTGGGAATATATCTCTAACTGCAAACCCCACCCGAACTTTTGGGCCTTCATCTGGTCATTAGAGAAAATTTTTAGAGCATACCAGACCAAATTAGAAAAATGGTTGGAATACTCTGTCACTAAAATATCCCCCTGAACAAGTTCCATAAACTCTCGAGATCGATCATATTCCAAAACTTCAAGGCAGTACTGGTCATTAAAGATAACCTTGAAATCCTTCTAGCTTATATGCTCGTGCTTCCCAGCTTGAAGCACTGATTCCCACCACCTACGGCTGGGACCCTCTAATAGAAAAGAATCACATTTAACCATGACCACCTCAGGTGTTTATATAAAATCAAACATGCATTAGATCTTTTTAATCCACTCCTCCACTTCTTAGGGTTTTGTGCTACCTCGGAAAGTAGGAGGCTTGTTTTTTAGAAACTCGTAGGATTTTCCATTCCTGGGACTGGTCTCATATTCTCTAACAGGTACTGTAAAAAGAGTTGGTCCCTATCCTAGAGCTTGGAAAGATCTAATAATAGCCTCTACTAACCTATTATCAAGTGGTGATGGATAACTCTCTTTATCTTCCTCTCGTGGGTATATGGGAGCTTTCTAGGGAGGCATGTTACTACAAAAGGCAATAGTCAGAAGAGAAAAAATCAGAACAATAGTTATAAAAAATTTCATAAATAACATCAAATATAAATAATACAAACACATTAAAACAATAAAATAAAAAACTAATTCACCCCCACATGATTTCCACGTGTAGTCTGCATCCCACACGTCTCACCTGGAAGTGAAGTCAAACAAACAATTCCAACGTCCCATAGTGACTCGAGGTCTGTCATGAGAGGTGCGGGGTAGGCACCCTACTCAAAACCAAAACTCTGAGCCCTGATAGTCCTAGATCTTGTCTATCCTGACTCATCCCAAAATAATAATATAACCCAAAAACATTAACCTGCTCTGATATCATTTTTAATGGCCTAGTCAGGCCCACGATCATGATATTGTCCGCTTTGGGCCTAGCCCGCATGGTTTTTCTTTCACTAGGATCTAGCCCTCAGGCATCCCCCAGGAAAAGGACTTGTGATGGGAGAGGTATCCACACTACCTTATAAAGGGTTTCTCCATGCTTCTCCTCCTTTGATGTGAGATATCCATAATCCACCCCCTAGAAGGGCCTAGCATTCTCACTGGCACATCAAATAGACACTTCCTCTGATACCATTTTGTCACGAATGGAAATATGGTCACCATAAAAACCGGAACCTGATCTAGACCATGGCAAGGACTAAAGGGTGTTTTATATCCCCATGGGCTAGTACAAGTTCCCAGGTGTCTTAAATATTGGTTTGGTAATTATTTACCCGAGTTTATAATCATTTAACAACCAATGACAATCAATAAACTAAATCCAAAAATTACTAACCAAAAAATCCTTAAATAAAATTCAGAACTGAATGAATGGTCTAAAACAAGAAAACATATTTTCAAATATATATAAAAGTATCATAAAAACATCCCAAGGAACACCACACAATAAGGGTTCATCACCCATAATCCATCTCCACAACATCTCACTATGGAAGGAAACTAACAACCCGAACCGCCATCACCTAAGGTCTTGTATTTACCTATGTCAAACATCATCAAGTATACTCACACACAAAGGTTTAAGTAGGGTTCAATACTAATCCCAATAGGATACCACCCAAATATTCTATATATTAAGCTATATAAGATAAAAATCATGCAAGTTTTAATAAACAAGAAATGGTGGTAATAATTTCTAAAGAATGAAACTTTTAAAAGTAAACAGTTTTCAAAGGATGATTTCAAATGTTGAACACATTTAAATAAAAACATGTAAGATAATGAATTTGTTCATCCAAACACACCATAATCCAATGATAAATACAAAAGAGTCAATTAGCACTAATCGTGGGAACATCCCTAGGCACTAGTTAGTTTTGGTCCCCATGTACCTTGTATCTCGGTGTAAAGTAACCATAACTATATTCATTCTCATTCATGATACACTAGTAGGGAACATAACCATAACCAATTGGTACTTAATTATCATCATTTTAGTTTTTTAGTATTTTCAATGTCCAACTTTCTAAGTGAAACAGGGACAAAACCACTCTGGATCACTAGCATACTAGTACACGCCCACCCGCCTAGATACCTGGGTTTCCCCCTTTGTGCTCAAAAAATTTCCAAATGTTACCAGATGAAATTTTCATATAAAAACACCATTTATGGTCGTACACACTCATATTAGTATCTACACATGCTTTTCACCATTTATATAACTCAATAAACCATTTAAAATTCCATAAAACATTTCAAGAAATATAACCAAACTTTGCACTTAAAATCCATCTAAAAGCCCTCTTTGAAAACCAAATTCACACCAATATTAACCAAAACCATAATTTTCAGTAGAAAAACATTTTAATAAGACCCTCACATGAATTATAAAATAGCCCCAAATGTTACAACATGGAATGCACATGTAAAACACCAATTTTCACACAGAAATGGCACTTAAAGATCAATTTCTTAACAAATTCCACAAAAAATAATTTTCACAGAAAGAACAGTGATATAGAAGTAGGATAAAAATATAAATCATGCAATTATAACTCCTCTAGTTGTTCTTACACATGGAATCACCTACCAAGTGTGTCAAAAACACCAAATCCTTGTGCGAAAGTTCAACCTTATCACCGCCACACCACAAGGGAGTTAAAAGAAACCTAAAACCACAATATTAGACCAAGAAACCTAAGATCAAACCCTAGGTTCTAAGACCTAATTTTTGGAAATTAGAAACTTTAAGAAAAATGGAATAACCCCTAAGAAAATGGGATAAGGAAGGAAGGAAACCCGCTTACTTGAGAGATCTTGAAGAAATCACCCCAACTACACCAATAGGTGAATCTCCAAGCAGCCAAATATGGAAAAGAGGTTCTAATAAGGCTGAGGAGGTCAAGTGGGAAATAAAATGGGGGGGAAAGAGTAAAAAATTAAGGAGTTATGAAAAAAACAAATTACCTTTTCAAATCTAGAAGATTTGAGAAAGCCTGAGAAATTTTTCCCAAATCCACAATTAAGATGAGCTCCAAAGACAGGAAAATGAACATGGGGGTTCACCTAGGGTCAGTGGGCTCAAGTGAGAGGAGGAATAAATAAAAAAAATTAAAAATTAAATTATATTTGAAGGAAATAGTTTTTTTAATATGAAATGGGATCCCGGTTTGGCCCACTTTTTTAATAAATAACCCAAATCTTCCATGATTATGGATTCCTAAGGGGTCCAAATGGATATGGTAGTTTTAATAGGTTATGGTAGGCCAAGTGGGAAGTGTAATGAGTGAAAATATTGAAATAAATGAGTTATAAAAGAAACAAAATTTATTTTTAAATCTGGAAATGGGCTCACGGTTTGGCCCAAATCTTGAAAACTCACCCTTTCCTCCAAAAATGCAGGGGAAACCCCCGAAACAAAGAAAGAATAGAAATTACATGAAAAATACCTTTAAAATAAGTCATTAATGTTACATGGAAATTCCAAGCCTCAGTATCCTCTCCCACATCAGTATCTATTTCCTATCACAATTTTCCATCCATCAAATAATAAATAACAAATAGGGAATGCATCTCATCTCACAAATCCTCAATAGGGTGCTAGTCACTCAGTACAAAGCCTCACATCTCAACCAATATCAATACTAATTTCAACCCTTTAAGGGTTCTATTCAGTCCATCAGGACTAACCCACCTCTTTGATACCACAAGAAAAGTCTCACATGTATACATACACAACACTCATTATCATTCACTAACAAACACTTTAGGTGACTACAATCAAGAACCACATAAGATTTTCAAATATTAAGGCATCACCCACATGTGGTCAAATGAACCAAAATAAACTTAATCAATAGTCTCAAAATTTTATTTTGAAACTAAGTTAAATCTATTTTATAAACTATTTAAAAAAGGAACCACATGCTATCTTATTCATACTAGGTCCCTAGAATAATATTTTCAAACATTATTTAGAAAAAATATTTCTTTTTTTAAATACCATTTAAAATCCTGTTTATAAACTAAACATTTTCCCTTAAAAATACACTTAGAACAAAAACCAATTTTTAAAATCACATTTTAAAAAGGAGAACTATTTTACTTTTTTGATCCAACGCGCACCTAGAAAAAATCAATAAATAGGTCCATCGATACTCTTTCAACCAAGGAAATTCCATTGAACCATTTAACAAGCTATATAGTCTATGTTGACTATTAAGTCGACATGAGCCTATCAAAAAATTAATGGGAACTAACACAAGATATGAAATATGCATACATTAATAATGATGCATTTACGTGAATATAAAATCCCCAAAAAACCAAGAGTTTTGGTAATGTAAAGACCACCTACCTCAATCATAACCCATAAATCAATTCTAATCTCACACCAACCTCCACCAAGTCCAAGAGTACCTATCTCACAAATAAACATCATCAAATTAATTAATTTATTAAAAACTTAAAATCAATTACCCAAAATGTCATATATAATGCTAAACTCACTAGATAGACCTATGGTTTCAAATACATGAGCAACAAGGTGAGGTCCACTCTGGATACACCCCCAAAACTAGGAAACATAAAAGATAAAAAAAATAACATAGAGATTGATGGAAAATTTAACCCAAATTTTTCCAAAATAATAAATAAAACAATATTGCAACATACCTCATGTAAAATGAAGAATGGAAACTTAAATATACCCTCTCAGGGAATCCTATACAGGCCACATATTAAATCCATGTCAAATATGATGATTTCTCCATGCTTTAGTGAAATTGTCCCTCTAAATCTCTAGCCAATGAACCAAAAATTAGGGTAAGTAATGGAGGAAGAACAAGGGAGGGATCATGCTTAGATTTATAATGATGAAAATCATCTGAACAATTTGGATAAAAAGATATCAAGGGCGAAGGGGGTTTGGCCTCGCCTATTCTCTCATGTTTGAGGTGGAGAAACCCAAGGGGGTTATAAATTAAAAAACCTCTCGGTCCTTTCAAAAAAGGCCCCAGCACTGGTTCATGAAAAAAATAGGGGTTCACACTGTGAATCCTTCATTAGGTTAGGGAGATATTCTCTAACCCAATGATTTCAAGGCATGAACTTATATTCACACCTTGAATAGACTAAAACTACTTCCTTTTAGTATTATGACCACCTATATCTTCCCCAAAACTCTCTCAAACTCCTAGGACACTACTTGAGCCATAAACTAAATATAAAGACACATTTTAAGGATGGACGCATTCTTGGAACACCTATCTAGTTCTAGGTTATCAAAATTAACCCCTCACCAAATTAATGGTTAAAATTCTCTCAGTAAATCACAAAATATAATAACATGAGTCATTAAAAAATCCCCACCATAATTCTTATCATCCTATATAATTATTGGTAGTCCTACAACTATGAACTCTGACCTACCCCAATCATCAGTTCACCTATAAATCACTATATCACATCCATTAGAATTGAACACAATTATGTTACAAAACTATTAATACCAATCTTAGGCACATTAATTTTCATCCAAAAAACCTAGTTCAATCCTCAAACAACATGAATTGTGTATCTAGAAGACCCAGGATCAAATCCAAGAGGAGACATTATTTCTATGGGTACTGTAGCAGCACTATAGCAGTACTGTAGTAGGTACTATAGCGAGAACTGTGCAGTACTGTAGTAAGTATTGTAGCAGGAACTGTAGCAGGTACTATTTGGAACTATAGCAGCTGGGAATATGCCCCTGTTTGGGCCTTTGGGCCACCGATTTGGTCCCCGAGTCCTTTAAGGCCTTCAGGCTACCCAGGACTTCCGGTCAGTAAGGCCTTCAGGCCACCTCAAGGCATTCGGGCCACCTTAAGTGAAGATGCAAACCAGACGACCTATGAGGAACAATCTCTACAAGGAGGATGAGCAAGAAGCTTTCACCATAGCAGAAGCTAAACGAATTGCAAGAATGAGAGGGTATGGCACCTGCCATCAGGACAAGCCTGTGCAAGCACAAGAATGCCTAACTGAACATAAAATCCAGCAGCCAGTGCCATCCCATCCCATCACAAAAACCCATGAAAACCTAGTCTATATAGTAACTTATTTAATTTACCATCAACCAAACAAACCAATTCCACACCCACAAATCACACCTGGTAGTACCAAAAAAATGTCCCTTATTATATACACACAATAAAAGCATCTAGGTAATTCATGTACAAACCACATCAAAATCCAAGCATTCTTAATTACATAAGAACCAGTTGCCTATTTTAAAACTAATTCCAAAAAAATCATTACACACACCAAAACTCACCTATGTTCTCAAAACACCCCTTTTCATCTAAGTTTTTAAATTGAAAACTAGAACAATAAATTCCTATCCTATCAAGTTGATTTCTTGGAAATTTTTCCATTTCCAAAATCCATTTTGAAATCAAATTTCAATAACCACTTCCACTAATTTTTCATAAAAACCAAAAAATCCCATTCTATTTCAAAATCACCAACTCCTTGAGCCATTTTAATTAAACCAATTTTAAAATCCATTTCACACATGCCTTATACTACCACATGTGTTTTATTTTCTAAAACTAGGTATTCCTAAAAAATTCTAACTATCCCAAAATCATTACCATATAGAGGCTAAGAAAACACATCAGAACACAATACACAACCAAGAAAACTGGTCCCTCATATCCATATTAATCTAATCAGCCTTAGTAATATATGTGATAAAAATCATTTATATTATAAGTTTATTCAATTAATATGGATTTTTATGAGGATTAATGTCAAAAAAACCACCCATATATGCATATATCATGCCCCTAACATGTCACTATCATGATTTATAGACAAATCACTGGCTCTCAACCAATACCTATGACTCATTACAAGTATCATCCATCCCATATTAGGATTCTCGATCCAAACTAAAACCACACTCATCCTAGAATTCCTAATCCTGAAACTAAACATCACCTAGAAACATAGGTTTCAATCGATGTCATGATGTCAAGTAATGTTCATTATATATTTATTGAGTCTTGATAATATATCTCCACATCTATCTAACACTTTCCCATCTTAAAATATGCTTTGATACCACTTTGTAATGCCTCAGACCAAATGGTGTCTGAGTGGTCATGATACAACACCTCAGGCATGGCTCCCCATATGCCAGAGGTTTCAAACTTGTGGCAAGGACCTAAAATAGTCATGGGGAGACTAATCCATCTAAAATAATGCATGGGGTTTATGGACAAATTCTATCAAAAATTTGTTAAAACCCATTTATATGTTAGAAATCCTGAAATATATATAGATATAAAATATGGAGTCTCTCAATCCATTGGATTATAGAATAGAAAATAGTAAAATTTTCTATATAATGCATCAAAAAAATAGATCAGTAGAATGTAAGCATCGAATAACAAGAATCATATATAAATAAAAGGCACGTTATCTAGTACATGTTGAACCATAACTGAAAAGTAAAAACATATCTTCCTTCTCAACTCATATATAATTATTTTGAGTCCTCAGAATGTATAATCTATTGAATAAACCATGTTTCTGGCTTAAAGACAACTTGAAACCTAAGAGAAAAATTGAAATAGTACCCACATACATCAAAACCATATCAGGTTTATGGGTTGGGCTATATCCAATGAATGGGTAGGTATCCTCAATACCTCAACAATACTGAGTGTTATTTTGATCAAGTGGATGATCATGCAATACATATATAAGGAGTAAATTTATGCATGTGAAATAAACCCACATAGAAACAAAACACACGATGTACACACAATGAATCCACAATCACACAAGTTAGGTATTTTTGTGATAACCAAGCTACCATGACACATGGACCTACCTACATTAGATCTATGTAAAAAAGAATAATTCACCTCAAAAAATAACTCGATCCATACCTAAAGATGCAATGCAGGGTTCCTAACTCATTCCTTAACATATACTAGAAGGCACAGGGTAGGGTTCCATGGGGTATCTCATCCCGCACCTAAAGACTCAAGGTAGGGTATCATATATATCTAATCTCATACCAATCATCTGACGATCTATTCTCATTCAAGGGAGGCTACATCACTAAACTACCTCTACCTTCTCACTCAAGGTAGGTAAATCAATCCATAACACACCACAACTGGTACCCCTTCTCACTCATGGTGGTCCCACTATCCAATTTCACATACTAATCCATTTATATCACTCATAATAGACCCAACCTCCACCTATCAAGCCATATATTATCACTCAAGACATGGTCAAATGGTCCATATCACTCATGGAAAGGCCCCTTCCAAAATCACTACCATATCACTCAGGGTATGTCCTGGAATAAAGTGCACTAGGATCCCATCTCTACCATGGAGATCCTACCAATTTCATATCACTCATGGAGAGTATAGGACTCAGAATACTCTCCCACACCATCATATGTTTCTTATCACAAGAATCCATTCTACACAAACAATCAATAAAAAACAAGGAATGTGACTTATCTCACAGCTCCCCAGTATGGTGTAAGTCACTCAAGACTTAGCCTCATGTATAAACCCATATTAATAATCATATCAAACCTTTAAGGGTTATATTATATCCATACAAACCAACCCACAAATTTGATACCACAATCAAATGTATCATTGGGTTACACCCACAAAATGCACCATCATGCACCAACATACACACCAAGAAACCATAATCAAGAAGAACACAATCTTTTGAGAAAGTAAGGTGTCTCACATATGAGGTTAAATGGACCAAAACAATCTCAATCAATCCTCTCAGGCTTTAATTTGGAAACCAAATCAAATCCCTTTTACAAATCATTTATAAAATCCACCATGTGTCATCTTACTCATGCTAGGACCTTATACAAATCCTATCAAATGTTATTTAGAACACCCATTTCCCATTTTAAAATACCATTTAACCACCCATTAAGCAAATCACAATTTTATCTTAAAATTAAAATTATAACCAAAACCATTTTTTAAAATTAAATTTTAAAAAATAAAATCATTTTTATTTTAAGATCTAATAAACACATTCAAAAAATCCATAAAGAGGGCCACCAGCACACGTTTGACCAAGGTGCCATCATCAAATTTTTTAACAAGTTATGCAGTTCATATTGGTTGTTAGGTTTTTGGGATGACATGATCATATCCCAACATTATGGGGAAACTCACACAAGATATGAAATATGCATACATTAATACTAATGAAGTTATATAAACAAAAAATCCCCAAAATACCAAGGATGTTGTAATGTAATGTCCACCCACCTCAACTACCATCCATAAATCCATTTTAAGATCATACCAACCTACACCGAGTCCACGAGCACAAGTCTCATAAATAAACACCATAAAATTAACCAATTAAATTTTCAAAACCAGTATCCCATAATAGAATATCTGATTCCAAACTCACGAGGTTGCCCTATGGCTCTGAATCCATGAGAAACAAGGTGTAGTTTACTCTTGGTGTGCCCCTAAACTTGAGAAACACAAAATACACAAAGTTAACACTCAAATAGATGTAAAATTTAACCAAAATCTATCCAATAGCCTAAATAAAACAATTAAACAACATACATCATGTCAAATGATGAACTATTAATTTAATATTTCTTCTTGAGATATCCTCTATGAGCTGTATATGAAGGCCCCTTCAAGAATGATTATTTAACCATGATATGGAAATATTATCTTTGAATATACCTATTCAAAGAACCAAAAATTAGGGTGAGGGATGGAGGAATAAAAAGGAAGGTATCTTACCTACAATTGGTTAATGAATATCCTATAAACAATCTAAATCAAAGGAACCCAAGGGAGGGGAATGGGGTTCAATATATCCTCTACTCGTGTGTCCAATGATGAAAAAACTAAGGTGTTTATAAATTATAAACCCCCTAAAACATTTAAAAATAAAGGTCCCAGCAAAGCTTCATAGTGTTAATAGAGGTTCATTCCATAAACCATTCACTTGGTAAGGAACTTCCCCTCTGCCCTGATGATTTCATGTTATGAAGCTATATTCATGTCGCGAGTAGCCTGTAATTGCTACCTTTTATTAGTTTGGTCACCTACACCTTCCCTGACACTCTACCAAACCCTAGTTAAACCACCCTAGACTTAAACCCCATCAAAAAACACATTTTAATGACATCTAAATGCATAGAACACCTATCTGAGTCTTGGATCCCAAAATGAACCCCTCACCAAATGAAATTTTCAAATTCCCTCAGAAATTCATAACCCATAATGATAAAGTTCATTACACTAAGTCCCCATTAATATGAACACAATACACATAAATACATGTTAATTATTTCATAATATTTAATAGAATATCTATATTGATCTTAGTAGAGTTAACTCAACCTACATCACAGCTTGATTCATCTCTATCTACCTAAAATTGAAGAATTATATAAATAGTCCATAAATGAGGATTTATTCTTGAGAAATTGTGATATAATATAAATGGTGAAATAAAAACATTTCTCTTACCTCAATAACACCTATATTAGTCTCTTTTCATAAACAAATAAATGATCAAGAAATATATAGTGAATCAAAATAAGAAAGAATCTTGAGGGAGAGGGTGGGAAAATTGGGAGAGGGTACTTGGACCATGTGGGTATGTTAAGGGAGAGTGATTGTGTGTATTAAATTTCAAAATGTAAAAATCAGTGTAATTAAATTTTTAAAAAAACAACCTAGGGTCTATTGAACTTTTTATGGCCCTCCACCAATATTTTAGTCGGACATCGGGATTCTAATGGATAAGGTAATGACACATTTAACCTAGACTCCCAGTTAGACCTACTATATTCTAATAAAGGAATTTTATTACCAAACTCATAAAACCTAAACTATGGCCTCTTTAAATTCTTCCACTTCCAAAATATCATGTTTAACTTCTTAGAAAAATTTAAATAGCTCATATTTACAATTAAATTTTTGATTCAAAATTCCTCTAGAATCTAACACTATTGAAGTTTAGATTGTTTCTAAATTCCACTAACTTATAAAGATTTGAGTTATTAAACCCCCCACCCCCCACCACCACGAAATGGATTTTTTCACTCAAGAATAATTTATAAATATCTCTAAACTTCTTTTTAACCAATTTGAATTTACTATCTCTACCAAATTCTGGTTATGAATTAAATTCACAATCATGAAATATATGTGTCCACTTCATGGATTTTTATTTAAAACCATGATCTTATATTTAATTCATGTCAATCATCCCTTGAATTATTCATCTAATAAAAATTACATGTTAACTTAATAGATTGAATGTGTGAAGCATTAGTAGATTCTTCATTGCATCATTTATCCCAACACTCGAGTTCTACTTGATCTATTCATCAAATCCTATGTCACCTCAACTATGAACCATACCAACTACATAAAATGAAACTAATGAATTATTGAATCTTATATTTTCCTAGATTTAGATATGATTCATCTCATTTTTAAATCAACATATATGATGATCCTCACTTTCTCACCAGCTAGTTATTCTACACATGTCAACTTGGGTGTTGATCATGAAATACCCAACTCAAGGATCATATCCCAAATAACCAATATGAGGTTCCCCTATCATTGGAATTAGCATGTAATATATTTACTAAAACCATAATTCTTGATCTCTTAAATCCCATAATGGTCACTATTTATATACATAACCCAAAGTATTTGGATAGACCTATTCCACCTTATAACCTCAAACTTCAAATACCCATCATTACCAAATCATATAAAATATTTAAAAAAACCTTTAATATAATTAATTACATGATCACTAAAGTCATACATCAAAAATGGTGATGTCTTCCCATGCATCCAACTCCATGATCAATTTATCTTGATTTACCTACAAAACCTCTACAGTTTTCCCATTTTTCTACTAGAATGGAACTCTCTCAATTAAAGTGGATATTGTGAATACATATGCCTCATTCTAACATTATTGAAATACTTAATACTTTATTCCTCTTTAGTTGTGGAAGTTATGGATAGTTATAATTGATAACTCTATATACATCACTTTAATACTTTTCAATTAACCTCTAATACTACCTAGATGTTATATTACTCCTTACCGCCTCCTAAGGTTATGACTTTTATACCATAATAATCAATTACTATTTTACTACCTCCAAGTTGGAATCCATGAAAATAAAGGCTACTCATACTCATAGAGAGTATTTAAATCCCATATTAAAGTAGTGTAGATTAAATAACACATTTATTTTCAAGGATGACACAAAATGTAATTTTTTATCAGATTTGATGGCATACACCATCATAGGCCACCCAAGATACTTCAACTCCATGAATTTTCAAAACATGTCCTAATGTATTTACTCAGTAAAAACTCACTCATAGAAGTGGGAATAAAACTCAATCCATTTAATTTATTTATCATTTCCATTAAAATAATGATCATTTCACCATTAAATCACCTCAATATCAAATTTAGAAATAGATAGTTTCATCAACATCTCCTTTGGGATACCAATCCATTTAAAAAAATACTAAATAATATCTACCTAGTTCTCAACATCCTACGAACCTAATTCACCCATAAAAACTAATTAATATTTTTCATAGAACTAATGAATGGATTGTGTATCCATAATTTATCTTTTCATAATTCCATGATTAAATAATCCAAACACCTAAAACATACTCATTATAAAAGTTACATCCACTAGAATACTAACTCGTGGAGAATAAACTATCATCTCCAGTCGATTCCCAGTTGAATAGTGTTGATCATACATTTTTCAATGATAAAACCATTTTAAATTAAACCTCAATACCATCACAATACATAAATTATAATTCTAAAACATGTTTTAAAATTCAATAAATCATAATTACAGCATCAATATTCAAATTCCTTCTACCCTCACTTCTCAACAATAAATAATATCACGCGCTCCCCATGAAATGGATAAAAACTACTAACTATTAACCATGGAAAATGAGAATCAGTCAGCCCACATTTTGAAAAACTCACAACTAACCACCTAATAGGGATAAATACTAACATTATATTGATACTAATCCAACTCACATTACACATATCTATACCTCGCTATCCTAAGGAGATGTTGCATGCCACCAACACCCAATCAAGGGTCTTTATTCAATTAAAGCATACCAAACCAACACTAATACATACCTTTGGCATACATTTTTTATAACTAACTATATATATGGTATCCAATTTCTAATATACTGACCATAGGGTTTTTATCCACTATACATACATAATTATAATACCATAATATCAAATTAATAACATAAAAAATACCTCATTGTAGTTTTGGTTAATTAATTCACCCCCAATAGTTTATTTAGAAGAAACACCAAATAACTTATTATTAACTTTTAATTAACCAAAATTTATTTTTAAAAAAATTTATAAAAACATTTATTTTTTGAAAACAACTTTCCCAACGCCATTTTCCTCTTAAAACCTATTTTCCACTCATATGAAGTCACACACAATTTAGATATACTAGCATGCCTAATATATTTCATGAACACATTCCCTCCTTCCTCCTTATTCAAAGAATATAACCATAAAAAACAAATTGAAATCATCACATTATATTTGAATAAATATATCAACTATAAAAGAAAAAGTAAATAACAACAGTACCATAAATATAGTATCATGGGCTTCCACCATACTAGTGTTCATGATACACAAATTCAGTTTCTAACACAATTTTCAACCAATCATATATATATCTACCATGTCCCAAATATTATTTCAATTAAAAAACGGTTTGATACCTGTTGTAATGCCCTAATCTAAATTACCTAAATAGAAATCAATCTAGAGGCACTATATGGCCTTAGGATTGTCTCTTTGTACACTAGAGTGTATCAAGTAGTAGTGATAGTCTATAATTGAAATTGGGGAGACTATACTCTTAGTATCAAAATATTAAATAAAAATAAAATAAAATAAACATCATACAATATCAGAGTACACACAAGGGTTTACAGCTAAGAGATAACTATAAAAAATATATAAACATCAATATATTATAATTAAATAGCCATATGTTGAACATGCATAAATATATATATGTAAAAGGGGATCACCAAATGGGATGATCATGTACAAAAGTAAACAAAAGAGTAAAAGTTCTAAAAGGAAACAAAATTATAATCATAATTCCCTACTAAATACCATCCCAAAAACTTATAGTGATCCTCTATTCTGATCACCTTTACAACCTATAACCAATCATATATAATAGACATATAGTCTACACACCTACTAGGGGAACATTTAGGGAATGAGCATAATACTCAATAGGACACCACCCATAGTTCCCCTAATATATTCCTCAATATATCAGGTATATGTATGAATAGAAAAATAAATATAAAATAGTTACATAAATAATGAAATAAATCATATCAGTTTATCATGTGATAACTAGGCCACCATGACACCCAACCCTACTTAATTCAACCAATGATGGTGGAGTATCAAAATTGTTCCAAGATAGACCATGATCAAGAAAGGTGTCTCTCACTTCAACTAGTCTAACAAAGATGCTATGGGAAATAACATCAAGGTGGCGGATCACAACATATCTACCAAATGATAACTATCAACTAGTAGATTAAAACAAACCACTAAATAAATGACACAAATGAGGGGTAGATCATGACATTCCACTCTTATATAAGGAATTTATTCTAATGAGAAATCAAAATATACCATTATATCATTCATATCCATATGGTGGATCAATACAGTTACATTAGAATATACAATTAACTTGATGGTTGGATCAAGACACACCGCATTCAGCTGGTAGATAATAGAATAATACTAGAAAATAGAAAACTATAAAGAGGTGGATAATGAATAAATACAATATAAAAAAAATGAACTTTTGGATGGTAGATCATGACACACTATTGGATAGACATATCTTAAATCCCCTAGGTCTACCTCAAGTTTCTAATATTGTAACTAATTTAGGGGGAAAGTGTCATCTATCTTGCACACTTTAATAACATAGTCAGGATAAATAATATAATGCATGGAAACAATAATTTCTGTCCAAGATCTCAGTAATCCCAAAATGCATATCTAGATCTATGATAAAAGAAAACTCCTAAGAAAAATAAAATCCTAACTTATCTCACTGTTCTCTTATAAATCATTTTTTTACAAAAAAAACCATAATATGGGATGTGGGAAACCTAAAACAATAAATAGAAACAACAATAAAACACTAAAAAAGACAAACATTGATACCTAAACCATGTATTCATCAAAGAGTCATATAGATAGATCCCAAGGGGGTTAGTATGAATGATTCATACACCATAAATGGAGATCATCCCCTTGAGTTATATACACCTCAAACCAAGGGTTCCTTAGAAACCATGCACCACTGAATAATGTCACACTAGAAGCACCCCATCAACCATCATGAACACTATCATCCAAACCAACCTAAAAAATTATCTATGCTCAACATAAAAATACATCTAGAAATACTATTGAATAAGCTGACAAAAACCATCATCATAGGAAAACCTCATCATCCCCATGAATTGAAAACACCACTAGAAGAACCTTCATGTTTCAAAAACCTTCAAAACTAGGTTGAGATCCGACCCATCCACAAATAAATCCCAAACCAATGATTTTTCATTGATTTAACCTTGAAATCTCATAGCATTATACCACTAAAAATTTCTTCACAATGAGACTTCATACTTCCTTCACTAGATAAGACAACATCATAGAATTTCCCAAACAAATACCCTAAAATAAAATTTTAAAGGAGGTTTGGGGAACTATAAGAGATAAATAGAAACCTATAATCCACCACCATAAGGCTAAAAGATCATAAAGGGGAACTTGAAGATACTTTAGAACCATAGACACAAACCACAAAACTAGAGAAATTTATAGAAGATAAAAACTGAGGATGGGTCTAGAAATATGTACAAAAACCTCTCAGCAGTGCCGCAACCACAAAAAACTACAAAAAACCACACATGTAACCATCATCACACAAAATACAACCCTAAACAATGATATAGATGTAATAAGGATTACAAGGAGACTCAATTCCACTATGGACTGGAATACCACCAAGTATTCCTAGAGACATCACTATAGAAGGGACTTGTAATGACTCGAAATAAAAAAAATGCCTCTCTAGTCTAGGATAATTGTGAACACATACACTAGAGGAAAGACCCAAAATGGGGGATCGAATCCAAATAAGAGAGCAACAGGGGGACATAACCAAGTGATAATATAATGGGGAAGCAATGAGGAGTGTGATAGACATGAAGATATATGAGAGATAAAATCACCTAGAAAAAACATAAATCATGAAATAGAGATGATCAAACCCCAAAATCTATAGAAAATAGGAGCATGAAGATTAGAGAGGGATAAAGGGGGTTATGAGGCCTAAGAGATAATATACCACTACTGAGAGGGGGTGAACCAGTGGTCTCAAAAAACACAAACTCCCAAACTAAATTATTCTATTCAATGATTAGTTTGAGTAAATATTTATGGTAATGATGTGATGATGAGAGATCGGGTAAGACAAAACACCTAGACACAAGGGATTTTATAATGATCACTTTCCCTTGTCATCAGGTGGATAATCCTTGGTCTAAAATGGTTGTGATCATAATACGCGCATTCAAATTTATTATAAAATTAATAAGGAAAGGTGAAAGAGGGATACCTTAAACTCTTAAGTACAATATGAAAAACAAGTTATGAAAATTTTAATGATCTTCACTTCTCATACCATAAGTTCCACTCCAATTGGGATTTTTTGTGGGCCCTTGATATCCTCCTCAATAGACACTAGTATAAAAGTAGTTTAACATGTCAATGTTTTGATTTTAGTTATATAATAACCAATATTAAAAAACTTTTTAATATCATTTATTATATAATAATCATCAAAAACCTAATGTGGTTAATTTTTTCACTAGTTTTTTTAAAACACTAATGTTAAAAATATAATTTATTACATTTATTTAAAAAAAACAATGTGGAAAGTTACATTTGAAATATTTTAGGATGTATGTTAGTGATTTATATTTTTTCAGATAATATACTTGAAATTTTTTATTCTTTACATAAAATACATCTCATCAACTATAATTATTTATTTTTTCTTAAACCTTTCATTTCTTTGGCTCTGTACTTTCTTGATATACTCTAGCTTCACCTTTCCAGAACTTTTAATTGGAAATCTATCCTTATTTTAGTTATTTTGATTATTTTTTTCATCATACACTTTTTTTGATTAATTTATTTTTTTATGAAAAATACTCATTCAAATAGATTATAAATGGTTAAGATTATACATGACATCTACCAACCAAACATCAGAATTCCTCATGAGTTTTTTTAAAAGAAAATGAATATCAAGAAATTATTTATAATGTCAAAGGACATAACCATAGGTAAATAAAATAAGAATAAATATTGAATCTTTTTTTTATTTGTTTATTGTTCTATATTGTTTTTTAACAAAGGTATGTTAAGTTAATTAAAACATTATTTTTTTTAAAATATAAAATATAACACATAAATTAATTTAATAACCATTATGGAGAGGTGTATATAACTTCGTTTATATTTATAACAAGAATTATAAGTACCTTTATACATTGGTTATTAAAATAACTAATATGGTATCTTTTAAAATTTGATCAAAAATAATCTTTCAACTTTAATTTTATCTAATCAATTTTAAAATGTATTTACATTATCTATGGTAGTAATTTCAGTTGAAACCTAATGTTAAAATAATATTTTCATACTAGTGATCCTTTCAAATCCATATTAAAAAGTTGGTTTTATATCTCATAATCACATCTTTTCAAAACACTCTATCTCTAGGAAGGTCACCAAATATTTGTATATTTAACCTATATTGTAGTAGGATGATTTTTTTACAATGTGGTCCTCAAATTAGGAAGATATAGAAGAATAAATCCCAAAGAACTCAGAGTAACTTTTAATATATTTTATTGGATTTCTGGTTTGAAAAGTATATCATGAAGTGGTATATTTGATTTTTCTAAAACAAACTATCCACTGATATTTATAGTTATACTTAATGTGGTATAGAACATTCACTATGGTATTATACACATTGAATATCCAAAACCAATAAATACTCAAAAAAATTATACCCAGGTGGTAGTGGCATAATTCCTCTTATAACATTGTAGCCTCTTTCACTCCACCACACCTTGCAATGAAAACCATTAACTTATATAGCAAGACTAATTTACTCCCAAAATAGAAAAACACTCAATTATATTAATATGTTCTTCATAGTATAGTAAAATTCTCAAAATTTATCATATAACTAGTCACAGAATAAACCATCTAGTTGTGACTTGAATATTCTCATGTAAAAATCATTCCTTTATCACATTAGATTAACTCTATTGAATAAGATCCTCATGTTAGATTAATTATTTCCTATATTACCTTCACCATGATGCAACCTAAATCATTGTGTGTGATTACTTATCAAGTCACTAATTTATAATGTAAGATACAACCATTTATTGTGTGAGATTAACCCAATCATATTACGACATGATCACACCATTCATAACTTGGTTTTTTTATTTGCAGTAGAACTTCACTCCTTTCATTCATGTGTATCTCTTCTCAAATTCAAAGTGCTTCCAACTCGTCTATGATAAATTCTATAATGAATAAAAAATGAAAACATATCAAAATAATGAATAAATTATATCATGAAGCAATTCATAACATGCCTCCAATATGAAGTCTATATAAACACCTCACCATAGTCTAGAATGATATGTTTTGATTGAACTCCATATCTTTATGTAAGATCAATTCAATTTTTACCATGTCTCAATTGAGATAAACTCATACCCTCTTTTTCAATTCACTTAATGAGGGATCTTTAGTATCCAATCTGTCAAAGGGATCTTCAAGGATTTATCATTAAAGTAAAAAATCGATCTTCCCCTCTAAAAAAACACACACAAAACCCTAGAAATGATATAAAAGGTTTAATTGTTGTTACAAGGATGAAAAAATAATCCAAATTCCCCTAAAAATATGCCATTGATATAATCATAACCCTAAACACCATGAATCCCTCATAACATTTCCTTTTTAGTAACCCAAACTCATAAATCATATCAATATGGCCATTGAAGCTATATAACTTCTAAAGATAAACCATCTACTAGGTATCAAGGAACCTACCATGATTTCCTATCATATCCTTGGCCCAAAGGTAAATTACTTGAGATGATTAAGATTATCATAATCCTATTTTATATACCCAACCATTCCCTAATCATGTGGAAGTAATCAAAACCTAACCAATGCCTCAACCTATATATAGGTGGTGCTTACACTGATAATATACAAGGCATATATAATGTCCCACTAAGGCCCATGCTTTATAATAACCCAATATTAAATAAAATTTGAAGCCTAAAATAAAAACATCACCCCTTTTCCTATTTCTAGGTACCTCTAGGCACATCCAAGATATGCAGTTCCCCTATAAACTACTATAATAAACTCTATAAAAAAAACACGTCCAAGACTAGAAGGATACTCAGGGTTCACTACCCGTATTACCTTTAATATACCCCATCCTAGGGAGTTCCAATGTCCATATACCATATCCATATACTTTCCCAATCAATTACTATGTTTTATCACTAACTGGAACCACTACACAAGGGAATAATTACTTTAAAGTCCATTTACCAACAATTAATTCTCATTTGAATCCATTCATAATTTATTTTATGATTCAGGAACCTTTTAGGATTTTATTGAGTGTAACTAGTGGTAGTTCCCCCTTAGTGACATAGTAACCAAGAATCTATAAAGTCATAAAACATGCACTGAATACACACTCCACTCATAAGAAACTCTAACATATATTAACCCTCAATTCAAAACTCATCCAATACCTAATCATATTTTCCAAACCCAAAACCCAATGAACAAACACACAATGAAAATAAATCCATGATAAATATTGATTAATATTTAATTGATATACTAAATCAATGTTAGAGAAGTTATATTATCCAATATCTTGGCTTGATTTGTCTCTCTTTTCCTAAAATAAATTAATCAAAAAAATAGGATCTAAATGAAGATTTATGCTTGAGTGGAGACATTGAAACATAATTGGAAAAATAAAACAAGGGTTATAAATTAGACCCACTTAGAGAAGTCTTCTACCATATATGGATTGATGATATGTTAATAGATAGATAACCAAGATAAGATAGAATATTGAGGGAGATGGAGAGAAAATAAGGGATGGTGGATTGAGTTGTCTAGGTATGAGAGAGAAGAGGGTGAGAATGTTTTAAATTTAAAACTAAAAAAAATTAATATAATTAAATTTAAACTTAGGGTTTCATAAAACTTATAGTGCCCCTCCATCAATATCATGGTGGCCACTAATATCCTTGTGACACCCAAGATTTTTTGAATTATTTTTTTCAAATTAATTTATCTTTTCGATATTTTTTCATTTCATGTGACACTAGAAAATAGTTCTTTATATATACATATATATATATGTATATATATGTATATATATATATATTAAAACTCTAATTCAAACATTCCTTCCACATACAATTCCAACTTGGCTTGTGCTACACTCAATACCAACTTGGCTTGATCTACACGCAACACAAACTTGGCATACGACGCACACAACATTAAGTCCCTATAAAACATATTATATATATATATATATAATTAAATGAGATAATTATAACATAACCATTAAACATAGTTATAGTAATAGTAATAACTACTTTCCAAATATTTTTTCTAATTGTTTTATATAAATAAAACATATTGATAATGAAAGATGTGATTTTAAGTAAAGTCCTTCTATGTTTAAAAAAATAATTTTTCTCGAATAAACTGATTATAATAATGAAATTAATTTTAGACACATATAGAAATTTAATTTTATAAAATCAACTTCATTTTTTAATTCATAATTTTAGAATTATATTTGGGTTAATTTTTGGGATTTTTCTGAGAAACTTCATTTTTTATGAATAGAGACAAATATTAATTTTAGTTAAAAACTGTCTTTTTGTATAATTAATTATTAATTATAAATGATATTATAAAAAAAATTAATGTTGTATTAGATAAATATTACATATATTAATATAATTTAATTCATTAATATCAATTTCACTTTGAAACTAAATATAAAATCTTAATAAACTTTTGAACTTTTTCCTACTTTAAAACCCTTTATTTTGTCTCGTCTATAGGATTAGCACTAATCTTAATTTTCCTGATTCTATGAATTGAATTTAAAAAATCTGACATAGACCATTATATTCAATCTAATATTTATAGTCTAATAATACCATGTTAATTTTTTACCAAAATGATTAGTAAAAGTGATTAAAATTAATCACAGTAGTTAAGGCCAAATTAAGCTTAATTAGGGACTAAACCTTAAAATTAAGGGTTCAAATGACCTGTAAACTTGTCCAAAACCTATTTTCTATACATATTTCGTCCATATACCTTCCATTATTTATTTTTGTTTGGTTTGTTATGACTTTTTTTAGGTAATAACATGTGTACACCTAACTTGTTTCTAAAAATTCTAAGTGAGTAATTTTTCTTCCCTATAAAAGTCCACCACCTCTACCCATTCCTCAAACCTCTAAACCCTTTTAATTTCATCCAATATATACCCAATTAGCCTATCAAAAATCTTACCTTCTACCTTTAGGCCTCCCTTTGGCAATAAATCATCCCAATGAATCCTTTTTCCACAAACCAAAAGGATTTATACGATTTAGAGGTAACATCTTCTGTCAAGCTCATTTCCTTTATTTTATTTCTCCACCCCCTCCACTCTCTTTATTACATTATTGTGTGAAAAAATAATTATACTCAATATAATAGGATGTTTTTATACAAAGTTTTTTACCTACACTTACACACACCTCTATCTAATGTATGTTTAATATATTGTTTTTGTGAACAGTGAACTACTACCTCACGAAACTATGATTGTTCATTTATCCTTTAACACCAATCATGGTGGATATTTTGATGGAAACTATATTTATATATGTAATATATTATATTTATTATGTATTCAAGATTATTTATTCCTTTCACAACACACTTCTTTTTACCTTTCATTTGGTGTTAATATGATAATCTCGTTTGAGGAAGTGTGGACTACCACCCCCTCAAAGCGATGTGATTCATTCAAACACCACCTAGAATGTATTAAGGATAGTTTTATTGAACTTATATGATATATTTGATATATTAATGCTACTATAATAATTATATATATATATCTTTACATACTTTCTTCAATACGATAATAAAGACAGAAAATAGTGTTCATGCTTACGTAGGTTCCTCATTACCTGTCCTTTTTACTAACCAAAACTCATCAAGGATAGCAAGATGATTATTGAAGCTATAAAACTTCCCAAGATAGACCATATACTAGGTTTCAAGGAACCTACCCTGATTTCCTCTCATATCCCTAGCCCAAAGGTGAATTACTTGAGATGATTAAGATTATCGTAATCCTATTTTATATACCCAACCATTCCCTAATCATGTGGAAGTAACCAAAACATAACCAATGCCTCAACCTATATATAGGTGGTTCTTACACTGATAATATAAAAGGCATATATAATGTCCCACTAAGGCCCATGCTTTATAATAACCCTATATTAAATAAAATTTAAAGCCTAAGATAAAAACATCACCCATTTTCCTATTTCTATGTACCTATAGACACACCCATGATATGCAGTTCCCCTATAAACTACTATAATAAACTCAATAAAAAGAATAACTATAAAGCTAGAAGGATGATCAAGGTCCATTACCCATATTACCTTTAATATACCCCCTCCTAGGGAGTTCCAAGTTCCATATACCATATCCATATACTTTCCCAAACAATTACTATGTTTTATCACTAACTGGAACCACTACATAAGGGAATAATTACTTTAAAGTCCATTTTCCAACCCATTAATTCTCATTTGAATCCATTCACAATTTATTTTATGATTCAATACCCTTTCAGGATTTTATCAAGTGTAACTAGTGGTGGTTCCCCCTTAGTGACATAGTAACCAAGAATCTATAAAGTCCTAAAACATGCACAGAATATGCACTCCACACATAAGAAACTCTAACATATCTTAACCCTCAATTCAAAACTCATCCAATACCTAATCATATTTTCGAAACCCAATACCCAATGAAAAAACACAAAATGTGAATAAATTCATGATAAATATTGATTAATATTGAATAGATATACTATGAGTAGTTATATTATCCAATATCTTGGCTTGATTTATCTCTCTTTTCCTAAAATCAATTAATCAAAAAAAAATAAGATCTAAATGAAGATTTAAGCTTGAGTAGCGACATAGAAACATAATTGGAAAAATAAAACAAGGGTTTTAAATTATCCCCACTTAGATAAGTCTCCTATCGTATATAGATTTATCATATATTAATAGATAGAGAATCAATAGAAGATAGAAACTTGAGGGAGATGGATAGAAAATAAGGGATGGTGGATAGAGTTTTCTAGGTATGAGAGAGGATAGGGTGAGAATTTTTTAAATTTAAAACTAAAAAAAATTGAAATAATTAAATTTAAACTAAGGTTTTCATTAAATATCTAGTGCCCCTACATCAAGATCATGGGGGACACTAAGATCACTGTAACACCCAAGATTTTTTGAATTATTTTTTTTGAATTAATTTATCTTTTTGATATTTTTTTCATTTCATGTGACACTAGAAAATAGTTCTTTATATATATATATATATATATATTAAAACTCTAATTAAAAAATCCCTTCCACACACAATACCGACTTGGCATGTGCTACACACAATACGAACTTGGCTTGCACTACATGAAACACAGACTTGACATACGATGCACAAAACACTAAGTCCCTATGAAACATCTTATATATATAATTAATTAAATGATATAATTATAACATAACCATTAAAAATAGTTATAATAACAGTAATAACTAATTTCCAAATATTTTTTATTATTTTTTTATATAAATAAAATATATTTATAATGAAAGATGTGATTTTTAGTAATGTCCTTCTATGTTTAAAAAAATAATTTTTCTTGAATAAACTGCTTATAATAATGAAAGTAATTTTATAAACATATAGAAATTTAATTTGATAAAATAAACTTCATTTATTAATTCATAAATTTAAAATTAGCATAGGGTGAATTTTTGGTATTTTTCTGAGAAACTTTATTTTTTGATGAATAGAGACAAATACTAATTTTAGTTAAAAACTGTATTTTTGTATAATTAATTATTAATTATAAATAATATTATAATTTTTTAAGGTAATATTGGATAAATATTACATATATTAATACAATTTAATTCATTAAAATCAATTTCACTTTGAAACTGAATATAAAATCTCAACAAACTTTTGAACTTTTTCCTACTTTAAAACCCCGTTATTTTGTCTCGTCTACAGGATTAGCACTAATCTTAATTTTTATAATTCTATGAATTGAATTTAAAAAATCTAACATACACCATTGTATTCCTTCTAATATTTAGATTCTAATAATACCATGTTAAATTTTTACCAAAATGATTATTAAAATTGAGTAAAATTATTCACAGTAGTTGAGGCCAAATTAAGCTTAATTAGGGACTAAACCTTAAAATTAAGGGTACAAATTACCTGGAAACTTGTCCAAAACCCATTTTCTATACAAATTTCGCCCATTATCCTTCCATTATTTAGTTTTTTTGGTTTTTTATGACTTTTTTTAGGTAATAACATGTGCACACCTAACTTGTTTCTAAAAATTCCAAGTGAGTCATTTTCCTTCCCTATAAAAGGCCACCACCTCTACCCATTCCTTACACCTCTCAAACCTTTTGATTTATCCCAAGATATACCCAAATATCCTCCCAAAAATCTTACCTTTGACCTTGATTCCTCAATTTGGGCATAAATATTCTCAAGGAATCCTTTTGGCACAAACCAAAAGGAGTTATATGATTTAGAGGTAACATCTTCTCTCATACTCATTTCCTTTATTTTATTTATCCATCCACTCCACTCTCTTTATTATATTATTGTGTGAAAAAATCAGTATCATCCATATACTAGGATGTTTTTCTACAAATATTTTTACCTACACTTACTCACACCTCCATCTAATGGATGTTAAACATATTGTTTTTTGTGTACAGTGAACTATTGCCTCACAAAACGATGATTGTTAATTTCTCCTTTAAATCCAATCATGGTGGCCATTATGATGGAAACTATATTTATATATGTAATATATTATATTTATTATGTCTTTAATATTATTTATTCATTTTAGAACACACATCTTTTTAACTTTCATTTGGTGTTAATATGATAATCTCTTTTGAGGAAGTGTGGACTACCACCACCTCAAAGCGATGTGATTCATTTACACACCACCTGTAATGTATTAAGAACGGTTTTATTAAACTTATATGATATATATTATATAATAATGCTAATTTAATAATTATATATATATAAATACATACATATATATATATATATATCATTTACATACATTCTTTCAGTACAATAATAAAGACAGAAAACAGCATTCATGCTTACGTATGGATTACCGTCTCCATGAACGGTGTATTCCATTATGTACTTTATTATTATATAGATTATTATGAAATAAATATAATAGGATTCTATAATAAAAGTGTTCATGATGCACAAGTTTTTTGTCTAACCCAAGTTTCAACCAATACTATATATATCTATCATGTCCCAAATAGTAATTCAAATAAAAAATGGTTTGATGAATTTTGAAATTCCCTAAGATAAATTTTCTAAATAGAAATCAATGTAGATGCACTATATAGCCTTAGGAATGCCTCTCTGTACACCTGAGGGTTTCAATTAGTAGTGATAGTCTATAATTGAAATTTGGGAGAGTATACTATAGGTATCGTAATATACAACAAAAATCAAATAAAATAAACATTAGATAATATCAGAGTACACACAAGGGTTTACAACTAAGAGATAACTATCAATAATATATAAGCATCAATATATTATAACTAAATATCCCCATGTTGAACATATATATTTGTGTGTGTGTGTGTGTGTGTAAAATGGGATCACCCAATGGTATGATCATGTACAAAAGTAAATAAAAGAGTAAGCATACTAAAAGGAAAAAAATTATAATCATAAGTCCCTCCTAAATACCATTACTACAACTTATAGTGATCCTATATTTTTATCACCTTTACAACCTATAAACTATCCTATATAATAGACATATAGTCTACACACCTACCAGGGTGAACATGTAGGGAATGAGCATAATACTCAGCAGGACACCACCCATAGTTCCCCTAATATATTCCACAATATATCAGGTATATGTATGAATAGGAAAATTAATATAAAATAGTAACATAAATAATGAAAGAAATCGTATCATTTTATCATGTGATAACTAGACCACCATGACACCCAACCCTAATTAATTCAACCATGGTTGGTGGAGTATCAAAATTGTTCCAAGATAGACCATGATCAAGAAAGGTGGCTCTACCTACAGCTAATCTAACAAAGACACTATATAAAATAAAATCAAGGTGGTGGATCACAACATATCTGGAGAATGAGAACTATCAGCTGGTAGATTAAAACATACCACAAAATAAATTACACAACTTAGGGGTAGATCATGACATGCCACTCTTATATAAGGAATGTATTATAATGGTAAATCAAAATATGCCTCTATCTCATGCATATCCATATAGTGGATCAAGAAACTTATATCATAATATACAGTTAACTTGATGGTTGGATCAAGGCACACCGCATTTAACTGGTAGATAATGGAATAATACTAGAACATTGTAAACTATAAAGAGGTGGATCATTATTAAATACACTCTAAAAAGGAACTTTTAAATGGTAGATCATAACACATTGTTGGATAGAAAAATTTGACATCCCTTAGGTCTACCTAAAGTATATAATATTGTAACTAATTTTGGGGAAATAGTGCCATCTATCATGCACACTGTAATAACATAGTCAGTATAAATAATATAATGCATGGAAACCATAAATTTTTCTCCAGATCTCAGATATCCCTAAATCCATATCTAGATCTCTGCTAAAAGAAAACTCCTAAGAAAAATACAATTCTAACTTATCTCACACTTCTCTTATAAATCCTTTTTTATAAAAAAACATAATATGGGATGTGGGAAACCTAAAACAACAAATAAAAACAACAATAAAATACTAAACAATACAAACATTGATACCTAAACTTGATCTTCATCAAAGAATAATATTCACAGAACCCAGGGGGTTAGTATTAATGATTCATCCACCATAAATGGAGATTGTCCCCTTGAGTTTTACAAACCTCAAACCAAGGGTTCCTTGGAAACCATGCACCACTGAATAATTCCACACTAGAAGCACACCATCAACCATAATGACCACTATCAACCAAACCAACCCAAAAAATTCTTTATGTTCAACCTAAAAATCCATCTAGAAACACTACTGAACAAGCCGAGATAAACCATTATCATGTGAAGAACTCATCATCCCCGTGAATTGAAAACACCACTAGAATAACCTTTATGTGTCAAAAACCTTCACAACTAAGTTGAGATCCAACCTATCCAAAAATAAATCCCCAACCAATGATTTTTCATTTCTTTAACCTTGACATCACATAACATTATACCACTCAAAATTCCTCCACAATGAGACTCCATACTTCCTTCACTAGATAAGACAACATCATAGAATTCACTTAACAACTACCCTAAAAGAAAATTAGAAAGGAGGTTTGGGGAACTATAAGAGATAATTAGAAATATATAATCCACCACTATAATGCCAAAAGATAGTAAAGGAGAACTAGAATACACTTGAGAACCACAAACACAAATCACAAAACTAGAGAAATCGATACAAGAGACAAACTGGAGATGGGTCTAGAATTATGTACAAAAACCTATCATCAGCGCCACCACCACTAAAGAAACTACCAAAAACTACCTCTATAACCATCATCACACAAAATACAACCCTAAAAAATGATATATATGTAATAAGTATTAAAAGTAGATTCAATTCTGCTATGGGTTGGAATACCACCAAGTAGACCTAGAGAAATCACTATAGAAGGGACTTGGACCAACTCCAAAGCAAAAAACACCTCTCTAGTCTTGGATAATTTTGAACACATACACTAGAGGAAAGACCCAAAATGGGGGATCAAACCCAAATAAGAGACCCAGAGTGGGGCATAACCAAGTAATAATATAATGGGTAAGTAATTAGGAGGGTTATAGACACATGGATATATGAGATATAAAACCACCAAGAAAAAATATAAATCATGAAACAGAGATGATCAAACTGAAGAATATGTAGAAAATAGGAGCATGAATATGAGAGAGGGACAAAGGGGAGTGTGAGGCCTAGTAGAGAATATACCACCACTGAGAGGGGGGATGAACCAGTGGTCTCAAAAAATACAAACTCCCAAACTAAATGATTCCCATTAATGATTAGTGTGAGTAAATATCTATGGTAAAGATGTGATTATGAGATATTGGGTAAGAAAAAACACATAGAAACAATGGATTTTATAATGATCACTTTCCCTTATTATCATGTGGATAATCATTGGTCTGTAGTGGTTGTGATCATACTACCCATATTCCAATTTATTATAAAAGTAATAAGGATAGGGGAAATAGGATTACCTTTAAATCCTAAGTACAATATGAAAAACAAATGTTGAAAATTTTAATGATCTTCACTTCTCATACCACAAGTGCCACTACAATAGGGATTTTTTGTAGGCCCTTTTTATCCTCCTCGGTAGCCACTAGTATAAAAGTAGTTTAACATGTTCATGTTTTAATATCAGTTATGTAATAACCAATATTAAAAAACTTTTCAATGTCATTTATTATATAATAAACATAAAAAACCTAATGTGGTTAATTTTTTCACTAGATTTTTAAAACATTTATTTTAAAAATATACATTATTACAATACTTTAAAAAACCAGTGTGAAAATTTATATGTGAAATATTTTAAGATTTTTGTTAGTGATTTATATTTGTTCAAATAACATGCTTGAAATTTTTTTATTCTTTACAAAAACTACATCTCATCAACTATAATTATTCATTTTTTATTAAACCTTTCATTTCTTTAGATTTTTACTTTCCTTATCTACTTTAGATTAACCTTTCTGACCACTTTGAATCGGTACTCTTTCCTTATTTTAGTTATTTTGATTATTTTTTTCATCATACACATTTTTTTATTATTTCATTTTTTATGAAGATTACTCATTCAAATAGAGTATAAATGGTTAATATTCTACATTAAATCTACCAACCAAAGCTAAAAATTACGCATGATTTTTTCATTGAAAAGAAAATTAATATCAGGAAATTATTTCTAAAGTCAAAGGACATGACCAAAAGAAAATAAAATAAGGATAATTATTGAATCAAGTTTTTAAATTTTATTATTGTAATTTTCCTATTGTTCTATATTGTTTTTATCAAAGGTATATTAAATTAATTAAAACATTATTTTCAAAAAAAACTATAATATAACACATCAATTAATTTAATAACCAATATGGATAGGTATCTATAAATTTAGTTATATTTATAACTAGAATTATAAGTACCTTTCCACCTTGGTTATTAAAATAAAAAATATGGTATGTTTTACAATTTGATCAAAAATAATCTTTCAACTTAACTTTTATCTAATCAATGTTAAAATGTATTTACATTGTCTATGGAAGTAATGTCACTCGAAACCCGATGTTAAAATAATATTTTCCTACTAGTGATTTTACCAAATCCATATTATAAAGTTGATTATATCTCTCATAATCTCATCTTTTCAACACACTATATCTCTAGGATGGTCACAAAATATTTGTATATTTAACCTATATTGTAGTAGGATGTATTTTTTTGAAATGTGGTCCTCAAATTAGGAATATATAGAAGAATAAATCCCAAATAACTTAGAATAACTTTTAATATATTTGACTGGATTTGTGGTATGAAAAAGTATATCATGAAGTGGTATATTTGATTTTTCTAAAACAAACTATCTAATTCTCTTTTATAGTCAGACTCAATGTGGTGTAGAACATTAACTGTGGTTTTATACACATTGAATATCCAAAACCAATAAATACTCAAAACTTTTATACCCAAGTGGTAGTGGAATAGTTACTCCTATAACATTGTCGTATCTTTAACTCCACCACACCGTGAAATGTAAACCATTAACTTATATCACAATACCAATTTACTTCCAAAATAGAAAAACACTCAATTATAATAATATTTTCTTCATAGTACAGTCAAATTCTCAGAATTTATCATATAACTTGTCATAGAATAAACCATCCAGTTTTTACTTGAAGCTTCTCATGTAAAAATCATTCCTTTCTCACATAAGATTAAATCGATTGCATAATATTCTCATGTTATATTAATTATTTCCACTATTACCTTCACCATGATGAACCTAAATCATTGTGTGTGATTCCTTCTCAAGTCACTAATTTATAATGTAAGATACAACCATTTCTTATTAGATATCAACTCAATCATATTGCAACATTATCACACCATTCATAACATGGTTTTATCATTTGTAGTAGAACTTTACTACTTTCATTCATGTGTATCTATCCTCAACTTCAAAGTGCTTATAACTCATCCAGGAGAATTTTTATAATGAATAAAACATGAAAACGTGTCAAAATCATGAATAAATTATCTCATTAAACAATTCATAACATGCCTCCAATATGAAGTCCATATAAATACCTCACCATAGGCTAGAATGATATGTTTTGATTGAACTCCATATATTTATGTAAGATCAATTCCATTTTTACCATGTCTCAATTGAGATAAATCCATACCCCCTTTTTCAATTCACTTAATGAGATAACTTTAATATAAAATTGGTCAAAGGGATCTTAAAGGATATATCACTAAAGGATAAAGTGATCTTACCCTCCAAATAAACACTCAAAAACCCTATAAATGATATAAAAGGGTTAATTGTTGCTACAAGGATGAAAAAAGCATCCAAATTCCCCTAAAAATATACCATTGATATGATCATAACCCTAAACACCATGAATATTTCATTACATGTCTTTTTTACTAACCCAAAATCATAAAGGATAGAAAGATGGTCATTGAAGCTATAAAACTTCCCAATATAGACCCTATACTAGGTATCAAGAAACCTACCAAGATTTCCTCTCATATCCCTTGCCCAAAATTAAATTACTTGAGATGATTAAGATTCTCATAATCCTATTTTATATACCCAACAATTCCTTAATCATGTGGAAGTAACCAAAACCTAACCAATGCCTCAACCTATATATAGGAGGTTCTTGCACTAATAATATAAAAGGCATATATAATTTCCCACTAAGTACTATGCTTTATAATAACCCTATATTAAATAAAATTTAAATCCTAAAATAAAAACATCCCCCTTTTCCTATTTCTAGGTACCTCTAGGCACACCCATGATATGCAGTTCCCCTATAAACTACTATAATAAAATCAATAAAAAGAACACCTCCAAGACTATAATGATACTCAGGGTCCACTACCCATATTACCTTTAATATAACCTCTCCTGGGGAGTTCCAAGGTCTACATACCATATCCATATACATTCTCAAAAAATTACTATGTTTTATCACTAACTAGAACCACTAGACAACGTAATAATTACTTCAAATTCCATTTACCAACCCATTAATGCTCATTTGAATCCATTCATAATTTATTTTATGATTCAAGACCCTTTCATGATTTTATCGAGTGTAACTAGTGGTCGTTCCCCCTTAGTGACATAGTAACCAAGAATCTATATAAGTCCTAAAACATGCACTGAATTCGTACTCCACTCATAAGAAACTCTAACATATCTTAACCCTCAATTCAAAACTCATCCAATACCTAATCATATTTTCCAAACCCAAGACCCAATGAACAAACACACAATGCAAATAAATTCATGATAAATATTTATTAATATTGAATAGATATACTAAATCAATGTTAGAGTAGTTATATTATCTAATATCTTGGCTTGATTTACCTCTCTTTTCCTAAAATCAATTAATCAAAAAAAATAGGATCTAAATGAATATTTATGATTGAGTAGCGACATGGAAACATAATTGGAAAAATAAAACAAGGGTTTTAAATTATCCCCACTTAGAGAATTATCCTACCGTATATGGATTGATGATCTGTTAATAGATAGAGAATCAAGATAAGAGAGAAAATTGAGGGAGATGGAGAGAAAATAGGGGATGGAGGATAGAGTTGTATATGTATGAGAGAGGAGAGGGTGAGAATGTTTTAAATTTAATACTAAAAAATTTAATATAATTAAATTTAAACCTAGGTTTTCATCAAACATCTAGTTCCCATCCATCAAGATCTTGGGGGCCACTAAGATCCTTGTAACACCCTGAGATTTTGTAAATTATTTTTTTCAAATTAATTTATCTTTTCAATATTTTTTCATTTCATGTGACACTAGAAATAGATAATTATATATATATATATATTAAAACTCTAAGTCAAACATTCCTTAAACACATAATACCAACTTGTATTGAGCTACATGCAATACCAACTTGGCTTGCGCTACACACAACACTGACTTGGCGTATAATGCACACAGCACTGAGTTTCTATAAAACATATTTTATATATATATAATTAATTAAATGAGATAATTATAACATAAACATTAAACATAGTTATATTAATAGTAATAAATACTTTCCAAATATTTTTTATAATATTTTTATATAAATAAAACATATTGATAATGAAAATATGATTTTTGGTAAAGTCATTCTATGTTTAAAAACATTGTTTTTCTTGAATAAACCACTTTTAATAATGAAAGTAATTTTAGAAACATTTATAAGTTTAATTTGATAAAATAAACTTCATTTTTGAATTTATAATGTCAACATTAGTGAAGGGTAAATTTTTTGGATTTTTCTGAGAAACTTCATTTTTTATGAATAGTGAAAAATACTTATCTTAGTTAAAAAGTACATTTTCTCTAATTAATTATTAATTATAAATGATAATATAAATTTATTTAAGGTCACATTAGATAAATATTACATATATTAATACAATTTAATTCATTAAAATCAATTTCACCTTAAAACTGAATATAAAATCTTAACAAACTTTTGAACTTTTTCCTACTTTAAAACCCCGATATTTCATCATGTCTACGAGATTTGAACTAATCTTAATTTTTCCTATTATTTGAATTTAATATCAAAAATATGACATACACCATTTTATTCAGTCTAATATTTAGATTCTAATAAGGCCATGTTAATTTTTTACCAAAATGATTAGTAAAAGTGATTAAAATTAATCATAGTAGTTAAGGACAAATTAACCTTTATTATGGACTAAAACTTAAAATTAAGGGGCAAAATGACATGTAAAATTGTCCAAAACCCATTTTATATCCATATATCGGCCATAAACCTTCCATTATTGAATTTTGTTTTTTGGTTTTTTATGAATTTTTTAGGTAAGAACATGTGCACACCTAAGTTGTTTCTAAAAATTTCAAGTGAATCTTTTTCCTTCCCTATAAAAGGCCACCACCTCTACCCATTCCTCAAACCTATCAAAACTTTTAAGTTCATACAAGATCTAACCAAGTATCCTCCCAAAAATCGTACCTTCTACCTTGAATCCTCCCTTTTGGAAGAAATCTTATTAAGGAAGCCTTTTGGCATAAACCAAATGGAGTTACACGATTTAGAGGTAATGTCTTCTCTCGAGATCCTTTCCTTTATTTTCTTTCTCCACCCCATCCACTCTCTTTATTCCATTATTGTGCCACAAAACTAGTATAATTCATATAATATGAAGTTTTTATAAAAAATTTCTAACCTACACTTACACACACCTCCATCTAATGGATGTTGAACATACTGTTTCTGTGTACGATGAAATACTGCCTCACGAAACGATGATTATTCATTTCTCCTTTAACACCAATCATGGTGGCCATTATGATGGACACTCTATTTATATATGTAATATATTATATTTATTATGTATTTAATCTTATGTATTCCTTTTACAATAAACATCTTTTTACCTTCCATTTGGTGTTAATACGATAATCTCGTTTGAGGAAGTGTGGACTACCGCCCCCTCTAAGCGATGTGATTCATTCACACACCACCTAGAATGTATTAAGGATATTTTTAATGAACTTATATGATATTTATGATATATTAATGCTAATGGAATAATGATATATATATATATATATCATTTATATACTTTATTTCAATACAATAATAAAGACAGAAAACAGAATTCATGTATACGTACGTCTTACCATCTTCATGAATGGTGTATTCCATTACGTACTTCATTATGCTATAGATTATTATAATATAAATATATCATTCTTCCACCATACTAGTGTTCATGATGCACAAGGTTGGTGTCTAACCAAAGTTTCAACTAATCCTATATATATCTTCTATGTCCCAAATAGTAATTCAATTAAAAATGGTTTGATACCTTTTGTAATTCCCTAAGATAAATTACCTAAATAGAAATTAGTCTTGAGGCACTATCTGGCCTTATGAATTACTCTCTATAAACCAGAGCGTGTCAATTAGTAGTGATATTATATAATTGAAATTGGGGGGACTATACTCTTGGTATCGCAATATACAATAAAAATTAAATAAAAGAAACATCAAACAATATCAGAGTACACAAAAGGTTTTATAACAAAGATATAACTAGAAAAAATATATAAACATCAATATATTATAACTAAATATCATCATATTGAACATACATACATATATATATATATATATATATTAAAAGGGGGCACCGAATGGGATGATCATGTACAAAAGTAAACAAAAGTGTAAAAATACTTAAAAGGAAACAAAATTATAATCATAAGTCCCTCCTCAATCCCATCCCTAAAACTTATAGTGATCCTCTATTTTGATTGCCTATATAACCTATAACCTATCCTATATAATATAAATATAGTCTACACACCTACCTAGGTGAACGTGTAGGGAATGAGAATAATACTCAGCAGGACACCACCCATAGTTCCCTTGATATATTATGAAATATATCTGGTATATGTATGAATAGGAAAATAAATATAAAATAGTAACATAAATAATGAAATAAATCATATAAATTTATCATTTGATAATTAGGACACTATGACACCCAACCCAACTTAATTCAACCAAGGTTAGTGGAGTATCAAAATTGTTCCAAGATAGACCATGATCAAGAAAGGTGACTCTCACTACAACTAGTCTAACAAAGATGATATAGTAAATAACATCTAGGTGTTGGATCACAACATATCTACCAAATCAGAACTATTATCTAATATATTAAAACATACCATGAAATAAATGATACAATTGAGGGGTAGATCATGACATGCCACTCTTATATAAAAAATGTACTCTAATGGTAAATCAAAATATACCATTATCTCATGCATATCCATATAGTGGATAAAGAGACTTACATCAGAATATAGAATTTACTTGACGGTTGGATCAAGCCACACCGCATTTAGCAACTAGATAATAGAATAATACTAGAAAATAGAAAACTATAAATAGGTGTATCATGATTAAATACACTCTAAAAGGTAACTTTTTTATGGTAGATCGTGACACACTATTGGATAGATATATCTGACATCCCCTGGGTCTACCTAAAGTCACTAATATTGTAACTAATATTGGAAAAAAAGTTTCACCTTTCATGCACATTGTAATATCATAGTCAAGATAAATAATATAAATTATGGAAACCATAACTTCTATCCAAGATCTCAGGTATCCCTAAATCCATATCTAGATCTCTAATAAAAGAAAACTCCTAAGAAAAATAAAATCCTAACTTATATCACTCTTCTCTTATAAATAATTTTTTTATAAAAAAAACCATATTATGGGATGTGGGAAACCTGTAACAACAAATAAAAAGGACAATAAAACACTAAACAAGACAAACACAGACACCTAAACTAGGTCTTAATCGAAGAATCATATTCACAGAACCCAAGGGGGTTAGTATGAATGATTCATGCACCATAAATGGAGATCGTCCCCTTGAGTTCTATACACCTCAAACCAAGGGTTCCTTCGAAACCATGCACCACTAAATAATTCCACACTAGAAGAACACCATCAACCATCATGGGAACTATCAACCAAACCAACCCAACAAAGTCTCTATGCTCAACCTAAAAATCTATCTAGAAACACTATTGAACAAGCTGACAAAAACCATCATCATGGGAAGAACTCATCCTCCCCATGAATTTAAAACACTACGAGAAAAACCTTTATGTGTCAAAAACCTTCACAACTAGGTTGAGATCAAACCCATCCAAAAATAAATCCCCAAACAATGATTTTTAATTAATTTAACCTTGACATATCGTAGCATTATACCACTCAAAATGCATCCACAATGATACTTCATACTTCCTTAACTAGATAAGACAAAATCATAGAATTCACCTAACAACTACCCTAAAAGAAAATTGGAAAGAAGGTTTGGGGAACTATAAGAGATAAATAGAAACCTATAATACACCACCATAAGGTCAAAATACCATAAAGGGGAACTAGAAGACACTTGATAACCATAGACACAAACCAAAAAACTAGAGTAATCTATAGAAGAGACAAAATGTGGATGGGTCTAGAAATTTGTACAAAAGCCTATCATCAGTGCCACCACCACTAAAGCAACTACCAAAAACCACATCTATAACCACCATCACACAAAATCCAACCCAAAACAATGATATAGATGTAATAAGGATTACAAGGAGATTAAATTACAATATGGGATGGAATCCCACCAATTATACCTAGAGACATCACTATATAAGGGACATGAACCGACTCGAAAGTAAAAAATTCCTCTATAGTCTAGGATAATTTTGAACACATACACTAGAGGAAAGACCCAAAATGGGGGATGAAATCCAAATAAGAGACCAATAGGGGGACATAACCAAGTAATAATATAATGGGAAATAAATGAGGATGGGGATAAACACAAGGATATATGAGAGATAAAACCACCAATAAAAAATAAAAATCATGAAACAGAGATGATCAAACCACAAAATTTGTAGAAAATAGGAGCATGAATATGAGAGAGGGACAGAAGGGAGTGTGAGACCAAGGAGATAATATACCACCATTGAGAGGGGGGATGAACTCGTGGTCTCAAAAAACACAAACACCCAAACAAAATGATTCCCTTCAATGATTAGTGAGAGTAAATATCTATGGTAACGATGTGATGATGAGAGATTGGGTAAGACAAAACACATAGACATACGGGATTTAATAATGATCACTTTCCCTTATCATTAGGTGGATAATCCTTTGTCTATAGTGGTTATGATCATACTACCCACATTACAATTTAATATAAAATTAATAAGGAAAGGGAAAAGTGAATGACCTTTAACTCCTAAGTACAATATGAAAAACATGTCAAAAATTTTAATGATCTTCACTTCTCATACCACAACTGCCACTAAAATTGGGATTTTGTGTGGGCCCTTATTATCCTCCTCAATAGACACTAGTATAAAATTAGTTTAACATGTCAATATTTGGATTTAAGTTATGTAATAACCAATATTAAAAAACTTTTCAATGTCATTTATTATATAATAAAAATCAAAAACCTAATATTGTTAATTTTTTCACTAGTTCTTTTAAAACACTGATGTTAAAAATGTACTTTATTACATTGATTTAAAAACCCGATGTGAAAAGGTAGATGTGAAATATTTTAAGATTTATGATAGTGATTTATATTTTTTCACATAACATGCTTGAAAATTGTTTATTCTTTACAAAAAATACATCTCATTAACTATAATTATTCATTTTTTCTTAAACCTTTAATTTATTTATCTTTATACTTTCTTGTTCTACTCTAGATTCACCTTTACACCACTTTGAATTGGTAATATATCCTTATTTTAGTTATTTTGATTTTTTTTCAAAATACACATTTTTTTGATTATTTCATTTTTCTTATGAAGATTACTCATTCAAATAGAGTAAAAATGGTTAAGATTATACATGAAATATACCAACCAAAGCTCAAAATTCCTCATGAGTTTTTCATTTAAAAGAAAATGAATATCAAGAAATTATTTATAAAGTCAAAGGACATGACCACAATTAAATAAAATATGGAGAAATATTGAATCTTGTTTTTTAATTTGATTATTTTAATTTTCTGATTGTTTTATATTGTTTTTATTAAAGGTATGTTAAGTGGATTAAAACATTATTTTGAAAAAAAACTATAATATAACACATAAATTAATTTAATAACTAATATGGATAGGTATTTATAACTTCAGTTATATTTATAACTAGAATTATAAGTACCTTTCCACATTGGTTATTAAAATAACTAATATAGTATGTTTTACAATTTGATCAAAAATAATCTTTAAACTTCACTTTTATCTAATCAATGTTAAAATTTATTTACATTGTCTATGGTAGTAATTTCAGTTGAAACTTTATGTAAAAATAATATTTTCTTACTAGTGATCCTGCCAAATCCAACTTAAAAATTTTGTTATATCTCCCATAATATCATCTTTTCAACACACTCTATCTCAAGGAAGGACCCCAAATATTTGTATATTTCACCTATATTGTAGTAGGATTCATTTTTTTCAATGTGGTACTCAAATTAGGAATATATGGAAGACTAAATCCTAAATAACTCAGAGTGACTTTTATTATATTTGACTGGCTTTGTGGTATGAAAAGTATATCATGAAGTTGTATATATGATTTTTCTAAAAAAAACTATCCAGTGATATTTTATAGTTAGCCTCAATTTGGGGTATAAAATTCATTGTGGTGTTATAAAAATTGAATATCAAAAACCAATAAATACTCAAAACTTTTATACCTAGGTGTTAGTGTCATAGTTCCTCCTATAACATTTTAGTCTCTTTCACCCCACCACACCTTGCAATGTAAACCATTAACTTATATCGCAAGACCAATTTACTCCTAAAATAGAAAAACACTCAATTATATTAAGATGTTCTTCATAGTATAGTAAACTCCTCATAATTTATCATATAACTAGTCACAGAATAAACTATCTAGTTATGACTTGAATCTTCTCATGTAAAAATCATTCCTTTATCACATCAGATTAACTCCATTGCATAATATTCTCATGTTAGATTAATTATTTCATCTATTACCTTCACCATGATGCAACCTTAATCATTTTGTGTGATTCCTTATAAATTCACTAATTTATAATGTAATATACAACCATTTCTTTTGTGATATTAACTCAATCATATTGTGACATGATCACACCATTCATAATGTGGTTTTTTCATTTGTAGTAGAACTTCACTCATTTAATTCATGTGTATCTATACTAAACTTCAAAGTGCTTCCAAATCATCTATGATAATTTTTATATTGAATAAAACATGAAATCATATCAAACTCATGAATAAATTATCTCATGAAACAAATCATAACATGCCTCCAATACGAAGGACATATAAACACCTCATCATATGCTAGAATGGTAATTTTGATTGAACTACATATGTTTATGTAATATTAAATCCATTTTTACCATGTCTCAATGGAGATAAACTCATACCCCCTTTTTCAATTCACTTAATGATGGATATTTAATATCCAATATATCAAAGGGACCTTCAAGGATTTATCACTGAAGGAGAAATCGATCTTCCCCTCCAAACAAACACTCAAAAAAACCCCTATAAATCATATAGAAGGGTTAATTGTTGCTATAAGGATGAAAAAACATCCAAATTCCCCTAAATATATACCATTGATATGATCATAGCCCTAAACACCATGAATCCCTCATTACATGTCCTTTTTACTAACCCAAACTCATCAATCATATCAAGATGATAATTGAAGCTATAAAACTTCCCAAGATAGAACCTCTACAAGGTATCAAGGAACCTACCAGGATTTCCTCTCATATCCCTAGTAAATTAATTGAGATGATTAGGATTCTCATAATCCTATTTTATATACCAAATCATTCCCTAATCATGTGGAATTAACCAAAACCTAACCAATGTCTTAACCTATATATAGGTGGTGCTTACACTGATAATATCCAAGGCATATATAATGTCCCACTAAGGCCCATGATTTATCATAACCCTATATTAAAGAAAATTTAAAGCCTAAAATTAACACATAACCCCTTTTCCTAATTCTAAGTACCTCTAGGCACACCCCTGATATGCAGTTCCCCTGTAAACTACTCTAATAAACTCAATAAAAAAGAACACCTCCAAGAATAGAAGGATACTAAAGGTCCAATACCCATATTCCCTTTAATATAGCCCCTACTAGGGAGTTTCAAGGTCTATATACCATACCCATATACTTTACCAAATAATTACTATGTTTTATCACTAACTAGAACCAATACATAAGGGAATAATTACTTTAAATTCCATTTACCAACCCATTAATGGTCATCTGAATCCATTGATAATTTATTTTATGATTTAAGACACTTTCAGGATTTTATCAATTGTAACTAGTGGTAGTTCCACCTTAGGGAAATAGTAACCAAGAATCTATAAATTCCTAAAACATGCATTGAATATGAACTTCACTCATAAAATACTCTAACCTATCCTAACCCTCCATTCAAAACTCATCCAATACCTAATCATATTTTCTGAACCCAAGACCCAATTCTCAAACACACAATGAAATTAAATTCATAATAAATATTGATTAATATTGAATATATAGACTATATAAATATTATAGTAGTTATATTATCCAATATCTTGGATTGATTTATCTCTCTTTTCCTAAAATCAATGAATCAAAAAAAAATAGGATCTAAATGAAGATTTATGCTCAAGTAAGGACATGGAAACATAATTGGAAAAATAAAATAGGGGTTTTAACTTAGCCCCACTTATAGAAGTCTCCTACCACATATGTATTGATGATCTATTAATAGATAAATAATTAACAGAAGAGAGAAACTTGAGGGAGATGAAGAGAAAATAGGGGATTACGGATAGAGTTATCTAGGTATGAGAGAGGAGAGGGTGATAATGTTTTAAATTTAAAACTAAAAAATTTAATATAATTAAATTTAAACCTAGAGTTTCATCAAACATTTAGTTCCCCTCCATCAAGATCTTAGGGTCCACTAAGATCCTTGTAACACCCTAAAATTTTGTGATTTTTTTTTTGAATTAATTTATCTTTTCAATATTTTTTTATTTCACGTGACACTAGAAATGGTTCTTTATATATGTATATATATATATATATATATTAAAACTCTAATTCAAACATTCCTTCCACACACAATACCGACTTGGCTTGTGCTTCATGCAATAGCAACTTGGCTCTACACGCAACACCGACTTGGCATATGATGCACACAATACTAAGTTTCTATGAAACATCTTATATGTGTGTGTGTGTGTGTTTATAAACTAACCATTAAAAATGGTTATAGTAATAGTAATAACTATGTTACAAATATTTTTTATAATTTTTTTATATAAATAAAACATATTGATAATGAAAGATATGATTTATTGTAAAGTCCTATGTTTAAAAATATCGTTTTTCTCGAATGAACCGCTTCTAATAATGAAATTAAATTTAGAAAAATTTAGAAATTGAATTTGATAAAATAAAATTCATTTTTGAATTTTGAATTTAAAAGTTCTCCTAGGGTGAAATTTTGGTATTTTTTTGAGAAACTTCATTTTTTAATGAATAGTGAAAAATACTGATTTTAGTTAAAAAATGTCTTTTTTTATAATTAAGTATTAATTATAAATGATATTATAAAAAAATTTAATGTCACTTTAGATAAATATTACATCTATTAATACAATTTAATTAATTATAATCAATTTCACTTTGAAACTAAATATAAAATCTTAACAAACTTTTGAACTTTTTCCTACTTTAAAACCCTGTTATTTCATCCCATCGACAAGATTAGCACTAATCTTAATTTTGTAGCTTCTGTGAATTCAATTTAAAAAATCTGATATAAACCATTGTATTTAGTCTAATATTTATATTATAATAATACCATGTTAATTTTTAACCAAAATTATTAGTAAAATTGATTAAAATTAATCACCATAGTTAAGGCCAAATTAAGCTTAATTAGGGACTAAACCTTAAAATAAGGGCCCAAATGACCTATACACTTGTACAACACCCATTGGATATCCATATTTTGCCCATAAACCTTAAATTATTGATTTTTTTGGTTTTTATGACTTTTTTTATGTAAGAAAATTTTCACTCCTAACTTGTTTCTAAAAATTCCAAGTGAGTCGTTTTCCTTCCCTCTAAAAGGCCACCACCTCTACCCATTCCTCACACCTCTAAAACCTTTTAAGTTCATCCAATATAGAACCAAGATTCCTCCCAAAAATCTTCCCTTCTACCTTGAAACCTACATTTGGTCATAAATCTTCTCAAGGAAGCCTTTTGGCACAAACCAAAAGGAGTTACCTGATTTAGAGGTAACATCTTCTCTTAAGATCCTTTCCTTTATTTTCTTTCTCCATCACCTCCACTCTCTTTATTCCATTATTTTGTGACAAAACCAATATAATATATATACTATGATGTTTTTATGCAAAGGTTATTACCTACACTTACACACACCTCCATCTAATGGATGTTGAACATATTATTTATGTGTACGGCGAACTACTGCCTCACGAAACAATGATTGTCCATTTCTCCTTTACCACCAATCATGGTGGCCATTATGATGGATACTATATTTATATATGTAATATATTATATTTATTATTAATTTAATATTATTTATTAATTTTACAACCCACATCTTTTTACCTTCTATTTTGTTTTAATATGATAATCTTGTTTGAGAAAGTGTGGACTATCGCCCCCTCAAAGCGATGTGATCGTTCACACGCTACCAGGAATGTATTAAGGATGGTTTTAATGAACTTTTATGATATCTATTATATATTAGTTCTACTGTAAAAATTATATATATATATATATATAAATACATATGTTTGTGTATGTGTGTATTTCATTTACATACTTTCTTTCAATATGACAATAAAGACGGAAAATAGCGTTCATCCATACGTACGGCTTACCGTCTCCATAAATGGTGTATTCCATTACATAATTCATTATGTTATAGATTATTATAATATAAATATAATATATATACCTTATATTTATATCATTTTATACATTATGAAATCATGATATAAGTATAAGGATCAACGATGTAACCAATTAAGATACATGCGAAGAACAAAGTAAATTTTACCCGAAGTGAAAACTTAACATAGGATCGTTAACAAGTGGGTAATATAAGGTTATAATAAAAACTTATATGGTAATATATATAATAATATTATTATGTAAAATATTTATAATAAACTTATATTTATTTTACAGGAAACTTGTACGAGTACGGAGAGAGTCAAGACACAAGGTAAGGGGATTTCATCTCACTTTTAATTTCTATGAGATACAAGCTATGTTTGTCACTCTTTACTTTTGTGTGGTGTATGTACTAACCATGATTTTATTCTATTTATAATTTACTTAAATTTATGGGTATTCAAATTCCCATTTTATGATCCTTATTTCATGGGGTTTAAGTTTCAAAGGTTACCAAATTGTTAAAATATTTTGTCTGAATTTTCCTTCTTTGAGACTCAAGTTTTATTATGCACCTAAACTCTTTTTGAGGTTTATATATTTCCATTATACATGAAATATCATGAATATATATATTTTAATAATATTATATGCTTTATGTAGTTTTATTTCCTTACATGAAGATCATGATCCCAAGATACCAAGTTATAAGTGTTTATTGAGACAATCTCATTACTTTTCAAGATTTTTTATTTTTATGCCACCTTTGATGAAATATTATGATCCATATCTCAAGAATATTCATGATTTTCCTTATCCTATATTTTTTCATGATATACTCATGTATTGGTACCATTTTCTACTCTTTGGTACATAAGATAGTTAATAAAGTGTTTTTAGGAATCCCTGACTTTACCCTCTCTTCGGTTGGAAATCTATGTTTTCAAAAAAGAGTTTCAAAAAATATTATACCATTAACCAATAATTTCTAAAATACATTTTTACCTTTTTTTATTTAACAATATCTTTAAGGTAATCTTCTTATCCATTTCAGAATAATTTACTTTTATATCCTTTTTACCATGAAAAAGGAATGTTCTTTTGACCTCGTACAATAAGTGTGGTGTAAGAACCCGGATCTTCTTTTCAGGTATGTTTTCCTTTTTCTGGTGTTTTTGAGAAAAAGAGGTTTTTCTAGAAATTTATAAAGTACACGCCATATACTTTATGAGTACACGTCGTGTACTGGGTCGCCATAGGAGATCGTGTGCTGGCCGTGTGACGGCCACACACATGGCCATGTGGGGGTGACCTGGAGGCCACCTAAAGAGGAGTATGGGAAAGGAAAGTACACACTGTGTACTTACAAAGTACATGTCGTGTATTTTAATTTTTTTATTAAATGTACCGAGGTCGCGTCTAATCTCCAGAAACACCTTCTTCTCAGACTATTTCATCTGATAGCTCCTGTACGGTCATGATCTTCCTCTGAGCCCTCGACCGAGCATCCGATATCCAATTCAACCACCGTCGATTGCGTTGGGATCGAATTGGTAAGCTCTCTCTTCTGCTTGATATTTGTTTCCCAATTCCTCCTCCTTCTCATGTTATCCTCTGTTGAAATTTTTATATGTTTTTATAGATCTTTAGAATTATAAGGTGATTCAATCCCTAAGACTCAATTATATTGATCTTCCAATGCCAAGGTAGGTGGTTTGTTCCATTCTATTGAAAGTCTTTGAGTTATATGTGAAAAATCGCCAATACCCATGAACGGGGTATTGCGCGTTTACTGTTTCAGCCTTATTGTATGCCTGCTATGCTTGTATTCTTGATTAGAGGTCAACTAAATGTGAATAGGGTCAATTGTTATACTTTGGAAGTGTTTGTCCATGCATGATTACCTATTTTGACCGTTGGGTCTAGTTTTCCTATTAGGAAGTTGTTTACCTTCCATGCCTAGTATAGTATGATGGGTTGTTTGTATCCTTACATGTTGTTATGTTGTAGACTTCTATCCAAGTAGTTCTTGAGGTTTACTTTGGCCGATACATGTTGCTATATCTGCTTGACTTACACAGGGCCGTGAGAACCTGGTGTAGTAGACCATAGGGAGAATGGATGTAAGGGATTCTCCAGAGAGTCTGTTTTACTTATGATACGAGACCACAGGAGGAATTGATGTAAGTGATTTCTCAGAGTGTCTATAGTTTCTCTATGCGGGCCATAGAGGGAATGTGGCGTAAGTGTTTCCCTAGAGTGCCTTTAGTTACCGATACGAGACTATAGGAGGAATTTACGGTGAGTGCTTCCTCAGAGAGTCTATGCTTAAGCTGAACTAGAGGGGTTAGACTGAGTGTACTGCCCAGAGGGTTTCTTGTGTTTCTAGGTAGGACCAGAGGGGATAGGCTATAAGTAATTCCTAGAGGGTTACCTTTTGTGTTTAGCTGTTTTCTTGTGTTTCTAGGTAGAACCAGAGGGGATAGGATATGAGTCCTTCCTAAAGGGTTACCTGTTGTGATTATCTATTTGTGATTACCTGTTTTGATTCGCTATTGCATGATATATGAAACCGAATGCATTGAAACTGTGGATTGTTTACTATTGAGTACTTTCTTGTTTACTTCTTTCTGTACTTATTATCTGCCATATATTCACTAACTATTAGGCACAGATCTTGTCGTGGTTTCCTGCAAGGATTTAGTCTCACACCCTGTTTGGGTCATACTTTTGGGACCAAACAAATTATATTGTTGCAGGTATAGATAAGGTAAAGCGCCCTTCTACTTCAGGTACTTGATTTTTTGTGGAGCTGTAGAGCATGGGACCAAGCTATGGCTTGCGATGCTGAGGAGTTATTTAATTTCTTTCTTTTTTACTTTGGTTTAGTACTATTGTATTCCAGTATTGTGATTTGTTTGGCTATTTTCCTAGACATATGTGTCATGAATCATTCATATATATGTGTGTTCTCCAGTTTTTTATTTCAAGTCTTATGATGTTTACTTTTTTATGGATTATTCATGTTTCCTCTATTGCTATTTGTTTTACTTACGTTGTGTTACTCTGCCAATGAGGGAATAATTTCCCCACTATCACACTCAAGGCCCTCGCTGCTAGTCAGTAGCCTCTAGCGTTCAGGGAAATGTGCTTGAGGCCATGTGACCAACCGGGTACGGGGCGCCTCTGGGTGGCTCCCAGAACTAGGACGTTACAAAGTGGTATTAGAGGTATTATTTTCTATTGACTTACTGTTTGGAGCCTATAGACTGGGATAGGAAGGAATAGGTACTTGGTAATAATTTGTGCCTGGGAGTAGCTAACCCGTGTATAGGGAAAATCCAATTTACCTCGTTATTGTAATTTTTCTGGTTTCGCGATTATTACAGTTGATTTGATTCCACCTTGAGTGATTCACATGTTTTGTGCTATTATTGTTGATGTTATTGAGGTTCTATTTCTATTGCAACCTAATGAGATAAGGGTATTCCATCTCATACATCATATAGGCACTTGCTAGGAATCACATGTCATGCATTCTTTCCATGCCATTTAGGGTTCATTAGCAATTTCATGTTGTTGTGATAGATGTTGTGCTAGATATGCATATTATTGTAATAGATGCTTTGATAGAATACCTGCTATTTGATAGGGTATTTCTTTGTGTAAGGATTTGTTTGAATGAATTCCAAACTTTGGTTCTTGAGGTGTTATGGGCCCTCATGAATCGGAATTTGGTGGATATTTGACTTTTTTACCTTGTTATGACATGTATAAGATGCCAAGATTTGATTCGAGGGGAGTATGGGCCCTCACAGATCATAATTTGGCACTTTGAGGTTTTTTCTAGTGTTTTATGGGTTCCGGAGTAGCTTCTGAGGCTTAATGTCTAGAAAAATCCAGAATACACGGCGTGTAATGTTAACAACACGCCATGTGTTCTTCTGTTCAGGAAGAAACTATTTTTCTTAAGTACACGTTGTGTACTATATATACACACTGTGTAGTCTCTAACCATGTCTTAGACTGTGTGGGTGAGGACATGGGGTTTGGAATCTTTGGTAAGACACACCATATAGAGGATGTAAACACTGTGTCATAGAACCGTGTAATCGGCCATGTCAATAACAACATGGCTCGGAAAAATCTTCTTAGTACATGTCTTGTTCGTCTGGAATACGTTGTGTGGTGTAACCCAGGTACTCGTCCGTGTAACTAACAACACAGGTTAGTGTTATCCTTTTTCATGTCGTGTCCTCCTGGAACATGCCATGTAGTGTGATCTGTGTAACTGGTCATGTATCTAACAACATGGGTCGGTGAGGTTCATCTAGTACATGTCGTGTTTGGCACTAAAACGTTGTGTAGCATCGTTCTAAGGAGAATCGTGTGGCTTATCCGTGTAGAAGGACTTAGGTAGGGGAATAGGATTTAAGTACATTTTGTGTGTTAGGTGAACACACTGTGTGTATGGGGTGTTACATAACCATTTCTAGTAGGAGTACACACCCATGTGAATGGATGAAGGGAACATGTCGTGTAGGGGTTATACACACTGTGTAGTCATGTTTTGAAAAAACTTGAATGCTTTCCTTCTCATGTTCCCTTCTTACGCTTTCAGTTTTTAGTCCTTGATAATCTTGATCTAAGGTGTGCGTTTGACCTTGTAGAGTCATGCTGCCAAGACGTCCTCCGGTTGTACGCCAGTTGCAGGGTAGTGATCAGACACCGGATATGGATAATCAGGGACTACCTCTAGATCCTCTCATTGTGCCATTATTGGAACCATCCATTATACTAGACGTAGGTGATGATGCATGGTTCAGGGAAGGCTTTATGAGGATGATGCAGACCTTTCAGGGAGCACCGCCTCCTGCCCCGTCGATGGAAGAATTGACACTGGTCTTTCAACAGCAGCATCCTCCCACTTTCTCAGGAGATGGAGGAACCCAGGCTGTAGAGTCATGTCTAGAAGCCATGCTAATGATCTTTGAGCATCTAGAGATTCCTCCAGAGAGGCGGGTCAAGATCGCTATATATATGCTTCGGGATTCCGCCAAGAGATGGTGGGATGTGATCTCACAGGCGGGACACCAGCAGGTTATGACTTGGGAGGAGTTCCAGCATATCTTCTATGACTACTTCTATCCAGAGACCTTGAGGGATGATTAAGCCTGAGAGTTTATGATTCTGGAGCAGGGTACTCTTTCTGTTATGGAGTATTCCTCTTGCTTTACCAAGATATAGTGTTTCACGCCTATTCTAGGAGGTAATCAGTTATTCCTGGCAAGGAAGTTCGAGGATGGTCTGAGGCATGACATATGATCGTAGGTGAACATCTTTAGTTGGACTTCTATCACTTCTATCATCAACCAGACACTGATTACGGAGCACAGTCTGAGAGATTCGGGAGTTGTGTGCTAGGGCGTCTTGGCATCTGGAGTTAATATTCCTCCTACTAACAGCAGGAAGTGTCATAGGGAGTCTACGCGCGGAGATCCAAGTAGGCAAGATACTTATTCTAGTAGTCATGTGGTGTGATACCAGTGCGAGAAGAGTGGGAATACAAGGCCACACTGTCCGAGAGACCTAGTGGAGTGCCGATCTTGTGGAAAGATTGGTCATATTCAGCACTTCTGTCGAATCTTCTCACCAGTAGCTAGTGATAGGGGTTCTTCTATGACTCCTTATTCAGGAGAAGCACCACAAGTTTCTCACCAGTCTAGGAACTGGAGTTCTTCCGGCCGTTCAGGCCGAGGTGGAGGTCATAGTTGTGGTAGACAGTCACTCGGTCTTCAATGACAATAGGGTGGGTCATCTCAGGGTGTCCAGACAGGGTCACAAGGTCGTGGTGTAGGTCAGACTTTTGTTGTGGAGTAGACCCAACAAGGGTAGGATCTCGGACCCTCTACAGTGCGAGGTGCGATCTTAGTAGCCGCAGTTTTAGCTTCTACTCTTTTCAATACAGGGACTTCCCATATCTTTATATTTTTTTGCAGTTGTGGAGAGCCTTGGGCTCTTCATCTTTTCTTCTACTGATATCATGACATTAGACACTCTATTGGGGACTAGAACGATGAGTGTACATTTGTGCAAGGAGTTCCCCCTAGAGGTTGGTGGGTTTTACTTTTTATGGTACCTCTATGTCCTAGAGATGATAGGGTATGATGTCATTCTCAGAATGGACTAGCTAGTTCTCTTCCAGAAAGTCGTTGACTGTTATCACCACAGGGTGAGTTTCATATCACCAGAGGGTGGATCTTTTCTTCATAAGGGAAAATGGGATATCCAGGCGAGCAGAGAGGGACCCGAGAATCATGGGATATGAGCATTTACAGCCCATATTTCTAGTATATATCTAGATGACTATGGGATTTCACAGATGTACTTTCCTCCAGTGGTGGATCGTTTCAGATATGCCTTTCCAGAAGACTTTTCAGGTTTTCCTCCAGAGTGTGAGGTAGACTTTTCAATTGAGCTTATTCCAGGAGTGTCACTTGTGTTCATTCCTCCTTATAGGATGGATACACTAGAGTTACAGGAGATCAAGAAGCAGTTGGAGGAGTTATAAGCAAAGGTTTTCATCTGTCCCAGTACTTCTCCTTGAGGTTCGCCTATCCTTTTTGTGAAGAAGGTGGACGGTACCCTCAGGCTTTGTGTGGATTATCGGAAGTTGAACCAGTTGATGGTCAAGAACCGATATCCATTACCAAGGATTGATGATCTCTTTTAATAGCTTCGAGGAGCCTGGGTGTTCTCAAAGATTGACATGAGGTATGGTTACCATCAGTTGCATGTTAGACCATCAGATATACCTCTTATAGCCTTTCAGAGCATTTATGGTCTATATGAGTCTATGGTTATGCCGTTCGGTCTCACGAACGCACCTGCAGTTTTCATAGCATTGATGAACCAAGTGTTCCATCCATACTTGGATTCCTTCGTGGTGGTTTTCGGGATGATATCTTGGTTTACTCTCACACTCTACACGACCATGCCACACATCTTGAGATCATTTTGAGTACACTGAGAGAGAATCAGTTATATGTTAAGCTCTCAAAATGCCACTTTTGGATGGATCAGATTCACTTCTTGGGTCATGTTATCTTTGATATAGGAGTGTCAATAGACCCAGAAAAAGTGAGAGCAGTAGTTTCTTGGGAGAATCCAAAGAACTTCTTTGAGGTACAGAGTTTTCTAGGGCTGGATGGATACTACAGATGCTTCATTCAGGACTTTTCACACTTAGCATCACCACTGACAGGTCTGACTAAGAAGGGTGTAAAGTTCTTGTGGTCAGATTCTTGTGATTCATCCTTTTAGGAGATGAAAGGGAGGTTGACTTCAGCACTGATACTAGTGTTTCTAGAGTTGGGAAATATCAATACTATGTACTGTGATTCTTCAAGTATCGGGCTGGGAGTTGTGCTTATGTAGGGAGAAGGAGTCGTTGCGTACGGGTCTCGGTAGTTGTGGCCACATGAGAAGAATTACCCGACGCACGATCTCGAGTTGGCTGCAGTTGTTCATGCCTTACGCTGTTAGAGACATTACCTTATGGTATAGAATTTTGTAGTTTTCATCAACCACAAGAGTCTCAAGTACATCTTCACTCAGTGTGATCTGAATTTGAGACAGTGAAGGTGGTTTGAGTACCTTCAGTATTTTGACTTTGAGCTTGCCTATATGCCTAGTAAAGGCAACGCAGTGGCTGATGCATTGAGTAGGACTCAGATACAGGTAGTTCAGGTGGATAGTAGTGAGTGGCAGCTTATGGCTCTATTCTCTGAGATGCATTTGGTGGTGCACAATAGATAGGGGCAGACATTTCTTTCTTCTGTAGCTGTTACCTCTACCCTTCTTGATCGAGTACGAATGAGGCAGCTATCAGCATCAGAAGGCCTAGTCCTACGGGAGAGTGTGTAAGGAGAGAACCCTTTTCTTGGATGGACCATAGGCGAGGATGAGATATTTCATTTCCAGGGGCGCGTATGGGTTCCAGCAGACATACGTGAGGAGATGATGCGAGACTTTCATTCCTCAGTTTGGGCAGTTCATCCTAGTTTCACCAAGATGTATCATGATCTACACTATCAGTATTGGTGGCCAGGTATGAAGAGAGAAGTTTCTATTTTCATCATGAGGTGTTCTGCCTGTCATCAAGTGAAGGCAGAGCATCAGAGACCAGCAGGGATTTTACAACAGTTACCCATTCTCGAGTGGAAGTGGAATGATGTCGCGATGGATTTCGTGACAGGTTTACCGAGGTCGCCTTGAGGGAATGATGCAGTTTGGGTTGTCATTGACATATTCATGAAGGTTTCTCAATTATTACTGATCAAGGAGACCTTCAGTGTCGATGAGCTGGGATGGTTGTACATTCGTGAGATTATGCACTTACATGGAGTTCCACACTCCATTGTTTCAGACAGAGATGCACGTTTTACTTCTCAGGTCTGGCAGGGGCTTCATATGGCTTTGGGTACATAGGTACTTTTGAGTAAAGCTTACCACCCCCAGATAGATGGCCAGTCTAATTGTATGATACAGGTGCTTGAGGACATGCCTCGAGCATGTATTCTGAATGTTAGAGGCTCTTGGGAGAAGAACATACCTCTTATGAAGTTTTCCTACAACAATAGTTTTCAAGTAACTATTCAGATGGCACTTTATGAGGCTTTGTAAGGTAGGCCATGTCGATCACCCTTATGTTGGCTGGAGATAGGAGAGGCAGCTTTGCTGGGACCTCGTCTTGTTCAGGAAACCTCAGAGTAGATAGATTTGACTTGGAAGAGGATGGCTACTGCACAGTCTTGATAGAAGTCTTATGTTGATCAATAGAGATGACCTCTGGAGTTTGAGGCCGTGGATTAGGTTCTTCTACGTGTCACACCGAGGTTAGTACACAAGAGGATTAGGAGACAGGGTAAGCTTTCATCGAGGTATGTCAGGCCATTTGAGGTGTTGGAGATAGTTGGACCGGTTGCCTATCGGTTGCAGTTACCTTAGAGGTATCGGGCTATGCACGACGTTTTCCATGTTTCTCAGCTTCGATGTTACTTCTCAGACTCTTATCATGTTTTTCAACCTAAGGAGGTTGAGTTAGATATGGAAGCCTCTTTTAAGGAGCATCCTATTTGAATTGTTGATCGTAGTATGAAGGTTCTTCGTGGCTGGTTTGTTCCTATGGTACGAGTGCTATAGCAGCACGGGTGGGTACAGGATGAGACCTGGGAGAGGGAGGTCGATGTACGATCACAGTGGTCGGAGCTGTTTGAGGATTCTTCTTCTACATCGCCTTGCTAGGTAAATTTGGGGATGAATTTATTTAAGGGGGTAAGTTTGTAAGAACTCGGATTTTCTTTTCAGGTATGTTTTCCTTTTTCTGGTGTTTTTGAGAAAAAAGGGGTTTTCTTGGAAATTTTTGAAGTACACGCCATGTACTTTATGAGTACACGCCGTGTACTGGATTTCCATAGGAGGTCATGTGCTAGCCGTGTGATGGCCACACACACGGCCATGTGGGGGTGACCTGGAGGCCACCTAAAGTGGTTTACGGGAATGAAAAGTACACGCCATGTACTTACAAATTACACACCGTGTATTTTCTTTTTTTTCATTAAACGTACCGGAGTCACGTCTAATCGCCAGAAACACATTCTTATTAACCTAGTTCATCCAAGAACTCTCATACAGTCATGATCTTTCTCTGAGCCCCCGAACAAGTATCTGATCTCCGATTCGACCGTCATCGATTGCATTGGGATCGCCTCGGTAAGCTCTTGCTTCTGCTTGAGCTTCGTTTCTCAATTCCTCTTCCTTCTCTTGTTATCCTCTGTTGAACGTTTTAGACATTTTTTTAAATCTTTGGTGTTATAAAGTGATTCAAGCCCTGAGACTCAAGTATATTGATCTTCCAATGCTGAGGTAGGTGGTTTGTTCCTTTCTGTTGAAATTCTTTGAGTTATATGTGCAAAATCGCCAATACCAATGAACGGGTTATTGCGCGTTTACTATTTCAGCCCTATTGTTTGCCTTCTATACTTGTATTCTTGAGTAGAGGTCAATTGAATGTGAATAGGGTCAATTGGTATGCTTCGGAAGTGTTTTCCCATGCATGATTGCCTGTTTTGACCATTGGGTCTAGTTTGCCTATTAGGCTACTATTTACCTTCCATGCCTAGTATAGTAGGATGGGGTGTTTGTATCCTTACATGTTGTTATGTTGTAGACTGCTATCCAAGTAGTTCTTGAGGTTTAATTTGGCCTATATGCCTTGATATACCTGTTTGACTTACACAGGGCCGTGAGAACCTAGTGTAGTAGACCATAGGGAGAATGGACGTAACGGCTTCTCCAGAGTATATGTTTTACTTACGATGTGAGACCATAGGGGGAATTGATGTAAGTGCTTCCTCAGAGTGTCTTTAGTTCCTCAATGCAGGACACAGAGGTAATGTGATGTAAGTGCTTCCCTAGAGTTCCTTTGGTTATCAATATGAGACTATAAGAGGAATTGATGGTGAGTGCTTCCTCAAAGAGTTTATACTTAAGCTGAACCAAAGGGGTTAGACTGAGTGTACTGCCTAGAGGGTTTCTTGTGTTGCTAGGTAGAACTAGAGGGGATAGGCTATGAGTACTTACTAGAGGGTTACCTTTTGTGTTTAGCTGCTTGCTTGTGTTTCTAGGTAGGACCAGAGGGGATAGGCTGTGAGTAATTCCCATAGGGTTACCTATTGTGATTACTTGTTTGTGATTACCTATTTTGATTAGCTGTTGCTTGATATATGAAACTGAATGCATTGAAACTATGGATTGTTTACTGTTGATTACTTCCTTGTTTACTACTTTCTGTACTTATTACCTGCCATATATTCACTGACTATTAGGCACAGATCTTGTGGTGGTTGCCTACTGGGATTTAGTCTCACACCCTATTTGGGCCATGCTTTTGGGCCCAAACAGATTATATTGTTGCAGGTATAGATAAGGGCAAGCGCCCTTCTACTTTAGGTACTTGATTTGATTTGGATCTGGAGAGAATGGGACCAAGATATGGCTTGCGATGTTGAGGATTTGTTTACTTGATTTATTTTGTACTTTGGTTTAGTACTGTTGTATTCCAGAATTGTGATTTTTTTGGCTATTTTTCTAGACATATGTGTCATGAATAATTCATATATATGTGTGTGCTCTAGTTTTTTATTTACAGTCTTCTATTGTTTACTTTTGTATAGATTATTCCTGCTTCTTCTATTTCTATTTGGTTTACTTCCGCTTTGTTACTCTATCAATGAGGGCATAGTTTCCCCACTATCACACCCAAGGCCCTCGTTGCTAGTTGGCAGCCTATGGTATTCAGGGAAATGCACTTGAGGCCCTGTGACCAACTGGGTATGGGGTGCCTCTGGGTGGCTTCCGGAACCGGGACATTACATGTGGATTTACCTTCCATCATTTCTTTGAAGCTCCCATTCTATTGTTAAAAAGGTTAATCTTTAAGAAATAAAAATTTAAAATAAATTTTAATGAAAAATATTTTCATAATTTTTTCAAGTCTTATTTATAATTTTTCAAATTGATTTCAAAGAAATGGTTTTTGAAAACTTTTTCAATCTTCTTTTATAAGTTTTCAAGAAAAATAATTTTTAAAACATTTTCAAGATTTCTGTAAAAAATTTCAAGTGTTTTCAAAGAGAAAGGTTTTTTAAAAAAATTAATCTTATTTTAAAAGTTTTAAAGGAAAAATATTTTCAAAATGATTTCATTTCTTTTTTATAATTTTTCATGTTATTTTTTGAGAAAATTATTTTTAAATGGTTTTATGTATTAACAAGAATTTTTCAAAGGAGAAAGTATATTTTCTTCAAGAAACATTTTTGAAAGATATTTCAAAACTATTTTACATCTATGATGAAATTTGTGGATGTTACTCATGCCCTTTTTGGAAATTCCTAAAAGGTTCCATTCATGTATTTTTTATGAATGGGTTATGCTTAATATCATGGTCTTTAGGAAACATGTTTCTCTTTCACGGGTTATATGTTTATGAAATCCATTTCTATTTCATGGGTTATGCTTCGATGAAATGGTTATGAAACCTATCTATTTTCCATAGGTTATGATGTGATGAAATGTTAATGATACCCATTTCATTTTATGGGTTATGATTTGATGTTTATAATACCTATATCTTTTTATGGGTCCTGATATGATGAATGTTTTATTATCTTGTGGAACATGTGTGAATTATTTTACTATGAGATGGGTGGGACCTATATCTCCCTCTAATGCATTAGGTAATGATAAGTTTTATATGAGATCAAAGGGTACATGGGTTGTAGCCCAATCCTAAAAAGAAAGAGGGTGTGTGGGTTTTAGACCAAGCCCAAAAACAAGAAGGTTCATGGGTTATAGCCCAAGACTAAAAGAAAGAGGGTACATGGGTAGTAGCCCAAGCCTAAAAACAAAAAGGCGCATGGGTTGTAGCTTATACCTAAAATAAGTGGGTACATGGTTTGTAGCCTAAGACCAAAAACAAGAAGGTACATGGGTTGTATCCCAAAACTAAAAGAAAGTGGGTATATGGGTTGCTAGCCCAATCCCAAAGTAGGTACATGGGTCATAGTCCAAGCCTAACATGTTATAAAGGTCTTGGTAGGTAGACCTAACATAAAAGTTTCTATTTTTATATGTATGGAACAAATCTTATGTCTTATTCCTTAGTTATGATTTCATGGATCATGGTGTTTATTTCCTTATGATTAATGTCTTATGAACTACCAAGATTTATCTCATAACTCATGTTTATTACCTTTTATATGCAAGGTATGATCTCTGATGTACATGGATTTTGCATGTATTTTTATAACTGTTTAACTTATTTTTAATTAAATATTTTAAGAATTTTTTTGTGTTTTTAGTTTATTTTTGTAGTTTTTTAGCGTTTTAGTTTTTTTTTATAGATTTTAGTTAATTATATAATAATATTAGTCATTTATTTTTATTTTTAGATTTTATTAATTTTTTTACATTATTAATGTTTAATATTTTATTTTATTTCATAGTTTAATTAATATTAGTTTATTAGTTTAGTTTATTAATTAATTATATTAATTTAACGTGTAAATATAATATGTATTTATACAATTCTACTTAATTATTTTTTTTTATTTGTACTTTTGTTGTTGTTATTGTTATTATTATTTTTATTACTATTATTTAACTTTTAGATTATTAGATTATTTTAATTTTGAATTTTAAATTTAGTTTTAATTTTTTATTTTTTATTTTTATTTTGACTTTCCCCCCTCCCCTTCCTATTTACCCACCTACCCCACCTCCCCTTGACCCACTCCCCTCACCACCAACTTAATCCCATGCCTCACCCCTTCCCAACCCCCTTTTCATTTTCCTTTTTCTCTCTCTAATCACCTTCCCAACCCCTCCTCCCCATATCCATGCCCCCTCATACTCACCCCACTCACTTAGCCCCCTCTCACCTACATCCCCCCTATCTCCCCTCACCCCTATCACCTAACCCACAGCACATGCCCCACCCTTCACTGGTTGGACCCGCCGCCCCTCACCCCTCCCTTCCCCCTCACCCGCCCCACCCCTCCACTCCCCCATAGCAAGTTCCCCACACCCAGACTCCACCCTCCCTATCCCCTCTCAGCCTCCTTCTCCTCCCACTATAGCATACCCCCCCACACACACACACAAATCATCCACGCACTAGTCCAGGCACAACTCTGCGGCCATTCTCCATCTTTGATTATGATCGATATTGACACATGCCACCACAATCGTTTTTTCAAAGTTACAACAATCGAAGGAAGGGTGATTATTATTGGTCGATCATTTTCATTGTCTTTTGATGACCATATAAATGACACGATTAGGGTGATATCTTATATTTATTATTTTAAGTGTCGTGTTGTTGCAATGGGGGGGTAATTATTTTGTGTCAGAGTTGTGATAAATATGATGGTGAATGCATGTCTTTAATTTATTCTCATGTTTGATTGCCTTTTGAATTAATTTTAATTGGATGTTTATTTAATTAATTATATATGAATTTAAATTAATTTTCATTAGGCTTTTCATGAATGCTTTGGTGCACGTTTGTGTGATACCTAATAAGTAATCATGGGAAAGAGTTCACCATAGAATTTATTTATCTAGAATTTGATCAAGCGCATGAGTGAATTCTGAATAAATAAATATAATAATCAAAAAAAATTAATATTCTGTGTGTGCTATACTTCAAAATTGTATGAGTGATACCTAATAAGTAATCTCATGTGAGAAAACACGGTGCAGGTAGATACTTCGACTTTGTGATAAATGGGTCTTTTTTTTCACTAAGTGATTCAGTGCTATAATGACACGCAAATTATTCATCAGGATAGAGAACGAAATGAAGGATAATTTGTGTAAAAATTAGAATATTTTCTAACATCAGAGAACGAGACTAGATGGTATTTTGATTAAAATTATAATCAATGATAATTGAATAAATAAATATTCATATGTGGGAATTAAATAATTGACATTGCATGCACCTGAATGGACTTCACGACTCTGACACTTTCATCTCCACTGGTTTATTTCATATCTTAATTTAGTTAATTTAGATAGTTTTAGTTAATTTAAATAGTCATTTTAAAATATTCATTTATTTTTTATGACTTCTTAGTTGTTAATCACATGAAGAACTCATTTTCCTGAACATTTTTCAAAGAGGATATTCCTAGTGTCTACTCACATTCACTTTGTGGTTTGACCTTACTCATCACTTCTACAGTGGTTGGTAGGTAAATAAATATTTCAAATTTGCATGTGTTGTGATGCACATGTAAAATTTCTAGCGCTGTTTTCAGGGAGAATAGTATCATTAATAGTTCCTTTAAAAGAGTGATTTAGGTAAAAATAAAACAAAAAAATAGTTTATTATTCTGGGAATTTTTCATTGCATGGATTTTCAAGACACCAAGAATTTAAGAATGATGTGGGCCGCACCACATAGTTATAACCAGTACCCACCCTACCCACCAAAATTGCAAGGTATAGAATATAATATCTCACCGCACATGATCTCTCCAGGTAATCTTGCTTATTTTAATGATTATCATTCAAGTTCATGTTATGATCCATATTCTACTACTAGTTCCTACCCACCTATTAATAATTTTCAAAGTCAATGCACTCCTGAAAATTTAGAACTCAATAATTCATGTGAAACAAATGATTCAATAATTGATAACATGTTGCAATATGCTATCACTGAGACAAATAGGATGTTTGAAATTCAAGATGAACGTAATGAAAAGTTTCTTTCCTCAATGTAGAATCTGGAAAATCAAATAACTCATCTTTTAAAACTAGTCGCCTCACTACCACTTGATGATATAATTCAGAATAATTATTTTTAGGATAGTGTAGTAGAGGTTCCATTTGAACAACATCCATTTCCCAAGTCTGATAATGAGATCTTTCCTTCTTCTTATCGTACCATTGATGACTTCTCTCCATCACAATTTAATTCTTACAATATAATCACATTTCAAGAATATGAGAGTTAGTCTTCCACCATGTTGAACAAAATGGTCCCTTGAAAAATATGATTTCATGTCCTTCTTCTGTGTTTTCACAACCTGTACATCCCAAAGTTGAAAAGGACACATTCAATGTCTATCAAATTTTACCTTTTGACGATGAAGATGACATTGAACTAGGACCCTTCTTTTACATGATAGAAACATAATTGATCCTAGACACCATTAATTATAGTACACAAGAAGATATCACTTTAAATGACATTGGATTGCCTCTATCTGAAAATATTTGTGAGTCTAAAACGTTTTCAAAAATAGATACATCTGAAGCATTTATGGAGTCATAGAATCATTCAAAATTGGTGGTGGAAAACACTCATATTTTTTTAGAAACAAGGATACTGATTTTGTGTTGAAACATGTACCAATAGAGAAATATGATGAGGATAGTATAGAAGAAAATTTTGAAAAATATGTAATTATTGACACAATGAAGTCATCCTCTCCAATTGATCATGTGCCACTTTCTCCATGCATCGAGGTTAAAAACACTTCACTTGAAATACCCACATATGCTAACAATATTGTTGACCTTGGCACAATCAATGAAACCATTGAGCATGAATTGAGTTGGAAACCATTATATTTCCTTTTGCAAGTGGTTGGGTGTGAAAATGAATTTTGATACATCGTCAAACCAGATAATACATTCAATGATGTGATGGATATATTCCGACCATTAAAGGAGTCTGGTAAATACACCTTTTCACTTATTCATGTTTAAAGAGGTAATCTTCTTTATAGCATCCCGCCTTTTTATAACATAAACTTTCATTACATTACACAAAACTGAGGATCTTTAAGGTCTAGTGTCTTGGAAACCAGGAACATAAAGCATGAAAACAACAAAAAACATTCTTCTTAAACACTTGAAAGGCTTCTCCTTAAGTTCATCCTAGGTTCATTACTGCATCTCATAACCTGGGGACATACATCAAAAGAAAGGGTGAGCAAAAGGCCCAGTAAGGGAAACAAGAGGAACATTTTACATGTGAACTTGAGATACTTCAATAAGGACATGAAAAGAACTTTAAGGCATGAGAAAGAAATCATGAGGAATTTCATAATAAAAATAACATTTTCCATAACTTGAAGATGTGGCTACATCATTTAACATAGACAATCATGAACATATCACCAAGGTCCATCCCCAAGGTGTCATTTGAAAATTACCAAGGTTATTCACCAAGGTATCGTGAAAATTGTAATATCTAGTGGTTACATCATTACCCAATGCATTGGAGCGCTATCAGGGTGCACCCTTAAATTTGCCTTTATTATCATGTGAGACACATATATCATTATCAAACATTTCATAAATAACCCATATAGCATAAAATAAATGGGTTTCATTTCATAATCATAACATTTTAAAAACTGCTTTAAAGACATGATCTTTACGTCACTTTAAACCCACGGAAAGGGAAAGCGGGTCTCATGTATGTAAATCCCAGAATTTAAAATAGAACATTTTGATATATATGTGAATACCCTTGTATAAATAAGAGCTTTGAGTATTCACTTTATAACATAAAATAATTTTGAGAAAAGAGAGAGAGGCATTTTGAGACGAAAATTCTGCAGCATAACGGCTATGTTTTGGGGTTTTAGAAAACATTGAAAAGAGAGGGGACATGGGTCACCCACTCATAAATGATCCATAAAACAGTAAGGAGACAGAATAAGAAGGATATATGGACATGGTAATGAAATTTTAAGGACATACCATTTGAAATGAAAAACATGGAAGGAAGACAAAAATTAGATTTCTCTTATGAAAATTCGGCAGCCTAACGGCGTCACTTAAACTTCAATAAAAAAAATAATTGACAAGATCAAATAGGGCCTCTCATAATATGATCATAAGAGATAATTATGATAGATATAGAGATCATACCCCAACATAATAAAAAGGGACTTGAAAGACTTGACATGAAAATCGAACTTGAAAAAAAATGAGAAGGGTGAAAGAATCCCTTAAAATTCGGCAGCCTAACGGCGTCACTTAAACATTCATAAAAAGAAATGATGAGAGTAAGAGGGGATCTCTCATCATATAAACATTAAAAGGGCAGTAAGAGGAATATAAAAGAACATCCTCTCACATAAGAACATGGAGCATAAAAGGAATGACATAAAAGAGATTACATGAAAAGAAAGAGAGGGGTGGGATCCCTTACCTTAAAACGTGACTCTTGAAACTCAAAGGTTTGGACCTTGAGGGCTTGGGGAACCTTGGGAGGACTCCTTGGGAGGTAAGGAGACCAGAACTTCGTTGGGGTAGAGTTGGGAGTGAAAACTAAAGGAGGAAAGGGTGGGTATTTATAGGGAAAGTGAGGGGACAAGGCAATAATGGCCAAAGGACACCTCACTAGTGGTTTTGGCAAAACCATGGGCTTTCCCATGGTATTTGCCCATGGTATTGGCCACTTGGGACACCTCATACCTTATCTTACTATTCATAATTCGACCATATTGAATATATACTTAATACATCATTTAATGATGTCATTAAACACCCATAACTTAAAAACTATATTTTCACTATTCATCAAAAATCCAACTTTCTCAGAATAATCTCAAAATTTCACCTTAACCAAATATCAATGCTCTGATTTCAAAAATGAAATCCATTTTATAAAAATAATTTTCTAAATATTTTTAATTTAATTTTTAAATAAAAACACTATTCATCGAAAATTCATTTTTTTCAGAAAAATCCCCAAAAATTACCTTAACATAATATCGATGCTCTGAGTTCAAAAATAAAGTCCTTTTTATAAAAATAATTTTCTAATTATTTTTAATTAAATTTTTAATTAAAAAACACTATTCATCCAAAAAAACTAATACTTGACTAATAATTTGTGAAACCGTTATTTACCCATTTTATTGAATCACATTACTTAATCTAGGTGTCCAAATTATATTAAAACTTTCTTTGAGTGAAATTACTAATCCATTTGATCACATTACTAATCCTAAGCATAAAATCACTATTCATAATTCACTATTCATCAAAAATTAAGTTGATCTTATTAGACTCCAAATTCCTTACTGAACACTTTTGTAGAAGACCATTTTTTGAAAATCATTACACATCATTAGTTATTTAGGGTTTTCATAAATATTTTAAAATATCCTTTTTTCAAAAAACTCATCAATAAAATACATTCTAAAATTATCTGGACATTTGAAATTTCACAAACATCACTAAAGGAAGAAATCTCAATTTATTCACCCGAAAGGATTACACAAGGAAGCTAGGGTCTCATCACATAGCCCCTTATAACACCGGTATAAGACCTAAGTGTAAGGTGTGCTATGGTGAGAGAATCTGAGGGAGGCTCAGATAACATTGCCCTAGTAGTAATCTCTACTAACTTGAACTTCTCCCGCAGGCGTTTCCGTTCAAGCTTGACACGCTGGAGTTCGGCTTGGGCTTGGTCCAAAGCGAAGCCCACAGATGCTACCTCCTTCCCAAGCTCTGATAAGTGGGCTTCATAAGGGTCGAGTCTACTGGATGAAGCCATCGACTCCTCTTTCTGCATTAACCATTAACATCTTATTAAATCATTAAAAGTAAGTTAATATACTACTCAAAAATATTGGGTCGTAACATTCTCCCCCCCTTAAGAAATTTCATCCCCGAAATTTATACTTGAGGCCTAGTTAAAAAGGTGAGGGTACTTTTGCTTCATTGTTTCCTCAGGCTCCCAAGTCGCTTCTTCATATTTATGATTCCTCCGCAACACTTTCACAAGGTGGGTAGTCTTGTTTCGTATGACCTTGTCTCTACGGTCCAAGATCTCCACTGGCTGCTCCTCATAAGAGAGGTCATGTTCCAGTTGTACCACCTCTGGGTTCAGTACATGCGAAGGGTCGGGTATGTACTTCCTCAAGAGAGATACATGGAAGACATTGTGAACTTGAGCTAGGTTCGGTGGAAGTGCTAGACGATAGGCCACTGCTCCTATGTGATCAAGGATTTCATAGGGGCCAATGTACCTAGGGCTGAGCTTCCCTTTCTTCCCAAACCGCATGACTCTCTTCCATGGAGAGATTCGAAGGAAGACTTTGTCACCAACACCGAACTCCAAGTCCCTTCGACGATTGTCAGCATAGCTCTTCTGCCGACTCTGAGCTGCCTTTATGTGTTGTTTGATGGCATGAACCTGTTCCGTCATCTCTTGCACGAGATCAGGCCCAAGAAGCTTCCTCTCACCAGTTTCATCCCAACAAGTAGGAGTTCTACATTGCTTTCCATACAGAGCTTCATAGGGTGCCATCTGAATACTCGAATGGAAGCTGTTGTTGTAGGAGAACTCAACTAATGGGAGGTGTTGATCCCATCCACCTTTAAATTCCATTGAGCATAATCTCAGCATTTCTTCGAGTGTCTGAATAGTCCTTTCAGATTGGCCCTCAGTTTGAGGATGATAGGCCGTACTAAAATTCAATTCAGTATTCAGATCATGTTGAAGACTTCTCCAGAATTTTGATGTGAATCTTGGGTCACGATCAGATACGATGGATAGTGGTACCCCATGCAGCCTTACCACTTCCTTCACGTGTATCTTGGCAAGCTGATCCAGAGAGAAATCTTCCCGAATAGAGATAAAATGGGTTGTCTTGGTGAGACGGTCCACAATAACCCATATCGCATTGTTTCCTTTGGATGTTTTCGGGAGACCAGTTAAAAAGTCCATAGTGATATTATCCCACTTCCATACTGGTATGGGTAGCGGTTGTAATACCCCCTTAGGAAGTTGTCATTCTGCCTTTACTTGATGACACACCAGGCACCTTGTAGTGTAATCGGCAATCTCCCTCTTCATGTTATCCCACCAATAATGATCACGAAGGTCTCTATACATCTTAGTGCTTCCCGGATGTATAGAGAAAGTAGAGCTATGAGCTTCATCCATCAGTTCTTTATTTATCTCTGGAATAGATGGGACACATAGTCTTGTACGAAATTTCAATACACCTTCTTGATCAATATTGAAATCAGGGAACTTCCCATCTTTTATAGCCTCGAACTTCTCTTGCAGCAAAGGATCTTCTTTTTGAGCCTTCTTGATCTTCTCTAGTAATGAAGGTTGAGAAATCATTTGGGATAGGGTTGATGATGTCCCTTTCCTTATAATTCTCATGTCCAGTTTTACTAGATCTTTAATCAAGGGATCTCCTAGGATCCTCATTGTTGCCAGAACAACAGGATCTTTCCTGCTTAACGCATCCGCGACTTTGTTTTCTCTTCCAGGGTGATAATGAATTGAACAATCATAGTCTTTAATAAGCTCCAACCATCTCCTTTGTCTCATGTTCAATTCTTTCTGAGTGAAAATATACTTTAGACTTTGGTGGTCAGTGTATATATCACATTTCTCCCCATAAAGATAGTGCCTCCATATCTTTAGAGCAAAAACAACCGCCGCCAGCTCTAGATCATGTGTAGGATAATTCTGCTCATGAATCTTCAACTATCGAGATGCATAAGCAATTACCTTGTCATTTTGCATGAGGACGCACCCAAGACCTTTCAGAGATGCATCGCTAAAAATAACGAATCCTTCTCCGATAGAGGGTAGTGTTAACACAGGTGCAGTAACCAATCTCTTCTTCAGATCTTGGAAACTTTCCTCGCATTCCTTTGTCCAGATGAACTTAACCCCTTTTCGAGTCAACTTGGTTAGTGGATTAGAAAGTCGTGAAAAGTTTTTCACAAACCTCCTATAATATCCCGCTAAACCAAGGAAGCTACGAATCTCTGTTACTGTTGTGGGTTGAGGCCACTCCTCCACAACCATTGTCTTTGCAGGGTCAACCGAGATTCCTTCATTGGTTACGATGTGCCCCAAGAAAGCCACCTGTTGTAACCAAAACTCACACTTTCTGAACTTCCCAAAGAGCCTCTCCTTCCGCAGAGTTTTCAATATAACCCTTAGATGATCTTCATGCTCCTCACGAATTTTTTAATATATCAAAATATCATCAATAAAAACTACCACAAAGTTATCAAGGTAGTCCTTAAAGACTCTATTCATCAAATCCATGAAAATAGCAGGAGCATTAGTCAAGCCGAAAGGCATAACAGTAAACTCATAATGCCTATATCTTGATCGGAAGGTAGTCTTTGGAATATCTTCCTTCTTCACCCTCAGTTGATGATAACCAGATCGAAGGTCAATCTTAGAGAAGAATTGAGCCCCGCGAAGTTGGTCAAATAAATCATCAATTCTTGGAAGAGGATATCTGTTCTTCACTATGATCCCGTTCAGTTCTCTATAATCAATGCATAGCCGCATTGATCCATCCTTCTTCTTCACAAAGAGAACTGGTGCTCCCCAAGGAGACACACTCGTTCGGATAAACCCCTTCTCCAACAAGTCTTGGAGTTGTTTCTTTAACTCTTCTAGCTCCACATTTTCCATTCTATACGGAGTCTTTGATATCGGTTGAGACCCAGGTACGAGTTCAATGGATAACTCTACCTCTCTTTCTAGGGGAGGTCCAGGTAACTCCTCAGGAAATACATCCATGTATTCCTGAACAATCGGAACATCTTCTATTTGTATGATCATTTTTCCTTCTTCATCATCACCGATTAACTCCATAAAGAAGGCTATAGGAGGTGCTTCTAGATAGGGATCAGTTCGGGATATCTCTCCTCAGAAGATAACTGTAGGTCGTTCATTCAAGACTACTGAGATTTCCTTACTTCTGCATTTGATCTTAGCATTATACCTTGAGAGCCAGTCCATCCCTAGTATAATGTCGAATTCCAACATGGGAATGACTACTAGATTTGCGATAAGATTGTGCTCACTAAAGTAAACACTAGAGTCTCTAAACACTGTTGATGCATGGATAATCCCACTTGGAGTCTTGACTGACAACTCTACCTCTAGCAGTTCGGGGATTGATTCTATATTCCTTGCAAACTTGGAGGAAATAAAGGAATGCGTAGAACCAGAATCAAATAAAGTACTTGCTATTTTTGAGAGGACGACAAGAGTACCTGCTACCACATCGTTTGGAACTTCAACTTCAGTTGTTGTGATAGCGAAAGCACGACCTTGCTCCCTTGGCCTCTGCTGAGGTTGATGGTGATTCCCCTCCACCGCCCTCGGATTTGGACATTGATTAGCAAAGTGCCCAAGTTGTCCACACTTGAAGCATGTGACTTCGGGTAGGGTCGGAACCATCTTTCCTCTGTCGTTAGTGTTGGGAAGTTGAGGCTTCACATCACTACGACAATTCCGAGAAATATGGACTTCTCTTCCACACCTGTAGCACTTACCACTTCCGATCAAGCAGTTCCCCGGATGCTTCTTCCCACACTTATTGCATGTGGCATGTTGCATATGCTTTCCACCTCTTTCCTGATCAAAACTTCTTCCCAGGCTTGGTTCTAGAGTTCTCTTCTTTTCATTAGATTTGTGAGACCATTGTGTCTCCCCAAACTCTAGTTCAACTTTCATGGCACTTCGAACTATTTCTTCATAGCTATCATAGTCCCTGTTGGCTAGATTCTTCCGCAGATGAGGTCGTAGTCCACCAAAGAATCTATCAACCTTCCCATTAGGGTCCATGACAAAGCTTGAGGTATAACGGGAAATCCTTGTGAAGTTCATCTCATAGGTTCCAACTGATTCATTCTCCTTTTGCTTCAGCTCGAGAAATTCTTTCTCCATTATCATTCTCATCGAACGAGGGAAATACTTATTAAAGAATATTCCCCTGAACTCTTCCCACTCCATAGCTTCCATCTCTCCTCATGGATTCGTGTTTTTGATCAGTGACCACCACTGATCAGCTTCTCCTTCTAGGCGGTAAACAGCAAGGGTGACTTTTTCTTGTTCCGAACAAAGAAGTACAGAAAAGATCTTTTCAATGGAGCTTATCCATTGTTCTGAAACCAATGGGTCAGTAGATCCACTGAATTTTGGTGGTCGTTGACGCATGAAGGACTCAACAGAAAGTTGTTCCCTTCGTGGTGAGGTCGGCCTCTCAGCTTGATTCAAGTTATTACTCATAACTTGAGTCAGTTGGTTCATCATTTGCATGAATGTTTCCATTCCGGCTTCCATCGGAGGGCCGTCAGCACATGGTGCATTGCGGTCACCATCGGCACGGTTCCTCCTATTTCCCGCCATTTTCTAAAAGAATAAAACCTTAGTGAGAAACTTATTTCATTTATGGATCTTTTAACTAAGACTTCATGCTTAGACAATTACACTTTTCTATAATTCCTTCATAATGATTCATAAAAAGCTTGTGATTAACCAAACATATCCCCCGGGAGTGTCGTAACCAAGAGTGCAGCAAGGCCCGTTATCGTACACCAGTTCCCGTTCGAGTCTAGCTCAAAGCGGTGTTTTCGGGTTTTACCCCTATGTACATCTGTGCCAAAGCCGCCTCTACCTGCTCGTATCCAGACAGGGATGTATTTGTTTGATAAACCACTTACTTAATACTTACCAAAATACCAAGAAGTTTTCCTATATTTAAACTTTTCTAGAGGGTTTTTCCTAAAGTTTTTATATCCTAATTTCCACAAATAACTAAACCTTCCTTTGATACCAACTATAGCATCCCGCCTTTTTATAACATAAACTTTCATTACATTACACAAAACTGAGGATCTTTAAGGTCTAGTGTCTTGGAAACCAGGAACATAAAACATGAAAACAACAAAAAACATTCTTCTTAAACACTTGAAAGGCTTATCCTTAAGTTCATCCTAGGTTAATTACTGCATCTCATAACCTGGGGACATACATCAAAAGAAAGGGTGAGCAGAAGGCCCAGTAAGGGAAACAAGAGGAACATTTTACATGTGAACTTGAGATACTTCAATAAGGACATGAAAAGAACTTTAAGGCATGAGAAAGAAATCATGAGGCATTTCATAATAAAAATAACATTTTCTATAACTTGAAGATGTGGCTACATAATTTAACATAGACAATCATGAACATATCACCAAGGTCCATCCCCAAGGTGTCATTTGAAAATTACCAAGGTTATTCACCAAGGTATCGTGAAAATTGTAATCTCTAGTGGTTACATCATTACCCAATGCATTGGAGCGCTATCAGGGCGCACCCTTAAATTTGCCTTTATTATCATGTGAGCCACATATATAATCATAAAACATTTCATAAATAACCCATATAGCATAAAATAAATGGGTTTCATTTCATAATCATAACATTTTAAAAACTGCTTTAAAGACATGATCTTTACGTCACTTTAAACCCACGGAAAGGGAAAGCGGGTCTCATGTATGTAAATCCAAGAATTTAAAATAGAAAATTTTGATATATATGTGAATACCCTTGTAGAAATAAGAGCTTTGAGTATTCACTTTATAACATAAAATAATTTTGAGAAAAGAGAGAGAGGCATTTTGAGACGAAAATTCTGCAGCATAACGGCTATGTTTCGGGGTTTTATAAAACATTGAAAAGAGAGGGGACATGGGTCACCCACTCATAAATGATCCATAAAACAGTAAGGAGACAGAATAAGAAGGATATATGGACATGGTAATGAAATTTTAAGGACATACCATTTGAAATGAAAAACATGGAAGGAAGACAAAAATTAGATTTCTCTTATGAAAATTCGGCAGCCTAACGGCGTCACTTAAACTTCAATAAAAAAATAATTGACAAGATCAAATAGGGTCTCTCATCATATGATCATAAGATATCATTATGATAGATATAGAGATCATACCCCAACATAATAAAAAGGGACTTGAAAGACTTGACATGAAAATCGAACTTGAAAAAAATGAGAAGGGAGAAAGAATCCCTTAAAATTCGGCAGCCTAACGGCGTCACTTAAACATTCATAAAACGAAATGATGAGAGTAAGAGGGGATCTCTCATCATATAAACATTAAAAGGGAAGTAAGAGGAATATAAAAGAACATCCTCTCACATAATAACATGGAGCATAAAAGGAATGACATAAAAGAGATTACATGAAAAGAAAGAGAGGGGTCGGATCCCTTACCTTAAAACGTGACTCTTGAAACTCAAAGGTTTGGACCTTGAGGGCTTGGGGAACCTTGGGAGGAATCCTTGGGAGGTAAGGAGACCAGAACTTCGTTGGGGGAGAGTTGGGAGTGAAAACTAAAGGAGGAAAGGGTGGGTATTTATAGGGAAAGTGAGGGGACAAGGCAATAATGGCCAAGGGACACCTCACTAGTGGTTTTGGCAAAACCATGGGCTTGCCCATGGTATTTTCCCATGGTATTGGCCACTTGGGACACCTCATACCTTATCTTACTATTCATAATTCGACCATATTGAATATATACTTAATACATCATTTAATGATGTCATTAAACACCCATAACTTAAAAACTATATTTTCACTATTCATCAAAAATCCAACTTTCTCAGAATAATCTCAAAATTTCACCTTAACCAAATATCAATGCTCTGATTTCAAAAATGAAATCCATTTTATAAAAATATTTTTCTAAATATTTTTAATTTAATTTTTAAATAAAAACACTATTCATAGAAAATTCATTTTTTTTCAGAAAAATCCCCAAAAATTACCTTAACATAATATCGATGCTCTGAGTTCAAAAATAAAGTCCTTTTTATAAAAATAATTTTCTAATTATTTTTAATTAAATTTTTAATTAAAAAACACTATTCATCCGAAAAAACTAATACTTGACTAATAATTTATGAAACCGTTATTTACCCATTTTATTGAATCACATTACTTAATCTAGGTGTCCAAATTATATTAAAACTTTCTTTGAGTGAAATTACTAATCCATTTGATCACATTACTAATCCTAAGCGTAAAATCACTATTCATAATTCACTATTCATCAAAAATTAAGTTGATCTTATTAGACTCCAAATTCCTTACTGAACACTTTTGTAGAAGACCATTTTTTGAAAATCATTACACATCATTAGTTATTTAGGGTTTTCATAAATATTTTAAAATATACTTTTTTCAAAAAACTCATCAATAAAATACATTCTAAAATTATCTGGACATTTGAAATTTCACAAACATCACTAAAGGAAGAAATCTCAATTTATTCACCTGAAAGGATTACACAAGGAAGTTAGGGTCTCGTCACATAGCCCCTTATAACACCGGCATAAGACCTAAGTGTAAGGTGTGCTATGGTGAGAGAATCTGAGGGAGGCTCAGATAACATTGCCCTAGTAGTAATCTCTACTAACTTGAACTTCTCCTGCAGGCATTTCCGTTCAAGCTTGACACGCTGGAGTTCGTCTTGGGCTTGGTCCAAAGCGAAGCCCACAGATGTTACCTCCTTCCCAAGCTCTGATAAGTGGGCTTCATAAGGGTCGAGTCTACTGGATGAAGCCATCGACTCCTCTTTCTGCATTAACCATTAACATCTTATTAAATCATTAAAAGTAAGTTAATATACTACTCAAAAAGATTGGGTCATTACATTCTTGATCTTTCTACTGATTACCTTTGCGAAAACATCAATTATTAGGAGAGTATTTCTTTATATGAGGTATATTCATTCCCTTATGAGTTGGGTTATTTTTATTTCATTCCACCCATCAATTTTTCTGACAAGTTTTCATTGAGATATTGTACATCTTGCAGGATAAATTCAGTTTCAATGAATGGATTCCACACTTCTACTAAAAAAGAATCAAATGCATGGTATGCATTTCTATTCGATCCTGGTGGAATTTTATCAATGTATGGTTGAACATGAAGTAAACTTATCACTCAATGGGAGGCAACCCATCATTTGTTTTTTTTCATTTCAATGCATTTAATTTCATTTCATTTATTTTTAAAAAAAATAAAAGGCATGCATTTACTGTAATCTATTTTCTCCTGGCGCTGTAATGTATTTGAACTCAGCATACATATTTTTATCATCCACATGCTTTTGATTATGGTGTTACTTATTTTATATGATGTGAGTATGTTCTTTCAATGTGTAGGTTTTACAGGTATAGAATTTTTGGAGCTTCATCACATACAGATATCCTTTTCACTTCTATCTGCACTTACACAGGGACGTGTTTTATTTTTTCCATATTTTATGATTCCAAAAACACCATGTAAACTAAAAAACAACAAGAAAATTTTGAAAAATGAAAAAAATTAACATTCCTGTCATTGATGAACCCACATGAAAGTCATTTCATTTTTTTCATAACATGGTCGGGAACATACCACTTGTGTCCCTATGAAGTTTGAGCACATGATTCTTTTTTAGAATGCTTTGATTCTTGATCTTATGACTTAGATGATTTATGATATTATTCCATGCTTCGAAAATATTTTTCAAAAACTTGTATATTTTTGAGACACTTATTTTCACTCATGATTATCAGTGATATCCAACATTTTATTTCCATACCTGTGAGGATTGTGAGCCCTTTTTTCATTATCTTATGTTTCTATTTTTATTGAGTGAATCTTGACCATGTTATGTCTTCTATAACTTGCCATGTTTTTCCATAAAATTGATAGGAATTTTGAAAGTTTCACTAAAATGAATAAAGCATTTGTTTGATCTTCAACCCCATTGACCCACTGAGCCACCCATACATTTTCTCCATCGTGTAACCCTTAGAATCCATGAAGAATCCTTTTAGGATGATCCCATAGCTGATACCCTTCCCTACCCATTTCATGAATATTTGCATGATGATTTTCAATCTAAGTGTGGGGGAGAGTTTATTCATGGAGGGTTCTTTGACGGGTAGTGAGTCATTTGATGCCATGGATTGACATCATCTCATCCTCATCATTTGTATTATATTTCTCAGTAGCCACATTCATTACATGTAATTTGATATGGGAATATAGAATCTTTTTTGTTCAAATAATGAGTACATTGGTGATCATTACGTGGTAATCCTTTCTTTTAGGGATACCTATAAAAGTGATGATCCATTACTCTAGGATATAAAGAGTTTTATATATGACCTACTTTTACTGAGATGTTACAGCGTACGCGCTACTTGTGTACCATTCTTTGGGATTATTGTTTGACACTTATTTCATTGGATTTTAGAGTTGATACACACCAGTTTTTCCTGACCATATTATTTGAGTGAGTTGTGTCCTAAAAAAAAGAAAAAAAAAGATAAAACATTGGATTATTATATTCTTTAGGAAAATCAATGTTTTAAGTGTGGGGGATAAAGAGTTTGTGGGATACATTTGGATTGAAATTTATCATGCATTTATTTCAAGATTCAACCCTCCTTTTTACAAAAAAAGCTGTCAATTTTTTTACCCAATGTCCTGCAGCCTCAGAGACATTTGAACCTCATGTAAAGTCCTTGAGATTGGTGTATTATTTTTATTTCCACTAGTAGAGATGTGAAATTCATGGAAAGGCTATGATAATAATGCATGTGTATGAGAATTGAGCATGACTTTGATCAAATATTTTTGAGAGATGAGAGTGATGGAGAGGTAGGTCACATCATACATGAGTGAAAGTACTTGTTTTGGAAATAATGCGAGTGGAAGAAAAATGGTTTTCAAAAATTGGAGTTTTAAATGAAGCATGATATTTTATGGGTAAAAGAAATTGAAAATTTTGAACTTGTAATTTTGGCGTTTTGATTTGTCTACGTCAACTTGTGTTTTATTTTTTATTGTTTTTTCCAGGAGTGAAAAAGTTTATGTGTGGGGGATTTGATGTACATGGATTTCTCATGTATTTTTATAATTGTTAACTTATTTTTAATTAAAAAATTTAAGTTTTTTTGTGTTTTTAGTTTATTTTTGTAGTTTTGCAGTGTTTTAGTTATTTTTATAGATTTTAGTTAATTATATAATAATATTAGTTATTTATTTTTATTTATATCTTTTATTATTATTTTTACTTTATTAACATTTAATATTTTATTTTATTTCATAGTTTAATTAATATTAGTTTATTAGTTTAGTTTATTAAGTAATTATATTAATTTAACTTGTAAATATAATATGTATTTATAAAATTCTACATTATTGTTTTTTTATTTGTACTTTTGTTGTTGTTTTTGTTGTTGTTATTATTATTATTATTATTATTTAACTTTTAAATTATTAGATTATTTTAATTTTGAATTTTGAATTTAGTTTTATTTTTTATTTTTATTTTTATTTTTATTTTATTTTTTTGACTTTCCCCCATCCCCTCCCTATTTACCTGCTTACCCCACCTCCCCTTGACCTGCTCCCCTCCCCACCCACCTAATCCCTTGCCTCACATCTTCCCAACACCCTTTTTCATTTTCCTTTTTCTCTCTCCAATCACCTTCCTAACCCCTCCTCCCCATCTCCATGCCCCCTCTTACTCGCCCCACTCACCTAGCCTCATCTCACTCGCATCCCCCCATCTCCCCTCACCCCTCTCGCCTGACCCACAACACACACCCCACCCTTCAATGGATGGACCCACCGCCCCTCACCCCTCCCTTCCCCCTCACCTACCCCACCCCTCCACTCCCCCTTAGAAAGTTCCCCACACCCAGCCTCTTCCCCCTTATCCCCTCTCGGCCTCCTTCCCCTCCCCCTATAGCATACCCCCCCCCCCTCTCCCCATTAGCAGCAACCACTTACCATTCCAAGTGTGGCATCGTGCTCTCCTCATCCAGTCTTCATCTTCGATTGTGATCGACATTGACATAGGCCACCATAATCATTTTTTCGATGTTGCGGCGATTGACGATATGGTGGTTATTATTGGGAGATCATTTGCATTGGCTTCCAGTGACCATAGAAATGACATGAGCATGGTGATATCTTATATTTATTATTTTAGGTGTCGTGTTGTCGTGATGTTGGGATAATTATTTTGTGTCAAAGTTGTAATAAATATGACGGTGAATGCATGTCTTTAATTTATTATCATTTTTTATTGCCTTTTAAATTAATTTTAATTGGATGTTTATTTAATTAATTATAATTTTGTTTAAATTAATTATCATTGGGCTCTACATTAATGATTAGGTTCCCATTCGTTTGATACCTAATAAGTAATCACTGGCAGAAGTTCATCAGAGAATTTGTTTATCCAGAATTAGATCAAGAGCGTGAGCGAATTCTAAATAAATAAATATATTAATCGAAAAAATTAATATTTTTTGTGTTCTATCCTTCAAATTTTCATGAATTATACCTAATAAGTAATCTCATGTGAGCGAACCCGATGTAGGTAGATACTTCAAATTTTTGAGAAACAGGTCGTTGTATTTCACCAAGTGACTTAGTGCTATAATGACGCACAAATTATTCTTCATAACAGAGAATGAAATGATGGATAATTTGTATGAAAATTAGAATATTGTCTAGCATCAAAGAATGAGACCAGATAGTATTTTGATTAAAATTGGAATCGATGATAATTGAATAAATAAATATTCAGATGTGGGAATTAAATAATTGACATTGCATGGACCTGAACAAACGCCGCAACTCTAACACTTTCATCTCTGCCAATTTATTTAATAGATTAATTTAGTTCATTTAGATAGTTTTAGTTAATTTAAATTGTCATTTTAAAATATTCATTTAGTTTTTATAACTTCTTAATTGTTAATCATATAAATAACTCATTTGCCTAAACATTTTTCAAAGAGGATATTCCTAGTGTCTACTCACATTCTCTCTGTGGTTCGACCCTTCTTGCCGCTTCTATAGTAGTTGGTAGGTAAATAAATATTGAAAATTTTCATCTGTTGTGATGCAAATGTCTTGCATACCAGTATCCTAATTTTATAATCGTGTTATCATACTATTATGTTCATGTTTATACTTACATGTCTCCCTTGTTTACCCTTACTGAGCATCTGAGCTCACCCCTTTCTTATATTTCCTTTATCCAGGATATAAAGAAAGGTTTTAGGTAGAATTACTAAAGGTGGAGATCTTTATAGGGGATATTGAAGATATTTCACCAGGATAGAAGATTTTTTTTCAATTTTCCAAAGACACTAAACTATTACGGTCCTCTGGAATGTATTTTTGTAATGTACTGAATATTCATATAAAAAGATGTAATATCCATGTATGTTAAGCCTGGGTTACTATAGTTGGTATCAAAGGAATGGTTTAGTCAACCTTTAGAAACTAGGATGAGAAAACCTTAGTGAGATCTCTATGGATATTTCTAAGTATATTTATAGCGATGTCTCTAAGGATAAGTATAAGGATGAGTTAACGTTTTGGAAAATTTCCCAGAATTTTGGTAAAGGATAGAATGAGTTGTTTCCAATAAATAAATCCCTATCTAGATACTGCAAGTTGATGTGTATTTGGAATAGATGTACCTAGGGGTAATAACTCCGACAAGATGCTCTGAGCCAGACTTGGGGTAATCTGGTACACAACAAAGGGCCATGTTGCACACCTGGTTTGACACTCTTGGGGGATATGTTTGGGAATTCACAAAATATTCACAAACCATAATGAAGAATTTAAATTAAATTTGGTTATAAATAAATTAGGATAAACTTAAGGTATCATAGATTAAAGAAGTAGTATTCATAATCTATTCATCCTATAAGTAATTTTTCATGATTATATGGTATCCCATTATGATAAATTTTTCTCACACTATGCTTCTTTATTTTAGTAAATGGAGTGAACTATAAAGAACATGGTTAACATTGAATGTTTCTTATGTGGAAAGTATGGTAATTATGAAAAGAAATTTCCCAAGTGGAAATATCATAAATAGAATCAGGAATGTGGTATGAGTATTGGTTATACTTCTGAAGATAAAGAGACTACAAACGAAATGTGAAAGGTATGTGATGTTCTTCCAGTATTGTTTACATTAAACATAAGAATCATGATTAGATTGAGGTTTTGGAACCTTAAGGCATGATTCATGTTTCATATTCTAGTAAATAGGTATTAAGGAATAAGTTGATAAATCCTAAGTAATGGTTTAAGAATAATGATGGACGAATGAATTAATTATGTGTTGGAATTCAAAGATTATGTTATATAATTCATGAAATATATAAGTATTTTCAGTATAAGTTTTCATTAAGGATTTAAAAGGAAATTTTGAATGGTTATGGAGATATATAAAAGTGATTTCATGGGATGTTAATATTTTGATTAGGGGAAGGTAACCCTTAATTAATTCATGGTGTTGAGATAATGATGTTTGGATAAATATATGTTGGATATAAATAAGTAAATTGGATGGTATAGATCACCATGGATTTGTTTATTGAAAAATTGATCTATGTCATCAAGGATGAAGTTTACAACTTCTTGGATTTAAAGGATATATCTGGTAATCATTAGAATAAGGAATCATGAATCATTTAAAAAAGGATTTATGGTAATTAAGGTTGTTACCATATTTCAAGGGAATATACGCTAAAGTTATTCGAATATTTGGAATGTGAAAACCAATAGATACTTTGTGATATATGGGGGATCAATGTTAAGCTAATTTTTTGACTTCTTTCTAATGTTTTGGATTTTCATCTTTTGAAAGGGTTATATGGTTAACCATTTATGGAATTATTATATATTATCTTACCATATGAGGATTTATTCATATTGGATATCCTATTATAAAAATGTGGTGTTCATGATAACTGATGAAAAATGGGATGGCATATCATGGATCTCATGGTCTGTTAGTACTTTAGTAATAAAAAAATTCTCATTCATTTCTTAGGGTAAGAGATGAAGTGGAAATATATCAGGGCCTAACCAAAGGTTGGTATTGTGCATGATAAATTGAATAACATCAAGTAAGTATATTTACATATATTATTGGTTAATAAAAATAATTACTCAGTGATAGAATAATGATAAGAAAAAATTTGTTTTCCTAATACCTTAAATTCTATTGAACCAATGGCTTCTAGAATCATCACAGATTTATGAATTTGAGGCCCTTAAATTTCTTTTGATCATTCACTTGTTTGTTATTTATAACCTCAATAACTCCTTATAAATATTTATGCTTTTCCTCCATGTCCAATATTCACTCCCAACCTATGATCTCTTATGTGGAAACCCAGTTATATGTTATTTTGGGTAACCGTTATGGTTCCAAATTTCCCTTTTTAAGGGAAGTTTTAGTATCCATTTTTATGATGTGGGTTTCTATGAATTAAACTTTCAATTATTAAACCATTGATAACCCAGACTAATTTCGAGGGGGATATTCATTTTAAGGGGGGTAGAATGTAACACCTCGAGATTTTGTGAATTATTTTTTTTGAATTAAGTTATCTTTTCAATATTTTTTCATTTCATGTGACACTAGAAATAGTTATTTATATATATATATATATATATTAAAAATATAATTAAAACCTTCCTTCCACACATAATACCAACTTTTCTTGCACTGCATGCAATACCAACTTGGCTTGCGCTACATGCAACACCAACTTGGCGTACGATGCACACAGCACTGAGTTTCTATGAAACATCTTTATATATATATATATATATATAATTAATTAAATTAGATAATTATAACCTAACCATTAAAAATAGTTATATTAATAGTAATAAATACTTTCCAAATGTTTTTTAAAATTTTTTTATATAAATAAAACATATTGATAATGAAATATATGATTTTTGGTAAAGTCCTTCTATGTTTAAAAACATCGTTTTTATTGAATGAACTGATTCTAATAATGAAAGTAATTTTAGACATATTTAGAAATTTAATTTGATAAAATAAACATCATTTTTTAATTCAAAATTTTAAAATTATCCTAGGGTGAATTTTTGGGATTTTTCTGAGAAACTTCATTTTTTGTTAAATAGTGAAAAATACTGCTTTTAGTTAAAAAATGCCTTTTTGACTAATTAATTACTAATTATAAATGATATTGTAAATTTTTTTGAAGGTAAAATTAGATAAATATTACATATATTAATACAATTTAATTAATTATAATCAATTTCACTTTAAAACTGAATATAAAATCTTAACAAACTTTTGAACTTTTTTCTACTTTAAAACCTCGTTATTCCGTCTCGTCTGCAGGATTAGCACTAATATTAATTTATTTGCTTCTATGATTTGAATTTAAAAAAATACAACATAAACCATTTTATTCAGTAAAATATTTATATTCTAATAAGACCTTGTTAATTTTTTACCAAAATGATTAGTAAAAGTGATTAAAATTGATCATAGTAGTTAAGGGCAAGTTAAGCAGGACTAAACCTTAAAATTAAGGGCCCAAATAACCTAAACACTTTTACAAAACCCGTTTTATGTCTATATTTCCACCATAAACCTTCCATTATTTAGTTTTTTTGGTTTGGTATGACTTTTTTTATGTGATAACATGTGCACACCTAACTTGTTTCTAAAAATTCCAAGTGAGTCCTTTTCCTTCCCTATAAAAGGCCACCACCTCTACCCATTCCTAACACATATCAAACCTTTTAAGTTAATCCAAGATCTTCCCAAGTATCCTCCCAAAAATACTCCCTTCTACCTTGAATCCTCAATTTGGGCTGAAATCCTATCAAGGAATCCTTTTGGCACAAACCAAAAGGAGTTACCTGATTTAGAGGTAATGTCTTCTCTCAAGCTCTTTTCCCTTATTTTCTTTATCCACCCCCTCCACTCTATTTATTTCATTATTGTGTGAAAAAAACCAGTATCCTACATATAATAATAATTTTATGAAAATATTCTGACCTAAACTTACACATATCTCCATCTAATGGATGTTGAACATATTGTTTTTGTGTACAGTGAACTACTGCCACACGAAACGATGATTGTTCATTTATCCTTTACCACCAATCACAGTGGTCATTATGATAGATAATATATTTATATATGTAATATATTAGATTTATTATGTCTTTAATCTTCTTTATTCCTTTTACAACACACATATTTTTACCTTTCATTTGGTGTTAATACGATAATGTCGTTTGAGGAAGTGTGGACTACTGCCCCCTCAAAGCGATGTGATTCACTCACACACCACCTGGAATGTATTAAGGATGATTTTAATGAAATTATATGATATATATGATATATTAATTCTATTTTAATAATTATATATATACATATATATATATATTTCATTTACATACTTTCTTTCAATGCAACAATAAAAACGGAAAACAGTATTCATGCGTACGTACGGCTTACTGTCTCCATGAACGGTGTATCCCATTACGCACTTCATTATGCTATAGATTATTATAATATAAATATAATAAATATAAATAATATTTATATAATTTTCTACATTATGTAATCATGATATAATTATAAGTATCAATGATGTAACCAATTAAGACACGTGCGAAGAACAAAGAAAATTTTACCCAAAGTGAAACCTTAACATAGTATCGTTAACAAACGAGTAATATAAGGTTATAATAAAATATTATATGGTAATAGATATAATAATATTATTTTTAAAATATTTATAATAAACTTATATTTATTATACATGAAGCTTGTACGACACTACGGCAAAAAAGGCATTTAGCGGCGGTTTTTTTTCGTTTCGCGGCGGTTTAAACCGCCGCTAAATCGATTGGCGGCGGTTTTGAAAAACCGCCGCTAAATCGTGCGTCGGTAAACTATTTCGCGGCGGTTTTTTTTATTTTTTTATTTTTTTTATTTTTTTTATTTTTAATTTTATATATTTATTTTTATATATATTTATTTATTTATATATTTATTTATATACTTATTTATATATTTATTTATATATTTATTTATATATTTATTTATATATTTATTTCGTATTTATTTTATTTATTTATTTTATTTATTTATTTATTATATTTATTTATTTATTTTTTTTATGTATTTATTTTTTTTATTTTTTTTATTTTTTTTATTTTTTTTATTTTTTTTATTTTTTTATTTTTTTATTTTTTTATTTATTTTTCGTATTTATTTATTTTATTTATTTATTTTATTTATTTTATTTATTTATTTTATTTATTTATTTATTTATTTATTTATTTTATTTATTTATTTATTTATTTAATTTCGTATTTATTTTTTATTTTTTTTATTTCGTATTTATTTTATTTACTTTATTTATCCATGCATGCACATGCACATGCACACGCACATGCACACGCATATGCATACCCATGCAATATAAAGAAATTCTGCGTTTGGTGAGATTTGAACCCCTAACCTCTTGCATATTTTCCAAACACTTTACCACTCCAGCAAGCTCGCCATGTGGTTAATAAACAGAATTTAATATACTTATATATATTAATTGAAAAAACAAATAATACATAAATAATAGATATAAACTCAATAATAATAAATAATAAATAATAAATAATAATAAATCAAAAATAAAAAATAAATAAGGAATAATAAATATAAATAATAAATAATAAATAAATATAAATAATAAATAATAAATAATAAATAATAAATAATAAATAATAAATAATAAATAATAAATAATAAATAATAAATAATAAATAATAAATAATAAATAATAAATAATAAATAATGAATAATAAATAATCAATAATCAATAATCAATAATAAATAATAAATATTATATAATAAATAATAAATAATAAATAATAAATAATAAATAAATATAAATAATAAATAATAACTAATAAATAATAAATAATAAATAAATATAAATAGTAAATAAATATAAATAATAAATAATAAATAATAAATAAATATAAATAATAAATAATAAATAAATATAAATAATAAATAATAAATAAATATAAATAATAAATAAATAATAAATAATAAATAATAAATAAATATAAATAATAAATAATAACTAATAAATAATAACTAATAAATAATAACTAGTAAATAATAAATAATAAATAAATATAAATAATAAATAATAAATAATAAATAATAAATAATAAATAATAAATAAATATAAATAATAAATAATAAATAATAAATAATAAATAATAAATAATAAATAATAAATAAATATAAATAAATATAAATAATAAATAATAAATAATAAATAAATATAAATAATAACTAATAACTAATAAATAAATATATATAATAAATAATAAATAATAAATAAATATAAATAATAAATAATAAATAATAAATAATAACTAATAACTAATAAATAATAACTAATAAATAAATATTAATAATAAATAATAACTAATAAATAATAAATAATAAATAATAAATAATAAATAATAAATAAATATAAATAATAAATAATGAATAGTAAATAATAAATAAATATAAATAAATATAAATAATAAATAAATATAAATAATAAATAAAAATAAATATAAATAATAAATAATAAATAATAAATAATAAATAAATATAAATAATAAATAATAAATAATAAATAATAAATAATAAATAATAAATAATAACTAATAAATAATAACAAATAAATAAATATAAATAAATATAAATAATAAGTAATAAATAATAAATAATAAATAAATAGAAAATAATAAATAATTAATAAATATAAATAATAAATAATAAATAATAAATAAATATAATTAATTAATAATTAATAATAATTAATAAATAAATATAAATAATAAATAATAAATAAATAATAAATAAATATAAATAATAAATAATAAATAAATATAAATAATAAATAATAAATAATAAATAAATATAAATAATAAATATAAATAAATAATAAATAAATATAAATAATAAATAATAAATAATAAATAATAAATAATAAATAATAACTAATAAATAAATATAATTAATAAATAATAAATAATAAATAACCAGTTACAAATAATAGATAATAAATAAATTAAAGTATATTATAAATAATAAATAATAAATAATAAAGGAAACACATGAAAAAGTATGAAAAGACGTGATAAGGGATGAAAAAATATGAAAACGCATGAAAAAGGATGAAGAAGCATATGAAGAATGAGGCATTAGAAAAAATGAGAACGCATGAAAACTCGTGACAAATCTGGAAAACTCCTTAATAATTCAACATAATCATCATAATAACCCATAAAAACCCATTGATAAAGATAAAAAGTCATGGAAACCCAAATAAACAGTAATAAATGGAGCTACCGTTAAAACCCGTCAAAACGGTCATAAAGAGACAAAAACATTGGACTCACATTAACGGAGATAACTTATGATCCGAGAGTCCATTTTAGATCCGCGACTTGTCAAATCAAAGATCCTGAAACGCTCTTCAACCTGAAAGGTGAAAGAGTCCGAATGGACAGACGGATCGGAAGTTATGACCATTTAAAAAAAGCTGACGGAGAACGGGTGCTAGAAACGAGGCATTGAAAAACATAACAAACCCGATACCCACTAAAAAGGCCATAACATGTGATCTAGAAGTGCATGTGGGCGCCGCGACTAGTCAAACTGAAGCTCATGGAACGAGCTATGATTTGGTAGGTGGAGGAGGCCGAACTGACACGCGGATCGAAAGTTAGGTCTGTTTGAAAACAAGTTCGACGGGACACCGATGACGGAAACGGGGTTTTGGAGGCCTTCGGAGGGGTTTTTGGGGTCGAAAAACACGATAGAAGCTTTCTTTTGTCAAACTGGTGCGTAGCTCTCTTCGGTGGCTTCGATTTGATATGTGGTAGAGCCCAAACGGACACCCGGAGCGAAAGTTATGGCCGTTTGAAGTTGGAGAACTTTTTTCAACTTTTTCATAACTCTAATATCTTCCACACCTTAGACCGTCTCACGGTTTTGATTATATGTGCCTCTAGATCTCTTCATGAGCTTCAATTTGACTAGTCGTGGTGCATCAACGGACGCCCGGATCAAAAGTTATGATCGTTTTAGTGATTTCGGGGTTTCTCGCGTTTTTTTATTTTTTTCATTTCATTTCGCGGCGGTTTTACCGAAACCGCCGCTAATCCTCGAATAAAATTAAAAATAAATAAATAAATAAATAATTTTTTTTTGCCGTTTAGCGGCGGTTTTTTCGCGGCGGTTCTTAAAACCGCCGCGAAATGGCGGCCCGAAAATGCATTTCGCGGCGGTTTTTAAAACCGCTGTGAAAAAACCACCGCTAAACGGTGGTTTTCTTGTAGTGCGAGTACGGGGAGAGTCAAGACACAAGGTTAGGAGATTTCATCTCTATTAATTTTTGTGAGATACAAGATATGTTATCCACTCTTTCCTTTTATGTGGTGTATTTAATACCCATTATTGTATTATATTTATATTTTAATTAAATTTATGGGTATTCACATTCCCATTTTATGATCCTTCTTTCATGGGTTTTAAGTTTCAAAGGTTACCAAATCGGTAAAAAAGTTTTTTCTCAATTTGCCTTCTTTGAGACTCAAGTTTTGTTATGCACCTAAACTATTTTTTGAGGTTAATATACTTCCATTTTACATGCCATATTATGAATATCAATATTTTCATGATATTATATACTATATGTAATTTCATTTCCTTTCATGTAGATCATGATCCCAAGATACCATGTTATAAGAGTTTATTGAGACAATCACATTGCTTTTCGAGATTATTTATGTTTATGCTCTATTTGATGAAATATTATGATCCATATCTCAAGAATATTAATGATTTTACTTATCCTATATTATTTTATTATATACTCATTTATTGGTACCATTTTATACTCTTTCTTACATAAGATAGTTAAGAAAGTGTTTTTAGGAAAGCCCGACTTTACCCTATCTTTGGTCAGAAATCTATGTTTTCTAAAAAGAGTTTCCAAGAATATTATACCATTAACCTATAATATCTAAAATAAATTTTTACCTTTTTTTCTTTTTCCAATATCTTCAAGGGAATATTCTTGTCGCTTTCCGAAAAAGACACTTTTTTATCCTTTTTACCATACAAAAGGAATATTTTTTTGACCTCGTATGACATGTACAGATTTACCCATCGTCATTTCTTTGAAGCTCCCTTTTCATTATTAAAAAGGTTAATCTTTAAGAAAATGTTTTTAAAACAAATTTTTCTGGAAAAACATTTTCAAAATGCTTTCAAGTATTATTTACAATTTTTCAATGTGCTTTCAAAGAAATGGTTTTTCAAAACTTTTTCAAGATTCTTTTGTATGTTTTCAAGAAAAATGATTTTCAAAATGTTTTCAAGGTTCATTTAAAAGTTTTCAAGTATCTTAAAAGAGAAATGTTTTTAAAAATAATAATATTATTTTTAAATTTTTCAATGAAAAATGTTTTCAAAATGATTTCATGTCTTTTTTATAAATTTTCAAGGTATTTTCTGATAAAATGATTTTTAAATGGTTTTATGTATTAACAAGACTTTTTCATAGAAGAAGGGATATTTTCCTCAAGAAACATTTTTGAAAGATATTTCAAAACTATTTTCCATCTAAGATGAAATCCATGTATGTTACTCATGCCCTTTTTAGAAATTATAAAAAGGTTCCATTCATATACTTTCTATGAATGGATTATGCTAAATGTCATGGTCTTTATGAAACTTGTTTCTCTTTCACGGGTTATATGTTCATGAAATCCATTTCTATTTCATGGGTTATGCTTCGATGAAATGATTATGAAACCTATCTCTTTTCCATAGGTTATGATGTGATTAAATTTTAATGATGCCCATTTTATTTTATGGGTTATGATTTGATGTTTATAAGACCTATATATTTTTATGGGTCGTAATATGATGAATGTTTTATTATCTTGTGGCACACATGTGAATGATTTTACTATGAGATGGATGGGACCTATATCTCTATTCAATATATTGGGTAGTGATAATTTTTATATGATCTCAAAGGGTACATGGGTTGTAGCCCAATCCTGAAAAGAAAGAGGGTGTATGGGTTGTATCCCAATCCCGAAAACAAGAAGGTGCATAGGTTATAGCCCAAGCCTAAAAGAAAGAGGGTACACTGGTAGTAGCCTATGCCTGAAAATAAGAAGTTGCATGGGTTGTAGCCCAATACTAAAAGAAATTTGGTACACAATTTGTTATCCCAAGCCCGAAGTAGGCACATGGGTCATATCCCAAGCCTAACATGTTATAAAGGTCTTGGTAGGTATCCTTGAAATAAAAGTTTCTATTCTTATATGTATGGCACAAATACTATGTCTTATTCATTGGTTATGATTTCATAGATCATGATTTTTATTTCCTTATGATTAATGCCTTATGAAATGCTAAGATTTATCCCATAACTCATGTTTATGACTTTTGATATGTAGGGTATGATCTTATGATGTTACGATTGTGTTATCATACTACTATGTTCATTTTTTATGCTTACATTTCTCCCATGTTTACCCTTATTGAGCATATAAGATCACCCCTTTATTATGTTTCCATTCTCTAGGATATAAAGAAAGGTTTTTGGTAAAAGTACTAAAGGTGGAGATATTTATGGGATATCTTGAAGATCTTTCACCAAGATAGAAGATTTTGTTTCCAAGTTTTCAAATACACTAAACTATTACGGTCCTCTAGCATGTATTTTTTGTAATGTACTAAATATTCATCTAAAAAGATTTAATATCCATGTATGTTAAGACTAGGTCACTATAATTCTAGTGAACTAGGTAGTGTCACATTTCCATTACTATTCCCATGGGATTCTTGGTGAGGATTGTAGCCACCCACTGTAGGAATTTAATAACCTAAAACTAAAAACATCACCCCAAATATCTTTTAACCATTATTCTAATTCCAAAATATCACATTTATCTTCTTAAAAAATCCAAATGGACCCTCTTCCTTATTAATTTCCTAATTCAAAATTCATATGGACTCTATATGTATTGGATTTCATCTCATTTACCGGTTCCATCGATTCAAAATGATGCAGGTGGTTATAATGAAAACCTTAAAATCCTTAGTTTTGATAATTCATAATGCTTGTATATATTATATCAATTTAATAATTGAAGATTTTATATATATATTGTTAGATTATAATACCTACTAGAAATGGACGCACCAAAAAATAGATGTTTTGATAAAACTTACAAAAAATGATAAATGATCTACCAAAAAAATTATTGATTAAACCTATAAAATGATAACTGATCTATTAAAAATGATAATTGATCTACCAAAAAATGATAACTGGATAATTGTATAATAAATATATTTATTTTTTATCACTCACAACCTATATGTTTAAAATGTATGTAATGATTATGGAATTCATGAATATAGAAAACATAAAGTTTGAAGGCTCATTTATGAATGAACATCTATAGAAGATTCATGTGGTGTTAAGAATAAAGTCATTTCTATGATTCATGTTGAACTTTTTTAAGAAGAAAATGATAGTTTTTGATAAAAACAATTAATAAATGTTAAATTTAATCTTTGAGGATGTCAAACTAAAAATTTAATTCAAAGTACTAATAATTTTGGACTGTAATAATTAATGGTCATGAATCTTGAACAATGAATTATATTTATGTGTATAATGGATCAAGGTGTAATCCTCTAGAGCATTGATAAAATAATTACTCAATAATTAAATAGTGATAAAAATGATATAACTATAGATGATTACTTAAATACTATAGAAGAATAAGTCATTTTATATTATACTAAATTTTCATTGATTCTTCCTTTATTTTTCCTTATATATTTTTTAGAAAATACTTTAAAATATCATAAGGTTTTTCTCATTTTTAACCTATCACTCTTACTCCTGGTCATTTGATTAAATAATTCATATCTATAAAGACTTTTTTGATAATTGGGTACTACTTAAACTTAGTACCTAAACCTTCTAAATCTAGTTTAAGAACCTCTTGATTCTTTGGGTGGAAAATAAAAAATTTATGATTATAATAACATGAATATCATAGTAGAGTGGATTAATAATGGAGTAGAAATATTTTTCCAAAACCTATAACATTTTTATATATTTATATTATTTAGTTTTAAATCAACTTATTATTTTATAGAATAAATTTATTCATACCATTTCCATGATTTTTCTTTCATTTTCCATTTTACAAAATCCTTTATTAAAAATTTTCATTCAAATTGTTTTATGATAAAAAATATGTTTTCAGATATAAAAAATATAATTTTTTGAAATATATGTAAAAAACACTAATCTTCGTATTTTTTTTATTTTCATGGGGTTTTATACTTAATATTTTAAATTCTCATTTCACCCCTATCTTGAATTTACTTTATATAATAATAATTCTAAGAACAACATTTGACATAGAAAGATTTAGTGATTCCTTGTGAGTCACTTTTATAGTGATTCTCTACTTATCCAAGGATCAAGGATCGATGTTTCTCATAGTATTCAAGGAACATTCTAGTAAATGACTATAATTCCTATATATATTAATGAATATTGTTGAGAATATGATAAAAATATCATATTATATATTATATTTATATTTTTTATGTTATTTGGTTTTTTCCCTTATGTTAAAAGGTGAATCTTGAGGTTAAGTCACATATATGATTGTAACCACCATCCATGATGTCATACTGGGTGTGTTTAATACCCAACAAGGTATATTTGGGTGGGCAGTGAAATATGCATATAATTATATTATCATCATCACATCGGTGTTTCAAAGCTTTTGGGGTGTTTGGATAATGTTTGTAAAATACTACATTTGTGGGAATGGTTTGAGGGTGGGGGCATATATTGGTTTTTAATATGTGTGTATTATACTGTATATAATATACATTATTTTTGTGAGATTTTACTTAGGGTGATCTCAGAGTTACTATTGGATTAATAAATTGTAACATCCCCTAACCCATATCACTCTAAAGTAACCATACTAGTGGTGTCACATGACCTCAGGCATGCCTCCCTATATTATAAAGGTTATCAACTTGTATCAAGGGTCTAGGGTGTTCCTGTGGGGATATTGTACCCTCATATTAGAGTAATAAATAATATAATTAATAATAACAATCGCATACATCCTGATGAAAAAGAGAAAAACATCTCGTAAAGTGCTAATAAATAAATATAAATAATGTGATATCAAAATAAATCCATTTAATTTTCAATGAATTTCATATATAAAATATATATCCCCCATGTAAATATTATATACATCAATATCCAAAAATAAATCAAAATATAAAAAACTAGGAAATCCTGTAAAAATGGTCCTGAGTCCAAGCCCATCTCATCCCCCATACTTCATATAAGAAAATCATCAATACTTGATCATAGGGTTCTTTCCCTTGACCTATCATTCAACCATGAAGTCTACTCAAAAACAAATGATATCCCAGGTAGGGTGTGAGTATTAATTAGTAGTTCACCACCAACGAAATATATAACATGTCCAATATAAGTAAGATTACATGATAATGTGCATAATAAATGAAGAAAAACATAATAAATAAGCCACCATAAATACATGAGTTCTAAGGAGACACCTTGGATCAATCATACCTACTTCATCCAGTGTTAGATGTCTCTAAAAATAAGATTTCATGATCCATATACATTGTATCCCAAGAGGTAATCTTAGACATTCTGAAGTATTGGGCTCACAACCAATTCTCAGGAGGTAATCCTAGGAAATCAAGATGTCTCAGAAATAAATCCAATTCCTATGAGGTAATACTAGGAAATCATATGTATCAGGTATAAATCCAATTACGAAATATAATCCTAATAAATCATAGATATCATCCATAAATTCTATTCCTATTGGATAATCCAAGGATTTCATAGGTGTCAGGCTTGAAGTCGATTCCTAGGAGGTGATATTAGGCAGTCAATATACATTAGATTAATACATTTAGATCATTTTGATAATTTATACAAAGATATATTCACAAGATCTAAGGGTGAATCCTAGGCATCTACCTTCATTTAATTATTTACCACTTCATTTAGGGAACCCCTGTTGTCACCTCCTAAATTCCCATTTTAGTCAAACTAATCACACCTCACTTGGGGATAATAGTATAGTCTAAAAAATCATTAAATATCTAACTAAAATCTAAAATGAGATTTATTATAAGGAAAAAAACATTTAATACATGTATTAAAATTTTTAGGTCAATGCATAGTAAGTGGTGTGACTAAACGTCACACAACTAGAAAAAGTACAAGACTTTAAGGAATAATTTAAAGACCACCAACCTTATTCTTATATAAGTCTACTCATTTGGTATTAGCTTTTTATTCAAGCACAAACAATAGAAAATAGATATTCTAAAAATTCCCTGAAATAAGGGAAATTTTTTTAATAACCAGTGTAAGCCCTTGAAATTTTATGATAAACTAAGGAAGAAAGGATATGGAGATTTAGATTTACCACTATCCTCCCACCAAATCAAACAGTACCTTAATGTGACAAGATTTAGAAGAGATGCCACACTAAAGAGGAGATATCAAAGGATCTTAGGAATTTTCTAGATGAAACATGTTGGGGATTACCCTATACACCCCTTAAGTACTCACTTATCTAATTTACCCTTTCATTTTTTATTTATTTTCTTATTTTTTTAATTTATTATTTTTCTTCTTATTATTTATTATTATTTTTCCTATTATTATTTACTTTTATATTTGTTTTTTTCTTTTCTTTTCCATGAGGTCCAACCTCTAGACCTGTATAAGGGTCATTAACATTAGGTGATCCCATAAGGATCACCTGCCTAGATTTATCTAATTCAGATCACTCTTCCCCTTCTCTATCACTAGAATTTACTAAAAAAAATTATAAGATTCCAACCACATATAGGTTTACCAAAACCCACACCCAACCTATAGACCACCTACATATCACTTGTAGACCACCCAAAATGCACTACAGCAGAAAATGGACACCATAATCATCCTTTAAGCCTGATAAAACATTAAAACTATACTCGAACATATTCTGACACATACAAAACTTTAATGGGTCCTCATGACACATGGGTAAACCCCATTTCATCCAAAAATCGATTATCAAGCACCCAATCACACAAAGAAACCCCAAAACAATTAAAACACCATCTAAAATAGTATTTTATATTAAAAATACCATCAAAAAAATACATATTACTGTTAGAAATTATATAATCCCACTCAAAAAAAATTAAACTGGGTTTTAATCTCAATAAAAGGGTGGAGTGTTATAAACTCCAAACCCTAGTTCTTATAATCCTTAAGCTACCTTCCCAAACATCATTGGGTTTATTCAACAAACAACTCTATCTACTAAACTTTTATATCAGAATCCCACTCTCATGTCTCCTCTTAGATACATCCATGATTCCACTAAACCTTCACAAAAGGAATCATATTTACATAGAGAGTATTCTCACTCTAGTATACAATGTAGATCATTTTTTCTTTAAAAGATGCATCAGCATCAAGCTCAGTGTCATCAATGTTGAAAACATGATATAGGTCGGGGAAATACCTCTAAATATAATACATGTAGAATAAATCATGTGTATAACTAAAATGAAATATAATATCAAGTTAGTATACTACTATATTGATCCTTTTTATAATATCAAATGGTTCTACAAACCTGGGTGTTATTTCTCTTTCCTTTGTATATGATAATGTCCCAATCTAGGTGACACCCATAGGAATACTCAATCTCTCACCACAAACTTAGGGGGGTGGCATCACCAGTTTGTATATGACCTATTCATACATTGAGTAGTCACTAAACACTTATTGATTAACTAAATATGATTCACCATTTCTTGTATAAGACTCATCCTAAACATCACAGACTCACAAGCCCCTTGCTAACAGAAGGGTGAATAGAAAGGCCTTTTATATAAGACCTTGAATGGAATAATCTATATTAATGTGTAAAAAATATTATTATAGGTTAAATCTACTAATTAAAAGTGTTTCTCCTAGGAACCACCAAAATCTAGGACACACACTTGAATCATTTCCTCATATGTGTGTGTGTGTGTGTGTGTGTTCTGCTCAAACTACCCATATGTATATGGAAGAAAAGAAGTGCTCAAATTCAAATGTGTACCAACCACTTTTTTTAATCCCTACTAGAAAATTAATGTAAATCGATGTTAACTATATGATACAATACTCCAAGGGACCCCATGAAGGTTTATTATCTCTCAAATATAAATATTACCCATTCTATCAACTAAAATTATATCCCATATTGATAGGAAATGGGCCACTTTATTCAATAAATCCATGACCTCCAATACTACATCGCTACCTCTCATTTCCCTTGGAAAACCCATCATGAAATCCATGCTCACATCATCCTATTTAAACTTAGTAATGGGTAGTGGATACAAAAGATCTATGGGTGTAAGGTTATTAACATTCACCTACTGACAGGTGAAGCACTATGTGATAAAATCTAGTATGTATTTCATCATCTCAATCCACCAATATGTATGTGTATGTCATGATGCATCTTAGTAAAATTTGGGTTTACCTCCCATATTGAGGTGTGTGAGTCCCTCATCAGTTAATCATGCATGCTCTTCAGGACCATGAAATTAATTCATATGTAAAGGATCTTATCTGCATCAAGAGACTAGTCTGTTAGTATCTCCCCAATATATATGAATTCTCTCAAAACTAGAAAATATGAATCCAAAAATTGGATCTTCTTCACTCTACTAAGGATTGAATATGCATTAGATAATGATGCAATGTTCCCTCAGCCTTGGTAATCCAAAATATAAAGTTGTGTCTCAGGAAAAAAAGTGTCATTCATTGAAACTTTATATTACACTCTTGGACTACCTGAGCCTATATATTTCATATCAACTCATTTTAAAATATGTTACCCTTTCCATAGGTGTATGTGAGCTTGTAGTCAAAAAAATTCAAATACTCATCCCACCTTCACTATTAAAGGTCCAGGCCTCTCTATGAGAATATATATCCTATGATCATGTGGTACATATACAACATGAATCTCTTTCCCATTAGGTAATTATACTAATATCTTAAGGCATGTACCACTTTTTCTATATCTATGTCATTTTTTAGATAGTTATGGTCATACATCTTAAACTGTATGGACCCATAAGTGACCACATGGTAATCCTGCATCAAAACTACTCATATCATGACTTCTGATGCATCATAGTATAAGGTTTACTCTTTACCCAACTTAGGTGAGATTGGGATAAATGTTATAGTCAATATTCCTTCAAAATTATGAAACTAACTCTCACAAGAACTAAACAAAATAAACTTTACTCCTTTATTATCCACATATTTTATTAATGCTGCTAAATGAGAGAAGTCCTGAATTAACCTCTGATAATAACCATCCAAGCCCAAAAAAGTTTTGGATATCAAAATTTTCTTAGGTTTTTTCTAAGAAATAACTACTTTAACCTTCTCAAGGTTTACAAATAAATTAACCTAAACTATAAAAAACCACAATAAGTAAAATTGGTCAATCCAAAAGTGGTACTTTGAGATCTTAGAATATATCCAATTCTCCCTAAGTTTGATCAAAATGATCTTCATATGTTTTGTATGCCCTCCCTCGACTTAGAGTCTATGATAATATCATCAACAATGATGAACAAAAAAGTGTTCAAATGTGGATGGAAAACTCAATTCATTAGGTACATGAATACTTTTGGTGTGTCAGTTAGGCCAAATAATATCACCAAATATGCATAGATACCATACCTTATCTCAAAATAAGTGTGAGGTATGTCATAAGGTCTCACCCTCAGCTAGTGGTAACTCAATATCAAATAAATTTTAATGAATACCCATTCCATAAGTTGATCATATAGTTCATCGATACATAGAAGTTGATACTAATTTTTAATTTTCACTTTGTTCAACCTTTGATGGTCTATATAGAGCCTCATAGATCCATCCACCTTCTTAGAAAAAGGGACTGGATCACCATGAGGAGATGTACTAGACTATATGAATCCCTTGGCTTCCAAGTCCTCTAACTCAGCTTTTAGCTACCAAATCTCTATAGGATCCATCCTATAAGGTAGTATAGAAATAGGCTCTAAACTTGTCATGGGATCAATAGAAATATCAACCTCTCTTTTATGTGAAAACCCAAATAAATCCTCAAAAAAATATCCTAGAACTAATCAAAAATGGGCGGAAAAACTTCATGACACATTCCCCCATAATTTAACACAAGACTAGAAACCTTGTCCATAATTCCACCCAACTTATAATGGTTAAGTCATGTATGACCCACCTATAATTCCTACTCTCCATAATAAACATAACCACCTCCCATGAGATATATAAAATATAGTTTTTTATTGATAAAAGTAAATGTGGGATTGATATGGTACTAATTAGTCCATCCCAAGGATAAGATCAAACCAATCATATCTTTCTCAAAAAAATACCAGGGGAATATGAATCCACTAATCACAAGGAAACACTACTTGTAGTGTATAATTCCCTTTAATAACACTTCTAGTTTTGTTTCAATAAATATCACACCATATACACACTTAATGTATAAGACTAATCCATCCATGAATTGGAAATAAATAGAAGAATGTGTGGATCTCATCTCAAGAAAAATAACATGCTAGAGTACAAGACACTAAGATCATACCTTGGATGGTATATGGTCCAACATATGGTCAGTAAGAGTAGACTGAATGAAATGTGGTTATCCTATTCTCTATATCTGAGCTCCAGTCTATTCCCCCTATAAAATACTACTCTTATAGCATTTCTTACCCTAAACATAGGCACCATATTCATTACTACATCCCAAATGGTTGTTTGAACTCAATATACCCAAATGTTATGGTGTATATAATCTAGAACTGAAACCCTACACCTTTCTAGATCCCCTATCCATTAGTAACTGCTAATCAGTCCTATAGAACCTTTTCAAGTGTCCTAATTTTCTACAAGATTTACACTCCAAATATGGATGGTATCACTATGGTCAGATATGGTTAGGTCCTCTACACTAATATAACTACACAAACCTTTATTCTCAAGGATTAATGGATGATCCATCACCCTATATACTCTATTAATTTCTAATATGGAATAAACTATCAAAATGACTCTTTTATACTACCTAAAGACCTACCACTAATCCTACCTGTAGAATCCACCTACCCTGAGCCTCTACCTTAACCCAAGTTCCTCTCAATAATAAGTTTATAGTTCAGTAACTTAAAAAAATGGGAGATGGAAGACATTCACATGAACTTGGACCTCATAACTCATCACATACTCAAAACATATATCTCTAGTCACTTCATCCTTTTTAAGAATAAGGTTAAAACACTATAAGTCTATGAAGGGATCTGTGTAATCCGTTACTAACATACCTCACTATACAAGGTGTATAGACTCCCAACCCTATCTTATCTTAGGGTATTAGGAAATAAGTGATCAAGAATCGTGGTCTATAATTCCTAATAAAAACTTATGTGTTGGTATTACTAGACCAAAATATCCCACCATCACTTTTCTAGGACTCGCAGCATTTAAACAGCTAACTTTACCCTTTTTATGGGCATGTATCAAGATGGTTGAAGATTATATTGATAGAATCTATCCAAAACTCAACTACTTCGGGACTAACCATCCCAGTGAAAAATAAAGGATATTACATCTGAAACTCTCTATTTAGATTAGATATTGAAGGTGTGGCTTAAGCAGCCTCTCTCTCCATTGATTATATAACTCTCAACAAGATATCTCAAATCTGATCATCCATTGATAATATTGATGTTATAGTAGGATCTAGCCTAAATACCGATGGGGTGCACTCATAACCACCCTCTCAGTGTTCTAATGGAGGCCATCTTGGAGGTATTTCTCTACAATTCCAAACACACGCCTCAAAACACATCACCATAAAAAATTGATACCATAGTTTAGGGAATTCAATAACAAGAATAACATCCCTCCATTCATTAAACCTCATATAATAAAGATATTATAACCTTTGAATCCTTATCTAGCCTCATCTTCCCATACTCAAGGTCGGGTCATGTACAAATAGGATCCACATCACCATATTTATTTTTCATTCATTCCAATTTAATCATAAATTTTTTAACTGAGTCTCATTTAAATAAAATTTCAATTACAAGTTATAGAAGGAAACACTTTATAAGTTATATTTGGAATTTTATTTAACTAACACCATCGAGTAACCTAAATAAATATTAATGATTTAAATTTTCAATCATTTAAATAATATGTTTTATAAGATTCCACCAACTAGTTATTTGGGAAAACACCATATAAGTTGATTCATACACTTAAAATAACTTACCTGAGTATTGTAGTCATATAACCAATCACTAGTGGGAATGTGAATAACATGTGATCCTAGATTCCTAACATAATTCATGAATTCATTCCCTCATTCCATTTCAATTCAAGAGTGAAAATACCATAAATCATAAATCCCAAAATAAAGTGTTTCATGCATTGTAAAATTATAAAATCGTAAAAGAAAAAAAGAAAAACAGTGGTCGCAACCCTACAAAATTGGACTTACCTCATACATGGGCTAGCTATTACCATTCAAAATTTAAATACTAAGCTTAGAAAATATCTTATATCCTTTCTATGTTACCCAAATAGTAGGATATAAGAAAAGATGGTCTGATACCACTTTGTGATGTCACCCAAACCAGTTCACTCTATAGTAACCATACTGGTGGTGTCACATGATCTCAAGAATGCCTCCCCATATACTAGAGGCAACTAACTATTAGAGAGATTCTATGGTGTTTCTATGCAGAAACTATGACCTCATATCAGAGTAAACAATTATGATGGAAATGAAAATAATCATATGTACCAATATTAACAAGAGAACAGAAATCCTAGAAAGAATGAATAAATAAGAATAAACCATGAGATGTCAAAATGAAGCTATTTAAATATATATAAATATCATACATACAAAACATTTCCCTCATGGGAATATCAGATACAAAAAATATCAAAAAAACAAATCAAAATATTCAAATCTTGGAAATCCTGTAAAAATGGTCTTGATTCCTAACCCATTCACATCCTTTATATTGTGAACCAATAAATCATTAACCCTAGGTTATAGGGACCTTTCCCTTGTCCTGTACTATAACCATGAAGTCTGATCGGGTACCAATGGTGGCCCAATCTGGGTGTGAGTATAACTCAGTAGGCCACCACCAACAATGTCTATAAACATGTCTAGCCTAAGTAAGGGTTCATTATGATGTCTATAATAACATTATAAATAAGCCACCATCAATACTTGGGTTCTAAGGTGACACTTGGGATAGACCATACCTATTTTAGTCAGTGATATATCTCTCTAAAAATAATATGTAATCAAGTGTAAACACTGAATCCCAATAGGTAGTCCAAGGTATTCTAATGTCCCAGGCTCACTACCGATTCTGAGTAGGTAATCCTAGGAAATCAAGATATATTGGGTATAAAGTTAATTACTAGGAGGTAATCCTAGGAAATCATAGGTATCAGAAATAATTTCAATTCTTATTAATTAATACTTGGAAATCATATGTATTGGGTATAAAGTGGATTCCTATAAGTTAATCGTAGGAAATAATTGGTATTAGGCATAAATATAATTCCTTGGTGGGGATCCTATACAATAAATATATATCATATTAATTAATTTAGATCATTATTTTTATTTATAAAAAGGTACATTCACTATATCCTAGTGTGTGTCCTAGGGTTCTACCTTCATTTAATTGGTCACTACTTCATTTATGGTACCCCTAGTGTCACCTATTAAATTTATATCTTTGATAAAAAACAAGAACACTTCACAAGGGTCCAATGTTCTAGTTTCAACTCTCATCAATAGGGTACCCACAATCCAAAAGTATATTTATTACAAGGAAATAACCATTTAAAACATTTATTATAATTTTTAGGTCGGTGCACAGTAATTCATTATAACCATAAATCATACGCACCAAGAAAAATTATAAGAGTTTAAGATATAGTTTAAAGACTACCTAACTTATTCTCATAGAGGTTTTATCATTTGGTATTATCCTTTTATTTGAGATCGAACAAGAAAAAATGAACATTCAAACAAAAACTCTAAAATAGGGGGAAATGGATATAACTAGCATATGAACCTAAAATCACAGGAGAAACAAGGAATAAGGGATGTAAAGAGTTATATTTACCACAAGATACCTATTAGATCAAATGGTACCCAAATCTGACAAGAGTCGAAAGAGATTCCATACTAAAGATGAGATATAGAAGGATCTATGGAATGTTCTAGACAAAACATACTAAGGAAGAATCTTTCCAGTCCTTAAATACTCACTTATCCAATTTTCACCTTTAATTTTTCATTTTTTCCTTATCTATTTGATTTACTATTATTATTATTATTACTTATTATTTTCATGTTATTATTTTCATTCCTCTTACACTTCTTATTTTTTTCTATTAGGCCTAGATGAGTTGGCCTCTAGGCCCATGTAAGGGTTATTAGTGCTGGGTGATTCTATAAGGATCACCTGTGCTGGGTGATCTCACAAATATCACCTGCACTAAGTGATATCGTAAGGATCACCTATATTGAGTGATACCTTAAATATAACTAGTGAAATATGATACCGTGAGGATCACCCACACCAAATTGTCTCATAAGGATCACCCACGCTGGGTGATCCAGTACGAATCACCCCCCTAGGGTTATCCTGAAAGGATCACCCACCTAGGGTTACCTCATAAGGATTATCCCCCTCCAATGCAGAACTTTTAAAAAAATTGGTAAAGTCCAGCCATATATGGGTATGTGAAAAACCATTCCCAACCTATAGACCACCTATAGCTCACCTACAAACCACCCCAAACAAGTTATGGTTTAAAATGTCCCCCACGCTCATTCTCCAAGACTGACCAAACACTAAAACTCAACTCACACCTATCCCAACACATAAAAAACTTCAATAGGGACCCATAACATATGGGTGAACCCAAGTTTATCCTAAAATTTATCCTTGAGCATCTAATCACACAAGGAATCCCCCAAATAATTAAAGCATCATCTAAACAAAAAATAATAAATTTAATAGGCCATCAAAATAAATATAGCTTGCATCTAGAAATTATACAAGATCTCTAAAAAAACTAGTTTTGTATCTCAATAAATGGGTGTGGTGTTACATAAACCTTATCCATCTATGGGTTGTACTTTCAATGTTTTTTTAGTGAAACATACATCACATTACATGTAGTACTGTTTATTTTTCTTTCATAGTTTGAACCCATTGTATGGGTTTTATTTAATAAAATTACTCACTAATTCATGTTCACTTGTATTAGTTTTTTTTGTACATGAAGATTATATGGATTTCATGGATGGATGAGTTGTACATTGATAATTTACTATAAGATCATAGAATCCACTAGAGTTGTACCTTTATTCGAAGGTACTAAGAGATTTCATAAGATTTTATATCAATTTTATTCTTGAACTTGGGATTTTATATTTAATGGTTCACATTTTTGATATTATTATATTGATAATTTAATTTTGTTGCATGAAATTTTTTACTTTTGATGTAATTAAATTTTTCAAAAAAAATACATCCCCAAGCATGATTATGAGTTTGTGTTAGTTTTCAACCAGTTTAAATGAATTTAGAGGGTAATTTATCCCATAGATGTGATTTATATATCATTGATGTTAGTCATTAATATCTGATTAATTAGTGGTGGACCTAGGGTAATAGTTATAAACTTCATCACCAACTTGTGATAAGTCACAATGGGGTTAGATCATGGTAATTTAAGTCATGAAAACTCTTATTTTCTTATTATTTTTGAAGCATAAAACATCTCACATTATCCAATAAATGCATTTTTATTATGATTTACATTACTTCAAAATATATCCATGAATTAATTAACACATACCTTTAAAAACTAAAAAGAAACTCACAATAAACACAGATGATGAGATAATTTTTTGAAATTAATGTAATTTTATTAATTATTTATAGAAATAAGGTTGGTTGTAATATATTTATTGAAAAAAAGAAACTGATTAAAGAAATGGTATCTTAAAATAGAGGAGGAAAGGAACAATTGTAGACCATGATTTTTTATATTCATTATGAATAAAGTCTCAATCCATTATGAGCCTTCATTGTTTTTTATTTATTTTTATTTTTTCTTCATGGTTGTATAACTTAAAATTAAAACAAGTTTATATTAAATACCTTTAAATTAAATACTTGAAATCATTTAAGTTATTTATTTTAAATATTCAAAATTTTAAAAAATAATTTATTTTATTTATTTTAAATATTCAATCTATTTATTTTATATTTTTTATTCAAGTTATTTATTCTTAAAAATTCAAGTTAGGTTAGTGATAGGTCATATAAATGAATTCAAAAAGATCAAGATTTGGCTTGTATCCACAAAAGTTTCTTTCATGGATGATGTATGGGAAAGTATAATTCTTTCATATTTACCAAAATCTTATGATGGTGTGGTTACTATGGTAATTAATTCTTCATGAAATATAGATATGGTGTTCGGAGACATTCAAAACATGATCCTCAATGGGGAACTTTGAATGAGGGAATTCCAAGTTTGTTCCAGTAAAACTCTAAATGTTTAATGAAGGGGGTAATCACCTTAGAGAATAAATCATAGTTGACCATAATATTAGAAAAGGTATATAACTCATGGAAATTTAAATATTCCAAGACTCGCTTGTTATAATTGTAGGAAGTGTGGACATCTTTAGAGTAACTGTAGGAACCATAAAGAAGTCATAGAAAGGAAGGTTTCTAAAAGTTCTAATTCTATAAACATAACTTAAGAAGATAATAATATAATAATCAATGTTAAAATTCTAATGGATTCATGGTTGGATGAATCTGGTGTATCCTTCCACTTGATGGAATATCACAGGTGCATGATCAACATGTATCAAGAAACTTTTGGAAATTTTATCTGGTTGGTGATGAATCTTTAGAAGTTATTGGAAAAGGATATTTTAACATCAGGATGAAGAATGGGTGTTTCCTATTAATAAATTAGGTGAGACAGATTTTAGGTCTTTGAAGGAATATCGTCTTTGTGGGAAAACCGGATAATGCAGTTTGTGGAATGAATTTCACCAACGGATTCTGGAAAGTGACTCGAGGGTCCATGTTTGTGGCATGAAGATTAAAGAACAGTAAATTTTATCTTAACATAAGTTCTAATAGAATTGAAATGGTTGGAATTACAAACTCTGAAGATCCAGAGGTCTGGAATTATAGGTTGGGTTACCATCGTGAGAATAACATGAAGGTTCTAGAAGTGAAAATTAGTCTAAAGCTCGATCACACAAATATCAAAATTTTGAGTGTTGTATTCTGGGAAAACAAAAGCATGTGTCATTCAACTTGAATAAAAGTAATATCAAATCCTAGAAGATAGAATTATTTCACTTGGATATATGGGGTATATCCATAATCTGATCTCATGGGCTTCACTTTACTTTATCACATTCATTGATTATGCTACAAGTAAGGTATGAGAATATTTCCTTAAGTATAATTCTAACATTTTTAGTGATTTTGTTTAGTGGATGGTCATGGTGGAATTGGAAATTTTTCAGAAGTTAAAGTAACTTATATCTAATAATAATAGAGAATATAACAAAATAAATTCTATAATTTCTATCAAAATAATGGGATAAGGCATGAAAGAATAGTACCTAGAACACTACATCAAAATGGAGTGGCAAAGAGAATGAACCAGAAGTTCATCGGTTACTATGAGAAAAATTCTACCAAAATAGATATAGTGTAGTAAGTTACTAGAAGTTGGGAACCTATAATTATTTATAAGTATAGCCTATGTTCTTGTTGATTTAAAGGATGGATATAAGTTAGAGGAAAATTCCAATCCCTGTTTTCTCATGGACTATAGAAATGAAGATTTTGGTTTTAGATAGTGGGGTGATGAAAATAACCAAGTCATTAAAATTTAAAATATTCTCTTAAATGAGAAGATACCATGGAGTAATATAAACTTTTTTTAATCATAAATTTAGGTAAATAATACAAATAATAAATTATAATTTTATTTGGTTGAAAGCATTGAAAGATCACAAATTATGGTGATTCCAGATATTTTCATAGGTTCACCAAAAATTATACTTGTGGTAGATGTGCTAGAGTGATCAAGGTCTACTTAAACCTAAGGTAAATATTTAGAAGGTGAGAAATTGGTAGACTATTCACTAGAAGTTAGGGAACTAGATATAGAAACACTTGAAAGATCTGAATCTCAAATAGAGTTGATAATATTTTCTAGATTCAGGAAACTAGTCCATAGGTATAGAATTTTTATGAATTTATTACTTCTAATGGATTTTAGGGAACCCAAATACATAAAAAATGTAGATACACTTAGTGACTCAAATAAATGGTAGCCATCTATAGAGGAAGAAATGTATTCCTTGAAGATCAATGGAACTTAGTAGTTGGATGACCTACTGGAAGGAAAGTGAACACTAGAGAACAAATGGGTTTTTAATTTGAAAGAGGAATCTGATAGAATTGGAATATAAAATTCATGGTTGGTGGTAAAAGGATTATAATAGAAGTATGGAATCAGTTTCTCAAAAATATTTTTAGTAGTGGTTAAGCATAATATCAGTTGGATGGTGCTGAGTCTAGTAGCTTTCGATGATATACAATTGGAGTGGATGGGTGACAAGTTTTCCTTTCTTTATGGTGACTTAGAGAAGGATATCTACATGAATTAGCCTAAGTTATTTTAAGATCATTAGAAGGAGGGATTTTTTTCTATGTTGAATTAGATCCTCTATAACTTGAAACAGGAATCTCAACAGTGGATCCATAAGTTTGAAACTTTCATGAATGGGGAATGTTTTACATGATTTGAATTTAATCATTGTTTTTATTCAAAGTTGTGGAATGATGGGAATTATTTCATTATCCAATTATATGTAGATAACATGTTATTGGTGGGTCTGGATAGTTCACAGATTTAAGATTTGAAGTGTAAGTTTTCACTAATATCTGAAATGAAATATCTTATCCAAGATAAGAAAATCTTTGGGATGAGAATATAGAGGGATAGAAAGGCTAGTACATTGGTGTTATCCCAAAAATATTACATCTGGAATATCATTAAATAATTAAATTGACCATAGGTAATTCTATATCAGCCCCCCTAGTTGGACACTTCAATCTATCTAAGGCACATATACCAACATCTAAATATGAGACTCAGTATATGGTGAAAATACTACATGAAACATTCATCAGAAGCTTAATGTATGTAATGTTTTTTACATGACTAGACATTGCCTTTATAGGGGGGGAATAAGTAAATTTATGTAAAACCCTATAAAGAATAATTGTTAAGACATAAAATAGATTATTTGATACTTGAAATGATCGGAAGATACAATAATCTATTTTAATGATGATGATCCTTCACAAGGTTTTGTATATATAGATTTTACTGGGGATTCAGATACCCAGAAGAGAGAAATAGACTTGTGTTTATGTTTTTTGGAACAAAATTTATTTGGATATCTTGTTTGTATCTTATGGTTAATTTATTTATAATGGAATTAAAATAATTAGTAGTTATGGTATCTGAAAATGAGTTAGTCTGGTTAATGTGATTGTTGAAGGATCTTAGAAATGAACTAGGAGGAAATTTATTCATCAATAGTCAGAGTGTTATCCACCTTTCCTGGAATTATGTGTTTTATGCAAGGATGAAACACACTAACTTGAAATTCCATTTCAAATAAAATATTATGGAATACAAGGTTTTAGATTTATGGAAGATAATTGGGAAGAAAAATATAGCTGACATGTTCATAATGATTTTAGTTGAAGAAAATTGAAGGAAACATCGTGTCTCAATAGGACTCAAGTGAATTAAAGTTGATGGAGAACATCACATGCTTGTTAAGAAATGAGGATGAGCTTTGCTTAAGTGTTGATGGATGTCAGAGTGAGAGATCCTTGAAAAAGTCTTCATGTGGGAGATTTTTGGGATTGTAAATCCTACTTCATGTTACCATATTCAAATTAATGGAAGTAAGAACTCTATAATTTCACCTTGTTCATGTCAAGGAAGTAAAAATTGAAGAATTTATCACATGATCAAGTTTATCAGAAGATATTTTTATTTTTATGGATTGAATAGGCTAGTCAACATTCACTATAAGTGTTTCTATTCTAGATTAGTTATATGGATGGGGGCTATGAAAAATACACCCTTTGTAGTGATTGAGTTGGTGCTCACTACAGGATAATGGTGAATCCAACAGAGAGAAAACCATGTTTCTTAGATAGTGGTGTAACTTTCATTACTGGTTGGGTAGTTCTATTAAAGTGAGGTGGGACCAATTACAATTTGTATAGATCCAAAAAGTAAATTATACATGATATTAAGTGTAATCTCTATCTCCTTAACTATAGTGATTTTCAAACTTTTTAGTTTTGGTAATATAAATATTTGAAAGTGTTATCCTATAGATACAAGATGAAAGTTCAAACCATGCAATCATGTGTGCCCAATTTACTTTTCTTGTTACTTTCTTTAGTTGATTGTTTTTTTGTGAGTCACTCAAAAGAATGTGTAAGTTTTACATCTTATTAGTGGTGATTAGGGTATTGAAAACTTTATAGTTATTGTATCTAAGTTGCAGAGAAGTTTTGGTGATTTATTTCCACTATGAAGAACCATCATTATGTATGATATTTTGGTGAACTCACCATATTTAATCTAGAAGTTGTACAAAGGTTAATTTCATAGTAATATTGTTATTATTTATGATTTTATTAATATTCACTATTATAAATTGGGGCTATATTCATGGACCTATAGCCACAATTTATAAAAACCATGGATATGGCCACATATATCCATAGGCCATAAAATGGTCATGGTAGTACACCACCCCCACTCCCCCATTTTCTCGCTCACCCCAACATACCCTCATAATCTTGCTCCTCCGTACAACCCTCCTCCTTTGAAATGGACACCCAACCTCCTAATGATCCTCCTCCTCCTATGCGACTTTGATGTATCTATCCCACCTCCCTACCAATGTGGCCTCCCTACCTCTTTATGATCCTCTACCTCTAACATGGCTTGGCAGGGCTCTAACACGGCCACCCCACATCCCATGATCCTCCTCCTCTAACACAACCATCCCACCTCCCCAAGATCCTTCTCCTATAACACAGACACCCCACCTCCCCGATTTCTCCCTCAAATCCAGTCCTTCCCTCACAATCAACTTCCTCCCATGATTTATCACTAACCTCATTCAGTCGACCCTAGATAAATCCTCCCTTTCACAATTTCTCAGGAAAAATGTAATGCCCTGACCCCAGAATCCTAGAGTTGGTGAATTATTTTATTATATTGGCATGATTAAAAGGAATAAAATCCCAAAGGACCAAATAATTTAGTAGTTTTTTAAAACAATACACATACATAATTTAAACATTACAACTTGAAATGAAATGCATTATATAATTTCCACTAGAAGCATCCACAACTCCTAGATTATCCCTGTAATTTATTTATAATATACTTTCTCACATCATGGGGAAAATAAAAAATAAGAAAGGGATGATCTCAAATGCTCAGTAAGGGTAAGAAATATATTGGAAGATATCGTAAACATAAACATTAGTTATGGTGAATAACTAAAAACACATGCCTTTAAAAAAATAATCTTGAGTATAACATGGTAGGAATAAGAGATGAATAAATAATTCCATAATAAAACATAACCATGAGTATTATACTAGTTGAATAACCACATGGAATATAAATTACTAGTTTCATAATGATGAAATGCATAATGAGTGACATCATAACCATTCTTTCATGGCCTCATTCCAATTCCATACATAAACGGGTAAAAACCCAAACTAGTTTGTCTCATGTGACCTACTAATGCATTAAGGGGATATAGCGGGCCTCACCCATCACTTACTAAGTATGATGCATTAATAATATGAAATGGGTGAACATAATAAACATATAAATTCATATTAAAAATAACATATGGAATTTAAATAACCTTCCTCAATCATTAAACATAAACACTAACTATTCGGAGTAATATGGTGAATGGTATCAAGATAACATATCCATAGTCAAACTAATGAGAATAACTTCAAAAAAATATTGTAGAAGATATCATAAGAGATAAACCTCAATAATTTAAAATATTCAACAAAGTATATTGACATAGATGAAGATACTTTTAAATGATACCATTGAAAAATTCTTGAGGAAATAATCCTTAAATATTCCAAAGTGTCACATAACACCTTGAAACAATCAAATAATAATCCCTTATAATATCATGATAATAAGGATAATCTTGATATAATATACCAAAAATGGTAGTACATACACCACATGTAATGAATAAGTAGTGAAAAGGGCATATATCTCATAAAATTTAAAGTGAGAAGAAAAAAATCCTTTTTACTTTGGAAAGAAGAATTCTTTTGAAAAATCATTTGTATTTATCATGAAATCAGATGGTAAAAATGTATATCCTAGAAAATAAAATTTAATGACATTGAAATTATATTTGAGGAATAAATTTTTTCCCAATGAAGTTATATCATGTAAAAAGATTTTTTAAAGAAGCTTTAGAAATAAAAAAATTTAGTGCAGTTTAAGGAAAATATTAAAGAGATTTTAAAGTGGAAGGGCATGTTTCTTTTCATAAAACTAGAAATTAAACAAGATAGGTTTCATGATAAATTTTTTTATTTTTAAAAAATAATAATGTCTTAAAATATATTATATAGTGCACTTTTAAATAGGTAAGAATTCGAGAAGTTCCCTTGAATCGGGCTTGTTTATCGGGAATAATTGAGAAGGGAACCATTTTAAAGCATTTATATCCCCATCAAAGAAGGATGATCTGATCTGGATATGTGAGTATGATACATATACACATAATTTAGGATAAATATACAAAAAAATCATTACATTTGAGTAATGGTAGATAAAGAGTAACCTGAAGGAAAAAAAATGGGAGTTCGGGTATATCCTTTACCACTTTGTAATCAATCGAATCATATTCCCCAAAATTAATAACCATAAAATGATACATTTAATACAATTAAAATAAATATATTCATGAAATGATACAAAAATGGGTAGTATACATAAAACATATACAAGAAATAGTGGTGAATAAGTAATATCTCACAAAATAAAAGTGATATGAGAAAACCCTTACCTTATGTCTGAACGTATTCTGCACTTGACCTTAACATTCTGGATAATAAAATTAAATCCATTAATTAATTAATTCATAACCTTATATATATATATTATTAATTATATTTTTATTAAGTTCATTTTTTTCCTTATTGATAAGTTATAAGATTTAATTTTGTCGTTCCAGAGTGTTCGTTTTCTTAGTTTTCATAATCGGTTTGCTTGTTTATAAGTAGTGGAGTTCATGTGGAATGGATATAATTCCCTAGAATTGATTTTATATGATAATAATAAAAATACAAAAGATTAAATTTTCATATAATTCATTTTTTTATATGGTGTTATGATGAGTTATTAGATGAAACATTAATGATAATCATTTGGAATATTTTGGTGGTATTTTGATTATTACGAACTAGTTTTGTCGTATGAATTAATATTATGTATATATACTGGTTCAAAAATATTAAATAGGTTAAAATACATATATTATATTTGGTTCAAACATAAAAATGGTTTTTTGACCATTATTGAAGGATAAATTGAAGAACGAAGGTTCTTCGTTTATGAAGGTTGTAAATCAGCACCTCCTAGACGATGATTTCGTTTTTAAAATAAAAGAGAGTAAGAATATTGATGATTAATATTCCATTAACATGATATAATTCCAGTATATAGGTGATAATAGAGTTATAATTATCATTTGGATAGATTATTTGAGGATAATATAAGAATATAAAACAACTTGAAAATGAAATTAAAAGAAAAAGGGAGAGGGTTTACCTCTTGAAATATCCTCCTTGAGAACCTCCTTAAGGGAAGAGGTTTTGTTATTTTGGAAAGACCAAGATCTCCTAGATGTGGGGAGAGACTAAGGAAGATTATTTGGGTAGAACTTTGATAAGATTGAAGCCATATATAAGTGAAGAGAAGAGGGAGTGAGGGGTGGTTTTTATAGTGGAGGAGAGGAGTGATTTTTGAATATCTAATTCATTATTTTATTATTTTTCTCAAGACAAGTAATAGTGTGTTTATTATTATGACTAAAAATAGTAATTGATGCATTTGATTTCTAACTAATGGTTTATTACATCATCCATGATGTAAGGAATAGTGTATTTAATGTGTAATGTATACATATGGTAAATTACCGTATTTCATTATTCACTAAAAATTCAAATATTTTAGAAAAATCCAAAAAATTCACCATAACTATTTTTTGATATGTAGAATACAAAAAATTGACTCCATTTTATCAAAATAATTTTCTAAATATGATAAATTTAATTTTAAATTAAAATCGTCATTTACTCAAAAAATAGTCTTTAAAATTAAAATTGGTTTTATAACACTCTAAAAATTAACGAAGGTATCATTAAATTATCCTAAAATAATAGGACAACAAAATATTTATTTGGGAATATATTTTATGAAAATTAATATTCTTTTAAATAAATTTATTAATTATAAAATTTTAATTAAATATTTATTATTCACAAGAAAAATACCAACACTTAATTATTAATTCGATTTCATTTACAAGGTGCATAAATTTCATTTATACTTTTATGGGTGAGGTTACTCTTCATAAGGGTCATATTACTATTCATAAGGGTAACATTACTAATCATAAGGTTACCTTACTATTCATAAGGGTCAAGTTATTATTCACCAAAAAAGAAAGTTGACCCTATCAGAATTTAAATATCTTATTGAACGCAACCGTGTATGTCAGTTTTTTGAAATTCAGATCATAGAAGCAGAAAAATTATGTTTATTGGATAGGTTATAAAAAAAATTTGTTTCATAGAGTCTCATTATTTCATTCATTATATATTAAATTTATTTATAAATCCTTAGGATGTTACATTCTTCCCCCTTACAAAAATTCTATCCTCAAAATTTTAGAATGTTACCTCATAAAAAGATTTGGATAGTTCTTCATGATAAGTTCTTTGTCATCCCTCATCAACTCTTCAATTTTATGATTTTTTCAAAGTAACTTTATCAACTGAGTCGTCTGATTCCTCAACACATGTTCTTTAGTGTCCATAATCTGGATAGGCTCTTCACAATAAGATAAGTCAAGTTCCAATTATATTCCTTCATCAATGAGTACATGTGTTGGGTATGGCATGTGATTACTTAAAAAAGAGATTTAGAACACATTTTGTACCTTAGAAAGGCTATGCAACATTGCCAAATGATAAGCCACAGCTCTAATTCTCTTCATAATTTCAAAAAGACCAATGTACCATGGGCTTAGTTTCCCTTTCTTTCTAAATATTTTAACACCATTCCTTGATAATACCCATATCAATACTTGCTATATCCATGTACAAGAGGTCTTTGGAAATCATCGTTTTGTTTAGAACTCCATGATCCATCCTACTCAATGCACCAACTAACTTATTTTCCTTTAATCAACATGAAGCTGCTCTAAATTTTCACATTCCAAACATGTGAATAACTTCATCATGTGTCCTCTTAAAATATGGTAATAACTTAAATTACCATAAAACCTTATTGGAAACATGAATTAATCCTTACAAATGATATTGGATATATTCCTTATATCCAAAAGTGTTGTAAACTCCATCAATGATAGCATAGACCACATGTCGAAAAGTCATTAATTAGTTCCAAGGTAGTTAGCACTTATCCAAATAAATAATTTCTTCATCATTATCTCAAAATCAAGAATATATTTAGGGTTTTATTTCCCTAAATCATGCATTTTATAAAAAAAATAACTTTCCATTGAATATCTTTTCTTGGTACCATTCAAATTATGGTCTCAAATCCTCAATGAAAAAGTACTACAATACAATTTTCATATATTCCATAATTCTTATACCCAGTACATTACTAATAAAATATTCAAATGAAATGATTCTTGACTAGGCATATTAATCATTACACTTCATCTGTGGTAGTATCATAACTAGATCATTATCTGGTAACATCATTTAGGGTATATTTTTTTTACGCTTAGGAGATTGATTCACATAGTCTCCCATCTCCTTGAATCTGAATAATTTTACATTGGAAACCTTTTTCATGCCCTTAAAATCATGAACTGGGTGTCCTTTTTCTCCACACTCATAACACACTCCCATTACCTTCAAGAATTATTTAGGTTAATTCTTTCCACAATTATCGCATGTGGGAAAACCCTTTTTTCCCTTATTCCCTTTATCCATATTTTTCTCTAACATCCTCTTTTGATCTTGCTTCCATTCAAATCTATAGGACTCAGAGAATTATTTACACATCTTGTGAACACATGATACAATTTCCTCATATGATGAGGATACTTGGGAGACTATCTTCCTTTGAAATGATAGCCTAAGACCATGAGATACATGTTCCTTCTTACTCTTTTCATCACATGCATTGGTGAAGTTCTTGTTCCTTTTGATAGGCGTCATTTCTAATCAATTACATATATTATATTAGCTTATAAAATTATGAACTTTCTATAAATATCAACATGGTGTAGCACATAACATAAACTTATGCATTGTAAATCCTAGAACCATATACTTTGGTTACTTTGGGGGCATAAATCCTTCATAATGGTGGGTAAAATAAATGTGAATTTTCCTAAGAATACCCCCTAAGAGTGTAAAACTATGTGTGCAGTAAAGACCTTTTTCATGTACCAGGTAACCTCGAGTCAAGTCCGGAACACCTTGTCGGAGTTGTTACTCCTAAGTAAATTTGTTCCAGAACCACATTCACTTGTAGTATCCAGACAGGGAATTATTTTATAGGAAGATACACATAATCTCTTCCTTACCAAAATTCTAGGATGATCTTGTATACTTATCCTAAAAGTATATCTTAGGGTTTTTTTCCTAATCTATGTTTTCTAAATCCAATTTCCAAGGTTTCTATTAAACCTCCATCTGATACCAACTGTAATGCCCTAACCCTAGAAGCCCAGAATTGGTGCATTAGTTTATTACATTGGAATTATTACAAGGAATAAAATTCAGAAGGACTGAATAGTTTAGTAGTTTTGGAAAACAATATACATACATAAGTTCAACATTACAACTTAAAATAAAATACATTATATAATTTCGACTAGAAACATCCACAACTCCTAGATTATCCCTACAATTCATTCATAATATACTTCCTCACATCCTGGGGGAAAATAAAACATGAGAAAGGGTTGATCTCAGATGCTCATTAAGGGTAATCAATATAGTGGAAGATATCATAAACATAAACAATAGTTATGGTGAAAAACTAAAAACACATGTCTTTAAAAAAATATGCTTGAGTGTAACATGGTAGGAATAAGATATGAATAAATAATTCCATAATAAAACATAAACATGAGTATTATACTAGTCAAATAACCACATGTAATATCAATTAATAGTTTCATAATGAGGGAATGAATAATGTGGTACATCATAACCATTCTTCCAAGGCCAAACATAAACACGTAAAACCCTAAACTAGTTTGTCTCATGCAACCTAATGATGCATCAAGGGGATATAGAGGGCCCCACCCATCACTTATTAAGTTAAATTCATTCCTCATATAAAATGGGTGAACATAATCAACATATACATTCATATTGAAACTAACATATGGAATGTAAATAACTTTCCCCAATCATTAAACATAAACACTAACCATTTGGAGTAATATAGAGAATGGTATCAAGATAACATATCCATAGTCAAAATAATGAAAAACCCTTAAAAAAAATATTGTAGATGATATAATAAGAGATAAATCTCAATGAAGTACAATATTAAACAAAGTATGTTGACATATATGAAGATACTTTTAAATGAGTCCATTGAAAAATTCTTAAGGAAATAATCCTTAAATATTCAAAAGTGTCTCATACCACCTTGAAACATTCAAATCATAATCCATTAGAATATAATGAGAATAATAAGACTTTGTATATGATATAAAAAAGAGAATTACATACACCACATGCAAGTAATAAGTGGTGAAAAAGGCATATATCTCATAAAAGTTAAAGTGAGGCCAAAAAATACTTTTTACTTTGGAAAGAAGAATTATTTTGGAAAATCATTTGTATTTTCCATGAAATCAAATTGTAAACATGTATATCCCAGAAAAAAATTTAAGGACATTGAAATTATATTTTAGGCATAAATTTTGTCCCACTGAAGTTAAATCATATAAAAATAGTTTTTAAAGAAGCTTTAGAAATAAAAACATTTTAGTGCGGTTTAAGGAAAATATTAAAGATATTTTAAAGAGGAAGGACATGTTTGTTTTCATAAAACAATAAATAAACCAAGATAATTTTTCATGATAAAATTTTTGATTTTGAAAAAATAATTATGGCTTAAAATATATTTTATAGTGCCTTTGTAAATGGGTAAGAATTCGAGGAATCGGGATTGTTTATCAGGAATAATTGAGAAGGGAACCATTTTAAAGCATTTATATCCCCATAAAATAAGGATGATCTGATATGGATATATGAGTTTGAGACATATACACAAAATTTAGGAGAAATATACAAAAAGAAATAAAGAAAAATTACATTTGAGTAATGGTAGATAAAGAGTAACTCAAAGGAAAAACGGGGGTTCGGGTAGAATCCCTTACCACTTTGTAATCAATCGAATCATATGCCCCAAAATTAATAACCATAAAATGATAAATTGAATACCGTAAAAATAAATATATTTGTGATATTATAAAAAAATTATAGTATACATACACCATACACAATAAATAGTGTTATGATAAAACACTATTTTATTGAATATTTTATTGATAATAAATGATATAATTTCCTCACATTGTGTTAAATATGTTCAATTAGAAAGTATTTTGGATTAGATCATTCATTTGAATATTTGATGAAAATTACAGTTTTGCCCTTTCAAAATCACTGTAGTATTTCAATCATAAATATTTATATTTGAATTATTTGAACTTAATATTTTGTAACTGTGTTCCTTACTTCATTAGATACAACTTTTATTCAGGACACTTGGTAAAAAGAATGCATCTGGATGGAGTAATTGGGCCATAAAGTCAAATGTGGGATGGAAACTCTAGAATGGAGAAGCTTATATATTTAGGCCATAACTCCTTAATCTGGGATTTTATTGAGCCCAAATTTTTAGAGGAGATATAGGACCCATATTCACACATATTATTCTTCTGGAAGTCCGGACAATTCACGCGTTTTGGTGGTCAAATGGGTGATGCAAGTTGGCATAAAATATTTGGCCGAGATTCCCCATTCACACTTAAAACCACTTTAAACCTAGCCTCCCCACCACTCCATAAATTGATTTTTTTCTCATTTGGTGGGGTTTGGACGTGAATTAGAAATTTTAGGGCAGATTAGAAGAGGTTCTACTCCAATTATCCAAGTAATTCAATAAGGGTAGCTCTTGAAGCAAGGATCCCTTCGTCGAAGCCCTATTCTTCTTCCTCATGTTGTAATGTTGGTGTTTTCTTAATAAACTTCTTTGATCTTATTTTATTATTCATCTTTTCTTCTGTTTTGTTTAAATTTATTCTTCTCTTAATCTTCCTAATTGGGTTGGAATTATTGAGTAGAATCGTTATTGGGTTATACCCATTATAAACCTTTGCACATACAAAACGCTTCTACGATGATTACGCCACCCACGGAAGAGTAGTCTTTTAGTAATCGGTCTATCTTATACCTTCTTCATTTAATTATTTTGAATAATTGATATACTATAATTAAATTAATATGATCAATGAATTATGTTTTTAAATTGGTAGAAACTAAGAAAGCAATTGAATAATTAACACAAAAACACGCGAGGTTGAGATTTTGTGTAAATTATGAGAGCACGATCTTAATCGGTAATGCAAGACCACACGGGATAAATTTGTAGAGTTCAAATATAATCCCTAAACACAATTCATCCTCATTTCCAGAATGGATATCTGTTCTAATTAACCGCTGACCATAAGCTAACCTTAGATCAACAATCAAAGCAGGGTGCTTCGATTGCGTGTTCCGAAGCTAGCCTAGGGTTTAAGTAATTTCATCTTTGTGGTTAAGTTAAATATAGTAGGGTTCGAGGGTTAAAAAATTAGGGGATAATAATTAAGTGTATATTGATTTAGATGATAATTATTATGAAGAGGTAGGGTTAGATTGATTACACCTTTTAAATATTGTCTAAAAAACATCTTCTTGTTGTGTCTTTTTAATCAAACTTCATTTCAAAATTAAAAACAAAAAAAATACAGTCTTCTTCTGGCAAACTTCTTCTAGATTTATAAACTATAAACAACCCCCATCCTTTAAAATAGTTTTTTAATTCTATTCTATTTTATTTTTATAATACCTTTAATAATTTGTTAAATTCACTTCCTCCTTTGAGAGACGACCTTGGTCAGCCACTCTGTTGCACCTAAGTACCCCAAAATCACACTAATCATTTGCGGGCGCCCACGATAGTACTCTTTAAAATTGGCACTGTTTCCGGGGAGGCAAGTAATTTATTCAACCATTTAGAGGTATTTCTTTTATTTTTAATTTTATTATTTTCTTCACCTCTCTCTTTCATCTTTCCCCTTTCTCAAGTTTTCATTTTTTTCATCCCCTTCTTTTCTTTTTGGACCATCAACTCAAACTTCTCATTTTTATTTTACTATGGTCCACTTTCTTTCTTTTAATTTTTATTTGATTTATGACACGAACTAATCCCAAAGATCTCTTAGATCTTGACTCTGAGATTGAACGTAGCCTTAGGGCTTGAATCAGACATTCTCAGTCTACGGGAAGTTTCAATATTCAACCAGTTGGTGAATTCCTCCACTCTAGGAATTTTGAAATTGGAAACAGTTCTAAGTCCAAATTAAAACAAGAACCAATGGATGAAAATAATGGAAATGAACTTAATAGGACCATTCGAGAATTGGATGCACCTGATATTAACTATCAACCAAATTGTATTGCATACCCAAATCTCGAATCAGACTTTGAACTGAAATCTGGGTTAATTCACTTACTTCCAAAGTTTCATGGCCTCTCTGGTGAGTATCCCAATAAATATTTGAAATAATTTAATGTGGTTTGCTCAACCTTGAAACCAAGAAATGTATCTGAAGACCAAATCAAATTAAGATAATTCTCATTCTCACTTAATGGAGCTATGAAAGATTGGATGTATTATTTGCAACCTGAAGATGTAACATGTTGGAATGATTTGAAACGTCTTTTCTTGCAAAGATTTTTTCCAGCATCAAGGACCACATCCATTAGAAAGGATATATTGGGGATCAAGCAAGCCCAAGGATATTCAATGTATGAGTACTGGGAGCGATTCAAGAAGTTGTGCGCAAGTTGACCACATCACCACTTCAGTGAGAAACTCCTCATCCAATACTTCTATGAAGGACTCACACCCATGGAGAGGAGCATGGTGGATGCTGCAGCTGGAGGAGCATTGGTGGAAAATACACCAGCAGCCGCACGTGCATTGATCGACAAGATGGCCCAAAACTCCCAACAATTTGGCGATAGAGGTACACCACATATTAGGGGAGTACATCAGGTAAGTCCTTCTTCTCTTGAAAGTCATTTGATTGATACCAAGTTGGAAGAATTGACCACTATGGTGAGGCAGATTGCTTTGGCTCAAAAGACATCCCAACCCACTCCTTCAAGGCCTTGTGGCATTTTCACTAAGACAAGCCACCCAACTGACTATTACCCCCAACTATAAGAAACAGAAGATTGTGCAGCAGTATTCCCTGGGAGACCATATCAGCAACAACAACAACCACATCCCCAAAAGAAGTATGACTCCTTTACACCAACATTCAACCAAGGGTGGAAGGATCAATTAGACATGAGGTATGGCTCTGGACAACCACAAAGGCCACCCTTTCAACAAAACTTCCAGCAGCCTCTACCTTACCAGCAGGGTTTCCAACAACCCCAAAAGAGATTTGAATCTCAAGCATCAACAAGCCAACAACAAGGGAATCCTCCACCCAAGGTAGATTCTAACACTGATGACCTTTTGAAGCAAATTGTTCTTAATCAACAGAATGAGCTGAAGAGTCAAGGTTCGGAGCTAAGGGAGTTGAAGACTCAAATGAGCCAGATTGCCACCGCCCTCCATGAACTTGTGAGTAAGAATTATAGAAATCTACCATCACAAACTAATCCAAATCCCAAGGGGAATGTTAGTTCCATCACATTGATAAGTGGGGAGCAAAAAAATGATACATCTGCACCTATTGTTCCACCTGGATTCACCTCAACTCCGGAGAATCCCTATTCCACATCAATTGATGAGCAACCCAAGGAGAAATATAAAGGTAAGCAAAAGATTAATGATTTTCCTCCTAAACCCCTTCCTTTTCCAAACAGGGTTGTTCAAACCAAGAAGATGGCTGAAGAAGCAATGCAAAAGGAGGTTTTGGACACATTCAAGCGTGTAGAGATCAACATCCCTCTACTTGAAGCCATCAAACAAATCCTAAGGTATGCTAACTTATTAAAAGAACTCTGTACCAATCGAAGAGTGCTCAAGGTAAATGAGAGGATCAATCTTGGAAGGAATGTGTCAGCACTCATTACACCAACTCTAGGAATGCCAAAAAAGTGCAAGGATCTAGGGACATTCAACATCCCATGCACCATAGGGGAGTTGCACTTTTCTGATGCACTTTGTGATTTAGGTTCTTCCATAAATGTGATGCCTCACTCTGTATTATCTTCCTTACAGGTTGGTGAATTGAAGCCGACAAGAGTAGTGGTGCAGTTGGCGAATAGAGCTATGGCATATCCAGCGGGAGTCCTTGAGGATGTACTTTTCCAGGTAAGAGACATGATCTTTCCAGTAGACTTCTATGTGCTTAACATGGAGGATGATCAGGTAAGTTATCATGCTCCCATTATCTTAGGTAGGCCCTTCCTCAAAACTGCAAAAACTATCATAAATTTCAATGAGGGTACACTTTCCATGGAGTTTTGGAGATGAAGTTGTGGTATTTAATGTCATGGAATCCATGAAGTACCTCTCAGAGGACCATTCTGCTTTTTTTATCTCCCATTTTGAACCACCAAATAAAAACTCCATGTAATTTGATTGTCCTATGCTTAGGGAGATTATGAGTATTGGTTCGAGTTTGATGTCTAAGAGCACTTCCACGCATGTTGTTGATACACAATCCTCTCTTGGATTTGATTTTTATGTGGATTCATATTCTGATTTTGATCATATTCACTCTGATTATGACATGGCTATTGAGTATGCTGATGAATTTGATGCTTTATTCACTGATTTTGATGATGTTTATTCTGATACTGATGCTCTTTGTGCACATATTTCAGTTCCTTCAATGTCCCCATCCATACTACACCCTCCTTCATTAGAACTCAAGTCATTGCCACCAAATCTGAAATACTCATACTTGTTGAGTGGTGAGAGATTACCTGTTATCATTGCTAACAATATCCCTTTTGAACATGAAGAAAATCTTTTGAATATTTTGAGGGAGAACATCAGGGCAATTGGGTGGACCTTGGCTGACATATCAGGTATTAGCCCCTCCATTTGCATGCATAGGATTCTCTTGGAGGATGGGGCTAAACCAGTGAGACATCCACAAAGGAGACTCAATCCCACCCTCCTGGAAGTTGTTAAAAAAGAAGTTGAGAAATTTCTCGAGGCTGGTATAATCTTTCCTATTTCAGATTCTCAGTGGGTAAGTCCTATTCAGGTTGTGCCTAAGAAGAGTGGTGTTACTGTTGTTAAAAATGAGAAAGATTAGTTAGTTCCAATGAGGGTGTAACACGGTTTGCGTGTGTGTATTGATTATAGGAAGCTAAATCAGTCCACTTGCAAGGACCATTTCCCGCTCCCATTTATTGATCAAATGCTTGAGAGACTAGCTGGGAAAACACACTATTGTTTCTTGGATGGATTTTCTGGATATTTTCAGGTTCCTATAGCTCCGGAGGATCAGGAGAAGACTACATTCACCTGTCCCTTTGGCACATTTTCCTACCGGAGGATGCCATTTGGACTTTGCAACGCCCCAGGTACCTTCCAGAGATGCATGGTGAGTATTTTTTCTGATTTTTTTGAGACCTGAATGGAGGTATTTATGGATGATTTTACAGTGTATGGATTCTCATTTTATGAATGTCTAAATAGTTTGGTAAAGGTGTTGAATCGTTGTATTGAGAAGAATCTGGTCCTGAACTTTGAAAAGTGTCATTTCATGGTAGATTATGGCATTTTCTTAGGGCATGTAGTGTAAAAACATGGGATAGAGGTTGATAGATCAAAGGTAGATATTATTTCATCCTTACCATATCCTCCATCTGTGTGTGATGTTAGATCTTTCCTAGGGCATGTAGAATTTTATCGGCGCTTCATTAAAGATTTTAGTATGATTGCTCTTCCTATTTCAAGATTACTTCAAAAGTATTATGATTTTGTGTTTGATGTTTCTTGCAGGAATTCATTTGATGAGCTAAAACAATGTCTGACCACTCCACCTATCATACAGCCCCCACGGTGGGAGATTCCTTTTGAGCTTATGTGTGATGCATCCAACTTTGCGGTTGGAACTGTCTTATCTCAGAGGGTGGAGGGACATTCACATGTGATTGCCTATGCATCAAGGACATTGGATTCAGCCCAATCAAACTACACTACCACAGAAAAGGAGTTTCTTGCTGTCATATTTTCTTTAGATAAATTTCGTTCATATTTATTGGGCTCTAAAGTTGTTTTTTTCTGACCATGCAGCTTTGAGGTACCTCCTAAAGAAGCCAGATGCAAAGCCATGACTTATCTGTTGGATGCTCCTTCTTCAAGAGTTTGACATTGAGATAAAGGACAAGAAGGGGTCAGAGAATTTGGTGGCAGACCACATGAGTAGGCTTACTCACACACTAGAGGATGACCCCTTGGACCAGGTACCACTTCGGAACACTTTCCCCGATGAGAATCTTTATTCCATCTCAAGTATGCATCCTTGGTATGCAGATTTAGTTAACTACTTTGTTGCCTCTGAAATCCCTGAAAATTTAAAGAAACATCAAGTCCAAAAATTAAAGAGTGAGTCAAGATTTTATGTTTGGGATGATCTGTACTTATGGTGCATGTGTAGTGACCAAGTTATTAGGAGGTGTGTTCCTAATCATGATTTTGAGTCTATTTTTCAATTCTGTCATACACTTGCATGTGGTGGACACTTTGGACCTCAAAAGACATCTAGGAAAGGTTTGGACTCTGGATTATATTGGACTAGATTATTCCATGATTCCCATGTGTTTTGTAAATCATGCTCTCATTACCAACACACTGGAAACATTTCAAGAAGACACGAGATGCCCCAACAACCCATTTTATTCTGTGATATTTTTGACGTTTGGGGAATTGATTTTATGGGACCTTTTACTAGTTCATTTGGTTTCTTGTATATCCTTGTTTTTGTCTATTATGTGAGTAAATGGGTGGAGGCCAAGGCCACTAGGACTGACGATTCTCATGTTGTAGTGGATTTTGTCAAGGCTCAAATTTTCTGCAGGTTTGGAGTACCAAAGGCCATCATCAGTGACCAAGGGACAAACTTTTTCAATAGGAATTTTTCTTCCCTCCTTTGAAAGTATGGTGTGACATACAAAACATCAAAACCATACCACCCCCAAAAAAATGGCCAAGCTGAGGTTTTAAATCGTGAGTTGAAACAAATTTTGGAGAAAACTGTGCAGCCAAATAGGAAGGATTGGAGAAAGCGCTTGGATGATGCGTTGTGGGCTTATAGGACAGCATACAAGACCCCCATTGTTATGTCCCCATTTCGGATTGTTTTTGGGAAAGCATGTCATCTCCCAGTGTAAGTCGAGCATCAGGCATATTGGGCTATAAAGAAATGCAACATCGAATTGGCCCAAGCTGGAATTCAAAGGAATTTGCAAATTCAAGAGCTTGAGGAGATCTGATTGTCATCATATGAGAACTCAAGGCTCTACAAGGAAATATCAAAATCATTTCATGATAAAATGATCCAAAAAAGGTAGTTTCATGTTGGAGAGAAAGTCCTACTCTACAGTTCACGACTGAAGTTGATGCCTGGTAAGTTGTGTTCCAGATGGTTAGGTCCTTATGTTGTGTCTAATGTTTTTCTTTATGGTGTAGTGGAGATCACACAAGAGGAAACTGGAAGGAGCTTTACAGTCAATGGGAAACATTTGAAGAGATACATTGAGGTAATTCCTACTGATGCAGTGGATTTTATCACACTGCATGACCCCATTATCACTTGAGCACATCAGGCTGTTCCTAACCCTTTAACTTTTATATTATTTGTCCTATTTAAAAATTTTTGCATTTCATGTGCATATATCATCTCATGTGTTCACATTGAGGACAATGAAATATTTTAAGTGTGGGGTAGGTAACCTTTTAGTTTAGTAATTTCAATTGTTTTCCTATTTAAAAAAACAAAAAAAATTGTGTGTTTTTCAAATTTTGTGTGTTTATTTTTCAATTTTCTTTGTGTTTTTGAAATTGTTGAGCTTAAATGATTATCATCACAATTTTTAAATGCATATCAATGAGTGAAACAATTTATCCCTTGAAACTAAGCTTAAATGAATGCTTAAATAACTTTGTTTCAAGTTCAAATATTTAGTAATTTCATGAAAAGTACATTGAATTTTGAATACCATGCCACATCTCACTGTATTTATATTTGAAATCACTTTCTTGTGAGGATTCTGAAACATTATTTTCATATTCTTTACATTCACCTCACTTCTTGAGAGAACCAAACCATGCTTGATTTAACCAGAATTTGATCTATTCCTATCAAAACTTGAGGGTTTGAGGTACTTATGTTTAAATTATTGTGGCATTTGTTTGTTATTAAAGCCCCTATTTCAAAGAATACTTTTTCATAATGGCCTAACTTGAACATTTAATCCTTTTAGACCTTATAATCCATGCACAGCCTGTTAGTTTAGCCACATTACAAGCCAATTTTCCCTATCCAACCAACTCTTGAAGTGAAATTGCATAATCTAGTTGAGCTTAAGTGTAGGGGAATCTATCTTGTGTTGTGCTACCACATTCTGTGATACTTTGGGTGGAAAATTAAATTCTAAAGAGATGTTTTTTCTACTGATGAAAATAATTATATTTAAAGTTGTTCCTTTTCTGGAGCTTTCATGACAAGTGAAGCTATGCCTTTTCTGGAGCTTCTAATTAAGGTGGAAAGTTGTGCCTATCTGGGGCTTTCAAGAAAATCATGTTTGAGAAGATTGACATTTTTTATGCTGAAATAATGAATAGTGTAAACCTTTCATGACTTTTCATGATGATGGAGCTGAATTTATACTATGGGGGTTGAGGAGAATACCATATTTAAGTGAAAATTAGATTAATGCAATTTTGCTTCAAAAAGAGTCAAGCCCTCCTTATTCAGCCTCAGAATTTTTCACATCTAAATCCTACCAAACAAAAGCCACAGAACAACCCTGAAAATTCCTCATGATAAACATATGTCCTTGACTCACATGGGTGGAGATTTAGGAATTTATCAAGCCTACGGTGACCCTTGTATGAGTTTGGATGAGAAAGACATTGCAAAAAAATGACATTTGTGTGATAAGAGAAAATTCAAGTGAGGTAAGTGTTTTGTGCATGGGAGGATAAATAAAGTGGAAATATATTGAATAATATAAATTAAGAACTTGAAATAATTGTTTTTTATGAGGCATGATATCATTTTTTCTTGGTGTGTAATTGTTTGATCTCAAGGATATGTGTTTTAAAATTGGTTTTGATTTGATATTGATGTTTACTTGATATGAGATTTTGCTCAGGAGTGCAAAAGGGTAAGTGTGGGGGAGTTGATAAAACACTATTTTATTTAATATTTTATTGATAATAAATGATATAATTTCCTCAAATTGTGTTAAATATGTTCAATTAGAAATTATTTTGGATTAGATCATTCATTTGAATATTTGATGAAAATTTCAGTTTTACCCTTTCAAAAGCACTGTAGTATTTAAATCATAAATATTTTTATTTGAATTATGTGAACTTAATATTTTGTAAATGTGTTCCTTACTTCATTATATACAACTTTTATTCAGGAAACTTGGTAAAAAGAATGCATCTTGATGGAGTAATTGGTCCATAAAGTCAAAGGTGGGATGGAAACGCCAGAATGGAGAAGCTTCTGTATTTAAGCCATAAATCCTTCATCTAGGATTGTATTGAGCCCAAATTTTTAGATGAGATATAGGACCCATATACACACATATGATACTTCTAGAAAGCCGGCCAATTCACGCTTTTTGGTGGTAAAATGGGTGGTACAAGTTGGCATAAAATATTTGGCTGAGATTCCCCATTCACACTTGAAACCACTTTGAACCTAGCCTCCCCACCACTCTATAAATTGGTGTTTTTATCATTTTTTGTGGTTGGGACGTGCATTATGAATTTTAGGGCAGATGATAAGATGTTACAATCCAATTATCCAAGAAATTCAATAAGGGTAGATCTTGAATAAAGGATCCCTTCGTCGAAGCCCTATTCTTCTTCCTCATATTGTAATGTTTGTGTTTTCTTAATAAACTTCTTTGATCTTCTTTTATTCTTAATCTTTTCTTATATTTTGTTTAAATTTATTCTTCTCTTAATCTTACTAATTGAGTTGTAATTCTTTAGTATAAGCATTATTGGGTTATACCCATTAGAAACCTTTGCACATGCAAAACGCTTCTACGATGATTACGCCACCCATAGAATAGTAGTCTTTTAGTAATCGATATATATTATACCTTCTTCATTTAATTATTTTGAATAATTGAGATACTATAATTCACTTAATATGACCAATTAATTGTGTTTTTAAATTAGAAGAAACTAATAAATCAATTAAATAATTAACACAAAAACACGTGAGGTCGAGATTTTGTGTAAATTGTGAGAGCGCGGTCTTAATCGGTAATGCAAGACCACACGGGATAAATTTTTAGAGTTCAAATATAATCCCTAAACACAATTCATCCTCATTTCCAGAATGGATATGTGCTATAATTAACCACTTACCATAATCTAACCTTAGATCAACAATCAAAGCAGGGTGCTTCGATTGCGTGTTCCGAGGCTAGCCTAGGGTTTAAGTAATTTCATCTTTGTGGTTAAGTTAACTCTCGTAGGGTTAGAGGGTTAACAAATTAGGGGATCATAATTAAGTGGATATTTATTTAGATTATAATTATTAATAAGTAAATGAAGAGGTAGAGTTAGATCGATTACACCTTTTAAATATTGTCTAAAAAAACATCTTCTTGTTGTGTCTTTTTAATCAAACTTCATTTCAAAATTAAAAACAAAAAAAATACAATCTTCTTCCAGAAAACTTCTTCTAGATTTATAAACTATAAATAACCCCCATCCTTTAAACTAGTGTTTTAATTCTATTCTATTTTATTTTTAGAATACCTTTAATAAGTTGTTAAATTCACTTCCTCCTTTGAGAGACGATCTTGGTCAGCCACTCTGCTGCACCTAAGTACCCCAAAATCACACTAATCATTTGAGGGTGCCCACGACAGCGCTCTTTCATATTGAATAAGTAATATCTCACAAAAATGGAAGTGAGATGAGAAAACCTTTACCTTATGTCTGAATGTATTAAGTACTTTGCCTTAACATCCTGGATAATAAAATTAAATCCATTAATTAATTAATTTATAACCTTATATACATATATTTGATTAATTATAGTTTTATTAAGTTAATTTATGTTCTTATTGATAAGTTATAAGATTTAATTTTGTCATTACAAAGTGTTCGTTTTCTTGGTTTTCATAATCGGTTCACTTGTTTATAAGTAGTGGAGTTCATGTGGAATGGATATAATTCCCCAGAATTGATTTTATATGATACTAATGAAAATAAATATTATTAAATGGTCATATAATTTATTTTTTATATGGTATGAGTATGAGTTATTAGATGAAACATTAATGATAATCATTTAGATTATTTTGGCAGTATTTTGATTATTACGAACTAGTTTTGTCGTATGAATTAATATTATGTACATATATTGGTTACAGAATATTAAATATGTTATAATACATATATTATATTTTGGTTCAACCATAAAAATATTTTTAGGACCATTATTGAATTATAAATTTAAGAACTAAGGTTTGTCGTCCATAGAGGTTGTAAATTGGCACATTTAGGACAATGATTTCGTTTTTTAAATAAAAGAGAGAGAGTAAGAAGATTGATGATGAGCCTTCCATTAACATGATATAATTATAGTATATAGGTGATATTTTATTTATCATGATCATTTGGACATATGAGGTGAGGATAACATAATAATATAAAACAAATTGAAAATGAAATTAAAAGAAAAAGGGAGAGGGTTTACCTCTTGAAATATCCTCCTTGAGAACCTCCTTAAGGGAAGGGGTTTTGGTCTTTTGGAAAGACCAAGAGCTCATAGACATGGGGAGATACTAGGGAAGATTATTTGGGCAGAACTTTGAGAAGCTTCAGGGCTTATAGGAGTGAATATAAGAGGGAGTGAGTGGTGGTTTTATAGTGGAGGTTAGGAGTGATTTTTGAATATCTTATTCATTATTTTATTATTTTGCTCAAGACAAGAGATAGTGTTTGGTTCTTGTGACCAAAAATAGTAATAGGTACATATAAGTTAGAAATAATGGTTTCTTACATCATCCATGATGCAAGGAATGTTTTATTTAACATGTAATGTATATATACAGTAAATTATCATATTTCACTATTCACTAAAAATTCAAATATTTCAGAAAAATACCAAAAATTCACCATAACCATTTTTAGACATTTAGAATCAAAAAACAGACTCCATTTTATCAAAATAATTTTCTAAATATGAGAGATTTAACTTTTAATTAAAATCATCATTTACTCAAAAAATAGTATTTAAAATTAAAATTGGTTTTATAACACCCTAAAAATTAACTAAGGTCTCATTAAACTATCCTAAAATAATAGGATAATAAAATATTGATTTAGTAATATATTTTATGAAAATTAATTCTCGTTTAAATAAATTTATTAATTATAAAATGTTAATTAAATGTTTATTATTCGCAATAAAAATACCAACACTTAATTATTAATTCTATTTCATTTACAAGGTGCCTAAATTTTATTTATATTTTAAAGGGTGAGGTTACTCTTCATAAGGGTCATATTACTATTCATAAGGGTGGAATTACTATTCATAAGGGTTAAGTTACTATTCACCAAAAAAGTGAGTTGGCCCTATCAGACTCTAAATATCTTACTGAACGCAACTGTGTATGTCAGTTTTTCGAATTTCAAATCACAGAATCATAAAAATTATATTTATTGGCTAGGTTATAACAAAGTATTATTTCATAGAGACTCATTGTTTCATTCATTATATATTAAATTTATTTGTAAATCCTTGAGGTGTTACAAAAAAATCCATACCTACTGCCCTTCTATTGAATTAAATCTGTATAACTAGTTAGGATTCCCACCACAATGCATTTTTCTGGGATTTTAGGTAACATGATGCCTATTTTGGTCCCCCCCAATCTTCCACTGTAAATGGATTTCTATTTATGAATTTATCTTTCCCCCAATCTACCCTATAAATTGATTTTTATTATGTTATAATATATGTTTAGTTGGATAGTTAACCATATTTCTTTCATGAATATACAATTTTATGTTTGTATCCCTACAATAATGACTAATTTAGATCCCATTGTATTGTTGTTTCATAATGTGATTTTTTCATTGTTTATACATTCTTAGACTATGTTAGAGGTGTGACATGGTTATATTTCATTTGTTTATTATTTTTTATAAATTTTTAATTATTTAAATATTTTTTAAACTTTTCTAAATAGGTTAATTATTTTTTTAGCATGTGTTGATAGTGGCTACTTCCATGAGCTAAATTATTTCAGGTTTGATATTGTTTTCATTGATTAAATAGTTTCCATGTAATTTTCCTATGAAATAATATTCTAGAATAATGTAATGATATTTTAATATATAAATGTGGTTAAAGAATGTGTGTATGTGTAGATTCATGTTATTTTTGGGTTGGATTCATTTTACATTCATCCTTGACATGAAGGTTGACAAATATAAGTCTTTTTTTGTTTATCATTTTCTGTTAATTGAAAAAAAAATTTGTTCTCTGATATTTTTTATTATTATTAGAATTTATTCCCTATGACTTGGTTATAATTCTTTTTCTTCCATTTTTTATATTTATTTAACTATACAATGTTGGCTACCACTTATTTTTTGTATTCCCTTTTACATTATGATCATACCCACCTTGTGATAGTAGTGATATTACCTAGAGATTACAAGTATACTAAAATTTGTGGGAATTAATATAATATTTCTATCTTGCTAAGGAATATTTGATAAAAATCATTGAAAACCATATAATGCAAATATCACATAGGATAAGTGCTTTTGTAGAAGTGTATCATGTTGGAAAAAATCATTTTATGAAACTTATTTAATAATTTTTTCAATAATATAATAAACACTTCTTATTTTTTAAACTAATTATCATATGTGATAAGTACATAAACAATTTTAAACATCTATAGTCAAATATAATGTGAATCATTAAAAATTTGGTTAAGTAATCCATACATAGAATAATCACCAAAATATTCTAATGGCAAAGAAAATCTCCCCAATAGGGATCCCATAATTCAAGAACCATAACTATTTCATTAGAGAAACATATAAATTATATAATTCATATGAAAAATATATTGAACTCAATAGTATATGATATCTACTAAGAGTTTTTACATATAGGTTTGAGTATAATAACGCAGTAGGATATTCCAAGAATATTCACTTATAGTGAATACATTAATACAAAAATATGTATTTGTAAAATAGTTTCACAAAATTGTTATTGATAAAGGTGTACTGTAACATATTTTAAAACAATTAATAAATAAATATTATAGAGTATGAATAGAAAATTGACTGTAAATTTAAATTTAATAACATAGAATATATTATTTTACATTCCATTTAATATATTTGTTATGATTTTTTTATAAACACGTTATGATTATTAGTTTTTATCTCACAAAAAAAACATATCATGTTAAGTCATTTTCTAGATTATTTATTTAATGTATGTTTATTTTCATCAGAATGGATATTAGTTGGATATATAATATTGATTGGATCATTGATGAGTTTCATAATAAGTTATGATATTTTTTGGACTTTTCATTCAATAATGATTTATATAGAAAATTGATTTAATGCCCATGTTTTGATTTGGAAAACCATAGTTAACTCATGAGGAAGTGGGTTACCATATCACTAAAAATGGTTTCCAAAAAAATATCATGTGTGGTATCACAATGTATAAAATTCTCAAGTGGGTGATGACATTGATTCATTGATATAATTGGAATGAAAAAATTAATTTATGGTCAGTTTCCACTTATTTTTCAACAAAACTCATCATATATACCAGTGAAAGAGGAAAAGAACAATGGAACATAGTTTTTGTCTATTTATCAGAATGATAATGTTGAGTGTGTTCAAAAGATGATGAAAGATTTGAATACCCCATTATATCAAGCATGTGGAAATGAATATTGGAACATAGTTTTTGTTTGTTGACTATATCCTTGAATTTATTAAAGATTTACTACTTGATAATGCATGTATTCAAGAAAATGATTACATGGAATCAAAGTTGGTTGAAAATTTTTGATTTTCATCTACTAAGATCCATGCTTTCCCCAAATATTATTGTTTGATCTGGAAGGAAAATACATATTTGAGTCTATGAAATTAGTGTGTTACATCAAGGTGGAAGACTAATAATGACAAAAATAAATCCCACATATCATAGAAAGTGATGTGTCACTTTCCTTTAATTCCCAGGATTCAAAAAAAATTTATGTCAAAAAAATGGTAATAAATATGAGATTTAATGAAGATAAAAGAAATAGGGATAATGATGAAATAGTGCATCATGAAGATGGTTTAGCTTGGAAGAAATTTTATAGGTTACATCCTGATTTTATATATGGCACACAAAATGTTATATTAGGATTATCATGTGATGGTTTCAACCCATTTCTCTAGATGCATACTACACATAGTACTTGGCCTATTTTTAATCACATTTATAACTTTCCGTCATGGATGTGTATGAAGAATCTATTTACTATTATGATTATATTGATATATTGACCCAATTATCATGGAAATTATATTATAATATAATTGAAAACATTAATATATTAGTTAAATGGAATTTGGATCATTGGTGTAAAAGCATATGATGTATTTAGGAAGGAGTAATTTATGTTTCATGCGGTGTTATTATGGATGATAAAAGATTACCCTACTCATGGAATGATGTTTTTTTGGAGTAAAAAATGTAAATTATCTTGCCCTATTTGTTTAAAAAATATGTATTCCTAGAGATTAATGTTTCTATGAACTTTCATATTCCTAGGGAATCAAAAATTTCTAATGATGGATCATCTATACAGAAAAAATCAGAGATTGTTCGATAATGTTGTAGATACATATGAAACACCTCAACAAATTTTAGGGAATGATATTTTTAAATATCTTAATGGTTTGAATTTTATTACTAGAGAGAGTAAATAAAATTCTAAAAATCAAAGGAATGTTAATTCAAATTCCAATATAAATTGGAGAAATAAAATTATATTCTTTGAGATTTTTTATTGGTCAGCGAATTTGTTTGTATTATTTCTTGTATGTAATGCATATCGATAAAAAGTTTTGTGAAATGTTACTTTATACTTTTTAAATTTCAAGGTAAAAAAAAAGAAAATTTGTGGTCACGTTATGATTTGATGGATTGGGGCATAAGACCAAGTCTACATCCTGATTTAATTGTACATAATAAGTGGAAAGTCCCTTTTTCCTATTTTTAGATGATAAATGCTGAGAAAAAACAATTATGTTAGGTCTTGGAAAGTTTAAAGGTTTTATATGGTTATTCAAGTATCATTTTGAAAAGAGTTAATACACAAGATGTGAAACTAAAATATCTTAAACCCATGACTACCATATCTTGTTACATAAGTTGATTCCCATTGTCATTTGACATTTACTTTCACATAATTTTAGAGTTTTTGTGATTAGATTATTTCATTTTTATCAAGACCTTTTCCCTAAAATATTGAGTAAAACTGTTGTTCAAAAAATGAAGAGAGATTCACCTATTATTCTTTGTGAATTATAGAAAAAAATCACCATAATTTTTCACATGTTTATTACATTTTATTGTGCATGTGAGAAATAAATATCATCCTGAAGTCTCTATTGTGAAAGGCTATTTATCATAAGAATTCATGGATTTATGTTCATCATACTTGGATAACGTCACTATGAGTTCTAATAATCTAATGAGAACTGAAGATGAGAAATATGATCCCATTGAACCTACATTTCATTCACTTACCCAAATAAGGAGAATATCTGGATCATACTCATTGTGTACTTTAACTACGGAAGAGTGGGAAATGGATCATCATAAAGTATTATTCAATTGTGGTGTGATCAATGATTATATTAAGTAAGTAAACTAATAAATATGTATTTTTTTTCTTTGTGTGATTTTTTCATAGATTATGGAATTTTAAAGCTTTTATATTTGTGTAGAACATTTAGAAATTATAAAAAGAAGACATCATTCTCTATCTATTAAGAGGAAGGAACAATTTCATAGCAAAGAATTTTTTTCTTGGTTAAAGTCAAAGGTAGTATATTCATTTTTTTACATAACTTAATCATATGAATCTTTTTAATATTTGATATTGGTATCTTTAAAGTTCTAATTTTACTAATGAATGGTTTATTAGATAAAATAAGGGAATTTTCATTTGGTCCAAACAATGTGGTGCATGATTGTAAGGCAATGGATGTCAATGTATTTACATTTTTTATAAATATTTGGGCAAAAAAATGGAAATGAAGCATAACAGTGTCACAGTAAGTGCCATAATAGATTGTTATGTGAGTTCATCCAACAAGAAACCTCTATCAAAAAATATATCATATTATGAGGTTTTCAAAAGAATCATTTTATTAGATTATTATGCACATGACCGTGTTGCGATAATGAAATAAAAGCAGTTTGATTCAATGATACGATAAGGAATGCATATAGATAACTGTAGATTTTGAGTGATTGATATGAAAATTAATCTTCATACTGATGAACCTTATATTCTTGCATCATAAGCTAGACAGGTGTTTTATGTAAATGACATGTTAAAAAAAGTTGGTGTTATTGTTGATGTAATTACAAGAAATATTTTTTATGGATTCATGGATTATAGTGATTTTTTGGATGAAACTATTGGTATTTATTCGAATGTTTAATTTTATGACACAAACAATTCAATTGTTAATATAGATTGTGAACTAAAAATTATAATAGAGAACATATAGCATTAAAACATTTTTAATTATTTACTTAATATTATTTCAATATTCTATGTGTTTTTTTAACTTTCATACATGATATAGAATTATTTTTTTAGTTACAATGAATAAATTGTAAATGAGTTTTCATTGTGGTAATTGAATATAAAAATATAAATAAATTGTTATTTTTAAGTTGATGAATCCTTGATTTAAATAGAATTTTTTGTTTTTTCATTTATTTTTTAAACCATCCAGATATACTATTTAACATTTTTATTATTTTTATTTATCTTAGAATACTATTTTAAATTTCCAAGTCAGAATTCCTGATTATGGAGATGTTATAAGGAGAACAGTGTAGAGAAATGAACAATGAATTATAGAATTACGCATGTCTCCTATGATCACCATTGTAAGTACATTTTATGTTTGGATGGTATTCATTTTCATAATATTTATTTTTTTTATCATTTGTTTTATTTTATCATCCATGTTATTTTAGGACACTTCATTAAGGAGATGATTAGATTATACTATGAAGGATAACAATATGGTGGGGGTACTGGTACGACTGATTCTATGGTTCAACCTACCACCATACCACTTCATTCACCAAGAGGTGATCAAGTTCAGCCTCCCTTCATGTTTCCTCAGTCACCAAAAATTCATCCTCAGATTATGACATCTCTTTATTTTCCATACCCACCTCTTATGTATCCCTTTCCACCTGAACTCACATAGAATGGTAGTGCTCAAACTCTCATCCCTCCTTATTACCCATTCCCACTATCCATTGTACATGGAACTAATCCTCTATATATCCCACCATCATATCCATATCCATATCCAATTTCATCTGTATAGGGCTATCCATAAGGTTTTTTCCCTCCATCATTATATTTATCTTCATCGACTATACAGATTACTATTGTTGTAGATATCCCATATCTCACAGAGGATACTCCCCCTCCTCCAAACATGGCACTCTAAGGGACATCAGATCCCCAATCTACTGGTATGTGTTTAAAAATTACTGATAACGATTAATGATAAATTCATATATATTATTTTCATTCACTAATTATTTTTCATGATTTGTTTCATCCTCTTCCATATAACGAGGTTGCACAAAAATATGAGAGGTCTGGAATCGAAACACACAAATTATGGTTCAATATGACAAGGACAACATTATCATTGGAAAAATTGGTAAAGAATGTAAAATTTTTATAGGTTCCCTTAATAAACATAGAAATATCATTTTGGTTCAAGCAATAACTTATAGGGATGTTGGAGACTAAATAAATTAAAATGTCTAGGTTGATATTTGGGTAAGTAATGTTAATAAACTTTTATATATATTAATTTATAATATTTTTTTAACAAATATTTTTTCCAATGGAACTCTGATATAATTTTCCTGATGGAAAAAATTCCAGGGCCTCAAGGTAATGTAATTTGGTGAAATGTGGCAAGCATACAAGTATGACTTTTATGTTGTTTGGAAAGAGAGAGTTGATACTGAGCTTGAAGAAATATTGATCATTCCTAATTTTCCAATATCACAATACAGAGAGATAATTAGGTATTTTAAGGGTCCAAAGTTTAAATTACTGGTTAAATTTATATATATAATCATTTATTTATTTGAAAATAATTTTTAAAGTATGAATTACTTATTTTATTAATATTAATGCAATTATATAATTTTTTATAGGATAAATCTAGAAAAAATAAAATAATTAAAAGTGCAATGAAATACATTCACACTCTTGGAAAAACTTCTTTCCTAGATCATGAGAAAGAAAATATAATTTAATATTTAAAATATTCAACTTTATTTGCTTGAAATATAGATTTATTACCATTAAATTTTTATTGGTTTGTCAAATTGGTTTGTTTTTTATAGTTTAATGTTCTTGGACATAGCCGTTGTTCTTCCATACTACTGTAGAATAATCAAAACACTCATAATTCCACCTTTATCCCTAAATTAATCACCTTTAATTCCCTATAAAGAAAATAGAAAAAACAACATATACATGTTTAAGATGGTTTCTCTAACACATGAGTGAGATCCATAAGGGTGATATTTGTTACTCCACCTATAAACTCCTTCAATTTTATATCCATTGTTATGAGAACTTTTCATGATTTCTAAATTGGTATTCTATACTCTAATCTCCTTAGTAAGAATGGTATTATTATTCCATTTTACATTATACTTTTATAGGATATATTATTTCAAAATAGCTTGATCTTCTTGTTCCTTTCATCTATAAAATCATCATCATCGCTTCATTTTTTGTTCCTAATATTTTTTGGTATTATTTATTTAAATTAATTTGGAACAAGATTGATTTATTTGAGCTAGCATATATAATCACAATAAACAACTTTATTGAAATTTTCAGATAGATTTTCCAAGCCTCTAAATTTTTCATAAAAGAAATAGAATTAATGTCTACCTCTTTATCTTCCATGAATTGAAATTTTATACCAAAAATTAATACCATTTTTTCCTAACCTTTCAAAGAGCTAATAGTAGTTAATGAATCTTTTATTTCTTCTTTGATAAATAATCTATCCAACTTTATTACCTTTCAATTTGTAAACAATTTTATATTTTAGTAGAGAATATTTTTAGGCATTGGATTTCTTACTATTTATCATATCCATGTTTTATATAGTGGTGAGTTTCTCATAATTTTGGTCAACCCGTATTTGTCTATAATTTTCTTTATTAACTATACTATTCATGAAAATAAAAATAGCACAAACAATATTTTCTAGAACAAATGGTGCATTTTTCTTTAATCCTACATTATTGTTATCATCAGATAATTTCAAACTCTTTATTCCAATGAATAGAGTTCTTCTAACATATAGTCCATCCCATTATTGAGAAAATACTCATGTAGTCTAGTCCTTACACTAAAATAAATCCATCAATCAATAAATGATGTTTATGATTATTTAAAGATAAATAATTTAGAAAAATATATAGATAAATGTATGAACACAAAAAAAATATCATTAAAAATAGATGATCCTAACAAATCAATCATCCTTGATTAATAGTTATCAATACAAAATATGTTTTTCCATCTATGTTTTATAAAAACCATAAAAATATTATTGTTCTGTATGGATAAGTCATATTCAAAATCCTAACTATTATTAACTCACATTATTCTATATAAAATAAACTTGTATATGATATCTCGTTCCATTACATGCCTAATTCTGTATCCATATCCTACAATTTTTATAAGATTTTTTCATAGATCAAAATATATAGCATGTCCATTTCCACCATGGTATCACTATTTTCTTTAAATATAGTCATTATTATAAAATAGGGGTGTCAATATTCAAATATTGTTTTCTTTATTTTTTTACCTAGAAAAAGGCATTGAATATCGAGGGTCGTGTTCTTATCTCTACCTTGTTTTGTACAATAAGGTAAAAGAGAGATGGTATTGTGGTAAATATCACCACCTAGGAAATGATTGTAATTATATTTCAATTTCTTTAATTTTTACTGAATTTAACTCTTTATCTTATTTTACCATTTTAATTTATGTTATATATGACTCGTTAGATTTATTTAGAGGCATTAGAATAAAAATAACTAGATAATTTGGGATCAAATGATCATTTGCATCTGGTATGGGAGATGAACATCATCGAAGAGTGTATTGTCAGCCTAGGAAGAAGATTTTACCATCTAGATACTGGTCTTCTGGCAGTTTTTCTTCAAGTACCGGTTCTAGTATGGTCGTAAAGGAACAAATGAATGTCGCAATCAAATAAGCAACTTAAAAATAAGAAGAAGATACTCAACATCAAAATATGATAAATGAATAGATGATGAAATCTATATTTTCTCTTTCTTATACACTTACACCTAAGGCTACCATGGTGGTTGATGCTTGTTTGATGATGATGTGTTCTATTTATGAATATTCCTATGCTCCTATTAATTTAGGTGCAGATGCTGATGTTGATGCCCTTGATGATGATGATGTTGGTGGTGTGAGAGAAGGTGGTGATGTTAGTGTTTATGTGGGAGATTTTGATGAGTGTTGTAATGGTTCTGGTGATACTGATATTGAGTCTCGTTTTTTATGTAAACTATATTATTGGTTTATAGGTTCAATTTTATTATGCAGTTTTATTTTATTATGGTGATAGTGATTTGTATTTTTGTATTGTTAAATTGTATTTTGTTGTGTGTTTGGTGATTTGGTGTTTGTTTTGTTTCTGTAGGAGCGGTAGAGAAGCTATTGTTTATTATTACTGGAATGAAAAGCTATAGCCACAATTTTTAATCATTATTATAGGAATATTTCCATGGTTACAAATAGTGGATATAGCCTTTAACTAAGTGGACATGGTAGAAGTAATAGCCACGATTGAGGTTTGTGGAAATAGCTTCGTCCACATTTCCATGCCTATAAGAGCCATGTCCAGCTAGACCATGGCTATTACATATAGCCATTATTTAGGTATCTATAGCCACACTTTTGTAATGTGACTATAGATTAATTTTATAATAGTGATTTATTCTTACAAACCTTGCTGGGTTGTTTACAGTGATACCCATTTTCACATGACATCAAGAAAAGAGTTCTTTACATCTTACAACCTAGGTAATTTTGGGATTTTAAATATCAGCAATGATGGTCATGCTAACATTATAGCTATAGGGACTATTTGTTTAGAGACCAATACATGTATTAAGATGATTTTAAATAATGTTTAACATGCCCTTGAGGTTCTTATGAATCTCATTTCTACCAATGTTTTGGATGACGGTGATTTTGTCGGTACTTTTGGAGAAGGATATTGGAAGCTTTTGAAGGGTTCATTGATAGTGTCTCGAGACAAGTAGTCAGGTTTATATTACATTGGAGATTTTGTTTCTGTTGATACTTCTTGCATGCTTGAGTACAGTGTTTCTTTAAAAGTATGGAATAAGAGGGTCAGCCACACTGGTGAAAAGGGACTTGGTTGTCTGGCCAAGAGAAATTTTCTTCCAAGTATAAAGGGTGTCAAATTGGAAGCATTTGATCACTGTATGACTAGAAAATAGATCAAGGTTAGTTTCAACAGTTATTCTTTACATAGAAAGTCCCAAGAACTTGAGTTAGTAAATTATGATGTTTATGATCCATTGAAGTCTAAGATTCTCTGTGGATGAGTTTATTTTGTTTCTTTTATTGATAAATATTAACACAATTTTTGGGTTTCTATTTTAAATGACAGAAGTTAGGTGTTCGGTACTTTTAATCGGTTTCGGTTTTATGTTGAAAATGAAACTTGAAAGAAGTTAAAATTTAATCACACCAACAACGGGGGTGAGTACTGTAGTATTTTTTTAGTATTACATGCAAAAAGGTACTCGAAATCAAAAGATCTCTCCTAAGACACCTCAAATTGATGGTGTAGCTGAGAGAATGAATGGGACTTTTATAGAAAAAGTTCTATGTTTACTTTCTGAATCAAATATTCCTGGACATTTTTTGGATGAGCCTTTATTTACTACTACATATATTATCAATTTATCACCTATATTTATTTTTCAGGAAAACACTTCTGAAAGGTTTTGGTATGGAAAAGAGATCAAGTATGATCACTTTCATGTTTTCAATTATAAGGCCTTTGTACATGTTCCAAGATATGGGATATCCAATTTGGATAGAAAGACACAACAATGAATTTTTATTAGCCATTAGCATGATGAGTTTGAGTACAGGTTTTATTATCTTGTTTTTAAGAAACTTTTTTTTATGTTGTGATGCAGTGTTTATCTGATGTTGGTTGTTTGATGCATGTGATGGTATCTACTAGAGCTGATGTAGCTCATGCAGTTGGTGTGGTCAGGCGTTATCTATCAAATCTAGGTAGAGAACATTGGAAATGATTGAATTACATTTTTCAATATATTTGTGGTACTTCTAATCTAAGATTGTATTCTGGTAGTGGAAAACTAATGTGTTGTGGTTTTACATATTTAGATTTAACAGAAGATATGGATTTGAAGAGGTTAACTTTAGGATATTTGATCGCTTTTGCAAAGAAAATTATGCTTCGACGGTCTAGATTACAGAGATGTGTTGTTTTTTTACCACAGAGTCTGATTTTATTGCAGCTATAAATGCATGCAAAGAATTGTTATGGATGCAAAATTTCATTCATGAGCCAAATTTAAATTAGTACAAGTATGTTTTGTTTTGTGATGGTTAAAACGTCATTTATTTAGGAAAGAATCTTACTTTTCATGGAAGATCAAAACATATTGATGTGCGCTATCATTGGATATGTGAAGTCCTCAATTCAAGATAGTTAGAGTTCAAGAATATTCACACGGATGATAATGAGTTAGATATATTGATCAAGATTTTATAAAAAGGTAAATTTGAGACTTGCTGACTGATTATGGGGTTGGAGGTGATCCCTGGTTGAGTTAGAGGGGGAGTTTGTTGGGTGTCCTCTCCCTACAGGCTCTCAAGTGACATTTTAAAAAAAGAAACAAAAGGAAAGAGGGTGGTTATGTCTTTCAAGGACAGATGGACAGGTGCGACTCTCTCTATCCATGTCTCTTGCTTGTGGTTAGGGTTTTAACCTGATTTTGGATCTGTAACTGACATGTTATTTTGCTAGTCTGATTAGCCTTTATTCTGATCCTGATGATTTTTTTGTACCTTTTCATTTGGACGGCGAACCTCTGATTTGTACAGTCAGGTTTTTTATTTTGATTTATTTCTCAAGTTTCGTATTTTTTCATTACATAGCTTACAATCAGATATGTTTTTTTGCAGTTGATCGTATTTTATAGAGTATTACTTTTGAGATACTTATCAATTTTTGTGATTTTATGTCATGTACTTATTGATTATTAGGGAATATGATTTCTGAACTAAACACCTTGGTTTTTCTTTTTTCAGATTTTCACATTAAAAAAATGTGTCAGCTGCTTAATTTTTCAGCATGTATCTTGGGTCCAATTATTTTTTATATTTATAGGGAAAATAAAGAAATTTCATTCCTATATCCCTTGGTATTTTTATTGAGTTTTTTTAATATAATTTTTTTATAAAAAATTAAGAAAATAATTTTAGGTTAAATTTTTTTAAAAAAATAAGTTGGAAAGACGTTGCCTCCCTCAACACCTTTGAGGTGTTTGGGTGGAGGCCAAAGGAGTTAAAGTGGGTAATGTCTTTGGCCTGGGGTAAATGCAAAAGGCGTTATCCCCTTAATGCCTTTGGGATGAACTTTTTTATTATTATTTTGTTTATATATATATATATATAAAGAAAATGAAAATTTTTAGCAGAATTTAACTGCTATTTAATATTTAACATTAGTGTAATTAAAGCAGACTGTAATTATGTCAAAAAGCCCCACTCAAAACTCCCTTTTATAAGGGGGTTGGCCTGGAAATCCTTACGGATTTATAATGTGGGATTCAAGTTTTCTTTTCCCTGTGCAGAATTAATATTATATTATCATTAATAATTAGAACTTAATTAATAATAAATATTAATTACTAATAAATAATTATAATACATAAATAATAATACATAAATAATAATTAATTATTAACATTTACTATTAAATATTAATAATTAACTAATTATTATTAATAATATTAATAAAAAAAATTAATATATAACTAATTAATTATTAACAGTTAATAGCCATTAAATAATTAGTAATTAAACAATATTTAATTACTTATTAATGATATTAATTTGTAATTAACTAATTAATTATTAATTAATTAATAATTATTATTAATTATTATTAAACAACTACTAATAATTAGCATTAATAATAATGATTTAATTATTAATTAATTATTTTAAAATTATTATTAATTGATTAACTAATTGTTTCTAATTAATATTAATTACTAATAAATATTAATTAAATAAAATTATTTACTATTTAATTATATTAATTTATAATAAATATTTATTAGTAATTAATATTAGTTACTAATAAATATTTAAAATTATTATTTATTAATCAATTAATAATAATAATATAATTATTAGTTATTAATTAATTGGTAATTATAAAATATTTAATTACTTATTAATCATGTTAATTACCAATTAACTAATTAATTAATTAATTAATTCTTATTAAACAATTACTAATAAATAGATGGGAACATGACGGGAGCCTCTCTCTCTACGCTTCAAGGACGATTAGGGCTTTCCTCTGATGGCTTCCTCGTTCACTATCCCTTTGGCTGAAGATTTTCTTTTACATGGGAGATTTGATAGTTACAAATCGGTCGATGTTGATTAGGGGGAAAGAAGCTTGCTTGTGGTGGGATCTTCTCTAATGTTTCACGCTCCGGATCTAACTGCTCTTTCTCCCTCTTCAAAGATATTGTTGTTGGAGGTCCCCGATGCAAAGGGAATGTTGCGCATGTGAAAGCAGATCTAGATGAAATCTTGAAGTGGTTGAAGAAAGGTAAGCACTCCATTATCGCTCAGCTTATCTTGCCAAAGGGTTCCAAACCATGGAGAATTGGTGAACTTGTCTCTCATAAATCTAGGGTTTTTCAAATTGGAAAAGCATCTCTTTAGGTCGTGTCTTTTTTCATCTTCTCTTCCCGTCTGAGGATTTCAAGATGAAAGTGTGAGGCTTTAGATCAGTGACTCTCAAATTAGGTTTTCTTCACATTTGGGAGTGAGATCGCCACTTCAATCAGCTGGAGGTATGTAATTCTTTCATTCACACGTGGGTCAAAGTTCATGGTCTGAATTGTACGCTTTGGCACCCACGAATTCTATACAATATTTCACTAGCTATCACCACCCCCATAAAAAGGGATAAGGAGACTGAATTGGCTTGGTTCGAGCATTACACTCGCTTCCTGGTTGAAGTAAATTTGAGTTCAACGCTTGTTGATAAAGTTTTTCTTTTAACGGAAGATAGTGAATTTGATTTGGGGATTGAATGTGAAAAAATCTATCAATACTATTCAGATTTTAGGATAATTGAACATGATAGGTCGAATCGCAGAAGGTCTGTTACCTGCTCCTTTTTCTCAGCAAGAGGCCATGAGGAGAGTCGGTGTTTTGAGAAATAAAAATGTATGAAATATTCTGGCTTCAATCCACAAGGTGTTGTGCAGGGTAAGAATGGAGGGGTTGTGTGCCAAGGAGGTCATGCACTTGACAATGCTTTTGTTGGAGATGTTTTCCCTCCAACATAGAAGATCTCTCATGAACAGAGGGATCCCTTTCGACCCTCTGCTGATACTGAAGTGGAAGGAGCTTCCGCAAGCCCAGCGAATATTCACTCCTCTGAATTGGTTTCTCATAAGCTTGTAGAGGATATCATTTTGGCAGCAAGTGTAGATGGGTAGAGGCAGTCCTCATGCAAAAAAAATGTGGGCGGATATTGTAGCTGAAGCGGACACTGAGTAGCTGCTGACACCCAATGTTAATTATTTTGAATTTGTGCCTGAAAATGTTGACTTATTTGATGGTCAAACTGAATTTGAGGCTAATGTACAGGAAGAAGTGGATGATGAATTGCGGCAGAAGTGTTCTTTAACCATGGTCACGAGTAAATGAAAGAACAAAATGGAGTTTGTCTCTAATAAATTCATGGAGATTGATTCTTAGACTGACACTAAGGGCAAGAATATCTCTACTGATGATAACGGTTTCCAATTGGTCACTCACAGGAAGGCCATTTCGCTCGGCTCTTTACTTAAGTCTGGACCAACAAACGTAAGGGAGCAACATGCTACCTTGGAACCCTGAAGGAAGGCATGGTGCTGAGCATGGAGCGGCCCTTGACTCCACCAGATTTTGGTAAAAATCACTTTAGTCTGCTTGATATATTAAACAAATTTCGTGAGGAATTTGGTAATGCTCATGGATTTATCCGAGTTGAAGGGCATTCATTGAAGGGCTCCAGCATGTTTCGAGAACAGGACCCTCATCCCCTTGAGGATCCCCACCGGTGATAATATTGATATTCGAGTGGATGATGATAAATGAAGACAACTCAAAACCTGGAAGATAGGTCGTTATCTGAGAGGTGAAGGTGGTGGTCGTTCCCGTAGATGGATAATCTGATTTGTCCTTTTGTGGCGGTGGGTGTCATTTGACTTCGGATCCCATCTTCCCCTATACTATGTTGTCATTTTATTTTCAATAAATTTTGGAATCATGGGCTAAAACATATGGTTCGCCCAGCCTTGAAAATTACTAATAACTATTTAAAGTTATTACTTTGCTACTAAATATTAATAATAGTGATTAAATTATTAAATTACTAATTGTCAATTAAATAATTATTATAAATTTAGTTAATGCAAATTAATATTAATTACTAATCAATATTAATTAAATAATACTATTTACTATTTAATAATATTAATTTATAAGAAATATTAATTACCAAATAATATTAATTACCAATAAATATTTCAAATTATTCTTTAGTTACTAATTATTTAAAATAATATATATATTGTACAGAAACTCTAACTGAACTATACAATTAAAGCTCTTTTTAGTGTAGCCCATCCCCCATGGGTGTACCAAGTCCTAGGTCTCGAATGCTAACCACAACCCAACTAGGTAAAACTGGTCTTCATGCGCTGCCCTGCACTGTCGAGACATTAAATCGCATGGTGTGAAATTACCTCAACTGAAACCTGCAACCAGTGGGAATCGAACACTGGACCTGAACCTCAACCCTAACCATTGGGCCACCCAGTGGGGGCAATAATAATATAATTATTAGTTATCAATTAATTAGTAATTAAATAATATTTAATTAGCAATTAATACTATTAGTTACTAATTAACTATTAATTAATTAATTAATTAATTAATTAATTAATATTATTAAATAATTACTAATAGATATTTAAAAATATTATTTAGTTACTAAATATTAATAACAATGCTTAAGTTATCAAATTACCAATTATTAAATAATTATTATTAAATTATTATTAATTAATTAACTAATTGCTGCCAATCAATATTAATTACTACTAAATTTCAATAACTAATAAATTTTAATTAAATAATATTATTCACTATTTATTAACATTAATTTCTAATAAATACCAATTACTAATAAATATTTTCAATTATTATTTAGTTACTAATTATTTATAATTATAATTACACAGTTATTAATTATTAATTAGTTATTATCAATATTATTTATTAGTAATCAAATATTATTTATTAAATAATTAATTAAAACCTATTAATTAATAATTAATATTAATTATTAATTATTAATTATTACTAATTATTAATGATAATATATTATTAATTTCGTACATGGAATGAGGAATCTGAATCCCACATTGAAAATTCATAAAGATTTCAGGCAACCCCCTATAAAAAGGAAATCGAGACCGTTTTGATTACATTAATAATGAATATTAAATATTAGTTAAATTTTACTAAAACAAAATTGTCATATATAACAACAAAACAAAAATAAAAAATTTAAAACTAAAGAAAAAAAAAGTTCACTCCAAAGGTGTCGCCCTTTTAATCAATGTCCAAAAACCCCAAAATCGACTTATTTTTAACGCGTTTCCGACTTATTTAAAAAAAAAAATTAACCTATGATTATTTTATTATTTTTTTTACGAGAAACTTATATTAAAAAAGATCTCAACCCATTGATAGCCTTTCCCCATCATCCCTTCCATGATCGAGATCGAATGGATGATGTCTCCACGTACCATATCCCTGACAGAATTTCGTTAAGCGCAACGATGCTACAGTGCTTTTGCCCCCGCCTTCCCGTCCCCGCCCACACCAAAAAAGATCCAACCCCGCCAAATCAAACCCTGGATATCCAAGCCGAAGTTCGAAAATAACTCTATATAATCGGCATCACTCTCGGCTCACCCTTCCCGTTCATCACTCCAATCTCAATTTTCCGTCCTGTCTGGTTCGATTCTACAGGTAATTCCGGGCTGGAGCCGTCTGGATTGAAAATGGTGTTGAACCGCGACAGCGGCTTTGTATGGATGCATCCGAGGAGCCAGGAGGAGGACGAAGCGGGAGAGAACGACCCCGACGCTATCGAAAACGAGATGGCGAGTAGCCTTCCGATGCCTCACGAAGGCTTTCGCAGTGGCAATGACGACCCGTCGTCTCTGTTTCATCCTCACCATGGTTTTGATGGGGACATGAATAGAAGCAATCGAGAAGCAGATCAGTATCAAGCCGCGAGGGAGAGCGTGTTCTTGCACTCAGGCACTGCGGACTCCTCGTCATCCTGTTGGCCGTCCTCTGTTTTCTCGAGCGGCCACAAGTCCTGTGTCCCGTCGTTTCTCAACGCAGGGCTGCTCGAACCATTGCCTGAAAATCAGGGGTTCAATCCTCCCCTTTCGATGAGAAGTGAAGACCATGGAGGTTTCACTGGATACGAGGGGACGACGGCCTCCTCTGATTTGGGTTTCATTTCCCAATTTCAGGACACCCATTTGCTTCCGCTGGACGGAAATAGCGGGGGAGTCGCCGGCGGTGGTGCGCCTGCCTTCAGTCCACCGCTTGGTTTTCTTGAATTCGTTGACTGCTCCATCGATTCGGTTTTCCTGAACGGCAGGTCTAAGGCATTGAGACCTCTTGAAGCATTCCCACCGGCGGACGCCCCTCAGACGCTTTACCAGAAAAGAGCCGCCCTCCGACAGAATTCGTTCCAGAATATGACCGATTCTGGATTTTCCGGCCAAAGATGCGTTGAATTTCCGGTAGGGACAGTCGGAGGCGAGAAGGGCAAGATGCCGAGGGAGGGGGATGAAACGGGGAGGTCGAGCGAGGTGGACGAGGGGAGCATCGGTGCTTCCGGGTTAATATCCGACTCAGAAGAGGCAAAGGAGAATCACAGCGACCACGCCAGGGAAGCGAGCTATGGAGGCGATCAGAAGGAGAAGAAGAAGAAAAGGATGCCCGCCAAGAACCTGATGGCAGAGCGGCGCCGGAGAAAGAAGCTTAATGACAGACTCTACATGCTGAGGTCCGTCGTGCCAAACATCAGCAAGGTGAGATTGGTCCTCCCGGGCTTCTCAAAATCTGGTCCTCTTTAAAGCTACCTTCAGTAGAGATTGGAGGCATGAAATTATAGCACCCATAGCTGAGACATTCCATCACGCGAGCTTTTGTTGCAGTCTGGGCAGCCTTCTCAGATGGCCCCTTATAATTAACATGCGTTTCTCTCGTGTTGATAGATGGACAGAGCTTCCATCCTTGCCGATGCTATTGAATACTTGAAGGAGCTGCTTCAAAGGATTAAGGATCTCCACGACGAATTAGAGTCCATTGCTACGGCCCCCCCACAGCCATCTATGGCAGGCTTTCACTCTACTCCTACCCTGTCGGCATTTCCCCCTTGCATCAAGGATGAACTCTGCACAAATTCAATGCCGATTTCTAATGACCAGCCTGCAAAGGTAAGTTTTATATATAAATTTTTACTATTGATGTGTGAAGTTCGAATTAATCCATGAATTTTCCATGCCAAAATTGATAGATAATCTGACAAGAACTTCTATCCCAACACTCCATTTGTCTTTTTTTAGGCATGATGGATTTGTTCCTTCTCTAACATTTGATGCTCAATACCCCTGATAGTTGTATGTTAGAGAGGTGTAACACCTCTAATTATGTTGCTAAATTTTACTTCTTCCACTGACTAATGATTCGTTTTTTGCTTTGTTTTGTGTGAAATTGGTTCTGGTGAAATATATTTGTTAATTTGGCTTCCATGGTCTGACAAAATCAGCCTCTTATGGATTGAAACTAAGTGGAATGTCAAACTGTTTTTTTAGGCATAATAGATTTGTTCATTCTCTTCCATCTACGTAGTTGTAGAACTGAGCACCGTTTGATCCCACTTACTGAAAACAGCATATAGCACTCATCACTTATGGAAATATGCTCCATTTAGTGGTGTACGAAAAATCCATAAAATCGCAAAACCGATCCAACCCAATTCTACTCACCTGCAAAACTGTAAAATTATAAAACTGTAAAACTACCTTAGACATGGTGAGTCCATTTTTTTTCCCAAGAGTTGGGTTGGGTCAGGTGGTGGGGTGACTTTTTTAGTTTGGTTGACCCAACCCGCTCGCCTTATGCATAAAATTCTTTTATATGATCAGTTCTAACATTTTTAATTGAAATTTGATTCGGTATAACTAATCTTAGACATGAAAGATCTTCTCCCGTTGAATGATTAGTGTTGAAGATGATATTGTTAATGAATGATTACTTTTTTTGTATGTCGTGTTCTTCAATGATTGGAGTTGAAATATTATCTATTTGTATGGATTATTGATTATATGTGTTTTTTTAGATGGATCGTTCCAAACCAAACTGACCCACCCTTTAAACCATCTCAACTTGCCATTTGAATTTTTTGGAAAACTGCCTATTAGGGTGTTGAAGGTGGGTTGAAATTGTCTTCATCCATCTAAGATGGGCCTAGTGAGATCCACCCCTTTGCACGCTCTTGCTCTAGTGAAAGAAAAATTTTAATTTTGCTTCTTGAGTAACAAAAATAGTCTGCTATGGATTCAAATTAAGGGGAAGGTCACATTTGTCTTTTTGGGGCACAATAAATTTGTTCATTCTCTCACACTTGGCGCTCAAGATCCCTACATAGTTGTAGAATATACCTCTGATTGACATGACTTATTGAAAACTGATTATAACACTTATCGTTTATGATAATTGATTTTATGTGTTTCAATATTTTTTTTTGAAAAAAATGATTTCCTTCCATTTATTTAAGTAATTTATATTAGTTAAAGTGTTTATTTTTAAACTTAATAAACATCATTTAATTTTTGAAGCTGCACATCATAATCAATAAGTGCTGTAAATAATTTTCAGCAAGTGAAATCAAACAAGCACCGGGGACCTGTAACAACTCTAATTCAGTAGCTGAATTTGATAGATGCTATTGGGTCTTCTCAATCCCAAAAGCTAGCTCATGAGCTTCGGGTTTCCCAAGCACGTATATTTAACACTCTGGTTCCTTCCACAACTGATGCGGGATAACTCAATAATCTCTTCCTCGCAACATCGGTTCCTATGTTGCCCCCAGGGTACAGCTTGGTTGGTAGCGGTCCTGTGGGGTCATGGCGAGGTCTCGGGTTCGAGTCTCACCGCGTTCTTCCTTGTTAGTAGTGTAGGGATTTTCTTGTATTTCTTCCCCTCCCTCTCCCCCGACCGTTGTAATAACATGGGTTCCTATGTCCTGCCTTGGATCTCAACTTGATCTCAACATGGATTTTTTGGTGGAGTTGTTATAACATGAGCTTTGATAACATTGATTGGTGTTATTGGACAATCTCAACCCCAAAAGCTAATTCATGAGGTGGTGGTTTCCCTCACAGTTACCGATGTGGGATAATCCAACAGAATTTTCCTCTAGCGGATTGATCACATTTGTTTTGTTGTATCCGTAGGATTTTTGCATTGTTGCATGTGAAAATTTGCTTGGGTGGAAGAAATTTGTAAATCTGGCTTCTAGTGGGAGGCTGAATCTGTTCTGGATTCAAACTGAGTGGAAGATGACATTTTTCCCCTTTTTGCTGTATGTTAAGGTTGAAGTGAGGTTAAGAGAAGGTGGAGCTTTAAACATACACATGTTCTGTGCACGAAGGCCTGGCCTGCTGCTTTCCACCATGCGAGCTTTGGGCGAGCTTGGGCTAGATGTGCAGCAAGCGGTTATCAGCTGTTTTAATGGATTTGCTTTGGACGTCTTCCAAGCCGAGGTGGGTCTGGAGGTCCTGCCCGAGCAGGTTAAAGCTGCTCTCCTGGACACAGCTGCTTTCCACGGTTGCCCATAAATCTATCTGATTTTGAAGGTTGCTTCTGTTTCAAGAAGGTTTTTCCATTCTTTGTATTGAGTGAATATGCTTGTTTCCCTTGGAAAGAACCCATATATTTTAATCACTTTTCTTTTTATATTTTTATATATCTCGTTTTAGTCCTAGACATAAGTACCATCTCAACTTTTAAACACAATTCACAGCATCATATCAACACATAAAATCATTATTCAATATTCTTTTCATCTAAGAATATTAACTCACCATTTACTTCATTAAATCACCAGGCATGCTCATTGCCTAAACAATTCACATACCTTTTCACCATCAAAACACATGTCTTTCATTGAATTATATCACATTTATTTCTATAATTAATTGCTTCATGAATTAATTATTTGTTCCATACCATTCGATCTCACCGCAATTAAACTCAACAATCATATCATCAAAATACACATTTAGAAGTCAGTCAAAATCCTAAACAATGTCAAGATCACCTGCCTGAAGATAAATCGATGATTCTCACAAAGAACAGGAGATAAACTCCTCATCAATCTCCATAAATTAAAAACTTATTGAACATTTATTCAATGACATGATTCCAATGTCGTAGATGGTTCGCCAAAAGAATAAATATCGGTGGAGATAAACTTGAGAGAAATCGGTGCTAGTGCGTAAGGGAGAATCAAGTGGCCGCTATTCAAAGGTTTTTTAGGGTTATACAAGGGTGTTTAAGGGTATTAGAGGGTTGGGAGGGGTTCGAGTTTGGAGGCTTGAAATCCAAGGAAATCTTTTTATTGAATTTGTTGTTCAATTGGGTTTTGATAGTTTAAGAAACATGTTCAAAACTATAATGTGAACGCCCAAATTGATATATTTATTAGAATTTACAATTTTATAATTGTTGTATTTAATTTAGTTATTCTTTCAATATATATATTATTTTGAATAAACTATTATATATATTAATAAATTTAAAAAACAAAATAATCTATTATTTTTGAAATTTTTAAAAAATATATATGTATATTATTGTAAAAGTGGGTGCCCTAAACCCAACTTAAGTAGTACTTTTCAATTACTATATTATTGTAATAGTGTTATTACTTATGTGTGCACTATTTACATGGTAACATCCATGAATTACTTATTGTAACAAAAAGTTATAACAATTTCCAACTATAACAAGAACCACAAAATACTATGACTGTAACGTTAAACATATTTCCTATGATCTAGATATATCATACTGACAAGACACAAATGATGTTTGATTATTAGACGTTAGAAGAACATAAGCATTGACACTTCTTTTCATCAAGTTTACACTTTGTGATTTCGAGTAAAGGAGATCATGAGGACTAACCCACAAACATGAACACCACATGTTTCAGGTGTCATTAGATGTTCCTATATATGAGCATGTTTATTGGTTTCTCAACTTGAGATCATTATCAGCGTGTATCATTTGATCTCGTACTTTGATTCATAATGAAAACCATGACCATTTGTGTTTGTGGTGTGGTACCATGTGTCAGGTGCGTCATTGATGGTATGACATTGATTGAATGTTCAAGACAGAATTTGTCGCTTTCAAAAAGAAGATGTCTTTAGCCACATGACTGAGATAATAGTGCCTTGAATAAATCTATGGTCATGTTAGACAAGTCAAGTCCATCCAATATAGTCAACAAAAGATAAATAAAACATTAAATGACGATGACATAAAGTAAGCATTCTGCTTTATGAGATATCTTGAGACTAAAAGATTATATTGCACAATAAGTGTTCGTAGGAGGTTATCGTTGTTATGACTTATCCTTATCTCCTTATGGGTCATGATTTGATGTTAGATATCACTCTTGGTCTATGACTATGACTCATTGCCATCGAGATAAGGGCCCAAAGGGTCACACACAAAGTGTAGACATAAGTTCAACCAATTCAAATGAATTGGAGTTTAGGACGAAGTGGACCCATGTGCGGGGGCCAATGAACATCTGAGTGTGAACGATTACAAGTTAATTAATTAATAAATTCAATTATATATTATTCATGTTTAGAATAATGAGGATTGAACTTATTTCTCAAGGTATTCACATGTTATTTAGGTATAAAAGTGAATATGAGAAAAATATTATTTTTCGAACGAACGTTGCACGTTCAAGCTTTGTTAAATAATTACGAGGCAATGTTTCATGTTTTATCACATGACACATTGGAGCATTATAAGAGAGTAATAAAATATTTGTGACATTAAAGACACATTTACTAAGTTATTCGTGTCCTTTTGGTCTGGTTTAAGAGGTTTGACATATATTAAGTTCAATCTTGGAGAGTTAAACCTAACTATATACGCTCATTTTTTGAGTCTTGAATAGTATCAAAAAACATTTTCATGAATTTTCTCTCTCCAAAGTCTCTCTCAAGTTCTTGTTGACGCTCGCTAAATGAGTATCAACAAATTCATAGAGGAAATACCTGAATATGAGTATTATCTTTCCTACAAAACAAAGGAAGAAGAAGGTGGCTAAAGACTCGAGGATCGCATAAGCCTCTAAGAGACACGCGGCCGCATGATCATTATAAGGTTACACGAAGGAACCATGCGCAATGCATAACCTGTGGTAGATCCCGCAAAGCCCCTTTTGACCACTCCTTTTACACTTGCGAAGGCGCCCCAGACAATCACTGATCACGCGTAGACAACTAGACAAGAACCACTAGGACACGCGAATTGTCAATCGATGGACGCCCGATAACCCATCCAAAAGTCCTTTGAAAATAGGAGGAAAATATCTAAAAGACGGGAGCTTCTTGTAGTCATAAAACTCATGTGACACATCACCAATAAAGAGAATGATTGTCCTCGACAACATTCAAGCAAACTCACGAGACCAACAAACTTTGTAAAATAAACAAAGGAAATAAAAAATAGAGGAGGCCGGAGCCTCTTACGGTCGTAAACATCACACGACGCACCCCTGGCGATCCGAAAGACACACGCAGACACCCAGCGATGTGTCCGCCTCATCTCGCGAAAGCCCGTCGGCATGTCATCCTCATCACGCGCAAAGCCTTGGGTATGTCCAGGTGACCTCACGCTCCCCCATTGACTCCATAAAGAAAAACAGATGGAATTATCTATGAAATGCTCACGCATCTCCACCAGACCTTTTGCGGTCGTGCGACGCATCACCAAGAGGTAAAGTGATTATCCTCAGAAATACCCAAACAACCTCACGAAATCCCCAACCTTTATAAAATAAACAAAGGAAATAAGGGGGGGGGGAGGTGGGAGCCTCTCGCGGTCATAAAAATCATGCGACACGCCTAAGCTATCCGCCACACAGTTTCACAAGACCCCTCGACAAGCTGGTCTGATCTCACAAAGGCCCCCTGAGAAGCCATCCTTATCTTGCAAAAAGTCTCATACAAGTCACCTCAGATCATACAAAGACCTTTCAACATGTATCCTAATCTCATGATGACACTTGGACATATCAAACTGACAATATGAAAGTCCCTCGGCATGTCCGCATGACTAAACAAGACCCCATTAATTGGAAATAATCCAATAAAGGATGCATTGATGGGATGGTCTTGCAGTCGCTAAAAGACATGCATCGCCCCTGGAGAGGTTCACAATAGGAACTCATGAAGACGCATGATGTTGAATCCCTCCACTGACTCCAGCCTGGATTCATGTGATACGCACCGCACAAAACGATGAACAACCGGGGTGGTGAGGCCTATAAATCCCCACCCCAGCCTCAAAGAAGGGGCTGGCGTTTTTGCATTGAGACACACCGACACACCCAAGCACCAAACCAGATTTCTCGGAGCGGCTGATCTCATGACCATAAAAAAAATTCATTAGGTAAAATCTGGGGAACAACCGGAGTGATCATGCACTATGCATAAAGCACTTCGCGTGATCACTCATAGATCATGCAAAAGGCCTCTGGAATGACACGCAAAGAACATCCCGCACATCTGCTAGATCACGCGAGACTTAAAATAAGCTAACACTGAACAAATCTAAGACATTCACAATAAAATGCCAGAACAAAGACTAAGGGACAAGAGACTTAAGCAAAGAACATATATGTTGATCCTCATGCGCTTCGTATAAACCACCCGGGACATGCGACAACACCAGGACATGTTGCCTAGATCATGCGGCGCTCCTTCGGTATACCATTTAGAACACACAAAGACCCCTAGACATGTCAAAAAGAAGTCACATGACACCTCACAGGCGTGCCACCCAAATCTCATGAAACCCTCCTAGATCGCCATCTAAACCTTGCGACGTACTTCAGACATGTTGCCTTACTCATATAATGACACCAACACATGTTAGATGAGTCTCGCGATAACACTCAATCATGTTGACTAGCTCTTGCGATGCCCTCCAAACACGCTAGCTAGGACTCACGATGACCCCCAGACATGTCAGTCAGGACACGTGACACCCTTTGAGACATGTCACATTGACTCTCATGATTCCCTCCAAGCATGTCATCCAACTCTCTTGGTGACACCAAGGTAAGTTAGCTAGATCACACGACACCCTATGGACAAGCCAACTGAGATCATGCGATAGATTCCATGACAAGTCGGTCGGGTCTTGCGATGTCCTCTGGATGAGTCATCTGTGATCACGTGACAACCCTCAGACAGACCATCCAGGATATGCGACATCCCTCAGACAAGTCAAATGGATCATGCGATTTTTTTAAGACATGTCCGACAGACATCCTCTGGAATGTCAAGAAGACAATCAAGGCATGTCAAGCGGGCAATCAATACATCTCAGGCAGACAAGCAAGCCGGGTCAATAGGGAATCCTAGGACTTGATAACTTTGTTCATCCTCAGTGTGTAAGCCCCAATCAAATGAACTATGAGAAATCAGATTCCTTCCATAACCAGGATACGCATGAAACCTTCCTAAGGCCCAAGCTCCATATCAAACCTCTAAAGGGTTGTCCCAATATGTAAGTCCTACATCCATAAATCAATGAGACTAATTATTTTTCATACCTTATTTCTCACACCGAACATAGATCACATGTGCTTAGGGAGTTTCAATGATCATATCATTCACATCATAAACCTCTACAAAGGTGAGGGCAATGTTAGTGTGTAAGCCCCAACTAGTGACATAATATGATATGTCCCACAAATATAAGGGAAACGTTAGTATGTAAGCCTTGACTAATTGAACTACAAGGACTCTGATTCCTTCCATAACCAGGATATGTAGGAAACCTTCCTTAAGACCCGTGCCAAAACTCAAATGGGCATACACCTCAGCATAAGTCCCACCATGTATCTGAAATTTCAACTATTGGTACCCAATCATTCCCATAGGCTAATCATCTTTCCTCATCCACCAACGGAATGAGAACCAATTTAACTACAAGGAATCTAATTCCTACCACAACTAGGATATATAGGATGCCTTCCTAAGGCCTGAGCCTGAACTCAAATGGGAATCTACATCAGTGTAAGTCCTGCCATGTCTCCAACATTTCAACCATTGGGACCCAATCATTCCCATGAGCCGATCATCTTTCCTTATCCATTAGTGGACTGAGAACCAACTAAACTATGATGAATTTGATTCCGGCCATAACCAGGATATGTAAGACGTATCTCTGAGACCTGAGATCTATATCAAACTTCCCATGGACTATTCCAATACATAAGACCCACATCCATATATAGTGAGACTGATTACTTGCTACCCCTTATTTCTCACACCGAGCATAGCTCATGTGGGATTAGGGAGTTGCAATGGTCAGATCATTCACATCATGAATCTCCACCAACCAGGGCAATCTTAGCATGTAAACCCCAATGAGTGGCATGATATAAATATCCCTCATATAAGGGTATCTACCATGGGGCCAATACCAAGGGTGTGATCGAACTACAATAACTCTAATTATTGCTATAACCAAGATACGTATGACGTCTTCTCAAGATCCGAGCTCAAATATCTGGTTCCTTAGTGCCTACACATATGTCCTTTCCGCATGACTTTAAACTACACAGGTTTAGCGAACTACATGGGTTTTTATTTCTTCATTAAATAGGATACTTAGGACTCCTCATAATGTCTCAATACCCTCCTCAGAATATTATCCAACTCCTTGCATGGCAGAAAATTCCAAAGTTCCTGGTTATACGGCTTCAATATATAAGCAGCTACGCATCACTGGGAAATGGATGAAGAACCTCATATATATACAAATGGATTCACCAATGAGATCCCTTTCCTTTTTATAAAAAGAGACTTAACCTATAATCGTTTTTTAGGGTAATCAGTCCCGTATTGGGACTAGGAAGAGATTCTCGAACATATCTTAAATCTATAATAGAGTCTCGAAGTAGGCAAAAATTTCTCCTAAAAGGGTGCGATGAGACTGACCTCCCATCCTCTCGACCAATGTGAGTCCTTAAGCATCATTGGATCCGAAACCCCAAGTGACCTCCTGCCATTGGAAAATAGGTCTGTACCCAGTTATGGATGAGGGAATAATTGGGATTTTCCATTAAGAATGAAAATAGTGACCTGATGTTAATTATTGTGAAAGAAATCAAACCCCCCCACAATCAACTATCAGGACAAACCAAATCCACCTCAATGAGGGTTCCTAGTCATATTTTCCTATCAAAATAGAAATAGTGAACCTGATGTGAATCTATCAAATAAAAAAATGATTGGTTTATTATCCGTCATTCCATTTTTTTACACACTACGCAAACAGAAATGGTGAACCTGACATGAATCTCTCAAATAACAAAATGATTGGGTTATCATCCGTCGGTCCATTTTGTTTTCACACTATATGCAAACAAAAATGGTGAACCAAATGCAAAACTGTCAAATAGTAGGATGATCGGTTTTTTCATATGTCACATTAATTTGTTGGCATATAAAAAAAGATGATAATCCTGACATGAATTTTACAACTGATCCTCTTTAACCGGGGTTCCCATGAAATAATTTCATCCCCGTGTTGACAAGTCTATACACGCAGAATGTCCAAATCAGGAATAAAAAAACAATTGTGTTAACCATGAATATCTAATTGAGCGCATCATGCCTACGATATTGCCACCTGAATAGTGTTATCATGCCATATTTCCACTTGAACAACATTATTAGGGCAGATGCCACTGGACTTAGGAGTGCCTCCCCATATGCCAAAGGTTGCCGACTAGTAGCAAGGATGTAAAAGAGTAATAGTAGGGAGAATATACCCTTAGGGAAAGATATAATAATGGTATAAGTAATATATATATATATATAACATGAAACCGAAATAAAAGACCCAACAGAATCGAACCAGACCCGCCAATGGCAGAAGCATAGTCAATAACAAGCAATAGTGGAAGCAATAATATAGAAGTAGTGGAAAATGAATAAACATCCAAATACACCACTTGTAGAAACAAACTAAAATAGATTTTTCATATCAATACAATTCATACAGATCAATATACAAAAGAGGGTCACCCATGGATGACCACAGTAGCTACATACTAATTAAGAATGCTAACAAAAAAGGAAAGTTAAAACAGGAAACTCCAGCTGAGGCATGACTAGTGGTACACACCTTCTATCCATGCCAACTCAACTAGGGTCCAACTCCAGAGCTCAAACCTTTACCTAAACATAACAACATAAAATCTACATGCATTCCAAAGGGCCCATGTAGGGTGTGAGAACGTGTCTCAGTAGGATACCACCCAAGTGTGCATACCCAACATAAGTGTTTAAGAATAGGTGTAATATGAAAGTAAATAAAAGAAACAACTCAAACATTTAAAATAAATAAAAACTCCACTGGTGCTCAATAGCCACCAGGGATATGTCACCTTCTTTGGCCAGTGCCGAAAGTTTGAGTAGGAGAGGATCCTTGGCCCTTGGATCAAGGTATCCCCTGATGTCTCATAGCTTAGGTGGACCCTTAGGTTCCACCTCAAGAAAAGTAACCTAAAACCATGTGCCTCCTAAAACAACATTTCTCAAATTAATCACCGACGTCCTGAAGGCATTCCTAAATCAATAGCAACTGGTCCCTCAGACCCCTTCTCAAAAGAACCTATTGGATCATGTCTAACATCTGAAGGCACAATGACATCTGTCCTCAAATAAAATCACCATCAGCTCATAGCATGATGTCCCGAGAAAGAAATATATCCATTCTCCCAAAATAATCTAGGATCACAACCTCAATACGACAAGCCACATCCCCCAATTGATAACCTCATTGCTATCAACTGAAGGCTCATCACCTTACACATGGATTTCTATGAAAAGTGCCCCCAATTTTTTTTCCAAGCCACACTATCGGGGGCCTCTACTCACACGAGTGGTCAAAACCACCTCATCACAGAGTCAACCTGTGTCCACATGACTCAAATCGGTGCTTTGACCATCACAGGTGAGCAACAATCACCAAATTAAATACCTAAGCCACATCCAACCATAACCTCATACCTCTGTGACCACGTCTCTTAATTTTGATGGCCATGCCATCCAATAACATGATCCTTTCCTATAACTTGATGGAATTTACACCTTAAATCGACATCCATGATTCCCCATATTGTGATTCAAAATCACTCAATCAATCCGGGCCAATCCCAACCAGATGACCATGTCGCCTCAATCCTGATGGCCATGCCATCTCAATTCCCCAGGCCAAGCCCATCATAACCCCATGGGTATCATCACATGAAATTCACCATAAGAAAACACATATATATAAAACAACTAATATTAATAAACAATTCAATTTAATATTATTGAATTGTGAAATCTAAATAAACATAACAATTCAAATTAATTGAATTGACTATCTCAACTTCAAATGATCAATTAAATTTAAATTAAATGAACCAATTTGAACTAAACAAAAAAATTAAGTCAATAACACACCCCGACCTAACTACCCAAGGTGTTCAATGACCCCTAACCCAGCCTCACACTTATGAATTTGGAAAGGGAATTCCTAAAGGAATCCCTTAAGGTCATACCTTCAATTTAACATCAATCATTGAATATAAAATGGGTCTCACTCAAATACCAAAATGTGCGCTAAAATTAATGCCCCCAAAACATCCATGAAAACACAAAGGAAGTTATGCACCACCTGCTTTGGACTCGTAGATATAGGCACGTCTGGTATTATCCTCTAATTCTAATCGGTTTAGAAGAAATTGACGTTTTCATCGAGCTCCATGAAAATAGGGAAAAGAAGCTCTAATGGATTTAGTGCTCTATGAGGAGAAAGAAAAGTGAAATAGAGACATGGGTGAGGAGAGACTCACCAATGTGGTTCTATTGAACCCGATGTCTTGAATCATGGATCACCGATGAAGGATATGGATCAAATTGAAGGAGAGGAATGGAGGAGAAACCCTCCTTCTATGCGTGACCAAGAGGGGAGAAAAGGGGAGGAAGAAGGAAAAATAGAAGAGGGGAATTTTAGTAATTTTTCCTCTTTAAAGGGGCTGCATGGTTAGATTGCACAATTTTCCAAACCTTGCACAAACTGTACATGCTACAATGCATAGGTACTGCCTATATGACACTACCTATACGACATCCAGTACAATTTTCTCTAATCGTGCACAAACCATGTGGAAGCCTCTACAATTACTACATACCACCATGCATGACTATGAATCTCACCCGCATGATTTACCCAAACCATACAGTAGTTTAAAATAGGCCATACAGTTAGCTGGAAGAGGCCGCATGGTTTACACTAACCATGCGCCTTATCCTGCTACTCCAAAACTAGGCCTTCGAGCCTTTGACGCTCTCAAAGTCCTTAGAAACTTCTGAGGAACTCTCTAAGACTCTAAACCCATCCACAAACATGACATAAAGGTGACCAAACTCTTAAAATTTGGTTCTGATCATTGAAAAAATAAAAGGGCACCCCCACTGATTTAAAAATTCAAAATGAGAGTGGTTTCCAATCTGATTAACAAACCCAAGACGTTACAATATCCCCACTTTAACATACCTCATCCCCAAGATATCAAAATAAACCTAGATATGATACCAAACATAACCATCCTGTTCAAATTAAACCCAGACTACCCTGGTCTTAAGGGTATAGGCCAACTACCTCAAGGGGGCTCCCCACCTTAGGAGTGACCTACCCCGGTCTCATCTCGACCAAAACTCAAATCAAAACATTGGCCCATCAACCATTCCAGGACTCAAAAGTACTCCCGTGACACATCGTCACTCATACACCTCATTAGGTGCTCCCGTGTCATACCCAAAACCCATCCAGAGTCCCGCAGTGCATCGGTGCCCACCTCTTGCCCATGTCACACATGGAACCAACGAAGTCTCGCATCTCAACAGATGCTCAAACAGTCTCGATGCCTTACACCTCAATCAAGTACCACCCCACAATGGTGCCCAGATGCCTATGCACCTCACTATCCTGCATCTCCTCGATTCCCCAATGCCAAGCAACTTAGTAATCCTGCACCCAATGATGATCACATACAAAACCTGGTGCCACACACATCACTCTCACTCTCTCTCTCACACACACACATATCATATGCACCCGATTCAGTTCCAACCTACTAACTAGCATCTGGTTAGTCTATTTACATAGCTCGTGCACCTAGTGCACCCAAAACAGGCATGAATCAATAGGCCATGCCAAAGAAAAACAAAAAGTAAGGCTACACCCATGGAATACCTCTAACCGTCGTCGGCTCCCCAGCCTACTCAACCCCTAACAGCTCTACGATGTTCACATGCCCTGAAGCTTGAATTCTTGATGCCTAAACTACCTATGGTGCTGTACCAGCCACTGGCCACTAACCCCACCATTGGGTCTCATTATCTTTGTAACAACATCCATGTGCCGCTGAAGCTTGGCTACCCTCACCTGGTACTGATCCCGAACTGACCTCAGAAGCCTGAGTCTGCTCTGGTCCCTGACTGCAGGCTATCTAAGAAGGCTTCTTACAGAACCTCTTGAGATTTCCAACCTATCTACATGGCCAAAAATCATTTGGAGGCCACTCGCACTGAGTTCAAACATGTCCTGACCACCCACACTAAAAGAAAACCGTCGAAGAACTACTCTGAAGTGGTCTTGGTGAGTCCTTGGACTGACTACCGACTGTAACTCATTCCGACCTCACTTCTTTCCATTTAGAGCATCACCATAGAAATCACTTGAAGCAATTGGCTGGATCGAGTAAGAACTTTTGGTCAGGTTTCCCTCAGTTATGAGTTCTTTGTTCACCACCTCAGATAATGAGGCCAATCTAAATATGTTTACTTGCACTTGAATGTCATGCCGTAAACCATCCTCAAAGCACCTCACCCTCTAAGTGTCATTGTTCACCATGCCGGTTGAAAATTAAGACAACTCGATGAATGACACTGCATAGTCCATGATGGACATGTCACCCTACTAAAGGCTCAAGAACCCCCAAACTCTTTATTCCCTCGGTGTCTCTGGGAAGAAATGCTGAATAATATGGACACAAAATTCTTCCAGGACAATCCCTCGTGTCTTCCTCCCTACACCTTCACATCCCACCAACGCTTATCCAGTAATCTGATCATGTATGTATCCAAATTGACCCTCCACCCTAGAGGCATATCTAACTGTTCAAAGATCATATTCATGCTCTCAATCCAATTCTCAGCTACCTGCAAACCACCCTCACCCTGAAACAACGATGATTACTATGACTAAAACTCTCGAGTAAGATACTCCATCTAAGTTTATGCTCCTTGAGCACCCCTATCAATACCATGGATAACCCACACTAGGCTCAATCATAGCTATTCGTTGAGCCATGACCTGAATGCTTTAATATTTGGTGGCTGCCCTACTGGAATTGGAACCTATACCTGAGCCTATCCCTGAGGATGAATATGATCATGCACCTTCTCTACCTGACCCTCAGGAGTTGCAACCTGCTCGTGATCTAATGGAACCATATCATCTCCTACTTGATGCTCCACCCGATTCGTCTCGGAGTAACCCACTAAATAACATCAACATGGTCAAACAACCCATAACATATAAATAAATATCGTAGATAAGGAAAGAAATAACATGAAATGCATCCTCACTACCCTTACCCTTTACTATCACAACTATGCCACATGACACCCTGACCTCAAGGCCTCCTTACCCTCCACACCCGTCCTAACAACCAACGTTGCCTCAAACCGATGACCATGTCACCCAACCTGGTGATCAAAATCACCCCATATCAAACCTACTTGCTCTTATAAGAGCCATCCCCATTTCATATGTCACATGAAATTTTATATACATACATCAAATTTAATTCATTCCATAGGCAAAAAAATTTATATATCACATGGAATATCATATTTCATAAGGCATTTCACATTTAACAAATCATTTTTACATTTCACAAGAAATTTTCATAGGCACATGATGATATATAATTAAACATCTGAATATGTGCCTATCAAAAGTATAAACAAGCATTACAATAACACCTTGCCTCACTAGGACAAGGTTCCATATCTCACTTCTTTCCATACCAGGCCAAGGATCACAAGTCACAACCAATAACAATCACATTTCAAGTGAACCACTCTAGGTGGAAATATAACCAACAGTAAACTAAGAAAAATAGAATGACAATTCACACCCATGATAACTTGGTCCATCCCTCATACATGGGGTTGCAAGAACCCAAGCATGAGTTCTAAACCCAATTACAACCACAACCTAATATCTAGTCTACCATATCCCAAATAGTAAGACCAACATAATAGAAAAGGAAAAATAAATCTCAATCTCATTAGTAGCTAACGAAACACTGTTACTAAATTCTAATCAAGAACTTCTCTGATACCACTTATAGCATCCATAACCCGGATAACCACCCGACCAATGCTATCAGGCCGGGTGCCACTAGCCTTAGGCGCTCCTCCCTATATGCCAAAAGGCTTCCAAATAGAATCGAGGGTGTAAAAAAGTAATAGCGGGGAGACTATATCCTCAAGGAAAGATATAATAGTGTTCTGAGTAATATATATATATATATATATTACATGTAGCGTAAATAAAAGACTCAGCATACTCGAAACAGAACTTCCAATGGTGTAAGCACAATCAATAACAAGCAATAGTGGAAGCAATAATACAGAAGCAACAAAAAATGATTAAACATCCAAACACACCACTTGTAAAAACAAAATAAAACAGAGCATGCATATCAATACAAGTCATATAGATCAATATAGAAAAGAGGGTCACCCTTGGATGACCATAATAACTACATACCTATTAATCATGCTAACAGAAAAGGAAAACTAAATAAGAAAACCCCAATTGAGGTATGACTAGTGGTCCATGACTTCCATCCATACCAACTCAACTAGGGTACAACTTTAGATCCCAAACCTTTACCTGAATGTAATAACATAAAATATAAATGAGTCCTAAATGGCCTGTGTAGGGTGTGAGAACGTGTCTTAGTAGGATACCACCCAAGTGTTCATACCCAACATAAGTGTTTAAGCAGAGGTATAATATGGAATTAAATAAAAGAAACAACTTAATAATTTTAAATAAATACAAACTCCACTAGTTCTCAAAAACCACCAGGGAGATGTCATCTACTTCGGCCAGCACTAGAAGTCTGAATAAGATATGATACTTGGACCTTGTCTCAAGGTATCCCCTGATATCTCATAGATTAGGTGAACCCTCAGGTTCCACCTCAAGAAAAGCAACCCGTCACCACATGTCTCCCGACACCTCATGTCTCAAATGAATCACCAAAATCCCAAAGGCATGCCCAAACCAATAGTAACCGATCCCTCAGACCCCTTATCAAAATCACTTGTCGGCTCAAGCCCGACATCTAGAGGCACAACAATATCTTTCCTCAAATAAAATCATTGTCATCTCACAACATGAAATCCTGAGAAATGATGATATCCATTATCCAAAAATAATCTAATCCAATGGCCTCAATACAGTGAGCCTCAACTCCCAACTGATAGCCTCATCACTATCAACTGAAGGCTCCTCACCTTCCACGTGGCTTTCTATGAGAAGCACTCCCAATACAATTTCCTAAGCCACACTACTGGGGGCCTCTACCCACACGAGTGGTCAAAACCACCTCATTAAAGAGTCAACCTGTGTGAAGATGACTCAAATTAGTGCTTTGGACATCATAGGTGAGCGACAATCACCAAATTAAATACCTACGCCACATATAATCGGCACCTCATGCCCCTAAAACCATGTCGCTCAAGTCCGATGGCCATTCAATCTGATAACACGATCCTCACCCATAACCCGACGAACTTTTATCCTCAAATCTATGTCCACGATGCCATATATTGTGATTCAATATAACAAACCTACTCTTTATTACACACATAAACATGATTTATTACATAAAATTTCACTTAAGACAACTACGAGGATTGATAGATCTAGTGTATTGGGGAATTAGGAACATTAAATAACAACTTAGAACATAAAATACAACATATTTATTGAAAAATTCTTTTACATGACCACAACATTCCTTCATACTTAGCATTGCATGAGATAACCTTAGGATATGTATAAGAAAACGGTGAGCTATAAAGCCCGGTAAGGGAGTAAAAAATGCATAACATGAAGAATATAGTACATGTTAGGAAATATAAATATCAATGGAGAACAAGAGAAACATGAACATAAAGGCATGATATAACATGATTAACATAACATGGAAAAGTGTTAACAATATTTAACATGATATTAGCATGAGCCAAGGCTCATTGCACATGAAGCATGAGTAAAACCTCATTGAACTTGAATTAGCATGAGTAAACCCTAATTTCACTTGAATTAGAATGATTAAACCCTCATTTCACTTTAAGTATCATGATACTAATCTTTACCCAATGTATTGGAGTGCTATCAGGGTGCACCCTTTATAAAAATTTCATTTTATGCATAAGTGTGCCACATGGATCATACAACATGGAATCATTCAACATCATAATTTATTCCACAATAACGTAATGTGGAATACATACATGAAAATATGTAATTAATAATTAAATTCTCATAAAGGTGAATACACTTGATAGATAAATGGGCATGTTATTCACTACACAATGACTTTGGCTTGGAAAATCGCAGTACAATTTCAGTAGCATAACAACGTGACATAAGAATCCATAAAAATGGTTGATGAGAGAGAAATGAGTATCTCATCATATTTACATGAAATTGACAGTAATATGGTCATATATATACATGTATCAACATATGTAATGGAATTTAGATGCATAATATAAAGGAATTTCTTGAATGTAAATGAGGAGAGAGAAATCCCTTACGAAATTTCGGCATGGTAACAGGTGTACATGAGAGACATTAATGAGAGATAAAGGGGTATATCATCATTAAAACATAAGGAGGGTATTATATGAGATGTTTGAAATAATAACCCAACATTTTTAATTGAAAATAAAAGGGAATAACAATATAAGGAAACATGGACATAAATAAGGAAGGAAGGAAAGTGAGGATCCCTTACTTGGAAGTGTGATCCCAAAGGCTTGGGAGAGGCTTAAGAGAGGATTATAGGGATATTGGGGTGCCTTGGGATAATTATAGAGATATGAGGCCAGATTTTGGTCAATATCCAAAGGTTTTTAGTGAAGAGGAAAGGGATATTGAGTGGGTTTATATAGGAAAAAGAGGGAATTCTTTATTATTTAGGTTTCAGACACCACACATTACACTAATCAAAACCACAAACCATCCCATGGTTTTTACCATGGTTTTTCCAAAGGGGAGTAAAAAAATATATTCTATTAGTCCAATAGCCTAACTTATTAAAATATTAGGCTTGGTTATGTGGAGGTGAGTCACACTCTCAAGGAAATCATTTTAAAAAGTTAAAATATTTTATAAGTCTTGGAGGGTCCACTAAGGCACCATAAAATTAATCAAACAAATCTAAAATCACATTATTTTAAAGGTAAAATATATATTGTCTGAAAATACCTTTCATATTATTTTATTTCATCACTATTGGGTCATTATGATGTCATAAAACACATTATATATTTAAACGGTATTTAATTTTTACCCAAAAATTCGACTGTCTCAGAAAATTATAAAAAATTCACAGTTAGATAATTTTAAAGTCATAAATACAAAAATGACATTCATTTTATCTAAATAATTTTCTAAATATGTGAGTTTTTTACTTTTAAAATAAAAACTGACATTTATAAAAAATTCATGGGTTTTGAAAAAAATAACTTTCAAACCTTAATAAAAATTACAATTATATTAAAATTATATGGTAATTTATATTAAATAAAAGTGATTTAGTAATAATATTTTATTAATATATTATTTAATTAAAAAATCCATTAATTTATCAAAAAATATTTCTTAATTGAATATTAACTAAAAATACTATTTGTGATTTAAAAACTATTTACAAAGTAAAAAAAATAAAATGAATGTATATGATTTATAAAAAAAATAAAGCACATAATCATAGTGCTAGGGTCTTGTTACATAACCCCTTATAACACCTTCATAATACCTAAGGGTAAGGTGTGCGATGGTGACAAACTCTTGGGGCGGCTCAAATAACATCGCTCAGGTGGTAATCTTTATTAAATTTCACTTCTCCTGTAGGCGGTTCTGTTCAAGCTTAACGTGTTGAAGCTTGGCTTGATATTGGTCAAGAGAAAATCCCAATGAAGATACCTCCTTTCTAAGATCCGAAAAATGGGCTTCATACGGAGCAATTCTACTAGATGAGGTCACCGCTTCCTTTGTCTGAGTAAATTGGATTTGTTAAAACCCTATATATATAATAATCATGTGATCAGTGTTCAACGGATATATTATAAATGGTAACAATTATTAATGGTATTTTAAAATCCAAAAACATAAAACCAATTAAGTTCACAACCATTTTACATAATAATACATTTAATTAGATCAAGGGGAATTTTCATTAATAAAAGTATGGGTCGTTACAATCTTCTCCCCTTAAAAAATTTCACCCTCAAAATTTCCTTTTCCCAAACTAAAACAGATGAGGGTAACTCTTCTTCATCATTTCCTCTAATTCCCACATTTCTTCTTTAAACTTATGGTTTTGCCACAATACCTTGACGAGGGGCATTGTCTTATTTCGTAGAACTTTTGCCCTATAATCTAAGATCTTCACCAAATTCTCTTCATAGGAGAGGTCATTCTCCAATGGTACCACCTCTAGATTGAGTACATGTTATGGATCAAGTATGTACTTCCTCAAGAGTGATATATGGAATACATCATGTACTAGATACATTTTTGGTGGGAGTACTAGTCGATATTCCACTGCTCCAATGAGATCAAGGATCTCAAAAGGGCTGATGTACCTCGGACAAAGCTTTACCTTCTTCCCAAATATCATAACTCTCTTATATGGTGATATGCGGAGGAATACCATGTCCCCAACATCAAACTCTAGGTCTCGTCGATGATTATCATCATAGCTCTTTTTTCAACTCTGAGCAGCTTTAATGTGCTGCTGGATGGTCTTAACCTTTTCCACCATTTCTTCGACCATTTTTAGACCCATGATTTTTCATTTCCCAACTTCATACCAACATGCCAGTGTTTTTCACATCTTCCCATAAAGGGATTCATAAGGATCTATTTGGATTCTTGAGTGGAAACTGTTATTGTAAGAGAACTCAACCAGTGGAAGATGTTGATCTCATCCTCCTTTGAAGTCCATTGAGTATGCTCTCAATATATCCTCAAGTGTTTGGATAGTCCACTCATATTGGCCATCATTTTGAGGAAGATAAGTTGTACTGAAGTTCAACTTAGTATTCCGAGTGTGTTGGAGACTCTTCCAGAACTTAGAGGCGAATCTTGGATCTCAATCGGATACAATCGATAGTGGAACTCCATGCAACCTTACCACTTATCTGATGTATATCTATGCCAGTTGATCCAATGAGAAATCCTCCCAAATTATAATGAAGTGTGTTATCTTTGTAAGATGATCCACAACAACCCATATAGAATTATTTCATTTGGATATCTTTGGAAGTCCGGTGACAAAGTACATGGTGATGTTCTCCCATTTCCATTTTGGTATGGGTAATTGTTGTATCATCCCCTTAGACTTCTGACTCTCAACCTTCACTTGCTGACATACCGGTCACTTTTGATATATACTCATCGACCTCCTTCTTCATGTTATCCCACCAATAATTCTCTCAGAGATCTCTATACATCTTTGTTTTTCTTGGATGAATGGAGAAATTCAATCTATGTGCATCATCCAAAATTTCATTCTTTAACTCCATATTTGATGGAACACATAGTCTTGTACCAAATATTACAATTCCTTCTTCATTAACATTGAACTATGAGGATTTCCCTTTTATGATAGTTTCCACTTTCTTTTGAATTCCCACATCATCTTTTTGAGCATCCCTTAACCTTTCCAAAAGAGATGGTTGAGAAATAATTTGTGAAAGGATTGATGATGTTCCCTTCTTTATGATTCTCATGTACCTATTCATCAAATCTAAGAAGATTGGATCCTTTTAAATTCTTATCAATGATAGAATCTCTGGGTCCTTTCTACTTAGAGCATCCACCACTGTGTTTGCTTTCCCAGGGTGGTAATGGATTGAGCAGTCATAGTTTTTGATCACATCTAACCATATTCGTTGGTGCATATTCAAATATTTTAGTGTGAATATAAACTTGAGGATTTTGTGATCCGTATATATTTCACAATTCTCCCTAAAGAGGTAATGATTCTAAATTTTCAAAGAAAATATCACTACAGTCGACTCCATATCATGTGTTGGATAGTTTTTCTCATGAACTTTAAATTTACTGGCAGCATAGGCAATGACTTTATCATTTTGCATCAACACACAACCCATTACCTTCTTCAAATTATCACTAAATACCACAAAAGTTCTCTACTTATGGGTAATGTGAGCACATGCATAGTGATAAGCCTCCTTTTCAACTCCTTAAAGCTATCTTCGCATTCATCACCCCAAAAAAACTTGACTCCCTTTCGGGTTATCATGGTAAGAGGTTTAGACAATCATGAGAAATTTCTCACAAATCGGCAATAATATCCAGCCAACCCCAAGAAGCTATGGATATCTATCACCGATGTTTGCCTCGTCCATCCCTAAATTGTATCTATCTTGGAGGGATCCACATATATCTCATTGCTTGTAATGATATGACCTATGAATGATACTTACTTAAACCAAAACTCACACTTTTTGTACTTCTCATAGAGATTCTCCTTTTGCAAGGTATCTAGTATAGTGCTTAGATGCTCCTCATGCTCCTCCTTGGTTTTAGAGTATATTAGAATATCTTCTATAAAGACTACCAAAAATTTGTCGAGGTAATCTCTAAAGTCTCTATTCATTAACTCCATGAATATTACTAGAGCATTAGTGAGTACTGAAGTCATTACTATGAATTCATAGTGCCCGTACCTTGTATGAAAAGAAGTCTTGGGGATATCCTTCTTCTTCACCCTTACTTGGTAATATCCCGACCACAGATCCACCTTGGAGAAGTATTATTCTACACGTATCTGATTGATCAAGTCATCAATTTGTGGTAGAGGATACTTTCTCTTTATCGTGATTTTATTGAGCTCATGATAATCAATGCAAAGGTGTATTAACCCATCTGTCTTCTTGACAAAGAGAACTGATGCACCCCATGGTGAAGCAATTGGGTGTATAAACCCTTTATCCAGATTCTCCTATAGTTATTTCTTTAGCTCCTCAAGCTCCACAACAACCATTCTATATGGAGTCTTGGATATTGGAAATTCCCCAGGTATAAGATCAATCGATAATTCAACATCTCTTCTAGGAGGAAGACCAGATAATTCCTCGAGAAACACTTTAGCAAATTCCCTCACAATAGGCATGCCTTCAAGGATGGTTGCTTCCTTAGACTCAATAATCTGAGCAAGATACACGTGTTTATAGTGCAGTAATATCCACACTTGAGATGATGGTGCTAAAGAAGATTCATCCTCCTCCTTGCACTTGTACAGAATCATGGGTCAATTCTCCATATGGATAGTGATTTCCCTCTCACGGAAATTTATGTTGTCTCTATATAGGTAAATCTAGTCCATGCTGAGAATTGAATCAAATTCCACTAGAGTGAGTATCATGAGGTTCATCAGGAAGTTCAATCCACATATTGTGATATGGGAGGAGTTATATTAATGGGATGTAATGATTGCCTCATTTTCTGTTCTCACCTACATCTCTACTTCCATGATTTGTGGTGGTGTTGGGATTGTTATACTTAACTTTTGAGATATAAAATAATGTGTAGATTTAGAATAAAAAGTACGTTTTCTATTATTGAATGAATAACTAGCGTACCTGTTACCACTTTTTTGTCAGGGTTCTCTTTGGTGGTAGTGATGGAAAAAGCTCACCCTTGATGCCTTTAAGGTTTTTGGTTGCCTCCAAAAACCCTTGTCTTAGGGAACTGGTTTTTAAAGTGCCCTGGTTCTTTTCAGTTGAAGTAATGAACAATTCGTTGAGGGTTTAACAGAGCATTCGTATCCTCTATCGCATCAGCATGTTTTTCTTATTGGAAATTAATGTCTAGGTGCCCTTATCTTCCACACCTAAATCATTTCCTTATCCCCTTTAGGCAATTTCCAGGGTTCTTATTTCTGAACCTTTGGAAAATGGGGTGCTGGAATTTCTTAGCACCATTGGATTTATCCATCGGATTGATAGAATTAAAGTCCACTTTTCTATTCTTATCCCCACGATACCCCTAAGATTCTATAATATTAATTTCTACTTTTAGGGCACATTAGAAATTTTCCTCATAGCTATCGAAGTCATGGATTGCCAGGGCTTTCTGTAGGCTAGGTTTTATCCCACCAAAGAAGTGGTCAACCCTGTATTCAGAGGTAACAAAAAATTCGGAGGTGTATCATACAAGACTTGTGAAGTTTTCCTTGTACGCTCCAATGGATTTTTCATCGTTTTTCTTGAGGGAAAGGAAGCCCCTTTCTATATTAAGTCAAAGGGTGCATGAAAAATATTTATCGATTTTTTTTTTCTGGAAATCCTTCCATTCTAATGACTTGATCTCTTTCTTAGGTTTTGTATTTTTGATCAATTTCCACCATTTATTGGATTCACCCTCCATATGACAAGCAACCAGAAGAACTGTCTCTTGTTCAGAACATTGAAGGATGGATAAGATCTTTTCAATGGAGTTGATCCATTGTTCGGCGATTGAGGGATCAGATGACCCATTAAAAGTAGGAGACCTTTGTCTCCTGAAGCTCTTGATTGTGGCTTGTTCTTTATTGGGGGGGGGGGGGTTGAACATTACTCTTGACCCATGTTTCTTTTCAGATCTTGAGTTAACTGAGAGATTATCATGACAAATTTTGTGATTCCCACTCCCATCGGATTGGGCATCTCATTAGAACAATCATCACATTGATCCCCGCATTGGTTGTTAGCCCAAGTCCTCCTATTACCTTCTATTGGATGGAATAAAAGAAAAGTTATGGGTAACACATAAAGTGGAATCCAAATACAAAAAGGGATAACTTATAAATTACATTTATTTCCTTAACTTATAAATTTATAGGTTTCGATCTATGTTATCCATAATCTACTTCCCAATATATATTCTTAGGGGCATTTTATTTATTCTCTTAACAGTGGTTCATACTAAGATTATTAATTTACCAAATCATATCCCCTAGGAGTTTCATAACCAAGAGTGCAGCAAGGCTCGTTGTCATGCACTAGTTCCCATTCGAGTCTAGCTCAAAGCAGTGTTTTTAGGTTTTACCCCTAGATACATATGTTCCAGAGCCACCTCTACTTGTTTGTATCCAGAGAGGGGTGTATTTTCTTGATAAACCACTTACTCCATACTCACAAAAATTTAGGGATGTTTTTATTATACTTAGTCTTATCCCAAATTCTTTCACTAGGTTTTTCTAATCTTAATTCCAAAAATAACTAAACCTACCCTCTGATACCAACTATAACAACCTTGTTATTCATTACACACATAAACATGATTTATTACATAAAATTTCACTTAAAACAAATATGAGTATCTATAGGTCTAGTGTCTTGGGAAATTAGGAACATTATATAACAACTTAGAACATAAAACACAACATTTTTATTGAAAACTTCTTTTACATGACCACAACATTCCTTCGTACTTAACATTGCATGTGATAACCCGAGGACATGTATAAGAAAAGGGTGAGTTATAAATCCCAATAAGGGAGTAAAAAAGGAATAACATGAAGAATATAGTACATGTTAGGAAATAGGAATATCAATGGAGAAAAAGAGAAACATGAACATAAATTCATGATATAGCATTATTAACATAACATGGAAAAGTGGCAACACCATTTAACATGATATTAGCACGAGCCAAGGATCATTGCATATGGAGCATGAGTAAACCCTTATTGAAATTGAATTAGAATGAGTAAACCCTCATTTCACTTGAATTATCATGATTAAACCCTTATTTTAATTGACATATCATGATACTAATCTTTACCCAATTCATTGGAGCACTATCAGGGTCCACCCTTTATAAACATTTCATTTCATGCATAAGTGTGCCACATGGATCATACACTGTGGAATCATTCAATATCATTATTTATTCTAAGATAAAGGAATGTGGAATACATACATGGAACTATATAATCAATAAGTAAATGTGTATAAAGGTGAATACACTTGATAGAGAAATGGTCATGGTATTCACTACACAATGACTTTGTCTTGGAAAATCATGGTGCAATTTCAGCAGCATAACAACATGACATAAGAATCCATAAAAATGGTTGATAATAGAGAAAGGGGAATCAAATAATATGTACATGAAATGTAAAGTAATGGGGTCATATAGATATATGTCCCAACATATGTAATAGAATTTAGATGCATAATATAAAAGAATTTCTTGAATGTAAATGAGGAGAGAGAAATACCTTATGGAATTTCGGCATGGTAACGAGTGTACATGAGAGACATTAATGAGAGAGAAAAGGGTCTCTCATCATTAAAACATAAGTAGAAAAGTATAGGGGAGGTGAGATATCATACTCCAACATTTTTAATTGAAAATAAAAGGGCATAACAATATAAGGAAACTTGGACATAAATAAGGAATGAAGGAAAGTGAGGATCCCTTACTTGGAAGTGTGATCTCAAAGGATTTAGAGAGGATTGAGAGAGGATTATAGGGATATTGGGTAACATTGGGAGGATTCTAGATAGAGGATGGCATAGGTTAGTCAAGATCCAAAGGTTTTGAGTGAAGAGTAAAGGGAGATTTAGTGGGTTTATATAGGAAAGGAGAGGGAATTCTTTATTATTTAGGTTTTGGACACCACACATTAAACTAATAAAAACCACAAACCATACCATGGTTTTTTCCCATGATTTTTTCCAAAGGGGAGTGGAAAAAATTATTATATAAGGATAATGTCCGAACTTATTAAAATTCTAGGCTTGCTTATGTGGAGGTGAGTCACACTCTCAAGGAAATCATTTTAAAAAGTTAAAATATTTTATAAGTATTGGAGGGTCCACTAAGGCACCATAAAATTAATAAAACAAATATAAAATCACATTATTTTAAAGGTAAAACATATATTTTACAAACATACCTTTTATGGTATTTTATTTCATTACTATTGGTGCATTATTATGTCATAAAACACATTATATATTTAAACGATATTTAATTTTTACCCAAAAATTCAACTGTCTCAGAAAATTATGAATAATTCACCATTAGAAAATTTCAATGACATGAATACAAAAATGATATTAATTTTATCTAAATAATTTTATAAATATGTGATTTTTTAATTTTAAAATAAAAACTGACATTTATCGAAAATTCATGGGTTTTGACAAAAACAACTTTCAAACCTTAATAAAAATTACAATTGTATTAAAATTATATGATAATTTATATTAAATAAAAAGTGATTTAGTAACAATATTTTATTAAGATATTATTTATTTAAAAAATTCATTAATTCATCAAAATAGATTTCTTAATTGAATATTAACTAAAAATACTATTTGTGCTTTAAAAACTATTTACAAAGTAATAATAATAAAATGAATGTATATTCTTTATACAAAAAAATAAAGCACATAATCATAGTGCTAGGGTCTTGTTACATAACCACTTATAACACCCTCATAAGACCTGATGGTAAGGTATGTGATGGTGACAGACTCTTGGGGCGGCTCGGATAACAATCGCTTGGGTGGTAATATCTATTAACTTCCACTTATCCCATAGGCGGTTCCATTCAAGCTTAACATGTTGAAGCTGAACTTGAGCTTGGTCAAGAGAGAAACCCAATTAAGCTACCTCCTTTCTGAGCTTCAACAAATGGGCTTCGTATGGAGAAATTCTATTGGATGAGGCCATTGCTTCCTTTTTCTGAGTAAATTGGATTTGTTAAAGCCCTATATTTATAATAATCATGTGATCACTGTTCAATGGATATATTAGCAATGATAACAATTCTTAATGGTATTTCAAAATCCAAAAACATAAAACCAAGGAAGTGAATAACCATTTTACATAATAAGACATTTAATTAGATCAAGAGGAATTTTCATTAATAAAAGTTTGGGTCGTTACATTCAACATCACTCAATCACTCCGGTCCAAGCCCAACCAGATGACCACATCGCCTCAATCCTAATGGACTTGCAATCTGGATTCCCCAGGCCAAGCCCGTCACGACCCCATGGGTCTTATCACATGTAATTAACCATAAGAAAACACATATATGTAAAACAACTAACTTTAATAAAAAATTCAGTTTAATACGATTGAATTGTGCAATCTAAATAAACATAACAATTCAAATTAATTGAATTAACTATCTCAACTTCAAATGATCAATTCAATTTAAAGTAAACAAACCAATTTGAACTAAACAAAAAAAATTAAGTCAAGAACACATCATGATCTAAATAAACAAGGTGGTCAACAACTCATAACCTGGATCCACACTTATGAATTTGGAAAGGGAATGCCTAAAGGAATCCCTTAAGTCCATACCTTCAATTTAACATCAAGCATTGAATATAAAATGGATCTCACTCAAATAGCCAAATTCACGCTAAAAGACACACCCCTAAAACATCTTCAAAAACAAAAAGGAAGGTATGCACCACTCACCTTGGACTTGTAGACTTAGGAACATCTAGTATTAGCCTATAACTTCATGCTGTTTGGATGAAATCAACATTTCCATTGAGCACCCTAAAAATAGGCCAAAACATATCTAAAAAATTTAGTGTTCTGTGAGAAGAAAAAAAATGAAATAGAGACATGGGTGAGGAGATAATCACTTATATGTTTTTATTTCACTTGGAGACTTGAAGAATGGATCACCGATGAAGGATATGGATCAAATCAAGGGAGATGAGGAATGGAGGAGAAACCCTCTTGTTGTGCACGACCAAGAGGGGAGAAAATGAGAGGAAGAAAGAAAAAGGGAAGTTGGTTGGTTTGGTAATTTTTCCTCTTTAAAGGGTACACATGGTTATCTCACACAAATTTTCAAATTGTGCGCAAACCGTGTGGGATACAGTGCATAGGTATTGCCTATATGGCACTACCTGTGTGGCATTTCACAATGTTTTCTCTAACCATGTGCAAATCATGCGGAAGCCTATGTAATTACTAAAGCCCCCCATGCACGATTGTGCACCTCACCCACATGTTTTACCCAAACCATGCATAAGTTCAACAAAAATCCACACAATTAGCTGGAACATGCCACATGATTTACACTAACCATGCGCCTCAGCCCGCAACTCCAAAACTAGGCCTTCAGGCCTCTAACGCTCACAAAGCTCTTCAAAACTTATGATTCACTCTCCAAGACTCTAAAATCATCCAAAAACATGATATAAAGGTGAAATAATGATTAGAATTTTGTTCTGATCATTGAAAAAAGAAAAGGGCACCCCCATTAATTTAAAAAATTAAAACAGGAGTGGTTTCCAACCCGATTCAAAAACCTAGGACGTTACACATCATGAATATGATATTACACTAAATAGTGGAATTATTCCTTATTATCTACATGAATATATATACTAATCACATAAAAAACATCATGATCTGAGATAATTTCATCATCCAGTGACCATTCCAGAAATTCAGTTATGGCTAGAACCCTCGTGGGTCACAAAATGGTCTCACCTGTCTGAAAATTTCAACATTAGGTGGAAAACATGATGGTCTAGGAGTATAATCAACGTGGTACAATCCATAACCTCAAGAATAATCATGAGGGTCTCTAAGCATTGAATATGATGAGTCCACATCATCCAGGGAAAGTTGTAGCTAAACCAGTGGCTCTCGTTGCCACAACCAACCGCTTCAGGAGATTATCCCCAGAGTGAGACAATCACCATCTTCAATCTATGATGAAGGTTGATCAGGGAGTAAAATAATACTCTATTCTAGTTCATGTACTGATGAGGAGGGCTCCTATCAATCGCCATTGCCAACACCATCCCACCGGTACCCACCAGTCGCCTTCTAAGGGTACCACCTGGCATACTTCCACCTCTGATGCCCATGCATGGGAAACAAGGAAGACACATTGGGAAATGAAGGTTTTGGATAACTGTGAGTGAGATCATATCCCCACTCCCACTAATGAAGTCTACTGACATATTTCAAAAGTAACCAACGAGCATTCTCATATCCCCGCTCACTTGGAATAAGTCTACGGGCATATTCCTATAGTAGGCATGGTGGAGGTGCACATACCTACCTCCATGCATGAATCCCATCAGCATATTATGGTGTTATAAGGAGGGAATAAGAGTTATCATATCCCCACTTCAATCGAATATATTTTCTAGTACATAGTGGAGACGAAAAATGTGCAGGCTTATATCCCTGCACACACTTTTCTAAAATTTCAATACATCTTAGAAATGGATGAATAACTCCACCGAAATATCCCAACATTGGTATAGATATAGGGGCAAACACATATTCCTATCCCTATATCCAATGAAAATCAACAATATGATCATTATGAACAAGTGGTTTCTCCAGAGAAAGCACACATTCTTTCTCCCATCTAGGAGGATTATCGGTATATTACAGTAAAGGATGAGGTTTTGGACCAGGATCATATTCCCGTTCCAACTAGGGATCACCAGGTGAGCATGAAACATGCCTCGGGACAGGGGCACATGTGTGTCGAAAAAGTCGGGTGACATATTTCATAGGCTCTGTATTAGGTTCATATCCCCATTCTAGCTGGGGTTCCCTAAGTGAGAGGGGTACATGCCTCAGGAAAAGAACATATTCCTATCAAAGAAGACCCGCAACATACTCTAAATGCCAAGGATTGGGTATATATCCCTATTATGGATGGGGCTAACCAAGTGATAATAACACATACTTAGGGATAGGCTCATATTTCTGTCAGTGAATCTTACTAACATATTCCAACAGACTACGGAAGCCAGATGCATATTCCTACTTCCACTAAAGAATGAATGTACTGACATCATTTAGAGGAAATATAAGTGGAGGCTCATATCCCTTCTCCCATTATGGAGGTTTATCAACATATTTCGATGGAAAATTCATATTCATACTCAGCTCATATTCCTATTCCAATCGGGGCTCACCAAGTGAGAGTGATGCATGCCATAGGGTAGACTCATACTCCTACTAAGAAAGACCAGTGGCATATTCCAAAGGCTCAAGATCAGGCTCATAATTCCGTTATTAATGAGGCTCACCAAGTGAGAATGACACATTCCTCAGAATAGGTTCATATTCTTATCAATAATGAGGGATATCATTAGAATATTCTACAAGCTTCTTAGTGGCGGGATCATACTCTAGCAACACCAGGCGGTTATAAACAAGTTCCAATAACCATTATATAACAGACTCATATCCCTACAAAATTCCAAAAGGTAGGTCAGCATATTCCGTCCACGACGTAGAACGAGATCCATATTACTAATATGCTCAATTCTAGTTTCCTTGATGTCATTCATGACACATTATCAACACCACAAGGGTCCATCAAATCTTAAACTGAATAAGAAGATGATCATTACCATGATAGTCATCCTCATAGTAGGGTGGATATGGATTTCAAGGACTCTACTCCTGACATCCACCATGTTCAACCTCCACATGGAGATATCTACCATGGATAAGGAAATCCTTCCCTTGACCAAACACCTCAGTATAGATAGGTGTTCAAAACTAAAATGTCTTCATATAGAGTGGTTCTTGAAACATCGGGGTCAAAAAAATATAGTTCCCCATCAACTTTCATCAACATTACACTCCAGTTAGTAGGAAACCCTATGAACCATCTTCTATGGTCTGACCAGATGGATGAATGTAAGTCTGATGAAGAGGAGGACAACATTGAAATATGTAGAGAGTTAGCTGGAAAAAAACTCCCCATCATGTTCTGGCCCCTCGCCACTTATGACTATGAGGTTCCATATGAGATATAAAATGACTGCATGCCTTATCTATGAAAAAATATGTGGGATAATCATTAGCGACTGAAGTCTAGACACCTCCCTTATTCAGGATATGAGGGTCACCTTAAGACCATCAAGATACTCTGTTGTTAGCTAGACCTAGCTGCTATCTTCATGGCCCAGGATCTAAAGCTGAAAAAACACAGTGAAAATATGAAACACGCTTGTTGCCATTGCATCAAAACTCTTCAGTAGATTATCTTAGAATCCACATCATGCATCCATATTTGATGATGGGGAAAGTATGGAGTGTTATGCTTCACCAAACCCATGGAACACAGAACCCCTCAGAAATGACATCCTGTAATGTCATAGCCTTTGGAAAAATTAAGGGACCGAGTAATACTTGGTCCAGTTGGTAACTAAAATAGAATTATACCACTTCAATGATTCCCAAAAATAAAAAATGGAGGGCAAGGATAGTCTCCATACCTTTAAACTAGTCCCCTCAAAGAAGTAAGAATACACTTAAAACATAGGAAGATGAAGTTGTGATCAAATGGACTAATCCTCATAAATAATGATTATTATCATTGGTTTCCATCACACCCAGCTCCTACATGAGTACATTTGAACCACATCAAATGGGTTGCAGTAGAAATTGGAAAAATATCTATATAGGAGAGAACCCAACCCACTGGGTTGGTGGAATATCTACCACCGCCTCCACCTCTCGGATCATAAATTCTCAAGAGGATTCAGGACATATCATCAGTAGATGAAAGAAAACACTATCCCACTGGGCTAAGGGAATTTATATCTCAATCACCATCACTAGGTTTATCACCCCCTGATAGGGTTATAGAGAAATAAATGGCAATTCCAGATCAACCCCATCCCACTGGTTTGGGAGAATTTATATCTCAATGTCCATTTAAGGAGTCATCAAACCCCTAAATGAAATAATTGGATCCTAAACAACAGGATCAGTCATTTCCAATTGCGACCCTGAATGACCCCCATCCTGTAGGACTGGGGGAATTTTCATCATCATCATCACCATAGAGTGAACCAGTCTTCTCTAGGTTGGGAGGTAAAAATAAAAGGTCTACATCCCATCTGTTCCTCCCACCGCAAGACAAACCTCTGCTATTCAGGACCCATTTGGAAATCATGAAAATAAAATCCCTCAAAGTCACTATTCAAAGACCAAAACAAGAGGAATGTATGGAAAAAAGTGATCAGACCTCACTGGGGTTACAAGCCAAAATGCCCCAATATAGTCAAGGGTTTGAAGAATGACCTTGATAAAGGCAGTGCAGAATCAACTTGTTGTGTCGAAAGTAATGGTACAACCACCATTACCCGATATGTCTCTATGAATGTCATCACTATTAACACAATATACATTATATATCAAGACAAAAATGCAGAGGGTCACAACATGGAGAACCTACCCCGAGAGGAGAGTGATTTGGATGCACCAACTGAGGCTACACACACTCGAAACTAGAGAAGGCTCAGAAACCTGACACCTCTGAATATTGAGTTTCCACCTCTATGATAGAGCACTACTAAAGAAAAGGGGAAATGTGTGGATACATCCCAATCACCACTCCAAATAATTGAAGTTCCTTCCACAGATGAATAGTTGTCACAATACAATAGTGAGATGCAAAATCATAGAAAACTCAATAAAAAGCTACTTAGGGGAAATATTCCCACTGGGTATCATCTTTAGTTGGAGACAAACATTCTACCTCCCATGGATGATCTACTAGTAAGATCAGTATCTGAGTGTCATATTATCCTTATATCCAGGCAGTCAGTCTACATAAACGAGGAAGTCAAAAATGATCATGAATTACTTCTATTGTAGCGAGCCTTTCTAGGATGATCATTCAATCTTAGGACGAATTGAGAATTAATAGGAAACAAAGGAGAGGCCACCTCATCGACCCCCACCTGCTCCCTATAGATGGGAGGTGGCTCAGACAACATTTCCCCTAGAGCTTCTTAACATCATCGAGTCCATGGCTACTGGAATAGAGGCCGTGGAAGGGAAATACATACCTGTACAGCCTGAGAGGAAGTAATATCATGAGTTGGTGGACGGTACTCTTCCTCCACCCAATTTCTTTAATATTACCTTCTCTACCTTTGATGGTTCAGGTGACCCTAAACATCATATCACACACTTCGTATCTCAGTTTCGGCTGATGATGGGCCCTCAAGATCAACATGATATGACTAAACTAAAGTGTTTTGTATAGACTTTGACACATCCAACCTTTTTTTGGTACAACATTCTTCTAGTAGGTTCCATTGCAAGATGAGAATACCTTTGTCGTCAATTACTTTATCTGTTAAGCTCCATACTAAGGAAAATGAAAATCGTCGACCTGATGAACTGTAAGCAATGTGAAAATGAGTGGGTGTATAAATTTATATCTATATGGAAAGGTTTGAACTATTCACTCATCATCCCTATTTTATAGGATAAATTGATGGAAATTTGTGTTGAAAATATTTGGGATGAGTTGCAGACACCTCTGATTCCAATGAAGTATCCAGGAGGGTTCCATGAGTTCACAAAAATGACACAACATCTTGAGGAATCCATTCAACGAACCTGATTTAAATATCGAATCATGCCCTCAGCATAGGGGAAAAGGCTAGGCAAAGGAGAAGATGCATCTGTCACTCTCAAGCTAGTAGTAGTTCCCATCCAAGCAACTAGGTAGGCCCCAAACTGCCCATCACCACCTTTTCAGCGATGACAACCACATAATCTCCATCGGCCCGAAGCACAAAGAGATCAGGGTCACCCAAGATTTGAGGAACATATGAATAAAGAACACTCCTTCCAAAATGAAAAATTCCCTATTTATTTGTTGTAATCCTTTGAAAATAACCTACTCAAGCTACCGCAACCTAGGAAGCCCAATGCGGCCAACCTCACCGACTGTCCCAACTACTTCCCTTTCCATAAAAGGCGGGATCATAATATCCAAAACTGATTTGTCTTCAAATATTTCCTTCAAGTCATGGTTGATTCTGAATATGTGGTGTTAGATAACTCCTTAGAGCAGGTGGCATGCATAACCATTACCCAGTCAGAAGAAGAGGGTAATTGGAAAAAATTTCTGACTAGGAATGGGTGGAAGTTTGACAATTGTATGACTTAGAAATGGTTGACCAAGATCATGTAATCATAAGAGAAAAACTACACAAACCCATAGTATCTCCAAAACCAAGAATGTAACATCAAATACGCCTCCCAACCATGGGTGCAACCACCAGAAGCATGAAAAAAATAGAAGGGGAGGAGTCATATTCCCCCCCCCCAATGCAAGATCCGACTCTTGCATATTTCTTCCCTACAACATTCAAAGCATGAGAACCACCCCATCAAATAGAACCTACATCGAATGAAGATCTCATATTCAGTTTTTTCAATATAATAAACTTGACAGTCCCCTTATACGATGATGAATATGCCTCATAATATGAGTTTCCCACACATAACCAGGGAATGAGAGGTCGTATGCATAGGAACCAAGGATACATGGGACAATGTGGGTGTGGTTGGACCCAATATTTTAGTCACATCCCCATAGAGTACATATATGCAGCTGATACCCATGGGAAAGTGCTCCAGTAGACTATAAAGAGACGTAGAGGTGTCCTAAAATCCTCTAGTGGTTACACACATCCAGTTTTCTTGCATGAATACCTAATAGGGGTTCAATTATCTGATCATCCCAAACAATGGGTATGGTCGGCATGACCCATTCCACTAGAAGAAGATGTTACCACAACCTATTCACAAGAACTAGACTCATCCACCTCAAATGCCTCATCTTCTAAGCCACATATCAAGGAAAAACCCCACCTTAGGAAGTACCGACCTCTAGAACAAAAGTACTACATTCTGAAATAGATGACAGTTTTCCCAATCAAGATCTCAATTTTGGATGCACTCCATCTTTCAAAATAATTTAGGGAGGCACTCGTTGAATCCATTTAAATACCACAAGAGTTCAATATAGAAGTCACTGTAGCTGAGGTTTATTGAGTGGAGACTATTCCCTCAGAATTCCATGTCACCATCTCTTTCATTGACCATGTTCATGAATAGGCCATCCAAGGGAAAATCATGCCCCTATATGTTTCGTGAAGACTCAATAATGTCAAATTAAAAATGGCTTTGATTGATAATGGTTTTGGTATCAACCTCATCCCGATTCTAACCCTCCGATGTTTGGGATATGGAGAAGGGGACCTATCTCCCACAAAGATGACCATTTAAGGGTATGATAAACGTGAGCAGAGACCTCTCAGTAAGATCAAAATAAAGGCTTAGTTTGAGGACCTCACATCTGATGCAGAGTTTATGGTTATCCAACAAGACACCATATATAATATCATACTTTAAAGGAACTATATTCATATCCACTCGGCGGAACCTTCAACATTCCATTAGTGTCTGAAATACTCCATCGATGGAAAGGTTGGAATATTGTATGGTGACTTCACCCCTTTTGAGACTTGTAGAACCATATATGCCAAAGTAGGTTTCTAAAAAAGTAGAGGAAATCAGCCAATGGTGGATGATGATATATAGGTTGCAGCCCCAACGGCTTGGGGACCGCCACTACAAATCCATGGAGTAGATCGATAGCGACTATGTTCTCCCCATAAATCTAATTAAGGTGATAGAATTGAACCCATATATCCAAGATCCTCATATTCCCAATGATAGTGTAAAAGAAAATCAGCTCTGACATCTCTATGCAATGACTCGGGCAGCAGGGGATGATAATGTCTCTTCTCATGACCTCTATCACCTCAATAGTGACAAGGATGCCCCCATATTACTATTTCCATCTGAGAATGCCTCCAAATAATCATAAGTGAAAGAATATGAGGATGAAATCAGAAACACCCCTCCCGCATTTGAGGAAGGTGTCTCTACCAACATCGATGAGCTCAGGTAGATAAATTTGGGAACAAAAGAATACTTGTGACCAAATTGATTAGTTTCTCCATGACCCTCAAAGATAAAGATATTTATATTTTATTTCTAAAGAAACATTGATATGTGTTCATTTTAAACTATATATAAATGCTTGGACTAAATCCATATGTGGTTATGCACCATCTCGGCTTACTAGAAGACAATAGAGGCTTTATGCATGCATCCAGGAGAATGCACCCCTCTCAATCCACCAATGTAGATGTGGAAGTTGAAAAATTGATCAAATCCAATTTTTTCTGATAAGTGAAATAGACAAGATGGATTTCCAAAATTGTCCCTATTAAGAAAAAGAATTTGAATATTGGGGTCTTTATCGATTTTAGATACCTTAATCGTAACTACCAAAAGGAATATTTCCCATTACTGATCACAAAACTCTTGATTTATGTAACTGTTGGATTCTAATAACTTTCATTAATGGATGGGTATTCAGGGAACAATCAAATAAATATAGCCCCTAAAGATGAATAATACACTACCTTCAGAGCATCTCAAGGGATCCTTTACTATTAGGTTATTACCTTTGGTTTAAATAACAATTTCACCACTTATCAATACACCATGCACCATATCTTTAAGCCATTCATGGGAAGAATAACTAAATGTTATATCGATGACCTAGTAGTCAAATCCTGAAAACAATGTGATCACTTCACAGACCTTCAAATAGTCTTCGACAAGCTGCAACAACACAGTATAAAGATGAATCTGCTAAAATGAGCCTTTGGAATAACATCATGGAAGTTCCTTGGATTTGTGGTATGCCAATGTGACATCGAGGTTGACATAGAGAAGACTAGTGTTATTTTAGCAATTTCACCCCCTAGAAATCTCAAAGTACTGATGGGGATCCAAGGGAACCTCACCTACATTCGAATATTCATATCTAACATGTCCAGAAAAGTTCTCCCATTCACCAAGATAATGAAGAAGGGAATATCCTATCAATGGGGTGATGATTAGAAATAAGCCTTCAAAAGTCTCATGTAGTACCTATTTTTCCCACCAGTTCTGATTCCTTTGATGGAAGGGGGACACTCATCTTGTATGTGGCCACCATAGAATTCTCATTTGGCGGCCTCCTCACATAGAAAAATGATGTGGGGAGCTATAATAGTATCTAATACCTCAGCTAAATAGTACTAGTGACTGAGACCCGATACTTTGATGTCAAGAAGAACTTCCTTACACTCATCTTCACAATGAAAAAGACAAGGCATTACTTGAAACAACACAAAGTCTATCTGGTATCTTGTATTGATCCTCTAAAGTACATCATTGGTCACCCTATATTAACCGGGTTCTTGGCTCTATGGGAAGTCATTCTATAGTAATATGACATTTAGTTTGTATCATATAAATTGATGAAAGGGAAAGACCTAAATGATTTTCTCATAGCACATAATACCCTAAAAAATACACCAGTGGAAACTGAGATCCCAGATGAGGTGGTAATCTATAACCATGGCACTCCTCTGACATGATAGATGTATTTTTATAGTGCCGCCCAATGTCCTATTGGAAAAATTATGGAAAACATGATAATCAATCAGGTTGGATCAGGGATTGTATTTGTATCTCTAGAAAAATAAAATTTTCCCTACTCTTTCTCACTATAGAAATTCTACATGAATAACTAGGAAGAATACTAAGTCCTCATCACTAGGTTGGATCTAGCCCTATAACTGCAAATAGCCTACCTGAATATCAAAGGGGATTCATAACTAGTGATAAAGCAGATAAATGGAGAATATTCCATCAAAAAGGAAGAATTGGAACCTCTCATTATCTATGTTAGGGGGATGACAAAAAAGTTACCTCTTGAGACCACATTGCATCATGTTCCCCGATGAAAGAATGCTCACGCCGATGCGTTGGTTAATGCAGCCACCATCCAAGATGACCTTGATCAGGAGGAAGAAATCTTCTGTATCAGCCATCGAAGAATGGTATTGTTGATCATCGTCTACGATATGGAAGAAATCAATCAGGTCAACACCAACCTAGATTGTGATGAATCAGTATCCACCCCTATATGGATGGATCCCATAATCGGTTATCTCTGAAATAGATATCTCCCAATAGACTGAGCCAGAAGGGAACATATTCAACGCCGTGCAACAAACTTTATCCTATAGGATGATCCCAATGAATAAAAATACCTCTAAAATAAATTATTTGATGTAATCCTCCTCAAATTCATAACAAAAAGAGAGATTCCCGCTTTCATGGAAGAAGTCCATGAAGGCCCCCACAATGCTCATCAATATGAAACCAGGATCTACCACCAAATCAGTAGGTTGGGATACTACTAGAAAACCATGATAGAGGAATTTGTGGAATTCACTAAGAAATTTCATGCATTCTAGATCTATGCAATCTTCTTCCATAACCCCCAAAATTTATACATACAACTAAGTATTCCTATCCATTTTCCATTTGGGGAATGGATGTTGTGGGGCCCTATACCCCATCCACAACCAAGCAGTTCAAGTACATCCTTATCGACACCTACTTATTTTCCAAATGGGTTGAGTCAATAACCCTCAAGGAAGTCAGAAAAAATAATATCATCAGCTTTTTGAAGTCCCATATCATCACTAGGTTCGGGGTACATCACACCATATTGATGGAAAACAACACCAACTTATATTTTATAGAGTTGAATAAACTATACCAAGAGTACAATATCAAGTCTAATCACTCATCTCGCTATCATGTATTAGAAAATGGATAGATAGAGTCCTTTAATAATACTATGTAAAATATAATTTAGAATATGGTGAACAAGGATAAGAAGTCTTGGTCAGACAAGCTCCTCCATGCTTTATGGGTCTACCGTACTACCACGCATACTGCTACATAAGAAACGCCATACTAATTAGTGTATGAGACTAAGGCAGTGTTACCCATATAAGTCAAAATACCTTCACTTCGAATATCCATTTGTGGAAAAATCTTAGATGATGAGAAATCGAAAAAGAAGTTGGATGAATTGAAGTGGCTCGATGAGAAAAGGTTGCTTACATTGCACAACCTTGAATTCCATCATAATCGGATTGTATGAGCCTTTACTAAAAAGGTTTTCCTCCATTCATTCCTCCAAGGAGAATTGGTATTGGCTCTCAGAACCCCAATGATACCAGGAAAAAATCATCCAAATCTATAACCCAAACAGGAAGGACCTTACATCACACATAAGGTCTATAAAAAAAGCTTACTCATTGGCCACAATGGATGGGGAGAATTTCACACCCCCACCAATATGAGATTTCTCAATAAATACTTTTCATAACTATCATCAAATGCCCCTCATCCTGACCACATGATGATAAACTGTACAAAGTCATCATAGTAGTAAGATGATAAACTACACAACATCTGAAGTCCTAGAAGCAAGACTATAAACTTCATGGTATCCCATGTACTGACCACATGACGATAAAATGTACGAAGTTATCATGGGAGAAAGAAATTAAATTTAACTACATATGAGGTCCTAGAGGTAAGAACTTTAAACTACATGTTACCCCTCGCCCTGACCACATGAAATTAAACTATATGGAGAAGTCCTGGAAGCAATACTTTAAACTACATGGTATCCCACATCCTGGCCATATGATGATAAACTGTATGAAGTCATCATGGAAGAAAGACGTTAAACTACATGACATCTCTCTCCCTAGCAGCAAGAGGATAAACTATGTGGCGTCTCTCATCCTGGAAGAAAGACTTTAAACTGTACAAAAACCCATGTCCTTACCACATGATTCTAAACTGCATGATGACCTTACCGCATGACGTAAAACTGCACAGATTCATGATATCCATATTCATCTATGTCGGGTGATCCGTGTCTTTTCTTCATGACATTAAACTGCACGGGTTTTCTAGAACTATGTGTGCCTTGATTCTTACCATTGTAGGATACATAGTGATACCTAAACTTCTAGTCTTAGGTCCAACCACAATATGCCCTTTATTCCATGTTGGGTGATCCATGTCCTTACTGTATGATGTCAAACTACACGACATATGTCCTTTATATATGACATTAAACTGCATGGGTTTTCTAGAACTAAGTATGGATCGATTATCATTTTCAATGATATATGTAGGTATTCCTTGATCCTATATCTTTTTCCAACCACTACAAGATGAAAAACACCCCTACCATATCCTTAATTTCTTCTTCATGATAAGAGTAATCCTTATTATTCCTTGTTTCCCACATCGATCATAGTTCACCTGGGCTCGGTAATTTCAATAAGGGTTTCCACCGCATGAACAAGGAATATCATCCCATTATAGAGTTATCATAGTTTTGAATGAAGTACCTTAAAATGCACACCATGATTCTTCACCGCATGATGTTAAACTGTATGGTTGATGTCCTTTTCATGACATAAAACTGCACATTCATGTGGATCTCACCAGAGAGGATCGCTATTGTTGGTGTTGGTATCCTACCACTCCTTTAAATAACCATGTGTGGATTGATTAATATCACCAAAATATATGTAGTAATGACCAAATATTAAATCCTGGGTCCAATCACAAAAAATATAAAAATGACCTCCTCCATGAATACATTCCAGACTTTCTCACAAGGCTTATATTTCAAAGGACCACAAGAGCCTTACCCCGTTCAACTAGAGTATAGAGTGCTTCCACCATATTTTAAATAACCTTAATCCATAAATCACACTTTATATCTCGAGTGCCTCGAGTTTCCAAAAACCTTCCATGGACCTTGGAAATGATACCAAACTTCAAGTCACCCTTTGTTTGACTATGAATGTATGCTAATGGATTCTACATAAGTGCCTATAGTTTTCAAACAAATGATTCACTCTACAAAAAGGGATTTTTGATCCTTGTGAGACCTGAAATCACTATAATAGATCTCAACACCTCAGTATGTTTTGAACCATCCCCAGTATGATTATCCCATATCATTACTCATGACCTGAGAACCTCAACCCACAATTTACAACATTTTCATCTCCCACTCAGAAGGATGTTGGGGTACTCTTGACCCTAGGTATCCTAATTAGGTTCTTGTGTATCATACTCCATATTAGGTCAATGTGAATCATGAACTTAAACCACCTGCACTTTGGTCAAATCTTTATGACCTTAAACTCTAGCCTATAATGGTCTAAATCACAAGACTTTAAACTGCTAGTGAAAGAGGCATAAAACTTGGAAGGTTGAAAAACTACAAAGGGAGGACTGAGAAAAAGTCAAATATTTTCTCGCTAAACTCTTCATCACCAGAGTTTAGGAAAAAATAAGGGTGAAAATAAACAAGGTATCAAGATCATAGGTCTTACTCTGTAGCCCTAGTAAAATCCAAGCTATGCTCTCTAGACCCCCTAGTTTAGAAAAAAGTTAGAGTAATGATTTTTCATATCTCCTCACCATGAATATGTTCTCTAGGTGGTGACACAAATTTTAGGGTTCTTAAACCCTTCTTGGATATTACAATTTACACAAATCACACTTCATTATTTGAGTTCCACAGATCACCACAACCTTATATAGCCCTTAGAAAAGGATACCCAGCTTCAAGGGGCCCTTTTCTTGACTATGAATGTATTCCTATGGCTCTTGCATATGCTCCTATGGTCTTTAAACAAATGCATCACACTGAAAAAAGGGATTTCTAATCCTTGTGAGCCATAACATCACTATGGAAGCACTCAACACCTCAGTGTGTTTTGGGTCATTCTTGGTATGATTGTCCCATATCATCCTCCCAAATAGAGTGTTTTGGACCTTGATTTACAATCTATGTACCAAACTATCGAAGTGTATTTGACATCCTTGATGTTACAACACTATGCTTTGTACCCTTTCTCAAGGATAGAATGAGACACTTCATTCCCAAACCTTTGATGGCCCACACCTTGTAATTCAAAACCATAGGGTGTAGGGATCGAACTTTACAATTTATGAGCTAAACTGTGATAGGGTTCCAGAACCCTTCTTGGATAGCCTTCCTCCCACACCCAACCTCATCATATGGGCATTTGGGTCTCCATAAATCTTTCACAGACCTCAGAAAGGAGTGGATATCATCTTTCCTTGACCATTCTACCGATGTATAAGGTATTTGACCTACCAACTAAATAATCTACTCCTTTTTAGAAAGGATATTTAATCCTTATGATCCCTTGAAATACCATGGTGTAACCTAGCACCTTAGGGTGTTATGGGTCATCCCCGACATTTCTTCCCCATCCTATATTCACAGACTCAAACTTTTGGGTTGTGAATTATATCACCCATACCCCAACAATATAGGCGAACGTAGCATTCCTAGTATTTCTCCCTCAACTAATATTACACCCATAAACCTTCCATGACCTTTGGAAAAGAGTGGATACACCTATGTTTGGAAATTATATCGACACATAAGGGATTTTAACCAACAAATAGAGGCACCTACTCCTTGTAGGAAATGATCTCTAATCCTCATGAGCCTTGGAAACACCATGATAGAACTCAACATCTTAGTATGTTTTGAGTCATTCATAGAATGTCTGCACTATATTCCATGATCATCGATTAGATCCAATCTAAAATACCCTAAAATAAAGAAATATAAGGTTTGAGATAAAAGACCCTAAAATAAAACAATATATGGTCTAAGTTAAAATACCCTAAACTAAAGTAATAGAAGGTCTAAGCTAAAAGAACCTAAAATATAGTAATAGAATGTTAGAGCTAAAAAAACCTAAACTAATGCAATATAAGGTCCAAGCTAAAAGACAATAAAATATAAAGATATAAGGTCCAATCTAAAATACCCTAAAATAAAGTGATATAAGATCAGAGTTAAAAGACCCTAAACTATATTAATAGAAGGTATGAGCTAAAAGACCTTAAACTACAACCCAATAATGATTTAGTCTGCAAGAATGGGAAAACTTGCAAGGATCACCATATGGACTTGAAAGAAATCAAGATTCTCTCACAAAGCCTATTAACTTTAGAAAAAGATAGGGCACTCTCCTTCAGGTACATATGTTCTACCCAATTATCCTTATATGAATTATGTAATTTCAAGATAACTAGATAAAATATATTAGTAAGGAATATCATGTTGATGGGAATTCATGAAAACTTCTAAAAAAGAATCTATTATGATTTAAATATTCAAATATAGTCATTCAAGTTTACTTGATATTATGAAAAGGATGGGTATCATTGGTGATTCAAATAATATCAGATCAATGAAGAATCATGCACATCATGAATGAATGAAAAATGGACAACAACATAGAATTTTAGAAAATTCATTTATTGATAGAGTGAAATAGGAGGAATCTACACATTTAATAGTCTCTATATGAATTGTATAAAAACATGGAGTATATCAAGGATTAAACTACAGTAAGATTCGATTCGTTAAGTTAGCTAGGTCAGAAAGAGTTTGGCATGAAAAATCAATTGAATGCTGAAGTAAAAAAGAATAAAAAAATAAAACCTCTCTCCACTCCCCTATATATAAGGCATTTCATAGAATACCAAAGGTCATTTGGAAGACTAAGTGTTGGACAAGATACTAATTGGTGATAGTGACAAAGGCTCAGGTGGAAGTTTACTCTCAGAATCGAGCCCTTGTCCCCACGGATGTCACTCCTAAGGGAAGGCATTTGTTGGAACCCACCAAATGAGCATCAGAAAATTCACAAAGAATGAAATACTAAAATATGGGTATTATCTTTCCTATAAAACAAAGGAAAAAATAAGGTGTACAAAGACTCATGGATCACATAAGTATCTAAGAGACACGTGATTGCGTGACCATCATAATGTAATGTGAAGGATCCATGCACATCACATAACCAATAAAAGATCCCGTGAAGACCCTTTTAACAAGTCCTTTTGATCTTATAAAGATGATATGAACAATCGTTGATCATGCAGAGACAACTAGGTAAGAACCCATAGGACACACAAATTGTCAATTGGAAGATGACAAAAAACCCATCAAAAAGTCCTTTGAAAATAGGAGGAAAATATCCAAAAGGTGGGAGCCTCTTGTAGTCATAAAACTCATTTGATGCATCATAGACAGGGAAGATGATTGCCCTAGACAATATTCCAGAAAACTTGTGAGATCCCCAACCTTTGTAAAATAAACAATGGAAATAAAATGTGGAAGATACGTGAGCCTTTTGCAGTCATAAACATCACGTGATGTTCCCTTGGTGATCTGCAAGATGCCAAAGGCACCCAACGATGTGTCTGACTCATTGTAAAAAATCCTATTGGCATGTCATCCTAATTATGCATAGGGCCTCAGGTATTTCCAGGAAACCTCATACCCCCCTTGGCTCCATAAAGAAAAATAGATGGAATTGTCTATGAAATGATTTCACATATCCACAGGGACTTTTGAGATCACGTGACACATCACCAAGAGGTAAAGTGATTATCCTCGAAAACACCCAAAAAACATCACGAAATCCACAACCTTTGTAAAATAAACAAAAGAAATAAAAAGGGAAGGAGGCAAGAGCCAATCATGGTCATAAAACTCACACAACACACCGAGGATATCCGCAACATGATCTTGAAAGACCCCTCTAAAACCTGGTATGATCTCATGAAGGCCCCTCGACAATCCATCCATGTCTCATGGAAAGTCCTATACAAGTCACCTGAGATCATGAAAAGGCCTTGAAACATGTATCCTAACCTCATGAAGGCACTTAGACATGTCAAAATAACAATATGAAATTACCATGGAATATACACATGATTAAACAAGACCCCATTAATTATAAATAATCCAATAAAAGAGGCATTTATGGTATGGTCTTGCGGTTGTTGAAAGACATATGATGCCCTGAAGAGATTCATGACAAGACATCATAAAGACGTGCGATGTTGAAGACCTCCACCAACTCCAACTTGGATTCTAATGATACAAACCGCACAAAGTGGTGAATAACTGGGGTGAAGAGGCATATAAATCCCCCACCCTAGCCTCAAATAAGGGGTTGAACTTTTTTAATCAAGACACATCAGTGCACCCAAGAACTAGAGTAGATTTCTTAGAGCAGCTGATCTCACAACCGAAAAAAACATCCCACCAGGTAAGATTCGAGGAAAAACTAGAGAGATCATGAATCATGTATAAATCAATTCATGTTATCACTCATAGATCACACAAATGACCTCTATTAGAACATTCTAAGAACATCCCACACATTTTATAGATCACGCGAGACTTAAAACAAGATAACACTGAAAGAATCTAAGAAATTTTCAATAAAATGCCATAAAAAAGACTAAGCAATGAGAGACTTAAAAAAAGAATAGATATGATGATCGTTATACACTTCACATGAACCAATAACGACATGAAAAAATATAGGGACATGTTGACAAGATCACGCAATGCTCCTTTTGTATACCATTTGGATCACGCGAAGTCCTCTGGACATGTCAAAAGCAAGTCACATGGAACCCCTTAGGCATGCCACCCAAGTCTCATGAAACCCTCTAATCTCACCATAAAAACCTTGAATTTTCTTTTAGACATGTTTCATGACTCATATAATGTCACTAACACATATTAGATGAGTCTCATGATAACACCTGGTCATGTCAACTGGCTATTTTGACGCCCTCCGGGCATGCCATCCAGGACTCATGATTACCCCCAAACATGTCATCCAGGAAATGAGGTACCCTCTGAGACATGTCACATTGACTCTCATGATTACCTCCAATAATGTCAACCATATTTCACTGTGACACTAGGGAAAGTTATCTAGATCATGCAGCACACTCTGAACAAGACAACTGAGATCATGTGATGGATTCCAGGATAAGCTGATCGGGTCTCATGATGTGCTCCAAACAAGTCAGCCATGATCATATGAGAACCCTTAGACATTCCATCCTGGATACGAGACATCCATCAGATAATTCAACTAGATCATGTGATTTAATTTATACATGTAAGATAGTCATCCTCCAGTATGTCAAGCAGACAATCAAGGCATGTTAAATGGACAATCAATGCATGTCAGGTAGAGAAGCAGTATAGGTCAATAGAGCATCCTAGGACTTGATAAACTTATTCATACATAGTGTGTAATCCCAAATAAAATGAAATATAAGAACTCTAATTCTTTCCATAACCAAGATACGTAGGATTCTCTCCTAAGGCCTAAGCTCCATATCAAACCTCTAAAGGGCTCTCCCAATATGTAAGTCCCACATCCATAAAGCAATGAGATTGATTATTTTCAATCCCTTGTTTCTCACACTAATCATAGATCACGTGGTCTTAGGGAGTTTAAATGATCATATCATTCACATTATAAGCCTATACAAAGGAACGATAAATGTTAGTGTGTAACCCCCAACCAACAACATAATATGATATGTCCCAAAAATATAAGGGCAACATCAGTATGTAATCCCCACCCAAATGAAATAAGAGGACTCTGATTACTGTCATAACCAGAATACATATGGTTCCTTCCTAAGACCCGATCCCCAACTCAATTGGGAATCCACCTTAGTATAAGTCCCACCATGTCTCTAACATTTCAACCATTGGGACCCAATCATTCCCATGGGCTGATCAACTTTACTCATCCACCAACGGACTGAGAACCAATTGAACTATAGGAAATATAATTACTTCCATAACCAGGATATGTAAGACACATTCCTAAGGCCTAAGATAGAACTCAAATGGGAATCCACATCATAGTAAGTCCCACCATGTCTCCAAAATTTCAACCATCAGGACCCAATCATTCCCATCTGCTGATCATCTTTCCTCATCCATCAACGGACTAAGAACCAATTGAACTATGATGAATCTGATTTCTACCATAAATAGGATACACAGGATGCCTCTCTGAGACCTAATCTCTATATCGAACTTCCCAAGTGACCTTCATCCATATGTAGTGAGATTGATTAATTTCTACCCCTTGTTTCTCACACTGAACATAGCTCATGTGGGATTAAGGAGTTGTAGTGGTCTGATCATTTGAATCATGAATCTCCACTAGCTTGAGAAATATCAGCATGTAAACCCCAATGAGTGACATGATATAAATATAACCAATATAAGGGTATCTACCTTGGGGATAGTTCCAAGGGTTTGATCAAACTATGATAACTTTGATTCTTACTATAACCAGGATATATAAGACATATCTTGAAGATTCAAGCTTAAATATCTAGTGCCTTAGTGACCACACATATTTCCTTTCTACATGATGTTAAAATGCATGGGTCTAACAAAATACATGGGTTTTGATTACTATAAAAAATGATATACTTATGATTCCTCATAATGGCTCAACCCCCTCCTCAAAATATTAATCACCTCCCTAAATGGTAAAAAAATTCTAACTGCTTGGTTATAAGGCTTCAACATATAAGCAGCTACCCATCACTGGGAAATGGATAAAGAACCTAGGATACATACATATGGATTCAATAATGATATACCTTTACTTTTTGTAAAAAGAGACTTGACATATAATCATTTTTCTATGGTTATTGGACCCGTATCGGGATTGGGAAGAGATTATTGAATATATCTTAAATCTATAAGAGAGTCTCAGAGTATAAAAAAAATTCCCCCCCAAAAGGGTGCGATGAGCCTGACCTCCTATACTCTAGACCAATACAAGTTCCTAAGAATAATTGGGTCTAAAAACCCAAGTGACCACCTACCTTTGGAAAATAGGTCTGTACCCATTTATAGATGAGGGAACTGTTTTCAGTTTTCATTAAGAATAAAAATGGTGACCCAATGTTAATGATTGTGCAAGAAATCAAACCCCCCCCAATAAACCATCAGGAAAAATAGAATCCACCTCAATGAGATTTCTCATTCATATCTTTCCTGAAAAATAGTTCTAGAGAGAGAAACTAAAGGAAAAATAAGTTTTGACTAATTCCATCTCATGAATCGATTACCTATTCTTCACACGATTGATGACACATTGTGAAGAACTTTTATCTTTCATTTTAGAATTTAGAAATATAAGAATATAATTTGAGTGGTTGTGATGTACATGTGGAAGATCTATAGGAATCCCATCTTGGATCCTTCAAATTAGGGTGATATGGAGATGAGGGGAGTACATCTAGATCACACCATTCTACTAAGGTACTATTTATATATATTTTTTAATTTGTTCTTTGCACTTAAAATTTTATTATTCCATAATCCTGAATTCTAGAAGAACTTAAGAAACCTTACTTTCAGAAATTTTTTAGAATTTTCATAGTTTTACAACACCCGATTTCAATGTTTGGATGAAAGTACTTAGCCCAAACATCTCATGCTGAAATGTTTTGATCACCGTCAGATGTTCAAAAAATGCACACAAGCGGAAGAATGAAAGCATTAACACACAACAAGAAACAACAAAAAGGATTTATATGGTTCAAAAATTAATTATATACCATGAGATAAACACTTATTATCTTTATTAATAATAGGTTAAAATGATTATAATATTTTAATTCAATACAATACAAGTGATCTCACTAGTACTATTTATAGAGTAGCTCAACTAGAAGATACAGTACCACTAACCTCCTATCTCTACAGATACTTCCCACTATCTTCTAATATATGTGGGTATAACTCCATCTTACCAAATCCACCAGATGATGAACTAAATTATGTTTCTAAAACCAAATAAACAATGCGATCTAATATTACACAACCCCCTGATGATTCTTACATAGTCACTAAAGTTAATCCTATACAAGAAAATTTCTCCATATATACTTTATCATCCAAATCCAGTAGTCATGTCACTGTAGCTACTCTAAATTTTAGATTCCCTGGTTTTAATAACCATGTATCCATATGGTTTTAAAATATATCCTCTAGAAACAATCCTTTTGGAATATATAAAACTTTTTTTGGAAAAAAATTCTCCCAAAAACCTAACAATCTCTCAATTAAGAATTGTTTTTATTAGATTCACCACCAATTTCTTCAAAAACTTAAGCATTTCATCCTTTATCCCCCCATAGAAAAAATAAATAGGTATTCACCATTTTCTTCCCAGTCACCAAAGTCCCACTGAGGAACAATTATTTCTCATACATTCTCAAACTAAGTATTTCATAATCATATTAGTTGAATTATTAATTCCTTATATATTATATAGCTTCAATGCTCATTTCTCCATAATCTTCCAGATGAAGTGATATTTTAGTTTAATGTGTTTTGTTCTTGAACAAAGCATTGAATTATTTACAAGATGAATCACACTCTAGAAAATATAGAATAATAATCCATCCCCTTCCTTTCTTTTGAGCTCCTCCATAATACCCTGTATGCATGAACATGTTTGAATTTCAAATCAAATTTGAATTTTTATTTAGTGGATGGACCAAAATTTGACCTGGGCTTCAAAATGGAATTTCTTAATTTTTTACATCTTAAAGTGATGTTTTTGGGAATGGTTTGAGGCCTGGGAGGTTCCTCAGGTGCCCAAGTGAGTCTCATGAGCTTCAAGGTAAGTTCAATTTTTTTGGAGTTTTGTTCTGGTACATAGTTTGGGGTAAACCATGTGAATAACCTTATGTTTCTAGGGAACCCTTACATACAGTTCATTTAAAATGAACACGATTTGGGATGCATGGGTAGCACATAGGTTGCTTCCAAACCATGATTTTTTATAGGAAACCATGCAAGGTGGAATTAGTATGTGACTTGGAACACAATTTGTAGAAAAACCATGCATATTATTGTAGAGGGTTCTAGATCCTAATTTCATGGTTGGAACACATTTTTTTAACTTTGAGGTATAATAATACGATGTGGGGGTTTTGGGAAAGTGCTAACCACACGGTTGACACACAATTTAGCGAACCATGTGACCAAAACATATGCCCCTTAAAAAATGTGATTTTTACCCATTTTCCCTTACAAGTTTTTAACCCAACCTTCTCTACTTATCCCCTCTCTCTCTCTATCGACCCAAAAACCCTACGTAACACCCCTCCCTCTCCTATCCTACCATAGGGGATATACTTCACCTCTTTTCTATTTTATCCATTGTTTCTTGTGATCAAGATCTTACAGTAAGGCCATGAATCCTTCCTCCCATCATTGTATATATTTCTACATTATGGTTCTCCTAGTTAGGAATTTAAGAAATGATTCTATCATAGGATGATTGAATCATCCTATTATGAAGGGGATTTGATTCTGCCTAGCTAGTGTACATCCTAGGACCACATCTGATCATAGTCACTCATCATTTTTATAGTGGTATGTTAACATGTGTGTTTTCAAGGGTTTTGAGTTAATTTTTTTTGTCTTGTTTAGTAGTTTTGGTTTTGGATGATAGGGATTCGGCCTGAGGAAATTCTCAGAGCTTGGAATGAACCTCTAGAGGAGGGTTGGTCTTGGTTTGGGTGTGGTAGAAGCATATTGTTAGTATATGGCTATTTATTCATAGTGAATTATCTTGGTTAATTACTTTTAAGTTTTTAATTATATAGTTTGGGTTTCTTGGATGTGATATAGGACCATGTGTGGTTGATTGTTGGTAATTTACCTTAAATAAGCTCTAGCAGTGGGTTTCTTGGCTAAGAGTTAAACTAAAAAATCTTCCTTATAGTAGGTGACCCCTTTTATTAACACATAATCATGTTTGATTTTTAAAATTAATTGGTTATGCAGTCTCACCAACTTTCTGATTGATGACCTTAGAAACTAATTGAATCCTTCCATTATGTATTTTCATTTATTAAATCCATATTTAAATGAGTTTTAGAACTACTATATAGGGAGGTTCCAATGGTATGATCTACTTGGAAACTGACCTTGGTTTTGGCCTAATGAAATGGTATAACTTATAAGGATGGAAATGTGAGATTATGGAATTCATTGTTTAGTTATTGTGAAATGGTTGAGCCCTGTTTAAGTGGTTAAAAAGTAAAATCATGTTATAGATTGATGATTATGAAATGGAATTTCACAATCATTGATAACCTTGTATTGGGAATTAAGCTTGAATTGGGTTTTGAAATGAAAAGTGAAAAAATAAATTGATATTTTCTTATTTTGATTAATTGGTAGAATGGTCCATGAAGAGGACCATATATGGTATGATAAAGAATTAAGATTTAGTGAATTTGAATGTGGTGGAATACATGGGTATTTACTTGGATAATAAAGAATGAATTTAAATATTTAAATGGATTTATTTACTTGCTTGTTTTTTATTGATTTTATAGGAATTACTTGGAGATATTACATGGGTTCCATATGGAAATTATTGGTGTGTAATTCTATTAGTGAGCCCTATATTCCAATAGGGGACTCAAATGAATTTCGGGGTGTGGTAACACCCTCAGATTCATTGAGGAGCGATGTTATGGAATTCCTTGAGCAAGTCATTGGATTCCTCTTAGATTCATTATCATGAATACCTTTGGGGTGGATCCTCATTGGATTCAAGTAATATATATATATATATATATTAAATTCCATAGATTAATTTTGTTGATTCTTGTAGGGTAACTTTGTTGAATGCTGTGGGATGAGCTCCCCAGATTCATCTTGACTATTTAGGTGGAATGCCATAGGTGTAAGGCATGGATTCCAATTAATTAATGCTTCTTAATATTAATTATGGTTCATTGAGTTCATACTGGTTAAAAAGATTCAATGGAATTCCAAGGGTCACCCCCTTGGATTACCTATGGGATCTTATTGAGAGTGGATTCTCGATTGACCCATATAAATTCTCTTAAATTATTGTGACTATGGTTTCCTTCGTAGTATACTTTGGAACTAGTCAGTCCATGATCTATACCATGATTAGAGACTCACCATAAATGGATAAAGAAAGTATATATCAATGTTGGGTGTCACCATATAACTAAGACATTGATGGTTTTTTTACTACATATTTATTTAAAATTTTAAACTATTAATTAATAATATGTTAAATGGTAAATATATATTTATTACACTCTTTCATACACTTTATTATTGACTGGTTACTTTTGATATTATATTTTTGGAGGCCTATTGAGCCACACTCACACCTTGATTAAGCCTACATGGTACTTGGGTACCCAAGTAGCTATCACTATTGCATTGTAGGTGAGGGGTTGAGAAAACACCCAATATTGTTGATTATGTGGTTTCTAAGATGGATCATGGGATTTTTGAACTAGGTTAGGACTTGGGTCCATTTAGTGGACTATCAAACATTTTTATTTGGTCTTTTTGATACTTTATGTAATCTATTATTGATGTATTATTTTCCTGACATGCATTGTTTATGGATCATTTATTATTTCACGGTTATTGATTATTTTTCAGCACTTTCCTGGATGTTGTTTCACTATTTATCTATCTATATGTTGTATGTGATTGTATTTATTTCCACTATTTTTTTACTCTTATATGCAGATATAGTCTCCCCACAATTCCACCTTAGACCTTCACTACTAGTCAGCATCCTCTGGCATATGGGAAGACATGTCTAAGGTATAGTGGTGACCACCACTCCTGTCATCGATAAGTGGCCTAGGGAAATTGGGTGTTATAAAATGTTATAATATCCATTTTTATTTTTATTTACTATTTTGGAATGGTAAAAAAGATAATAGGAGTGTTTTGGGACATGGTATGGAGCTTGTATATGGGATTTTCCACCCTATGTATGATGGAAGTCTATATCGCCTAATATAGGATCACCCTTCATGCTATTTTTTTATATTTGATCTGATTTTACCTTGAGTGGTGAACTTGATTATGAGGTTATTGATTTATGGTATTTTTCTCTTGGCCTGGTATGGAAAGAGAGGTTTTGTTCATGCATCATATTAGGCATGTAGGATTCACATGTCATTTTCATGATTTCCTATGATTGACTATATGATTTCTTGGACTGTAACATGGGTCAATTATTTCAAGTGTCTACAACCATTTATACAATGTTTTCTTGTATAATTGAATGGTGAAATCCTACTTAAATGATCCTATAAATGGATAAAATATGTGCTATGTGATTATTTTAGATTGATTCCTATGAGGAAAAAGTTAATTAAAATTCTAATTACAACTTAAAGAGTGTTTTCCTTTATAACTTGTAATTGGAATCTTATTTACCTTAGAATCATTTTTAAAAAGTTTGAGTTAAATTTGATAGTTAAAAATAAATTATATGATAATTTACCTGGATTACTACATGGCGTTAGCTAAATAAAATGAAAAGTATAACTTATAAAGTGTTTTACTCTATAACTTGTGATGAGCCCTTATTGTGGAAAGAATTAGATAATGTAAAATGGAAAAGTGTAAATAAAGTAATTGTAAATCCTATATTTATATGGTGTGGACTTGTTTGGTAACTGATACTAACCCTATTTATGGGTATTTGGGACTGTTGAGAGTGTTTAGGTTATATGATATCGTTGTGATGTTGGAGATAATGTTTATATTGGAATCATATTTAGATATAGGTCATAGTGAGCTTGACCTAATCTTGGAAATGGATAGATGATACATAGAGAGAGGTCGTTTTTTGAGACCTTATAGTGAGTGTTTGGCATGGAAAATGTCTAGTGGCATTGGTATGGGGTGAGTGTCACCTTGAGAGTTATAACCTTGGTAATATAGGAAGTGTGGGATAGGTGTGAGAGCCTAGTGATATTCCTTTGACATGAATCTGGGTTTAAGAGTTGGTGTCTTGTGACCTTCAAAGGTGACCTATGGTAGGGGTTTACTGATTCTATGAGTTCCTCTAGGTATTTGAGGCAAGGGTGGATGCTTCAACATACCAGGTCAGTGCATGATGGGTGCTGTTGGGTATGTGGTTTAGGTGTGTTATATGCCTTTGGAATTCTAGTAAGCACTTATGTTCTAGTACTTTTAATATTGTGGCTAGTTTTAAAAGTGATAGGCTCATTTGGATACCCAGACCTATTAATTCCCTTGTATGTTTTCTAGAAGGTTGGTCGATGAGAACCATGTATGGTAGGATTAGTGATAGTAAGGTGTATCTAAACACACTATTAAATATGAAATCATAAGAGATACTTGAGAATGTGTAATTAGGCATATAAGAATTCCTGGTACTCTTAAAAGGTAAATCACCCTGAGAGTTGGTGATTTGGTAGTGCATATAGTTTTTGAGGGTATGTGTTGACTAAGGATATGACTTCAAGAACATGGAGAGAGCATAAATAAACCCCAACAAGACTTCAAAATGTTTCTTGGTTTATGAGTGGATGTGGGAATGATTTTAGTTCAGTGACATGATTCAGTTAGGAAAGTTCCAAAGGTGTTCTTCACATGGTAGGACTTGTATGCAGGAGAGTAATGACCAGTGTCTTAGACAAATGAGCTGAGTTTTGGAGGAATAAGTATCCCTAGAGGTGAGTCTTCATGATCAGGTTACACATAAACATGTAGATTTCAAGATTTGATGGAGTCTTAGAGGTAAGTGTGTGTTGGAGATGCAATGTAATGATGATCTTGTGTTTTTGTCATATGAAAGCATATAACTGCGATGCTTAGAAAAACTAGAATCCATGTGTGGATATTAAGTACCTATGTGGGTGTGATAAGGGGATTGTGGGCATGGAGGCACAAGGCCTCTAGGTAATAATTGTGATGTTATAGTGGTGGGAATAGGAATGTGGATGAATAAGGTATGATGAAATGGATGATATGAGGTAGAACATCATTATAAGAATTATAGGTTGACTTAATAGATGAGTAAGAATGGCTTGAGAGGATCAAAACACATGTTCTTTTTATTATACTTGTTTGGTTTAGTGATCTAGGGGTGAAAAGGGATGAACTGAGTGGTGTGGAGTACACAATTGACCATTTAAAGGTGTGTCTCTCATTGTTGGAAGGTTTTTTGAGTAGATAATTGGGTATAGTTTTCATAAGATGGGAGTGGGTAATGATTTTACTTTTATAGTGATTCTTAGGAATGAGTAGTCTTATCCCCTTCTTTCCTTCATGTTGGTTATAGACAAAGCATGGTTCGTGGATACCAGAAAATGGTTTAGTGATGTAATGATAAGGATAATACAATGGTTGGGAGTATCAATTTGGCTATAAATGTGAGTATCCATATGGGTTATATCAAAAGTTCATGTGATCAATCAATAGAAAATCATTCTAGAATTTTGATTTCGATGGATAAATTAAGTCAAATTCATTGGAATACTCAGTGAATATCAAGTATAGAATCAGATGTGATATCATATGGGGTCCAAGAATTAACCTTGGGCCCAAAATAAATTGGGGTGATCTAAAAATGACTGGGTTAGTGGTGTGTTAGTGCTTGAGGTTTGGAACGATGGTAGAAATGGGTGATAGATGGTCCAACCTTGGAATGTCACAAAAATATGGTTATTAACTTTATTGGGCATGTTCAGAAGATCACATGATACGCTTAGGGTTTTACAATAACATGATCAAGTGGGTTAATGGTGCATCAAAGGCTGAAGCCAAGTATTTTTGAGAAAATTAAGTAGGAGGAGGTTTGACTTACATTCATACATGTAATTGGATGTGGTGGGATAAAAACCATAGTAGGTGCATCATTTTGGGTATGATGGGAGAGTTTAAGGAGTTGGATGAGACTTTTCAAGGGAAATCATGCTTGTTAAAATAGTGCTTTGATGATGGAGGCTCGTCAGGTTGTTTTGGAATTTTATAATTATAAAGGGTACCATCATTAGACCAATGTTTTCAATTTTTTTTGGATGTAGTGAATTAAATACCACATCTATGGGTGTTTTTAGAACATTGATATCATGTTAAGATAATCAATTTCTGTGTTGGAGGGTGTTTTGGATTGGAATTTTCCTCTCTTAGATAAGTAATATAATTAGGAGCACTATAGGGCCAATGATATTTTGGATTAAGACACCTTATTTCCTTGGGGTAAATGGGAACATGTGAGTGTTGTCTTGGTGTTTCAGTGATGAGTTCATGTAGTAAATTGTGTTCAGTGGTTTAATAACCTTAAATTAAAGTTGTTCTCATAAAGTGTGTTGGGAGTTTAGGGTTGGAACATGACCATTGAGAAGGAACTAATGAACGATATAGGTCAAAATATCAAATTAGACGACCATTGAGACTTCTTGGGTATGAGAAGTATTAAGGTGATGAATTTTTAATACCATGTGTGAATGGATGGGTTTTAATATCAAAAGAAATGTTAATTTTTGTTTAGTGAATGGAATGGATTTTGTATTGGGCTTTAGTATGGAATTCAAAAAATTTGGACATCTTAAAATGATGTTTTGGGCATGGTTTAAGGTCAGATAGGTGCCTCGGGTTCCCAAGTGATTCTTGAGAGATTTGTGGTAAGTTTGAAATTTTTTGGAGTTTTGTTATGGAACATGGTTTGGGGTAAACCATATGAAAAATATTACATGGAACTAGGGAACCCTTATGTACAATTAATTTGGAACATACATGGTTTGGGATGCATGGGCGGTGTATGAGTTGCTTCCAAATTGTGTGGTTTTTAGAGAAAACCATGAGAGGTGGCATGGGTATGGGAATTGGTGCATGGTTGCATACAAACCATACATCTTATTTCAGAGGGACCTAGAGTCAAATTTCACTATTGGTGCACAATTTTTAAACCATGTAGTCCAACTGTGTGAGGTGGGGGTTTTGGGATACTGTTGGCCTCATGATTTTAGAAACCATGTGGCCAAACCATGTGCCCCTTAACAAGCAGGGTTTTTACCCATTTTAATTTATGAATTTCTAACCCAACCCCCACTACTTCTCCTCTCTATCGACCCAACATCCATACACAATGCAACTCCCTTTCTTCTCTTCCCATGGGAGGATCTCCTCCATCTCTTGTTTATATCATCCACCATCACTTGAAATAAAGAGTTTATGATAAGGATATCAATCCTTTATATCCTCCTCTATCTATTTTTTTCTCCTAGACAGGTATTTGAGAGATTATTCCACTTTAGGATAGTTTAATCATCTTGGGATGAAGGGGATTCAACTCTAGTTAGCTATAGGACATCTTTAGACCACATATTCTCATAGTCACTCATCATTTTTATAGAGGTATGTAATTAGGTGAGTTTTCAAGGGTTTTTGAGTTAATTGTTTTTATTTTTTAATGATTTTGGTTTTTAATGATAGGGATTTAGACCAAGGTAATTCTTGGAGCTTATAATGGATATCTAAAGGAGGGTTGGTATCATTTTGGGTGCAGCTAGAGCATATGATGAGTATATTTCCATTTATTCCAGTTAATTAACTTGTATAATTAGTTGTAAGTTGTTAATTATTTAGTTTGTGTTTTTTTTGGATTCAATATAGGACCACAGGTGGTTTAGTTTTGACTATTGACCTTATATGATCTTGGGTGATGGATTTTCAACTTAAGAGTTAAAGTGGAAAATATTTTTTTTGGTAGGTATTCCCTTTAATTAACCCATAGTCACATTTAATTTTTAAAATGAATTAGTTGTGAATTATCACTAACTTCCCAAGTGATGACCTCATAAAATTATTAGATCCTTATATTATGTATTTTCCCTTGTTAAATCTCTATTTAAATGAGTTTTAGACTTATCATGTTGGGAGGTTCTAATGGAATTATCTACTTTTCCCTTGACCTTAGTTTTGGCCTAGTGAAATAGTATAGCTTCTAAGGATGTAAATATGAGATTATGGAATTATTTATTTAGTTATTGTGAAATGGGTGAGAATTTTTTAAGTGATAAATAATGAAAATCATGTTTTGGATTGATGATTGTAAAATGGGATTTCACAACCACTGATAACCATTGATTAAGGATTAAGCTGGACTTGGGTCTTGAAATAAAAAGTGGAAAGGTAAATTGATATTGTCATATTTTTATTAATTAGTAGAATGGTCAATGAATATTACCATAGATGGTATATTAAATAATTAAGTTTTAGTGAATGGGAATGTGTTGGAATAAAGGGTTGTTTAATTGGATAGAAAATAATGAATTTAAATTCTTAAATGGATTCAGTTCCTTATTTGTTTGTTGGTGATTTTCAAGGATTTTATTGGTGATATTACATGGATTTTATATGGACTTGATTGGTGTGGAATTACATGATAGAACCCTGGGTTCTAATAGGGAACTCAGATAAATACTAAGGTGCGGTGAAAACCTCAGATTCATTTAGGGTCAATTATATGGAATGCCTTGAGAAAGCCATTGGATTCTACTTAGACTAATCACTAATAATTCCTTGGGGAGGACCCCCTTGGATTTGAGTAATGTCCATAGATTAATTTTGTAGATTCTTGCAGGTCACCCTTATTGAATGTTGCAGGATGAGATCCCCAGATTTAGCTTGATCTATTTGGGTGGAATGCCTCGGGTGCAAGCTATGAATTCAATCAAGTTGTACTTATGCATTTCAAGGATGGTTCCTTGCGTTCAGTCTAGTAAATGAGATTCAATGGAATGCCAAGTTTCATCCACTTTGGATTCCCTATGGGAGTTTATTAAGAGGGAATTCTCAGTTGAGCCACATGGATTCCCTCATATTATTGTGACTATGGTTTCCTTGGTAGTATACCTTGAAACCAATTGGTCTATGATGTATAAAATGATCATAAACTCACCAGTGATCACCGAATCTGGTATAGACTGATGTAGGATGTCACTACAAAGCCTATACATCAGTGGTTATTTTACTTCCTTTTTATTTAAATTGTTAAACAATTAATTATTAATCTACTAAATGGTAAATGTTAATTTATTACACTCCTACATGCACTTTATTATTTATTTGTTACTTTAGGGGCATCATTGGTGGTGACCTACAGAGTTATACTCACACCCTTCTTGGGCCTCCATGGCACTTGGTACCTAAGCAGTTATCACCATTGCATTGTAGGTGCAGGCTTGGAAAAGCCCTTGATTTTATTGATTATGTGGTTTCTATGATAGATAATGGGATTTTGGGATCTAATTAGGAATCAGGTTCATTTGGATGGACTATCCAGCCTTTTTTATTTGGCCTTTGAGATACTATATATAATCTATTGTTTATGTATGATTTTCCAAACATGCATTGTTTACAACTCATTTATTATTGCATGGTTATTGATTATTTATTGTAAATTCCCTATATGTTATTTCATTGTTTATCTATTTGGATGGTTTATGTGATTGTATTTATTTCCATTGTTTCCCTATTATGATATGCATGTATAGTCCCCCCACCATACCACCTTAGAACTACATTACTAGTTGGTAGCCTCTGGCATGTGAGGAGGTGTGCCTGAGGTATAGTAGAAACTATTAGTTTGGGAACTGATCAGTGGTATGGGGTGGTAGGTAATTACATCATCCAATAATCCCTTCAACCATTCCACATCCTTCATAGATTCCATTATAGAAATTTACTTAGATTCCATGGTCAATAGATCAACTATTGATTGAAGTCTTGACATCCATCTTGCAAAAGTTTCTCCATAGGTAAACACAAATCACATAGTACTCCTCCATGTGTCTACATCTCCTCTAAAGTCCCTATCAACATTCCCTTGAAATGTATCATCCATTTTGAAACATTAGTTAAGTGCTTCCAAACCTTTAAGATACCAGAAAATCTACTTAATCATTTCTCAATGATCCCTTCTCAGATTCTCTATAAAATGATTGACTACTCCCATCATATGAGAAATTTAAATACTTGTAAAAATCATGTAATATATAAAACTTCCAACTGATGATTCATAAAGAACATTTTTCAAGTACATATCCCCATCTTCTATTCGTAGTTCCTTCTCATTGGATTGTTTGAAATGTTCGACTAATGAGGTAGATTCAGGTTTGGTTCTGGTCATGCTGAACCTCTCCAATATCTCACAAATGTACTATGACTATGAAAACATCATAGTTCATGATTTCAATCACTCCATACCATCATCCCCAATATCTATTTATCTTCATAAATATTATTCATCATGAACATTCTAGATATCTTATCCTTCAAATCTTCAATCCATTTAATGTATGGAACCACCAAGATCATGTCAAAAATAAATAAGAGAAGTATTATGAAACTCCCATAATCCAACACATTTTGAATGTATAAATGATTCAAATTTCACCAGATAGACTTATGTTCTACTATAAAGGCATCAAAATTATGGTTCTACTACCTGGGTTCTTGCTTTATCCCATATAGACTTCACTTAAGTTTTTACACTAAGTTACTTATATATTCTCTAAATCCTTCCAATTGATTTATGTAGATTTATTCATCTAAGTAAACATGTATAAATATCGTTTTTACATATAAATATTCAATATGAAATCCTTCTTATGCAACTATTCCATGCACCATCCATATCATTATGTGTTTAAAAACTAGAGAAAATATTTCACTAAATTTCACTACGTCCTTTCATTGAAAAAATTTCACAACTAACTATTCCTTATATTGTTTCCTTCCATACACTTATTCCTTTAACTGGTGTACCCAATTGTTCTAAAATTCCTTTTTTCCCAGTGGAAGTTCATAAATATACCATGTTATGGAAGCATTCAAGGATTCTATCTCCTCCTTTATCACTAACTCCCACTATTTTTCATCTATGGGACATGATGCTTCCTTTAGTATTTTAGGCTCCCCATCACCCATTAGAAGAAGATAATGAAATTAAAACCCATACTTGTTCATTAGTTATATAACTCTGGTCAACCACATCAACTCTCAAGGTTGTTCTCATTTTGGTACTTGATTCTCGCTCAAATTTACCCAAGAGAAGAAGGTAAGACGGTCCTTGTAGTTTAGCTTGGGTTGTCGAATCCTCAGAGACCTAAGAAGTAACCTATAGAAACGTATATTCTATGGACTATTTTTGTCTATGAAGTGGACAAATTGGGTTGATTTTAGATGGTTTTAAAGGAACTATAAGATACTTAAGTGAATTCAATTTAAAAGAATGAGTTGATCCTAGGTTATCACTCGAGGTGGATTGGACGTATTTCCTTTTTAATGATTTCAATTTCTTATATTTGAGATGGGTTCATTTAAGGAGATAAAACAACATCATCACTTACTAGTTTAATTCCTACACCCTTTAATACTAATCACATATACATTTTAAGGATCAAAGTTTTGATCACTTCAAGGTAAAAGTTCGTATTAGCACTTGAAGTGTGTCGCCTTAAATTCAACAAGGACGATGGAGTTTAAAAATCATCAAAAAAAAATCTCAATTAAAGAAGTGATTATACATTAATTAGGTGATAAATAACATCCAATATATCCCCTTTCTACTCCCTTGGATCAACCCATAAAAGATTTATCCCTCCATTGATGACATGTCTTCAACGGAAGCAGGAATTAGACTTACAAGGGTGGAATTGAAGAAGTAAAAACAACAACAAAAAAAGATCACTCCTCCGTTGTGTGATAAACATCACAAAGTATGGTGTGAATAAATTTACACCTTGAACCAACGGTATCAACTTGATAAGTAGAAGAACATAATAAGAGTAAATGAAGAACTTTTATTAAGAAACTAAGGTGAATTAAACAACTTACATGAGGAAGAAATGCGATTACAAACACAAAGCGGCAACATAACACTACAATGAAACCAAGCACCAAAGATTATTCAATCATCCAAAACCACTGCCTTAAATAGGAATTTTTGAGCCCTTGGGTCTAGACTCCAACAGTAAAAGTCTCCTAAATTAATTTTGGTAGGCCATAGGTGGGTGGAAAGTAAGGGAGAGTTGATTTTTCCACCCTTGACCCGAGGTGGCAGCCATCTTTCCTTCACCGAACATACACTCTTGTAAGTACTTATATATGGCCGAATCAGAGTGGTCCATAGAATAATAAAATGTATCTCCGGATGTCTTCTAACCTCATGTAAAATTTGGGCTCATTTGGAGTTGTGGATTCTGAGATATGATCATATTAGTGGTCTGTTTTTCTGGGCCGCAGAATCTGGCCTAGGATTTTATCTCTAATTTGGGCTGCCTTAATGACCACCATATAGGCCGAATTATCATTTTCTCCTAAATAGTTATTTGTTCCTAAACATTTATTATATCATCCCAAAAAAGTTGGGATTCATTGGTCCTTTATGTTGGGACCGACAGTCTCATCAGTGGGATGGTGTCCAATCCGCCTTCTCCAGAATTTCTTCCTTTCATTGACAAATATCTCCATCATCCTCCATGAATTCTCCATTGATCCATGAATGAAAAATGTTTACATTCAAGTGTAGATATAGTTACCAAAATATAAAATTAAAATATTGATAATTACATTCCTTATAATTAGATGACTCATTGGGCCTAAATTGGTGTATATTAGGCATGAAGTGCACAAATGATGAGAATGAATGTTCATAATGAAAATGAACTAACTCAGGTCCATAAGATCAAAAATGAAAATTTAATACCATTAAAATGTAATTAAAATATATGTTTTTATTGGATAATCACACCCCCAAACTTGATATTTTCTAGTCCCGAGCAAATAATTCAATGATTTTATTTGAATTCCTTTCTTCAAACACATTATAACAAACAATGCTCACAATGTAAACTGCACACAAATATATTTTTATAACCTATCAATATAATTTAAAACAATATTAATTTAAAAGAATATCCCAATCCCAAGCCCATTCCTTTGATCAAATCCATCATCATACTTTATCCAACTCAATTAGGTGTAATGATGTGTTGTGAATCACAATAGATATGGGGGTTCCTTTTCATTCAAGGGGGAAATCATGGAAGCACTAGGTGGAATCACATTTAATCCTAATATGAGTATTCTTCATTCCTCTTTTTTGGATTTTTTTTATTTTTTTTCAATATTGCTATAGTAATTGAGATTACAGTTAATCAAATTAACCCATGTAGCAAGACTTTGCCGATGACTCCCAGACTCAAAGGCCTTAGGGAACCAAGTGAGGCCCACATACCCGGGCATCATCTCGAGTTAACTTAATAAAAAACAAAGTCATATTACCATAAATAGAGATATATTGAAAAACTCAAGGCTAGACAACTCTGGAGTCACGATCCCCAAGTGCCGAAAGCCTCTCATTTTATCAATCCATTGCTCTACACGCAATTTTTTTTGAATACTCATATTATTCATAAAAATCAAACCAGTCTATGCTATTTATTATGGGACCCCAAAAATTCAAATTAGCACCCCAAAGTCTAGAGAACGTGCATTGTGGCATTTTGATTTAATGGATGAAAATAAAAATGATGAAAATTTTCATTGGACAACCAAACTTCCAAAATCAATACTTTTAAACTTAATCATGAATTAAATTAAGAGTCAAGGAAATAAAAGTTATTTGCTATGTAGTTTTAATGTGAGAAAAGATGTTATTATATGAATGATAAAGGAATTTTACTTCTTTTTTTTATCATTGTTTTTTTTAAACAAACATTTTGTTTCCATACCCCCAACTTAGAATGAAACTGTCCCTAGTTTCATAAAAATAAAATTTAGAATGGGGTAGAGGAATAAAAGGGGAGTTCAATAAGGAAATTTAAATATGAGGATCATGGAATGAAGTCACCTGGTGGTTGAAGTTTGAAGTTCTTGTCGCTCGAATTTAGTCCTTTGATATCCATGTCGCTTGCAAAGTTCCCTAGTGGAAAAAGGAAAAAAAAACAATATATATATATATATAAGTAAAATATAAGTATATATATATAAATTATAGAATAAGTAAGCACATTAAGCCGTAGGTCAGTGGTAAGCGCGCGCCCCTGTCTCCCTTTGGTCCCGGGTTCGAGTCCCCGCGGCTTCGCCGGTTGTGACGGGGTTTGCCCCACGGCCTATGGAGTGTCCCCTTTTTTAATTATTATTATATTATTATTATTTTTATTATTTTTATCTTAACCTATAAAATAATAAAAATACAACAAAATAAACTGATGATACATTGTCTTCTTTTTAAATTTCTGGGTATAATATTACTCAAGGATCACACCATGTGACACAGATGAATATGGTGCTCCCCTTTCATACCAATCCATACTCATAATAGAAGAACAAGTCAACAGTCTATTTTTTTATTTATCAAAATGATTCATTAATCCTATTTAAAAAAAAGATGATTTTCAAAGATGAAAACCACAGGTTACCTCCCGTGAAGCGCTTTGTTTAAGGTCGTTAGCTCGACTTGAACCCCACAAATTATCCAATACCAACTTTCAACATTTTAAGGACCACATGTTTCTCTATGTCCACTAGATTGAGATTTATTCTTTGTTTATAATTTTTGGTGTATGCAAACCTATGTTCTAAAATGAGTGGTAAAATCTAAGGAATATCAAAAATGGTTGATCCAGTTTCCTCTGTAGTATTTCCTAAGACATTATGAATAATCACCTCTTTAGTGGTTTTAAAATAAGAAATGGTGGAAAATGGAAGTTTTTGTTAATCCCTAATGAATGGAAACTTGAGGGTGGATGGAAAGTCCTTTTGTTCAAGTTCAGGTAGGCTAAAACTTTCAAACATAGGTTGGGACTTTGAATTGAACTCAGTTTCATTTTCAAAATTGCTCAACAGAATTGGTTTCTTTTGAATAGAATATTCAACCACCAAATTGGAAATATCAGTTTCAGGAATGGGTATGGACTCAAAGTTTGTGATTTCTCTTAATGGTTCAGTGATTTGTATTTTTGAAAAATCATCAATGGAGTTATATTCATGAGACTCAATCCATGATGTCAAATTTCCCTCTTGTGAATAAAAAAAATCATTTTCCTCTCGATTTAAACACCCATCAACAATTCCATGATACTCCTCATCTTCCCCAAATCCAAAGGTTTTCTCTTCAGTAAATTCATAAGAGGTTTGTGGGAAACTAGACACTTCACATAAGGTTATGGAAGGGACAGTTTGTGTCGGGATGGGTTCCTCACAATGTTTAATGATTTATAGTTCTAACCTCAATGATGAAACCTCAAAATTCATTATCTCTATTTTTTGACGCAATTTTTCAAGTAATGGGTGTGAATTAGGATGGATAAGGGGTTGAGATAGATGATCTATTCCAGGAGGATAATTATGTTGTTGGAATTCCATAGGAGGATGTTCAAATTGGCTTTTTGGGGATTGAAACTCATTATATGTTGAGCTATTTTATAGATCATAGGAGTAAAAACATTTTGGATCATTAGGTTGTTGATGATCCCACAAGTAGAAACTAGGATGGTCATTGTACATCTCACTTGGTGTGGAGTGATCAAAGTAAGAAGAGGTTTCCCATGTTTGGATTTGTTCAAAAGGGTTTTCCATAGGAATGAAATTGGGGATGAGATAAGAGAAGTGAGATAAAAAAAAGGATGATAGTGTCTAAGATAACTTACTCAGGTCACCGTAAACGGCGCCAAAATTTGATTCTTTCTCAAATTTACCCAAGAGAAGAAGTTAATATGGTCCTTGAAGTTTTTCTTGGGTTGTCGAATCCTCATAGACCTAAGAAGTAACCTATAGACACGTACATTATATGGACTATTTTTAGATATGAAGTGGCCAACTTGGGTTGATTTTAGATGGGTTTAAATGAACTCTAATAGAATTAAGTGAATTCAATTTAAAAGAATGAGTTGATCCTAGGTTATCGCTCGAGGTGGATTGGACGCATTTCCTTTTTAATGATTTCAATTTCTTATATTTGAGATGGGTTCATTTAAGGAGATAAAACAACATCATCACTTACTGGTTTAATTCCTACACCCTTTAATACTAATCACCTATACATTTTAAGGATAAAAGTTTTTATCACTTCAAGGTAAAGGATCGTATTAGCACTTGAAGTGTGTGGCCTTAAATTCAACAAGGACGATGGAGTTTAAAAATCATCAAATAAAAATCTCAATTAAAGAAGTGATTATACATTAATTAGGTGATAAATAACATCCAATACAGCCCCTTGCTACTCCCTTGGATCAAACCATAAAATATTTATCCCTCCATTGATGAAATGTCTTCAACGGAAGCGGGAAGTAGACTTACAAAGGTGGAATTGAAGAAGTAAAAAAAAAAATAAAAAAAAATCACTCCTCTGTTGTGTGATAAATATCACAAAGTATGGTGTGAATAAATTCACACCTTGAACCAACGGTATCAACGTGATAATTATAAGAACATAATAAGAGTAAATTAAGAACTTTTATTAAGAAACTAAGGTGAATTAAACAACTTACATGAGGAAGAAATGTGATTACAAACACAAAGCGGCAGCATAACACTACAATGAAACCAAGCACCCAAGATTCTTCAATACTCCAACACCACTGCCTTAAATATGCATTTTTGAGCCCTTGGGTCGATCCTCCAACAGTAAAGTCTCCTCAATTAATTTTGGTAGGCCATAGGTGGGTGGAAAGTAAGGGAGAGTTGATTTTTCCACCCTTGACCCGAGGTGGAAGCCAGCTTTCCTTCACCTAACAGACGCGCTTGGAAGTCCTTCTAGATGGCCGAATCAGAGTGGTACATAGAAGAATAAAATGGAGATACAGATGTCTTATAACTGAATGTAAAATTTGGGCTCATTTGGAGTTGTTTATACCTAGATATGATCATATTAGTGGGATATTTGTCTGGGCCGCAGAATCTGGCCCGGGATTTTATCTCTAACTTGGGCCGCCTTAATGACCATCATAGAGGCCTAATTAGCATTTTATCATGAATAGAGATTTGTTAATAAAAATTTATTGTATCATCCCACAAAATTTGGGATTCATTGGGCCTGTATGTTGGTCCCCACAGGCTCATCAGTGGGATGGTGTCCAATATGCCTTCTCCAGAATTGCTTCCTTTCATTGCCAAATATCTCCATCATCCTCCATGAATTCTCCATTGATACCTGAATGAAAAATGTTTACATTTAAGTTTAAATATAGGTCCCAAAATATCAAATTAAAATATTGATAATTACATTCTTTATAATCAGATGACTCATTGAGCCTAAATTGGTGTATATTAGGCATGAAGTGCAGAAATGATGAGAATGGATGTTCATAATGAAAATGCACTAACTCAGGCCCATAAGATCAAAAATGAACATTTAATACCATTAAAATGTAATTAAAATATATTTTTTTATTGGATAATCAGTACTATTTATTTTGGAACACTCCCTTGAGCTTCTGTGACACCTGAGCCTTCTGGTACGTCATTCCTTGGATGAACCTCTGGAATCTGACCTCTATCTCAAGACCCTCCTTCTAGAATATCAGGATCCTCAAGAACTTGAGTGCTTCATGAGCTAACAAAAACTTCCAGACTTCCATTCAGAAAAACATCATCATGCGATGAATCTTTTTTATCATCTACATCTTCTACTTGGTTTTGACCCTTCTAAAGGATCCCTTCATTGAAGTGAAGATTTTGTTTTTTACGACCTTTCTAGGTTTATTATCCCATAGATATAATCCAAATTCTTCATTTTCATAACCTATAAAGAAACATGATTATAACTTTTCTTCTAATTTATCCCTCTTGTTATAATCAACACGGATATAGGTAATACACCCAAATACTTAAAGTGGGATACATTAAATTTTATCCCACTCCATAATTTTTCTATAAGTTATTTCCCTAGAGGTGATAAATGAATCCTATTGATAAGGCATGTATATAATATCTCAATTAGACCCATTGTCCTGAGAAAGATTAATATTACACTAACATTAAGTGACATCCCCTAAACACCAAAGGCTAGAAATAAATTCCAAGGGATTTACTAAAATATGGGGGACATTTTTCTCTTAAGAAAAAAACCTACAACAGACATAATAAAGTGATGTAATATGATTCATGATATAAAACCAGAAAAAAATCTAATAATATAAAAATATGATAACCAAAGTAGAAATAAAATAAAATAAAATTTAAAGTATAAAGAAAAACCCAAATACAATAAGACTTGAGTACCGAGGTGGAACTAAACCTAATTACAACCCTTGACCCTCTCCAAGATCCATACCCTAATGACCATAACATTACGATGCTCTACTAGAGAAGTAATAAATCTTCCCCTTACCTATATCATGATAAATGAAATCTACATATGCACCAAGGTTCATATATGGGGGTTATTATATCAAATCAGTAGTAAATCCACCAAAAGTTTTCCACACATTCCATTAAGACCAAAAAAATTTATAAAAATTTATATAAAATAGGAAGAGTGGATAAAATAAGTTTAAAAGTGAGATAATATATAATAAGTGAAATAAAAAAGGCCAAAAGTACACCCAAGACATAAACCCACACACCCATGAAAAATGTAACCCAATGCATCACCCATAAAAAAGGACCTCTGAACAGTCCAACTCACTAGCATTACCTATCACTCCAAACCTAGTTCTTCACTTTGTGATACAATCCAGTGTGCCATAGTTGAAATAGTAACCATGTCCAAACTAACAAGGTTACCCTCCAATATAGTATAAACACACACCAAACATGATTGTGAAAAGTTATCAAATACATATTTAAAAATTCAATCAAACATGTTTTAGGTGAAACCCACAATGAATCAATTTAAATACCAGTAAAACATGGGTTGATTGCATATCAGTTCACTATTTATTTCCACCATTACACCACTGTTTTAAATCAGTTTTGTATTGAAAATTCAAAATATAATAACAAATTAAAATTAATGTTTGATTTAATAATTTAATTTTTATAGTTGTTAAATAGGGAAATTTTACTTTTTTTAATGAATACATTGTAGGAGGATGTGGTTTGGAGATCCCAGAATGGAATTCGAGCAAAACGGGTTAAACTGTGCGAGAGCTCAGGCACACTTATGGACTTAAATATCTACTGTAGATAATATATGAATATGATGGGGATAAATATTATTGGACTAGTGAAAAATAGTGTGGGATACATTTATATAGAATACCATGGAGCCCAATTAATCCATTTGAAGGCCCAAAATAGGTCCACAATGTGAAGAAATTCTGGACGGGCCAGATTGGACCACCCTTATGTATCTGGGACATAACTTAGGCCTCATACCTCCAAATTGGATGATTAAACCTCTATTTGATAAATAACTCTAAGTCCCACCTCTCCACAAAATTTTAAATCATTTTTAAATGTTTTGATTAGTAAACCAGTCAGATAAAGAACGAGTAAAAATTATTCCATGAATAATGACCTAGTCCCTTAAGCACTTGACTTATATTGTTGAAATTGTGATGTATTTTCCCATAAAAACACTCCTAAACACCATTATATGATGTTTTTTAGACTAGGGGGTGAGTTTCAATATCTTTTTATGCGTTTATTCATCATATTTGTCTTCCTCCCCTCCCATGGAGTTCTAAACTCCTTGTGATCATCCCGAGGAGGAATGTGGTGTAAATATAAAGCTTCATTTTTGTAAGAATTGAATTTTATTTTAAATTAAAGGTTTTTGTGTTATTTTTCATCATCCAATATTCTTATTAAATTGATATATGTACTGGTATGTCATGATCAAACTCATATGATCATGTTTGGGGGTACCCTTTCATGTGATGTTTTACGCACCGTTCACCATTTCTTCTTCCCTCTTTCAATTATGGTGTTTGTGTGGTTCATATTGGTTAATTTAACTCTCATAAAAACTTTCAAGGGCATGTAAATTTATTTAATGGTATCAAAAATAAATAACATACAAACCTGGACAATATGTTGAGTTTTTCATATGTTTCCTTGGTGAGTTTCAGTTATGAAGTCGAACACAAATCACCCTATCATCGGAGGTAGTCAGTGAATCATTTTGTGTTTACAACCAAACCCTAGGAGGTATCCTAGTGTAAAATCTGTAAAATTATGGTTAAATTTTTTAAAAACTAGGGATTAAAATATCTAAACCCTATCTCTTGAAGTGATGAAGGATGAACATCATGAGATTTCCCTGGTTTGATCACACTGAATCAAATATGTTAATTTATACTTTTTTTATTTCTTGTTTATTTATACTTTCCTATAAAATCAATAAAACCCAATATTTCTAAAATATTATCCCCTTTTTCTTAATAAAAACATTTTTTTTTAAAATTAATTATCTAAGGATCCATTGAGAAATGACCTATGGTTCTTACTATATGGCAGAAATTCTAATAAAAACAACATTTAATTTGATGCACTCGACAACACGCTCAATTTTTTGCACCATTTTCAGGGATCTAAGATCATTTTTTATTTTTTTAATTTTATTTATTTATTTTACTTTTTATTTATTACTCATTTCAATATCCCCCTCCATTTTGTTTGTTTTTATTTTTTTGTGCTTTTGTTTTTTTGTGTGTGCATTTATTATTATTCTCTCTCTCTCTATTCCTATCTTTCTTACCCTATATCTTTATCTAATTATATATTATAAAATTATCTTTTCTTTTTTCATTACATTATTCTAAAGTGATTTTATTTTATTCATCTTCCATTGAAAAAAAATTCACAACTTTGTTGCATGAAAAAATCTGATAAAGAAATACTACTTGAATTTGACCCCAAAATTGAAAAGACACTTCACTCAAAAATTAGGTCATATTGAGTAGGAGAGTAAATTAACATTGAGGAACCCCTTTTTGAATGTAAATTGGTCCCAAACCAATCAAAAAATAAACCAAATCAAAACCCAAAAATCATGGCTGTAAATAATCAAACATTAAAAGAACTAACCACCCCTGATGTGGAGTACCAACATGCATCCATCCAATACCCTAATAAAGTATCCAACTTTGAGATAAGATCAGGAATCATCCACATCCTTCCTAAATTCCATGTTCTTCCCAATTATGACCCTCACAAACATCTCAAGGAGTTTCACATAGTGCGCTTCATCATGAAACCCCAAAATGTGTCTGAGGATATCATTATGTTTAGGGACTTTCCTTTCTCCCTTGATGGGGTAGTAAAATAAGGAATATACTATCTTCTTACCAAAATTGGTATATGGAATGACATAAAATGACTCTTTGTGAATAATTTTCCCCACCTCTAGAACCGCATCAATTAGAAAATAAATATGTGGAATTAGGCAATCACAAGGAGTGACCCTTTATGAATATTGGGAGAGATTCAAAAGACTTTGTTCAATTTACCCCCACCACCAAATTAGTGAACAATTTCTATTTCAATACTTATATGAGGGAATTTTCCCCATGGATCATGGTATGATATATGCTACAGCTAGTGGTGACCTTATTGATAAAACTCATATTGCCACTCGTGACTTAATAACCAACATGGATCCAAATGCACAATAATTTGGTACACAAGAAATTGCACCAACTCGAGGAGTTAATTAGGTAAGTCATTCATCCCTAAAAAAATTTAGATAATAAATTTGATTATATTCAAAAAATTCTAAAGAAATTATCTAAAACACAAGGTAATTCAAACTCTTCTACCATTCCATTACATTGTGGTATTTGTTCTGATAACACTCATTTTTCTGACCAGTTCCCACAAATTTAGGATTCATCTGAGTCTTATTTAGTAGTATTTCCTGGGATTCCATTCCAACAAGAACCTCCTTTTAATAAAGATACTTTCAAGACAAATACAAACTCCAGGTGGAAATCACAACTACAATACCGAAAAGGAGTAAACTCAAGATACCCCAATAAGAATTGGTATCAACTAGGCTAAGGTATGAAACCTTATTATCCTTCACCTTCTCGGAACAATCTTCATACTCCCAAGTTTGAACCAAGACTTGAGGACATGGTGAAGAAATTGGAAACCCATAACCTCTAGTTCTAATAGACCACACAATCTTCTATTCAGGACCTATGAACTCAAGTAGGATAATTAGAAAACACCATTAGTGAGATAAAGATACATGGTTCTATAAAACTACCACCCCAAACTGTTTCTAACCCAAAAGAAAAAGTTAATGTTTGAGTAATCACACTTCATAGTGGTAAATAAGTTTCTTCTTCTATTTATTCTACACAACAGATAAGTCCCCCACTTGAAAAATCACTTTCTCTACCCACAAAAAATTCTAATGAAGAAAAAAAAAACAAAGAGGGTTAACAAATTATCATTGAGGATTCCCCTGAACAATCCATTCATATTCCTTTCCCTAAAATAATATCTAAACCTAAGAAAAAATTTGATAATGAAATTGGTAAAGAAATAATGGATACATTTAAATATGTACAAGTTAATATTCCTCTTTTAGAAAATTCCTCATTACGCCAAATTTCTTAAAGAACTTTTCACCCATAGACGATGGTTAAAGGGGAATGAGAGAGTCAACCTTTTAATTAATGTATCAGACTTGATAAAACTAGAAATTACAACCAAATTCAAGGATCCAATAACTTTCATGATACCTTTCATCATATGGGAGACCTTCTTTTCTGATGCAATACTAGATTTGGGTGCTTCGATTAATGTTATTCCTTACTCTGTGTACACTTCACTATAGGTTGGAGAGCTTAAATGGATGGGAATAATCATGAAACTTTACAAATAGAACACAACACGCCCATCCAGAGTGATCGGGGATGTCCTTATAAGAGTGTATAATCTCATCTTCCCTTTAGACTTCTATATTCTTGATATGGAAGATACCTAAACCCAAGGAAATTCTCCTCTCATACTTGGGAGGACAATCCTAACAAAAACGAACATCAGTTTTCACAATGGTATGTTGTCCTTGGAGTTCAGTGGAGAAAAGGTATGTTTTAATATACTTGATTCCATGAAACACCCCATTTAAGATCACTCCACTCTTCCTGTATATTCGATGAAAGTTCTCTCTAACATCACACACACACAAAATTCTCTCCTCAACCTATACTCTGATTCATTTTATTATTCTTAACTCTTGGATTATTTGATTTTTGATTCATGTTTTGAGTGTTTTGTGGGTTCAGAGAAGTGTAAATTTTTTGATTTAATTGATGAGTGTTTTCATTGTAAGGTTGAAAGAGCTCTGTCGTGGGCGCCCTCAAATGATTAGTGTGATTTTGGGGTACTTAGGTGCAACAAAGTGGCTGACCAAGGTCATCTCTCAAAGGAGGAAGTGAATTAAAACAAAATTTTAGAGGTATTATAAAAATAAAATATAATAGAATTAAAAAACTACTTGAAAGGATGGGGGGTGGGTTTTTGTCATTTATAAAACTTTAAGAAGTTTGCTGGAAGAAGATTGATTTTTTTTTGTTTTTAATTTTGAAATGAAGTTTGATTAAAAAGACACAATAAGAATATGTTTTTTTAGAAAATATTTTAAAAGGCGTAATCGATCTAAATCTACCTCTTCATTTAATTATTAATCATTATCATTTAAATCAATATTCACTTAATTATGATCCCCTAATTTTTTAACCCTCGAACCCTACAAGAGTTAACTTAACCACAAAGATGGAATTACTTAAATCCTAGGCTAGCTTCGGAATACGCAATCACAACACCCTGCTTTGATTGTTGTTCTAAGGTTAGCTTATAGTCAGTGGATAATTAGAGAAAATATCCATTCTGTAAATGAGGATGAATTTTTTTAGGGATTATATTTGAACTCTACAAATTTATCCCATGTGGTCTTGCATTACCGATTAAGATCGCGCTCTCACAATTTACACAAAATCTCGACCCCGTGTGTTTTTGTGTTAATTATTCAATTGCTTTCTTAGTTTATTACAATTTAAAAACACAATTCATGGATCATATTAAGTGAATTACAGTAGCTCAATGATTCAGAATAATTAAATGAAGAGGGTAGAAGATATATAAATTACTAAAATACTACTCTTCCATGGGTGGCGTAATCATCGTAGAAGCGTTTTGCATGTGCAAAGGTTTATAATGAGTATAACCCAATAATGCTTCTACTCATGAATTCCATACCAAATAGGAAGATTAAGAGAATAAGAAATTAAAAAAAAACATAAGAAAAGAGAAGAAATAAATGAAGAACAAAGAATTTATTTCAATCAATTAGAGGTATTTATTTTATTTTACATTTTATTCTCTTCCTCTCTTCTTTCTTCCTTTTCTACCCAATATTATTTCTTTTTTCTTCTTCTTCTTTTATTTTCTTCTACTTATTTTTGGACCATCAACTCAAACTTCTAATTTTTATTTTACTATGGTCCACTTTCATTCTTTTCATCTTTCATTGATTTATTACATGAACTAATCTCGAGGATCTCTTAGATCTTGACCCTGAGATTGAACATAGACTTTAAGCTCGAATTAGACATTCTCAGTCTACGGGAAGTTTCAACTTTCAACCAGTTGGAGAATTACTCCAATATCAGAACATTGAAATTGGAAGAAATTCAAATTCAACCATAAAACAAGAACCAATGGCTGACAATAATGGAAATGAACTTAATAGAACCATTCGAGAATTAGATGCACCTGATATTAACTATCAACCAAATTGTATTTCATACCCAAATCTTGAATCGGACTTTGAACTAAAATCTTTGTTAATTCACTCACTTCTAAAGTTTCATGGACTCTCTGGTGAGGATCCAAATAAACATTTTAAAGAATTTAATGTGGTTTTATCAACCCTAAAACCTAGAAATTTCTCTGAAGATCAAATCAAATTAAGAGCATTCCCATTTTCACTTGATGGAGCTGCAAAGGATTGGATGTATTATCTACAACCCAAAGATGTAACTTGTTGGAATGATTTAAAATGTCTTTTCTTACAGAGATTTTTTCCAGCATCAAGGACCACTTCCATTCATAAGAAGATCTTGGGGATCAAGCAAGCACAAGGGGAGTCATTGTATGAGTATTGGGAGCGATTCAAGAAGTTTTGTGCAAGCTGCCCACATCACCAAATCAGTGAGCAATTACTCATCCAGTACTTCTATGAAGGACTCACACCTATGGAGAGCAGCATGGTGGATGCTTCAGTTGGAGGAGCATTGATGGACAAGACACCAGTAGTTGCATGTGCGTTGATCGACAAGATGACCCAAAACTCCCAACAATTTGGCGACAGATGTACACCACATGTCAGGGGAGTATATCAGGTAAGTCCTTATTCTCTTGAAATTCATTTGATTGATACCAAGTTGGAAGAATTGACCACTATGGTGAGGTAGATTGCTTTGTCTCAAAAGACATCCCAACCCACTCCTTCAAGGCCTTGTGGTATTTGCACTGAGACAAGCCACCCAACTGACTGTTTCCCACAACTCTAAGAAACAGAAGATTGCGCAGCAGTGTTCCCTGGGAGACCATATCAGCAACAACAACAACAACCATTTCCCCAAAAGAAGTTTGCAACAACATACAACCAAGGGTGGAAGGATCAATCGGACATGAGGTATGACTCTGGACAACAACAAAGGCCACCCTTTCAATAAAACTTCCAGCAGCCTCCACCTTACCAGTAGGGATTCCAACAACACCAAAGGATATTTGAAACCCAAGCATCAACAAGTCAACAATAAGGGAATTATCAAACAAATATATATTCTAACACTGATTATCTTTTGAAGAAAATTGTTCTTAATCAACATAATGAGTTGAAGAGTCAAGGTTCGGAGTTGAGGGAGTTGAAGACTCAAATGAGCCAGATTTCCACTGCCCTCCCTGAACTTGTAAGTAAGAATTCCAGAAATCTACCTTCCCAACCCACTCCAAATCCAAAGGGGAATGTCAGTTCCATCACATTGAGAAGTGGGAAGAAAACAAATGATGCTTCTCCACCTATGATTCTACTGAGATTCACCTCAACTCCGGAGAAGCCCCATTCCATACCAACTGATGAGCAACCCAAGGAGAAAGATAAAGGTAAGAAAAATATTGATGATGTTCTTCCTAAACCTATTCCCTTTCCAAATAGGGTTGTTCAAACCAAGAATATGGCTGAAGAAGCAATGAAAAAAGAGGTTTTGGATACATTAAAGCGTGTTGAGATCAACATCCCTCTACTTGAAGCCATCAAAAAAATCCCAAGGTATGCCAAATTCTTAAAAAAACTCTGCACCAATCGAAGAGGGCTCAAGGGAAATGAGAGGATCAACCTTGGAAGGAATGTCTCAGCACTCATTACACTAACTCTAGAAATGAAAACGAAGTGAAAGGATCCCGGGACATTCACCATCCCATGCACCACAGGGGAGTTGCACTTTTCTGATGCAATTTTTGATTTGGGAGCTTCAATAAATGTGATGCCTCACTCTGTATTCTCTTATTTACAGGTTGGTGAGTTGAAGTCGATGAGAGTAGTGGTGCAATTAGCGAATAGAGCTATGACATATCAAGCAGGAGTCCTTGAGGATGTACTTGTCCAGGTAAGAGACATGATCTTTCAAGCAGATTTTTACATGCTTAACATGGAGGATGATCAGGTAAGTTCTCATGCCCCCATTATCTTAGTTATAACCTTCCTCAAAACTGAAAAAACTATCATAAATGTCAATGAGGGTACACTTTACATGGAATTTGTGGATGAAGTTGTGATATTTAATGTTATGGATTCCATGAAGTACCCCTCATAGGATCATTCTGCATTTGTTATCTCCCATTTTGAACCACTAAGTAAAAACACCATGGAATTTTATTGTCCTATTCTTAGTGAGATTATGAGTATTGGTTCTGATTTAATGTCTAAAAGAACTTCCACACCTGTCTCTAAGGAACAAGACTTTCTAAGATTTGATTTTGAAATGGAATCATATTTCTATTTTGATCATGTGAACTCTAATTATAACATGGTTGTTGAGTATGTTAATGGATTTGATGCATTATTTTCTAATTTTGATGATTTATATTCTGATATTGATGCTATTTGTGCACATATTTCAGTTCCTTCTATGAACCCATCCATACACCACCCCCCTACACTGGAACTCAAGCCATTGCCACCAAATCTCAAATACTCATACTTGTTAAGTGGTGAGAAATTACTTGTTATCATTTCTAACAATCTCCCTTTTGAACATGAAGAAAAACTTTTGAATCTTTTGAGGGAGAACATCAGGGAAATCGGGTGGACCTTGGCTGACATATCAGGTATTAGCCCCTCCATTTGCATTCATAGGATTATTTTGGAGGATGGGGCTAAACCGGTGAGGCAACCACAAAGGAGACTCAATCCAACCCTTCTAGAGGTTGTTAAAAAAGAGGTTGAAAAATTGACCGAGGCAGGTATAATTTACCCTATTTCTGACTCACAATGGGTTAGCCCTATCCAGGTTGTACCAAAGAAAACTGGTTTCACTTTTATAAAAAATGAAAATGATGAGTTAGTTCCTGTGAGAGTACAAAACAGTTGGCGAGTGTGTATTGATTATAGGAAACTAAATCAATCCACTCGTAGGGACCATTTCCCACTTCCATTCATTGACTAGATTCTTGAGAGACTTGTAGGTAGGACACATTATTGCTTCTTGTATGGTTTATCTGGCTATTTTCAGGCTCCCATTGCAGTAGAGGACCAGGAGAAGACAACATTAACCTGCCCATTCGGTACCTTTTCTTACTGAAGGATGCCATTTGGACTTTGCAATGCCCCAGGTACCTTCCAGAGATGCATGGTGAGTATTTTCTCAGATTTCATTGAGAGATTCATGGAGGTATTTATGGATGATTTTACAGTTTATGGATCCTCATTTGATGAATGTCTCTCTAGTTTGGGTGATGTGTTGCATCATTGTATTGAGAAGAATCTAGTCTTAAATTTTGAAAAATGTCATTTCATGGTCAAAAAGGGAATTGTCTTAGGTCATATAGTCTCACAACATGGCATTGAAGTTGATAAATCTAAGGTAGACATTATTTCATCCCTTCCATATCCTACATGTGTGCATGATGTTCGATCATTCCTTGGAAATGCTGGATTTTATCGACGCTTCATCAGAGATTTTAGTAAGATCGCTCTACCCTTATCTCGATTGCTTCAAAAAGATATTGACTTCAATTTTGATGATTCATATAGGGTATCATTTTAATGAGGTAAAGAAGTGTCAGACCACTCCACCAATCATATAGCCCCCGTGATGGGACCTTCCATTTGAACTTATGTGTGATGCGTCCAACTTCACAGTTGGAGCTGTCTTATCTCAGAGGGCGGAGGGAAGTTCACATGTGATTTCGTATGCATCAAGGACACTGGATTCATCCCAATCAAATTACACAACCATGTAAAAGGAGTTTCCTACTGTCATATTTTTTTAGATAAATTCTGTTCATATTTATTGGGCTCTAAAGTAGTTGTTTTTTATAAACATGCAGCTCTGAGGTACCTCTTGAAGAAGCCAGATGCAAAGCCCAGGCTGATCTGATGGATGCTCCTTCTTCAGGAATTTGATATTGAGATAAAGGACAAAAAAGGGTTAGAAAACTTGGTGGAGGACCACATGAGTAGGCTTAATCACACACTAAAGGATGAAACCTTGGACCAAGTACCACTTCGGGACACTTTCCTTGATGAGCATCTTTATTCCATCTCAGGTACACATCCTTGGTATGAAGATTTAGTTAACTACCTTGTTGCCTCTGAAATCCCTGAAAATTTAAATAAATAACAAGTCCAAAAATTAAAAAGTGAGTCTCGGTATTATGTTTGGGATGATCCTTACCTCTGGCGCATGTGTAGTGACCAAGTCATTAGGAGGTGTGTTCCCGATCATGAGTTTGAGTCTGTTTTGCATTTATATCATACACTTGCTTGTGGTGAACACTTTGGACCCCAACAGACAACTAGGAAAGTTTTAGACTATGGATTATATTGTCCTATCTTATTCCATGATGCCCATGTGTTTTGTAAGTTATGCTTTCATTGCCAACACACTAGGAACATTTCTAGGAGACATGAGATGCCCCAACAACCCATACTATTCTATGAGATTTTTTATGTATGGGGAATTGATTTTATGGGTCCTTTTCCTAGTTCATTTGGTTTTTTATATATTTTGGTTGCTGTTGATTATGTGAGTAAATGGGTGGAGGCCAAGGCCACCAGGACTGATGATTCTCATGTTGTAGTGGATTTTGTCAAGGCTCAAATTTTCTGCAGGTTTGGAGTACCAAAGGCCATCATTAGTGACCAAGGGACACACTTCTACAATCAGATTTTTTCTTCCCTTCTTACAAATTATGGGGTGAAACTCAAAACATCAACAGTATACCACCCTCAAACAAATGGATGAGCTGAGGTTTCAAATAGGGAATTGAAACAAATTTTGGAGAAAACTGTGCATCCAAATAGGAAAGATTGGAGCAGGTGCTTGGATGATGCATTGTGGGCTTATAGGACAGCATACAAGACACCCATTGGCATGTCCCCATTTCGGATTGTTTTTGGGAAATCATGTCATCTCCCCGTGGAAGTTGAGGATCAGTCTTATTGGGATATAAAGAAATGCAACATGGATTTGGCCCAAGATGGAATCCAAAGGAAGCTACAAATTCAAGAGCTTGAGGAGATTCAATTGTCTTCATATGAGAACTCAAGGCTCTATAAGGAAAAATCAAAAGCAGCTCATGATATAATGATCCAACAAAAGGTGTTTCATGTTGGAGAGAAAGTCCTTCTCTACAGTTCATGACTGAAGTTGATTCCTGGTAAGTTTCATTCCAGATGGTTAGGTCCTTATGATGTGACTAATGTTTTTCCTTATGGTGTAGTCGAGATCACACAATAGGACACTGGAAGGAGATTTACAGTCAATGGGAAACATTTGAAGAGATACATTGAGGGACTTCCCACTAATGCAGTAGATTTTATCACACTGCATGACCCCATCATCACTTGAGCACATCAGACTGTTCCTAACCCTTTCACTTTTATATTATTTGTCCTATTTAAAAATTCTGCATTTCATGTGCATATATCATTTCATGGGTTCACATTTAGTACAATGCAATATTTTAAGTGTGGGGGAGGGAACCTTTTATTTTAGTAATTTCAATTGTTTTCCTATTAAAAAAAAACACAAAAATTGTGTGTTTTTCAAATTTTGTGTGTTTATTTTTTCAAATTTCTTTGTGTTTTTGAAATTTATAAGCTGAAATGATTCTCATCACAATTTTTAAATGCATATCAATGAGTGAAAAAATTTATCCCATGAAACCGAGCTTAAATGAATGCTGAAAATGACTTTGTTTCAAGTTCAAATATTTAGTAATTTCATGAAAAGTACATTGAATTATGAATCCCATGCCACATATCACTGTCTTTATATTTGAAACCACATTCTTGTGAGGCTTCTAAACCATTATTTTCATATTATTTACATTCACCTGACTTCTTGAGAGAACCAAACCATGCTTGATTTAACCAGAATTTGATCTATTCCTATCAAAAATTGAGGGTTTGAGGTACTTATGTTTAAATGATTGAGGCATTTGTTTGGTATTAAAGCCCCTATTTCAAAGAATCATTTTCATAATGGCCTACCTTGAACATTCAATCCTTTTAGCCCTTAGAATCCATGCAAAACCTGTTAGGTTAGCCACATTACAAGCAAATTTTACCTATCCAACCAACTCTTGAAGTGAAATTGTATAATCTAGTTGAGTTTAAGTGTGGGCGAATCTATCTTGTGTTGTGTTACCAAATTCTGTGATACTTTGGGTGGAAAATTAAATTATGAAGAGATGTGTTTTCTGCTGAAGAAAGTCATTATATTCAAATATGTGCCTTTTCTAGAGCTTTCATGAAAAGTTAAGCTGTGCCTTTTCTAGAGCTTCTAATTGAGGTGGAAAGTTGTGCCTATCTGGAGCTTTCAAGAAAATCATGTTTGAGAAGATTGACATTTTTTATGCTGAAATGATGAATGGTTTAAACTTTCCATGACTTTTCATGATGATGGAGCTGAATTGATACTATGGGGATTGATGAGGAGACTATATTTAATTGAAAATTAGATTAATGCAATTTTGCTTCAAAAAGAGTCAATCCCTCCTCATTCAGCCTCAGAATTTTCCACATCTAAATCCTACCAACCGAAAGCCACATAACAACCCTGCAAAGTCCTCATGATAAACATATGTCTTTGACTCACATCGGGTGGTGATGTAAGAATTTATCAAGCATATGGTGACCCTTGTATGAGTTTGGATGAGAAAGACATTGCAAAAAAAATGACATTTGTGTGATAAGAGAAAATTCAAGCAAGGTAAGTGTTTTGTGCATGGGAGGATAAATGAAGTGGAAATATATTGAATGATATAAATGGAGAACTTGAAATAATGATTTTTTATGAGGCATGATATCTTTTGTTTCTTGGTGTGTAATTATTTGATCTCAAGGATATGTGTTTTAAAATTGGTTTTGATTTGATATTGATGTTTACTTGATATGAGGTTTTTCTCAGGAGTGAAAAAGGGTAAGTGTGGAAGAGTTGATAAAACACTATTTTATTGAATATTTTATTGATAATAAATGATATAATTTCCTCAAATTGTGTTAAATATGTTTAATTAGAAATTATTTGGGATTAGATCATTCATTTAAATATTTGATGAAAATTTCAGTTTTACCCTTTTAAAATCACAGTAGTATTTCAATCATAAATATTTTTATTTGAATTATTTGAACTTAATATTTTGTCACTATGTTCCTTACTTCCTGTTCTACAACTTTTATTCAGGACACTTGATAAAAAGAATGCATTTGTATGGAGTAATTGGTCCATTAAGTTAAATGTGGGCTGGACACGCCAGAATGGAAAAGCTTATGTATTTCGACCATAACTCCTTCATATGTGCTTGGATTGAGCCCAAATATTTAGAGCATATAGAGGACCCATATCCACACATATGATCCTTCTGTAAGGCCGGCCAATTCATGCATTTTTATTGTCAAATAGGCGGTTCAAGTTGGCATAAAATATTTGGCCAAGATTCCCCATTCACACTTGAAACCACTTTGAGCCTAGCCTCCCCACCACTCTATAAATTGGTGTTTTTCTCATTTGGTGGGGTTGGGATGTGCATTGGAAAGAAGAAGGCTTCATCGAAGGGATCCTTGCTTCAAGAGCTACCCTTATTGAAATGGTTGGAGAATTGGAGTGGATCCACTTCTCTTCTGCCCTCAACCTCCCAATTCACGTCCCAACCCCACCAAATGAGAAAAACACCAATTTATAGAGTGGTGGGGAGGCTAGGTTCAAAGTGGTTTCAAGTGTGAATGGAGAATCTCGGCAAAATATTTTATGACAACTTACACCGCCCATTTGGCCACCAAAACGCGTGAATTGACCGGCCTTCCAGAAGGATCATATGTGCGGATATGGGTTCTCTATCTCCTCTAAAAATTTGGTCTCAATACAAGCCCAGATAAAGGATTTATGGTTGAAATACAGAAGCTTCTCTATTCTGGCATGTCCAACCCACCTTTAACTTAATGGCCCAATTACTCCATCCGAATGCATTCTTTTTATCAAGTGTCCTGAATAAAAGTTGTAGAAAATGAAGTAAGGAACACAGTGACAAAATATTAAGTTCAAATAATTCAAATAAAAATATTTATGATTGAAATACTACTGTGATTTTAAAAGGGTAAAACTGAAATTTTCATCAAATATTCAAATGAATGATCTAATCCCAAATACATTCTAATTAAAAATATTTAACACAATTTAAGTAAATTATATCATTTATTATCAATAAAATATTCAATAAAATAGTGTTTTATCAAATGCACCCATGACCATCAATGATTCTGCAAATTTCATTTTTATAGATTATCTTTCCCTAGAGAATAAACATGAGAAGATAGACAGTTTCATAGACCTCACTCCCCCTAAATACCCCCCCTCAGTCCAAAAAAAATTAGTGTTGTAATTAAAACCACTTTCAACTAATTTAAAATATGCCTATATTGAGAGTATTGATCAATTTCCCTTCATTATTTCCAACATCTCTCTATACAGAAGGAATCAAAACTACTAGATATTTTGAGAGAGTGTAAAAAGGAGATGGGATAGACATTTTTTGATATTATAAAGATTATCCCATCTATTTTTACACACCATATAATTTTATATTACGAGGCTAAACCCATAATACAAGATCAACACTAGTTAAATCTCACTCTCTTGAAGTGGTAAAATTGGAAGTCAATAAATTACTTTCTTCTGTGATCATTTATCCTATATATAATAGTAAATGGGTTAACCTAGTGAAAAATATGCCTAAAAAACTATAATAACAGTTGTGTCAAATGAATAGAATTAATTGGTTCCAACACATGTGAAAAATAGTTGGCGAATCTGTATTAACTACTGTCAGCTGAATCAAGCCATGAAAAAAGACCAATTTCATCTACCTTTAATTGACCAAATGTTAGAAAGACTATCTGATAAGTCCAATTATTGTTTCCTTTATGGATATTTGGTTTATTTTCAAATCTATATATCCCCTCAAGATCAAGAAAATTCAACATTTACTAATCTATTCGGCACATTTGTATACAGAAGGATGTCTTTTGATCTATGTAATTCTCCTGGTACTTTTCAGAAATGTATGTTGAGTATTTTTTCTGAGTACCATGAGAATTTTATGGAAGTTTTTATGGATTATTTCATAGTATATGGAACTTCCTTTGATTACTTTTTGGATCACCAAGGTTATTTCATCCCCCATTACATTGAAAAAGATAATCTATTAAATTATTAGAAATGCAATTTCATCATTGAGTAGGGGATAATTCCTGGGAATGTTATTTAAAATGAAGTAATTCAAGGGGATAAATTAGAAATTGAATTAATTTTATCCATTCTATATAAAAAATGTGTTCATGAGGTGAAATATTTCTTGGGTTATACTGGTTTTTACCACTAATTCATTAAAGATTTTTTTAAGATCGTACTTCCCTTGTCCATGATATTAAAAAATGATTTGGAGTTTTTGTTTGATAAAAATTTTAGGATTCCTTCAATTCCCCAAAAAGGAGTCTCACCTCACCTCCCATTATCCAACCACCAAGGTGGGATCTACTCTTCAAACTTATGTGTCATGCCTCTAACTTTGAAGTTGGGGTAGTTTTATCACAAAGGTTTGGGAAGGCTACTCATATCATTATATATGCCTCATGTACCCTTGACCCTGCCCAGAAAAAAAACACAACCACTAAAAAAGAACATCTTTATATTGTCTTTTAATTGGAAAAATTCCATTAATATATTATTTGTTCAAAAGTCATTGTGTTTTCTAACCATGTTGTCCTTTGATTTCTCTTTAATAAAGATGATTCTAAGCCCCAACTCATTTAGTGGATTCTCCTCCTTTAGGAGTTTGACCTTGACATTAGAGATAAAATAGGAGTGTAAAATGTGGTAACTGACCACATTAGAAGGATTTCCCCACTATTGGACCAACATGCTAACTAATCCCTCCCCATTGGTGAATTATTTCCTCACAAGAACCTTTGTGTTGTCATGGACCTACCCCTGGTATGCAGACAATAAATTTTATAACAACATCTAGGGTTTCCATATATTTTAGCACTTCATAATCCCAAAGACTTAAGAATGATTCACGATGGTACATTTTAGATGACCTATACTTCTAGAGAATTTATAGTGACCAATTTTTTCATAGGTTTGTCACTGACCATGAGTTCACCTCAGTTTTGAGCTTCTTACACACTTTGTCTCTCAACGTACAACTTGAAAGGTCCTCAACTCAGGACTTTATTGGCCAAAATTTGATAGAGATGCCCATAAATTTTGTAAGTCATGCACATGATGTCAATTCAAAGGGAATATATCTAAGAGGAATGAAATGCCCCAGAAACCCATGTTATTTTTTTAAATATTTGATGCATGGGGTAGTGACTTCATGGAGCCTTTTAAAAATTCATTTGTCTTTATGTACATATTACTAGCTTTTGACTACATATCCAAATAGGTGGAAGAAAAGGATACGAGGACCGATGAATCTCGATCAGCTGTTGATTTTGTGAGGTCCAAGATTTTCAGTAGGTTTGGTTTTCCAAGATTCATCATTAGTGACCAGGGTTCACATTTTTTCAATTTTAGCATGAAGAAATTTCTCCATAAGTATGTGGTTGTTCATAAAGTCTTCACTGCATATCACCCCAAACTAATAGACAAGAAGAAATCTTAAATTGTGAAGTTAAGCAAATACTGGAAAAAATGGTACAACCCAATAGGAAAGATTGTATTTTTCACTTGTATGATACACTTTGGGTGTACCTTATATCTTTTAAAACCCCTATCAGGATTTCACCATACAATATCATGTTTGGAAAGGATTTTCACCTCCCAGTAGAGGTATATCTCCATGAATATTGGGCTGTTAAACAATGTAATATGAATCTTTCAGATGTAGGTGAGCATAGGAAGTTGTATATTCATGAGTTGGAAGAAATTAGGTGTGATTTATATGAGAACTCATAAATCAATAATGATAATAAAAAGGATATCCATTATGAGTTGATTCATCAGCTGAATTTTCATATTGGTGAGAAGGTCCTCATGTACAATTCCAGGATAAAGATTCACCAGGTAAGCTTTGTTCCTAATGGATTTTTCCTTATACTATTAATAATGTTTACCATTTTGGTGAAATTTAGGTCTTTAATTATTATAGTGGGTGAAGTATTACTATCAATGGGAAGAGAATTAAACACTTTTATGAGGATTTTTCAAATCACTCGGTGGAATAAATCCACCTTCAAGAAGAAACTTACCAGTGAAACCCACCAGGTTTTTCCCTTCATTCCCACATTCTATTTTATTATAGTGAGGAAAATACACACTCTAGTTGTGTGTGTGTGTTTGGGTGGGTTGGTAGGTACATTCCTAGGTTCGTTAGGATTTTCATTATCTTTCTTATTTATTCTCTTTTTCGCTTACTAAATAGTATTTTTACTTTTCCCCACCTTTTTGAATTTATTAGGATTTTTATCATCTTTATTCTTTCTTCCCCTTATCACTTTATTCATAGTATTTTTACATTTCCACCCTCTTATGATCTATAAATTATGGAACTTACTAAAAATGCATGTCAAAATTCTCGATTACATATTGTTTTAACATTTAATGATAATTTGTATCAATTATATAATGATTTTTTTGTATAAATTTAACATTGGGGAGTGATTTTTAGTAAATTGGTAGTTTTTATATTATATAAATGTTTGTATCATTATGAAACCTTTGAGATTATTTATACCCCTTATGTGATTAGTTTTTGGGAAAATTATTCCATTTAATATATCCACACATTTTTGCACCAAACCATGAAGTGTGAATATTTATTACTTAATATAAGGTAAATATAAGTCAAGTTAATATTTATTATCTTTCTAAAATGATTTTTCTATATGTTCATTCCTTACCCGATCTATTTCATTACTATATCAGATTGAACTATACATGTGTATTTTTTATCTGACTGTTCTATACACTAAAAATTAATAATAATAAATAATAAGGGGAGTGATAAAATGTGAAACATATAGAGACATATAGGTTAAGAGCTTAATGTTTGAATTCTAGAAATTCTTAAGTTATTGGGTCTTGAAATTTTATTTCAAATGATGTAGGAAAGGTTCATTGGAAAGAATCTAGAAAGTAATTTTTTTAAAATAATGTATATTTAATGGATAGAAAGTGGAAAGAATAGCATAAAATCATTTTCAAACACACACATGGAGAGTTATTGGAATGAATGAATTTTTTACCTCCTTTATTATATTGGTATCATGCATCAATTTGAATTTTGTTCTGATACAATTTATAAGACATATTTTTCCATGATCACTGGGAATAACTCCTTTGTGTAGTTTTTTCTTTGATCACATTGCTATAATGAATTAAAATTTCATTGAATGTTAAATATTAATTAAGTTGGGAATATCAACATGCATAATTTTTTTATAAATAATACCTTTCTTAGGAGTGAAAATTTTTAGGTGTGGGGGTGTGATTGGATAGCAACTCACGATTTATTTCCACCTTTACACCACTATTTTAAACTAGTTTTTTTATTTAAAATTAAAAATAAAATAAAAAAAATTAAACTTCATGTTTGATTTAATAATTTAATTTTTATAAATTTTAAATAGGTAAATTTTACTTGTTTTAATTAATACATTGTAGGAGGTGGTGATTTGGAGAGCCCACAATAAAATTTGAGAAAATCGAGCCAAACTGTATGAGAGCCCAAGCAAACTTGTGGACTTCAATATCTAACGTGGATAATAAGTGCATCCAATTGGGATAAAAATTAGTGGGAGATTGAAAAATTGTATGGGATATATTTCTGTAGAATTACATGGATCCCAATTCTTTCATTTGGAGGCCCAAAATAGGTCCACAATGTGAAGAAATTCTGGGCGGGCCCGATTGGACCACCCTTCTATATTTGGGACATAACTTAGGAATCAGACCTCCAATTAGGATGATTCTAAATCCATTGGATATGAAACTATAAGGAACACCTCTAAAAAGAATTTAAATATATTTTAATTTATTTTGGTTAGTCAACCATTCAGATAAAGGAGTAAATTCTTTTCCATGAATAGTGACCTAGTCGCTTAGGCACTTGACTTATTTTGTGGAAATTGCGATGTCTTTTCCCATAAAAACACCACTAAACACCATTATATGATTTTTTAGACCATTGGGTGAGTTATTATATCTTGGGATGTGCTTATTCATTATCTTTGACTTCCTCCCCTCCCATAGAGTTCTAAACTCACTGTGATCATCCCGGGGAGGAACATGGTGTAAATCCCAAGCTTTGTTTTTGTAATAATTGAATGGTATTTTAAATTCCAAGTTTGTGTGTTGTTTTTAATCATACCCTATTATTATTTAATTTATTTATTTACTGGTATTTCATTATTAAACTCATATGATCATGTTTGGTGGTACCCTTTCATGTGATGTTTCACACATTGTTCACCATTTCTTATTCCCTCTTTTAATTGCGGTGTTTGTGTGGCTCATATTGATCAATTGAACTCTCAAAAAAATTTCAAGGCCATTTAAATTTATATAATGGTATCAAAAATAAATATCATAAAAACTTTTACAACATTTCTAGTTCTTCATATGTTCCCTTGGTGATTTTTGGTTATGAAGTTGGACACAAATAACCCTATCATCGACAGTAGTCAGTGAATCATTTTGTGTTTCCGACCAAACCTTAAGAGGTATACTAGTGTAAAATCAATAAAATTATGGTTATAGGTGTTAAAAATCAGGTATTAAAAGTTATAAACCCAATCTATTGAAGTGATTAAGTACAAGTATCGCGAGATTTCCTCGAGTTGATCAAGCTTAATCAAATCTGTTAATTTATGCTTTTTTTATTTATTGTTTATTTATACTTGCCTATAAAATAAAAAACCCCAATATTTATAAAAAATTATACCCTTATATTAATAAAAACCTTTTTAAAAAATTAATTATCTAAGGATATTTCGATATATGACCTAGAGTTCCTTCTATACTATATAAATTCTAGTAAAAACAACATCTAATTTGACACGCTCGACAACGTGATCAATTTTCATCCAAGGATAACATAAAGAACACAAGAAATAAAATTTAGAAAAAAATACATCAATTTCCTGGTAGGAGTGGAATGGGTGTGAAGTCACTTGTATCAAAATCATTCAATAAGAATAATCATTCCATGATTCATAGATTCAAGATCCCCTCTACATTTTTTAGTGAAACCCAAATAAATTATTTCAAAATGGTCCATAGACCATAGTTAAAGGAACATAAACCTTGGTCTATGGTTTATATCAAAATAAAAGGAGATAAATTCATAGGATAAAAAGAACCAAAATCATTACCTTTAATTCCCTAGGTTCGATGCTTGAAAATTTGATGAAACTGGTCTCTAGAGAGTAAAATCACAAAAATATCCTAGAGAAAGCCTAGGGTTTGAGGAAAAATAAATGGAGACTAATTATAATCAAAGGTTACTGAAATTAATAAATCAATTGGATCTAATATAATTCATGACATAAAATAGTCATTCACGCCATGAATCTTCAAGATTGACAGTACACCAGAAAACAAGTCACCATTAACTTACACATCACGAAACCTATTCATGTGATGAATCTCATTTAAGACATGAATAGATATTTCAATCCATAAATGTCCTCACACAGTTTTCCATTGAATACTACCCATAAAACATTCACACTGTGAATAACCATTCACATCGTGAAAAGAATCTTACAACTAAATTACGGATTCATCTCTTCTTCTACCTCAAACTAGGGGCATTAAATTCTCTCCACTATCAGGATTTTCATTCCTAAAAAGCTGGATATTGGTGGGGTCTTGGAGGAGTTCTGTCCACTACTATAGAAAAAACTTTTCTCATTTCCATGTTTTCTCTTAAATCTAACCATACATCCATAATACCCTTACTGAAGAAATTCTTCTTCCTTATAGTAGATTTTCTTAATTAACCATAAGATGAATTAGAGCATGGATAAAAGTAGCATATGGTTCAAGAGTAATGTTATCCCAATGAATAACATGGCTAGGATCCTGTTGGTACTTCTTTAACTTAGAAACATAGGAAACATTATAAGCACCAATTAATCATGTTGGTAGGTATAAACAATATGTAAAGTCGCCAATTCATTCTAGAATCTTGAATGATCCAATATAATAAGGATATAACTTTCCTTACTTTCCCAAATGGTGGTGACCTTGCCACGGTGTAGTGCCCCAACCCTAGAATCCCGGAGATGGTGCATTATTTTAATACATTTACATATATACAAGATTTAAATCCCAAATTAACAATAATTTTAGTATTTTTTGAAACCAAATTACATACTTTAAATTCACATTACAATCTTAAACATGAAATACACAAATAATTTTCTTTAAGAATTTCATTAATCCCCTTAGTGTAACCATGTATATCAAAATCAAAACACTCCTCCATATAATTGGGAAAAATAAAACCTACGAAAGGGGTGGGATAAAATGTTCCATAAGGGTAAGAATACAGTGGAAGCTATGAGTAAATATGGCATAAACAATGTGCCAAGGTAAATAACTGAAACACATGCGATTTAAATAATCACACAAACTAAAAAACTTAACCATGAATATTCTACTAGTGGAATAATCACATGGAGTATCAATAACAAATCTCATAATGATATAATTAATAAAACATGACCTCTATCTAAAAATAAATGGTTAAGGCCTCATTCAAATCCATATTTGAAAATAAACGGGCAAGACCTCAGCACAGTCTATATCTAATTTGTCTCCTAAGAACTACTGATGCATCGAGAGGCTATAGAGGGCACCAACCATCACTTACCAATTCCAATGAATTCTTCATATGAATGTGGTTAAAAATAAACAAAATATAAATATTAAATATAAATAACTTTCCCCAATATCTAAACATAATCACAAACCATTATAAGTAATATGGTGAATGGTATCAAAATTTCACATCCAAAGTCTAACTGATCCTAAAAAATTTAATAAAATATGGTAAATTATATAATAATATATCAACCTTAATGAATCATAAAATTCAACAAAGGATTTCGACATAGATGAAAATAGTCTGATGAAATCATTGAAAAATATTGAGAGAAATACCCCTTTTTTACTTTGAAATAATTTATTCAAAAAGAAACCATGCAATTATAAATGAAAAAATTTTATTTGAAAATAAACTTGTAAACATATAAAGTAATCTTTATAACATCAAGGCATCATGACGATGGTAAAATCCACTCATGCCGTATAATTCAAAAAATAAACATTCTTTTTATATTTTTGTTGAAAAAGTCAAAAAGTATCTCATTTGTAAAATGATAAAAAGATTCCATTCAAAAAAATTGATAAAAATTTGAACATTAGTAAAAAAATTAAAAAATATTTAGGATAATAGTAAAATTATTTTTGAAAATATTTTTAAAAAACACGGGCATGGATGATAAATATTCCTTAGTGAATACTTACATATAAACAATCTCGAAAAGTAATGAGATTGTGAAATTAAACCTTTTTATTTGAAAATATATTTGAAAAATTATAAATTAAAATTTTAAAAACACTTTAAAACATAAAACATTTCTTTATAATCCCTTTCCATGAAAATTAGCTCAATATAATTTTTTAAAAAAATTTATTGAGGAAAATAATCTTCAAACATTTAAAAGTGTCCCATAACACTTTGAAACATTTGAATCACAATAACAATGACACAATAACCTTAAAAAAAGATTAAAATATCATGAAAATAAGGATATTACTAATATAACATTTCAAACATTAGTATATACTCCTTTTAAAAGAATATAGGTGCATAAAAAACATGTTTCTCAAAGAAGGCAAATTGAGATAAAACTACATTACTCATTTAGAATCTTTTGAACCATAAAACCACATGAAATAGGGATCATCAAATGGATATTTAAATACCCATAAATTAAATTATAAAATTAATATAATACATTAATGGAAAGTATGTACACCACACAAAATAAATGAGTGGTGAATAAGGTATGTATCTCACTAAAAATAAAAAGTGAGATGAAATTCCATCACCTTGCATTTCCTTTTGGATGATCATAATTTAACCTACTGTATAATGGTTTTAAGAGTTTTAATAACTTATTAAAGAACCATAATAATGTTTATAATGTTTTATATCATCTTATTATAATATCTTATTACCCATTTGTTAACAATCTTTTATTATTTCACTATTTCAAGTGTTAATTGCCTAGTTTTCTCAAGTATGTTTTGACTTGTTATTTGATGCTCCTATTTCTTAGATCATGATTTCATTATCTATAGAATTTAAATAATGAATTAATTATCTTATATATATTCAGTACATATATATTTATAATAATCTATAAAGTTTGGATATAATAAATGAAATACATCATTCATGGAGACAGTAGGCCATACGTACGCATGAACGCTACTTTCATTTCTTTGCCGTATTAAAATTTTGGGAATTAAATGATAAATATGTATATTATAATTATAGTATCATATATATTACATATTTTTTACATATTTTTATTGAAATTATCATTAATATGTTCCATGTATAGCGTGCACGAATCACATCGCTTTGAGGAGGCGGTAGTCCACACTTCCACAAATGATGTTATTGTATTTACACAATATGGAAAGCATGAATGTATGTTTAATATAAAATTTCAAGAATATGAAATAGGTTTTAATATAGATATTAAAATATTATTTAACCATAAAATAGTTTTAATACCATCCATGAATGTGGTAATGTAAAAAGAATAAAAACATTATTCACAGAGGTGATCAATCGGCGTAACTTGGACAATAATTTCATTTATTTGAATAAGAGGAGTTTAAAAATAAAATGGATATGATATATTCCATTATAAACATAAAAATTAATTATATACTTGATTATATAGTTATAATTCATTAATTTATTATGGATTTGAGGATAAAGTAGAAAAATAAAAGAAATTAAGAGAGGTACTTTGGGAAAATTACCTCTTGAATATCACCTCTTTAAGAGACCCTTAAGGACCTTGGATTTGTTTTTTTGTGATAAAATAATAAATTTTACTTGGGTAAAGTTATTAGGAGATGTTTGTTCAGACATTTTAGGAGCTATAAGGCTTTTGGGTCGAAATGGGGTGGTATTTATACTTGAAGAGAGGTGGGTTTAAGTGATTAATTAATGAATATTTTATATTTAAGGCCAACTATTTTGAGGGTGAATTAAATTAAATGACTTTTTAAGGAAATTAATATTATAGATGATGTATATGGTCAATCCACACCTCAAATTTTTTTTAAATATTGTAGTTTATAGGTATTTTAATCCTTTACCATTTTTAGCTTTAACATGTTTCATCTTTTACCTATACCACGGTAAATAATTTTTTTACCATGGTAATTTTTTATACCTAAAAATAAAATTGATATTAAAACTTAATTTGGAAATTATTATTCCAAATATGTAATCTATTTCACCTAATTAAATTCAAATAATAGCAGAATTTGATTTAAAATTAACCCCACAGGCAAAACGAAAAGTGAGTTTTTAAAGAGAAACGTTCAAAAGTTTGAAATATTTTTATATCTAATTTAAATGTGAAATTAATTAAAATGAAATAAAATTATTTTATTGATGTATAATTTAAGTAATTATACTTTAAAACCAATTTAAAATAAAATTTAACTATATAAATAAATTATATGAATAAGCAGTTTTCACATAAAATGTAGTATTTTCACTATTTATCAAAACATTAATCTTATCAGAAAAATACTAAAAATTAAACAAAATTAAATGTTTATATCATAATTTAAAATCATAAATATATATTTTCAAATAAATTATATAAAAGTGTCCAAAATTGAATTTAAAATAGGTTCACCATTAACAGGTGGTAAAACTACCTTTAGAAAAATATAGATTTTTAATGCTTAAAATTAGATTAATTATTATATTATGCCTATAAAATAATTTGGAAAAATTTAAAAACACTTGATTAAATATATAATATATAAATTTTATAATTTGGTTAATACTATTCATTCCCACCAACTTAACAACTAGTGTTAAAATAATAATATTTAATAATATATCATAGTTCATTTAAGCCCGATGTTTCATGCAATGTAAACTATAAAAAAAATTAAATTTATTTAAAAGGAGACATATCATAAAATATTAAGGTGTTATTCTCAGTGAAAATTTCAAGAATAGATGATCACCTACATCAAAATATAAGGGTCTTCAGTGATGATCAATATATGATTTTTGATGGATCTGGGCCATTTCTATTTGTTTTCTAATCATTTGGATTTTATAATCATTTGGATTTTCTATACAGTATCATAGATAAAAATATGTTTTACTATTTAAGTTTTCCTCATTTCTACCCAATATATTTTAGATCAACATAGATGAATATATTATGCTGCAAATGAAGCCATATGTATTGAGTCCTGATAGCTGCTATTATATTAAAACCCTAATAAAGAAAAATGATCTTCCCATGAATCAATGAAATCCATCACACAAGCTTTATACATGAATTCTAATGTCTGGATAGTATACTATGATAGACCATCCATATGAGAGTGATATGTTATGCTCATAGTCAACTGAGTCCTAAGAGATTGTTTTAAGGATCACCAAAACTATAAAGTGAATCTAGGGTATTAGTTAGAGAAAATAGAAACTAATGATCTATAAAACTTAAACACTTATCATATATAAAGATCTAATAAGTCTAATACCGTATTGGACTCAACAATTGGAATTAAATGTGATGACTTAGTGTGTCAGTCTAAAATCACCCAAATAACATCATGTTTTTGAAGTGTCTGCAGTAGACTTGTGACCAATTCTATAGAATTTTTCTCCTACTTACTACTGGTATAGGAAATGACTATAACATTATAGTTGGTCATTACTAATTATAGTTTAATTACTGATAAATGATACATCTCACAACATAGTCAATAACCTTCTTTTTCATACCCAACCACCATAAATGGTCCTTTATTTCCCTATAATTTTTTTGAATACCCAGGTGGACAACCCACTTTGAATAGTGATAAGTAGAAAGGATATACTCTTGGTATGATGAAGGAAGTATGATATAATCCCAAAAGAATAACACATAGTTTATATCCTCTATCCAACCTTCAATGGTCTCCACACCATTGAGGTTTAACCTAATGGTAAGATAGTCTAGTTCTAATTGATGAGATTCCTTTTATAGGTTAACTAAATTATAAATAAGAGCAATGAAAAAGAAAATTTCATAACGAGTGGGTTATATACATTCCAAATGCATGATAAAAGTTACTCCCACTAATTCCACTGATCATGAGCTTCATAAACTACTTGGTTTTACATCCTCTGAATTACTAAATCTACCATTGAATTTACTTTTTTAGGTGTATAAAAAAAGCCAAAGTTAAACATCTGGAGATATTCCATCTACCAGAATTGCCTCAGGTTTATGTTCCTTTGGTAAAAGATGTATTTCAAGATTTTATGGTTAGTAAACATGGTGAATTTTTTACCAAAGAGGTAGTTCCACCATGTTTTTAATGCATGGACCACTATAGATGATCCCAGATCATGTATTGGGTAATTATTTTCATGTGTTCTTAATTAACTCTAGGAATACACTACAATATGAAATCCTTGCATAAGAATATAAACTATTCCATATCTATATGTATCACAATATACCACATATCCTTATCCTAGTTCTAGAAAGATAAGGATAGTTTAAGAAGTAAGACAACCCTTAAGCTTTTGAAATGATTTCTAGAAATCATCATTCCATTTGAATGGAATAACTTTCCTTTCCAACATAGTTATAGGATAAGTGAGTCCTGATAAATCCTAGATAGAGTGATGACAATATATTTATAATCTTAGAAAGATATGTACCTCAAATAAGTTCTTAGGTGGGTTCCAATAAATGAATAATTTGATCTTTATAGGATAAACTGATATTCCTTTTTCATAAATAACATGAACAATACAATTTTATTTTTGTGTCCAAAAGTTTAAATTGAAGAATTTAGCATAGATTTTGTGTTCTTGTAGTGTTCTCATTACAACATCTAAGTGCATTTCCTAGTAATCTTTGGTTTGAGATTATATAAAGATAACACTAAAAAATACCATGACAAATGAGTCAAGGTAATATGAAGGATAAGGTTAATTAATTCCATGAAAAGTACATGTACATTCTTAAGACTAAAGGGAATGAAAAAATATTCATAATGGACATAATGATTTTTGAATGATTTTTTAGGACATACTCCATAACTCAGAGTTGGTGGTGCCCTGATCATAGATTAATTTTGGAGAACTGTTTGGATCCCTTCAATTGATCGAATACATTATCAATATGATAAAGAGGACATCAATTCATGATTTTGAATTGATTTTTTTTTATAATTGACACATAACTGAAGAAAACCATCTACTTTATTTACAAAGAGTACAAGAGTAGGCTAAGGTGATGTACATGGTCTAATAAATCACTTTATTTCTAATTCATTTAGATGGATCTTTAATTTATATAATTCCATCAGTTCTATTTTTTATGATGAAAACAAAATATGACTCATTATCAAAATTATACTGATAGAAAATTTGATTCCAGTGTAGGTGGTAACCCATATAAATCATTGGGAAATACATCAGGGAATTAGTCTACTATAGTAGGAATATTCCTATTCCAAATTCCGTCAGTCATGACCATGGTCATTTCTACTAGGTAAAAAGATATGGTTCCATACACGATCACCAAAGGCCCTGATCTACCAAAATTCATATCCCAATTCCCCTTGAACAAATGAAAAATACTATTTGGGGATGTAAATGTTACTTTTTGGGTGTAAGAGTGGATATAATCATTGAATTATACCAACCAATCCATTCAAAATAGTAAATCAAATATGACCATCTGTAAGATAGTAAACTACCACTAAAATTTCACTACATCAATGGTGATAGAACATGTTGGAAACTTAAATCCTTTACATTAGTATTTACCAAGAGTTTTCTTTATTATCAACACATGATGCATCATTTCCATGTGAAACCCTAATTGATTAACCACATGATAAGAAAAAAAAGTGTGTGATATGACAATATCAAACAAGACATGCATTATAGTGTAGTTGAGAAGAATGGTACCTCACAATATCAAGGGACCCAATTTATATATTATAATTTTTTGATAAACCTAATATAGTTATCGACCAACACCTACTGAGTATTCCTTATTCTCCAGTTAAGGTGGGGTTGGATGGACTACCAAGGTGTTATTGGGATTAGCTTGAGTTAATCAACTCTGAGAGTGAGAACTATTTTGGTGTGATAGTCTTAGTTGAGAATGGGATAAATGAGACTGATTCGAGCTATCCCTGCCTATTGAATTTTGTGGAATTGTGAAATAATGCCTAAGGTGTCCCATTTTTCCACAATTTTTCACCCCAAGATAGTTTCATACATTTTTTTATTATGCTGCAATGAACCCAATTATAAGTAACCCAGTTTTTAACTACGATGTTGAGGGAAAGAGGCTGATTTAGTGGATTGCTTTTCCAGTTCCCTACTCCCTAGTAGTAGATTTCCCTTTTTCACTTATTTCCCACACTAGGGTTCCCACCTATTTCTAGTTGGACAAATATGTTTCTCCCCATATGGTTTCTAGTGATGTAATTTTATGCTAGTAGATCCTTATTCACCATATCGGTGTATTTCTCAATACATAACATGAAAACCTTGGAGTGAATATTCGATTACAAACCTGACTCAAATATGTGTTCTTTGATAGATTCACAGACAGCTAACTCTAGTGAAAAGTGATATAGGTAAGTGAATCAGGCTGCATATTTGGTAACCAACATACTAACTTGTTTCAAATTAAAAAATTCTATTTCCCATGACACACATAAGGTATGTGAATAGAATTATTTGTTAAAAATTTCCTAAAATCCTTCCCAATTAAGGTCTTTATTGATCTTAACTTGAAAAAACAAGTCTCACCACTATCTTTCCAGGCCTTCAAGAATGTACAAAAATAGATTGACCATGATTTCTACTGTAGTTCCAAGGAAATAAAAGATTATATCCATCCAACCTAGTCATGCTTATTATTACTTAGGACTTGAATTTCCCTGAAATATAAGCAAGTTATATTTATATAATTCTAATGATAGATCCATATGATGTGGTTCCTCAGTTTAATTTACCATATTAACATCATAGGATGCTTACACGATACTCCATACAAGTTGTTTTTTCATATGTGGTTCAAGTGGAACCACATTCTTAGCCACACCCTCTTGTTGGTTTCAATGTCTCTTGACCAGTGGCATTTTTCTATAACCATAGTAACAATATCTAGTCAGTTATCACACATTTTTTTAAAAAATCATTTATATATTATTTTATAACACAATAATAAAGGTCTTAGTAACATAATTTTAAAATCAAGAATTTGAAATAAAACACGGATGATACAATCTTAGTGGGAAGTCTCTTTACTAAGGAAAGATACTCAACTCTCATCAGTTAAACTAATTACAATGAGATGACGAAATTAACAGAAGTTCTTAACACTTTTTGTACTAGGATCACCCTAGTAACTAGAATTTCAACATAAAAGGCTAGATATGTATTTTTTATGCTTTACATTTCAAGTTTTAACCCATTAAATCTTCTTGATAACATCCCAACAAATGAAACATAAAAAAACTAATACCATTTGTAACATCCCAATCCGACCCATTAACTTGGGAAGGACCAAAATGACACTAACCTTAAGTGATGTTATCGAGACACCAAAGTATGGAAATAAATGCTTAAGGATTTACTAAAATATAAGAGAAATTTTTCCTTTAAGAAAACAACCTACACCATATGTAATAAAGATACATAATATGATGCATGATATGAAACCCAAATAAACTCTAATAACACAACAAGATGATAACCAAAGTAGTACTAGAAGAAAATACATTTCAAAGTCTAAAAAAAAATGAAAGACAATAAGACATGAGTACCAAAGTGGCACTAAACCAGACTCCAAACCCTCAACCATATCTAAGTTATATCCCCCCTGTGAATATAACATCATGGTGATCTTCTAGTGAAGTAATAAATCTCCCCCTTACCCGTATCATGATAAATGACATCTATATATTCACCAAGGTTCATATGCAGGGGGTGAGTATATTTTCACATTAGGTAATACACTAGAAGCTTCCCACACACACCACTAAGACTAGAACAAGTTAGCACAATTTATATAAAATGGGAAGAGTGTATTAAACCAATTTTCAAGTGTGATAATATAAAAGATGTGAAACAATCCAAATAAAGTATAACCAAGGCATAAACTCCACACACCCATGAAATATGAAACCTAATGCATCTCCCATAAAAAAGGGATGTCTTAATAGTCCAACTTGTGAGTTGTACCTATCCCTCCAAACTCAATTCATCACTTAGCGGTACAATCTGGTGTTCCATAGTTGGAATGGTAACCAAGTATAAACCAACAAGGATACCCTACAATAAAGTATTAATGTATAATAAATGTGATCATTCCAAGTTCTCATCACCCAATTTATTATTTATTTAAAAATACCCATTTAAAAATTTAATAAAAAATGTTGTGGGAGACACCCACAACCCATCAACTTAAAAACCAATAAAAAATGGGGTTTTATAAAGGGTTTTTGTTAAAGGATTTCACCAAGAACATAAGAAATAAACTTTATAAAACAATCCATAAAGTTTTTTATAGGAGTGGAATGATAGAGATGACACCTATATAAAAATCATTTGATAAGAATAATCATTCCATGATTTGTAAATTTAGGATCCCCACTCCATTACTTTAGTGAAACAAAAATAAATTCTATAAAAATGAGCCCTATCCCATAGATATAGTCATGATGGACTCATTATAGGGTTTTTATTAAAATAAAATGAGATAAATACAAAGGTTAAGAAGAACCAAAATCATTACCATTGATTCCCTAGGTCTGATGCTTGAAGACATGATGAAACCAGTCTCTAAAGGAAGTATGATCACCAAAGTCACCTAGAGAGAGCCTGGGGGTTAAGGGAAAATAGAAGGAGACTAATCAGAATAGAAGGGTACTAATATTAATAAATAAGCTGGACCTAACACCATTCATGATGTAAAATAAGCATTCAATCCATGAAACTTTGAGATCACCTGTATGCTAAAAAAAGTCACTTCTGAATTACATATCATGAAACCCATTTAGGTTGTAAATCCCATTCAAGCCATAAATAGATCTTTCAGGACATGAACATCCTCAATTTTTTTTGTCATCAAATCCTACCTAGTAAATAGACTCCTATATCTAGATTCCATCTTCAGCTCTTCTTCCTCCTCCGAACACTTCCAACAATCTAACCTAGACATTTCACAACTAAAAGGAAATAGTGTGAAACAAGGATGAAACTCAAACGAGGGGTGTTATAATCACATAATTTATCAATTTCACCCATTTTTTTTAAAAATAGAATAAATCCTTATGATTCTGGAACTTTCACACAACATCTAGTTCATCTACTTCACCACTCCATTTTATTACATAGTTCCAAACATTTAATTCTCAAAAATGGATTCTATTTTTCTAGAAAAATAACTTTGAACTATCTATCTTTTTACTCTCCACTATTATTAGATCTTAAGAACAAAATATTTAAACCTAAATCCTTTTCTATGATGGATCTCTATTAAATGAAGGTTCTTATTACCTTAAAATTGTGCTTGATAAAGAAAACCCACAACTTTTGTGCCATATAATCAATGAAGGTAATATAATATAATGACACTTTGTAAGAATAAAATGAAACTGGACCCCATACATCCATATAAACTAGATCCAACATTTAATTATTTGACATTACTCCTTCCGTATTGAAAGACATTATTTGTTTCTTCCCTAGGATTCACTCTTCAAATGTTCCATACTCCACATGGTCAAGTTTTAGTATTCCCTTTGTATCTAGGATATTCATCCCTTTATCACCTAAGTGTATTATATGACTATTCTAAAAAATTTATATTCTAGAAGTTTTTGTTCTAACAGGTGTTGAATATTTTAAACTCCTGGTAAGATACAATTTTCCATTATTTACTCCTTTGAACACCACTATGGAACCATGTGATATCTTCCATGCTCCTTTTTTAAAAATCATATAGAAATCCACATAATCAACCGGGCCTATAGAGATTAAAGTTTTCCTCAAATATGAAATGTGTCACTCCCCTTGAAAATCCAATAATTTTTCACTCTTATTTTGTATTTTCACATACACTTTGACAAAAATTTCCAAAGTTTCATTATCCATAATATGCACCTTTCTAAATATTCTAGAAAAATAATTATTTATGCTTCCTCTTTGAGAATTTGAGTGAAATTAATCCCTAGAATAAATGATCCATAACTTCAATAAACTTGTGATACTAAGAAGTAAATTTATCTCATCCCCAATTGTGGTATTTATAGAAGAATTTCTATAAGAAAACCTTATGAAATTTGATCTCATGTTCTAGTAATCCTTCTTCAAGTGATCATTATTACTATAATTCTAGTATATGGGTATAAGACCAAATGAATTTCTTAGGCTCTTATACTTCTTCTCATTCCCCTTCTTTTGAATTTAGTTTTCCTTTAAACTTGAACATCCTCTAATTTTTGTATTGTAAGATGTTTTGGAAACACTTTGGACTTACTTCTTTTAGATATCCTCATGTAGAACCAAATCTATGATCTCATAAAATACCAAGTTAGTCTTTCCACTAGATTTTTTTATGGTAGTCACCATTTCATCCCAATATTCTAAAAGTAATGATAAAAGGATTAAGGCCCATACGACTTTAGAGAAATCCACCTTCGCTAATTTGAGTTGTATTTGAATCATGTTGATTTCATTGACATGATCAGACATTGGCCTTACTTATGATATTCTAATGTTAATAATTAACCACAATATGAACAACTTATTCATTGCATGAGTATTTTCATGCATATATGTAAGCTTAAACATAAGTTTTATAGTTTCTTCATGTCATAGATATTCAAGGACACATTCTAGGACAACTTCATCTAGAAAACACCTAGTGATTTTCGTTTTAGTATTTCCCATTACACTTTTTCTACTAAATCTAGTTTGACACCCTTCAACATAATCTCATACGCTTTCTGATACAGATAGTATGAAATATACATTCTCTAGTATCCAGATTATGAATCATCAAGCTTCTCAATTTTTACATTGTATTCTTCTAATGCTATTATTTCTAAAATAATAATATACCACTGAAATAAATTTTTTAAATAAAGAACCTAAAAAATTTTATAGCTAATATTTGATACAACTTATTTTATCAAAATAATAAATTTTGGAAGAACTTATGCAACCTTACTTGTGAATAAGGCTATAAGTTATAAAGTTTAAAAACACCCAATTACAATGTGCAAATGAAAGAACTAGTCTCAAAAATCTCATGTTGAATCACTTTGATCAATATTAGATGTTTCGAAATACACACGAGTATAATAATGAAAGAACTCATATATAACATGAAACCACATAAAGTATTTAGGTGTTTTAGAACTTAATCATATTCCATGGGATAAACACTTCTTCTATTTGTTACTAACATGAGAGAATGATTACATGATTTTAATTAGATACAATAAATTTAATATCATTAGTATTATTTATAGACTACAATTCTTCCACCCTAATATCTCTATGGATGCTTCCCACCATCTTCTGATATATTTGGCATATTTATATCTGGTCAAAGCCACTAAATGATGTACCACCTTAACTTTCTAAAACCTGGTGAACAATGTAATCCAATATTACATAGCCCCTAATGATTCTTATGTATCAACCAAAGATAATCATATGTGAGTCAGTTAGTACTTACACACATCATCTATATTTTATAGTCATGTTTCCATAGTCATTCCTAATTTTGGACTCCCTCGTTTCGCTACCTGTGTCTCCATCCAATTTTGGAATATATTATTTTGAAAAAATAATTTCAAAATATATAAAACCCTTTTCAAAGAAAAATTCTCATAATAAATTAAAGAAATTTATTGCATGTGATCCACAGATGAACCTGGACATAAAATGTCAGATATGGTGTTATGATACCGATTCAAGTCAAAAAAATTTAAAATAGCAGTTATAAAAACTTTCACTGCACTTGGATTCCTTCATATATGATGAATATTTTAAATACTATATGTTCATTTATTCATTTTAATTATGTCTAATTGAAACATAAAAAAATTTATATAATAATTTTATAAATTCTTATGTGTGTGTGTATGTATTTAATCATATTGATTATTATTTTTCAAATCATATAAATTTTTTACTTATTTTATATACATATTAGCTAATTCTATTTTGAATATACATTTATTCACATTTTTTATATATTAATTTATTTTTATATGTTAATTTTTTAATTATATGTGTAAACAAATTAAATGTGTTTATTAAATTATATTGTATAAATATTTTATATTTATTTATACTTTATTTATTTTATATTTATTTCCATAAAAAAATATTCATTTGATTATATTCCATGATTTATATTACAATTGTAAATCATTTTTAAAAATTGATTATATTATTTATTTTATTTATCATACTCTTAATATTAGTTTTTTATTGTGATAATCATTATTATTATTTTTAAATATATTTTAAAATTTCAATTTATGATAATATACATTTTAATAAAAATTTTAAGTAAATTAAACATTAAATATAATAGAAAATTCAATTTACAATAACAAATACAACTAATTAAATAATTTGAATAAAAAATAACCTCATATATATCCATATTAATAATTGAATCAATTGTAAGATAATAAACCAATTCATCTTGGATGACCTCTAAAATAGGGGATGTCAAATGGTAATAAAGAACAATGAAGTAAAGAGGGTGCGCGTTACAATATTTATAAAAGATATTTTTTGTCTATTTGTGATAACTACTATCAATCATAATATATTTCTCTAATTTATTTTAATAATCTCATAATAACTATTTATGAATGTTGTGAACATTTATTTTATTTTATATTATTTCATAAAAATTAATATTTATTGTATCTATATTTCAATTTTTTATAGATAGATATACAGATAAGAGTTGGATTGATCTAAAAAATTGGTTTCCTTATAAATATTTGGTGGGAATTAATAAATCTTTTTATAGTGTATTTTAAAATGACTTGATTAGTTATCCATGAAAAAAATGAACAAACAAATGTCTCTTAAAAAGTGACATTGTGAGGGGAAATCTATTTCTGAATGGGTTTTTGAAAAACTATAAGACATGGACATGTGATGGGGAAGATTTGGTTCCCTATTATAGATAAAAAAGTATTTAGATGGATATTGATATGGTAATAGTTAATCCGATGAATGTAATTCTCAATGACATGATATGTCAGTTTCAACCTGAAGTGAGTAACATAAATAATGATGAAATTAGAGGGAGTAATCCATGTTCTAGTATTGATTAAGAAGAATTGGAATTCTTTGAAATTATTAATTATGTGCACACTTAATTATATCAGGGATACACTATATTCAATAAATTATTATTTATTATTGAGTTTTAACACTTTAAAACCTTGAATTAGTGAAAAAATACATCCTTATATATATTGTTAGTACTATTTTAGAAGAAACTCCCTATTGGAGTGAATATTATGAAGTCATTCTATCAAACTTTCAAATTGATTGATAACCTTGTTTTCATATATGAGACCTCTTATGTATCCCCTAATAACTTCTTTCTATTATTAAAAGAGAATGTGAAGCTCAGTGATTATACTATTTTTAACTTTTCCAGATAGAAGGACAATAAGATTAATCAAGTTCATCATATTTTTACTGATAGATTCTTGAATTGTGGGAAATAGATTTCCGTGAAGTAGATGCATTACTTCCTATATAAATTGAGGTCAAAGTGATTCTTCATGTAATCTAAAATTTATAAAATTATGATGTTGAGTATAGAGAGAAATAAAGATGTTGATAAGTTAACTCACCCTGAATATTATTTAGGATGAAAGGAATTTGATTAGAGACACTCAAAAATTTCCCATGATAGTCATAATGTTTGACTAGGTTTAGCTGCAGATGGTTTTAAACTGTTTAAGTATATGGTTTTTATAACACATAGTATGTGGTGAGTAGTGTTGGTTCCACAAAAACTCCCACTATGGTTATGTATAAAGTAAAATTTTTGTTACTTTCCACTATTATTGATAGATTAAAAGGATATGATGATAAAATTTATGTTTACATGCAACCATCAATTGATGAGTTGTAATAATTTTGGGCATATGGTGTGATAAATTTTGAATCAATAGGTAATGAAATGTTTATAATTTGTATTAATTTATTATGCATGATTAATTCCTTCCTAAAATATGTGAACTTATCATGTTGGAGTACAAATAGATAATTAACCTTTCTTTGTTGAAATAAAAGTAAGAAATCTGAGATAACTTAGGTATTTAGGAGAGGTAATTCAGGCCAGATATTGACCAAAACATGTGTATTTGGGGTTTTTTAAGGTGTTATAGGGTTTAGAAATTTCTATTAGGTCTAGGTTGAGAAAGTGGATTGGGTGTTGGGTATATCTTTTAAAGATAGAGGACATCGAGTACTTAATGGATTAGCTAGGGATCTGGAGTCCCTATGAGGTCTACCATCCACTCAGCAGACACAAGGTGGGTACTCAATACTTAGTGGGTACCCAAGGGTAAGGAGTCAGGTAACATGTACCTTTCTTTGGTTATTTTTTTAAATCTTTAAATCAAGTAAATAATTTAATTATTTTTATTAAAGGGGGGAGGGGTCTCATTTGAGCCTAGATATACAGGGCTTGACCCTCACCCCCTTCTCCCATATCCCTCTAATACCAAGTATTATTCTCAACATTTTTAATAATTTGTTATTTTTGTTTATCATAGGAGGTACTCACAAGTAAGTATAACCCCCTTTGGTGTTCTTCACATTTTATTCTTTGTTTTGTCACTATTGTGGAGATATTCAACTAATATTTCCATTTTGGGACATTTTCTATAGTTATTTGATTTATTCCTCCTTTGGACGAATTATACCATGGTATTATACATATAGGCCTCTATTAGTATAATCTAGGTGGTTCCTACATATTTCCTATGTTATACATTTTTTTATGTGTTGTGTGATTTTTGGTCTTGGGTAGGGTCGTGTGAGTGACCAGAACTAGAACTGATTATAGTCTTTGGGTTACATGAGGATTATCCTAGGATGTTCTTGGGATATAATAAGGGGATATAATATGGTTTATGCTAATAACATGTGGTATAATGTTCTTTAGATAGATGGATTTTTCAAAAAATAGTTCTAATGGTAGTTGAATTGGATTTGGATATTATGCTTGACATGGGATATGGTTATGGGTGGTGATGATATGCCAGTATGATATGAGGGTTATGTTGGTCACTAAATCTATGGCGATGTGATTTGATGATGAGATACAGATGATATATCATTCACCGATGGGGGTAATAAATTTTTTTATAAGTTATGGTTATAGATTGTTTGTGATTATCACACAACATGGGGACAAGGACATTAAGGTCATGTGAATACAATACATGGCCCCTAAGGTGGTTTAGAACAATATTGTTTGGTGGTATCCTATATATATTGAGAAACCTAGGGGTTATATTCTTGACTATATTTTAATAGGATTAATACATCATAGGTGGAAACCAGATCTTGGTGGTGATTAAGGTCATCATTTAAGGGTGGAATGAACATTATATTTGTGGAATATGTTGGGGATGATGGGATGGAATTAATAAAGAAAATGATTTTTTGTGCCTTGGGTTTCATCTATATGTTGATACAGTGGTCAGTAAAGGGGTTGGAGGACCATGGGACTTTGGTTTTTAGTCATGAAAGTGGCCTTGGGCATTGTGAATGGATCATGATGGTTATGATAGTCATGGATTAGAATGTAATTACATGGGGGTGTGGATTTAGTTAGATGGAAATGGGTGTTTCTGGTATGATATAATGTGGTTAACTCACCCCACTATAACACTATAGAAATTAGGTAAAGGCTCACCCATGGCTGGTCGACCATGGGTGGAGTAGGTTGAGTGGTTTTCATGGTTTTTCATACTTTTATTTTTCACACACTCATATATGTATAGATATTATCTAGGGGAACCATTTGTGGTGGCCTAATTAGTTCATAATCAAAATTTTCATGATCTATTTAAGACTTGTGTAGACTTTATGGCTCTGAATTAGGTAGGGGAAAGGGCTCAATGACTGGAGTATAGTAGTTACCAGTGTTGTGGGTACACAAGAAAGATGCCAATGGTTGGAGTTAGACTGAGTGAATCCTCGATGTCAAGTTGGGGTGTTATATATTTTTTTATTTTAAACCTATTGTATGTGATCAGTATATAGCTGATTCAGTTATGTATCTTATGACTGGTATGAATTGGTACATGCAATTTTTTATAACATATGGTTTATTATTTGATTGTTTCATAGTTATTATATTTGGTTGTTATTTATCTAGATTTTACTATTTATTGTTGTCTATCCTTCATAGGGTATATTATCCCAACTAACACCCTTTATACCATCGTTGTTGGTTGGAGACCTTTGGTATATGGGTAGGAATTCCTGAGGTTAGTGGGTCATCAAATCAGAATCTGTTCGAGTGATCTGGGTTAGAGATATTACAAAGTGGAATCATATTAGGTTGAGATAAAATAATAGTGAGTTGTATTTGTTATTTGGGATACAATAGATAGATATTAGGTATGTTTTGGGACTTTATATGAATGTTTTTTTGTGTGTTTCTGGCTATCACAATTGTGGGTTAAAGTCCAAATTTCCAAGGGGAAACATGATTTTTGTTTTGGTTTTGGAGATTACAGTTGTGTTATTAAATCTGGATAAATATAATATTTTATTTAATTGATTTATTATGTTCTTGTTGGACCTAATAGGAAATGGGTGGTACTCATGAATCATTATAATCATGTAGGGATCACATGAAATGTGTGTGGATGTTTATTGTTTCCATTTTTAGTTCTAGTTCTAGAATGGTAAGGAATTCGGCTATTTATAGTGTCAAAAACAACATATATGGTGTTTTCCCATATAAATTCTTAGTGGAATTATAATAAATTAGTTTGGGTATGTGATTCTTGTTGTTCTTGAGTATATAGATCTTTTTTGAGTGTGGTGCCTAAATTTTGTGATGGATAGGTAGAGCCATGTGGCCAGATGATATAGGATTTGGGTGCTAGTAGAGAAGTGCATGGACAAGTATGATGCACTACCTATTACAACATTCCTTATTTGTTATATTTGGACTATTATATATGTTTTTATCTTGGTATTTGGTTCATATTTTAATGTAACATGGACATACTCAGTTAAATCATTAAGATGGTAGAGATATGGTGCCATTGAGTCATGCACTATTTGGGGCCCCTAAGGATCCAGATAGTCTAGAGAAACTAAGTTAGTAGTTTGATGATTAGATTAGGGTGAGCCCGATATGAGTATAGATCATAAATAAACAATCTTATAAAGTTGATACTTTTATGTAGTATTTGACATGGGAGTTCCAATCATAGTGTTTTCCCATGTTTTAAGAAGAGGGAAAACCCATGTCTGCTGAGTACTATATCGAGTCAGTCCATATGATTTCTAATCAGATCCAGATTCCATTGGTGTGAATGAAAAATTTAGAAAAATTATTAGTGTACCAATAAAATTATAGTAATATTTATAGTTTTAATAAGGTAGGAATTAGGGGATGACATGGAAATAATTCAAAGTGAGGTTCTTTAAGCACTTTTTCCTCGAGATGTTGGGGGTGAACTGAGCCCATGAATTTATGTATCTGGTGCTAGCATATACTTTAATCATGAACTATATTTCAAGATTTATAAATTTATTATGGTCTATAATAACATTGGTGAAAGATTATATTTCCAAAGTTTAGTGATTTGAGGATGTTTTATGACATGCTATCAAGGTACAAGTGAATATCTTTAGGTTGACCACATTTTCAAAGGTAGTGAACTAGTTACTAATAATGGAGTAGAGTTTAACATATGGGAGTATACCAAGATGAAAAATGGTGTTAGGTGAGATAGGAAAGGGGATATAAGTAGTCTTAATCAGGAGTTCTAGGTGGTATAATAGGGAAATCAAGGAATAGGATCATTAATTTCAATATGAACTGGATCATTGATGATATTTTTCTAGTGTGGATAGGAATGGAACAATTGAGGTCAATGTGATTGATTGATAAAGGAGTTATTATCTTATGGTCATATGGGGCATCTTGAGTGGTTGGATGAGATCATAATAAGATGAGGGATGGGGACCAGTTCAAACCCAAGTGTCTAAGGTAGAACTATGAAATATTTTGAGAGGTGGTAACTGGGATTCATCTGCATGCATAGGTTGTGGTAGTGGAGAAGATACCCAAGAGTGGTGAAGTGGATGATACTGAGTATGACTTAGAATTTATATAAATCATCAAGGATTCAGGTTTTAGGTTAGCTTCGCATGATCATATTGACTTTATTAGAGTAGTTTATAGAGATAATGACAGTTATAGGTACACCATAGGATTGTTGGACTTTGTATTTGTGTGATGGATACCATACATAGTGTGTGTATATGTGTAATGGGATGAATATGTACTATTTGAGGCATGGGAATCTGGTATGATGTGTTATGATGGTGTTTTGATGGTTGGAACATATACATTCCTAGACAGTGATCAGGTATGATACCATCGGTGTGTTGATCGATTTGGTTGGAACATTACATGGTAGGTGATTCCTAGAGTAGGGAGTTCCCATAAATGGAATAAATTGGTTTGATTATGTTTGTCATAGATACTAGGGATAAATATATGTGTTTAACATCATCTTTTTATTTTAAAAGTGGGGTGAGAGGGACACTTAGGTTTTTGATAGAGGTTGGTCAGTTCCATGACCTAAGATAGCTTGAGGATGAGATGCCATATGGTGAGAAGATTTTGATGCCTTGGGTATACATGTGAGATAACTTGGGATTGTATTTAACCAAACCATGTGTTTTTAGGGGTGTTTGAGGTACAATAGGGGTCAAAAAAGGCCCAGAGGCTAGGTTTGGGAAAGTGGCCTAGGTGTTGGGCTCTATCTTTTAAATATAGAGGGAAACTAGTACCTGATATCTTAGTATCGAGTACCCTGTCGTATATTCAAGGGAGCTAGTGGCCATGTGAGGTCTACTAGCCATTCGATGGACTTGATATGGGTACTCAGTGCCTAGAGGCTACTCAAGGGTAATGTTTCAGATACTAGGTACCTTTATAGGTTTTTTTAAATTAATTAATTAATTTAATTAGTTTTGTTAAAGTGGGTGAGGTCTCATTTGAGCCCAAATTCATAGGGTTTGACCCTCACTCCCTTTCTCTCATCCCCATATCATCCCAAGTGGTATTATTGACCATTGGTCTCTGGTTCTTGGTTTTTTTTATCGCATGAGGTTTTCACAAGTAAGGTTAACCATCCTTTGGTGTTCTTCACTGTTTTTTTCTCATCATTATAGAAATATTTGACTAATAACCCCATTTTAGGAATTTTTCTTTGGTTCTTAAATTTATTCCTCCTTTAATAAAAAATAAACCATGATATTAGACATGAAATCCTATGGTAGTTTAAGGTAGGTGGTTCCTAACTATTTCCTATGTTATATGTGTGTTATGCATTGTGTGATTTGTGGTCATGGGTAAGGTCACGTGACCTACTAAAACTGGAACTGGTTAGATTCTTTAGGGTACTTGAGCATTTTCCTAGGGTGGTTTAGGTTCAATATGTGTATCTATGGGTTGGGTTACATTGACAGTGTGTGGTATGGTGGTCATTAGACTGATATATTATTTGGGAAGTTATGATCTTGGTACATGGATTGGGTTTAACTACTTATGATTGACACGAGATATGGCTATGGGTAGCATGAGATACATTGATGTGATACAAGGGTAACATTGGTCACCAAATATGTAGTTATTTGGTTCTCTAGTGATATGGGGTTGATATCACATTCACCGATGGGGGCAAAAAAGGTTCACCGGGTTGTGGTCCTAAGTTGTTTGTGACTATTTCTCACCATGGGATGACGGATATCAGGGTTGTTTTCACACTAGATAGAGACTATGAGGTGGTTTAAACCACTAGTTTTTGGTGGAATCCTCTATTGATTCATTACAATAGGGGTGATGTCATTGAACATCATTTTGGAGGAGGGATACGTTGTATGTGGCCATAGGATCTTGATGTGATTGATATTACCGATTGAGAGTGTAATGCTCATCGAATATGTCAGATATGTTGGGTATGATGGGTTAAACTTAATAAAAGATGATAATTTTACATGCCTTGGGTTTCTTCAAGCTATTGAGATGGTAGTTGGTGAAGGGGTTTGAGGACCAAGAGACTTGAGTTTTAGGTTGTGGATGTGACCTTAGTAAATTTTAATTGTTTAGGATGGCTATGATAGTCATGGGATAGTGTGTAACACCATGGGGTGTGGATTTGGTTGGAAGTTCATGGGTGATTTTGGCATGAGAGACTGTGGGTACCTCATCCCACTTCAGCACTGGCTGAAATGGTTAAAGGCTTACTCATGGATGGTTGAGCATGGGTGGAGTGGGTTGAGAGGTTTTTATGGGTTGTTTTAATTTTCAATTGTATACACTTTTATATATATGGATATTATCTAGGGAAACTATTGGCGGTGTCCCAATGAGTTTATACTCACACCCTGCATGGGACCTCCGTGACATGTGAAGACTTCATAGTCTATTATACAGAAAGGGGAAAGGTCATGATGATAATAGTATAGTAGCTGGAGATGATGTGGGATAATAATATAGATTTTAATGGTTGAATCTAGATCATGTGTGTCCTCGATGTTGATATGGGGGGTTTTTCTTACAATATGGCCTATTGTATGCTATCGGCCTATGAGTGATCTAATTTTGTCTTGTGTGACCAATATAACTTTTTATACGTACTTTTTTTATAGAATATGGGTTGTGCTGTGGTTCTTATATAACATTGAATATTATTTATCATGATTCAATTATTACTTCTTGTTAATTTTATAGAGGCTGTATTCTCACCAATAACACCCCTTAGACCCTCACTACTTGTCGATAACCTCTAGAGTCTGGGTATGTGTGATTAAGGTCAGTTGGTCACTAACTCAAGTGATCACTTCTACCAAACTATGTTTATTAAGTGTTAGGGATTTAATAGTGCTATCTAAAAGTGCTGTTAATGATCGCATTTCTCAGCGCTAAAAAAAGTGTTGTTAAAGGTTGTCTTTAACATCGTTTTTAGCGTTGTTGGGGGGGGGGGGTCTTTAACAACACTAAAAAAGGCACTGTTAAAGGGGTAACTTTATCAATTATTATAAAAAAGAACTGATAAATGTGGTCTTTATCAGTGCTTCTAAAAAATCATCGATAAAGGTGGACCTTTATCAGTGCTTGTAAAAAAACATTAATAAAAGAGGGGCCTATATCAACGCTTTTTTAGAATCGCTGATAAAGATCCCCCTTTATCAATGATTTTTTATTAGCACTGATAAAGGGTATATTTTTAATAAATATATATATATATATTTCATTAAAAATAAAACATCAATATATTAATATATTTATATTAACATAAATATAATATTTATTCTTTAAATATGTTCTAGATAAGTCTAAATAAGCATTTACACTTAATATATAAGATATTTAGTGAAAAGGGCTTATAAAATAATTAAAAAAATATTTTTAATTAGTAATTTGATAGTTATTATCATGTAATATCCATTTAATAAAAATTTAAAGGAAATAAAAATGAAAAATGAATAAAATATCTAAAATAAGTTGAAAAAAAAGTCGAACTTCAAACGACCATAAATTTTGATCCAGGTGTCCATCTGGGCTCTACCATATATCAAATCAAATATTTCGATGAGATCTATGACATTTTGACTAGGGGGACCATGGTCATAATTTTTTTGAGTTCAAAAAAGTCTCATAAGGCCTCAAAAACTAAGTTTTTAGTCCGGGTACCCTGATTTTTTAACTTTAGATGGATTTTCAGGCTCTTTTAAGGGGTCTTATTGTCATTTTTTGGTGGGGAAAAAATTTATTCCCAAGTATTACATTCATATTGATATTTTAGTTTTAAAATTTTATCATTTTTCACAATATTGTTTTATTTAAAATTAAATATATGCACATTTTATTATATTTACTTATAATAAATCACTTATATAAATACATGTATCAACATATTTACATAAAAATGTATTTTTAAATATAAAAAATAAATATTTATCATTCATTTTATTTAAGTCAAAAAATTATCCATTTTATCTACCTTATAAAAATTCAATAATATGTTGATATAATTTTTATATATACATATGTGTGTTTATTAATAAACACAAACACACACACATTTATATTATAATATATATCAATAAATATTAATATATAATTTATTTAAATAAATATAATTGTATATAGATATATCAAAAATTTAAAAATATATACAAATAAATAGATAATTCATTAAATATACGAAAAATATGCATGTTATAGTGGTAAACAACATTCAATCTCATAAGGGTAGTCCTAGGATTAAATCCAGGCGCACACAAACATTTATGGTAGCCTTCTAGTGCCACAAAAGGGGGGTTTGGTGTGTGATGTAGGATATGTTAGTCAAAAGTGCTGATAAAGGGTCTATAAGCACTGAGAAAGGGGTGTCAGGCATGCATGAAAAAAATCTCTGTTAAAGGCACCCTTTAAGAGTGCTAAAAAAACCACTATTAAAGGAACCCTTTAACTGCGCTAAAAAAGAGTATATAAAGGGTGCATTTAACAACGCTTTTTTAGCACTATTAAACCCCCCTTTAACATTTCTCACAATATAAATGATTTTGAAGTATTTATAAAACCCTATAACTAGCACTGTTAAAGCCCCAATTTTTAGTAGTGGATGTTCGAGTTAGCTGAGTTGAGAATGCTACAAAAAAATATTTCTTAAACACTGTTGGAAGTGAGAATTCCTTGGTCATAAACAATTTCTTCCTCCAAATTATAAGTTTATAAAATACAAAGTGTTTTTTCATGGGAACAAGAAGATTTTACCAACACCACAAATAATGACCAAGGTTTAAATTTTAACACAATTTGATCGAGAAAAAATTGACGCAATGTATCATTTTTAGGATTTGTTAGCTCCTACATTGCTATCCATTCCTACTATAAATAGACAATGCTATCATAATTGGAAGAAGTGAAGTATTTTCATCAAATTTCCTTAATGGAAAGATAATATTTTAAGGAAAATTTTGGATGTGTTTTACATTGATAAAATGTGTTCGATAATAAATTATGAATCATTTTGGGAATCTAGGGGAAATGAAAGGATAGTTCTAATGATAATCATGATTTTAATGAAATGTGATTAAGAAAACATTTACATTTACATTTGGATGATGGTATTGAGGAATAAATGTTTTCTTCACATTACATGATGATTAATGAAGATAAAGTGTAATTTTTATCAATTTTTAAGATGATTAATATGCCTTATTGTTATTTTTCTTATAATGACTCAGATTTTCCATGTATTATTTTTGGATATCGTATGGATTATTTTCAAGACCAGGCACTGAGATAGCATGTGATTTCAAGGATCAATGTTCCGAAAATAATTTTTTGAAATTTATTAAATATATTAAATAGCATGCATGCACGGTTTTCCTGAAAAAAGTGTAATAATTTATGAATGGGTGCCCATATTAGAAATATGAGGGCATAATTGAGTTTAGAATATGAGTTTTACCATAGGTGTGACATAATCTTGGTCGTCTTAGGTTATTTGTGGAAAATTAATCATGAGCATTAAATGAATAAAATAATTTAATAAATTATTTTATTTTATTTGTTGACACAAAAAATTAATTCCCTTTATTTAAATGCACACTTATGAAAAATTTTAAGGGTTATCCGCATAACCTTGCAAATCATTGGAGAGAATTTGGAGAGCATGAGATGATATTTCATTGGAAAAAAATGGTTGAATTGAGGATTGACTACCAGAATAGGAATAAATCAAAGGATCCCACTAACAACTATGACACTGCATCATTCTTTAGCAATGATTGATCTAAATCTAGGTAGGGTAGTTGTTTGATTTATTTTCATTCTCTGTTCATGATTTCTATGACTAACGTGAATCAATCAATGGACAGATTGATCCATGTATTATTTTTCTTGTGTTATGGGTTAGATTAATTGGGTTTTGGGAGAATAACTTTAAAATTATTTATTTCTTCATTGTTATTATAATGATGAAGAATCAAGTTAGACATGAACATCGATTGAGGTTTGTTACTCTCATATATGCTTGTGGATTTCTACCCAATTATTCATTTACCATGAACATTATTTGTTTAGAATGGGGTTCAACATATCATGATCAATCAATCACTGCACACTCATTTATTGGAGCAAAGATCTGATATCGTAGATCTAGGATCAACACGACACAATGGTGGTGCGACGATGGAGACGGTAGTGAATCAAATGATGTAGATACCAAATTCTCATGTTCTTCAGTGAGAAATGAATAATGATGAACAAATATGTTTTCCAAGAGGTTTAAATGACCAAAATTTGTTGTTCAATAATGCCAAAATTCATCAGGACTTGATTCATGATTTTTCAGAAATGTGAAACTGGAATCAGAGGCTAAAGTATTAGATAAAACGTATAGATCAAAGATTTGGAATTCTAGGAAATTCAGAGTTACATGGTGTGTAAGTCATATCTGCACATGTGTGGGGTCCCATTTTCAGCAACTTGGGTTTTGGGTAGGAGTTAAGAATCACATTGTATGTGACCCCATCACATGGTGTGTGACCCCTCCCCGGTGACTCAGCATGTACCTTGGAGGTACATGGACACGTGGTGGAATACATGGGTTAGAGCATGCTGTGTAATCCCCCACCCAGACATGACCTATACAAGGTACATGGTCTAAGCTGTGTATTGATACACAAGAACATGTACATGAGTAGGATCCATGTACTGAAACATGGTTAGACTACATGGGAATCCTAGACTCCATGTACTTATACATGGGAACATGTTGAGACATGATCTAGTTTTATGGGAAGGACCTGAGGTCAAGGGACACAATGCGTGACCCCTACTACACACCGTGTACTCTTTTATACATGGATTAGAGCCCTTTTTCAATGTATCTTGGAAAAGTTTATATAGGGTGCATCCCCCTTATCCTTTACCTTAGGCTTAGTATGGTATCATATACAACTCCTAGGAAAACTATCCCTTCATCTGTAATTCTTGGATAGATTTGTTGGAATCCTTCAGTGAGGTCTGGAGTGAGATCCTCTATTCATCTTCATTCCCTATGTGGATTTCTTGGTATATTTGTGACCAAAAATATGGGGGCACCGATTCTCTACTCAGCGGGTTAATCTAGATTGAGTTGTTGGTATCACCCCATGGCCTTGGAAGCAATCCTTATATGTGTATCATATTCTCTTAAAAATATCAATGTGTACTTCTAATAGCAAGACCCAACAATCACTACCTCTAAAATGGACTCCAGTAGTGCTATTTGACTCAGGAGTGTGTTCTCCCAGATGAGTGCTATATGGAATCTTCAAGATGTAATACTAGGCTAGTATGATATCGTTGTGACTTACCTTTATACTATGTTAATTTCTTGAGTATATCTGGATATTCTTATTGTATGTGTTGTATACATATACCCGTGTAGAGCTGAATAAATTTTCTTTGTTGTATAATTTGTGGTTTTGGGGTATCCTACTGAGTATTTTTATACTCAAACCTACATAGGATTTTTCTTCACGTGTCATGTCTTATTCAGATGATCAACTATTTTACAGAGTCCTTGATAGAATAGGACCAGACGGTTCTTAGTAAGACTAGACATATTGAGGTGTGTTCTTGTGATATTCTAATAGTAGTCCCAATTTTCTTTCAGGTTGGACTTATGTTACATACTTTTTTAGTGGGATTTTATTTGGACTTGTTTAATTTATTTTACTTCCTTTCATACTCTGGTTTTGGGATTTATATGTATGTGTACATGGATGTTCAATTGTTTTTACATTTCATAATTATATAGGATTGGAGATGTGTGTGTATAGGTATTTAGTATAAGGCCTCCCAAATTTGTGATATGCCTACTCAGTGCTAGTCTCTAGCCCCAAGACTATTGGAGTTAGGTTTGGGGAGTCTTAACATGGGCCCCATTGGGATGGGTTGTGAGAGAGTGGTATCAAAGTGGTTGGTTCTACTTTAGAACCATAGTCTGTGATATTGGTTTAGGGAAATGGTGTTAAGTGTTTCGAGTTTGGATTTTAGGATAGAGTCTCCAATGTTGGTGTGGTGGCTGATGTATTCATACACTAGGACTTTGATCACCTACTTTTCAACTCAATCTATGAGAACACTAGTTGTAGGGAAATTAATGGTACTTGAATCATATTTTTTTTGTGGTTCTATGTACTTCTTAAGTCAAATCTCCAAATATACTCATTGAATGTGATACATCATGGTTACTTTGATGATGACTCTGTGAAATATATCAGCAGGGATTCAACATCAAGATCATGAGGATGATCCCCTCAGTGATGAGGCAAGAATACATGGACCAGTTCCTAAGATGTTACCTCCAGGAAGTGCAACAACTATACCACCACCTGTACATAAGAACGTGGTAGCTATAGTACAAGCATATGAGGTGTGCAGGCTGAGCGTGATTCAATAGTTTTAGCGATAGATACCCCTCAGGTTCTAAGGTGATCCCGACCCATATGTGGATGATGAGTTTCTTGAGGCAGTGATCTAAGTTTTCCATCTATTCAAGAAACCAACAGAATAGATGGTGGTCCTAGTAGTGAGCCTTCTTCATGGATTAGCAGGGCGATGGTGGGTTTTGTTGACCTAATATTATGATGAAGCAAATCATGCGTGGATAGAGTTTGAGTGCCTTTATAGAGAGTATTTATCTCTAGATATGCTAAGGTATGTATGAATCCAGGAGCTTCTTCAACTCTAGTAGGGAAACATGATAGTAGCTGAGTATTCATCGAGGTTTACCAACCTCTCTTGGTACTCAATGGATATGGTTCAACATTAGTTCTTCAGGGATAGAACCTTTTAGAAAGGTTTGTGTAGATATATATAATCCAATATTATACCTCTATGAATTCCTACCTATGTTGGGGTGCTAGAGTGAGATTTTTTGGTTTATATTTTCTTGGATGAGTAGATACAAATAGTGGTTGATAGTGGAGGGAACACAAGAGCATAGACCTTGACAGTATAGAGATAACATCAGTCCTAGGGGTCTGGATGTGCCATAAATTTTTGGAGGAGGTCCCATGATAGAGGGTTTGCGGTTCAAGGCTAACAAAGTTGGTCAATTAATTCCATAGAGAGGTGGTTCTAATCATGTGATGGAAGAAGAAATATCTCCCAAGATTGTCTAACCCACCATAAATCTAACAGATAGACTATAGATGGGCCTCTAAGGCATAGGAAACGATAGGAGAAAGTAGGTTTGCAGGGTGGTGAACATGGTAGAGGAGCCAAGATAGAAATAAGTAGTAGTAGATTCTTTGACTTACTACCACCAACACCCCTAGGTGGTCTATTATAGGATCATGGATCTAGAGGATAGGGGAGGGGACAACTGTAGGCGGTAAAAAATTATGACCCAAAGGCTCCAGGGAAAATTTGAGGTATGATATGTGTCTTTTATACCTCAGTTTTAGTACTGATAGAAAAAAGTTCTAGTCATTCCTTTCTTACCACATACCTTGTATGAGAATTAGAGATTTCATTTGAGACCTTGGATTGACCCTTACACTTAGATTCTCCTACTAGATAAGACTTAGTGATCACACACTTGTGCCAATAATGAGACCAAACTCTTGGAGGTGAGAGTTTCTATTTGAATATTTTGGTAGTAGTTTCAAGGTCTTATGATGTCATTCTTGGTATGGACTGGTTATCTATAGTTCATGCCTAGATTGACTATTTTAGGAAAATTATGTGGTGTGTCCACAGTTAAGGAACTAGTTTCTCCTTTGTTTGTGAAAAGGAAACCCAGACAGCACATGATAGACTTATTCACATAGACTTCTGCATTTATATACACCCTAGGATGATACCAATATCTACTCCAACATATCAAATGGATCTCATAGATCTTCATGAGATGAGGGTGTAGTTAGAGGACTTGCATTGGAAGGGATTCATTAGAACCAATTTTTCACCTTGGGTGAACCAAGTTTTGTTTATAAAGAAGGCAGACGAGAGCTTGAGGTTATGTGTAGAGTATTAATGATTAAACTAGGTGACTGTGAAGAATAAGTATCCACTACCAAGGATATATGGCCTCTTAGATCAGTTGAGAGGGGCTCAATGGTTCTTGAAGGTTGACCTCAAGTCAGGCTATCACCAAATGTGATTATGAGATGAGGATATACCAAAGACAACATTCATATGTTGCTACAATCAATATGAGTACTTGGAGATGCCCTTTGGCATGATGAATTCCCCAAAAGTGTTCATGAACCATATCTTTCATCCTTTCTTAAACTAGTTCATGATAGTCTTCATCAATAATATCCTTACATACTCAGTGTCCGAGGAGGAAAATGATATACTCTTAAGGATAGTTATGTACATACTCTGAGAGCACCAGTTCTACGGGAGGCTCTCTAAGTACCGATTATAGATCTAGGTGGTCCACTTTTTGGGACATGTTATCTCAGTAGATGGAGTGGTAGTGGAGGTTGTGTTATCTTGGGAGCCACCCAAGAGGGTGATGAAGGTGAGGAGATTCCTTAGGCTGGAAGGCTATTATCGAATATTCATACCTAATTTCTCTGGGATATTAACACCAATGACAACTTTGACTTAGGAGGGGTAGCCTTTCATGTAGAAGGAGAGGTTCCAATAAGATTTTCATCAGTTGAGGTAGAGATTGATGAGTGCTTCCATATTTAGATTGCTAGAGGATGCTGTCAAATATGTAGTGTTTTGTAATGCATCGATATATGGGCTTGGTTGTGTTATTATGTAGAGAAAGGTGGTGATTTCCTATGTTTAACATCAGTTGAGACCATATAAGAAGAACTACATGGCCCAAGATCTTGAGTTAGCAGTGGTTTTCTTTGCACTAAAGATGTGGAAGCACTACTTGATGGGCTAATGGTTTATCATCTATTCTAATCACAAGAGTCTCAAGTATGTATTCTCTCATAAGGATCTTAACTTGAGATAGAGGTGATGGATAGATTTCCTACAAGATTATGAATTCAAAATCTACTATATTTACTAAACCTAGGTTCTTCCAGGATTATGTTTCACTATACCAAAGTTCTATGTCTCTTACTCAAATCCTTCCTAATTTCCTGACCCTACCCACTTTCACATTTGAATTTTCCACTCTCCCAATCATCTGGGGATACTATGGTTACCATGTATCTTCTACATCCATTGATTATCTCCATCTTCTACTGCCATATTTGATCTCCATCTTCTACCCAACGCTCCTAGGGTTACCGAACACCATCCACCTCCGACCATCTACACCTATAATTTTTTCAAATCTACCATCATTTACTAGTATGTCTGACACTTATAGATCTTGGTTTTCTTCAATTGCTACATCGTCAACTAATAGAATTTTCATTCCATTACTTCTCCATTTACTGTAAATCTTCAAGTGTATCCTGTTTGATGTGGTTGTCTCTCAAAATTGGCTCTCGGTAACCCTACCTACTATAAATATGTCTTCCAGATTTAGAAACCCTAAACTTATCTAGTGATTAATAGTAGTGAAATGGTGCTAAAAACTTATGCACTTTCCTACCATCATTTGCAAGTACGTTCAGGTACATATTGATGCTGGGTCATCTCTCTATAAAGTTAACATTCCTATTACTATCAACCAAACTTTTCAACCCATAATAGTCAACTGACTCTGCATAATCCATCTACCAGGATCTGCGTGACCCATTTCACTTAACAAGGTATCATCTTCATCTTTAACATAACCACTACTCATGGAATTCAGGATCAACTATTCATTCAATATTATTGGAAGACAAAACTCTTCCTGCATTGAGGTAGTCTAATTTTATATTGCCTATTATAGATCTGTTTTCAAAATAAAGTATTATTTACCAGTAGGTATGTCATTTCAGGTTACCATATATCTGCTACTAGATTAGAACTACTATGACTCATACAACATCTTTGAACTACAATCTAACTGTTTACATAACTACTTGAAATTATCAAAATGTCAGGTTTCTATTACACCAGATCATATTATACAATCCAAGTATGACTATATTATTTTATTCAATACATAAATTCCTATGTTTCTTAATTGAATATTCCACTATTTCATAGTTGAATATTTTATTTACCTCTTTATAATAGTATTATAAAGCTATGAAATTACATCTTTATCTAGTTTGGGGTTTTCCTTCATAATGTATATTAAATTTCCTTTACTTTCCACTTTTCATAAAATGGTTTCATTGCACACCTTGACATTTATATATAAAGAAAACCAATACAAACATGAATTTCCTGTCAACCTCTAAATATGCAAGGTTTTAAAGGATACAACTAATGAAAGAATGACAAAACAATTGTGAGTTTTCTATTATGTTCATTTAAAAATGTTTTATTTATTATCATTCTTTCAGTAGTTGTATAACTTATAACTATCACAATAACAATGTTGAAATCTATTGAAAATTCTTTAATGATATCTATCAATCTGTCTGGTACTTCAATAAGTGAACCACTATCTACAAATGGAATCACAGATGGAGTCACACACATGCCATTAACACCTTTATATATCAATGGTTAGTTCTGTTTAAAATTTCCAGTCTAAAGCCCTATACTTCTAACTACATTATAAACTAACACAAATTAGTTGTTTTTAACTTCTTCATATACAGTGCATCAACAATCTGAAACTCGGACAATAATTTCTGTATGATCAAACAAGCGAAATCAAGGATTGGATGCCTTCAAAAAATCTCTATTTCTATTCTGTAAGTATGATGTTACTATTCTATTCTGAACAAAATGTAGGTCGTACAACCGATCTATTCATCGTTTAACAGTTTCCTCGATAATTTTAGTAGTTATCATGACCAACAAAAACAATCTATTGGATTCATCACCTACCTCCTCGACAAGGTAACCATGACTCATGCTTTTACATATTTCCATTACCATTAATAAAGTGCTATTTCTTACGATTTCCTATACCAGCTGAGATAGATTTACTCACACTATTCATGGGGACTATAGTACTTTATCATGTACAGGTATGTTGTCAAATTTAACACAAGTATATAAGATCACACACACACACACTTATATATATATATAATATAGAATACTGAACTGTTTTATACAAATACTTACATATTCTAGAAAGCAATCATTTTCTCATGAAGCATCAATTTCTGAGAATTTGGGAACACATTCATACATAAATGGTTTAATACATCATACAGAAAACTATACATGTATATTGATGTAGATGTTTAAGTACAAACATTAATCACTTTTTTATTATTTATGGAACTATAAATTTACGTTCGGTTTGATACTGCATACAACTCAGTAGAACAACAAATTGTAGATAACACGGGTTAGTATAGTTATTAGACCTACATTAATGCTACAACAAAAGGAAACAACTACCCACTACTAAATGTGCTTTCTGAATAATAAATTCATCATTTTTTTAATGTTCACTCATGATATTTAGATATTAGAGACCCTTCTAACATCTATCAATATTGTCAAGATTTAATGTGGTTTGATGAGAGAAATAGGAAATATAGCAACAGACAAAACCCACATTTTTATCTATGCTTCTCTATGAAAAAAATTTCTTTTAACTTACTAACATCATGTCCCTAGTACCTAAAAATGTTGTTGTTCAATCCAACTTCTACTGAGGCCAGAGCATTCCAAGAACACATGCATTTTTACAATTCAATGTTTTTATTCATGTTAATGGGTGGGAAGGTCGATAGGTTGTTCAAAAAGGGTCAAGATCTATGTATCTTCATATTGAATGGACAAAACTACCATCCCACAGGTAGTTTATGTCCACCCTATGGACAACCACCAAGTTTCGTACAACTATACATGTATGACACTGCACATGAGTGTCAAAACAGGGTTCATGAGTTTAGGTATCTCTAAAATTCATTGCTATGGACTTCATTGCCAAACCTTTCCTAATTTTGTATTAACATAACTACTACCTGCATCTCAGACAATCAATATGTACAATCTATTATTTACTACAATATAGTCAAGAACCTGAAACAAATTCTTCATGAAAAAAATTCTTTATATAAACAATTAAAAAGTGAAAGGGATGTTCTTGATCATCAAAAAGTGCCATCTTTAAAGATACTTCTTCTTGAAAGAAGACAAACAAATGCCGCGACATATAAATTACCAAATAATTCTGAAATTGCAATGCTTATTATCAGTGACATTGAATATGTCAACCAAGAGTGGGATATAATCATTCAAACCAAAACTGGGATCTACAAAGAATTGATGAGATACACCCATTGTATCTTCCATTACAATATCCCTTGATTTCCACAGGTGGTAGTGATGGATATGTTGACAATATATTGAATCGCCCAACTCCTTTCACAACAAGTTCTAAACCAAGGAAGGTGAAAAAGAGAGAGTACTTCTATTTTTACTTTCAATTTTGTGAAAATGATACCTCAAATTCACTAAATTCTAGAATACAATTTCAATATTTTATTGTCGATGCTTATATGATGATTGAGTCTCAAAGAATATCATTCATTCAATTCAATCAAAATAAAATGAGGGTAGATCTATAAAATGGGTTGCAAGATGCATTTATTAGAATTGACCGAGAAGGGTATTACTATGGGAATCACATCATTTTACCTTTAAAATTTATTGGCGGACCAAGGTATATGATCTATAATTATCAATATGCAATGTAAATTTGTAATTGGGCAGGGTATCCAGATTTATTTTTGACATTTACATGTAACCCTATGTGGAATGAGATTACTCAATATCTTAGAAATAAGAATCTTCATCCACCAGACTCCCCTCACATATTATCTTGAGTTTTCAATATTAAGGTTGATAATCTAATGAAATATTTAATAGAAGGTTGTTTCTTTGGAAATCCAAAGGCATATAACAATCTTTGTAGTTATCACTCATTATGTTTAACTACTTCTTTGAAATTATATCATCCTTAACTAAGTAACTATAATCCTATTCTTCTTATGTAGTTATTTGAACCGTGGAGTTTCAAAAATGTGTCTTGCCTCATGTGCACATCCTATTATTTCTTTGTCATGAAAAAAAAGTTAACAATCTAACTGTTAACAACTATGTTTGCACAGAAATTACAAATAAAGTTTCCTATCCAAGACTACATAAATCTGTCAAATGTTTTATGATCCACGACCCTTGTGGTGCTACCAACCATTCTATGCCTTGTATGAGAAATGGAAAATGTAAAAAAAAAATTCCAAAAAAATTTGTTTCAAATACAATAGTTGATGATGATGGTTATTTCATTTATCAAAGAAGGGATAACGAGATAACTGTTCTAAAAAATAACGTGCCTTTGGATAATTAGATTGTGGTACCATAAAATCTAGTTTTTCTATGAAAGTATCAAGATAATCTTAATATTGAAGTTTTCAATCAGTTATCTTTAATAAAATACCTATTTAAGTATATTATCAAGGTAAACTATTGTGTTATAGCAACACTCTATGATAGGAACAACATACACTTGTCAGAAAACAATGCAGATGAGGTAAAGATGTATTATGACTGTTAGTACATATCTCCTTGTGAGGATTCTTGGAGGGTCTTTTATTATGATATCTAGTATAGAAATCCACCATTTAAGAGGTTACATTTCCATTTACCTGGACAGAATTTTGTGACCTACTCTGACAATGATAATATTGATGATATATTAAATCACAGAAATAGTTTTGAAAAAATGTTGACCTCTCAGTTTTGAAGAAAATATATCATACCCAGAAGGTAGTGGTTTAAATTTTGCAGAGTACCCAACTAGATTTGTATTCAACTCTCAAGAAAAGAAATAGAATCCCCAGAAACAATGTTTTTATATTTTTAGACTATACTACATGCCTCAAATAACTGGTGAGCTCTATTAATTGCAGATACTTCAAACAAAAATCAAAGGTGAAACATCATATGAAGATATCAAGATAGTAAAAAACATCACTCATGGTATATTTAAGGAGGCCTACTCTATTATGAGACTACTGACAGATGAAAGAGAATTCGTTGAATCTATAAAATAGGTCTTATCTTGGATAACGTGACAATATGTACGCAGGATATTCACAAGAATGTTAATCTCCAATAACATTTCTCACCTCGAAATTGTATGGACTAAAACCAAAGACATACTATCAGAATACATTTTATATTCCCAAAGAAGGACCCTAAAAATACCAGGTCCACACTTTGTTTTGTAACTACTTAATTCCTACAAATTTTTGTAATGACTGTGTTCTTTTTATTTTCTACCACTTTGTAACATTATTCCAAATTTTTATACATATAACACACACAAATCACTTCATTCTCAACTTTATTCTCTATCATTTAAACTAACTACAAATTATTTCTGTTCTTTGATATTTAGAATAATGCAGTAAAAAAAATCGCAGCAGTTCAGTTTACATAATATTACTATTTCACATGGAATCAACTCTTCTCTATAGAACAACATATATGAAAAAAGTGTAGACTACTGATTCTCCTATATTTATATTCTTTTTCTAATTTTGTTACAGTGCTTTATATATTCCACTAACTGAATATATCTACTTTTTTTGCAATACTACTATCACCAGCTAAATGATGATATACAATGTTGACTAAAAAACGTAATTATTAACAGGTTCTATCAATTCTGTTCATTCTCTACTATAGTTTCTATCTTTTAATTAATATAAATTATTTTAATGACTGCATTCATTTTATTTTACACTCATATGTAATAGTAATCCACAATTTTAAATAATGTTAATCACATATCACTTAAATCTGGATTGTACTTGCTATCATTTAAGGTTACATACATGTTAACTGAAATATGATGTCGCAAACGCATGGTAAACATACATGTTCACTATTTATTTTTTTTCATTACAATTTTCTAAATTCCTATTTGTAGTGAATTTTTTATTACATTCTATATAGTATAGAAACTTTATTTGAAAGTGTATTATTATCCTTATTTTGTTTTTGGATATGATTAATATATCCTTTTTCATTGTAAAAAACATTTACCCATGTATATTTCATGTTTTATACCTATTCATTTTACATTTCCTAATTTTTTATACTGTAAAAAACACCATGTTTTCTACCTCATTTTATTTATGTTTCCTGTTTGTATACTGTACAGAATCACCATCTGTGTATGTAATAAAGAAACTCCAGATTAATCACTTTTATTAAAACCTAATGTTTGAATGGTAATAATTTTTAAACTGTTCAGTGATTAAATAGGTCATAATATATTCCATTCCTATGTTCAGTGGACTATGAAAATCCAGAACAATCAGTTTTATTAGACATACAATGTTGTGTTTCATTGTTTGAATGTATAGAATCCTATGCCAATGTTTTGTTTAATTGTTAGGATGTATCGATTCCTATTCCAATGACCTATTCCAATGTTCTATTTCACTTATAGGATATATCAAATAGGTGACATTTATATTTCCTGTTTTCTACCTCTTCTTTTTTACATTGGTTATTTTTTGTATACTGTACAAAAACACCATGATTTCTACCTATTTTCATTTCTATTTCCCATTTTTTATAATTTACAAACACTCCACATTTATATAATATAAAAAAATCATATAATAGTCAGTTATATTAAAACAAAATGTTTGAAATTTTTATAGTTTGTTATACTGTCTAGTGATGAAATAGGTCACAATATATTGCAATCATATGTTTTGTATACTATTCAATTCCAGAATAGTCATTTTTATTACTACTACAATGTTCTATTTCCTTGTTAGATTGGATTTTCATATTTAAATATTCATTACTATTATTAATATATATAATTTTTTTATCTCTAGTGTGCATTTGCTGGATGATGATGAAGATGAAGACTTATTGTAATAACACTTTGTTCCTCGCAGACTTTGCAACTTAATTTAGTTAAAAAAATTCTAAGAAAACCAACTTTATAAATTTTGGTGCAACTAAATATTGGGTTTTGTCATTAGGTATTAAAATTAATCCTCTAATCAATTAATATTATTTATTATTACAACCACTCCTAAAATATATTTGTCTTTCACTTTGAATTACACTACACACATTACTCTTTCTATGGAACCAGTTTGCATTGATGGTTGGATGAAGTCTGTAATGGCATGTAGTGATGCAGGGCACAAGTATTGTCCCACTATGGTAAAAAAGCATGACTTTAGTGCATTTGAAAATTATTTTAAATCTCCATCAAAAATTAGAAATTAATTTTTATATATCCTTTTTTTATTGAGTATTTTGTTCCATAATTTATCCACTCCTATTCCATTTTTATGTTCAAATGAATTGTGATTAAAAATTATTAAACATTACTATTAATAGGTAAATATTAAAAATATCATTATATTTTCAAATAAAAACCATTAATCCAATATGTCATGTGTACGCATGGGTGAGTACTAATTGTCTATACTCCTGGGAAGGGGAACATAGTAGAAGATGCTCTCAATAAAAGATCTTGTTTACAATTGTTGAGAGAGGTGTTAGAGAAGTTATCCTCATTACAATTATCCTTTGTGTATGGAGATGGAGCAACATACCTCCAATTGATGGTTGTTACCCCTACACTTTTGCAGCGACTCAAAGATACACTACTTAGGGATGTTGACAGTGAGACCCTACATACTCAGATATCCATTGGACATGCTCCATATGGATTTTATAAAGGTGGGGAGAATTTCATTCTTTTTAGGGGACACATGATGGTATTAGTAATGTTCTAGGAGTAGTTTATGAGAGATATTCATACATATCCTTTGGTGGTACATCCAAGTGTGGAAAAGATGTACCAGGACCTTTGATGCTAGTTTTTGTGGCCAGGGATGAAGAAATGAATTGTAGATTTTGTCTCTCGATTCCTTACTTGTCAGCAAGTTAAGGTGGAGCACCAAGTTTTAGTGGGTTTATCTTAACCCCTTGAGGTGAAATAATGTAATTTGGATAGAATATCCATGCACTTTATGATGGGATTAACATGTATGTCCAGGGGACAAAATGCCATATGGGTGATCGTAGACCGAATCACTATGTCAACCAACTTCTTAGCAATTTGGGAGAAGAGTTTATTAGAGATCTTGGGATTCCTCTACATTCAGGAGATATTCAGACTCAATGGAGTTCCATCGATGATTATTTTTGATTGTGATTCTCGCTTCACATCCCTGTTATGGAAGGCATTAAAGGAGAATTTTTAGGAATCAATTATGCTTGAGAACAACATTTCACCCCCAAACTGATGGCTAGACTGATTGGACTATTCAATTTCTAAAGTACATGTTGTAGGCTTGCATGTTGGACTTTGGCCATATTTGGGAGAATCACCTACCCTTGGTAGAGTTTTAATAAAACAAAATCTACCATTCCACCATTGGTTTGACACCATTTGAGGCTTTTTACAAGAGACTTTATAGGTCACCACTTTGTTGGAATGACCCATGAAATTTAGCACTCATGGTCCCAGAGTTGGTGTAAGCAACTACTGAGAAGGGGAAGATCTTCCAGGAGCAGATAAAGACTGTACAAATCCATCATAAGTTTTATGTTGACAGACGATAAAGGCCTCTGTAGTTTGAGTAAGGAGGCCATGTGTTCCTGTGGGTCTCACCTTGATGTGGATTACAAATATTTGGTTGAGGAGACAAGTTATCTATAAGGTTCATTGGACCTTTACAGATAATACATAGAGTTGGGGAGGTGGCATACCCCTTATCTCCACCACTGCAGTTAGACCGGGTCGATGACATCTTCCACATGTCATAGTTAATGAGGTATATGCATACTCCATTTCATGTTATCGACTGGGGTGAGCTGGACATTGAGGATGAAGCTACATTTTTTGAGTACCTAGTTGTGATTTAAGATCAATAGGAGAGGATCCTTCATGGGTGATCGATTCCTTTAGTGCATTTTCGATGTTAACATGAGAATCTTCAGGAGAGCACATGGGAGTGGGAGGCTCATATTCATGCTCAGTACCCACATCTCTTCATGTATCCCTTGTTTTTGATTTTTAGGGATGTTAATCCCCAAGGTGGGGATAATATAATGAATTTGATTTTCTATGTATTATTTTTGGACATTGTATAGATTATTTTCAAGATTAGGCACTGAGATGGCATGTGATTCCAAGGATTGGTGTGCCAAAAATAAATGTTTGAAATATATTAAATATATTAAATAGCATGAACATGCAGTTTTCATGAAAAAGTGAAATAACTTCTAGAAGTGTTCTTAGATCATAAATATGAGGGAACCGTTGAGTTCATAACTTGAGGTTTACCCTAGGTGTGACATAACTTTGGTCGTTGCAGGTCATTTGTGGAAAATTCATCACCGATGTAAAATGAATAAAATAATTTAATAAATAATTTTTTTAATGTAGTGACCCATTTACCTTCCATTAAATTCAAACTTATGAAAAATTTGTAGGGTTAGACCCATAACCCTGGAAATCCTTAAAGAGAAATTTAGAGAGTGTAGGATGAGATTCCATTGGTGAGCGACGAATGAATAAAGGATCTATGATTAGAATAGGATAAATTTGAATGATCTCACCAATGAATATAATGCCACATCATTATTTATCAGAAATTGATCCAAATCGAGGTACGGTGGTTGTTTGATTTGTTTTATTCCCCGTTCTTTATTTCTACGAAGAACATGAATCAATCAATGAATAGATTGATCATCAGCTTTATCATCTTGTAGGATGGGTTAGATTAATTGGGTTTTGAGAGAACAACTTTGAAATGTTTGATTTATTTATTATTATTCTCATGGCGATGATTCGATATCGACATGAACATCAATCGAGGTTCATTCCTCTCATCCATTTTTTTGTTTTTATCCCCCAGTTCATTGTTCACCATGAGCGTTCTTCATTTGGCCTAGGGTTCGACATATCCCATTCAATCGATCATTTAACACCTGTTTCTTGGCACAATGGTATGATATCATAGATCTAGGATCAACATGACACGATGGTGGTGCGACAATGAACATGTAAGTAGATTAGATGATGTAGATACCTGATTGTCATGTTCTTCAGTGCACAATGAAGAATGACAAAAAAATCCATATTTTTAGTGGATCGAAGGACCAAATCATGTTTTTCGATGATGGAAAAGATCCATTAGGCCTTGATTTATGATTTTATTTCAATACATGGTCATAATTAGAGTCTATAGTAGTGAAGAAGATGCACAGATCGTGGATATGAAATTATGGGAAGTTTCAAGTTACACAGCGTGTAAGCTAGATCTACACACTATGTGGGGATCCCTTTGCAGCAGATAGGGTTTAAGGTAGAAGTTAAGGACCACATGGTGTGTAACCCTATCACATAGCATGTGACCCATTTTTGGTGACTTGGTGTGTACCTCAGAGTTACATAGACATGGGGTGAATTACACGGGTTGGAGCACGCCATGTACTCCCCCACCTGAACATGACCTGGTCCAGGTACACCGGTTAAGATGTTTACTGGTACACAAGCACTTATACATGGGAAAGATCTGTGTACTATCACATGGTTAGACTACAAAGGAATTCGATATTCCATGCACTTCTACACAGTCATAGGTTGAGAAACATTCCAGTTACATGGGTAGGAACTGGGGTCAAGGGACATGGTGTGTGACCCCTACTACACACTATGTACTCTTTTATACATGGATTAGAGCCCTTATACTCCATATATTGGAAAAGTTTTTTTAGGATGCGTTCCCCTTATCTATTCCCCGAGGGTTAATATTGCATCATCTTCTACTCTGAGGATAATGATCCCTTCAGCAGGACTTCTTGGATAGAGTAATTGGGATCCTTCCATGAGGCTGAGAGTGATATTCTCTATTCATATTCATTCCCTAAGTAGAGTTCTTAGTATTTTCATGACCAACTGTACACGGGTGACAATCCTTTACTTATTGGGTTAATCCATATTGAGTTGTTGGTATCAACCCATGGCCTTTGGAGTGATCCTCATATGTGTATCATATTCTCTTCGGACTATAAACATGTACTTATAATGGAAAGACACGATGAGCACTACCTCTCGGATGGATGCCATCAGTGCTATCAGACTCAAGAGCGTGTTCTCCTGGATGAGTGCTATGTGGAATATTTGAGCTGGAATCCTAGGATAGTATACTATGGTTGTGACTTACCTTTAGAATTTTTGTCATTATTGAGTACATCTAGATATTCTTATTATATGTGTTATAGAAATATACCTATATAGAGTTGAATGTATATCCTTTGTTGTATGATTTGTGGTTTTGGGGTGTCCTAGTAAATATTTTTATACTCACCATTGCATGATATTTTCCTGCACATGTCTTTTCTTGTGCAGATGATCAACCATTTGATAGATTACTTGATGGACCAGGACCAGATGATGCTTAGTGAAATTAGATAGAATTAGGTGTGTTCTTACGGTATTCTGACAGTAGTCCCAGTATTTTTCAGGTTGGACTTGTGTTGCATACTTTTTTGGTGGGATTGTATTTATTCCTATTTACCTTATTTTACTTCCTACTGTACTCTGGTTGTCGGATTTAGATGTATGCATGAATGGTTGTTCAATTTTTTTTTATATTTCAGCATTGTATATGCTTGGAGATGTGTGCGTGTGTACATGTACTTAGGCTAAGTCCTCCCATGTTAGTGATATGCCTACTTGGTACCAATCACCAGCCCCTGGACTATTAGAGGCAGGCTTGAGGAGTTGCAAAAATATCCCCACTAGAATGAGTCAGGAAATTTCTAATATTTCTAAGTGTGTCAATGTGGAAATAATGACATTACATGGTTTAAAAATTCATGATAATCATATTTTACTTTAGTAGTCAATCCAAATTACAATGTTTAATTGTTTTTCTACTGATGTTGTTGAGGTTTTGATTTAATTTTTTAGTTTTTTTAGAAATCTCTTTTAAAGAACTAATTTCATAAGAGGTTTTAAAAGTCTATCAGAAAAGATTACTCTTAAACTATGTCACTTAGAGAAACTATTTATGCCTTTTTTTACATCATGTTCACTTAGATGTACATTTAACTAGTGAAGTTATTACCTGGGGTTACATGTCATTTTTGTGGATATATACAATTGAGTGATACTTCAATACATTGAAATGGAATGTTCATTAAAGAGATCATCTAAAATTTTTGATTTCCAAGGTGATATCTCTATTTTTTATATATATTTTCATCTGATTTCATATATTTTTTTATTGGATTTTTAGTTTTAATTAGGATTTACCTACATGATTGTTTTGTTCTATGTTTTTTATGGAAGACTTGGAATGGCTATAGAGTATCAGAAAATATGGAAGAAATGGTGGAATTATGGGAATATACAGACACTTTGCACCACGACACTTCATTTCATGATACAACATCAAAAAAGGAGGTGGAGTAGAGGCAGAGAATCAGAGATAGATGTGATTTGTTCCATGAATCATCATTCATGTCATGAAAATAGATGGAAAAAATTGAAGAGATACTTCCTGAAGACTGTTCAAGCCATGAATCTCCTTTTATACTGTGAACCACATGAAGTAAGACAATTCACCGTGTGAACTCTAATTCACAATGTGATGGTTTCAAGTCAAAGAAGACCCAATGAACCAATTGAAGATCTTAATGATCCCATAGTTTCATTCAAGGAAGATACAAACTGTTAAGGCTTAAATTTTTAATTCACACCATGAAACATTAGTCACAATTATGAAATTTTAGGTCATAGCCCCATCAGAAGGAACCCAATCCCATTTACAATGTGAAAGGTTCACCTATCCAGATTTGAAAGATTTTATTTCCACTTATTTTTGGGGGATTTATAACTAGTTTAAACAAGAAACCTTGAGCATTATTTGAAGTATTTAAAAAGGGGATTCACCTATCAGGGGAGGATAGTCTGACCATCGAGAGGCTTCCACTAAGGTTCCGACTTTGAATAAGTTTGTAGTAAGTTTTTTATCTTGTTTTTCTGTTTTCCTTAATTTTCTACATTTATTGAATTATTTTTTATTTTATTTCAATTATATTTTCTCTAATATCTCTTTTATATCCTCTCTTCTGTGGGTTTTAGTTTATTTATCATCAATGATCACCTGATAATGATTTGATACATCTATAGGAGAGAGCAGTTCTTATTGAAGAGGGCATGTACCATTATATTTTGATTTTCTTTCTATATTAGGGTGATTATATCTTTTAGTATTATGTTTTGATCACATGTTTGTAGGATCAAAATGCATATGTAGATTGATCAATTAAAATAAGGGGGGGGGATTTTAGGTTTAAAAACTTTTATTTTTATCCTTAAGAAAATCTATGTTTAATAAAGTTAAACAAGATGGATTCACAAACCCTCTTTGTTCTTAATGAAGAAACTAACTTTCCTAGGATCTGATAATATGGATTCAATAAATAAACTTAATATAAGTTTACTTAGGGAAATATTCTACCTTAAAGCATACATAATCTTATTTATATTAGAGTATACAAGAATGAAAAAGTGTAAGAAAGTTACAATTTCTAACTTTAACAAAATACAGTGGAAATAAAACTTGTAACAAAACATGAAAAGTATAAAAAATATTTTAACCTAAAGAGAAGGGTATCTAATAACCTTGGATAAAGGTCCCTTGATTTATACTTTCAAGAAAATATGTCTTAACCACACCAAAGTAATACCACGATACACAGATCGATATATGTCTTACTATCCCCATAATCTATCGATTAAGCAGGTAATCATAACCTATGTATTACTATCCCCAGAATCCCTCAATTGATAACAAAAATAATCGGATTCACACTAGGTAGGTTGGACAAGATGTTCTCATCTTGAACAAGCTGCTCACAAAATTCTCACAAGGAAGATTTGAGCAGATCTCTCATAGAGAATGAATTCATTCCATAGATCAACAACTAAAACTCCAACTCTGAGCTTGTTCAAATGGCTAGGTATTTTTAAGAAAAATTTATAATGGTCAACTTCCTACTCCAATGGTCTTATTTTTCATTGAATTTTAGAGAGACCTGTACATGTGGCACTCAGGAAATGGTTAAGTTAAAACATATATGACAAAATAATTTTATATAAAAAACTATGGGAAACATTAGAAGATTAAGAAACGTTATCATATTTTGGATCCGATAAAATGGAATGTTACATTAAGAAAATTTAGTAATTGAAAGAAAAAAATTTAATCAAATTATTAAGATAGTGAAAATTAGAGTCTAAATTCTAATGAATTTGGAGTCTGATTTCAAAAGAAATCAGATTCTTATTTCAAAAGAAATTGGAGCCTAATTTTAGAAGAAATCAGAATTTGATTTTAGAATAAATCGGAGTCTAATTTCAGGAGAAATCAGAGTATAATTTTAGATGAAATCTGATTTTTAATTCCAGAGAAATCGGAGTCTAAGGAGCATTAAGGTTCTGAGTTAGATAAGGATCCAATTTTTGGATTAAGAAAAGGATGGTTAGGTTTGGTTTGAGAAAACAATAGATAAGGCATTGAAAACCATGGGTAAGGTCAAAACCATTCTTAGAGAAGGAAATTTTCCTTAAGAAAATATTTCTTAGAGAAAGAAAATTTTCCTTAGAAAAATATGTTTATGATTTTCAAAACATAAAGGAACAGAAAATTCATAAGGAAACTTATTGACTCAACAATGTTTATTTCATTTTTTATTAAATCACCAACCAAATGTGTTTGATAATTAAAAAACCGAACATGATAAATTTAATTGATTCATGAACACTGAGTTGGATTATTATTTTAAAATTGAGATCAAATATTAATTCATTTGAGTTATTTTAATTTATCTATCCATGATGAATTAAGATGCTAAAGTAGTTTGATGGTTATTAACCATATTCATATCAATAAAATTGACTGATTACATAGATATTGGAAATTATTATTTTATGAGTGAATTTAGATTATCTATTTTAGTAAAACTAACCTTGGAATATGGTTCCCCTCTCTTTTGTATTTTCTTCCCTCTTTAGTTAATTTATTTTGAGCCTTTATTTTAGTTATTTAATTCATGTAAATTATGTGTTGTGATCCTAAAAATATTATGATGTCATAAAATTTAATCAAGATTCATCACTATGATTCCCTATTTATTGTGGGATCGAACTCAATTCTAACGCTCCTATAATATTATTTAGTAGCATTAGTGATTTGTGTTTACTTAGACTATAAATTTCTAAATTAGTCTCTCCCATTGGAAAGTAATAATGCTTCATAGGTGTGTTAATTTTTGGAGTTGTTTACAGGGAACAATATAACATATCTATAGACACCAGAAATATTTCTTAGGTAAAAATATTTTCTTATGCCATTTCCATTTATTTATTTTAGTTTAGGTGTTTTTTTTCATTTTTATTTTCTATTTTACATGCTAGTAGTTTCAGGTGGTGTGCATGATAGATAAAACAATTTAAAGATATTATGTGACACCATTATTTAAGTTCACTAAATACCAAGGGGAGTATACTATGTGAGAAACACCAAGTTTTTAATGTTAGTCACAATAGGGATCTAGTTATAATTATTTTTATTCTTATGTATATGATGAATTTAAGTTGAAAAAGTGGAATGAAACCTACTACCAGGGATAATAAGGATATTCTAAGTACTAGAGTGACCACTGTATATCTTGGGATAAGTAATAAAATTAATAACAACCTCACTTTCAAGTACCTAAAGAGAAATATTCAAAATATAGACTAACATAAATTCTCATGAATACTATTTAATCTTTTGACAAGAGAATGGATGATCCAGAGACATGGCTCATAGAACACAGAGAAATATCTAATCAACTCACTAGAACTATTAAAATAATAAATTCCCTTGTGAATAATTAGTTTTTATATTATTATGAAATTAAAGAATAAGTTTAATAAGTTAAGGTGGTTGAAGATGTTAAAACTATTTAAGTAATAAAGAGAGAAAAATTAAAGTAGGAAAAAACATGAGAGTATTTGGATAAGGCTGAAATTTGTAGAAAACTTGACCCTACAACTCGTGAAGAATTAGAATATGAACATAAATCCACCCTTAAGAACTTAATGGTGGAATAATAAGAAGTAAATATATCCCTCCCAAGTTTAAAAGAAGAGGAAGAATAATTTATGATGAAATTAATCGATGAAATGGTGGCGAAAAAAGAGGAGTTTTCCAACACTAAATAAAGTCCCAAAATTGATGAAGTGAAGAATAAAAAATAATTTACGGAAAAGGACTACATATATATTGATGAAATTATTCAAGACAAACCACCTATAATACCAAGAGAAGAAAATAATGATGTTGAAATTTCTAGATTCATCATAGAGTTTAAAGAAGAGAAGGGAAAAGGCTGTAGTGGAGGAATCAAACTACAAATTTTTTCCAAATTTGAAATTTCTTATGTTTTATTTAAATTTTTACTCAATATTTATCCCACCAAAAGTATAAGTCAAGAATAAATAATTCAAATAATGGAGAACATGTACCCAAATGATCATAATTTCAAATTAGTTTTGACAGCAAATCGAGAAACCTTATATCATTCTCTAATTACATGACCCGATGGTAATGGTCTAGATACAGACCTTAAAGAATGATCATGCAAGGTTCCCAACTTTTTATTAATTTTTATGATGTATTTTTAGGAAATTAGTTTAGTTTAAGAACTCTAATTATGGTTGAATTATCTTATATTTCTGATCATAATTGTCTTGGACCTTCCACTTTCACATGATACTTTTTTATTTTCAAGTTCTAAGGAAAAAAAAGATAAAAAGAAAGAATAATAATAATGGAAGAAATTCATGTATAGGGTAGTATCATTATAAATTTATTATATTTTTAATATTCAATTAATTTTTCCATTACTAATTTTGATAAATAAGATAAATTATTACATGAGATGAATTGAATTCGATTCACCCACAATTGTTTGATTTTTTTTGTATTTCCCTCACCGATATAGGAGACATAAATACTTAGAAAAAGTGTTTGGATTAATTTAAAAATTTGAATTATCATGCCCATAAATGTTAGAGATATTTGTTGAAATTTTTTAAATCACATTCTTACTTAAATTTTGAATTTCTTGTAAAATGATCATTGATATGATTTATATTATTGATGTTTATTCCTAGAAAAATGCATTTCATAAACTAATTATTGATGTTCATTCTAGGACCTGATTGAACCAATTTATGTTTCCCATCCCTAAGAGGGTTCTAAGACATTTTTGATATATTCTTTATTTTACCCACTTTCTTGAGTGAACTCATGACGAGCACAACTACTATAAATTGCAGTGTATCTCATTGAAGTTATGAATAAAAAAATTTAATTTTAATATGATTGAGATATTTTATTATTTAACCTATATCCTTGATACCCACCCTATAATTTTATCCTACATAGAACATAGAATCTATGAAATACCTTATTATGGAAGAACCACATTACATGCCTATTTTATCCTTTCCTACCCTACTATTCATATTTTTTATGATATTTAAATTTTTAAGTGTGGGGGAGTGGTTTTCCATGGTACAAATGGATGTTTCACATTAAGGGATGATGTGGGGTGTGTTTTTCATTAGTATTTGAGAATATTCCATGATTTATCATTTATTATACATCATTGTTTATCCCTATTTAAACAATAATGATAATGAAAATGGAAAAAATAATAAAAATGAAAAAATATAAAAAATTATAAACAAAATTTGTGTCTTGGGTGGGCCAAAAATCACTATTACTTGACCAATGATCATGTTATAGCTATTATAATTAGTTTCATGAGGAAATAATTTTGGGTTGAGTGATAGATGTGAGATTTTTCCCAAACATAACTTTTTGAAAAATAAGAGAAAAGGTATAATAAAAAAGAACACACAAGAGGGTATATTATTTTATTGTGATTTACTATTATTCATGAGATTAATTTGAGATTGGGAGTTAGGAATATTCAATTTTTATGGAGTATTTTAATTGATTTATACTTTTTTATTTCATGAATTATGAAAAATAATTTAGCCTCCTTTTTGAGATTTAAATTTTTGAACATCATTGACCTACCCACCCTTGAACCTCAAAGTCATTAGGTCTTAAATGTAAAGTTATCATCATTATTTGTGAAATTTTCATTAAGAAGTAGATATTGAGATCATTTTAAAGTCTATATATGGAATGAACATACTTAAGAATGAGTATAACTCCAAATTACATGTTCTTGAGTGATGAGTGAAAATCAGTTTTGGTAAGGTAAATCATAAATGGAATGGATGTTGATAAGAGGTTGAAATATGTTAGTCAAAATGATACATATATTATGTTTTGAATTATATATGAAGCATGATGTGGTAATTTTTTATTGGGCATGTTTTGTGCTTTTAGAATATTTAGTAATAACTTTTTATCTATGAGCATTATAGACTGAATGTTTCCCATTTTGAGGTATAATTTTTTTGTGATAAGATGTTGAGTTTTTTCTTGAAGATGGGAAAAGGTTTGAGTGTGGATGAATTTTATTTCTCTATTTTGTATATATATTTACATATGATTTTATATATGTTTTAATTGAACTTTGAGTGTAAATTAGGATTTAACTACCCATTTTTTTTATATGTGATTTTATGTAAGATCAGATATGGATATAGAATAGTGGATAATATGGAGGAAATGGAAGCATTATGGGATTTTGTCATAGTGTGACACCATAAAAAAGGAGATTGAGAAGATGTAAAGCATCAGAGATAGAGGTGATTCACACCATGAATCACCATTCACATCATGAATGTGGATGAACAAAATTGAAGAGATACTTCCTAAATACCATTCAAGCCATGAATCTCCTTTCAGGCTGTGAACCACAAGAAGGAAGACAATTCATGTAATGAACACTAATTCACAACGTGATAGTTTTGAGTAAAACCAAACCCTACTATACATTTCCCAAAGATACAATAGTTTCCATCAAGGAAGGTACACAATTTCAAAGACCTAAATTTTTTATTCACTCCATGAAACATTAGTCGCAACATGAAATTTCAGGATAGAGCCACATAGAAAGGACCCCAATCCCATTAAAACCATGAATGTTTCTTGTATTCATATTTAAAAGATTTATTTTCCCCTATTTTCATGGGGTTTATAGTTATCTCTATTGAAGGACCTTGAGAAAAATTGAAAGGCCTTAAAATAGGGATTCAATTATAAAGGGAGGACAGTTTGACCACCAGGAGTCTTCCGCTAGGGTTTTGACTCGAAGGAAGTTCATAGTTAGGTTTTCACCCTATTTTTTCTATTTTCCATACTTTTATATAATTTTTAAATGTTTTTTCGTTTATTTCAATTCTATTTTATCCAATCTACATTTTATATTCTATATTATATGGTTTTTTGTTTATTCATTGATGCAACCCATTTTCATACACTTGGAAACATCTATTTTTTTTGAATAATAACTGATTTTTTAATTACAAACTGTGATTTTAATGGGAAATTATTGAAAATTTCATAAAATTAAATAAAAATAAAATTATTTGATTATTTTATTAAAAATGGATGATTTTGGTTCTTTATTGATTAAAATATCTTTAATTCAATTTATGTAATTTTATGAATAGTTATTGTAGTGATTTTTCATTAAATAATTTTTTTCAAGTAATTTTAATGGTTTTTTATTTATTAAAAGAAATTATTTCATTAATTTATATATTGTTTTTGTGGAATTAATTTTTTATTTGATGAATTCATTGATAATTATATTTTTGGATTTATGAGTTTACATTTTAAATTAATTAATTTCTCTAAGACATTAATTCTATTTTTAGGTTCTGTATAAAAGTGTGTTTCTAGCTACCATGATAAGGAATGAATGTGCAATCACTTAATCAATCGAAAGAAGAGAGTTTACAGTCACTCAATAAACCATGAGGGAAATTTTGGTAAAATCATCCAGTGATCGTAAGGCTAAAATTTTAATTAACGACAAGTGGAAAGTGGGTAAAGGGGAGAATTTATTATAAGATAAAAGTTAAACCTACCAAGCCAATCTAAGCTACCACATGAAAAAAATCCCAACCTACTACAAGAAGATTCAAAATTGATCACACAACACAAAGGCATGATACTTCCATAAGAAGAAAATAAAGTTACCGGATAATTAATTTTCAACCTTCTGTGCCTATGTCAAGCTACTACATGACTAAGGCCAAGCTACCATGGATAAGTAGGCATGCTAAAATTTGATAAAGGGATAAACCAATCATGCCCCTATAAAATCGACCATAAGGGGAAGGGTCAATCTACTACATGAAGTAATATCTAATTGACCGCACATAGAAGTGAGGATTGAACATGTATGATGAAATTGAAAATGAAAATGAGGGTTTCATGGATGATTAATGCTTGAAAATGATCAAAGAAAGACTAATCCAAGTTTAAATAAGATAATACATGAATCTTGGGATTTAGAGATGGGTCAACTAGAATCAATCATTGAATTTTTTTCTTGATGTGATATAAATAAACATTGTGGTTGACAGAGGTTGAGATTAAATACTAGTTTTTTGAAGAAGAATGAAAAAAATAAGATGAGATTTACCTTAGTGTTTAAAATTATTTTTTATCAGATATTTTCAAAAAAAAATCAAAAAAAATGAGAACATTAATTTTGAGTTTGTGGGTTTGAGAAATTTATTACCCTGAAGCCACCCCAACTCACTAATTGAAGATGAATTCAATATCGATGGACTGAAATTATGCTCAATTTGAGTTCATTAAAGCTTCAAGATTATTGGATAATTAATATATACTTAAGAACATAGAATAATAATAGATTGAGTGTGTCTAGTGATCCATGATCCTTGTTGATTAAATCAAAAAAATCCATCGCCAAGATGATCACAACCTCATGCTTGATGAATTTGGGAGGTCACTGAGTTAGAGGATGAGGATGAACCTATTGATGGATTTCAATAGATATCAAAAATTAGGTTGTTCTAGTATTAATATGCTGAATTTTCAATTTTTGGGTATTTTTTGTTGTAGTATTTAAATTAAGATAAAGAAGGGTACTTTGATTGGCCCTAATGATATGACTGCAAGCATGCATAAGAATGGCTACCAACTGCTTGATGTTATGAAATAATAAATAACTGAAGTTTGAATAACTTTATGATGGTTTTGAGTTCATTTTATGATGTCTCCAGGGTCCCTCTTGAGTTGGATTTCATTATTTATTTTGAGGAGAAAACTAAAGATTAATTCAAATGGAGTGTAATTGTAAGTGTTTGGGGGCTGCGTGGGATCAGATTTAAGGTTGGTTGAGGATGAAGCTTTTTCATAAAAAAATATTTTTTGTTAATGAAAGAATATTTCAACATTCGAGAACAATATAATATAATATTTACATTTGATCTTATTAAGAGGTGTCAAATCTGAACAATTATTAAATTCAACCATTACCAAGAAAAGATATAGTTGGACTAAACATGGTGGGAGAAAGTTTCATAAAGAAGGGTTTATGTTGATTATATCTTTTTTCAGCTAATATTTTACAAATATTTGGATGGACAACTGAGTAGCTAGAAATTAGAATGAGAAATACGAACTTAAATATTGATCTAGTTTGAAGTTGGGGGGTTCCATTCTGGATTATTTGTCTGATGCTGAAAGTGGGTACATGGCTGACTATTAAAAAGAACAGGTTAAAGTGATGTAATGTTGAGGTAGTGCCACATTATATCCATATAAGGGTATCAATATAAATTATAAAGGTTATGTAAAGGTATTTGAGTTATTATGAACTTTATAGAAGAGTAGCTAGTTCGTGTCATAGTGGGCTATGTAAGAAGATGACTCTTGAAATATTGGTCCATTTAAGAGTATTTTCAAGTGGTCTAAAAAGATACATCAATGTCAAATAAATAAAATAAAAATCACAGGGTTTCTATGAGGATTAAAACCTAATTTCAAAAATAAAGTAACTCAACTTAAATTCAACTTCACATATTTTTCAATTTATATGACTAAATAATGAGAGATTATCATAAGTGAAAGAGAAGAAGATCATGGGAACTGATGCAATATTATAGTGACACCCATTTTAGAAATCACAACCCTTAAACTTTACACATGGATATTATATATAATTGAGATTGTGGTTATTTATAATCATGAAAATTTTATGGGAATCACATTAAATAACTAGGGCTCGACTTGTATCACTGGTGAGGAAGAATATATACAATTAATACACCATGTGGAGGTCGGGGATATATTCTTATAACTATGAATATAATCTCTAGGAGGGTAACTGGGACCATGCTATTATTAATCATAGCCTCACATAGAATAAAGGATATACATAAGTTAACATAGACACCTAGAAGCTAGTTGGGACATCTGAAAGAGGCTTGAGGAGAATGACTGATCAAAGTAAGCTAGGATGAGGAGTAGGTGGCAGAGCATCTATGGATCTTAGGAAGAGTTTTGGAGCTCTTTGATAGTAAAATTCTATCTATCCCATTTTCTTCATCTCTATATTTTGAATATTGTAATGTATTTATTGAAGTATTCTATTGATATAAACATGGTCATTGGATAAAATATTAAAGGTAATGAGATTATGTTAGTAAAATTTTTTAATTCATTAATTTAAGATATAATGTTGTAAACTACCCATATATTTATTTATTATATAGTATTTTTTTCAAAAATATTTGAAACCAGTGAAAACTGATCTCAATTGAATTTATTTTCTAACTACTTAACATATGAGAATCCATCTGAAAAGCAATATGCTCATTGAGGGTAGCACATCAAGAAAAACTGAGAATTTTATCTTGACATAGATCTAATTTCATCATTATGTGGATGATTGGATGATAAAATTGAGGACCTATATGATTCATTCACTCATAGGTCAACCATTTTAATGAATTGGACACCCCCTTTCATCTCAACTTTAGTGTTTTTTATAGTACATTAATAAAGGGTATTCTCTTTGAAACCAACCAACCGAATTCCAATATATCATCATTGATTGTTCCCTATTTATCCATGATATTTTTTCCTTATTTCTCTATTCACCCACCTTGTTACTATTTTCTTTAATTCACTATAATCATCACTTCCATTACTTGTTGTTACTTATATGCTTTTTTTAAATTCTTGAGTGTTTTATTTGTTTCCTTAGTCACACACACAAAATGTAAGTACTTCCATTTGGACATACCAATATTTACCACTAAAATAGTTTATAATAGGGTTTATAAATAATTAATTTTACAAGATTCAGTGATATCATAGTAAAATTATGGTGTCATTTTCGGGGATGGAATGTGCGACCAAGCTAAGTTAAAAAACTATTAATTTTTTTTTAAAAAACTACTTGAAAATTTAAAAAAATATATTGAAATTGATAAAGGATCTACACTAGGTATACTTATGGAAAATTAGAACCATTGATCCATGAAATAAATAAGCACTTAAGCTCCCTTAAATAGAAAAAGAAAACTGAAATAGAAGAAAATGGGGGGGGGGAGAACTTGAATAACGAACAAGCTGAAAACATAAACCCACCTCAACCTAGAAGTGAGATGATAAATAGAATCATGCTTGGGGAGTTTAAAGTTACTATAGTCTCTAATAATCTACATCAGATTAGGAAACCTCCTTGGTCTCACAACTATGAGATAAAACAATAACACTTTTCTTGGATTCCATTATACCATATATTACTCAATTAAGACTCTATTGACTTCATTATAGATTTCAATTGTTTGGTACAACAACTAACACTTCAAAGGTTGAGTAAGGAAGATATAAAACTAATAAAATTCCCTTTTTTCTTGAAGGTAAATGAAAAACCTTGTTTAAAAAAATGGATAAGTATTTGATACATGGAACCAAATATATAATTATTTTATCAAAAAACTTTTTCATAGGAGAATAATCACTGAAATAAGGCATAAAATCACCGAGTTTATTCAAGATGAGAGTGATTTGTTCGATGTAGATTAAGAAAGATTCAATGGATTACTTAGGAAGTATCCAAGTCAAAAAAACAATAAAAAATCTCTCACGGATACATTTTACAATAGTCACACACCCTACCAATAAACTTTGGTTAATTTATAATTATGAGGGGATTTTAGTGATAAAACTACCATGGATCTCAAAAAAATATTTAATACACTTACAAAAAATCATAATATAAGTGTTCTAGGAGGATAACCATTATTAGAAAAGAAAATGATCCTTTTCAATAATATGTTGCGAAATATTCTTGTTACTATAATTAAAATATCCAAAACTCACTTAGAGAGCAATACCACCACTATGGTATGTTCAGACACTCACAACATTATTGTCTAAATTTTGATATTCCTACCCAATGACCTAAGAATATAAATTATATTGGGTATCCACCTAGTATGTACCCAAGGATTGATTTATTTTCAAACACCAATAATCATTGGAATAAAATCCATTCAAATGTCTCATGGAAAGAACAAGGGGTGTTAAAACATTATGCACCCCTAGTTTTCAACAACAATAAAAGAAACATTTCAAAAACCAACCTAGGGCTGAGTATTATAATTCAAAACTAATATAGGGGTTTATTCCTAAAATATTGAGTAGAATAGATTCCCAATAATAAATGTTCAAGGATCAATTTGATAAAAAATCTCATCATGATTCTGGTAAGGTTGAGTTGAATTTGAGGATGCATAATCTTAAGCTGAAAATGGGTCAACTAGTTAGGGGAATGGATAAAAGAAAAAAATAAAGTTATCAAGAATTATTTAACTTAATCATAGGGAAAATCTAATGTTTTTTTCAACTAAAGGTGGTATTTAAATTCATTGGGAAGATATAAATGATCCTAAACCAACTCTAGATAAAGATCTGGATAAAAATAAAAACCAAAATATAAAAATCACTTGTCACGACCCATCTTAGTGGGGCCCAAGCCGCAACTCCCCAAGCCCGCCTCCAATAGGCCAGGGGCTGGTGACTAGCACCGAGTAGGCATTCTACTAACATGGGAGGCATTGACTATAAACCTATACAAACGTACACACATCTCCAAGCCGACAAAGATGAAAAGTAAAAACTACTAAAAAATGGAAAAGATGCATGAATACAATAAATCCCAACCAACACAGTACGGCAGGAAAGTAAAGTACAAGAAAGTAAAACCCTGGGCCAAAAGTACAAGCCCACCAAAAGAGAGTATGTAACAAAGTCCAACATGTAAAGAAAGGTGCTAGGACTGCAGTCTGTAGCCGTAGGAACACACCTCGGCCTGTCTGATCTCACTGAGTACCGTCCGGTCCTGGTCTATCTATAATCCTATCAAAGGCTTGCTCATCTGCACACGACACAACACGTGCGAGCAAAGCCCATGCATGGGTGAGTATAACAATACCCAGTAGGACACCCCGAAACCACAAAGAAAATACAACAAGGGAAAATATACAGTCAGCTCCACACAGTATATGTCTACATAATATATAACAATAATATCCAGATATACTCATACACGATCGACTATAGAGAAACCACCACTAAGATCCAACTTGAAGATTCCACTAAGCACGTAACAAGGAGAACACACTCCTAGGTATGAAGAGAGAGATACAAAATACTCATTCTGGGAGAAAACACTCCACAAGTACTTGTGAACATGATACTCAGATGAGGATCACAACCAATCGCCATGGGGTGATTCCAGTAACTCAGTCTAAGCTAATTTTCTAAGCAGAGGATCGATGCCCGGGTAAAGTTGGTCACATCGATACCAAGAACACTACCTAGGGTTCCAGGAATGAATAGAGGATCCGGCTCTAAGTCTCACAAAGGGGATTCCAACAACCCTATTTAGGAAGTCCTGCTGAAGGGATCATACTTCTATATGTAGGAAATGATACCGGAAACCTTCAAAAAAAAGACTAAGGGGACGAACCCTAAGGAAACTAGCCCAAGTCACAAAAGGAAACTGGCTCAAGCCTTGAATAATTGGTTACACGGAGTGTAGTATGGTTACATGCCGTGTTCCTTGACCCCGGGTACTGCCCATGTAAACAGCCTATGTCAACCGTTCAAGCTATGTAAAACTCAACTACATGGTGTGTAGAAAAGTATACACCGTGTTCCTAACTCTGGGTAATGCCCGTGTAAACGGCCTGTGTCATTCGGCTTGTTGGATAGAAAGTAACTACACAGTGTGTTGAATAATCACACGCCATGTCCGAGCACCTAGGGCTCGCCCTGTGTACGTTGGCCATGTGCCCATACACGATCTTTGTCCGTGTCCGTGTCGCATGCCCGTGTACCAGTAGCTATCCCATATAGCTGGACGGGTCTGGCCAGTGAGGGGTATACACGCCGTGTTCCTTGGCCGTGTACCCAACCCATGTCCGTGTACTCCCGGAGTAAACACCAGGTAAATCCACCGACGAACACACTCCGTGTAGCCCATACTACATGCCGTGTAGTCGAGATTTTTCCATAAATGCCATCTTCTTCCTCACACTTCGGCCGATCTTCTAGATCCGCGATCTCTCGTCCATTCATCCTGATACTCCAGAGGTTGGTTCATTTCATCATACGAACACCGCAACGGGTGTTTTCGGTCCTTAAAACGGATCATAAAACGCGAACAATCCATCCAAAGAAAAATGCCTAAAAACTCATAACTATCGATCCGCTCCGAATCGCCCGCCGAAACCGCCGTCGCACTTCCGTGACATCGCTCTGGGGTTGGATCTACAATATCAGATCGTTGCGTCGTAGAACGGATATACAACGATCTGTTGTTCATCGCCCCACAAAGAATGTGAAGAACACGAAGGATAGAAAGGGGAGAAATACAATGAAACAAAATTTGAGGAATGAAACTCCGAATTCGTTCGTCATGACGTTGATCTGATCCCATTAATAGGATTAAACAGAGCAGAAAAAGATTAACAACAAAAGATCAACATGGATTCAATCTTCCAGAATCCCCGCAAAAGACCATCCCACAAGAAAGATCGATCCACAGACTAATATGTTCGTAGATTAGCCCATGTTCATCATAGAAATCAAGAACGGGGAAGAAAATCACAAATTAAACATCCTACCTGGATTCTGCGGCGTTCGTTGGTGAAGATCCGGTCGCCGCGTCGTCGTCGCCGCATTGGGAGGTTTTCTCCAGAGCCTACAGAGCCACCAAGGGTTTCAAGGTTATGAGGTTTGTAACCCTGGACCTCTGTGCTAGCCTTTATTTAAAAAGGATAAAGATATCCACTGCAACAGATTTAAATAAAATATTTTAAATAAAATATTTTTTTACAGTTACATCCAAAACCCAGTTTTCACCATCGGCCTGCGGAAGTCGATGTTAGGTCTCTTCTAGGGTAAACCCACTGCTCTGAACGCAATGGCGCCATCATATTTTTTGATCTGAGCACCCGTTCAGAAGTTATTCCACTTTTTTAGGAAAACCACACGTGCGCATAATTTAATTATTAAATTAAATTCAAACATTTGTTCCGGGATCACCGAGCCTCGGAACTACACGCCGTCTCAGAGCCTGGTATTGAAATAATTCCCTTTATTTTTAAGAATAAAGTATGGAAAATCCGATACATTACATCACACCCACCTTAGGGATTTTACGTCCCTGAAAATCCAAAACAAAGGCTACTAAAAAAGATGTGGGTACTGCACACGAATCTGAGCCTCCAGCTCCCACGTTCTCTCCTAGAGATTCCTGTGCTTCCACCGGACACGAACCAAGGGAATAGCTCACCCCAAAAGGATCTTCTCCTGCCGATCCTCGATCTCCACTAGGTACTCAGCAAAGGTCACTCCATCATCGATTTCCATCTCGCCCTAGTCGATGATGTGCGATGGATCATGCACGTACCTCCGTAGCTGCGACACATGGAAGACGTTGTATACCCGGTCCATCTGAGGAGGTAGATCCAAGTGATACGCCACCTCGCCAACTCTAATCAGAATCTGGAAAGGGCTGATGAACCTCATAGATAGCTTGCCGCCTCAGCAAAACCTCTGAAATCCCCGTCGAGGTGAGACCCAAAGGAACACATGGTCTCCCTCCTCGAACTCCAAGGGCCTCCACCTCCTGTCGGCATAAGACTTTTTCCAACTCTGTGAAGTCTTCATCCGCTCCTAGATGACCTGCACCTTCTCTATATTAGCTCTCACCATCTCTGGGCCCATGAGCGCTGACTCTCCTGGGTCAGTCCAGTAAAGTGGTGACCTGCAAGGTCGCCCGTACAAATCCTCGAATGGTGCCATAACAATAGTGGAATGATAACTGTTGTTATAAGAAAATTCCACTAGTGGTATGTGATACTCCTACCTATGACCGAAGTCAAGTATGAAAGCTCATAGCATATCCTCCAGAACCTGGATGATCCACTCTGTCTGACCATCAGTCTGAGGATGAAACGCTGTGCTCAAGCGTAACTGAGTCCCAAAAGCTTCCTGCAATCCCTTCCACAACCGGGATGTGAAACAAGCATCATGATCTGAGACTATTGTTGATGTAACTCCATGAAGTCGAACTATCTACTGCATGTAGAGGCGTCCCAAGTTCTCTACTAAGATCTGCTCCCGTATGGCTAGGAAGTGGGCCAGCTTGGTGAGTCGATCAACGATCACCCATATGACATCATGTCCCCTAGATGTACATGGTAAAACCGTCATGAAGTCCATGGATATCACGTCCCACTTACACTCTGGAACCTCAAGGGGTTGAGTCAAACTTGCTGGCACCTGGTGCTCAGCCTTTACTTGCTGACAAGTAAGGCACCGAGAAACAAACTCTACCACACACTTCTTCATTTCTGGCCACCAGAACGGACGTCAGAGATCTTGATACATCTTTTTCATGCCTGGATGTACCGCCAAAGGGGATGTATGGAACTCCCTTAGAACCTCCTCCTGCAACGTCACTGGTACTACTGTACGCCCTCTGAAAAGAACAACGTTCTCCCCACCTTTTGAATATACATCAGCCGTAACACTTGTGGATATCTGAGCACGTAGAGTCTCACATCTAGAATCCTCGCGTTGGGCTTCCCTGAATCACTGTAAGAGTGGAGGGGTAACAACCATCGATTAAAGGTAGGCTCCATCATCTCCATCCACGAAGGATAACTGTAAGGAGGCCAACTGCCTCGTCGCCTCATCCAGAAACTGTGAACTGGATTTCCTGCTGAGAGCATCTGCCACTACGTTCCCTTTCCCAGGAGTATAAACGATCTCAAAGTCGTAATCCGGGAGGAACTCAAGCCATCGTCTTTGTCTCAAATTTAGATCCTTATGAGAAAAGAAATATCTGAGACTCTTGTGATCAGAGTAGATGGTAAACCACTCACCCATCAGGTAGTGTCGCAACATCTTCAATGCAAAGACTACCACTACCAACTCAAGATCATGGGTCACATAGTTCTACTCGTGGGGCCTCAACTGGCGTGAGCCATAGGCAACAACCGCTTACCTTTTAATCAGAACACAACCAAGCCCAGTTCCTGATGCGTCGTAGAACACTACGTACTCGACACCCTCCTCCAGTAATCTCAAGATTAGGGCACTCGTCAGACTCTGTCTCAACTGCTAGAAAGCCTACTGGCATTTCTCGGTCTGCACGAAAGGATACTCCTTTCGGGTCAAAGTTGTCATGGGTGCTGAAATCCTGGAGAAATCAAGAATGAATCTCCGATAGTAGCCTGCCAACCCAAGGAAACTCCACACCTCCATCACGCTCCGGGGTGGCTCCCATGCTAGAACTGCCTCCACCTTGGCTGGGTCCACTGCTACACCATTTACTGAGATAACATATCCCATAAAGTGGACCTCCTTTATCCAGAACTGACACTTCAAGAGTTTCCTATACAACTGGTGCTCTCGGAGTGTGTCCAGAACCATACTTAGGTGTCTCGCATGCTCCTCCTCAGACGCAGAGTACGCAAGGATATCATCGATGGAGACTACTATGAATCAATATAGATATGGCTGAAAGATCCGGTTCATGAGTCCCATGAACAATGCAAGTGCATTCGTCATGCCGAAGGGCATCACAAAGTACTTATAGTGACCGTAGCGACATCTGAAAGTCGTCTTCGGTACATCGTCATGCCATACTCACAACTGGTGATAACCTGGTTGTAGATCAACCTTCGAGAACCATCGTGCCCCTCTCAACTGGTTGAAGAGGTCATCGATCTTCGGTAGTGGATACCGGTTCTTCACGGTCACCTAATTCAAGATCCGGTAATCCACACATAGTCTCAAGCTCCCGTCTGCCTTTTTGGAAAACAACATTGGGGCCACCCAGGGTGAAACACTGGGTCTCACAAAGCCCTTCTTCTACAAGTCTTCCAGCTGCACCCTCAACTCACGAAGCTCTGCAGGAGCCATCTGATATGCTAATGTTGATATCGGTGTCATCCCGGGTTATAACTCAATGCAAAAATCTATCTCCTGACGGGGAGGTAGTCCGGGGACATCCTCCAGAAAGACGTCCTCGTACTCATCCACTACTATTGGAAACTGGAAAATCGTAACATCTTCTGCGCCAAGGGCTAGGCTAGCCAACTGATAGGATATCGGTTGCACCCTCCTACGCATGAGGCCATCCTGCACTGCCTGGGTCTCTCTTTCACCGAAAAAAGAGAACCTCATTCCATCACTACGGACACAATGCACCCTTCGCCTAAAAAAATCGATCTGGGCATGAAATGTGGATAGCCAGTCCATACCAAGAATGAAATCATAAGGCCTCGATGCTACCACCAAGAGGTTCCAACCGAAACTCTCGCATCCAAGGGCCAGGTCACACTGTCTACAAAGGTGTGTGATCTCTAAATCTTCTCCAGTCGGTGTTTCTAAGCGTAAGGGTCGATTCAACGGCTCAACTGTAATCTCAAGGTCTCAAAAAAGATAAGAAGATAGAAAGGAATGACTAGAACCTATGTATATCAGTACGATATACAAAGTAGAAAAGACATAGATTGTACCTCTAATCATTCTGGAAGTACCTGGTTCATAAGACTCTGCCGCCTACAGTTGTCCCTACCTCTGTCCACCGGCTCCCTGAACCTGGGGTGGACCTCCTGGGGGTGGTGGTGGTAAAAGGTAAAAATGCCGACCACCTCCAGCTACTGTCCCAGATCCCCTACCATGTCCGCCGCCCCACGGATCTGTCTTCTACACACATTGCCTATGTCTCAGTGGTCCATCCACTACTCCCGTGTTAGTAGTACGACGAGTCAGAAAATCTTGAGCGAGATGTCCCCTGCCATCGTATGAGTAGCATCACCTCTCTCGAGGATGGCTGGATGCACCCTGCAAACCCTGTATGGAAGATACCCTGTCCTGAGATCTCCTCTGAAAATGTCTCCCATGCCTGGGTCCCTGGCGTTGGCTCCCTGCTGCCGAGGTCTATGCTCCAGCTCGCCCACTACTAATAACTGCCGGTTGTCTCTGCTCTGCCAAGAAGCTATCGATAACCAAAGCCTACTCGAGCACCCCAACATAAGTGGGAATGCTCATAGGGATGATGCTAGCTCAGATATCTCTGTGAAAGCCCCACTCTAAAGTCCGAGCTCTGAAGTACTGATCTCTGACCATATCCATCAAGTACCGCGAGAGTTCGGTAAACCTTGATGAATAGTCAGCCACCATCATGGTTCCCTGCTAGAGCTGAAGAAGATCATGTATACGTACTAATCTTAGGGTAACTGGTGAAAACTCCTCTCTGAAGAAATGCTCAAACTCTGACCATGAAAGAGTCGCCTCATCGCGAGTCTGGATAACCAAACTCCACCATCGCCCTATTGAGCCCTGCAGAAGGCTAGCTACCAGGACCACCATCTGGTCTGCTGGTGTCCTGACTAAATGGAAGACTCTGGTCACTGCCTCAAGCCAGTCCTCTGCTACCTGAGGGTCAGGCTCGCCTCGAAACCTGAGGGGTATCTATCTCTGAAACTCGTGGAGTGCGCTCAGCCTGTGCTCCTCCTCCACTGGTACAACAGGCACTAAACACTGCTCCATAGGTGGAGGGATAACTGGCACACCACCCGAGGGTAAAACTAGGGGATCCAGTCCCTGAATCGAAGATTCATCACTGAGGGGGTCATTCTGGTGATCGAGCTACTGGATCCTAGCGGGTGCGTGTCGTAGAGGTATCCTATAAAGAAACAATATGTATCTTAGTCAGTGAGTATATCTGGAGAGATGACTCAAGAAGGACATGGAAACCACAACCCATTCCTATATGATGCATGTACCATTATTTTCCCTTGCAACTAGTGTTCTCATGTTCCGAGTCGAAAAGAAAGTTATCAGAGTCCTGGTGTATGGATACGTCGGTCGCCGCACCAACACTGGGGTCCCTGGCCTGAAAGCCAAACTCGAAACACTTAACACTGTTGCCCCAAAACAACTCACAGACTCTCAGTCCTAAGGTAGAACGAACCACCTCTGATACCACTCTATCACGACCCGTCCCAGTGTGGCCTGAGCCGCAACTCCCCAAGCCCACCTCCAATAGGCCAGGGGCTGGTGACTAGCACTGAGTAGGCATGTTACTAACATGGGAGGCATTGCCTATAAACCTGTACACACACACACACATCACCAAGCCCACAAATCTGAAAAGTAAAAACTACTAAAAAATGGAAAAGATGCATGCATACACTAAATCCCAACCAACAGAGTACGACAGGAAAGTAAAGTACAAGAAAGTAAAACCCTGGGCCAAAAGTATAAGCCCACCAAAAGAGAGTCCGTAACAAAGTCCAACCTATAAAGAAAGGTGCTGGGACTACAATCTATAGCCATAGGAACACACCTCAGCCAGTCTAATCTCACTGAGTACCGTCCGGTCCTGGTCTGCCTAGAATCCTGTCAAAGGCTCGCTCATCTGCACAAGACACGACACGTGCGGGAAAATCCCGTGCATGGGTGAGTATAACAATACCCAGTAGGACACCCCGAAACCAAAAAGGAAATACAACAAGGGAAAAGATAGAGTCATCTCCACATAGTATATGTCTACAGAACATATAACAAGAATATCCATATATACTCATACATGATCGACTATCACGAAACCACCACTAAGATCCAGCTCGAAGATTCCACTAACCACGTAACAAGGAGAACACACTCCTAGGTATGAAGAGAGAGATAAAAAGTACTCATTCCAGGAGAACACACTCCACAAGTACTTGAGAACATGATGCTCAGATGAGGATCACAACCAATCGCCATGGGGTGATTCCAACAACTCAGTCTGAGCTAATCTGCTAAGTAGAGGATCGACGCCTGGGTAAAGTTGGTCACGTCAATACCAAGAAATCTACTTAGGGTTCGAGGAATGAATAGAGTATCCGGCTCTAATTATCACAGAGGGGATTCCAACAAATCTATTCAGGAAGTCCTGTTGAAGGGATCATACTACTATATGTAGGAAATGATACCGGAAACCTTCAGAAGAAAGACTAAGGGGACGAAACCTAAGGAAACTAGCCCAAGTCACAGAAGGCAACTGGCTCAAGCCTTGAATAATTGGTTACACATTGTGTAGTATGGTTATACGCCGTGTTCCTTGACCCCAATTACTGCCCATGTAAATGGCCCGTGTCATCTGTTCAAGTTGTGTAAAACTCAACTACACGACGTGTAGAAAAGTACATGCCATGTTCCTGACTCCGAGTACTGCCCGTGTCATTAAGTTTTTCGTATAGAAAGTAACTACACATTGTGTTGAATAATCACATGCCGTGTCCGAGCACCTAGGGCTCACCCCATGTACGCTGGCCATGTGCCCGTACACGGTCTCTGTCCGTGTCCGTGTCGCCTTCCCGTGTACCAGTACATGGGGTATACCGTGTAGCTGGACGGGTCTGGCCGGGGAGGGGTATACAAGCCGTGTTCCTTGGCCATGTACCCAACCCATGTCCGTGTACTCCTGGAGTACACCCTAGGTAAATCTTCCAATGAACACACGCCGTGTAGCCCATACTACACGCCGTGTAGTTGAGATTTTTCCAGAAACACCGTCTTCTTCCTCGCACTTCAGCTGATCTTCTGGATCCGTGATCTCTCACCCGTTCATCCTGATACTCCAGGGGTTGGTTAGTTTCATCATACGAACACCGCAACAGGTGTTTTCAATCCTTAAAACGGATCATAAACCTCGAACGATCCATCTAAAGAAAAATGCCCAAAAACTCATAACTCTCGATCTGCTACGAATCGTCTGCTGAAACCGCCATCACAACTCCATGACATCGCTCCAGGGTTGGATCTACAATCTCGGATTGTTGTGTCGCAGATTGGATGTGAAATGATCTGTTGTTCATTGCCTCGTGAAGAACACAAAGAACGTGAAGGAGAGAAAGGGGAGAAATCTAATGAAAAAAAATTTGAGGAATGAACCTCCGCCGTCATTCATCATGGCATTGATCCGAACCCATTAATAGGATTAAACGGAGTATAAAAATATCAACAACAAAAGATCAACATGGATTAAATCTCCCAGAATCCCCGCAAAAGCCCATCCCGCAAGAACGATAAATCCGCAGACTAATCTGTTCGTGGATTAGCCCACATTCATCGTATAAATCAAGAACGAGGAAGAAAATCACAAATTAAACATCCTACCTGGATTCCATGGTGTTCTTTGGTGAAGATCTGGTCGCCATGTCATCATCGCCGCATTGGGAGGTTTTCTCCAGAGCCTCCAGAGCCGCCAAGGGTTTCAGGGTTATGAGGTTTGTAACCCTGTACCCCTGCTCTAGCCTTTATTTAAAAAGGATAAAGATATCCACTGCAACAGATTTAAATAAAATATTTTAAATTAAATATTTTATTACGGTTACATCCAAAACCCAGTTTTTTCCACCGGCCTGCGCCAGTCGATGTTAGGTCTCTTCTAGGGTAAACCTACTACTCTGAACGCAACGGTGCCATCAGAGTTTTTGATATGAGTACCCGTTCAGGAGTTATTCCACTTTTTCAAGAAAACTATACGCGCACCTAATTTAATTATTAAATTAAATTCAAACATTTGTTCTGGGATCACTAGGCCTCAGAACTGCACGCTGTTTCAGAGCCTGGTCTCAAAATAATTCCCTTTATTTTTAAGAATAAAGTATAGAAAATCTGAGACATTACATCACTGAATCTAGAAATTTGTACCATATCACTGAAATTGTTCCAGTTAAAAAATTATAAAAAAATTGTTAAAAAAAATGATAAAGGGACGAAAAATATTAAATAATAAATTTATGCTACTAAAAAAAATTGGGAATAATTATTTCCCATCCATCCCTTTACCTGATAGAATTAAGAAGAAGAATTATGAAACATGACTTATCAAATTTTTAAACTAGTTAACAAAATCCAGGTCACTATAAATTTCCTAGAATACTTAATTCAAAGTATATATTATATTAAACTAGTGAGGAAAATTTATTCAAATAATAAATCCTTATTAGATTTTAAAATATAAAATCTGAAAAGGGAGTGTAGTTCTATCTTACAGAATAGGATACATCCCAAACTCAAAGATCCTAGAAGTTTTTCACCTATTTCACTCTAGGGGATAGTGTCTTGTATAAGTATTTGTGTAACCTTGGTGCATATATCAATCTAATTCTAATTTCATTATTTCAACACTTGAGGTTAGGAGAACTATAACCCACCACAGTTTCCTTATAATTAGCATATCAGTCCATTACTCCACCAATTAGGAGAGTTGATGACTTACTAGTGAGGATGGGGAAACTATATTTTCATACTTATTTTCTCATTCAAGATATGGAGTGTCACATGGAAATACTAATTATTCTTCATAGTAATTTCTTACACACAAGGGGGAGCTATCTTTAATATTTTTAAAGGTATGCTCATTTTTAATTTTGGATTGAAAATAGAGGAGTTTAATGTCATAAAAATGATAAGGAACGTCATTTAGGAGTAATGTTAAGAAAAAATCCCTCAAGGTGTTATCTTGGTATGTTTTGGGTGTTATTGTGTTTGTTGACAAATCCAGATGACTGCGAATGTGTATTGATGGTATTTTCTGAAGAAGGTTTTTAAGGTGGTGTAGTTTCCTAGTGTTTGACAAATTTTTGGGTCTCAAAAATAGGAGTTTGGTTTTTGTAAAAGGAAGATTTTATATGTAGGAGTGAAAAGAATGTGGAATATGAGTGACATTCCATAGACTAAAAATGGTGGTATGTGAAACATCGAAGGAAATCAGAAAAGGAAGGGAACTGAAAAGCGCGGGACAAAGACCGTATACGGGAACAGTTCGCGGTGAAGGAACGAGGTACACAAAAGGCTTGAGGTATGCAGGATGAATTTTCATTCATGGAAATGAGGTAGTGTTTTGAGAAGTTGTGGAGTGATTTATTGGTAAAAACGTGATGGTGATTTGGGTTTCAATGAAGGAATAAAATCAATACACGACTGCTTAGGGCAGAATAGTTCACAGGAGCATGGTTCACGGTGAAGATTTGGAAAATCTTGGATTAGCGGATTTTGTGGATCTATTTTACTATATAAGGATCATTAATCCCATCATTATTAAGAGATAAATTTTCATTAGATAACATATTTACTCTAGGAAGAAATTTGGCAAAGTATTAAGTGATTCGTGGGGGAAGATTCCACGAAGGGTGAAGCAGTTCACAGAAGAAATTCCGTGAAAGGATTTTGTGAGGCACTGAAGCCCACAAAGGAAGAAGTGGTTTGTGGAAGAAGGAACTTTGTAGGTGGTATGCAGAAGCAAAGATGGTATGTAGAATCTGGGATAGTACACAAAGGAGGTATGTGAAAGCAGAGGAGAAGCAGTCTGTAAAGGATGACGGTTCTCAGAAGCGGAAGAAGTCTATACAGAGTTGATCCATGAAGCATACCCACTATACAGTATGTGAAGGAAGAAATTAGGTTCATAGAAGAATTAAGAAAGCTTGAAAAAGCACTAAAATAGTTTTCAATAGTAATTTCCACAAACTAAAAGAACTTGGAAAAGTGGATTTTATCCACGGGTGAAAAATTGACTTCAATAGAGTATCTACCTATAGTTGAGGATTCATGAATTCATTAAAATGAAGGGGCCTAAAAGTCTATAAACTGTGTGTAGATCCCTTCCAAGATCAGTGAGTGAAGGGAGAGGAATAAAGTGATCCTTTCCACCAACAATGAGCCAGATAAAGAGACACAGGGAGTAACCCTTGGCAATGTAGTGAGCACACCCTAAATCTTGTAAAGGCAGTGAGCTTGGGAATATAAGTGATCTAGCACGAACCTTGTAATTGACAGTGAGATTTAGTGGATTTGGTACATCGATGCATCATTATTGTATTCTCATTGGACGTAGAAAAGTGAGGGTGAACCAATTAAAATTGTTTTTTCCTATGTATGATTTCATTTATGTTCATATATTTCTACGGGAGAAAGAGAGAAGTGTATTATGTTTAAAGATGAAACAAGATCCAAATGGGAATTAGTTTTAATCTTTCATAACCTGATTCACCACCTCTCAAGGTATTTGACCTAGTTTTCCTAATAATTAATATCAAAGAAAAATGTTAAAATTTAGTGTTTCTCTCTCAGTAGAAGAAATAGAGGTGGTCAATCACAAAGAAATTCCGATCTTCAATGGTAACAATTTCTAACTATAGAAGAATCAGATGCATCACAACTTCTAATCATTAGAAATGGATTTCTTCATAGGAGCTTTTTATGGAATATCAACCGATATCAATAGTGGTGATTTACCAAAATTTGAAATAAGATAATTGGATATAGATACTAAAGGGATTAATGCTTTAGGAGTATCCCTATTAAATGAAATTTATATGAAGGTGATGTCATATAAAACATCACATGATATGTGGTAGGAGCTACTGAATATCTATGAAGAAGATTCAAAGGTTAGAGAGGAAAAAATGTTGGTTTTTTTGAACAATTATGAAGATCTGAGAATGAACCCAAATGAATCTGTTGATGCATTCTTTAACAGGGTGAATGTTGTAGTGTAAAACATGCGTGGTCTTAGAGAATTCATTGAAGATATAAATATTGTGAAGCATATCCTGAGGAAACTTCCACCTCAGTTTAATCTGAAAGTTTATGTATTGGAAGATAAAGATCCAAATGAGCTAACATTGGATAACTTTCATAGTACTCTAATTACATATGAAATGAGAAATGATGATAACGATGCTTTGGAAAAGGGGAAGTCCAAATAAGTGGCATTAAAGGCCATGAATAATATCTCTATTGAAGATGTTCAGGAGGAAGATAATTTGGATGATGTTATGTCATTTATCTCTTAAAATATGCAAAGAGGAAGAAGAAAGTTCAAAGGTAAACTTCCACTTGCATGGTTATGATGTATAAAGATTGTGTATTTTGCAGTAAATTATCCTAAGAAGTTTGAAGATGATGATGAAGAAAATGATTGAATTCCCCAAAATAAGTATTCATTGAATGATAAAGATAGGAGAAGTTCTAAGAGAAATTTCTTCAATAAAATAATCTACTTTCAAAAGAAGATGAAAGTTTAGAATAATATGAGGTAGAAGATTTAGAGGATTATAAGGATCATGAGGTAGATGATTTGGTGGAAGTTATCAGAAATTACATAACAAAAGAATAAAGTGATAATGAATAAGGATAATTTGAAGGAAGATTGGACCTCTAGTCTGAATTAAAAGCTAATCTTGAAGAGATAGATGTTTCAAGAGCCAAAACAAAGAAAGATAATAAAGTGATTTGTGATGACCAACTCTATATGTAGTAGCATGAATAAGAGAAGTCTGAGATTAATGGAGAAATTAAAAACCTGAAGTCTTCAACACCATAAATCTTAGAAAAGGTGGTTGAGTACAAACTCAAAATTGAAGAACAGAAAATAGAGATCGATAGTTTAACTAAAACCGGTAAATAAAAAATCAAACGTATCAAAGAACTTGAAGAGGAAGTATTTAGTCTACGAAGAAGTGTTAAAGATAAAGAAAAAATGTTGACTCCAGGTATGATATCAGAAAAGTAGATCATACAAACAACAAATATAATAAAATTTGAGCATAGTGGTCCAGCAGAACAGAAGCAATAGTAAAATCAAAGTGGTAAGGCTGACATGGGGATTGATAGAAAACAAAAAGAAGTAATGGTTGAAGTCAGAACACAATAACCCACTCCTATATTGAAAATTTATTTGGGTAAGAAGAAAAATCATAATATTTATAGAAATCTAGGGATAAACATTGGTGTAGTATTGCCACACAAGAATGTACCCCTTATAAGATGATATTGTTGTGGAAATATGGGACATGCACAAAATGTTTGTTCCATAGAAAAGAGGTACCAAAAAGAACATGACCAATAAAGGCAGTCATATAGAGATCAATTTTTCAAGTTATCATTTTATGTTCACTATTTTAGGTGTGGAGGATTTAGACATATAGAAAGATATTACTCATCAACATAGAGTAATGTGCCGAAGAAAACTGAGGTTGGTTATAAGAAGCAAACAAATATTCCATAAAATGAGATAAAAATGAAAAATCTATTTTCATCTATACAAGTTGAATATGGTCCATCACATTTTGAGTAATTTTAAGAGTATCAATCCATATAGGGAATTAAGTCAAAAAACATGGATAAAAAAAATATTCGAGCAGAAAGTGGTTGTAGAAATTATCTTTAAGGAATTAGATTACATAGGGATATAGATAATTGACAGTGGATGTATCTACCATATGATAGGAAACAAGGATCTGGTGATGGAAATTAGGTACAATAAATAAGGTATCGTAAGATTTGGTAATGATGAAGGGATAAAAATTATTGGATCTTGAAAAGAAAAGTTTGGGGGAAAATACATGAGACGTGCAGATGTCTTGGTTGTTGAAAGTCTTAGTCACAACTTATTAAGTGTAAGTCAATTGTGTGACTCTGGACATTTCATAAACTTTTCCAAGAAATTATGTGACATCAAGGTAAAATATGGTGTTGTTGTATTGCAGGGAAATCATACAAAAGGGAATCTCTACCTTGTGAGTGGAGAAGGAGATATGTGATTTTTGTCCAAGGAAGAAGAAAATAAGTTTTGGTATAAACTTATTAGCCATGTGAGCTGTAACACCCTAATATTTTTATGATATATATATATATATATAATTTTCTTTGATGTCTTGTGTTGTACGCTACACCAAGATAAGCTTACGCAGTACGCAACATCGACTTAACTTAAAGTATACACAACACTATGATTGTATTTTGTTACACATAATTTTAAGTTCTTTTAATATATTTTATTTCACAAAATATTGATTATAAGTGAACAAAAAAAAATATTATTATGTTACCTTATAACCTAGTCATTATAATGGCATGCATGAATAGTATTAACATTCGTATGAAAAACTATTTAAATGAAAATAAGCGAGTCTATAAAATTATAAAATAAATATTTATGGATTCAATATAATGTTTAAAATTCATCTTATATGTTTTCTAGACATTATATAAAAACAAATTCATTTTTTTGGATGAAAGAAGTATCTTAAAAAAAACGAAGTTTTGCCGCCTTTTGATGGATGACCCATTTTAAATATATTTTTGGATAATTTTTTAATATTAAATTTGAAAAAATAAACTTCTTATTTTAATGTTGACTATAAAAATTTATTTGGTTGAATTTTTGATATTTTTCTGATAAGTCTTAGTTTTTAATGAATAGTGAAAATATTGATTTTTATTGAAAACATTATTTTCTTTTAAAGTCATTACATAGTAAAATAATGTTTTGTTTTAGTTTGAAATTTTACTTAGTTTATTTTTATCCAATTATGGGTTTTTAAAATTATTTTATTCATGAATTTATTGTAAAAACATTTTCGATTTAAAAAGGGCCATTTTTCCAAAAAAACTGTTTTTCATGACATTTTACGAGTTTTATTTTAAATTTAATCCTGCAACTTCTGTGTTTTGAATTTTTAAAAATAGATGTAAAATTTGGATTTAGGAGGTATAAATTTGGTAAGTATTTCTCTTTTATTTTTGATCAATATTAATAGTAACCATGATAAATTTTGTTACCATGGTAAAGGATAAATTAGATAATTTAGGTTACAAATAAAATTATAACGACTACAAAATTACCAAAACAAATGAAAAAAATTTATTTTATGAATTTAATCCTACTATTAACCATTAAAGATATAATTTTTTTCATTTAATGGACACTTTTCCATGAAAATGACTTAAATAATATTTAAATCAAATAAAAACACAAGTTCATTTTCTTTGTCTTTAATATCTATTATGTGTCCACATATCGACAAATGAGTGGTATAAATGAATCTAAGTGGTAATTTTTAACTTAATAAACATATTTCCATAATATAAATTTATTTTTGACATTTTGGGGCAATTTGGGAGATATTATGGTATTTATTATATTTTATTTAATGAAAATTTAAAGATGTCACATTCATGTTTGAAATAATATATCATTTTTAAAATATTGTTATATAGAAGCTATATTAGATTATAAATACTAATTTGAAATATAAAATGTTTTTATTTATCATGGTAATTTATTTTTAATTATTATAAAATAAATAATCACCTTAAAGTATTATAAATTGATTATGCAAAAATTATTTAATTGATGAAAAATCAACAAAATAACTGTATTAAAATGATAATCATATAAAAATACCAAAAACTTACCCCAATATTATTGGGTGAGTATATATTGACCATAATAATCCTAGGATCTATTTAGTGACCATTTGGATCCTTTTAGAAGAGATTGCGACACTTATATTATTTTATTTAAAGTGATGTTCAAGTTGTCACATTCATAATTTAATAAGTATAACATTTTAAATTTTAGATTTTACTAAAGATAAGTTTGAATAAATATATTACTATAAAATCTAGTAGATTTATCTTCATCATAATATTTTATTTTTAATTTTTATTCAACAAATAATTATATTAAATAATTAAAAAAATTTATGTAGTAATTATTTTATTAATATAGATGATAGAGCACTATCATGGGCGCCCTCAAATGATTAATGCGATTTTGGGGTACTTAGGTGCAACAGAGTGGCTGACCAAGGTCATCTCTCAAAGGAGGAAGTAGATTTAAAACAACTTTTTAAAGGTATTCTAAAAATAAAATAAAAGAGAATAAAAACACTAATTGAAAGGATGGGGGTTGGTTATAGTTTATGAATCTAGAATAAGTTTTCTGGAAAAAGATTGTATTTTTTTTGTTTTTAGTTTTGAAATGAAGTTTGATTAAAATGACACAACAAAAAGATGTTTTTTTAGAAAATATTTTAAAAGGAGTAATCGATCTAACTATACCTCTTCATTAAATTATTAATCATTATCATTTAAATAAATATCCACTTAATTATGATCCCCTAATTTGTTATCCCTCAAACCCTACAAGAGTTAACTTAACCACAAAGATGAAATTACTTAAACCCTAGGCTAGCTTCGGAACACGCAATCGCATCACCCTGCTTTGATTGTTGTTCTAAGGTTATATTATGGTCAGTGGTTAATTAGATCACATATACATTATGTAAATGAGGATGAATTGTGTTTAGGGATTATATTTTAACTCTACAAATTTATCTTGTATGGTCTTGTATTACCGATTAAGATTGCGCTCTCACAATTTATACAATTCCCAACCTCGCGTGTTTTGTGTTAATTGTTAAATTGCTTGCTTAGTTTATTAAAATTTAAAAACAAAATTCATGGATCATATTAAGTGAATTAAAGTATCTCAATGATTCAAAATAATTAAATGAAGAAGGATAGATGTCGATCGATTAATAAAAAGAACTACTCTTCCATGGGCGGTGTAGTCATCGTGAAGACGTTTTGCATAAGCAAAGGATTGAAAGGGTAGAACCCAATATTGTCTACAATATTGATTCAAACCCAATTAATAATATTAATATAAGAATAATAGGTAATAACACAGAATATTATTTGAAGAAAAATTCAAGAAACAAACATGAAAGAAAATAAATACAAAGAGGAGGTGGGAGAAGAGAGCCTTTTTGGAAGAGAGGTTTGCACAAGGGATTACTTCTTCCAAGAGTTGTGAGGGGCTCCCAAGAGTCACCCTTTCGGCCACACCTTCCCAAATCCTCCACCATCCCTCTCAAAGAGTTAAAACCCCCTTTAAATAGAGTTTGTGAGGGCTAGGGATACATAAATTTTTAAGTGTGAAATGAAAAACTCGGTCAAATATTTTATTCCAAGTTTCACCGCCTAGTTGACCTCCAAAACGCGTTAATTGACCGGCCTTCCAGAAGGATGATTTGTGAAAAATCATGTACTAGAGCTTTCCTCAAAATTTGGGCTCAATAAAATCTTTTATGAAGAAGGTATGGCCCAAATATAGAACCCATGTCCATTTTGCCGAGTCCAGCCCACCATTGGATTAATGGCCCATTTACTCCATCCAAATGAACTTTTTAGCTCTAGTGTCCTGAATGAAAGTTGTATAAAATTAAGTTAGGAACCCTTTTACAAAATTTAAAATTCAAATAATAAATATAAAAATATTTATCTTTGCAATACTACAGTGCACTATAAAGGGTAAAACTGGAATTTTTTCCAAATTTTCAAATGAATGATAAAATCCCAAATATTTTACAAATAAACATATTTAACACAATTTGAGAAAATTATATCATTTATTATCAATAAAATATTCAAAAAATAGTGTTTTATCAATAGATAACAAAAAAATGTTATTAAAAATATTATAATAAATATAAATTTGGATAATTAATATGTATAATTAAATTTATATATTTTATTTAAATATTAAAAATATAATAAAATAATTTTTTTGAAGTTAAATTTCTATATTAATATTTTTAAAAATCAATTAATTACATTGTGGAAAAATTTACACAATTGTTTGTTTATCAAAATAATGATTATTAAATTATTTAAAAATAATAGTTTTTTATTAAAAATATATAATAATAATTATATGCTATGAAATGATCTAAATTATTTATTTATGATTTAATTTACATCAAATAATTAAATATTTTACCCTTTTAATATTGAAATAATTGTTACCCTAATTAAAATGAAATAGAGTAACTAAGTGTTAAATTAAAATGATAAGGTTTAAATTGACATAAAAACTTGTATAAATTTTATTTTTTATGAGATTAAAATATTATAATATCCCATATTAGAATATATCTCATTTTTAGGTATTTTTATTGATTTTGAAATTATTATAAATTAATAGTTTCATAAATCCCAAAAGTACCCCTAACCTCAATTATAAAAGGGAACCTCCTCCCTCGTTTCTTCATAACTCTTTGAGCCTTCAAGTTTATCCATACCATACCCATTAAACTTATTAAATTTCTTAGTCACATTATAGAGGTTATTTTATTCTCAAAATACCAACTCTAGTGCCTTTAAGATAAGATCTAGAGGGAGCTTGTCGAAGAAGAGGTAATCTCCTCTACCAATTCTTTCAAATTAATTCTTATTATAAAAGTGCCCCTCACCTCAATTATAAAGGGGAACCTCCTACATCATTTCTTCATAACTCATTGTACCTTTAAGTTCAGACATACCCTACCCATTTACCTTATAAACTTCTTTATTCACATTATATAAGTCATTTTTTTCTCAAAATACCACCTCTAGTGCCTTTAAGAGGAGATCTAGATAGAGCTCGTCGAAGAAGAGGTAATCTCCTATACCAATTCTTTCAAATTATTTCTTATTCTAATTACTCTTTATGAGTTGTTTTCTTTATATAATAATTAATCCAGTATAAATTTTATTCTGAGATTTTATTAATTTTTTAGAACAATCATATTCCACCTTCTATCCATCCTACAAAAAAATGAAATCACTATGCGTGCGTACATATGTCTTACTGTATTCACATCGTGGTGTAATATGTTTTTCTCAACCAATTGAATTGGATGGGTATAATGACAGAAATAATAACTATATATGATTATTATAACAATTTATTTATTCAATAACAATATATATACCATCCACTTTGATACCATTTCATAATTAAAGGAATGGCATCATAGCTCGTGCATACGTACGACCGACCGTCTCCAAGGTGCGATGCGATTCATTCTACATGATATCCATTAAATAATGATTATATAAATTTAATTAATTAATAAATATGATATATATTCTGTTAATATCATTTTTTAATGATATAACTATAACCTAATAAGGATAACTAGAACTTATTCGATAAAACATTCATAAGAAATAACCCAGTTAATACCCGAATAACGAGTAACAATGAAATGATACTAACCAAAAGATGATAATATGATCATATATGATATCATAAAAATGAATATGATTATGGAATAATTGAATTAAATTATTTAAATCATTATAAATTAGGTTCAGATACATACAAAGGAAATCATACCTAAGGTAAGGGATTATTTTGTCTCACTTTTGTTTTTTTGAGACATATGCCTTATACACCACTTATTTCTTTTGAGTGGTGTTTATGATACCCATGAATGTTTTTATGATTATTATTATGAAGGTTATTATATTTTCATATTCATATAATTTTCATTATTTTATTAGGCATATGATGCGACTGATTATAAATAGGTAAGGAATAATTTCGCAATCTCATTTTTATCCGAGTTTATTTATACATAAGTATTTACTAGGGTATATTTATCATTCAAATACATGTTTCCTAAATATGTAATATTATTTATATTATTCTAAAATTATTTAAAGTAAATTTTACCCATTTTTTAATTTTTATTAAATGGTATGAAATGAATCTTTTATCGAGTTAATTTTTGACTTTTCTGGAAAAAGTACGAGGAGAATGTTTTTCTAACTTATATTGCATGAAAGGATTTTTTACAATTTCATAACACCTTATTTCTATGAATATTACTTTAAAATATTTCAATTTTATTTTCAAATAAATTCTTTTCTTTTAAAATTGTGTGGCATTTTGAGAAAATAAAATGTTTTTGATGAAGAAATTATATTTTCCTCAAGAATTAATTTCATGTGTTAGATCAAAAATATTTTCCATATAAGATGGAATTAATTAATAGGGTTATGTTTCAAGTATATTATACCTATTATTCTTATAATTTTATTATGTTTTTTTATGGAATTATATTTACAAAATCCATTTTTTACATGGATAATGTTATGATGGAATGATGTTTAAGAAACCCATTTTATTCCTTGGGTTATGCTACGATGAATGATTTATGTTTTTGTGGCACACATATGTATGGATTTAATTATGTGATGGGTGGGACCTATATCTACCTCTAATTAATTGGGTAAATACTTATATCTCATGAGATAAACATGATTGGAATGACAAGTAAATCTGGTTCAGTAATACAGGGTTGGAATGACAAGTAAATCTGGTTCAATAATACATGGCCAGAATGACAATTAAACCCAGTTTAGTAATGGAATTTTTATGCTATGATGGTCTTAGTAATGATACTTGGATAATATGGAAATGATTTTATATGCTTATTTGTTTTCCACAATTCCATATTTTATGAAAATTCTATTTTATCGTGATTCGTGTTCCTTTACGATTTATGCCTTATGTACTACCAAGATTTATTTTATGACTCAAGATTTTGATATTCCAAATATATGTTCATTCTTATGTTTCTTTTTTGTTTGATGTTATCACTATTTACCCTTATTGAGCATTTGAGCTCACCCTTTTTATGTTTTCTTTTCCCCAGGATATAAATAAAGGGTTTAGGTAGTAAAACTAAAGGGGAAGATCATTATGGGAGATGTTTAAGATCTTTCAACAAGTTAGAAGAATGTGTTCTAAGTTTCTAAAGACACTAAAATAATACGGTCTTTGGGATTTTGTTTGTGTAATGTATTAATTATTCTATGAAAGTAATGTAATTTTCATGTACATCAATCTATGGTCATTAGATGAGCCAAACTTCCTTGGAAGATCTAGTGAAATATGATGTTGCTCAAGATATCCCTAGATTATCACGTGATCGTACACATACATGCGATTCTTTCCAATAAGGGAAGATAATTTGAAATACATATAAGGAAAAAGAGAAAAGGTCAACAAGATTTCTTGATTTGGTTCATATTTATGTGTGGGGACCAATTTTACCAAGATCTATTAATGGAAGGATATATCATGTTCTCTTAATTGATGATTATAATAGAATGTCATGGGTTTCAATCATCACCCACAAATATGAGGTATTCAGTTTCATAAAAACACATCAAAGGGAAGTTGCGAAGATGTTGGGTGAAACAATCTAGAAAATCTGAACAGATAATGGAATAGAGTTCAAAAATTTATAAGTAGAGTATTATCTTGAGAAATATGGGATAAGGCATCGAGTTTCAGTAGTAAGAGCTCCACAGTAGAATTGAGTAGCTGAGAGAAGAAATCAGATTGTAAAAAACATGGCCAGAACAATTCTCATTGAGAAAGACCTTCCAAATAAATTTTGGAAAGTTGTGATGATGAAAGTATACACATCAAATAGAGTGTTAATATGTCCTAAATAATAGAGGTCTATATATGATCTATGGTATGGACATAATCCATCATTTAAGTACTTTTGAATCTTCAGAATTAAGTGTTTTGTTCTTAATAAGGAGAAACACAAGAAGTTTGAATCCTGTGGAGATGAAGGGATATTTCTTGGCTACTCAAAGAATAGAAAAAAATCTAATTACTTAAAAAAGAGGCTAGAAAATATTGTTTAAATCCATGATGTAACCATAGTAGATAATGAGAAGAATATTCTACAAATACATAATCAGTCTTAGGAGAATGATGATGAAGAAATAAGCAGATCAGGGGATGCTTCAGTTCTAGAGGCTGATTCAGAAGAAGACTCAGATGATCAGATGGATGAGGATAAATCAATATCTTCACAGAGACTAGTGAGAATATTGGAAATTTATAGACAAAACATAATTGGTGATTAGGTAGTGCCAGTGAAGAAAAGGAGAATAAATACTATACAACAAGCATCATATTTATCAAAGGTTGAGCCTAAATGTTTTAGTGAATGAGCTAGAGATGAGAACTGGGTTCAAGATATGAATGAAGAGCTTGACCAAATTGAGAAGAATGAAACATGGGATATTATTTTGAGGACAACATATAATAATTTATTTACAAAAAGGGTCTTTCACAACAAAATTAATGAAGATGTTGTTGTGATTCGAAACAAAGCACGACTAGTGTGTAAAGGGTACTCCCTGATAGAACGTATCAATGTTGATGAAATATTTTCAATTGTTTCAAGGCTAGAGAAAATTTGATTAATTTTTTCCATAGTAGTGCAAAGAAAGTTCAAGGTTTTCCAAATAGACATCAAATAATAATTTCGAAATAGAGTTCTAGAAGAAGAAGTTTACATTGATCAGCCATATGGTTTTCTCATTCATGAATATGAGAACAAAGTTTGTCAACTGAAGAAGTATTTATATGGTTTGAAGAAAGTACCGAGATCACGGTATTCAAGGATAGATTAGTTTCTAAAAAAGCTCGGTTTCCAATGTGGTAGAGCTAATTACAATATATATGTCATCCATAACAGTAATAAATGGATGATGGTGATGGTATATGCCAATGACATAATATTTGGAGGATCAAATGAAACAAAATACAAACAGTTTTCTAAATTCATGAAAAGTGAGTTCAAAATGTCAATGATTGGTGAACTGAAATTTTTCCTCATTTTGTAGGTAACACATGGAAATAATGGCACATTAATTTCTCAATAAAAATATTCCAAGGAAGTTTTGAGAAGGTTTGGAATGGATAATTCCAAGGAGATGAAGACTTCAATGGATACCTAGATGAAACTGTCAAGGGATGATGAAAGAAATATAGTTAATATCACTAAATACAAGAAAATCATTGGCAATGTATTGTACCTGATAGCGACAAGACTTGAAATTGTTTTTTCCACATTCCAAGAAATGATATATCAAAGAAATATTAAGGAAATCCACATAATTTTAGTAAAAATAATACTCATATATATTAAGGGCACCATGGAAATCAATTTTATATATAATAAAAAATCTGAGTAACAGTTTTTGGGGTATACATATGCAGATTGGGCCGGATCAATAGATGATAGGAAATAAAAATTAGGTGGAGCATTATACCTTGGTGGATTGTGTATTTTTTATATAATCAAGAAACAAGATTGAATTTCATTGAGCACTATAAAATATGAGTATATTGTGACAACTCAAGAGATCACACAACTTTTGTGGATGAAGCAACAACTTAATGATATGAGAGTTGAAGTGAAGTCTCCAATTGAAATCCATTATGATAATTAAAGTGATATAAATATGAGAAAAAATCTAATCCATCACTCAAGAAAAAATCACATTGAAATAAAGTATTATTTTATCAAGGAGAAGGTGGAGTAAGGTATTGTGAAGTTGGAGTACGTGCCTACATAAAAATAGGTTTCAAAAATTATAGCAAAATTCCTTACCCAAAGAATCATTTGAAAGGCATCTACTAGATCTAGGAGTTCAGTCAACTCCTTGCACTTGAAAAGTGTGTATGTGTCCCCCCTCTTTTTGAGGTATGGGGTGTTTTCCATAATATGATAATATGTTTTTTTTCTCTGTTTCAGACCTAAAATAAATAGCCTTCGACTTCATTGAAAAAGGGGGAGAAATTGTGCTATTAAAAGGGAGAAAATTTCTTAGTCAAGACACAGTGAGAAGATAACATGTGGAGAAGTTAAAAAGGGGAAGTTTGAGCTATTATATAGAGTAGTGACATAGGGGAAGTATTAAATATGACAATTCAAGACATGATTGATCAAAGGTTATTTATCACGGAAAGTGAAGTTCATGATGAATGCTGAAGAGTGGTGTTGTAATGGAATGAAGTGATTCATTGATGAACATTTCATTATACTCTTGTTTCTCACACTAAGAAAGAATCATGTGGGCTTAGAGAATGTGTTGAGTAAATACTTGATCACTATCTTAATTGTAAGAAGCAAATGCTGATTGAATATGGAAGGATATTTAATGTGGTATCAAATTATGATAGTGTTGTCAACAAACCCAAAGGGGGAGATTGTTGGTTAAAAATACCTCAAGGTGTCCTATTGGTATGTTTGAGGTGTTATTATGTTTGTTGACAATGACAAATGACCATGAATGTGTATGAATGGTTTTTTAGAAGCATATTTTTAAGGTGGTGCAGTTTCCCAGTGTTTTCCATATTTTTGGGCCTCAAAATGGGGGTTTAGTTTTTGGAAAAGAAAGATTTTCTATGTAGGAGTGAACAATATGTGTACCGCAAAAGATATTTCACTGACCGTGAATGGTGGTATGAAAAACATCGAAAGAAATTGGAAAATAAAGAGAACCGCATAACATGAGACAAAGACCGTGTATGGGAACTGTTCATAGGGAGTAAACGATTTGCGGCGAAGGCATGCAGTACGTGAAAGGCTTGCGGTATGTGAAATGGATTATTTTTTCTGGAAATGAGGAAGTGTTTTGAGAATCCATGAAGGGAGTTATTGGCGAAAATGTGATGGTTACTTGGGCTAGTGTGAAAGAAGAAAAGTAGTACAAGACTGCGTAGGGCAGAACAGTTAATGGGAGCATGGTACGTGGTGATGATTTGGGTAATATCATATTAATGGATTTTGTAAATATATTTTCCTATATTAGTAATGTCAATAACATCATTAAAAATAGAGAAGTTTTCGTTAGAGAACATCTTTTATATGGGAATAAATTTGGAAAAGTTTGAAGTGGTTCGTGAGGGAGGATTTCACATAGGGTGAAGCGGTTCGTGGAAGAAATTCTCTGAAAGGATTTTGTGAGGCATTGAAGCCCATAAAGGAATAAGTGGTTCATGAAAGAAGGAACTACATAGGTGGTATATGAAATAAAATAAGGTATTTGGAATCTAGGACAATACATGTATGTGGTACTTGTAAGAAGAGGAGAAGCAATCCATGAACAAGGACGGTTCGCAGAAGCCAAAGCAGTCCATAGAGAGGTGATCTACAAAGCATACCCGCTACATAGTACACGAAGGAAGAAATTAGGTTCTTGGAGGACTTAATAAAGCTTGAAAAATCACTAAAATAGTTTACAAAAGTAATTTCCACTGAATAATAGTATGTTGAAAATTATATTTTATACACGGGTGAAAAAGGGACTTCAACAGAGCATCTACCTACAATTGAGGATGCGTGTATTCATGAAAATGAAGGGGCCTACAAGTCCATAAACTATGTGTGGATAACTTCCAAGATAATTGATCAAGGTAAGAGGAAGATGATGATCCTTTCCACCAAAAGTGATATATAGAAAGAGACATAGGGAGTGACCCTTGGGAATACAGTGAGCAGACCCTAAATCTTGTAAAGGCAGTGAGCTTGGGAACAGAAGTGATCTAGCCCGAACCTTGTAATTAGAAGTGAGATTTAGTGGATTTGGTACATTGAAACATCACCATTGTATTCCTCATGGACATATCCCAGTGAGGGTGAACCTAGTAAAATCATTGTGTCTTGTAAATGATTTCATTTCTATTCATATATTGCTACAGGAGAAAGAGAGAAGTGTGTTTTGTTTAATGACAAAATAAGATCTGAAGGGGAAATATTTTTAATCTGTCATACCCTGATTCAATATAATAACCCAGTTCTTATTTTTAGGTATGAATCTTTCCTTTTTAGTTTTTACTTAAGAAAAACAAGGAAAAGAAATCCGAGTTTTGGTTACAGCACCATTACACAATATGACTGGGGGGTTACATGCTGTGTAATCCTAGTGCACGCCATGTTATGATGTCATAAAGACCTTTTAATGATGTGTAAGGTTGTTAGTAGAAGAAGGGAAAAATAGAATACACATGGAATGTATTTCCAAGTACATTCCTTGTAGTTTTATTTTTTTTATTCGGGAAGTAGCCTCATCTTCTTCTCCTAGACAAAACCCTCACTGCCTGGTTCTTGAACAGTATTGTCGGAGGAAGATTTCCCTCCCGATTCGTCATCCATACTCTGATTCAAACACCATCAAATATGTTGAAATCCCCTCACTGAGTTATAGATTCCTATTTATCCATTATTCATGTTTTATTCTCTTATAAAAGTTATCAAAGCTTGATATTTTATGCTTATTTTGTAGATCTACCCCATTCTAGATCAAATTAGAGACCGACATTGGATGAGGAAAGTCGTACTACTACGACATAGGTGGTATCATGCCTTTCACTAATTGTTGATCTATTTATATATACTGAAGTGTCGCACACCCATTTTTTGGTGTTGCCTTGATTTATAATGGAACCTTTTTGTTGCCTATTAGTGTTTAGGTAATTGAATTTGTATTATTAATCATGTATAGGTTTGTTTACCTTGAATTAGGGCCCCCACCTGGGTGTGTTTTCCCTTGAATGACCATTTATGGCCATTTAGCCTAGGATACCTAGGTGGCATATCATGTTCTCCCTTATTGGGTTGTTTAAAATGAAATTGGTTGAATAAGTGACTTTCCCACGTGAGATAATTTATGATTAAGACTTGTGATAATTTAAATTACATGATAGGATTGATATATGATATGTGACCATGTGAGTTATTATTGTTAAGGCCATGTAATAGTTTAATTTAGATGTGTTTCTTATTATGTGAATTTTCCCATGTGAGTTGTTAATTATGATTAATCCATGTAATATTTTAATTTACATGTCTTTATTATAGTGATAATTGAGCCCATGTGATCATTTTTGAAAGGACAATCCTTATGAGGTTGGTCCTTGCTTGATTATATTAGATGTTTTTGGTTTTTACCTTTTCTTTCCTAATGAAATGATAATTGAACTTATTATGATTAAAGGGTAAATAGAAATGGGTGAACCATGGATTCATATTAGAATTCCATGGATGGGTTTATGTGACTATTGTACCTTATACCTTTGGTGACCCATGGATCCATCGAGGGATTCCATGGACGAAATAAAAAAGGAGGTTATATGTTAAGTCATGAGCGAGCCAAAAATGAAGTGGTCGATCTCATGGAGTCTATTTTTAAAGGAAGAACGAGTCATGGAATGAGGGATACCATGGAAGGGTTCTATTGGCAATGTTTATATGTCTCCATAGATACTTGGGTCTTATTTGTGGGATCCAAGGATGACTGAGTTGACATATGCTCACACCACACCTGGTGTGAGACCGGGTTCATAGGAGGATCGTACATATGGAATTTTAGGATGTAGGTGGTTTTACCCTAGGAGTAATACTTTAATTCCGATTTAGTAATGTCAAGGACAAACTCAAATTATAAATTGAATATTGAAACATAATAACTTATGATGTGTCTGCCAATCCAAAGCACAAGCTTGGATTTGGTATTCACTTATACTTGTTTAGATAGCCTCCTAAGATATCTGTTGTACTTAATTTTATATGGGAATTTTCAGGTTTAAGACAGATCCTGAGACTTATATAATTCAATATAATTGAACTATTAAAGAACATGAAATGATTGTAAATGGAAACAAACTATTGTAGGACTATTTACTTTTGATTACTTCCTAGCGTTTTGGTTTAACTTTTTTACACTTCTAGTTATATATATTAACTAACAGATTGTCACAGGTCTTGGGTGGTTGCCTATTGGGATTTAGTCTCACACCATGTTTGGGTCAAGTTTTTGGTCCCAAAAAAATTATATTGTTGCAGGTGTCAATAAGGGTAAGAACCCTTCTACAAGTACTTGATATGATGTTTAGAAGCATGAGAGTATGGGACCAAGATGAGGCTTGTGATGCTTCTTAGTTTATTTTGTTCCTTTTGTACTATTGTAACTTATATCATGTATTACTACAGTGTATCCTATTTTTGAGTATTTTCCTAGAACATGTGAAATGTAACATCTTACTTTGTATGCTATGACCTCTAGTTGATTTATTGTCAGTCTTCTATTGTTTACTTTTGTTTCATGGTATTAATACTTCCGCTATTGTATCGTTATTGTTTCCACTATGTTACACTCTGCCAATGAGGGAATAGTTTCCTCACTATCACACCTAGGCCCTCGTTTCTATTCAAAAGCCTCTATCATTTGGGGAAATGTGATTGAGGTCATGTGGCCAACTGGGTACTGGGCACCTTTGAGTGGTATTCAGATCTGAGACATTACAAAGTGGTATAAAAGGAGTTTTTTTATAGTTTACCTTACTCTTTGGCGACATTAGACAGGCACTGGAAGGAAATGGAGTTTGTTAATAAAATGTTCCCAGGAGTAGCTACCCCACGTACAAGGAAAAACCAAATTACCTCGAATTAAATTTTTATTTTTGGATTTTGAGTTGTTACAGTTGATTTTATTTCGCTATTAGGTGACACACTTTTATTGTTATATTATTATTGATATTATTGTGGTTCTATTTTGTTTCAACCTGATGAGATGAGGGTATTCCATCTAATGCATCATATAGGAACTTGTTAGAAATCACATACCATGCATTATTTCTATGCCATATAGGGAGCATCACTGATTGTGTACTATTTTGATAGATGTCATTCTAGATATGCATGATGTTTTGATATATACCATGATAGATATTACCACTATTGTGATAGGTATAATGATACATGCTATGGTTCAAATTGGATGGACTCCAAAATTTGGTCCTTAAGGTGTATGGGCCCTCTTGGATCAGAATTTGGTGGATCATGTTGTTGTATTAAATTGAATTTTGGTATGATTTACTATATATATAGATGAAAAAATTTGATTCGCGTATCATATAAACCCCCATGGATCAGAATTTGGCATACCTTTGGTTTACTTTTCAAAAATAGGGGTTCCGGGGAAGTTTCAGAGGTTTACTATCTAGAAACCCGGACAACATGGCATGTGGTTCTATGAACACCTAACATGTGTTTTTCTATTTGGGAATAAAAACTTTTCTTAAGTAAATTCCATGTACTATGTGTACACGTCGTGTGGTAAATGACCATGTGTCTGGCTGTGTGAGAAGAAACATGCAATAATAATGGTTTTTGGACAGTGCACACCCTGTACTTTAGGTACAAACTATGTAGTGTTACAAAGGAGGACCCCATGTGGTTATGGCCATGTAAAAGTACATGCCCAGGATGAGAGACTTGATTACACATCATGTGCCAGCCTGACATGTCGTGTATCTTGGGTAGTTACACACCTAGGATGGAGAAAGTACACACCTAGGTAGGAGCTTGAGGGTACATGTCATGTATGGTTTCTACACACAGTGTACTTTTCTTTTTGTAACCTTTGAGGGTTTTCTACTCCTGTTTAGTTCTTCCACTCTTGAACTAGGAACCTTGAAAATGAACTTAAACTAAGGTGTGTGCTTGACCTTATAGAGTCATGCCTCCATGAAAACCTCCAGATGTATGCTAGGAGAGTGGAAATGATCATACCACGAAGGTGGTATGCCATGGGCTACCAGTGGATCCTCTAATCATGCTAGTTGTGATACTAGTTATTATTTAGGATGTAGGTGATGATGCACAATTCTGTGAAGGATTTATGAGGTTTATGAAAACTTTTCATGAAGCACCACACTCTGTCACATCTATGGCAGAGCTAATGCGAGTGTTCCAACAGTAGTATCTGCCCATGTTTTCGAGGGATGGAGGACCATAGGATATAGATTCATGGATAGAGGCCATGTTGTCAATATTTGAGCATCTGGAGATGCCACCTGAGAAGAGGTTAAACCTCGTGATGTATATGCTGCGTGATTCCTCCAAGAGATGGTGGGATGTAATTACTCAATCGGAGCATCATCAAGATATGGCATGGGGAGATTTTTAGATAGTCTTCTAGGATTACTATTTTTTTGAGATTCTAAGGGACAATCGAGCCTAGTAGTTAATGCATTTGGAGAAGGGGGCGCTGTTAGTTATGGACTATTCTTCCCATTTTACTAAGCTCTAGCATTTCACATCAATTATGATGGGTGATGATGTAGTGTAGACTAATCGATTCGAGGATGGTCTCTAGTAAGACATTTGATCGTAGGTAAATGTCTTCAAGTTGACTATTGTATCTTCTATAGTGAATTAGGAACTGATTACTAAGCATAATATGAGGGAATCTAGAGGTTAAATCTAGGGCGGTTCGACACTTAGATTTGGTATGGTCTCTACCGATAGTAAGAAGCGTCATCTAGATCTTTCTCGTGGTGACAGTAGCAGTCATAAAGTAACTTTAGGGATCTAAGTGAGGTGCTACCAGTGCATTAGGCCAGGGAATACAAGCCCATAGTTTCTGCAGGACCTAGTTGAGTATCGATCTTGTGGCAATAAGGGCCATCTTCAACATTTTTACAGGACATTTCCACTAGTGGCTAGGGAGAGAGGGTCTGCACAGACTCCACATTCAGGAGTAGGTTCAATAGCTTCTCACTAGTCATGGAACTGGAATGTGTCAATTTTTTTAGGATGAGGTGGTGGTCATGGACATAGTATCTAGATCCCAAGTTCTCATTGAAAGTAGGGTAGATTAGCTCAGGGTAGTGAGGTAGTTTCACAGGGCCACAGTTCAGGTTGGACTTATGTATTGCAACATACCCAGTAGGAGCAGGATCTCTGACCCTCTACTGTCAGAGGTACTATTCTAGTCACCTCCTTTTTATCTTTTTCACTTTTAATAAATGGGCTTCAAATAGATTCATATCTATGCATGTTGTAAAGAGCCTTGGGGTTTGTGTTTTTACTTATGATGATGTTATGATGCTGGAAACTCTGTTAGGGATTAGAATGTCTAGTGTGAATTAGTGTAAGGAGTGCCCCCTTGAGGTTGGTGGGTGTCACTTTTCATGGGACCTCTATGTCTTAGAGATGATAATCTTAGGTTTCGTTATCAGAATGGAATGGTTGGTTTCATTTCAAGCCTTTTTCAATTTATATCATCTCATGGTGAGTTTTATGTCACTAGAGGGAGGATCACTTCTACATAAAGGTGAATGGGATGTCCAGGCGAGCTGAGCTAGATCCGAGCATTAGGGGTTGGGTGGGATGACAACCCAGATTGTAAGTTTATATCTTAATGATCAGGGAACACATCAGTAATATTTCCCTCCAGTTGTTGATCATTTCAGGTACGTATTCCCAGACGAATTTTTAGGTTTAACTCCGGTAAGATAGGTATAATTCTATGTCAAGCTAGTTCCAGGATCTACACCAGTATCTATTCATCCTTACAAGATGACTAAAAAGGAGCTGAAAGAGCTCAAGATGTAACTAGAGGCTTTGGAAGCTAAGGGTTTTATCTGACCCAATACTTCTCCATGAGGTTCACTGGTCCTTTTTGTGAAGAAGGTGGACGATACCCTCAGAATATGCATGGATTATCAAAAATTAAACCAGCTAACAATTAAGAATTGGTATCCTTTATAGAGAATAGATGATATCTTCAACCAGCTCCATGGATCTCATGTTTTCTCTAAGATTGATCTGAGATCTAGTTATCTCATCAGGTGCATTTTTGATCATTAGACATACCTTGCATAGCTTTTTGGAGTATGTATAGTCTGTATGAGTATTTGGTCATGTCATTCGGTCTCACGAACACACCTGTAGTCTTTATAGAACTGATGAACTGAGTGTTCCATCCTTATCTGGACTTGTTCACTATTGTTTTCTTGTATGATATATTAGTTTATTCTCATAATCGACATTACCATGCTGCACATCTTGAGATCATTTTGAGTATATTGATAGAGCATCAGTTATATTCTAAGATCACAAAGTGCCACTTCTGGATGGATCAGATTCACTTCCTAGGTCACATCATCTCAGAGATAGGAGTATCAGTGGACCCAGAGAAGGTGAGAGCAGTAGTTTCCAGGGAGAAACCCAAGAACATATTTGAGGTGTGAAGTTTTCTAGGTATGTCTGGTTACTAGAGGCGTTTTATACAGGAATTCCCATGTTTAGAAGCTCCGTTGATGGTCCGGACTAAAAAGTGTGTGAATTATGGGTGGAAAAATTATTGCGAGACAAACTTTTAGGAGCTGAAAGAGAGATTGACTTCATCACCAATACTGATTTTGCTGGAGCCAGGCAGGAGTTACACTGTGTACTATAACACATTAGGTATTAGGATAGAAGAAGTTATTATACAAGGGGAATGAGTCATTGTGTATGGGTCTTGGCAGTTAAGGATATATAAGAGGAATTACCAGAAACATGATCTTGAGTTATCTATAGTTGTTCATGATTTAAATTGTTAGAGACATTACTTATTGGGAGATAATTTTGTGGTTTACCTGGACCACAAGAGTCTCAAGTACATATTTACATAGAATGATCTAAATTTGAGGTTGTGAAGGTGGGAGGAATACCTTAAGTCCTTTGAATTCAAGCTTGCCTATATGCTTGGTAAGGGAAATTCCATGGCTGATGCTTTGAGCAGGAGGAATTAGATATAGGAAGTTCAGTAGGCTAGTAGTGAGTGGCATATTATGGCGTTGTTCTCTGAGATGCACTTGTAGGTGCAAAATAGTCAGGGAAAAACGTTTCTTTCATAGTTAGATGTTACTTATACCCTACTGAATAGAGTGAGGATGAGGAAAATATTAGATTTTGAAGGCCTAGTTCTGTTGGAGAGTGTGGTAGGTGAGGACCCTTCTCCTGGTTGAACCATGACTGAGGATGAATTTCTGTAGTTACATGGTCACGTATGGGATTTATCTAACATGTGCAAGGAGATGATGCATGACTTTCATGCCTGTGTATGGGCATTTCATCCTAGTGTCACCAAGATGTATCAGGATTTAAATCATTAGTATTGGTGGCCAGGTATGAAAAGCTATATAGCTGGTTTTGTCATGCGATGTTCCACCTATCAATAGGTGAAGGCAGAATACCGATGACCAGTCATAATTTTACAGCAGCTACCCAAACCTGAGTGGAAATGGAATGATGTTTCGATTGATTTCATGAAAGGGTTACCAAGGTTGCCTTGAGGTAATGATACCATATGTGTTATTGTTGAAAAGCTAAAAAAGGTTTCATATTTTCTTCCGAACAAGGAAACATTTAGTGTTGATGAGCTTGGAACGTTTTACATTTGGTAGATTGTATGAATACATGGGGTTACGAATACTATCATTTCAGATAGGGATTCCATGTTTAATTATCACTTATGAAAAGGGATAGAAAGGGTGCTCTGTAAACAAGTTCTTCTGAGAACAACATACCACCCTCAGACAAATGGCCAGTCAGAGCGCACAATTCAGGTGCTGGAGGACATGGTTTAGGCATGTGTTCTTGATTTTGGGGTTCTTGGGAGAGACATATACCCCTGGTCAAATTCGCCTATAATAATAGCTTTCAGGATACTATTTATATGGTACCATATGAGGTTTTTTTATAGTAGACCATGCTGATCACCCTGTGTTGGATGGAGGGAGGAGAGGCAGATATATGTGACCTCATCTTTTCTAGGAGACCACTGAATAGATGCAGTTGATTTAGAAGCAGATGGATATTGTGCAGTCTCGTCATAAATCTTATAGCAATCACCGTAGATTACCTCTAGTGTTTGAGGTCAGGGATCAGGTTTTCCTACATTTTGAACCGAGGTTGGGACACAATAAGACCATGAGATAGGGTGGGATTTCACCGAGATACATCTGACCGTTTGAGATTCTAGAGAGGATCGGGTCAGTTTCCTATCAGTTACAGTTACCTCAGAGGTATAGGTCTATGCACAATGTGTTCCATGTTTCTTAGTTGCGACATTACTTTTCAGACCTGTATCATGCTTTTCAACCTAAGGAAGTTGAGTTGTAGGTGTATGGATCCTTTGAGAAGCATCCTATAGTAATTTTGGATCAAAGCACAAAGGTTCTCCATGACCAGTCATTTCCTTTAGTATTGGTGATATGGAAGCATGACTGAGTGTAGGACGAGACCTGGGAGAGGGAGGACAATGTATGATCATAGTGTCTTGAGTTTTTCTTAGATATTTCTCCACCACCATTATAAGGGAAATTCATGGATGAATTACTTTAAGGGGGGAGTTTTTAAAAACTCAGTTCTTATTTTGAGGTATGGACCTTTCCTTTTTGGTTTATACTTAAGAAAAAGAAGGAAAAACAGACTGAGTTCTAGTTATATCACTTTTACACAATGTGACTAGGGGTTTCACACCATGTAATCCCATTGCACATCGTGTAATGATGTTGGAAAGATATTTTAATGACGTGTAAGGGAGTCAATAGAAGAAGGGAAAAATTGGAATATACACGACATGTTTTTCCAAGTACACACCATGTATTTTTTTTGTTAAAACAGACATTAGCCTCGTATTCTTCTCCCAGATAGAACCCTCACTGCTTGGTTCTCGAATAGCATCACCGAAGGAATATTTCCCTCCTGATTCATCATCCAGACTCCAATTCTAACACCATCAGATGCATTGGAATCCCCTTGTGTGTTCTCAATTCCTCTTGAGTAATTATTCATGTTTTCTTATCTCATACAAGTTATCGAATCTTGAGTTTTTATGATCATTTTGTATATCCACTCCATTATAGATCAAATTAGAGGCCATCACTGGAAGAGGAGAGTCATACTACTATGAGGTAGTTTTTCTCGTGACTTTCACTAATTGTTGAGATATTTATATATTATGGAGTTCCACATGCCAATTTTTGGGTGTCACCTTGATTTAGAATGGAACCTTGTTGTTTCCTATTGGTGTTTAGGTAATTTAATATGCATTGTTAATCATGTATAGAGTTGTTTACCTTAAATTATGGCCACCACATGGGTGTTTTTTCCCTTGAACGTCCATTTATGGTCATTTTTCCTTGGATTCCTATGAGGAATGCCTTGTTATCCCTTCTTAGGTTTTTTAAAATGAAGTTGGTTGAATAACTGACTTGCCCACGTGAGATAATTTATGATTAATCCTTGTGATAGTTTAAATTACATGATAGGCTTTATATATTATATGTGCCCATGTGAGATGTTATTATTAAGGCCATGTAATAATATAATTTACACGTGTTTCTTGTTATGTGAATTTTCCCATGTGAGTTTTTAATTGTGATTAATCCATGTAATAGTTTGATTTACATGTCTTTATTATTGTGATAATTGATCCCATGTGATCATTTTTGAAAGGCCAAGACTTATGTGGTTGGTCCTTTCTTGATTATATTTTATGCTTTTGGTTTTGAACTTTTCATGCCCAATGGGATTTTAATTGAACTTATTATGATTAAAGGGTAAATATCAATGGGTGAACCATGAATTCAGATTATAATTCCATGGATGGGTTTATGTGACTATTGTAACTTATTCCTTGGGTGACCCATGGATCCATTGAGGGATTCCATGGATAGAAAAAAAGGAAGGTTATATTTTAAGTCGTGAGCAAGCCACAAATGTAGTGGTCGGGCTCATGGAGACTAAGTTTAAAGGCTAAATGAGTCATGGAATGAGGGATACCATGGACGAGTTCTATTGGAAATGTTTTTTTGTCTTTGGAGATACTTGGGTCTTATTTATAGGATCCATGGATGGACTAGTTTACATATAATCGCACCACACCTAGAGTGAGACTGGGTTCTTGAGAGGATCGTACAGACATGATTGTAGGATGTAGTTAGTTTTACACTAGGAGTAATACTTGAATTCCAATTTAGGAATGTCAAGGACATACTCAAATTATAAATAGAATATTGAAATAGAATGAATTATAATGTGTCTTCCAATCTAAATCATGATATTGGATTCGTTCTTCACTTATACTAGTTTAGATAGCCTCCTGAGGTATCTATTGTGTTTAATTTTATATAGGAATTTTTAGGCTTAGGCCAGATCCTGAGACTTATATAATTCAATAAAATTGAACTATTAAAGAACATGAAATGATTGTAAATAGAAAACAGTTCTTATAGGACTTTTTACTTTTGAGTACTCCCTTGATTACTGCTTTCACTTTTGTACACTACCTATTATATATATTCACTGATAGACTGGCACAGATCTTAGGTGGTTTCCTACTGGGATTTAGTCTCACACCCTGTTTGGGTTATGTTTTTGGTCCTAAACAGATTATATTTTTGCATGTGTCGATAAGGGTAAGAACCCTTTTATAGGTACTTGATATGCTATATAGGAGTAGGAGATAATGGGACCAAGCTAAGTCTTGCGATGCTTCTGAGTTTCTTTTTTTTTACTGTTGGAACTTATATCATGTATTACTATAGTGTAACCTATTTTGGATATTTTCCTAGAACATGTGACAAGAAACATCATCCTTTGTATTCTATAACATCTAGTTAATTTATTGTTAGTCTTCCAATATTTACTTTTGATTCCTGGTATTACTAATTCCGCTATTGTATTGTTATTTTTTCCGCTGTGTTACACTCTGCCAATGAGAGCATAGTTTCCCCACTATCACACCTAGGCTCTCGCTGCTAGTTGGTAGCCTCTGACATTTGGGGAAATATGCTTGAGGTAATGTGTAAAATCATGTATGGGTCACCTTTGAGTGTAATCCAGATACATGACATTACATTCACCCCCTCTTAGGGTATATGACCTAGTGGACCTAACAAGTGAACTATCCAAGAGTTGAGTTTCTTTGATTAGAGGACTCATTTGATCATATTTAAGAATATTGGATAAACAATAAATTTTTGAAAAAACCCTTTTATAAGTTTAAAATAAGTGTCCCCAACATTTTTATAATTTTAAAGATGGGAATCTAGAGAGTTTTCCTGAGAAGTAAAGTAATTTTGTTTTTTCGAAGATGATCTTTTTATGAGATGAAATTTCTATCTTTGAGTGATATAAATTTTTGGTAGAGTTTTAGGATCCCTTTCCAACTTAAAATTAAGAGGAACACTTTGATGAGTATTTGATATAATTAATAGAACACATAAATAAATTTTATTTACAATACATTCTAAAACTATTCTTATATTCTAAGTATGAGAAGCTATTTTCTAGGGATAGTAAAGAGAATTTCTAAAATTCCTTCTTTAGGAAGAATTTTGAAGATATTTGACCACCTAGATCCAAGTTTCTTCCATCATGAAAAAAATAACTATATTTGTATCTTAAAATCATTCCTTATCATTTGAAATACCATTTTAAGGTGAGAGTTCTTCACTACCTATTATTATCTCATCCAGTTTGGAAGGAATTCAAGAGGAGAGTTTTATAACTATGTTAAGAAAGTTTCAATCTATGATTTGTTGTTCCATAGATGATATAAATGGTATAATAAATTTATAATAAAAGCATAAAAACTCTATAGATCCAAACCAAAAACAAATAATTGAAGGGTAGGGGATACTTAGTTCAAACATGAAAGAAGTATACATGGAATAATTTATCAGATTTATTTATGCAAGAATAATTTTACCAAATTTAGATAGTCCATGGGTTATTACTATGAAATTAGTCCCTTGGAATAATAGAATCACTATTTATTAAAATGGAAAGAATGAGAAAATATTATCCATGAAACTTAATAAGTGGAGAGTCTATATAGATTATAGGAAACTAAACTCAACTACTAGGAAAGACCATTTCCCGATGCCATTTCTTGAACAAATTCTTGAGAGGCTAGTTGGAAATAATTTTTTTGTTTCCTTAGTGACTATTTTGATTACAACCAAAGTTTAATATTAACTTAAGGTCATAAGAAGACCACTTTTGCTTTTCCATTTGGAACATTTTCTTACTATAGAATACCCTTTTTATTTTGTGGTTTCTCATCCACTTTTCATGGATATATGACAAATATTTTCTTTGACGTGATAAAAAGAATCATTAGGGTATTCATAGATGACTTCTCCATTGTTGTAAGTAGATATGAAAACTATCTATAGAATATGGAAACTATTTTGGAGAGATGTAAAGAGAAAAATTTAGTTTTAAAATGTAAAAAACATTAGTTAATAATCACTAAAGAATTTTTTAGGAGTCACAATGTTTCCAAGGTGGAATTAATATTGAAAATTATAAAAGTTTAGTTATAAAAAATATCCCCATCCAAAAAATTTCAAAGTAATTAGGAGCTTTCTAAGTCATTCTAATTTTACTAGAGATGTATCAATAATTTTTCCAAAGTCATTAGGCCCATTTTCTCACTACTAGGTAATGAGACACCTTTTTTGTTTGATGAAAAAAACTTAGATTAATTTAATATACTTAATAAAAAACTCAAATCATCACCCATTATTAGTAATATATATCTAAAATTAACTTATGAAGTGATGTGTGATGCAAGTGATATAATCGTGTAGTCTGTTTTAGGGAAGAGGAAAGAGAAAAGGTTTCATGTGATTTATTATACAATAATCCATTGGGTAATTCCCAAAAAAGTTACAATACTATAGATAAAGAAATGGATATTGTTATGTTTTCTATAGAAAATTTTAGGCAATAAATGATAGGATCCGAGGTTATCATTTTCATAGACTATTCTTCTATTAAATATCTGCTAGATAAAACATAATTCAAACCATGGTTTATGAGATTGACTCTTTAGTTACAAGAGTTTGATTTAGAAATCAAGGATAATAAAGGAGATAAAAATGTGGTTGCTGACCACTTTTAAATATTACCCAATACTTATGCTATAGAACCAAGAGATATCAATACTTTTTTTCCAAATGAAAAACTATTTTCTATGTCAGTTAAAAAATCTACTTGGTTTACATAATTTTTTAACTTTCTTGTTGTGGGGATCATGCCTAAGGATATTTCATATAACCAAATAAAGAGATTAATTTCTTATTTAATTAATACTTTTGGGACAATCTATTTATTTTTAGAAGGTGTGATGATGGAAATTTGAGGAGATGAATGGATGAAGAGGAGATCCTTCTAATTCTTGATAGATTCCACTCTTTACATTGGGATGAACATCATTGGGGTGGGATAACTACCCAAAAGTTATTGAAGGATGGTTTTTACTAGAAAAATTTGTTTAAGGACTCTAGGAGTCTAGTTATTGGTTGTAATAAGTGTCAAGTCTAAGAAATATTGGTTAAAAGCAGGAGTTACTAAAAATGGAATTCTACATGTTTGGATATTTTATGTGCAAGGCTTATACTTTATGGGACTATTTTCATCATCTTATAGAGATGGTTATATTCTCATGGTTTTAAATTATGTATCCAAGTGTATGGAGGTAGTTGAAATTACAAATAACCTTATTTCTAGTGTTCTTAATTTTTTAAAAATGAACATATTTTCAAGATTTGTAGTGCCCAAGGAATTTATCATTGATAATAGAACTCATTTCACTAGAGATAAGTTCATGGATTTAATAGGGAAATATGGGTGTTCTTGTATAATCAGAACAACCGATCACCCACAATCTAGTGTAAAAATAGAAATTTATAATAGAGAGATGGAACAAATTTTGGAGAATTCAGTGACTAGTTCTAGATAGTATTGGTTAATAAAATTAAATGACTATTTATAGGACTACATGATTGGTTACAATACTCCTATAGGAATGTATCCATATAGTATTTTATTTGAGAAAGCATGTCATTTTCCAATGAAACATTATCATAGTTCCTTTTGGAATTTCAAATCTTTTAATTTTCACTTTAAAACTACTTACAAAAGAAGGTTGCTGGGGTTGAGCTAGTTATTTGAAATCATGAGGGAGTGATATGAAAATACTAAAATGTATAATGAAATAAAAAAAAATTCTTTTATGACTAAAACATTCAGAATAGTTATTTCAAGGTTAGTCAAAGGGTCTTATTGTTCAATTCTAGGATTAATTTTTTTCTTGAAAAACTAAAGAAAAAGCGGTCTAGAACCTTCACTATTATTAGGGTACTTGTTAATGGGGTCGTTGAATTAGTTGGAGAGGATAACATACCATTTATGGTAAATGGGTAAATAATTAAACACTATTTTGAGTGGTATCCAAAGTTACTAGCTACCATTTCATTGATTGAATGCCAAACCATCACTGAGTCTAAATGAGGACTATAAAATCAATTTTTTATGGTAGTTAACACACGTTTTATTTTCTTTTTTCTTTTAATTTCTATTATATAAAAATAATTCTGATTTTTTTTCTCTAAGACCTTAAAAATTAGTTGAAATATGGATCTAGGTGATAAGTTTCCTCAAGTGATTTTGTATTGAAGTATTTGTATAAGAGATGGAGTAACTATGAAATTTTTTCCATGTGGTAGGTCAATAAACCACATGAAGAAGTTTTTGGGTAGAAAATTGGAAAATTATAGACCAACTTCATGATGAAAAGAAGTTATCATGTGTGTGATTTTTTCATGTTGTAGGTCAATCAACCATAAGAGGAAAACAGTGACCATAATAAGGGATCCTCAAAAATAAAATATAACTATTCTCAAAATCTCAATGGATCCACATACTAGATATTTCTATATAAAATTCCCCTAAACTCAAACCTCTAGTTTTATTTTCCCCCATTATTAAATTTATGGACTCTTATTTATATCTATGTGTCTCTGTAGGCTAAAAAATGAACCAACATGTGGAATTCACTCTGGGATAAAGATCATATACTTTTGACTAAATTCAAATGGATAAAGATTCTACTATAAGGTAATTACTTCTTTCATTACTATTTTTGGCACCAAAATTTGGGACAAACAAGAACAAATGGAAAGAATTAGGGGTTGTCTCATGAAGCCTGTTCGCGGATCCCCCAGGGCTCCGCGGACAGCACAGATCCCCCCCTTCACGAGCCCCCCATGGAGCAAGGAGGCAGGATGTTCCGCAAACCCTTTTTACATTTGTGAACTCTCCTCGGATCCAAGAGGCGGGATGCTTCGCGAACCCATTTGACATTCGCGAACCCACCACAGAGAAAGATTTGTCTTTGTGCCGATTGGGCTCTGATTCGTGGTTCCTCTTTCCTATAAATATTGGGCTCCCCTTTAGCCTAAAGGATGGATCCTCTGAACTTTTTCCTTCTGAGCTCCCACATCACGAAGCAATTTTTTCTCTATAAACCATGAGCTTTTCAAGGTACTTTTTCATAATGAAGTGCCTTCCCATTTTCATGAATTCTGCACCTCTTCAAAGAGGGATGACCTTAGCGGAGCCCATGGCCCTGTTCAAAGGAAGGAGATCCCCAAAGGGACATGGGTCTTTATGAAGCACTTGTGCTTCGCAAAGTACCCTTCATGAAAATTGACATGCATGCTAAGGTAGGTTCACTGTGCTTCGCGAGGCATATTGATTTGCAATATTATGCTTCATGGGGAACCCATGCTTTACGAGGCATTGATCTATGAATGCCTTTCCACTTCACAAATCACCTTCCATATGCACCCATGTCCTATGCCTAGGATAGGACACTTCAATTTTCAAAGCACACCTCTTCACGGAGCCCCTCCACTTGATGGAGTACTAAAGATTTACAAGGCTTCTACCTATGAACCCCTTTTCTCTGCAACTCCTTTTACTATGTGGCCCTTCAAGTTTGCATGAAGCAATTTCAAGGTCCCTTGGGCAGGGCTTCCTGTTGCGTTGCTTCACATCATTCTTCTTAGCATAGGCACGCTAATGGATATTGACTCTTCACATAGCCATGCTAACGTGGGCCCCCATTGGATCACTCCATAACACCCCCTAGTTACGGAATTTCTGGTGCCTTCCCTTCACCAAGGGGTAAAGGGCGATGGTTATGTAAGTCCTAGGGGTGTGGAGTGAACCCACCTCATCTGAGCTGCAGGATGTTAAAATACCAAGCACCATCATCCTCAGCACATGAGGTTAAACTATGACCTCATCCTGTGCGTCGTATGCGGGGATCCCAACCTTGGAAATTTTTCATTCTCACTGGTCTCCATGGGAGTGAAATCATTCCTCACATGGAATGATATCCTCTTTATCGAAGTAGAGTATGTACATGGGGAAAGGGAAACCACCTTGGTGTAAGCCCCTAGATTTTCTTGTAGGAGGTAGCATCCCTGCTCCTCCTCTCTTCCTCAGTGCCAAATCCCTCTACCTTTGGGATTTGTCGCCACCAGACCTCCACCCTGGAGTAAGTCCCAATCTTCATCCCACCAGGCTGCTAAACACACATAAGCCCCTATTTCCTTTTCAAGTTGTGGACCATGCGTAAGACCTTGTTTCCATTTTGGGACACTAACCATGTGTAAGACCAATTCCACTTCCCACAAATGCACCTTTCATGATGTGATCATCAGGTCTTTGTTGCCTCATGTTTCTCACACTAAGAATGACTCACGTGGGCTTAGAGTAAGCATCTAATATGACATCCTCTATAGGAAGCCTAGAGTGTAAGCCCCAAACACCCTTACTGAACTACGTGGTCTTTGATCCTTGCCAAGGAAAGGTACATAGGAAGTCTCCTTGAGGTTAAAGCTGAACAACCATTGGTCCCGACTATCTTTGCGTCGGCTCACCAACACTCATCCTAAACTATGTGGTCTTTGATCCTTGACAAGGAAAGGTACGTAGGAAGCCTACCTAAGGTTCAAGCCCACTATCAATTGGTTTTGACCCCCCTTCACGTTGGTTCCCACTCCTTCCTGAACTATGTGGTCTTTGATATTTTCCAAGTAAAGGTATGTAGGATTCCTCCCTGAGGTTCAATCCCAACAACCATTGGTTTTGACCCTCTTCATGTCGAACCACCTTCGTCCCGCATTATGTTAAACTGCATTCCCCCTTTTCATCTTATACGATGATAAAATGCATCCACCATCCCGAACTACATGAGATTTGATCCTTTTCTCCTAGACAGGGTATGTAGGAAGCCTCTATGAGGTTCAACCCCATCCAGCGGTAAGCCATTGTGACCTCATCCAGCGGTGAGCCGTTGTGACCCCATCCAACAGTAAGCCGTTGTGCCCCCATTTAACGGTAAAATATTTTCAACCCCAATCGAATGTAGGCCACTGAAGTCCCCAATTGATGGTAATCCGTCTTCAGATGAACTATGTGCACTTTGATTCCCTACCATGGGGATACGTAGGAAGACTCTCTAAGGTTCAAGCCCATCACTCATATCTCATTCTGATCTCTCCCTCAAGCCTATGTGTTTCGGGAAGGTCATGCCCCAACCCGTAGGTTCCACTTCCACGAGGTCCCATCCATGTGTCCATTATCATGGGTCACCTCTTTAGGTGTCTCATCATCCCATCGAACTACGTGGACTTTGATTCCCTACCACGGGGATACGTAGGAAGTCTCTTTAAGGATCAAGACCAACATCGCTATCATCCTCATGTCGGTTCCATCCCATTCTCTCTCCACTTCATTCAACTCTCCATCATCCATCCTAATTCTTATCCAGGCCGCCACATCCCAGTGAGATCATGCCAGTTCATCTCCTAGCATCAGTGTTCCCTCTAGGGGTTGAACCCATCTGATCCACTCTAGTCAGTGTTCTGATTAGTCCAATCCATCTCCGCTAGATGTTAAACTCATGGAATACCCTATGTTAAACATGGGAAGATGAGGAAAACCTAAGATACCTGCCTATGACATATAATTACCTACATTTGATGTGGGATGCCTCGAGATTTTGTGCCATCGAGAAGCCCTATAATAAGGGGAAGAAACCCAGATGCACTATTTTTCCAGCATCCAGACATGCCAGTGATTTTCAACATGACTACTTCCCTGATAAAAGGTTTCTTCCCAGACCAGACCCCTTGGAATGTCCCGACAGAAGAAGTGTAATTAACTAGCATCCATGAAGACATGGCACTGAGAAGAATTTCATGAACAATGTCTTAGTCTACAAGGGAGACCCAGACTAGGTGACAAGTTCTGAGGAGGGATCCATGGAAGGAAGAACTGACATCCCATCATCCCATTTCGATCAAGGAGCAAACATCCCTGAATAAGGAATGGATGTCGCCCGCCTTTGGAAAGAGGGAATGCGGGGCCACAACTGCGTGCCCTCCACAGATGGATGCGTGCGCCCCGATGAAAGTGTCGGAAATAGAAATGGTGTACACGAAGTGAATTTATTCTCTTCAATGTGGAGATTAGTAACGTTCGAGACATCTATGGATTAGCATGTCACTAGATCCAGTTATCAGGTGTCGGGTCCTGCTAAGAAAATAAAGGGCCTGGCATGAAACTCACCAGAAGTTGGGGCAGTCAAAACGTTGGACATCTCGGTCTATGACGTCGTTAGTGTGGATCCTTTTTACCAGCCATGGGAGACATAATGGTGCTGGGGCACTGGATGTCTATTTCTTTGTTTCAGTGCTAATCGTTTAATCTCCCTACTTCAAGGAACCAAGATGCTACACTAGAAATTTGATCGCCACCTTCCCACCGATGTAGGGGCAGGGGCAACTCTAACACGACAATCCCACATGTATCAACCAATTCTGTGATGGATTCCACACCCAAAGCTATTGGATGCCCATTCTCCATCTACCATTCTAAATTTGTACATAAAAGGGTGACAAGAAACCTTGTACGCCGATACGAGGAAGAGGGGATTATCCCGACTCAGGATATGGCCTGCCAGGATTTAGAGGTGTCTGTGCCTCACCATAACCACCCCCCAAGGGCCGTGCAGGGAGCCACAACTCCCCACTCCAACATACAACCATTTTAGGAGCCTCTCCCCAGAACGTCTCGATGAATCCCTCCCCTATGCCGACGAGGTAGGAGATGTCTGGGCCAACCCGACTGGGATCCTATTCCAGGGGTCCCCAAGGAGGGCCCCCACTAGGACACACCAGTTCTACCACCTGGTCCTGCAGGCTGAAGAGTAGGTAAGCTATGTACCTGCACCACCGGCCCCGGTCCGGCTGACCCAACGCCAGCATCGGGCGCAGGCCGAGGGGAAGACCCACCAAGGGGAGTCAACATTAGCAACTACTATGGATCAGGCTATCGATGATGTGTATCATCAGCCTTCTATGCACACTGATTAGGGGAACTTATATACGTGGCCCGAATCAAGGCCCCAACTACCCCACGAGCAGGCTGGGTTGACTCTCTCAGCCTCCGATACAGGGAGCACTCACCACGGACCAACCCGCAACAACGACACTCAGTGAAGAGGTCTTCCCCATACCGCCACCATGGATAATGTGGTTCATCCCCAATTCTAGGCTCGGCATAGAGGTCCACCTTGTGCTACCTTTAATCTGAACAAGGTTCCTCCCCATGATAGTGACACTCAGTGCGGAAGCCTCTCTTGCACTCATTACATTGGGTATGGGGTCATTCCTCCTACCATGAACCGCCGATATGGAGATCTTATGCATCCAGTCAATCTCTAGTATGGCGGGATTCCCTATATCCTAGAAACAGCTTGAGAAGGTCCTCCCCACCTAAGCAATCAGAGGAGTGAAGGTCAGCTTCACTTCACCATCACTCATCATGGAGGTCCTACCCGTGTACAGCTTGACCAACACGAGGACCCTCCTCATGCTGACGCTGCCAGGGGAGGTAGGCATGGAGGTCCTACCCGTGCTCCTATTAGCTCCAGCGGAGGTCCTACCCACTCCAGCATTTTCCGTGGAGGACCCCTCTGTACATTAGCAGATGTACATGGAGGTCCCCCCATGTTCCATTTGATATCTGTCCAGGTGCTCCTCACACCCCAGCTCACTCAGGCGGAAGTCCACCCTACCCCAGCACTAGTACGACCAAAGGATCTCCTCATGCTAGAAATATACCCTATCCTGAAAAACCATACCAGGGCAGGAGGGTGGGTCATCTCCACCATAAAAAGAATTCCAACAAGATTCAGACTGAGATCAAACCAGTTTACTTCTCAGATTCAGAGGAAGAATACGATTTAGTGATGGAACCCTTACCCATATCCTCAGGGTCGAGGGATGGGGCAAGAATAAGGTGCATTAGCCTCATAATTCTAGAATGTGAGGTCCATAAGATTCCCACCTCCCTCTGCAGGTATATCCAGGATGATGAAGATTTGGAAACCCCACAAGTTCCGATCATGAAATCACAACAATCATGACCAAAAGCACTCTCTACCTCAAATAGAGATCACAAAGAGATATTATGGGGATCAATGGTGGACGAGCAGCAGTGTACCCCATTTCCAGTAGCCGTAGTCCATGCCCTGGAAACTACGGTCGTCAGCCCATCTTACCAAGATGTGGTGGCTAAGTCACTACACTCTTCGAAGGATAGACCAAGACGCAGCAGCTTGTTAGCTCGCTCTCCATATTCTCCACCAGCCGACCTACCATCTCATTGGTTTGCATCAGTACCACTATCAGTTCCCTAGCCACCTTCAATAGATGAGTGGGGAAATGAACGCCCAGACCCTGAATCTGAACCAAGGAGCTTGTGGGATAACCTCACAACAGACCATTTCCCTGAGATGTTCTGTCCAGTTGCAACGCCAAATTTTAGGGCACCAGAAGAGCTCACCCAAGAGGAGGTTGGATGCTTTATCCAAACCCTCTAGGCGAATCATTTCCACCTTTGGCATTGACAAATAACCTACCCCAATATTAGTCACACTTCGAGGAAATCAGCCAACAATGTCGTTTGGTTGATTTGACCTCATTCCCCATGGCCCAGCGCCCTGAGTCACCAGGCCACCATAAGACCCTCCAAAAATGATGTGTATAGAGCTTTAAATTTCTCTACAGGATAATCAAGGAGGCTTATACCCATGTTTAAATCCATAGCTGGGAGCAGTACACAACCCTCCATTTCAGTTCCATCCAGCGCCAGCCCGATTTGCCAGACGACATAGAGGATATGCCTCTAGTTAGGGTCACTGTTAACATGGATGACCTATCAGAGGGATATAATGAGATGGAGATCCTTGATGGTAACTTACCCCCTGAGGGAGTGCCACATCTATTGGATCCATTAGGAAGGGTCGCTCGCCAACAGAGAAATCTATTGGGTCTTCCTGTGCCCACCGAGGCACTAGTCCTCATACAGAATCCCAACAAGGGAAAAGAACCCCTTGAAGCCATCAAAACCTCCAAACCATTTGTCTTGGTGAAGAAGGTGGAAGATGGCCCCGAAAAATCCGTGTTGCGTCATCAACTCTCCAAATAGAAGAAGGTGGTCGACGACCTCCTTACTGAACGCGCTGTAGAGCAACAACCATACTATGGTGATACTCGGCTAGGAAAGCACAAGAAGGCACAAAATCCCCTTGAAAAACTTCCCTAGGTGACCCTGAACATCCTTCCCACATAGACATGGTTGAGGCTAGAACTTATGGCAAGAGGGCGTGGTATGTGTCACCAAACCCTCTTGAACGGCGTGACAATCCTCGTGACCCAGATCGGATTCCCCCAGCTGCTCCATAGGTCGTTCCACCAGCTGATCCATGATCTACTGGGCCCATTTATCATGTTGAAGAACCTACCAAATCACTGGTGGCTAGGGATCCCCATCAAGATAGGAATCACCGCCCAGATGATCCAATGGTAGCACTCATCGCCCACCTAGAAGCTTTAGAGACTCGACAGGTGGCAATCCCACCTGATGGCAAGCCATACTCAGCATGGGTGGATGATATGCCAGCACCCCTAGGTTACTGGAATCCCACCTTTTCCCCCTTCAATGGGACAGGGGACCCGCCACAGCACCTGTCCCACTTTATCTCAAGGTGTGGTCCCATGTTGGGAACTCCAACGCAGCAGGAAGACACCAAAATCCTAGGTTTCGTATAGACATTGGAATTGCTGACATTCGTATCGTAGAGCCATCTCCCCATCGGGTCAGTGGCCGGATGGGAGGACCTCTATAGACAATTCCTCTACCAGTTCAGTTCCACCACTTAGAAGACGAGTATCGCGAACCTCTTTAAGTGCAAGTAGAGGCCTGATAAGCACGTTGCCGACTTTTTCACCTAGTGGAAAGGACTCACATACTCTCTTGACATGCCACTGACTAAGGAGAAATTATTGATGATGTGCATAGGGAATTTCCAGACGGAACTATTCCCCAATATGATCACCCATAACTACCCTGGTGGATTTCGAGACTTCTCTGATAAGGCCCAGCACCTAGAGGAAGCCTTACAGTAGTCTAAGCAGGCACGTCCATTGCCTCCTGCAATCCTCACGAGAAGGTCCGCCAGGGCCGAGCCTACCGCAGTGTCTCAAATAGAGGCCCCCATGCAACTAGAGTTGTTACCAGCAAAGCCACCTCCATATCCTTTCAGAGGCCCTCCACCTTAGGCGTAGCCTCCAACCTAGGAACACCCACCTTAGAATTGGAAGGTGCCCTCGTGAAATGCACCGTGACTGCCTAGGTGAGATAACCAAGCTCCACCTCCTTGGAAGGCTCCTCCGGCTCCTTGTCAGGGTCAGGATCCGAGGTCTCCATTTCTAGATAGGAGGAACTAGACATAATCATTTTAGCGAGGCACAAGTCCCAGGTTATTTTCGAAGTTCCCTAGAGTAGGGGATTGTACGTTTTCCTAAGTGCAGGAGGCCAGAAGATGAAAACCTCACTGATCATCCTAATTACTACCCCTACAACCGGATCCTAGGGAACACCCTCAAATAGTGATATGTGCTCAAAGACTGCCTTCAAGACCAGGTGGATAACAACATAGTCTGGTTAGGCCCAACTCCGGTACAGATGGCATGCATCTTTTTGAGTCCAGACAGCAGCAGCGACAACGAAGGTGAGTGACATCTAGTTTCTAACTGCGGGTCCCAGAAGTATGAAAACTGGATGGCTTGTAAAATAGTCACCCACGCCCATAGTGTTATCTCTGTATGCCTGAATCAGCCAGAGCCTTCAGAAGCCACAACAACTACTTTTGCATTGTCGTCTCAGCATTCCCCTTCTCATAAAAGAAAACACCGGCTGCGTAATGGAATGAAAAGTCTCCCGCCAATTCCATCATCATCCCATACTCTCAGTGAATTCATGCCCCTGGAGATGGAGATCCCTCCCAGAATCCATCCAGTAGTGAATGACTCTTTGAGTCACAGTCAAGGGTACGCCTTGGTTAATACCATAGAGCTGGTGAATCCTTATATGATTCTGGATGATGAGGAGCGCCAGGAAAATCCTCCTTACGTCCCTAGCCATTATCAGCATCGACGGAGCTGTGAAAATATGGGCCGTTAGAGTGCCTCGATCAGTACTTCTAGATAGGATGTGCACACGACTGAAATCAGGCAGTATGCCCAGTATAGAGCTCAGTATACACAGCCTTCTCATCTGGTGACATCAGGTCATCCTTCATCAACGTTCATGTTGTTGGATCAGGAAGAGCCTCCTTGACCATGTTGTGACCAGCCATTCTTTGATATAGGCTGGTCTTAGTTATCTGGCCCCCATCTAGTAGTCACTCCATAGGCTTTAACTAGTGAGCAGCAGGATATTCCTAGCACTAGTCAGTCGTCGGCCCAGTCGGCAGGGCCCACCATACCTCCTGTCATAGAGTGACCTTCTGTAAGCAGAATTTCACGCCTAACATGAAAGTATGATGTTCTCAAACATCTTTCTAGAATTCTAGAAAATCTACCCATCCTGGAGGCCCTTTTCCTGTCATTAGATATGCATGAGGCCCTCACCGAGGCTTTAAGAAGCCCCCTCCAGTTTGAGATGGAGATACCAGCCGTAGAAGCCTTTCATGCTGAGGTAGTCAAGAATTATGAATGCTTGGAAATCATCTTGTTCTCTAGAGAAGATGAAGGCTCTCCCATATAGGGGAACATTCTCCCACTGTACATAACCGGCTAGTTTAATGGCTAAGAGGTTTATTACTGTCTTGTCGACACGGGATCTGGAATCAACCTAATCCCGACTCAAACACCGTGAAAACTGGTATTGTACGAGGATGATCTAAGTCCCTCTAACCTAAGGATCCAAGGTTATGATAGGACAGATTAGACACCGGTCGGAAAGATCCATTTGAAGACCCAATTCTGTGGTCTAATTGCCAGCACCGAGTTTATGGTTGTCTCCCAGGACACCGCCTATAATGCGTTGATGGGTAGGCCGTGTCTCCACCTGTATGTAACGGTTCCTTCATCATATCACTAGTGCCTTAAGTACTCACTTAATGTTCAAGTGGGTGTGATTCAAGGTGACACATCCCCGTTTTCCTCTTTTGAAGCCCTCTATATAGATGTCGACTACTACAAGAGCAAGGATAAGCAGATTCAGACTAATGAGATCGAGCATGCTACGGTTACGACCGACCCATGGGTAGATCTAGATGATGCATAAATATTTATAGTACATCAATTGGAGGCTACAACTTCAGACATGGGACAATGATTAATTGTTCATTGAACGAGGGGGAGGACATTCCCAAGTCTATGTGATGCCAGAAGGTTACCTCAAACTCCTACAAAAACTAGGCTCAGGTGATCCTAGAGCCTCCTACTCCCATAAGGTATCGGGATGTCCACCCCATGGCAATGATAATACTTCATAATTGCTTGTTTTTCCAGTCCAGAATTAATTGGATCAAGACGACGTGCCACTATTTCTTTGATATTATCAAGCGTGGCCCCTTGGGCCGAAGACCATAAGGGATTAGATCAACAACCTTCATCACTATGGTTGCGGAAGCACAAGAGTTCCCTGATGCAGTGTCCACTACCACTTAGGCTGGTACCAGCCTCCAATCGAGAGATTCTGACTTAGAGGAATATCCTACCACTGAGGATCCCCCCTTAATAAGTGAAGAAGAGGATTTAGAGGATTCTCCCTCTGCCTTTAAAGACGGCATCTCCACCACAGATGATGAGTTGGTACAGGTGAACCTCGATAGCGAGGCAGACCCGAAACCCACAATGATCAATGCCTACATGCCCCTCAAAGAAAAAAATAAGTACATATAATTCCTTAAACAACACCATGATGTATTTTCCTGGAGTTATGATGAGATTCTAGGACTAGATCCTCAGGTAGCAGTCCACCGCCTCGGTCTCCTAGCAAATCATCGTGGGTTCAAGAAGTCTCTCAAAAAAATGCACCGTTCTCATAGTTCCATGGTTGAGGCAGAAGTTGATAAGATCATCAAAGACAATTTTGTTAATGAGGTCCATTACCCCAAGTGTATGTCCAACATTTTTCCATTAAGGAAGAATAACAGATAGACTAGGGTCTGCATCGACTTCTAGGCTCTCAACCATCACTGTCCAAAGGATGATTTTCCCCTTCCTGTGACATAATTGTTGATCGAAACTAATGATGGGTTCCAATCCCTCTCCTTCATGGATGGTTACTTTGGGTATAAAAAGATCCAAATGTTCCCCAAGGATGAGAAGTCTACAACCTTTAGGGTACCAAAAGGTACTTTCTATTACCAAGTCATGCCCTTCGGTTTAAAGAATGCGGGTGCCACCTATCAGCGGTCTATGCATCATATATTTAAGCCAATCCTCTGAATGTTGGTGGAATGTTACATGGATGACTTGGTGGTCAAATCTCACCAGTGTTAGAACCATCTCAAGGACCTTGAGAAAGCGTTCGACTTCCTCCATTCCCGTCACCTAAAGATGAACCCATTGAAGTGTGCCTTCAGGGTCACCTCTGGAAAGTTTCTCGGATTCATTATCAGATATAGGGGCATTGAGATCGACCTAGAGAAGATCAAGGCCATCATCCAGATGTCTCCCATGAGAAACATTCGGGATATTTGAGGCTTCCAAGGCCACTTATCCTACATATGTCGATTCATCACGAATTTGGCCGACAAGTGTAATCTCTTTTCTTGGATCATGAAGAAAGGCACTGTATATGAGTGGTACAAAGAGTGTTAGACTGATTTTGAGGAAATCAATAAGTATCTTACCTATCCTCCGGTGTTAATTCCACCCGTCTTCAGAAAGATGATGGTCCTTCATGTGACCGCCCTGGAGAGATCTCTTAGCACCCTTCTCACCCAGAAGAACAACGAGGGAACAAAGAATAGCCTCTAATACCTTAGCTGCATGATCCTCTATACGGAGACCAGATAATCCTCTATAGAGAAGAGATTCCTTGCGATAATATTTGCATTAAAGAATTTGTGATATTACTTGCAGCACCACGAGGTACAACTGGTATCCCGAGTAGATCCGCTGAAGTACATCCTGAACCACCCCATGTTTACAGGTTGTAAGGCTCAGTGGTAAGTGATTCTACAGTATTTTGACATTAGGTTTTTCCCTCATAAGGCTATTAAGGGGAAAGAGTTGGCAGAATTATTTGCTGCCCATCCATCACCTGCGGACCAGTCCCCTGGACCTTGATTTTCCTGATGAGACAATCATCTCAGTAGACCAAGCTATCCCATGTTGGAAAATGCACTTCGATAGTGCTTTCCAGAGCTCCACCAGTAGAAGGCTAAATGAACCTTGGATCAACAGAGTAGGCTTGGGTATCATCTTCATTACCCCAACACAAGTTGTTCTACCGTACTCATTCCTATTGTCAGAAGGATGCACCAACAATGAGGCAGAGTATTAGGCTCTCATTACGGGACTAGAGTTGGCCCTCGAGATAGATGTTCCCTATTTTCAGGTGAAAGGGGACTCTGAACTGGTCATAAAGTATATCAACGGTGACTATGTCATTATAAAGCCATAGCTCATTCCATTGTTGGAACAAAATCTCTAACTAATGGCCCAATTCCCATCTCGGCCAGAATTTACTCATGTCACTCGATCTTAGAACAGTCAAGCTGATGCCCTGGCCAGCCTAGCTATATCACTTGCAGAGCCCAAACAAGATGATCTAATTATTCACATGGCACATTGAAGAGTCATTACTCCTGTCACTCCAAGTGATGATGACAACCTGCAGGTAATCCAACTTACCGCCGACGCCTCCACATCAGGACCCCCAGGTCCCTTGGATGTGGTGATTGAAGTGACTCCCAACTGGAGAACCTACTTTGTTAAGTACCTCCAAAATGGTAATCTACCAGCAGATCAGGCCGAATGCGAGAAAATCTGATGTCGTGCGTTATAGTTCACCCTCTAGGATGACCCTAGTCATGAGAAGATCCTATAAAAGCATGGGTTTCATGGGTTCCTCCTCTATTGCATTCAAGGAGTCGATACTTCTCAAGTCATATAGGAAGTTCATGTCAGTTCCTGCAGGGATCATTAGAAGGGGATGAATCTATCTCACCATATCCAGATACTGGGGTATTTTTGGCTCTCCATGATCCATGACTACATCAAGTTCACTAAAAGGTGCCATACGTACCAAATTCATGCTAACTTCATCCATCAGCCACCGGATCCTCTCCACTCCACCAATTACTCTTAGCCATTTGTGGTATGGGGACTCGATGTTGTGGGACCATATCCACCAGCGAAAGCTCACCAGTGTAGATTCATCCTGATGGCTACATATTTCTTCTCCAAGTGGGAAGAGGCAGTTCCACTCAAAGAGGTCAAGGCTTGTTCCATCGTTGAATTTGTGATCTCTAACACCATCTACCGATTTTGAGTCCCTCACGTTGTCCTCACCAATAATGGCATGAACTTACAAGAATCTGAGTTGAATAAATTTTACACTAAGTACAACATCCGTTCTAACCATACGTCCTGCTATCATGTGAGAGAAAATGGACAGATCGAGGCATTCAACAAAACCCTCTCTATCATTTTGCAGAAAATGGTTGTTTAGAATAAGATTTGGATGGAAAAGCTCCCCAATTCCCTATGGGATTATCATACAATGACTTGTAATTCCACCCAGGTGACCCCATATTCCCTGGTGTACATAACATAGGTTTTCATGCCCATCAAGATTCAATTGCCCTCACTGTGCACAGATTTCTATAATCAACAAGCACTAGATGAAGTAGCTAAAATCTATCTGGTTGAGTTGGAAGCACTGGATGAGAACATGCTACGTGGCCTGCAAAATATAGAAAGGCATCAAAACAAGATAGCTAGAGATTTCAATAAGAAAGATCACCTTCGCTCCTTCTTTAAAGGTGACTTGGTATTGGCCCTGAGGGCACCAATGATACCTGGCAGGAAACCACCCAAGTTGGACCCCAAATGGGAAGTACCTTACATCATTCACAAGGTTTACTCTAATGGTTCATACTCACTGGTTACCATGGATGGTGAGCGTATAAATCCTCCCACCAATGCCAATTTACTCAATAAATACTTTTCTTGAGTCCCCTGGTCCTACATGACCTTAAACTGAATGGTCCTACATAACCTTAAACTGACTGGTCCTACATGTCCTTAAAATGGTTGGTCCTACATGACCTTAAACTGACTGGTTCTACAAGACCTTAAACTGACTGGTTCTACCTAACCTTAAACTAAGTGGTCTTACATGACCTTAAACTAACTGTTCCTACATGACCATAAACTGACTGGTTCTACATGACTTTAAACTAACTGGTCCTATATGACCTTAAACTGAATGGTCCTACATGACCTTAAACTAAACGATCCTACATGACCCCAAACTGCGTAATGGTCCCACACGACCCTAAACTGAATTAAGGTGCTACATGACTTTAAACTGTCCGATCCTACATGAACTTAAACTGTGAAATGTACCGCATGACATTAAACTATGTGTCATCCTGCAAGATGTTAAACTACATCTTAAAGAACTATGTGTGGCTTGATTCAAATCCTTGTGGGATACGTAAGAATTCTTAGATGCCTCATCCTGAGTCTATCCCCATGCTTTTCTCATTTGGGTACCCCTCCTGGGTGTAGATCCTATTAGATACCAGGATAGACAGAGGAAGCTGATGGGATAAGAAATTTAAAAAAAATCGCATCCACGGAGAAACGTTACGATGTCGACTCTGGTGAGCTATCCCGGTACGGTCTGAGGACCACACACGGATTTGATAGAGCACAAAAATAAAAATGAACAAGTACCTTGTTCAGCTCTGATGTGCGCAAGTGCATCGCTGGTTTCCAGTGACCGTCGTTCGAAGACTCCAATGTCGAAGTCCTCTAGATCATCCACACATGCCCTTGGAATCTGCACACACGTCATTCATTGGAATTTGGGTGCTTGCATGGCACACCAATGATCTCCTTGATGCAGCGGTGATCACCGCAAGTCAAGGAACTTTGATCCACGAAGGAAGTTCTTGAAGTTATTACTTGATTGATAAGATCTCTCTCTAAAATCTAGGAGGAGAGAGAGGGTCTCAAAATTGATACATGAATAGTTGAAAGGGGAGAGCCTCTCTCTTACTTATATAGGGGATATCTAAAATACCGGGTATGGGTTCTCGGACCCCATGTAATAAATATCCTCTGTATAAGTTTTATAAATATTTATTTTTTTCAAATAAAATTATTCCATAAATAATATTTGTAATTTTATCACTAACTAATATATATATATAAAATATATATTTCCTAATAAACTAGAGTCTATAACTCGAATCACTTCTCCTGAAAATATTAAACGAACCCTGGATACTTAAATCCGATCAAATAATATTTTATCTTTGTATTTACTAATCACTTGTAAATACATGTTATAAATAAATTCAACATATTATTCCAAACTTGAATAATTAAAGCATTTATTTATTTCTTGGTGATACATAGAACTTGGATAGCACTCAGACCCTTTGGCGGGGCCCACCAAGTTCTATATTCCTATTCAAATAATATGGAAGATTCTCAAAACACTATTGTGTGTGACCCTCTAGGCCCTTACCTCAATAGAAATGAATAATATCCACCGACCAAGAGTGGGGTCTATTAACCCATCGAGGCCCCAATATAGGTAATGTCAGAGCAACGACTACCTTCCTACGAACATAGTCTGTGTAATATAATCTCTTCATCATCGATATCCCAATAATGCAGAATGTACATTAGTGTCATCATTATTTATCTTGATTTATTTTATTTGTTGATTTGTCTGGACAGTCAAACCTTCCACAACCATGGCCATGGATTTAATGAAGGTGCAACCATCCTAATCAACTAGGACCAAGATATATCTTCCTGAACTCAGAAGCGACAAATAATTTCTTGATCATTAAATCAATTCCATGCCATTAATGACTTACCCAATACAAACTACCTCGTTATGAATTTATCTCCATGGTTTTCACCTTGATTTAAATGTATGCAATTAAATGAAATTCATTGATAACAATCTCAAGTCTAGAGACCATTAAACATGTCCATAGATAGGAATGACCAATGAAACCTGAAACATGTGGTGTTCCTATTATGTGGGTTTGTCCTTATGATCTCAACTACTAGAGATCATCAAGTGTGAACTTCATGAGATGAAGTCTCAATGATTATGATCCCCCAGCACCTGATGGTCACACATCATCTGTCCTTTTAGAATGATGTAACTAGAATATAGGAAATTACTTTAAGATTACTATCATGGTGTATTAGGGTTCTCATTATAGATCGGGATCTGTTATACCCCCTTGATACGACATGTAATCTAAGGAAATTTATATAACAAAGTGGATGCAGAAGTATCTATACTATTACGGAAAGAAAAACACATGTATTATAACAAACTACATACATTTAGTGGTAATCAGAGTACAATACAATTTGGGTCTAGGGCACCCACTTTCAATACTCCCACTTACACTAGAGCCAAATGCTAACGGGTTTTAATCCACTAGCTCTCACATGAGTATCATGCTTCTATTGAAAAATGGATTTATTCAGGGGGTCTACCACGTTGTCCTCTATGGATACTCTACTGACTATCACTTCACCTATTTGAGTAAAATCCCTCAAGAGATGAAACTTCTGAAGAATATGCTTTTTCCTCTGGTGAGACCTGGGCTCCTTGGAAAGAACCATTGCAACAATATTATCGTAATATACTGAAACAGGGTCTGCACTGCTAGGCACAACACCAATTTCCAAGATAAAATTGTGTATCCAGACTACTTCCTTTGTTGCATATAAAGATACAATATATTTGGACTCTGCTGTAGAATCGACAACCATAGCTTACTTCGAGCTTCTCCAGCTCACTGCACCACCATTTAGGAAAAAGATGTAGCATGACTGCAATTTCATATCATCATGATCTATCTAGAAACTAGCATCAGTGTATCCCCTCAAAACTAGTTCCTCATCTCCTCCATACATCAGGAACATATCCTTAGTATGCCTCAAGTACTTTAGGATTGTTTTAACAGCTATCCAATGCAGCTCTCCTGGATTGGCTTGATATCTACCCACCATGCTTAAAGCAACGGTGACATCAAACCTAGTACATAGCATGACATACATGATAGAACCCACTGCCGAGGCATAAGAGACTCTACTCATTAGGTCAATTCCCTCATGTGTTTGAGGACACATTTTCTTGGAGATATTTATACCATGTGACATAGGTAACAATCCTCTCTTGGATTGTTCTATATTTACCTTTTAAGTACCTTGTCAATATATGTACTTTGACTTAGCCCAATTATCCTTTGAGATCTATCTTGATAGATCTTGATCCCTAGAATGTAGGCTGCTTCACCTAATTCTTTCATAGAGAAGCATTTATTTAACCAAGTCTTAACTGACTATAAGACTTGCAGCTCATTTAATATAATTAATATGTCATCAACATATAACACTAGGAAAACAGTGGCATTACCTTCAACATTTTTATAGAAACAAGTCTCTCTTTCATTTTTGAAAAAACCAAAATATCTTATGGCCTCATCAAAACTAACATTCCATGATCTTTATGCCTTCTTCAATCCATAAACGGATCTCTACATCTTTCATACTTTATTGGCATTCTTTGACTTAACAAACCCTTCGGGTTGAGTCATATAGAAGTCTTCAACCAACATCCCATTTAGAAAAGCGGTTTTGACATCCATTTTCCAAATTTCATAATCATAAAAGGCTGCTATTGCAAGCAGTATTATGATGGATTTAAGCATTGATACTGGTGAGAAGGTTTCATCATAGTCAATGCCTTGAAATTTCTTGAAACCCTTTGCAACTGATCTTGCTTTAAAGGTATTAACCTCACCATCCATGTCCATCTTCTTCTTGAATACCTATTTGCATCCAATGGGCTTTACATCAGATGGAGGGTCTACCAAAATCCAAACTTGATTTTGGCACATGGACTCCATTTCAGAATTCATGGCTTCTTTCCATTTATTAGCTTCTTTACCTTATATTACTTCCTTGTAGGTTAGAGGTTCATCATCCTCAAGGACTAATGTGTCAACTAACTTAGTGACAAGAAAACCATAACGCTTTTCTATTATCTAAACTCCCGCGTAGACCTACGCAGTATCTATGTCTCAGGAACAACTTCTTCTTCCACTTGTTCTTGTGGAGATTGTTCCTCTACCAACTCTTGTGCATCTGGAGCATTAAATTCATCGAAGTCAATATTTATTCCACTATTTCCAATAGAAATGTGTTCCCTTTCTAAATATGTGGCTTATCTTGCCACAATGACTTTTCTATCTAAAGGGTTATATAGGTAATATCCTCTGGTTTCCCTAGGATAGCCTATAAAGATGCACTTAGTGCTTCTGGATGCTAATCTGTCACTTGGTAATGTCTTGAAAATGCCTCTCACCACCATGCACGTATGTGTGTTAGACTGAGTTTGTTTACATACCATAACTGATATGGAATCCCATCTGTAGCTTTATTTGGTACTCAGTTAAGGGTATATGCTACTCTCTGCAGGGCGTATCCCCAAAAGGATAATGGAAGAGTTGCATGACCCATCATTGATCTGACCATGTCAAGATAGGTCTTATTCCTCCTTTCACTAACACCCTTACATTGTAGTGTATAAGGAGGAGTGAGTTGGGATACTATTCCACACTCCTTCAAGTGATCAATGAAATCTTATTTAAGATATTCTCCACCTCATTCTGAGCAGAGTGATTTTATCTTCTTACCAATTTGGTTTTCTACTTCATTTTGTTATTCCTTAAAAATACAAAAAGAATATGACTTATACTGCATTAAGTAGATATATCCATACCAACTATAGTCATCAGTAAAAGTAATGAAGTATAAACCCCCCCATTTCCTCTACTATAAATGGACCACATAAATTAGTATTTATTAATTCTAGTACTATATTGGCTCTTTATCCCTTTCCTAAGAAAGGTGCTTTTATCATCTTTCCTTGTAAAATAGATTGACATACATCAAAGGGTTCTAACTGTACCAAGTCTAGATACCCTTCTTGATGTAATCTTTGTAATCACTTCTCATTTACATGACCAAGACTGAAGTGCCATAGGCAGGTGATATATAAGTCATGTTGGCTATTTTTTTCATTGATTTCCATTACGGGGTTATCTAGTTCCAACATATATAAACCATTGTTAAGATGTGCCATACCATAACATATGTTATCCCTATAAAAGAGACAAAATTTATTTCCAAACTTGAAATAAAAACCCATAGTGTCTAGACTCGACAGAGAGATAATGTATCTGGTAACAGAAGGTACATAGTAGCAATTGTTCAAAACTAGAACTAAACTAGTTGGCAAGGTTAAGTGATAGTCTCCCACTTCCAAGGCTACTAGATTTGCACAATTTGCAGCTTGGAGATCCACTTGACCTTTTTCAATCTTCTTGAACCAACTTAGTTCCTGTATATGAATACAAATGTGTGAACCACATGATGTTTCCAATAACCAACTTGTAGATAAAGATAGATTGCATTCAATGACTAAAATACCTGATGTAGAAGCATCGATTTTCTTCTTCTTCCCTTCTCTACAATTCTTTTTCTAGTGGCCTTTCTTTCCATATCCAAAGTAGATAGCTTCCTGCTCATTACTTTGCCTCTGAATCTTTGGTTTCTTTGTAGGATGATGCATTGGTGTCTTTGGCCTTGACTTGGCCTTAGACCCCTTAGCCTTTCCTTTTTTTGTTCACCATAAGGATAGATGAATTGGTATTTTTCATATCCTTATCAGCTTGGTGAACTAAATCCAAAAGGTCCGGGAGTGACTTTTTCATATCATTCATGTTATAATTGACAATAAAAGTTGAGAAGCTTGATGGTAAAGAAGAAAAAATGAGATCCACTAATAGTTATTGGTTCATTTTGAACCCAAGGGATTCAAGCCTCTCAATATACCCAATCATCTTGAGTACATGAGGATTGACTTGGCGCCCTTGTTCTAGCTTGCACTTATAAAGAGCATTTGAAATATCATATCTTTCATGTTTGGCCCTCTCCTGATATAATTCTTAGAGATGTGAAAGCATCTTGTAGGCATCCTCATCCTCATGCATTTGTTTTTCAATTGGATGGACATGGATGACAACATGATGCATTGTACATCAAGCGCATCGACTACATGCTTTCTCCATTTATCTTTCTCTACCTTGCTTTCTCCCTAAGGAGGCTCAGCAGGAATATGGGATTCTAGCACATATAACTTCTTTTCTTGGCATAATACTATGTGCAAGTGCCTATACCACTCCTGGAAGTTATTACCAGTCAGAATATTTTCTTTATCTAGTATTGATCGCAGTGATAAAGTACTTGTGGTGTTGGTGATTTCCATCTTAAATCTACATCAGATAAATATTTAGCAGTTAGTAATTTGTCTCGATTACCTTTTTGAAATTTATAATTAATAAATTATTTTATCATTTTGATGTCTCCCACTATTTTATAAAACCTTAATAGCCCACACTATTAGATTCATAATATTATTTCTCTTGAGTATTATAGTGGAAAGGATCCTCAAAACCTCCCTCATATTCTAGAATATATGGCTACACCACTACTTGAAGGGTTTCAAGGTAGGAACTAGGCTAGCCAACCACTTGTCTTGCAGTTCCTTCTGTTGTTGAGTAAATTCCCAACTTTTGGAATTCAAACTTTATTCCTTCAACCTATTGCCTCTACAGTGATAGAAAGTTAGCAAAGGATAATCCTTGAATACTCACTTTAGTTAAGTCAACCCAATTCTCTCATGAAAATGCCCTGGTAGTAAGAGGAACTCTCAACTATGACTGAAGAGCACCCCAAACAGCCGGTTTTGTTTAGATGTGAGAAATGGAAGGCATTTGGACTTAATATCTCTTTGAGGGATTTTTTAATATTTATTGATGAATAATCCTTTTCTATCTATATGTTCAAACTATATTGTCGCACTCATGATTAAACATGCAATATAAATATATTCATCAATTCCTGATTCATTTTTATCTTGTTTATTATTATATGTGATCAAACAATAATCATGCACTCGCATAAAATAATAAACTATGCATAAATTAAATCATGCAATCCGACTGGTCTTGAGCATTCTATAAAGATCGATCCATAACGAATAAATCTTGACCTAGGGGCATCCATACCTAAGTCGAGACTTGACTCACATCACGGCTAGCCCAGTGCAATGCACTCGACTCCCATATAGATTACTACCTTGACTTGGAGGGGTCTGCATCTCGGTTCATCATCGATTAATTACAAATATACTCCCATGAAGGCGAGGGGAACTGGGGTACAAAATATAGCTTGTGCATTGGACTCGCAGGCCCTTATACATATTTGAATTAAAAGTATGATTCACAGACCTTCATTTATCTAATTAATTATTACAATCATCACACGCATTGAATAAATAAATAATTAAATAAATAAACACCAGACATGTATAGTTCAGTCACTTGCTTAAGACTAGTCAATAAATATAAAGCGTGACTAAAATTAAACTGCAGTGAAATTTAAATAGTACGAGGGGGCCTTATATATTAAATGAATTTAAATAAATTCAATTAATTTATTTTTATTAATTCTAACTATTTAATTTAATTTCAATTCCAAAATTAAATTAAACCATCAATTTAATTTAACTATAAAATTAAATTAAACTATTAATTTAATTTTAATTCTAATTAAATTAATGTTTTAGATTAAATTAAATTTAAACCCCAAACTAATTATAATTAATTTAATTTAAAAAACTAAATTAATAAAAATTAATTTAAAACAGGTTTACCTCTAGCCGGGGAGGAGTCTGATAGGACTACGAACTGCTGTGATATGTTGTCCTGGAGCAGATCCAAATCACGGCATAACCGCAGCGTGACCGGGGCGTGACCGCGGCGTGACCGCGGCATGACCTCGGTGTGACGACGACATGATGGCCCGGTCCAGTGACACTCGCAGGGCAACAACTTCTAGCCAACAATGAAGGGAGTGGGAGGAGACAGGGAAACATTCTAGCCAGCCGCAAAGGTGGCAGACCACTACTCCAGCTAGCCATAGGGGCGGCGGCCCGGTCCGGTGCAGCCTAGACTGACAGTGGCCTGGATCGATGATAGGAGAACCGAAGGCGGTCTGGTCGGGGTGGTAGCAGGGAGCAGTGCAGGGTGGCAGTTTGAGCAGGGTGGCGCGGACCGGGGCAGCGCGACCAGGCAGAGGGGCGGATCAGGGCGGCGGTCCGGCGGGCTAGCATGCCGCTTAGGGTTTTCATCTTGTGTAGAGGTGCGCCACGTGAATAACGAGAAAACCCATTTGGGTCTTCTATTTTATTTTATTTTTTTAATTTTTTCCTTAGACTAAAAAAAGACACATCCCCTTTCCCTTTTATTTTTCTTAAATTAAATGTGTATAAGACCCCAAAATGGGTCTTGGTCTCCCTTTTTTTTATTTTAAAAAAATACTTGACCCCAAAATGGGTCTTGGTATCCCTTTTTTTTAATTTTTTAAAAAGGAAAACTTGACCCCAAGTCTTTAAAAATATTTTTTTTGGAAAAATAAAATATATTATTTTATAATATCATTTTATATATCTCTTAAAATTAAAATTACCGGATTATTTTTGGCTACCGAATTCTGGCCAAAGTGTGTCCAGATTTCGATAATTTTTGAAGAACACATTAATGAAATTAAAACATGTTCTTATCAAAAATTTAATCCGAATAAAAATTAAACCGACAAGTCGATCCAGTTAATTTTCGTTTCAAATGGACATAACTTGGCAATTCAAAAATGGATCAACGTGCGGTTGGTTGCGTTGGAACCAATTTAATCTCAGTACTCAAATTTTATGCAATTTAATTTTTTTTCCTTTGACTCTGAAAAATCACACGCTCCTATGATACCACTATTGGGTACCGGGATGGACAGCGGAAGCCGATGAGCCGGGAAATTAAAAAAAAATCTGCATCACTAGAGTAATGATATGACGTCGACTCTGGTGAGCTATCCTGGTACGGTCTAAGAACCACACGTATATTTGAAAGAGCACAAAAATAAAAATGAACAAGTACCTTGTTCAGATCTGACATGTGCAAGTGCATCACTGGTTGCCGGTGACCGTCACTCAAAGACTCCAACATCGAAGTCCTCTAGATCGTGCACACACACCTTTCGAATATGCATGCGCGTCATTCGTTGGAATCCAGGTGCTAGAACGACACACCAAAGATCTCTTCGACGCAGTGGTGATCACCGCAAGGCAAGGAACTTCGATCCATAAAAGAAGTTCTTGAAGTTCTTCCTTTCTTGAGATGATCTCTCTCTAGAATCCAGGAGGAGAGAGAGGCTCTCAAAATTTATACATGAATAGTTTCAAGGGGATAGCCTCTCTCTTACTTATATAGGGGATATCTAAAATACCCAGTATGGGTTCCCAGACCCCGTGTAATAAATATCCTCCATACAAGTTTTATAAATATTTATTTATGTCAAATAAAATTATTCCATAAATAATATTTATAATATTTTCACTAACTGAAATATATATTAAATATATATTTCATGATAAACTAGAGTCTATAACTCGGCTAAATTCTCTTGAAAATATTAAACAAACCCTGGATATTTAAATACGTTCGAATAATATTTAATCTTTGTATTTACTAATCACTTGTAAATACATGTTATTAATAAATTCAACATATTATTCCAAACTTGAATAATTAAAAAATTTATTTATTTTTTGGTGATCCATAGAACTTGGATAGTACTCGGACCCTTTGGCGGGGCCCACCAAGTTCTATATTCCTATTCACGGAATATGGAAGATTCTCAAAGTGATATTGTGTGTGACCCTCTAGGCCCTTAACTCAATAGCAGTGAATAATATCTACTGACCAAGAGCGGGGTCTAGCAACCCATCGAGGCCCCTATAGAGATAAGGTAAAATCAGAGCAACGAATTCCTTCCAAAAAACATGGTCTGTGTAATATATCCTCTTATTCATCGATATCTCAATAAAGAAAAATGAACAATAGTGTCATCATTCTTTATCTTGATTTATTTTATTTGTCGATTTGTCCGGATAGTCTTACCTTCCACTACCATGGCCAGGGATTTAATGAAGGTGAAACCATCCTAATCAACCAGGCCTGAGATATCTCTTCCTGAACTCAGAAGCAACAAATACTTTCTCGATCATTTAATCAATGAAATGCCATTAATGACGTACCTGATAAAAACTACCTCACTATGAATTTATCGCCATGGTTTTCGCCTAACATAAAATGTACATAATTAAATAACATTCATTGATAATGATCTCATGTATGGAGACCATTACACATGTCTGTAGATAGGAATGACCAATGACACCTGAAACATGTGGTGTTCCTATTATGCGGGTCTGTCCTCATGATCTCAACTACTAGAGATCATAAAGTGTGAACTTCATGAGATGAAGTCTCAATGATTATGATCCCCCAACACTTGATGGTCACACATCATCTGTCTCTTTTCAGAATGATGTAACTAGATCATAGGACATTACTTTTAGATTTCTGTCATGGTATCTCAGGGTTTTCATTATATCCTGGGATCTACTATACCCCCTTGATATGACATGTAATCTAAGGAAATTTCCATAAACAAAGTGGATACATAAGTATCTACACTATTATGGAAATAAAAACACATGTATTATAACAAACTGAATACATGTAGTGGTAATAAAAGTACAATACAATTTGGGTCCAGGGCACCCACTTTCAACAGATCACTTGGGGGATCTCATGTGACACAACCCAAGCTTCTTTGGCCCCACTTGTGGAAGATTACGAAGGTCACGCCATGTGCCCCTACTCGTTCTTCTAATCCTCCCACATCCTTACCACATGAAATTAAACTGCACGAACCTTTCAGAACTACGTATGGCTTGATTCCCATCCTCATGGGATACGTAAGACCGCCTGAAAATTTCATCCGTAGGCTCAACCCCAAACTTTGGGACCTCCCATTGGGATAAAACACATGGTGCGGCACAGGATTTTTCCCTCATTCACATCAAGTTCATCATGACCATACCATCTTACACAATGTGGATGATGTGTTTAGAACCTGGTCAACAACTATCCTTTGTTGTTTTCACCACCCCCATATGTCCCAAACCTGGAGTGTAGTGGTTCATTCTGCCCCACCATCTCTCTAAACCTTGGTCTGCCTCGAGCAAGAGTGTAATTACAGCTGTTAGACCCTTATGTGATGGAGAGGGACTAGTTCTGATCCTTGTTTCCCACATAGATAATTGCTCATATAGGCTTAGGAGCTATGATGAGGCAATGCCCGCATGAGAGGTCATATGGATACAGTTGGATGGGGTGCCCAACCATTGGTCCTTCGACCCATTCACCCCCTATCCTAAGTTCTCATTTGGGATTTAATAGTGTGGTGTGGGATTATGTCCTCATTCATGTTGGGATATTTCTCCACACCACACACATCCCCTTGAGACATCCATCCCTTCATTTATCATCTGTCCTGTGAGCACCATCCCTTCCATAATTCATGAGTCCCATCATTTGGGTTTCCATCACCTTATATATCCAAAAGGACCCCTGGATGGAATGGATGCTCAGACCAAGGGCTCTCCTACCATTGCAGGATAATGTCCTTGAGGATTGTGAGCGAAAAATTGATACAAGTCCCGTGTTGTGAATATGGTCAACGATTGACGCTCAATTTTTTTCCCTGAACTCTAGCCACACAAGGGTGTATACTGTGTTGAAAACATGATCAACAGTTATCCTCTATCATATTTTCCACTTTGTGGTCTTCCATAGGCACGATAATTCACCCTCTCTGTCCCATGAATATGACATTAAACTTGGCATCTCTGGTCCGAGCTCTATGACCTTAAACTAAGATCACCATCGTCCTTACTGCAAGACATTAAACTGCAAGCTAGCTGTGACATTATTCCCATGGCCCAGCCTCAGGTCCCTCAGCCTTCTCGTACCCTTAGCCCGAGTTATCACTTAGGATTGTATAGTGTGGTGTGGTATTATATCCTCATTCATGTTGGGTTACTCATCGTGTCGTACACATCCCTCATTGGGGTATCTTGCCCTTATTTGCATAATCATTTTCTTTAGAACTACATGTGGCTTGATTCCCATATTCATGGGATATGTAGGACCGGTCGAATGTTTAGTCTTTGGGTACAAAACCATCTCTTAGAAACCTCCCTATCATCTTGCCCCCTTGGCCTTCTTTTTCACAAAAAAGGGGTATATGGTATGGTATGAGATTATTTCCTCATTAACGTCGAGTTTATAACAATCATTCCACATACCTCTCTCTCATAGGAATCCTTTGTTCACCTCTTTGAGTTGACCACCCCTAAGTCGGGTCCCTTGACCCTATTTGGTGATTCACCAATGTGCCCAGGAGTACTCTGGTTTGGAGCCTGGAGTGTCGGGTTCTTCCTGGACATGCTTTCACCCATTTTTCAGGCTTTATGTTTCCCTTCATTTGGGATTCCATTATCTTTCACATCCAAAGGGAACCCCAAATAGCATGGATGGTAGGACTAAGGGATGTCCTACCATTACGGGCCAACGCCCTCGAGGGTCTCAGACACCAAATTGATACAATTCCTACGTTGAGAATATGGTCAGCGGTCGATGCTCATTTGTTGTTCCCATTTTAGGTCACACGATATGGATACTATGTTTCGAACACGATCAACAGTTATCCTCCATTGTCATGCCAACCCCTTCAAGCCTTAAATGTCAGTTACATGATTCACATCATTTTCCACCCCATTGTGTCCAAGTGGGATTTCAACACTCTTGGTACTATCCCTCAGTTCTCATTTTCATGTTAAGAGGGAAATGCCGTGGTAAAGCATCACTCGGGGCTCCGCACCGAATTCCCTTTGTCGTGTATTCTAGGTATTACAAAAACCTATTCCTCCCTTGTTTCCTACACCGAGTTTGACTCACGTGGGCTTAGGTACTGGATTGAGTTTTTTTCTTGCTTGGAAGAGTTTCTCTTCTCCAGTGGTCCGAGCTCTAAGACCTTAAACTAAGATCCCCTTTATACCTCATCTTGTAGAACTACGTCTAGCTTGATTCCCATCCTCATGGGATACATAGCAATGCCCAGAAATCTCATCTTTGGGTCCATCTTAAGTTTCACTAATTTATCTCTTCCATTCTGCCTTTTAGGCCACAACTCTTATAAGACCGTGTGATGTGGTGTGTGAGTGATTATGCCTTTGTTCACATCGGGTTTACAATTGCCGCATCACGTAATCCCCTTCAAGAAGCTAGTGCCTAATTCCTATTGTCCCTCATGCATGATGTTAAACTGTATATTGTCCTGCATGATGTTAAACTGCATGACCCTTTCATAACTATGTATGGCTTGATTCCCATACTCATGGGATACATAGGAACACCCATACATATTGTATTTTGGTCCAGCTCAACTGAGATCTAGTCTCACCTACCCCATATTCTCTAACCTTTTCCGGCCCCCTCTACCTGAGGTTTCTTTCTTGGAATTTCACGCGGAGTGGTATGGGATTATATCCTCATTCATGTCAGGTATGCTTTATCATGCCATACACATTCCCTTTTGAACCTCATCTTTTGTGTATATGTCTAAGCCATTTAACTTTAAACTATGTTTCCTAGTCCCACATGACTTTAAACTGTTGCGTCTATACTGCACAAAGTTAAAATGAATGGTTTTCCCCATCACATGACCCTAAACTGTGACATTATTGTCCTATATACACGAATAAAAACAGAACTACACCGTGATATCCTCACTCGAGGGGACATCATGTTTGATATCGGTCACAAACCCTACCATTTTTTAATGCCTACATACGGTTTGATTCTTGTGGAGATTCCTAGACTTTCTATCCTATATCCATCACTTCACAAAAGCAACAACAAAACACATTCATCTTAAAGGATAAACAAGATCTATCAAATGCTGCTTCTTTAGGTGCGAGGGAAAAACCCGCATGACATTATCATCCTTGGCACTGGTAACTCACCGTGCCACCCTAAGAACTATGTATGTCTTGATTCACATCCTCATGGGGTACGTAGGAATGCCCGATCACTTTTATTCGTGCCCATCCTAACTTTCGTTTTAGTCCCTAAAACTAAAACCTCCCCAAGGAATATATGGTGATATGGACTCTAGGTCCTTATTCACATCAAGCTTCATAATTACCTCACCATGTGTCTCCCGCATTCCCTACCATCTCTGGTCAGAGTTCTATGAACATAAACTAAGATCACTCCGCGTCCTTACTGCAAGATGTTAATATGAACAAAATCTTCCATAACTATGTACGATTTGATTCTAATCCTCATGGGATATGTAGGAACGCCCAGACATATTGTCCTTGGGTCCAGCCCCAAGAATCTAAAATCCTACCCTCTCTCTTTTGGCCCCTATGCCTGAAAACTTTTGAGAGCATGTGGTGTGGTGAGTACCTCTTGGGTCCTCATCCACGTCGGGTTTTGCAACATCCGCACCATGTGACTCCCTTATTGTTTCCCAACCTAGTCCGAGTTCTATGACCCTAAACTATGATCTCTCTATGGGAACTGCATGTCACGTTTGGATACTTTTCTACCTTGCGCATAGTCCATTAAATCACCCCCTTAATAGACCATCCTATAACCATTAATTTGGAAGTGTGCAACCTCAGGACCCTTGTCCTTAGAGGGGGACTCGACTCCTTCTATCTGATACTTCATGTTTTTGTACTCAGATGCATTGCAGCAGTTCCCGAAGTGAGAAATTTTCACAGGGACATTCCTTCGTTCCATGTCCAAGCTTCATGAGCCTGTGATTTGGATCATCATCCTCTTCCATGTCTTAAGGGAATCCCTTTACGACCTGGTCTAATGCCACATTGGCTTACCTACCATCTTGGGCCAACACCCCTGAGGACCTCAGACAAAATTTGCGACATGTCCCGTGTTTCGAACATAGTCAGTGGTCAACCCTCATTTGTCTGTCCCCATTACAGGCTAATGCGAAATGGATACTGTGTTTCAAACACGGTCAATAGTTATCCCCTATCTTCACGCCACCATCATTGTGGTCCAGATCTCGAGCATCATGATTCACACATTTATGCTTCCTAATGTCCAAGTGGAATTATAACATACTCGTCTTTACCCCTTCTCGCATCTTGGTGCGTTATATAGGAAGGTCAACATTATTGGGACGTCATTCACCTAGTGTCCCATTACCCCACCATATGCCTCCCTATTCTAGGAAAGTTCCATCACTACTCCTTGTTTCCCACATTGAGAACAACTCGCGTAGGCTTAGTAGTTCTGGTAGGACGTGTACTGGCGCAGTCATGCCACACAAGCCTTTTATCGTCCCACATGACATAAAATGTGCCCTCAGAACTACGTATGGATTGATTACCATCCTCATGGGGTACATAGGAATGGCTAGGCACGTTGCCTTGGGCCCAACCAAACTTTCAATTTTGGTCCCTTGACCTAAATAACTTCTTCCGGGGATACGTGGTGTGGTGCAGACTCCTTATGTTCTCATTCATGTCGGGTTTACAGCTACTGAACCACATACTCCCCTCCTAGGATCTTACCTTTAACTCTTTGTCCTATCATATGATGTTAAACTGAATGAGCCCACATGTCCTTGACACATTACACTAAACTTCGTTCTACCTTGAACAAGTTCAGGATGCCCCATGTTAGTCATGGGATGTACCAAATCCCTTTCCAGAGAGGATTTCACCTATCAGTGTTGGCCTCCGGCCACTCTGTGATTAAAAAATATGTATGGATTGATTCTCATCCTCATGGGATACATAGGTATGCCCAGGCATTTTGCCTTGGACCCATCCCTAGGGTTATTAACCCTTCTGGCCCCTCATTCCCGATCTGGGTCCAGGAAGTATGACCTTTAAACTATGTGCACCATCCTCACCATACGACATTAAACTACGTGTCTATCGTCCACATTAGTATGACATAAAACTACATGTCATTCTAGGTCCTTACCAGAGAGGTCCTGTTCAGAAGTAGGTATGATCCCTGATCAGACCTATACGCCCACCTATTGTGTCTTCACTATAGTGGTGTGATTTCAAGAGTGTTGGACTCCATTCGAACAACCCATCACGCCACACTCCACGTTTTGCATGCCCTTTATTTAGAACCTCATCTTATTTCATGTCTAAAGGAACCCACTAATAGTATGGATGCTTGGCCTATGGCTCACCTACTAACCTGGGCCAATGTTATGGAAGACTAGCAGATAAAATTTTGAGTCCGACCTTGTGTTTCAAATATGGTCAGAGGCCGACCCTCATATGTTACCCCCATATCAGGCTAATACAATATGGATACTATGTTTCGAACATGATCAATAGTTATCCTTCATTGTCATTCCATCCTCACAATGTTCCAAACTTTAGGTATCATGATTCATATATTCCATTTTCCTATGTTTGGATTAAGTCAAACACCCCTAGAGTTACCCCACTCGTGCACTAGAGAACATTAGGAGGATGTCATGTCGATGTTTCTAAGGTCCTCATTCTCTAATAAAGCATCCCCCTTTTCTTCCTGGAAATCTAGATTGGGTTTTCAAACCCCTGGATGCCTGAATCTTGGTTTTTACTCTTCTATTTGGATGGAATAATAAGGTGGTCATCCATTGTTTCTCACATCAGGCCCGACCCATGTGAGCTTAGGTATTGATCGCAGGAAGCTCCACGAATATGAAAAGAATGCAATAAACCAATACAAATAACAGAATTAATGCATGTAGCCAGCAGAAAATGATCAAAGTATGAAAGTATGTTTGAAGGTTTTCATGTATTACAACACCCAAGGATTGATCCCTCCCATGTATGGGTTGAAACCATCAAAAGAAAGTTGAAGCTCTGCCACCCTTTAGCTTGTGGCGGCTAGGACTCACTATCACTTGCTCAGTTCCTGCTCCTCTCCAACAGTAAGGGGGCATAGTTATCCAATTTCGATCTGGTCCCACTCCTCATTAGTGAGGATAACGGTCATCTCCTCAGAGGATTTCCTCATATGCTCTTCAAAATCCTCCATCTAGGCCCTCAGCCGCGATATAATCTCTAACTACACATTGAGGGAAGTAGGATGTTCATATGTCTGAATGTGCAGCCGCTGAATCTTGTTTTCAACCTTCTGGAGCTTCTTGATGTTTACCAATTTTCTCCTCTGCCAACCCACGCCAAGGCCACAGTCATACTCCCGAATCTTCTCTGCCATGAGATCCCAGACGAGCATCTGGGGACGTTGGGCATTCACCCCTAACACACAGTCCACACAGTTGCAAAATAAGTCTGTCCCTATGGTATATCCATTGTGCTTGAGGGGTTTCATTGATGAAGTACTTGATTAGCTTCCATGACTGGCGATGGACTATCTTGCTATACTCTTCATCAAAGACCATTTTGTCCCAGTCCGTAGGGTTGGTTGGATCATATGAAAGGAAAGACCCCAAGAACTCATCAGTAGGGTCCGCATTTGGTGTCTGATCGGGTATGGAAGGACCGTCCGATCGATCTTTATCATCAGATCCCACTTCAATAAATATAGGCCCAACCCTTCTAACGGTCCCACCTGTGATTTGGAGAGCCTCCACTTGGTCAGTATGGATATCCGCCTCCACGACCACCGACATCCCCCTGGAAAAGGCACCACTAGGAGTACCAATCAACCTCGCCAAGGCAGCCCATGCCATTTGAAGGACTGCACATACCAAAAGGGAATAGATTCCGTTAGCCTGATCAATGAATGGTAGTCATGAATTGTGCGAAGGATACTTACAAAGGTCAAACTCTCAGTCTCGTTCCTGGTTTGTTGCTGTGGGGACCCCAAGACGTGGCCCTCTGTATATTATAGAGAAGTCTGAAAACTCCAGGGGAGCCATCTCGGATGTCCTGGCCCTGCCAGATGCACTAATATTTATAGCAGTAGGCATGGATCCTGAAGTCCCATCATCTACATCCACTAAGGTACGAGAACTAGTTCTGTGTATGAGGTCCTCCTCCGCATTTCAAATGTTAGTGAGAAGTCCAAAATGACCTGGAAGAAAACTTTGAAGAATGGGATTCAGATTTTAACTCAAGGGCCTCTGTAAAGTCTTTAAGATCTTGATCATAATCACCAACTTCACCCTCCTCCAATGGGATCCCTCTACCGGCCTCCTCCCCCTAGGAGGACTCGTCTAATTCTTCCGGAAGAGGGAAGCACTCTCTCAGTTCAGTGGATGACAACTGTGCAAGGGCCGTTCGATCCAGAAACACCTTCACCAAGTCTGTCATTGGATGCGGGGCACCCTAGGAGTGAACAAAGTCCTCCATATCTACTAGATATTTCTCTTCCTCTTCCTGGGAAACTGTAAAGCCGACCCTGATAGGGCCTATCCCCATAAAATCCATCTTGAGATGGTTCAGGTGTTTCCACAGCTCAAACGAGCTGAGTAATTTCTTGTTGACTTCCCAGATATCCCAAGCCTTTGAGAAGACCACATTCAACGACATATCTATGTGGCGCATCCGATTCCCTGGGGCCTGAGTAGTTATTTTGCAAAATCCTCTTGGAGGCCTCTCCTCCAGATAACTCTGATCTTCCGGGACCACCGGGTCCGCTGCCACTGCTGGATCTGTTTCCACTACCTCCACCTCAATCGGTACGGGCCTCATTGCCATGGAAACCCTACCACCATGGGATTTACTTGACGCATTATGACCTCGGCCTCAAGATTGGGCAGACACACCATCACCGACCCAAATAGTTGGATGCTTCAGTATCTCCCCCAGGTTGGCCGCCTCCCAGCTTTTGGCATACTCATTCACCAACCCGAAGATGACGGTGGGCAGAGGTAGGTCATTCCACATCTTCCTATCTTTCCGTGTGAACATGATCCACATATGCCTCATCACACATGTATGTTTATCATGGCACACCCCTAAATATACCTGTGGGTTCATTCGCTGCATACAAAAAAATTGCCTGGAGAATCAGTGCGAGGTGTACGACACGCAGAGAAGCTCACTATCCACTCTTTACACCAAGACTCCACCTCAAAATGAAAAGAGATAGGACCCATTATCTTCTATTTCCTGGACATAATCAGTGAAAGCACTAGTTGGCAGCGAGAACAGATGAAAGTTGAACTCCTCTACCTTCCTGACCCGGTTCAGTACCGAAGAAACAGTCAGCTAGGCTGAAAATCTCCCTACAACATTCAAGATGGATGGGTGGAAGTTCAATCCTGGAGGGGATATGGGGTTCGTATATTCATAGACCCCCCTAATGTGTGCCACTATCCACCCATACAGGAGGTGGAACGACCCACATATCCTCTATGGCCTCTTCCCCTCGCTGATATGCCACAACATCTTGTACAGATTGCTGAGCATCGGGATTCTGACATTGACCCACCCTCCTGTCACCAACATGGACTCCATAATAAATGTGCATAGTCATAAGCCCATGTTCATAACCCTCACCAGCAGGATCCAACCGCAGATGAGAGCTGCAATGAATGTCACCAGCCTGACTACCGATTACTACGCGGTGCTGAAACTAAATCCATTGGTTTTCCACTAGTTTTCCTCCAATAACTGACAGTACGAGTGATCCTTTCCCCGTTGAGCCCCCTTCGGGAAAGTTCGAGGCCTCAATGGAAATTTCCTATTTTTTTGGGAAGTTTAGGAACTGCTTGAACCACAGTCTAAAGTGGACATCTCTCACTACTTCCTTTTCCTCTCCCAGCACCAGCTCCATCAATGCCATCGCTAGCAGCGTCATTTGCTCTGGATCCTCCCACACACCCATAACCAGGAGGAATTCATCATACATCTCCCCCAGTATCGGGACCCCCAAGATCTAATGAACATCCCATAAACTGATGCTGACCTCCCCATGGTGTAAGTGGAAGGTATTGTTCCTCGATGACCACCTAATGAACAAATCCGACATTAGATACTTCGGTTGATAGATATGGAATTGGGAGGCCCAATCCACCTCATAAAAGCCCAATGTCTTCAGATCTGGCCCGAATTCTCTACACGAGGCACCTACCCAGTAGGCCCAGGGCCAACCATCTATGAAGTTGCCACCCTGGAATAGATCCCACTCATCAGACTATCCTTTCCCGGGTTCCTCAGTGCTGCCTTCAAGATTGTACGGTATAGAGGGGGGGGGGGATGTCTCCGGCTGCAATTCCTTCCTGTCAACATTATTCAGATGATTGTACAGACAATCAATAATAAAAGGCTTGAAGTCCTCCCAGGCATGGGCGTCATCCGCCCTGAACCAATGGCGCTGGCATGGAATGCTTCTGAACCAGTAAGCTGGCTCATCCTTACTCACTTCAGGGATGAAGACATCATCCCTTAGCCTAAATCCATACCGAGGAAACCTCTTACACAACGGATAATTCCTTTGTCTTTCTGACAACAACTTCACCAACAAATCATGGTCAGAGTGGCTTCATACCAACTCCCCTAGACCCAAGCTATTCTCCATCTCCTCCCTTCAGGCAACATCTACAAGGACCCCTAACAGCCTCTTGGTGAGCCATTCCATTTTTAATATTTAGACACTTTTCGTTCTAGTTCATGAATCCCTTTCGTAGAGCTCGTTCGTAGAGACCGTTTTTGGAGCTCGATCTCAGCAACGGAATTGTGAAGCATTACACTGACCTTCGAATGCAATCTGCAGAGCGCACCATCGCGGAGTCAAAGACTCGCTGTGCGTCGCAATGCAGAATGCCCGATTCGTGGAGAGAAAGTGTAGATTACATGGATCTTTGCAAATTGAGAGTTCTAAAGGCCAAAAATTAAGATAAGGGAAAGGACAAAAGAGAGGTCATCCCCCTATTTATAGGCGAGGACCCATGGTGCTTCGCGATGCATTTAACCGCGGTGATCTTCACGGAGTGCTAAGCCCCATGTCGCTGCTCCACTTTGAGAACCTCATTCACAAGGAAGCTTCATGGTTGACTGAGGGATTTTGGTGATTGACCCTCAGACTTTGACCCTCACTTTATCCTTGGCTCCCAGTATTTGGGGGGGCATTTGTTGGTGCCGAAATTTGGGACGAACAAGAGAAAACGAAAAGCATTAGGGGTTGTCTCTCAAAGCCTATTTACAGAGCCCCTGGGACCCCATGTCCAGCGCAAAGCTCCCCCTTCGTGAACCTACTATGGAGAAAGGAGGCAGGATGCTCCGCGAACCCCTTTGAAGTTTAAAAACCTATCATGGAGCCATGAGGTGGGATGCTATGCGAACCCCTTTGACATTTGTGAACCCGCCGCAGAGCAAGCTCTGTCTTTGCGTCGAGCGAGCTCTGCTTTGTGGCGCCTCTTTCCTATAAATACTAGGCTCCCCTCAAGCCTAAATGAAAAATCCTCCTACCTTTCGCCTTCTAAGCTCCCACATTGCGAAGAAATTTCTTCTCTACGCACCATGATCTTTTCAAGGTACTTTTACATCATAAAGTGACTTCCCCTTTGCATGAATTACACCCCTCTTAAAAGAGGGATTACCTTTGAGGAGACCATAGGCCTCCACGAAGGAAGGATATCCCCAAAGGGACTCGGGTCTTCACAGAGCACTTGTGCTTCATGAAGTACCCTTTATGCACATATGACCTGCATGCTAAGGCAAGGTCACTGTGCTTCGCGAGGCACATTTATTTGTAATATTATGCTTCATAGGGCACCATTACTTCGTGAGGAATTTCTCCATGAATGCCTTTCAACTTTGTGCAGAACCTTCCATATGAACCTATTCCCTATGCCTCAGCTAGGACATTTCACTTCACGAAGCACACCCCTTCGCGAAGCCCCTCCACTTCATGGAGCACTAGAGCTTCACAAGGATTATACCTATAGATTCCTTTGCTCTGCAACCCCTTTTCTCATGCATCCTTTCAGGTTTACACGAAGAAATTTTAAGGTCCCTTGGGTGGTGCTTCCCATTGCGTTGCTTCCCCTCATACTTCTTCGCATAGGCATGCTAACGATTATTGCTTCTTCTCATATCCACATGAATGTGAGACCCCTATTGGATCACTTCACAACACCCCCTAGTTACAGAATTTCCGGTGCCTTCCCTTCACCAAGGGGTAAAGGGTTCCGGTTAAGTAAGTCCTAGGGGTGCGGAGTGAACCCACCTCATCCGAGCTGTAGGACATTAAACTGCCAAGAACCATCTTCCTCAGCACATGATGTTAAACCGTGACCTCTCCCTATGCATCGTACATGGGGCACCCCACCTTGGACCTTATGAATGCCCACTGGTCTCCACGGGAGTGAAATCATTCCTCACATAAAATGAGATCATCTTTATCAGAGCAACGTCTGTCTGCAGGGAAAGGGAAACCACCTTGGTGTAATCCCCTAGCTTTTCATGAAATAGGTAGCATCCCTGCTCCTCCTCTCTTCGTCGGTGCCAAATACCTCTACCTTTGGGATTTTTCTCCACCAGAACTCCAACCTGGATTAAGTCCCAATCTCCATCCCACTGGGATGCTAACCACACATAAGCCCCTATTTCCTCTTCGGGTTTAGGACCACGCGTAAGCCCCTATTTCCATTTTGGGCCACTAACCATGTGTAAGCCCAATTTAACTTCCCACAGACGCACCTTCTATGATGTGATCATTAGGTCTTTGTTGCCTCTTGTTTCTCACACAGAGCATGACTCACATGGGCTTAGAGTAAACATCTACTATGACATCCTCTTTGGGCAGCCTAGAGTGTAAGCCCTAAACACCCTTACTGAACTACATGGTCTTTGATCCTTTCCAAGGAAAGGTATGTAGGAAGTATCCTTGAGGTTCAAGCCCACTAACCATTGGTCCCGACTATCTTTGCGTAGGCTCACCAACACCCATCCTAAACTATGTGGTCTTTGATCCTTTCCAAGGCAAGGTACGTAGGAAACCTCCCTGAGGTTCAAGTCCACTATCCATTAGTTCCGACCCCCCTTCACGTTGGTTCCCACTCCTTCCTGAACTACGTGGTCTTTGATATTTTCCAAGGAAAGGTAAGTAAGATGCCTCCTTGTGGTTCAAGCCCAATAACCATTGGTTCCGACCCCCTTCACGTCGAACCACCTTCGTCCTGCATGATGTTAAACTGCATGCCCCCTTTTCATCCTGTACGATGATAAACTGCATCCACCATCCCAAACTACATGAGATTTGATACTTTTCCTCTAGACAGGGTATGTAGGAATCCTCTATGAGGTTCAAGCCCATCCAATGGTAAGTCGTTGTGACCCCATCCAACAGTAATCCGTTGTGACCCCATCCAGTAGTAAGACATTGTGCCCCCATTCAAAGGTAAGCTGTTGTCAACCCAAATAGATGGTAGTCCATTGAAGTCCCCAATTGATGGTAATACGTCTTCAGATGAACTATGTGCACTTTGATTCCTTACCACAGGGATATGTAGGAAGCCTCCCTGAGGTTCAAGCCCATTTCTCATGTCTCATTCTGATCTCTCCCTTGAGCCTATGTGTTTTGGAAAGGTCATTCCCCAACCTGGAGGTTCCACTTCCTCGAGGTCCCATCCATGCGTCCATTCTCACGGGTCACCTCCTCAGGTGTTGCATTGTCCCACTGAACTACGCGTACTTTGATTCCCTACCACAGGGATACGTAGGAAGTATCTTTAAGTATCAATCCTAACATCACCGTCTTCCCCACATCGGTTCCATCCCATTCTATCTCCACTTCATTCAACTCTCCATCATCCATCCTGATTCTTACCCAGGCCACCACATCCCGGTGAGATCATGCTAGTTCATCTCCCAGCATCTGTGTTCCATCCAGGGGTTGAACCCATCTGACCCCCTTCACGTCGGTTCCCACTCCTTCCTGAACTACGTGGTATTTAATCTTTTCTAAGGTAAGGTACGTAGGAAGCCTCCCTGAGGTTCAAGCCAAACAACCCTTAGTTCTGACCCCATTCACGCTGAACCACCTTCGTCCCACATGACATTAAACTGCATGCCCTATTTTCATCCTATACGACGTTAAATTACATCCACCATCCCGAACTATGTGAGATTTGATCCTTGTATCCTAGACATGGTACGTAGGAAGCTTCTATGAGGTTCAACCCCATCTAGTGGTAAGCCATTGTGACCCCATCCAATGGTAAGCTGTTGTGACCCCATCTAGTGGTAAGCCGTTGTGCCCCCATTCAGTAGTAATTCGTTGTTAACCCCAATTGATGACAGGCTGTTGAAGTCCCCAATCGATGGTAATCCATCTTTAGATGAACTATGTGGACTTTGATTTCCTACCATGGGGATATGTAGGAATCCTCCATGAGGTTCAATCCCATCGCTCATTTCTCATCCTGATCTCTCCCTCTAGCCTATGTGTTTTGGGAAGGTCATGCCCCAACTTAGAGGTTCCACTTTCTCCAGGTCCCATCCATGTGTCCATTCTCACGGGTCACCTACTTAGGTGTCCCATTGTCCCACCAAACTACACGGACTTTGATTTCCTACCACGGGGATATGCAGAAATTATTTTCAAGGATCAAGCCCAACATCGTCGTCATCCTCACATCAGTTCCATCCCATTATCTCTCTACTTCATTCAACTCTCAATCATCCATCCTAATTCTTAACCAGGTCACCACATCCTGGTGAGATCATGCCATTTCATCTCCTAGAATTAATATTTCCTCTAGGGGTTGAACCCATCTGATCCACTCTAGTCAGTGTTATGATTAGTCCAATCCCTCTCTGCTAGATGTTAAACTCATGGCATACCCTGTGTTAAACATGAGAAGCTGAGGAAAACATTAGATACATGCCTATGGAATATAATTCCCTATATTCAACGTGATATGACTCAGGATTTCATGCCATCGAGAAGCCCTATAATAAGGGGTAGAAACCTAGACGTGCTATTTTTCCAGCATCCAGACATGCCAATGATGTCCAACGTGACTACTTCCCCAATCGAAGGTTGTTTCCCTGACTGAAACCCTTGGAATGTCCTTACAGAAGTAGTGTAATTAACCGTCATCCATGAAGTCATCGCACTGGGAAGAGTTTCACGAACAATGTATTAGTCTATAAGGGATACCCAAACTAGGTAATGAGTTCTGAGGAGGAATCCACAGAAGGAAGAACTAATATCCCATCATACTGTTTCGATCAAGGAGAAAACATCCCTGAATAAGGAACAGATGTCACCCGCCTTTGGAAAGCAGGAATGTGGGGCCACAGCTACGCGCCCTCCACAGACGGATGCACGCACCCCGAAGAAAGCATCATAAACAACTATAGATTTAAATTCATTCATTTATTTGAAATTATATTGTGGATTAAGTGTGGGGGATTACTTAGATGTTAGTTTTTATGTTTAATGAATCTATTATTCCTTGATGATTGTTTTTTTTAAAAAGTGGTGACATGAATTGGTCATCCAATTCATGACCCAAAAGAATTTATTAAAAAACAAGAGTAGCAGTACAAACACGAGGTATAAAGAACTCACACCAGTAGGGATTGAGGGAAGAATAAATAGATAATACAAAGAGAAAGAAATCAAAATATCGAGTAGGAAAAAGTGATCTAAACAACCTTTCATTAACCATTCCATGAGCTCCATAAGGGGAAGTATAATGGGGACGCCACCATCAGGCCTCCATTTGGTAGCCAGATCCTTAAATCACTGAAACCAGAATTTGAAAATGAGAACCAATAAATGATTAAATCCAGAAGCTGCTGAGAAGAAGACCAGCCTTACTTGAATGTCATCTTACACATCACCATCAAAAGAAAAGAAAAGGAAACAAAACATGAAGATAAAGGGAAGGTTTCAACTTGAAGCATACCATACAAATGCTATGCCATCAATTATCCTCATGACCAAAATTCATACAGCACACCCAAACATGGTAGTGTAGGCATCCATAATCCCATTACTGGATTATAAGTTCCACTGGTCGAAAAAAAACCTCTTAAGGAAAAAGTTTCAAATGCCGAACAGAACAGTTTAATGACCAAGTAATAAATGAAAACAAAAAAAACTCTGGCCAGAAAATTAGAGCAAAAAGTTATTCCCAAGGAATGTCTCTAAACTTGAAATTTTTTAAATCAATTGTGGATTTTCTGGTTGATGAGGGGAAAAGTTTTAACATTCTTTAACCCCTTCAAACATACTATGAACTACTTAACTACAAATCTGTTTTGAATAAAAATGTTCTCCCACCTTAAGATTCAATATTGGGGAAAATGTTCGGTTTTATGTGTGGGGAAGTGGGGTATTTCACTATTCTTAGTTGTGCTTCAATGATTTATACATATCATAAAACACCTCAATTTTTTTCAGTTTTTTTTTAAAAAATTTAACAGTATTTGTGCTTAAATTTCTTCAAAATAGTGTCCTTATTAGTGGATAATTTCATTCTAGTTATTGAGGATTTCATTGAGTATGAAATTATTGGATGTTAAAGATTGTTGAGTGATATTTCATACTATTTTTAGGAAAATTCTATTTAGGAATAAGAAAATAGAGTGTGATAGGATAGATTTTTATAGAATTTGAATTAGAACTAAAGAGAACAAGATGTTTTAACTTAAACCTAGTAACTTGATATTTTTTAAATATAAAACCTAAGGGATAAAAATAAAAATATGGTAATACAAATCATTTGAAATTATATTAAAATGGGAAATTGGGAGCCCATGGTGAATCTTTGAGACATTAGGCACTGGGTGAATGTATAATAAAATCCATTTTTAAATTCAGTAAGTGCTAGAGACAAATCATATATGGGAAAAATTCAAGTACAATTCCTAATTCTTAAAAAGTAATTCATTAAGGTGAAGGGAATATTGAACCCAAACAAAGAAGGGGGTAATTGAATTATAATAAAATAATTTGAGTTGTATCAATAAAGCTAAAAATGGATATTTGGATTGAGGTACCTAGGAATGATTAATAAATAGAAGTTCTTCTTATTATAGTTTTAATTCCACTTAAATAATATATGCATACAATCCTAAAACTAGAACTTGAATTTGTATTGAAGTAGGATAGTGAGTGATTTTCATATAGAAGGCATGAAATTTTCAATGATGGAAAAATCTATGCGTAGTTTATTTCTGGTGTGTGTATTTGAATCTAGGTAGGCCCTGTGTGAAAATTATTTGAAAATTTAGGCTCGTATCAAAATCACGTTTCTATGTAAATCAATGTTTCAATAGAAAACATTGTGAGATTATTTTTCACATCTTTTTTTCTATGTACATTGTAAAAGATTGAATTTCTTGAGAACAATAAAACTACTATGTTTGGGGGAATTTGATGTGAATTGTTTTTGATGCACTTAGACACATTCGTTTTTTAATTAATTACTGATTTTATAATTTCAAATTATGATATTAATGTGAAATTATTTAGAATTTAATAAAATGAGATGAAAATACATTTTTTGGAAAATTTTAATAAAAATGGATAAGTTTTGGTTCTTTATTGATTAAAATTTATTTAATTCATTTTTTGTAATTTTAAAAATAATTATTTTAGTGATTTTTCATTGAAAATTTTTCTTTTAATTGTTTTTTATGATTTTTTAATTTCTTGAAATTAATTCTTTCATCAATTCCATATTTTTTATTTTAAATATATTTTTTTGGAATTCATTTTTTATTTGAGGAATTTATTAACAATTATATTTTTGATTTATGAATTTTCATTTTAAATTAATTAATTTCACTAATATTTTGGTTATGTGTTTTTAGGACCATGAGAAAAGTTAATGTTAAGCTTCCATGAGAAGGAATGAATGTTTGACCACTTTATTGACTGTAAGAAGAGAGTTTACAATCACTTAGTCAACTATGATAAAAAATTTGGTAAAATTCATGAGTGGTAGAAAAGACCAAATTTCAATAGGCCACAAGAGGAAAACTAATAAAGGGAATAAGTTATCATAAGAGAAATGTATGAACTATTATTACATTCCATGTTACCACAGGAAAAAATCCCAACCAACTGCAAGAATACTCAGAATTGATCACATAACACAAAATAATAAAGTTACCCCATAAAGAAGATGTTGATACTGCATGATGAACTTACAACCTTCCATACCAATGTCAAGATGGTGCATGAATAAAGAGAATCTACCATTGAGAATTAGGCATACTAAAATTTGATAATGGGTGAACCTACCATGTGCCTGGACAAACAACCATAAGAGGAAGGGTCAATCTACCACATGAAAGAAGATACGATCAACCACACATATAAATTAGGATTGATTGTGCATGGTGAAATGAAAATTAAATTTTAGGGTATCATGGATGATTGAATCTTGGTGAAAATCAAAGAAATAATAATCCAGGTTTGAAGAAGATGATATGAAAAAATTGAGAGTCTGAACTAGGTCATCCAAAATTGATCACTAAAATTGGGTTTTCTTGACATATTGCAGATGAACATTAAGGATGACCAAGATTAAGATTGAAGATCGATTTTCTAAAGATGAATGAAAAATTCAATAGGAGATCAAACTTCATGTGGCACACTAATATGTTTATTGAAGGTTTTAAAAAAAATTAACACAAAAAAGAAGATGATTTTTGAGTTTTTGGTTTGAGAAATTGAAGACCCTAAATATACCCAACCTCACTGATTGGAGAAAATTTCAACACAGATGAACTGTAATTGTTCTCAATATGAGTTTAATGAAGCTTCAAGTTTAGTGGATAATGAAAAACTACTTAATAACATACATGAAGAATGGATTGACCATGGATAGTGATCCACAATCCCGATTAAAGAAATCATCAGAACCATATTCGAGTTAAGCACAACCTAATGCTTGATGAATATGAGAGGATGATTAGCTTGAGGATGTGATTGAACCTATTGATGGAGTTGAACTGATCTTAGAAATTATGATGGAACAACTCTAAGTTGCTGAATTTTTGATTGTTGGGTATTTTTTTTACTACAATATTGAAATGAATACGAAGAAGGGTAATCTGACCAGCCTCGATGTTGTGATCATGATCATGTAGATAATGTAACACCCCAAGATTTCATAGTGTGTTACTTCTTCAAAATAATTCAATAACTTTCACTACACGCAACACCGGGTTCAAGAGCACCATGACTTACCAAACAAGCCATTAAAAAGAGGTTATGAATAGTATTGAATAAATTTTTAACTTTATATAATACTTATAATTTTAGAATACATATTATGAGTTTCTTAGACATAATTTAAGAACAAATTCATTTTTTTAGATAAAAGAAGTATTTTTCAAAAAATGCACTTTTACCAACTTTTAATAGTGAACCCTTTTCAAATACAATATTTTAAACTTTTATGCATTCAATTTGACTAAATAACTTTATTTTGGGGACATCAAAAAATTACAATGAAACACCCCAAGCGTCCACAGTACGCTTCTCTTTGAATAAAACAGTAGCATGTGTTGTACGCAACTTCGAGTTCTAACACACACCACAACCAATCAAACTAGCCGTTATGAATAGTAATACCTACGTTTTGAAATTTTATAAATTTTATCTCTAAAAATGGACTTCATTTTTGGATTCAGAATATCTAATTTATCCTAGGGTTAAATTTTGGTACTTTTCGGATAACTTTTATATTTTGATGAAGAATGAAAATTACTAAATTTTAATTAAAAACAACATTTTCAATCAAAATAATTAATTGTGATAAATTATTAATTTGAGTGGTTTTAAAGTATAATTATAATATATTTTTACCTTTTAATACAATTTTGGTCATTGGACATAATTTCACAATTAAACCGGACATAAACAAGTGTCAATCTTTTGATAGTCATTATCTCTTAAAACACGCTATTTGTTTTGACGTCGAAATTTAATTTTTAAATTAATTAATGCAACTGATATGTTTTGAATTTGAAAAAATAGACATAATTTTTGAATTCATAATATCAAATATAGCTTAGGCCTAATTTTTGGTATTTTTCTGGAAACTTTCATTTTTTGATGAATATTGAAACCACTAAGTGGTAGTTAAAAAACTGAATTTTTCATAAAACTTAATTTTACCGCTTCTGTGAGTGGAATTTAGAAACTCTGAGAGACATGGTTAATATCAAGGAGTAAAATGTGATTCAATGAGATGAAAATAATTTTTTGTTAATAGTAACTTTTTACTTTTATTTACCACGGTTAAAAGTGAATAGGGTAATTAAGGGTTAAAAATGATATTAATATTACCCTAAAAAATGTCCTAATTATATTGGACAAGTGTATCTCGACCAAAAACAACCTTATGATTAAAATATTATCATTTAGGTCCACTTATATTAGATTAGAACATTTATTATTATTTAATTCAAAGAAGAGTTAAAAGAGTTAAAATCAAAGTTTATTTACTAAAACATTTTTAATATAGGGTTATACATAAGATAAATTATATTGTAAATATTAATTAGAAAGATAAAAAGATTTTCTACATAATGGTATTTTATTTATAATTTTTAAACATTAAATTATTTAATTTATTTATGACACAATGGTGATGCAGTAATTACCTAATTAATGAAAAATTAGAATAATTGATATTATAAATACCCAAATAAATGTAATTTGAGACTTTTTATAAATAAAAATAATTTTATAGGTTAATATTACATGTTAGGATTTATTTAATTAAATTTTTTTGAAGTAATAATTCTGTTATGATTTTTACAAAAATCAATTATTGAATAGTGTCAAAATTGACATAAAAGAGTTTTTAAAAAACATATTATATTATTAATTGATATTAAATTCCTAAAAATCTAAGGTTCGGCCAAGAGACCTATATAATGATAGGTGTATCATTAATGGACCACTTGGGAGTCTCTTGGAAGTATATAGTATGTTTATTAACCATATAATATAAAAATACAAAGAGACATTGTAAAAGTGAAACTAATTAACTAAGAGTTAATACTTAAGGATAAGGTCAATATAATAACCCAAACCTGTCTAAATTATATTGGTTGAGTGGTTTTAGACCTATCCCCACCTTAAAATTTAAATAATACACTTTTTATCCATTATAAATTGAATATGAATTTATTATAAAATAATATTTCTAGCTTTTCCAAAGGTGCCCCTCACCCCTCTTATAAAATGGAACTCCCCCGTCTCATTAATTCACAACTTAAAAGCATTTTGGTTCGGCCAAAACCTTCCCAAATACTCTCTCAACTTCCCTCAATTAATCCTAGAGGCCTTCTTTTAGTCAGAAATCCAACCTAAGGATCCATTTTTATCAAATCAAAAGGAAGAACCCGAAGAAGATGTAATGTTTTCACCACCCTCTTTCAAGTTCCTTTCTTCTTCAAATTCTTATTTCTTTGTTATTACCATTCTAAAATAATAACTCCAGTATATTATATATACTGTGATGTTATTATAAATATTTTACAACCATATTCAGTATTCTATCCATCCTTTGAATGACATGTCACCATACATGCGTACGTGTGGCTTACCATCTCCACGTCGTGGTGTAATTGTTATTCAATAAATTATTTTTTGGATGGGTATAATAATTATGTGTAATACATGTAAATAATAAATATAACATGATAATTATTCTTTATATATGATATAACATCCAATTATATATTATTTTAATATCAAAATAATGATATTGTCACTCGTGCGTACGTACGGACTACCGTCTCCAGGAACGCGATGAGATTCATTCTCCATCATATTCATTCAAGTATAATTATCATTTGATGATTTAAAATTAATGTTTAAGGACTTTATATCATTCTGGATATGAATAAGATACAACCTATCCATGAAAACCACATCTTACGTAACAAAACATATAAAAGAAAACGAGTAAGTTAACACCCGAAACGACGGTAATACTAAGATATTATTAACAAAGCAATGTTAAAAGATCATATATGATTTCATATTAATGTATATGATTCTTTTATAATTTAATAACAATTATTTCACTATTATACAGGAGGTTAACCTACCCCCAACCAAGGAAAAGTACAAGGTAAGGGGTTTTCATCTCACTCCTTATTCGCGTGAGATTCATGCCATATTTCCACTATTACCTTTTGTGTGGTGTATGTACTGCCCATAATTGTATTCTTTATGTAATACACTTTAATTTATGTGTATTTACATATTCATTGTATGATACCTCTTTAATGGGTTGTATGTTTCGTAAGTTACCAAATTGGTAAGGGTTAATTCCTCAATCTCATCATTATCCGAGATTGTTTATGTGTAAGTATTTACTGGGTCATTTTTATCATCCATGTCCATTTTTCATAAAAATGATTTCAAAATGAAGATTTTAAGGATTTTGAAAGGTAATCTTTATCAATATCAGAATTTCAAATGTTTTAAAGATTTATCTTTTTAAATCTTTTTAATTAATGCCCATATTTTTAAAATGATTTTAAGGATTTATTTATATGGACATGAATGTTTTGAAATGATAATTATTTTCAAAAGTTTCAAAGTGGTATGGGACACTTTTATTCAAAAATATCTTTTAAAATTACTTCCTTTATAAATGTGTGACTTTTAAATGTTTTTACAAAAAGGATATTTCTCTCAAAAAGTTTTACTCATCATTTTCATCTATGTCAACATCATTTGATGGATTTTAAGCTCATTTGAAGTTGATTTATTATATAAAACATCCATTGAAGGTTTTGTGATATGCTTGACTGTGGATGTGTTATTTTTATACCATTCATGGTTTATGGAGAAAGTATTGACATTTTGTATGCTAGTTTTAATACGAATGTTTATGTTATGTTTAAAACTATTCATATGAGGAATGCATTGGACTTAGTAAGTGACGGGTGGAGCCCGCTATAGCTCCTCGATGCATCGATAGGTCTCATGAGACAAACTAGTGTCTTGGCACGAGGCCTTGACAAGATCTTATTTTTAGTCTTGGCACGAGGCCTTGACTATGTGGTTATGATAGTCTGGCATTATGCATTCCATCATTATGAAAGTGGTTATTGATATTGCATGTGATTATTTGACTAGTAGAATATCCATGTGAATAAGTAAATGACATTATTTCATATTATTTTTGCCATATTATGTTGAAGTTAAAGTTTAAAAGGCTTTTGTTTTAGTTGTACATTGCCTTAAATGTTTATTCTTATTTATTAAAGTTTCCGCTTTATTTCTTACCCTTACTGAGCATTTGAGCTCACCCCTTTCTATGTTTTATTTTTCCTAGGATTCTAAGAAGTGTATTGTGATTGATATGCAGGGTTAATCCAAGGGAATAATGGCATTCATAAAGATTATTTATGTTGTTTTTATGTCTTAAAGTGCAATGTGACATTCATGTATGTAATTTATTTTCCAAGACTGCTAAACTGATCGGTCCTTCACGACTTCATTCCTTGTAATCATGCCAATCTATTAAAATAATGCACCGACTCTAGGTAACTGGGGTCGGGGCATTACAGTTGGTATCAGAGGAAGTTTAGCAATAACCTTGGAATCTTGATTTAGATAAACTTTGATTAGAGCACATAGCCCTAAGATAGACTTTGAGGATTAGTATAGAAGAACTTCCTATAATTTTGGTATTGTAGAGATTTTTTGAGTTTTCCAAGAAATAAATCCATGTCTAGATACGAGCAGGTAGAGGTGGCTTTGGAACAGATGTACCTAGGGGTAAAACCCGAAAACACCGCTTTGAGATAGACTCGAATGGGAACTAGTGCACAAAAACGGGCCTTGCTTCACTCTTGGTTATGACACTATCAGGGGATATGCTTAGGATAATTCTCATTTTCTTTACAAACCATTATGAAGGTTTTATGAGTATATACTTCCTCAAAGAATACATTTTTATGAATACGGATTATATCCATAAAATATTTAATTTATGTTAAGTGTCTTACAAGTTTGGTATTAGGTATTTCTATTCATAAACTAATCTAGTGTATGCCATTGTTTAGAAATGGAACCCAGTAGAAGGAATGAGAACTCCAGCAATTCACCTGATCCAAAGAAAAATAAGGATTATATATTTCATGTTCTTAAGCCAGAATTTATAAGAGAAATAGTCTCCCATTTATTATCATCATATGAAGAAATAATATCATGTGTTGATAAGATAAGTAAAGAGTTTACTGAGTCCTATGGCTTTGAAGGGAAGCAAGAGAAGAAAATGATAGAAGAGAGAAAGATGGATAAAGGGAAGAGGGAAAAGAAGAATTTTCCTATATGTGATAACTGTGGAAAGAAACACCCTGGAACTTTCCTGAAAGGAATGGGAGTTTGTTATAAGTGTGGATGAAAAGGGAACTAAGTACATGACTGCAAGGGTAATAAAATGGTTTCAAATGTACAATGCTTCATTTGCAAGGAGTTTGGACACTACTCGAACCTATGTCACAGTCATCAGACTATGCCGCAAATGAATCTATTTTATAATAATCAAGTTATGATACTACCACATTTAAGAGGAATGATTAGAGTTATTATATTGATTATGTCATTTTAGTGTTGTATCAACAATGTACTTGTTATAATAATTATGGAGTATATAAGGATTGTACTACAGTACTATTTCATTAAGGACTTGAGATTGTGTGGAACAAAGAAAAGTGACTCAATAGCAGGTTAAATTTTTGGAAAATATATGGTTGAGAGAAAGATAAACCATAATATGGTTCTGATACCGAGGTAGTGATTTTAGAATAATACATGATTGATTTGGATAAATTATATTGGATATTCTTGACTACCTTGAAACTGATTAATGATTTGTATATTCCATCATTGTTGGGGTTTAAAACATTTTTGGATTGAAGGAGCATATCCATTATTCTTTAAGGAACAAGGGATCATGAATGTAATCAATAAGGTTTTACAGTAATTCAGGATGTTGCAATATTTTAAAAGAATACATGATGAAGGTATTCACATGTTATTACGTGAAAAAAAAAGGCCTTCATTATATTTACCTTCCTTATAAATTTTGGACTGTGAGTTTGGACAGAGGTAATTTGGATAAGTATAAAGGTTAGAATGGATTATATTTGACATTTGATACAATTGTTAAGGTTAAATCATTTCTAAATATTATTTTTGGATTGTTATAAAAAGGAAAACCCAGAGGTCGGGCGGCAACCCGTCGCGTCCATCAAGGTCGTGAGACTTGAACCCACAACTGAAGGGCGACAAGGGTGTATCACCTACCACTAACCCACAAGATGTCCTGGATTAAATAAAGTAGTTTATTTTAAGAAGGTCTAGTAGATGAATTATAAATTCATTTTTTTACCCCAAAAGAATAGGATAAATAGAATTTTTTTAAGTTCTATTATCTTTTAGAGTGAAAGATGAGTTTGTGGTAGAAATTAGTTAAAGGATGGAACTCTACTTGTCAAGTATATATTTTTCTTCTCCTCTTATTCTATGAAGAAATTAATTCTTATAATTTATTGAAGGGATCTTAAAACCAAAAATGTGTTATCCTAATACCTTATGTTTTATTGAACCGATGGTATTTTAAATCATCATAGATTGATGAATTTAACGCCCTCAATTTTACACTTGGTTTGTGATTGATGACCTCAATCATTACCTATAAATATTTACGTTTTTCCTCTAATTATATGTCTCTAATTGCCACCAATGTTCTTCGAATAGAGATAAAAATTTGGTGGTGACCCTTTCATTTCTCTTTTCCTCTTATTAAGAATAAATTTTATTAACCAAATTTCTGATGTGGGTTTTCCCACAAAGACATTTTCTATTTTCAACCTTTATTTTCGAAAAACAATATCAAATTGCGAGGACGCAATTTATTGAAGGAGGGAAGAATGTAACACCCCAAGAATTCATAGTGTGTTACTTCTTCAAAATAATTCAATAACTTGCACTACACGCAACACCGGGTTCAAGCGCACGATGACTTACCAAACAAGCCGTTCAAAAGAGGTTATGAATAGTATTGAATAAATTTTGAACTTTATATAATCCTTATAATTTTAGAATACATATTATGATTTTCTTAGACGTAATTTAAGAACAAATTCATTTTTTTAGATAAAAGATGTATTTTTCAAAAAATACACTTTTACCAAATTTTAATAGTGAACCCTTTTTAAATCCAATATTTTAAACATTTATGCATTCAATTTGACTAAATAACTTTATTTTGGGGACATAAAAAATTTACAATGAAACACCCCAAGCTTCCACGGTACGCTTCTCTTTGAATAAAACAGTAGTGTGTGTTGTATGCAACTTCGAGTTCTAACACACACCACAACTAATAAAACTAGCCGTTATGAATAGTAATACCTACTTTTTGAAATTTTATAAATTTTATCTCTCAAAATGGACTTCATTTTTGGATTCAGAATATCAAATTTAGCCTAGGGTGAAATTTTGGTACTTTTCGGATAACTTTTATATTTTGATGAATAGTGAAAATTACTAAATTTTAATTAAAAACAACTTTTTTAATAAAAATAATTAATAGTGATAAATTATGAATTTGAGTGGTTTTAAAGTATATTTAGATTATATTTTTACCTTTTAATACAATGATGGTCATTGGACATAATTTCACAATTAAACCGGACATAAACAAGTGTCAATCTTTTGATAGTTATTATCTCTTAAAAACACGCTATTTGTTTTGACGATGAGATTTAATTTTTAAATTAATTAATGCAACTAATATGTTTTGAATTTGGAAAAATAGACATCATTTTTTAATTCATAATATCAAATATAGCTTAGGCCTAATTTTTGGTATTTTTCTGGAAACTTTCATTTTTTGATGAATAGTGAAACCATTAAGTGGTAGTTAAAAAACTGAATTTTTCATAAAACTTAATTTTACCGTTTTTGTGAGTGGCATTTCGAAAATCTGAGAGACACGGTTAATATCAATGAGTAAAATGTGGTTCAATGAGATGAAAATAATTTTTGGTGAATAGTAACTTTTTTACTTTTATTTACCACGGTTAAAAGTGAATAGGGTAATTAAGGGTAAAAATGATATTAATATTACCCTAACACATGTCCTAATTTTATTGGACAAGTGTATCTAGACTAAAAACAACCATAGGATTAAAATATTATCATTTAGGTCCACTTGTATTAGATTAGGACATTTATTATTATTTAATTCAAAGAAGAGTTAAAAGAGTTAAAATCAAAGTTTATTTACTAAAACATTTTTAATATTGTAAATATTAATTAGAAAGATAAAAAGATTTTATACATAATGGTATTTTATTTATAATTTTTATACATTAAATAATTTAATTTATTTATGACACAATGGTGATGCAATAATTACCTAATTAATGAAAAATTAGAATAATTGATATTAAAAATACCCAAATAAATGTAATTTGAGACTTTTTATAAATAACAATAATTTTATAGGTTAATATGACATGTTAGGATTGATTTAATTAACGTTTTTCGAATTAATAATTCTGTTATGATTTTTACAAAAATCAATTATTGAATAGTGTCAAAATTGACATAAAAGATTTTTTAAAACAAATATTATATTATTAATTGATATTAAATTCTTAAAAATCTAAGGTTCGGCCAAGAGACCTATATAATGATAGGTGTATCATTAATGGACCAATTGGGGGTCTCTTGGATGTATATAGTAAGTTTATTAACCATATAATATAAAAATACAGAGAGACATTGTAAAAGTGAAACTAATTAACTAAGAGTTAATACTTAAAGATAAGGTTAATATAATAACCCAAACCTGTCTAACTTCTATTAGTTGAGTGGTTTTCGACCTATAACCATCTTAAACTTTAAATAATACACTTTGGAGACATTAGAAACTGAATATGAATTTATTATAAAATAATATTTCTAGCTTTTCCAAAGGTGCCCCTCACCCCTCTTATAAAAGGGCACTCCCCCTTCTCATTAATTCACTCCTTAAAAGCATTTTGGTTCGGCCAAACCATGACCAAATACTCTATCAACTACCCTCACTTCATTATAGAGTCCTTCCTTTAGTCATAAAGCCAACCTAAGGAGCCCTTTTGACCAAATCAAAAGGAAGAACCCGAAGAAGAGGTAATGTTTTCACCACCCTCTTTCAAGTTCCTTTCTTCTTCAACTTCTTCTTTCTTTGTTATTCCCATTCTAAAATAATAACTCCAGTATATTATATATACTATGATGTTATTATAAATATCGTAAAACCATATTCAGTATTCTATCCATCCTTTGAATGACATGTCACCATACGTGCGTACGTATGGCTTACCGTCTCCACGTCGTGGTGTAATTGTTATTCAATAAATTATTATTTGGATGGGTATAATAATGATGTGTAATTAATGTAAATAATAAATATAACATGATAATTATTCTTTATATATGATATACCATCCAATTATATATTATTTTAATATCAAAAGAATGATATTGTCACTCGTGCGTACGTACGGACTACCGTCTCCACAAACGCGATGAGATTCATTATCCATCGTATCCATTCAAGTATAATTATCATTTGATGATTTAAAAATAATGTTTAAGGACTTGATATCATTTTGGATATGAATAAGATACAACCTATCCATGAAAACCATGGCTTACGTAACAAAACATATAAAAGAAAACGAGTAAGTTAACACCCGAAACGACGGTAATACTAAGATATTATTGACAATGCAATGTTAAAATATCATATATGATATCATATTAATGTATATGATTATTGTATAATTTAATAAAAATTATTTCACCATTATACAGGAGGTTAACCTACCCCCAACCAAGGAAAAGTACAAGGTAAGGGGTTTTCATCTCACTCCTTATTCCCGTGAGATTCATTCCATATTGCCACTATTACCTTTTGTGTGGTGTATGTACTACCCATAATTGTATTCTTTGTGTAATACACATTAATTTATGTGTAGTTACATATTCATTGTATGATACCTCTTTCATGGGTTGTATGTTTCGTAAGTTACCAAATTGGTAAGGGTTAATTCCTCAATCTCATCATTATCCGAGATTGTTTATGTGTAAGTATTTACTGGGTCATTTTTATCATCCGTCTCCATTTTTCATAAAAATGATTTCAAAATGAAGATTTTAAGGATTTTTAAAGGTAATCTTTATCAAGATCAGAATTTCAAATGTTTTAAAGATTTATCTTTCTAAATCTTTTTAATTAATGTCCATGTTTTCAAAATGATTTTAAGGATTTATTTATATGGACATGAATGTTTTGAAATGATAATTATTTTCAAAAGTTTCAAAGTGGTATGGGACACTTTTATTCAAAAATCACTTTTAAAATTACTTCCTTTATAAATGTTTTACTTTTAACTGATTTTACAAAAAGGATATTTCTCTCAAAAAGTTTTAATCATCATTTTCATCCATGTCAACATCATTTGATGGATTTTAAGCTCATTTGAAGTTGATTTATTATATAAAACTTCCATTGAAGGTTTTGTGATATGTTTGACTGTGGATGTGTTATTTTTATACCATTCATGGTTTATGGAGAAAGCATTGACATTTCGTATGCTAGTTTTAATATGAATGTTTATGTTATGTTTAAACCTATTCATATGAGCAATGCATTGGACTTAGTAAGTGATGGGTGGAGCCCGCTATAGCTCCTCGATGCATCGATAGGTCTCATGAGACAAAATAGTGTCTTGTCACGAGTTCTTGACAAAATCTTATTTGTATTCTTGGAAAGAGACCTTAACTATGTGTTTATGATAGTCTGTCATTATGCATTCCATCATTATGAAAGTGGTTATTGATATTGCATGTGATTATTCGACTAGTAGAATATCCATGTGAATAAGTAAATGGCATTATTTCATTTTATTTTTGACATATTATGTTGAATTTCAAGTTTAAAAGTCTTTTGTTTTAGTTATACATTTCCTTAAATGTTTATTCTTATTTATTAAAGTTTCCGCTATATTGCTTACCCTTACTGAGCATTTGAACTCACCCCTTTTTATGTTTTATTTTTCCCAGGATTCCAAGAAGTGTATTGTGATTGATATGCAGGGTTAATCCAAGGGAACAATGTCGTTCATAAAGATTATTTATATTGTTTTTTATGTCTTAAAGTGCAATGTAACATTCATGTATGTAATCTATTTTCCAAGACTGCTAAACTGATCGGTCCTTCGGGACTTCATTCCTTGTAATCATGCCAATGTATTAAAATAATGCACCGACTCTGGGTAACTAGGGTCAGGGCATTATAGATAAATTATTACCAACTTCGCGATGACATTATACTGTAAATAATTTATGTTTAAAGTACTTTATTATGGTTCTAATTTTATTTTTTTTTCGATCAAGAGCCCCTCTTAGTTTGGATTTCATTGATCAATTTTGAGGATAAAATTAAATCTTATGTCAAATGGAGTGAAATTATATGTTTTTGTGGGTATAATGAGCTCAAATTAAAGTCTATTTAAGGATTAATCCTTTTTATAAGAAAGGAGTTTTTGTTGATGAAAGAATCTTGAACCATTCAAGACCAAGATTGTACAATATTTACAATTGATCTGATTAAGAGGTGTTAAATATGAATAATTTTTTAAGTCAACCATTACCAAATAGATATGGAATTAGAATAAACATAGTGGAAGAATGTTTTATAAAGAAGGGTCTGTACTGAGTCACTCTTTTTTCAGAAAAACCTTGGATGAGATTTGGTTCAATAGCTGAGTTGTTAGAAATGAGAATAAGAAAGAACAACTTAAATACCAATACGGTTTTATGTTAGGGTGCAGTTATGGATTATTTGTTAGATGCTAAAAGTGGGTACATGGTTGATTGTTAATGAAAGAAAAAGTTGAAGTGAAGTAACATCAAGGTATTTCCACATTAGATCCATGTAAGGGCATCACTATAAATTATAGAGGTTATGAAAAGTTCTTAAAATTATTATGAACTTTGTGGAAGAGTATTTGGGGAATTACATAGTGAGATATAGAAGAATATTACTCTTGAAATACTGGTCCATTTAAGGGTATTTCAAGTGGTCTAAAAATATTTGTTAATGTCTATTAAATAACATAAAAAACATAGGGTCTCACGAGGAGTAAAACATAATTTACCAAATATAGAAATCTCACATAAATTAAACTTTCCAAAATTTATATTTGTATGACTAAATCAAGAGAAATTATTATAGGCAAAAGATAAGGATATCATGTGAACTAATGGAATATTTGAGTGATAATCACTTCAGAAATCATTAACCTTAAGCATTCCATGTGGAGACCATCCAAATTTGAGATCATAGTTATTTTTGAGCATGGAAATTTAAGGGGAATCACATTTGGTTATAAGGTATTGACTTATGTTACCAGTGAGGAGGAATATGTACAATAAATATTCCATTTAGAGGCTAAGGAGATATTATGAGAGCTATTATTGTAGGATTGAGGTAGAGAATTGGTATCAAATTGTTATTAATTGGATACTCACATAGAATAAAGGATATATAAAATCTACTATAGACATCTAAAATTTTTACGGGACATCTAAAAGAGGCTTGATGAGAAAAAATGATCAATGTAAGTTGGGATGAGAAGTAGGAAGAAGAGAATATGTGGAAATTGGGAAGTGTTTTAGATCTCTTCAAAAATGAACTTCTATCTCTCCCTTTTTCATTATTTATCCATTCTGAAGTTTTTAATGGATTTATTTTAATATTTTATTAATATGAACATGATCACTGATTAAACTCTTATCGGGAGTGATATTGTGTTAGTAAACCTTTTTTACTTCATTCATGTGAGATTTATTGCTGGAAACTACCATCATCTTCAATTAATAAGTAGTAGTTTTTTGAAAATATCATGAACTAGTGACAACTTGTAATGACTCGAACATTTATAAATGAAATTCCCTTTTAAAATGACTAAATTCCTTATTAATAAATGAAATTATAGAAAACAAATGAATTAATTTTGTTATTTTGTACCATTATAAGTTATATCCCATTAGATTTAAAAGACCACTAAGAATCATAACCATTTATATTATAGTCATCATAATTGATCGTATGATTAGTATATATAAGGGTTGTGATAAATCCAATTGACACAGACAAAGAAGGTGATGCTCTCGACCAGTAAGATCATACCCTATGAATCCCATTTATCAAACATTGTGAGGGAGATAGAATCAATGAGATTTGAACTTGACCAAGCCCAGATCGATATTCAACAATTAAATCATTATAGAAACCATTTATTGGATAAGTTCAAGCTCATTGAGATAATGAACCAAACTATGATCATCGAACCACCCCAAGAAAATATCACCATCAAACACCTTACTCTTAGAGAATTTACTGGTGTAATAAAAAGATATGTATCTAGACCATAACTATATGATTTTTATATATTTTTATTTTTAATAAACTAATGATTATATTTATCTTTTACTACCTTATAATGATTAAATAATATGCTTGATAAAAATCAGATTTTGATACTATGAAACACAAATTGTATTTTTGGGAAATATATAGTTTCAATCAAGAAACTATTTTTTATGAATTAAATAACTTTTAAAATAATTGATATTTAAATAAAATATTATTATTAAATAATATTTATTAATTATAAATTATAATATAATTTTATGAAGTCAAATGTAATTGTTATAAGGGTTTGAAAACATTTTTTTTTCAAACAACACATCATTTTTCAATAAATGAAATTTTTTGATTTCAAAGTGTAAATTATCATATTTAGTGAATTATTTTGATAAAATAAATATTATTTTTGAAATAATAACATTAAAATTATCTAAAAGTTGTTTTTTCATAATTTTCTAAGATAGTTGAATTTTTGGGTAAAAATTAAATATGATATAATTATACGGTATGTATTATTACATCAAAAAAAGAAAAAATTGATGTAATAAATAATTTAAAGAGTAAAAATGACCAAAATTATGTTTATCCTTTAAAATAATATGTTTTTAATTTATTTTTATTTATTTTATATACCAATAATGAATTATCGAAAACCTATATTATATTTTAAGGTTTTAAAATCAATTATTTATAACCACGACTCAGTTCCATGTCACCAAAGGTATTATTTTAAGGATTCAAGTTCTCGGACTTATAAAATAATTAAATAAAATTCTATTTGGTATAAAATATGATTAAAAAACCTTGGGACTGTCTGTGGTTTGGATTAATTTATCATATAGAGTCCAAAACCTAAGTTTAGAAATTAAGAAAGAATTATCCCTTCTTTTTTTATAAAAACCAACCCAAACTCCCATTCCTATTCAATAAAAACCATTTTATAATGAGGTTACTCTACCATTTACCCTATATATCCCTCCCAGGTACCCCCAATCTCTTAAAAAGATCCTCCCATGCTTTTAGAAGTACCATCTCAACCACTTTATTCAAGAACCTTATTTATATTTTTCCTTTGGATTCTCAGTTTTTCATGATGGTATATGTTTTTACACTTCTCTATTAATTTAATTATTATTTTAAAGTGATGATAGAACTATTTATATTTCATTAAAACCTTCAATGAATCTTTATTTACCCCTTCTATTCTGCCAAAAATAGCCTATCATTTTTTATTCCAAACATTTATATAGTGGATACCTGTCCCCATTTCAACTCAAGGGTATTAAAATAGTTTATATATACTTAATTTATTTGGTAATTCCATATATATAACCAAAACATATTAATCATGGTATTAAAATTGATGAAATACATCCCTATGTGACACACTTATACATGTACATGATATGAAAGTGATAGGTGGAATCAGAATTATATATCCCTCCAATGCATTGGGTAATGTTTTTATCTCATGACATGTCATGTATTGTGAATGGGATGTTATCCTAAGAACACTATGTTATGATGTATTGGAGGTTAGACTTAACTTATTCTTATGATGTCACATTTTATATTTTCCTACATTCCTATGTTGCCTTTATGTTATAATCTGTTATCATGCCTCGATGATCAAGTTTATGATTGTAACCCATCTTATGTTATCATGATAGGACTATTGAATATCCTATATTACTTTCATCATGATATAATTTTATTATTCCTTTACTGGTCTTTATATATCATCCATTTATTGTGTATTTCCCCAGGTTATCCTGTGTAGTTTTAGAAAATCAAGGAAATTTAAGGGCTTGTTATGGAGTTTTAGTCTACATATTTATATTTTTGTTTCAAGTTTTTTTTCTATATACCTAATTACCTAATGAAACTAGGCCTCAGAATCTTATAGTATTATATTATATATACAATCATGTAATAAATAATGAATTATTGTGTATTAAAATATGGGTTGTCCTAGTTAGTATCATAGGAAAGTCCACTTAGTTTTAGGGATCAGGATTAGAAAACACTAGTGAAAGCCTTAGTGATAAGACTAAACATATGAAAACATCCCTAAATTTTGGTAAAGTATGGTGTAATTGGTTTCCAAGAAAATACATCCATGTCTAGATACTACAAGTGTATGTGACTCTGGAAAAATTATACCTAGGTGTAATAACCCTAAAAGGGTGTATTAGGCTAGAATCAGTCATAAACTAGTGTAAGAAAATGGTCCTTAATGCACACTTGGTTTGAAACTCCTAGGTTATATGCTTTGGTAAATTCAATATCTCATTATGAACTATTATTAAGTGGGTAATAAATTCTATAAGTCTTTATGTTAGTAAATAGATCATGGATAACTTATATTGAAAACTATAAATTCATAGGTTAAGGAATATATGTCATTTATGAGTTATACATTTAACTTTCACGATTTTCAATTTATTTGTTTAATTGTTTAGAAATAATCATCCTTGATTTTCCCCTTATTTTTAGTCAATGTATGGAAATAGGAGGAACCAATTCAACAACCAGTGTGATGAACAATGTGTTGAATAACCAAATGAGATGCCCAAACCAATGGGATAAAGAGTCAGAAACTTCATGGAAAACCATTTTCAATTAACTCAAGTTTTGAATAGAAAATTGAATGAGAGTTAAAACCCACACCCCTAAGAAATATAAAGTTTCAATTGAGACCTTTATATTGCAAAGGCCTCCAAATTTTAGTGGATCTTATGATATTTTAATCATATAATAATGAATCAAACCCATTGAATAGATTTTCTCCATCCTTGAATGCTCTGAGCAAGATAATATCATGCTAAATATTTATCATATGAAGGGATAAGTTGATAAATTTTGGAAATTGATAAAAAATAAAAAAAATGAGTAAGATATTGATGTGATGGAGTGGAAAAGATTTTATAATTTTTTTGATAAATATGTTCCTCGAACTGCCCAACTTAAAATTGATAGGGATTTCATTATCCTTAACTAAAAGGAAAATAAATTCATTAGGGTGTATTAGGAAAACTTTAAAAAACTTTCATGATACCCCTCCATCATGTTAATTTATTCTAAAATTAAAGTTGATAACTTATTTGGTGGGATAAATTTAAGTGTATGAAAAACATTAGTGATTCAGGACTTTGAAATCTATGAGGGAATTGTCTGATGTGACCTCAAATTTGAAATAGAGATCAGAAAATCTCAAGGGTCTCATGTTTCTAAAGATAAAAAGACAAGAATAGATTTTAATTATATTGGTGAGAATAAAATATCTCACAGTGGAAAGAAATTCCAATATCCCACTTATCAAAAGTGTGGGAAGAAGGATCTTGGAAATTTCCTAAAGGGGAAAGAGAAATGATTTTGGTGTAGGAAAGAAGGGAACTTAGCTAGTGATTTCCGATGGGAGAAACCCACCAATGTGAAGAAATAAAAGAATTCTATATTCAACCCTCAACCTATTTTCCAATGTTTCCATTTCAAGGAATAAGAAAAATATATGAATCAATAAACTAAGATATGGTTTTTCGATGACAACTGATTATAAAAACCTCTATGACTTAGAACAGAGGGGAAAGATTATAGAATCACAACCACTGAGGTGGATCTTGAAAATGAAGTGGTGATAGGTACACCATTTATTCATTAAATTATATAAAACATACTATTTGTATCTGGTTCTAGGCATTCCTTTATATCATGCAATTTTTGTAGAACTATTCAAACACCACTGCAAAACATGGAAGTAGAGTTATTGGTGAAAATGAAAAACGGGAAAACTAGTGCATCCCAAGTATATAACTACCCCTATAACAAAATTTGTGGGATGAGTTTACCAAAAAACCTTATTATACTCCCTTTAGTATAATTTCATGATATTATTGGCATTGTTTGGCTTTCTTTATATAGAACCAATATAAATTTCCAAGAGAAGAAAATCACCCTTCATATAAAAAATTTCCCTATACTTCTATATAAGTGAAATGAGGAGGATGCATCTATTTTGGTATCATTATCTCAATTATGGATATTAGTTCCTTGTAATAAAGCGTATCTAGATCAAACGATTGAGATTAAGGAAAATATCATCCTTAATGACATTCCCATTGTAAAGGAATTCAATGATGTGTTTCTCAAAAAATTTACTAGTCTTCCTCCTAGATGATAGGTTGAGTTCTCGATCAAAATTATACTTATAGATTTTCTAATATCCAATAATTCATATAGAATATCCATTTTTATACTCAAGGATCTGAAGAATCAACTATAGGAGAATCTAGATAAAGGGTTTATATTCCCAAGTGATTTACCATAGGGTGCACTGGTCCTCTTTATCAAGAATAAGGATGGGTTAATGTACCTCTACACTGATTATTGTAAACTCAAAGAAATCATAATAAAGAACAATTATCCTATTTCATAGATTGATGATTTATTAGATTAGATATGTGGATCCCAGTACTTATCTAAGGTGGATTTTTATTTGAGATATTATCAAGTAAAGGTGAATACATAGGATATCCCCAAGACTGCTTTTTATACAAGGTACAAACACTATGAGTTAAAATTGATGCCCTTTAGAATCAATAATTCTCCAATAATCTTCATGGACTTAATGAATAGAGTATTTAGGGATTACCTCATAAAATTTGTGATAGTCTTTATAGATGATATTCTTATCTACATAAAAATTAAGGAAGATCATGAGGAGCATTTGGATGCTGTAATGAAGACCTTATAAAAAGAATATATGTATGTAAAATTATAGTAAATGTGAGTTTTTTATAGAACTAGTAACTTTATTGGGGCATGTTATCACCAACAAAGGAATACCTAAGGATCCTAAAAAAATAGAGTCAATTGAAGGATGTCCCTGACTAACCTATGTGATAGAAATATGTAGTTTCCTTGGATTATATGAGCATTATCATAGATTTTTGATAAATTTCTCACAATTTTCAAGCATAATAACCAAGATAACTCATAAAGAGTAAAGTTTTTCCATAAATATGAATGTGAATAAATATTTAAAGAGATAAAGAAGAGGATAATCACTACACATGTTCTCACATTACCCAATAGCTAGGAATTATTTTTTATCTATAATGATGCATCCAAAAAAATCTTGGGTTGTGTACTCATTCAAGATGAAAAAAGTGATAGACTATTCCTCCCACTAATTAAAATAAATTATAATAAATACCCAAAACATGATCTAGAATTGGATGTAGTGATCTCCCCACTAAATATTTGGTGGAATTGCCTATATGGGGAGAATTGTGATATATATATATATATATATATATCATACAAGATTCAATTATATATTCACCCAAAAGGATATCAATTTGAACAAATGAAGGTGTTTAGAGATTCTCAATGATCATGATTGTTCAATCCATTTCCATCTTGGCATGGAAAACAAAGTGGCATATGACTTGAGTAGAAAGGATCCAACAAACCTATCCATGATGAGGATTGCAAGGGATCCAATATTCTTGGAAATGTAGATGATGGACATGGTAATAATAAAAGGACTTACATCATAAATTTCTCAAATAATCAACCATACATTCCTGATAGGATCAAGTAAAAATAAAAAGATGATGAGGTGATATAGAAAAAGGTAGGGAATATTTTGAAGTTCAACTTTACTAAATATGGAGTTATAAGATTTTGAACCTGGATATGTGTCTCAGAAAAACTAGAACTGAAGAGGGAAATTTTGGATAATGCATATAGATCATTATTTTCTATTCATCCAAGAAGTACTAATATGTATAGATATTTAAAGAAAAACTTATGGTGTGATAACATGAAAAGGGATATTATAAAATTTATATCTCAATTCTTGGTTTGAAAAAAAGTTAAGGATGAAGGAAAACAGTCTAAGGGTATGATGAAACCATTTACCATACCCCTTATGAAAATGGGAAAACATAACTATGAATTTCAATATAGGATTCCCTAGGAAACCTAAAAGAAAAACCACCATATGTGTGGTAGTAAATTTCCTTACCAAATCAGTGCATTTCATTCCTATAAAATAATATTTATCTATTGATAAAGTCTCCAATATATACATAAGGGAAGTGGTAAGACCATAAGAAGTTCTAGAATTTATTGTATTTGATTGAGATCAGAAGTTTACCTTGAGGTTTTAGAGAATACTTCAACAATATTTGGATACATATATGAGCTTCAACATGTTTTATCACCCTAATATGGTTGTTTACTCTAAAATAACCATTAAAATTCTAGAGGATATTTCAAGATCTTGTTTAATTAATTTCCAAGGATGTTGGGATCAACACCTTCCCCTAGTGGTGTTCTCATATAACAACAATTTGCATTCTAGTATTCAGATGGAACCTTATGAGGATTTGTATAGGAAGAGGTTTCATACTTCAACATGATGGGATGAAGTTGGAGAGTGGAAGATGTTGGGACTTGATCTAATACAAGAAATGAAAAAGAAGGTTTAAACCATTTAGCATTATAAAAAATTTGTAAAAATTCAATAGAAAATATATATAGACAATCATCAATGAGACCTGGAATTTGAGGTCAGGGATAATGAGTTCCTTCATATTTCACCATAGAATAAAGTCATGAGATTTGAGAATTAGGGAAAGATTATTCCAAGATACATCAAACCATTTTATATCCTTGATCTCATTAGAATAGTAGCCTATCGACTAGCACTTCTAACCTATCTCATGTACATGATGTGTTCCATGTATCCCTCTTGAAGTAGTACATATAAAACCCCTCACATGTACTGAATCTAGAGGTGGTACCATTAGAGAATGATATTTCATACAAGGATCTATCATTGAAGATATTAGATTATAGAGACAAAGTTCTATGAAACAATACTACTCACATGGTCAAAGTGTTGTTCTGAAACCGTATGTTTCAGAAAGTGACATAGTTTCTGAAAGAGGTGATGAAATAGAATCACCCTCATTCTTTTTAGTGTAAGAATTAAATTTCATCGGAATTTTTTTTGAATGGGGGAATACTATAAAGACTAAAATATTTATAAATGGAATTAACTTTTTAAATGAGTAAACTCCTTATTAAGAAATGAAATTATATAAAACAAATGAACTACTTTGGTTATTTTAGACCATTATAAGTTATATCCTGTGAGATTTAAAAGACCATTAAGTATTATAAACATTTATAGTATATCTATTATATAGAGATTGTATGATTAATATATATATATATAGGGTCCTCATAAATACGATTGAAAACAAAAAAGGAAGTGATAACCTCATCTAGTAGGATTGTACCCTATAAAGACAATTTATTGAAGATTTCAAGGGAGATAACATCATTGAGATTTTTCCATGAACAAGATCAATCTGAGATTCAAAAAATAATGTTTGAGTGAAACTGTTTATGGGAGAAGTTTAAGAAAGATCACGACCCAAACAATTTTCACCGAACCACCCCCATAAAATCTCACCATTGCTCACCTTACCTTTTGTGAATTAATGGGTGTAATAAAAGGATATGTATATAAACCCTAATAGTATGAATTTGTATATTTTTTTAAAATAAAATAATGATTATATTAATCTATTATTACTTTATTATGATTAAATAATAAGATTTATATAAATTATATTCTGATACGATGAAACACAAATTGTATTTTTGGAAACAATACAGTTTCAAACAACACTCTTTTTGATGAATAAAAGAAATTTTAAAAATAAATGATATTTTAATAAAATATTATTATTAAACAATATTTATTAAATATAAATGGTAATATAATATTATGAAGTCAAATTTAATTGTTATAAGGGTCAAAAACTATTATTATCAAAAAACCATCATTTCTCAATAAATGGGATTTTTTTATTTAAAAGTGAAAATTATAACATTTAGAGAATTATTTTGATAAAATAAATATTATATTAAAAATTATTACATAAAAATTATCCAATGGTTAATTTTTTATTATTTTTTGAGAAAATTAAATTTTTGGGTAAAAATTAAATATGTTATAATTATATAGTTTGTATTACAACATTATAAAAGCCCAAAAATGATTTAATTAATAATATAAAGAGTATCTATGACCAAAATTATGTTTCCCATTTAAAATAACATGTTTTTAAGTTATTTTTTTAATTTTATAAACCCCTATTTAACCCACCAAAACCTATATTATATTTTACAATTTTAAAATAAATTATTTATAAACATGACTCACTTCCACATCACCAATGATATTTTTTTAGAATATTAGTTCTTATAATTATAAAATAATTAAATCCAATCTTATTTTGTAAAAATCATGGGTAAAAATCATGGTATGGTTTGTGTTTTGGATTAACTTATCATATAGATTCCAAAACCTTCAATCAGAAATTAATAAAGAATTCTCATCTCTTTTACTATTAAAACCCACCCAACCTCCCATTAATCTTCCCAAAAAAACTTTTATCATAAATTTAATATGAAATTAAATTTTTATATCCCTCAAAAGGTTCCCTCAGTCTCTTAAAAAGATCCTCACAAGATCTTGTAAGCACCCTCTCAAGGTAAGGGATCTTCTCCTTCTCCTCTTTATTCAAGTACCTTGTTTATATTATGCCTTTTGGTTCCATATTTTTTATATTGGGATATGTTTTTAAACATCCCAATCACTATACATATTATTTAAAAGTGATGATATACCTCTTTATATCTCATTAAACCCTTCCATGAATCTTTATGTACCTCCGTCATGTAGCCAAAATTTTCTTAATATTTTTCATGCTAAACATTTGTGTAGTGAATACCTATCCCCATTTCTACTAAGGGTATTAAAATAGTTATACATATACATTATTGATTTTTTAATTCCATGTATGTAACTCAAAATCCTTAATCATGGGTTTAAAAGTGAATAGATTCATCCTTATGTTGTATGATCTATGTGGAACACTATGCATGTACCAGATATGAAAGTGATGGGTGAGACTGGAATTATATATACCAAAAATTAATTGGAAAATGTTTTTATCTCACGATATTTCATGCATGTTTCATGGTAGGTTATACTAATAAATTTTTTATGATTACTTTTTGGTTATCCTTGAATTATTCTTATGATTTGATGTTTTAAGTTGTTTCCACATTCACATATTGCCTTTATGTTATCATATTTTATCATTCTTCAATGTTCAAGTTTATGATTATCACCTATTTTATGTTATCTTGTTATCCATATTAACATGAATGTATTAATTTAATCATGTTATGTTTTTATCATTCCATTTATTGGATTTATATCTCACCCCTTTCTTATGTACATCCCCAATCCATCTCATGTAGTTTTAGAAGATCAAGAAAATTTATGGGCATGTTATGGAGTTTTAGTTTACATCTTTGTATCTATATTTCAATTTGTTTTTCTATGTACCTATTTACCCAAATAAACTACTCCTCATGATATTTTGGGGTTTTATTATGTGTACCTTTATGTAATAAGTCATTAATTAACATGTATTAAAATATGGGTTTTATTACAACTAATCTTGGTTGAATTTATTTTCTAACTACATAAACATATGAGAATCCATCTGAAAAGAGATATTATCATTGAATGTAAAATATTGTAAAAAACTAAGAAGTTGATATTAATTAAGATATTATTTTATAATAGTTTGTATGAGGGGATGATTTAGTTGAAGAACAATATGATCACTCACTTATAGGTTGACCATTAAAAATAATAGGCCACCCTATTTCATCTCAGCTCTAGTGTTTTTCTTACAGAGCATGAATGATGTAATACCTATTTGAAACCAACTAATAAAATTTCTCTATCTAATAATTTATTAGTCATGATTTCTCTAGGATCTGTTTGCTATCTTTATATATTCAAATATCTTGTTTCTATTTTCATTACATTACCATAATTATCACTTCCATTACCTACTATTACTTATAGGATTTGTTTACTTTTCTTAAGTGTTTTATTTATTCCATTGTCTAAAAATACAAATTGGAAGCCATTACTATTATTTTACCCCTATTCAACACTAAAATATTTTAGAATAGTGTTTATAAATAATTAATTTGACAATATTCAGTGACTCCATAGTCATTCATCTCCAGTGATCACCCAAAAATGATCAGCTAGATCTATAGGAGAGAGAGGTTCTTTTTAAGAGGGTGTGTACCATGTTGTTTTGATTCAATTTCTCCTACAAGATGATTAAATATATTATTATTTCATTTTTCCACATGTCCATTTCATTATTTATTAAATCATTGAATAAGTGTGTTTTAATAAATGAAACCCAACAAGATAAAGGTAATTGATTCATCAATACAGAATTGAATTATTATTCTACAATTGTGATCATATCTTAATAATTTTTTCATTTTAATTCATCTATCCATAAGAAATTAATATTGTAAGTTAGTTTTATGGGAATTGACCTTATTAATATCAATAAAATTAACTAATTACACAACTATTGGATATGGTTATTTTACGAGTAAATATGGATTATATATTTTAGTAAAACTACACATGGAAACCAGTTCCCCTAACTCATATTTTTTCTATCTAATTAAGTAAATTTATTTTGAACCTTTAGTTTAGTTTTTTATTTCAAGTAAATTGTTATTTATGATCTTGATAATATTATGACTGTAGGACCCTAGGACACCCTCAAAGGGGATGGGTGAATCGGGGTGTTAAATTTTTATTTTAAAACAAGGATCTTGTTCCCAAGGTGGTATGAACTTGTTAAACCAATAATACTATTGGGAATAGAAAGCAAACAACCACAAGAAAAGAGACCACACAACACTTTTACTTGGTTCACCACTAAAGGCTACGTCCAAGGAGTATATGCTGATAGGTTGAAGTTGTACCAAATTACACTAAACTTCACTAGATGTGGATTACAAGGTTTGGGTATAGTCACTATATCCTAGGAACACTGCCATTACAAAGTTTTAGAGATAGATCATTGCATCCCTCAGATCACTTCCCTCGACTCCCACTAGCTTATTACCTTGAGAGAAATAAAACTCAGTTTATTGACTTGAAGGTCGCTTCAAAAGATTTTAATTGAAGTCTTTGTCTTTGTTTAGAACAAGAAACTTCTTGCATCAAAGTCTTGAATTGATGCACTTGAAAGCACTGAACCACTGAACCAGATATTCAGAACATGTATGCATCTTACACTGATAATTGAACACAACACCTACCCTGTGCACGCAAGATTTTCCTTTTGCATGCAAGATTATCCTTTATTCACAAGATCACATTTTACATGAAACCTGAACTTTTACAGTCAAACTCAATTTTTACGCGCAACTACAAATTTTACGGGCAAATTCTCCTTTTACGTGAAACTTCAACTTTTATGTGCAACAACAAGTTTTACACGCAACTTCAAATTTTCCGCGCAACATAAAATTTTCTGTGAAACATAATTTTCCACGTAACCACCTTTTTTCTCAATGTTTATGCACATCAGAGTCTTGATCTTCTCTATGTATTCAACCATACCAAATTAGGGGGTCACCTCTTATTTATAGGCTCCGCCAACCCCTACGTGAAAAAACCACCATGTCACGCAAAACTCTTTTTCTGTGCGCAAATCCTTTTCGCGCAGGAACTATTTTTAGCACAGATCTCTATATTTTTTTGCGCAACTCATGACTTTGCCATTTTTCAGTGTTATGGTCTCGAAATATGTCTTGTGCACAAGTTTCCAAAACACCTACAATATTGTGTGCAAATTCCTTTTCCAATCACCCATTTCTCCATTTTCCAAGTTTCATACCCAAAAAATTGGAAAACACTGGGAAATGATTCCACCTTCAATACTATTGTCCGATTGAACTGTACGATCCCTTTCCTAGAAAACATTTTGAACATCCAAAGAGGATTGAAAACAAACACAAACCATACTCCATTTCCTACATAGAATGGTTCTGGTTCCAACAATCTCCCCCTTTGGTTTTGTTGGCAATCACTAGATAAATTCAATAGAGCACCAAGCCACAAGAAAAAACCTAAAACACAAGAATCAACTCATCCTACACTCTAAGTATAAGTGTGCAATGATCAATGTAGAAAACAAGAGGGGAATATTGAATTGGGTTCCTGTGTTTTGGAATTCCTAAAGATTCCCAAGCTATTCTCTTACTATGTCACTAAAGCATTAAATGCCCTAAATGTATTTCTTATCCTCCAAACACCAAATTCTCATTTTGTCACAGATGGATTATATGTCCATCACAAACATCGAGTTCTCATCATGTCATAGAAGCATTACATGTCCATCACTTTTCCTAAATTTATTCCTTTTCCCCGATTGAAAATAAACCCAATGACCATTATTTGTTCATTGTACAACCCAAAATACCACCTGGATAGTATCTCCCCCATAAAACTGCATCACCTCAACAAACCGATTAAAAATAGTTAACATAATTGGGAAGAGGAGAATTTCAGTACCTTGATATGCACTGGTAGGTGACTGAACACTAAGTTTCAACCGATATTTCTCAAGCACAATTGCTGATAGTGGCTTGGTCATGATATCATCCACTTGCTCATCAGTTCCCACATGATCCATTTTAATCATGCCTTGTTCAACTTTTTCCTTGATAAAGTGATATTTGATTTCAATATGTTTAGTATGAGAATACTGAATAGGATTATTCGTAAGATCAATTGCACTCTTGTTATCACAGTAAATCACTATTGGTTGCTTCACCTCATCACCAATATCTATCAGTTGTTTCTTCATCCATAGTAGTTGAGTTGGTGCCTTTGTAGCATAGATATACTCAGCTTCAGCAGCACTAAGAGAAGTAATTTCTTGTTTCTTTCTCAACCAACCAACACATTAATGCACAATATATAATGCTCCACCACTGGTGAATTTTCTATCCACTACATCTCCAACCCAGTTAGCATCCGAAAATGCTCACAATTCACTGTCACTTCCTGCAGTAAAGTATAACCCAAAATTATGAGTACCTCAAATGTACTTCATGATTCTTTTTACTGCTGTCATATGTTCTTCCTTAGGATTACTCTAAAATAAAAAGGCTAAGAAAGTTACAAAGACAATATCAGGCCGTGTTGCCATTGGGTATAATAAGCTTCCGATAATCCTCCTATACATGGTGGGATCTACAGAGGTCTCATCCTCATGCTTTCCAAGTTTGGATCCAACTACAATTAGAGTAGACAATGGTTTGGAGTCATGCATATTGAATTTCTTCAACAACTCTCTGGTATACTTTTACTGAGAAATGAAAGTGTAATTCTTCTTTTGAATCACCTACAGCCCCATAAAATATGTGATCCCCCCAATCATAGACATTTCAAATTCTGATTTCATGTGATTGGTAAATTCATCCACTAATTTCTTGCTGCTGCCACCAAATATAATGTCATCAACATAAACAAGAACCATGAACTGATATTTTGGAGAATTATTCACATAGAGATTGTGATTTACTCCTCTTTTGAATTTTAGCTTCTTGAGATAAGAATTCAGCCTGGAATACCATGCTCGTGGTGCCTGCTTCAAACCATATAGGGACTTCTTTAGTTTACAAACCTTTGTTTCATCTTCACCAAGAAGAAAACATAGTGGTTGTTTGATGTAGAATTCTTCTTTGAGAACACCATTCAAGAATGTTTTCTTGACATCCATATGATATACTTTATATCCTCTTTGGATTTCCATGGAAAATAAAAGCCTCATTGACTCTATTATTGCTACTAGAGAAAATGTTTCATCAACATTGACACCTTCAATCTATGAATATCCCTTACATACCAGTCACACCTTATTTCAGATCACATTACCATGTAGTTAATATTTGTTCTTAAAGATCCACTTTGTACCAATCACATTGTGACATTCGGGTCTCTTGACCAGATCCCGTGTCTAATTTTTGTCACTCTGATATAAATCTTCATTCATGACCTTCACCCATGATTCATCCTTTTAAGCTTCTTCAAATGAGGAAGGTTCCACAACTAATTGAAATGTAGATTGTGCATTATTCCTCATTCTTCTCATTTGTGTGGGTGCAGTACAATCCCCAATGATGTTGGATTGATCAAATTCTTCTCTTCAATTCCTCCTCTAAGATTCAACTGAATTATCTCTAGTAATGGTTTCAACTTCAGATTCTTCTTATGAGCCAACATCCCGATGTGACTCCTGAGAGTTTTATACACCTTCCTCTATTTCTGTATTTACATTTACTCAATGTTTACATTCTTCCTCATCTTCTATATCACCAGAATATAAATTATTTGAAGCATTTGGGGTTTTTTCTTCATTTATTTTGACATCACTACTTTCCACAATTCTCCACAAGTGCTTATTTAAACACTTGTTAGATTTTCTGTTCATTGGATATCTAAGAAATATTCCTTCATCTACATTGTCACCAAACTTCCCTTGATTTCCTTTTTTATTTCGGATGAAACATTTGCTTTTGAAAACACAAAATTATTTAAAAAATGGCTTCCTTCTATGCCACAATTTATATGGTGTCTTTTTTTCTCCTATATAAAGCCCCGTTCAATTTTGAATGTTCACTATAACCTCAATATCTTCTTTCCAGTAATGGTGAGAGATATGAATCTCAACTAGAATAGTCCTAGACATGTTGTTTATTAGTCAATTCTAGTGCTCAATAACTCTATTTTGTTGCGGAGTTCTAATAATAGCTACCTCATGTCTCATTCCATGTTTTTATAGGTAATTGTCAAGCTCAATGGATATGTACTATCCTCCATTATTATATCACAAGACTTTGATTTTTCATCTAGTATCATTATCAGCAATTCAAAGATAATTTTTCATGAAATAAATTACTTTCCACTTTATATGAATAACCATTACACAATCCATTATACTATAATCATCAATGAAAAGGATGAAGTACCTATCTCCATGATTTCCAACAATGATTATCAGACCACATATGTCTGTATGGATAAGATCAATGAGGTGTGATACCCTTTTCTTCATTGGCCGATATGAACTACAGACTAGCTTCCCCCATATGCAAGCATCACAATTCTTTTACCATTCACGTTTCAGAATGGGGATATCTATGACTATATTAAACTTAGATATCTTTTCCATGTCATGTTGGTTAATGTGCCTCAACTTTGATGCCACATGTTATTTTCTTCTTCAATAGACATAAAGCAAGAGTTCTATTTACTATCAACCTGGTATAAGTTTCCATATGTTCTGTATCCTTTCAGGATAGAATTCCCTATTTTTCCCTTTATAGTGTAGCCTTTTTTATTAAAAGTTACTATGATCCCTGAGTCACAGAGTTGACTCACACTGAGGAGATTGTGACGTAAACCGTCCACATAAATAACTTCAATCTTCTTCAGATCTCTATTGGCCATAGCAGTATTTCCACTACCTTTAATCTTCAAAGCACCATAATTACCAAACCTCACTATTCTATCAACCTTCTTTTTAATGTTCTTTAAAAGGTCAACATTTCCTATCATATAGGATGAGCATCCACTATCAAGAATCTAGGTACTGCTGCTTTTTTTAGCTTTAAGGGATACTTATGCAATATTGGATCTCTCAATTTTCTTTTTCTATTTCTATGATATATTGGATTGAGTGTATGACACTAATGGTCTTCCAATTATTTCTTCCACATAATCAGATTATTCATACCCATATCTTCCTCTAGAGGAGAAACCTGTTTGTGAGAACAACACTATCGGGTGGGTGGGTATTGAACCATCTCTGAGAGTTGTATGAATTTTTCTTGTCATACCTCTACCTACAATATATAGCTTTATCTCCTAAGTTAGAATAGTGAAAACAATATCCATAGAAACTATTCTTCTATAAGATGTAGGATATGAAATCGATCTTCTTTGTTGACTTCCCATATCTTCCCCCAATCAAATAGCACCTTAACTCTTCGCAATATGACATGGTATGGACTAGATAGCCATAGAACTAACACTTCATGAGAGGAAATATCTTCTCACTTATATTTCTCCTCATGCCTTCTTCATGGGAAAGTGGTTGGACTACCTATCATTTCTAAAAGTTTGAGGATAATCTTCAATTTTTCTTTTAGTTTGGATTGAGGGTTTCTTTTTCAACACTTCAAGCAACTTTTCAACATGGCCAAATTTCATCTTGTCTTTCATTTGGATCTCCTCAGTTCCAGCAGTTTATGTATTAGCTTCACAACCTATTCCACTGTTTCCCATGCAAGCGTGTCTTTGATCACCCAAGATTTTTTAAACCCCATTTGAACTAAGAAAGATCTTTCCATTAACTCTGCATCTGAGAATCTTCTAAAATGAATTTTCTTCTTGTCCTCATTTCTGGTTTATTGAAACTCAAGTTTACTCCTAAGAGTAACAACTTCTTCCTCAAGACCCTCAATAGTATTGGACTTCTCTTCCAATCTGGACGTAAGGTCATTTATGACCTCTACTTGTTCTTCAATTCTAAGGTATAGTTCCATAACGTCATCTATTATTTCAAGGATTTAAGACTGTACTCTCACTAGTTCTTCTAGTCATTCAATTTTAGCTTCAATCTCATCAATATATTCTGATGATTCTTTAACAATGGATTTCCACTTATTGCATCTCTTACATTTATTATCAATCTTGGAAAATGTATCCTTAATTTTCAACTTGTGATCAATATTAGGAGTCATCTGATTATCTATATCTTTATCAATTGAGGGTTCTAACTTTTTAATAGTATCCATCATGGAAGCATGGTTTCTAGTTTTAAATTATGGTTCTTCTTCTTCTTCATAGAATTCAATATCATCATCTTCCTATTCATAGAAAAAAATCTTCTTCTGTAATTTATTTATAGATTTGGAGTCTTCCTTTTTGGAAAACATTTTCCAAGGCTTCTCAATGTCTTTTGCTTTTCTCTCTTCATCATAAAACTTTCTTTGGTACCGAGAGGCAATGTGACCAACTCTTCCACAACGAAAACATGCCATAGGTAACTTACCTTTAAATTTAACTTTTCCCTTATTCAGCTTCTTGGTAATGAGAGAAAGAATTTATTTTTTCTTCATCATCTTCACCACCACTATCTCTTGAAATTTTCAGTTTGTATGTGGCTTTGAACGTCATTTACTTTCTAACACGAGTCTTAGCATCTTCTGGGTTGACTCTCGTCTCATATGCCACTAGACTACTTATCAGATCATCTAGAGATAGTTTAGATGAATATATTTCTTCAAGGTCTGACAATTTTTCATTGTACATAAGAGGAATTCTTCTTAATATTTTTTTGAGATATCAATGTCTTTGATTTCCTCTCAAAGACCTATAATTTCTCCCACTACTTTAGTAATTCGATTGAAGAATGAATCTGCATTCTCATCAAGATGCATCTTTAGATCATCGAACCTATTATGAAGGACTTGAAGTTTTGCCTCCTTCAATTTTCTGTCTTCTTTATAAATATTTTAAAGTTTATCCCACATTGACTTTACTGAGGTGAAAATCATCACCTTTAGATAGATCTGATCTGAATGATCCACAATGATAACATTCTAGGCTTTAGCATATGCATCAAGAAATTTCCTGTTTGTATCAGTCATAGCAAGCCCTGTTGGATCAGTAACTTGTATTACTTGCATAGTATCAAATAAGACTTATATTCCAAGGGATCTTAAATGAGATCTCATTATGTTATTCCAAATCTGAAAATTACTTCCATCGAAGAGAGAGATTCCCCTGGTATTGACTGCATTCTCCATGACAATGAAGGACATATCTAAAACTAGTAACCTTTACCCTTTGATACCACTTGTAGGACCCCATGACACCCTGAGAGGGGAGGAGTGAATCAGGGTGTCGAAATTTTCTTTTAAAACAAGGATATTGTTCCCATGATGGTAGGAACTCATTAAACCTATAAGACTGTTGGGAACAGAAAGCAAAAAACCACAAGAAAAGAGACCACACATCACTTTTACTTGGTTCGCCACTAAGGGCTACATTCAAGGAGCATACACCGATAGGTTTCCAGTCGTACCAAATACCACTAAACTTCACTAGCTGTGGATTACAAGGTTCGGGTACAATCACTCTATCCCAGGCACTTTACCTTTACAAACGTTTAGGGATAGCTCACTATGTCCCTCAGATCATTTCCCTCGACTCCCCCTATCTCACTGCCTTGAGAGAATTCAATCTCACTTGATCGACTTGAAGGTCGCTTAAAAAGATTTGCATTGAATTATTTGTCTCTATTCCGCATGAGACACTTCTTGCATCGAAGTCCTAAATTGATTCACTTGAAAGAATTGAACCATTGAACCAGATATTCAGAACATGTATGCAACTTACACTGATAATTGTGCACAACACCTACCCTATGCATGCACAATTTTCCTTTTGCACACAATATTATCCTTTTCACGCAAGATCACCTTTTACGAGAAACTTCTCCTTTTACGCGCAACCTCAATTTTTACGTGCAACTGCAAATTTTATGCGCAACTTCTCCTTTTACATAAAAATTCAACTTGTACGCACAACAACAAGTTTTATGCGCAATTTCAACTTTTTTGTGCAATATTAACTTTTCCGTGCAACATCAAGTTTTCTGTGCAACCACATTTTTGCACAATGTTTACGTGCATCAGAGTCCTGATCATATCTAAGTCTTCAACCATACCGAATGAGGGGGGTGAACTCTGATTTATAGGCACCACCGACCCCCGTACGCAAAACCAACCATGTCACACAAAACTCCCTTTCTATGCACAAAAACTTTTCACATAGGAACTATTTTCCGGGCACATCTCCAGTTTTTTTTGCACAACTCATTCCTTCTCCATTTTTTGGCATTTTGATCCCAAAACATGTCTTGCGTGAAAGTTTCCAAAACACCTACAATATTGCGTGAAACTTAATTTTCCAATCACCAATTTCTCCATTTTCCGAGTATTAGACCCAAAAATTTGGCAAACACTAGGAAATGATTCCACCTTTAATATTGTTGTCTGCTTGAACTATATGATCCCTTTATTGGATAACATTATGAACATACAAAGAGGATTGACAACAAACACAAACCATACTCCATTTCCTGCATAGAACATTCCTGGTTCCAGCAACGAAGACCTGGAATTTAGTCAAGATCCATCGTTACGCTTCCCTATTTCCCATGGGATCAACCTCAGTATTCACACTACTATGATACTATTTAATATATTTCTTGATTGTATGTTTCATTACACTATAGATTTATAAATTAGTGTCTCCATTTGGAAATTAACAAAGATTCATGGTAATTTCAATTATTACTATTTATAAAATTATTAATATTCTCAAAAATGTAAATCAATTTTTGATTTCTTTTCATTTTATGAAAAATAAAACATCCTTAATGTGTATGTGTAGACCACCACCTCCATAGAGAGACTTGATACATTTTTCATCACCAACTTACATGTATGGTTATAAAATATATTTTATATAAAAGATTAATATATTTAATGAATATGGTTCTGAAAGTAAAGAACAAAAATTTATGATAATTAAAAAGTAATCTATTTATATTAGTAAATTACCTGAAATAAGCTTGTCATGGATTCCATTATCATGAAACATGCCCATAGTTTCCATAAAATGAACATGAGGATGTATAAATAAATGAAACCCAATGATTCTAATATCTTTTCTAGTATTGTAATAATAAATTTGTTATCAAGGAATAGAGTCTGATGATTCCATAATAAAACATATGTGAAACTATCAAAATTACTAACACCCAATAATGAAAATAACCATTAACTAGCTAATGAAATTATAATTAGTAATTATAATTAAATATTACAAATGGAAATAAATATGAATAATTTTATTAAATAGGTGATTAATATGGTTACTTTTTTGATACATGATATTAAATAACTTTCATGGAATCGAGAGTATAAATAAGGGTTTATCATCTCAATTTTTTTCCTTGAGGCATGTTTTGTATTATGAACCTATATTATTTTTTAAGGTGTATATAATACCTATTTGAAAGTATTTATCATGATTATATCTTTATTAATTTTAATTATTGTTTTTTTAAAGTTAAATATTTTAATGGGTTATTATTTTAATGCTATAAAATCTATAAGGGTTTTTCATAACTCAATTTATTTTCTTTGAGAAATAATGATTATTCTTGAACCTGATTCTTCAAAGTGGAATTTTTTTATACTATAATTGTATAAAATTATATTTACACTTTATTTATACAGATTAATAATTATTTCTCATGAACTCTTTAATGAATGATTTTTACTTTGAATATTAGGATATTCATAAGGGATTTTATTAACTCAACTTATTTTATTAAGTAATCATTATTCTTATTTGACCATAGTTTTACAATATTGTTAACTTATGTCCTATGATGATATAATATTTCTATTCCCACTTATTTTAAATGAAATTGAATTTTCATATAAAATAAATATTATTTGATGTATTTCATTCTTCATAATATTTGATGATATTAAGAATAATTCTCATCTTTTTAAATTGATCTCTTTATCTTCTATATCCATGCCACTCTTCCTTCCAATGTTATCCTTTCACAATTTGAAACTATATATGTATTTTTTTTGGTGATAATAAAATTTCACTTTACCATTTTTTAAATAGAATAATTATCTCTCTTTTTGGGATATTGGTTAAAATAAATGTATTTTTTTTAAAATATTGGAAACCTTTTCCTTTCTTGATCATAAATTTTATCTCCCACTCCATGTTTCCTTTAGATGAAATATATGCCTTTTCAAGTATCCATTTTTGAAATTTCTTTCCAAATATTTTTTTGAATGACTTTATATATATTTCTCAAAAATTATACATTCAAAAGTGACTCATAACATCTTCTCTTTTCTATGATGTTAAGAAATGTTTTCTAAATGCTATTTTTTGTTTTTCTTCTATTTTAATATTTAACTTCAAAAGATATATCTTTTATAGAGTTTTGTTTTATGAATATCCCATTGAATGCGATTATAAAATAATCATTTTTTGTCTGAAATTTTTGGTATCAACTGATATTATTATTATATACATTTTATGTTATACCAAGGTGCGTGAAAAGGAGGATGGCAGAGTCACATGGCGGAGCTTCTGGGGGAAACCCTAGTCCTGATGATCCTGATCTGAGTGTGACGAAGGATGTTTATTTGCATGGTAATGATTCATTGGTTTCTAAGAATTTAGATTTTGTTAGTCATACAGAGATGTTTCGATGTGTTCCCTCAAAGAAATCCATGGCTGCTTCGGTTTCTGAGGCATCATGACTAAGGAATTTTGTGAATGTGGTGAAGTTTGCTAGTAAGTATCCTGAATTTTATTGTCCTCCACCTAGGAGAATCATAAAAAAAGGAGGAATTTCCCATGTTGATGCTGATCAGATTGTAATTGAGGAGCGAGTCAACCTTTTCTGCTACTCGATTATTGCTCGGTTTGTTCTTCCGAAGGGAGGTTCTTTATGGAAATTCAATGATCTGTCTCAAAAAATCTCGAGGGTTTGGGGGTTTTCTGATTGGAGGATGATCTCAATGGGATGTGGATATTATCATGTTATTTTCTCATCCGAGGATGCTAAACAAAGGGCATGGAGCTTCGGGTCTGTGTCATTAAAGTCTGGTGTTCTTCGAATTCAAGAGTGGGTCAGGAATTTCAACCCTGAGAATGTCAAGGATACTCATGCCTTGATTTGGATTCGTATCTGTAAGATAAATTGGCTCGATTGGCATCCCAACATTAAATGGGATATTGCCTCCTCGGTTGGCAACCCCATCAAGATGGATAATCACACTAAAGATTCAAAGTTTGGTCACTTTGTGAGAGTTCTGGTAGAAGTGGACATGGCCTCAACGCTGGTGGAAGAGGTTATTCTCACAAATAGGGATGATCGCTGCAATTTAGAGATACAGTATGAAAGACAACTGAAGTTATGCCTCATCTTCCACTTCTTTGGTCACATGGAAGGTGATTGTAATAGGAGTAATGTTTGTGGACTGTGTAATTTGAAGGGTCATTTGGATGATTTCTGTAGGAAGGTACATGCAAAGGTTAATCCCTCTGATCCTATTTATGGGCCTAGTAATCCCACTTTTAAGATGACTACTTCCATAAATAATTAGTTTTCTGGTATGTCTGGTCTGCAGGGGCCGGTGCAGGCTCCAGGCATCAGTGCTAGTCCTCTTGCTGATCAGAATTCACAAGGTTTTGTCCAGGTAGGTGCTGATGAACCTACTATTCAAGTGGAAGCTCAGGGTCACCCAGTGGCCTCTTCAGTTCATCTTGATGTCCATCGATACTTTGTACAGGGTAATGGTGATGGATCTGATCAGGTTCCCATGCAGGTGCAGTCTGAAACTTTTGAGGTTCCTCAGGATTCTGAGTAGGTGTTTAAGAATCTGGATTCTTCTGTTATTGTGGATGCTACTCAGGCCGATTTACAGGCTTAGCCTATGTTTTCTCATGTTGTTAGTCCTGATGCTCCTTGGGATAATTCTCTGGTTGTTGATGCTGTATCTACTCAGGGAGTGCAGGTTCAGGAAGTGGCCTTGCATGCAGGTACAGTGGATGTCCCCCAGGGTTCTATGAAGGGAATTGGTCTTGAGCCTTCTCAAGTCTCATTATAAGTTCATTCTGAAAGTTTTGAGCCTCCTGTTGACCCTACTGTGCAAGGTTCATTGTTGGCTGTACCTATAGCTATATATATTGAGGATGCTGAATTTTCTGGATAGAATACTGAGGCTGTTCTGTCTGCTGGAATATAGGAACAGGTGCAGGCTGGCTCTAAAATTGTTCCAGATATTGTGGAAAGTGATAAGACTGGTGATAAAAGTGTTGATGGGTCCTTTTCTCAGGTTCCTTCGTCTAAAGCTGCGCGAAATCCTATGTTACAACCAAGTCAGGAGCCACTTGGTTCATTGAATAAATTTACACCTTTGAGTGGTGTTTTCTGGTTTGATGATAAGAAGGATTCTATTAGTGAGGGACAACATCAACCCTTGGAAGATTCAGTACCCATCATTAGTTCACCTGCTATTCTAGCTAATTCTTCCTCTGAAGTTAGTATAGGGAAGAAGAAGAAAGGTGAGAACCAGGCTAAATCAGTGCAAGTGCAGCGAGATGGTGGGCCTAACACCAGGTCCAAATCCTCTCTCCCATGAAGACCCTCTTCTGAAATTTCCAAGGGCTCGGGAATTCTCCCACGGTCACAACCCTTAGGCATTTCATTGTGGCCAATAATCCTATTCTCATTGGAATTGCTAAGACTCATATGTCCTTATGTAAATGAAAAGCCTTCAAATGTTCAACCCTTGGATATTCTTTGGTTTCCCATAATGCTGCTCAGAACTCCCCAGAGTCCCTCTGGGTTTTGAAACATGATAGTGTCTCCTTGGAATCTACCTTTTATGATCAACAATCGATCACTCTCTTTATTGAGATAAGTGGATATGGTATGTCCTTTACCTTATTTTATGATTTGAATCAGTATATTGGGAGACATACTCTATGGTCATCTCTGGAAAACATTGCTATTGGAATGAGGCAAAATTGGGTTATTATTGGTGATTTTAACTCGGTTCTTTGGCCTGAGGATAGGAAAAGAAATTGCTTTAACAGGTTAGATGCTTCTAAATTCTCTGCCTATATTTATACTTGTAACCTGATTGAGATTCCAGTCATGGGGTCTAATTTTACCTGGAGAAGATATACCATAAATGGGCTTCAAGCCAGTAGGATTGATAGGTGCTTTTGTAATGTGAATGGGGGAACTCATGACTTTTCGCTGTATGGTATAACTCTTCCAAGGGATAACTCTGATAATAATCCTCTTTTAATGGATTTGAGTCTCCACAACTTGAGATCTTCTCCTTTACCCTTCAGGTTTAATAATTCCTGGTTATCCATTCAGGGTTGTAGGCAGGTTGTCATTGAGTCTTGGGCCACCAACGTTATTGGAAGTCCCTTTTATATAATGATTATGAAATTGAAGACTGTGAAGGAAAATCTCAAATAGTGGAGTAAGAAATATTTTGCATGTCTTGATCATGATATTCAAAGTGCAGAGGATAATCTCCTGCATTGTCAAAGTCTTAATGAGGGACAGTATGTGATATCTAGGGATGAGATTCTTTCCTTATCTAAATTTAGTGAGATTTTGGATTTAAAGGAAATTATTTATCGGGCTCAATATAATTTCAGGTGATTGAAATATGGGGATATAAATACAATATTTTTCATTGTTTACATAGGAAAAAGAAGAAGAAGCATGGCATGAGTGCTCTCATGGTTGATGATGTTCTTTTCAATTCTGAAAATGATATTTCTGATGCTGCTTGTGGTTATTTTGAAAAGCTTTACACTGATTCAGGGAATGATAATTCTCATAGAATGTTTAGAAATATTTCTCCTTCGGTTTAGGCCTCTCAGAATGATATGCTCACTAATATTCCCTCTGAAGAAGAAATCAGGAGGGAAATTTTTTCTATGAATGCTGATAGTGTGGCAGGGCTTGATGGTTTTTCAAACAGTTATTTCATGGGTTATTGGGATATTATTCGCATGGAGGTTGTCAATGCGGTTAGGGATTTCTTTTATCATTATTATTCTCCTTTTGGTGCCAATGCTATCTTTATTTCTCTAATTCCAAAGAAAGAGAATGCTCTTGATATTCGGGATTTCATGCCTGTGGCTATTGGAAATACTATTCCAAAAGTTATCAGCAAAATCCTGAAGAATATATTGGGAAGTATTGCTAAGGAGTTTATTTCTACAAATCAATTTGGGTTTGTACCTGGAAGAAACATTCAAAATTGTTTGTATACGACATCTAAATGTGTTAATGTTATGAGAAAAAAGGTGAAGTATGGGAATATGGATCTGAAGGTTGATATTTTGAAGGCTTTTGATACGATGAAATGGAGTTTCATTTTTGCAGTTTTAAGAATGCATGGTTTCTCCAATGGCTGCGTCAATTTTATTAGATGCATTCTTAAGAGTTCTATGTTATCTGTTCTTGTAAATGTCTCTCCTAGAGGTTTCTTTAACTTCTCCAGGGGAGTGAGGAATGGTGATCACTTATCTACTATTATTTTTTCTATTGCTGAGGATTATCTTAGTACATGTCTTTTGGATCTTATGCATGATAGGTTGTATCAGAAAATGACTATTGGAAGACGAATCTTTTCTCCTTCACATCTTTTCTATGCGAATGATATTCTGTTGTTTGGTAAGGCTGATAGAGTTACTACCCGTTACATTAATAAGGATTTTTAGCATTATGAGGATGTTTCTGGTCAAGTTATCAGTTGGGAGAAATATTTTGTGTTTTTTGGGGAAGGTATAATTGTTTCTAAGCAAAACAGAGTTTCCCGAAAGCTTGGGGTTATAAGAGGGGTTTTACCTTTTACTTATCTTGGGGTTCCCCTTTTCTGGGGTGCTATTAAAATGTGTCATTTGGACGATATCTATCTCAGGATTCTCAATTAGATGGCTACCTAGAAAGGTAAATCTATGTCCCAAGCAGGGTGTGTCTGTCTTGTTAACTCTGTGATCACTTCCATGCATGTCTATGTTTTCTCCATATACAGATGGCCTAGAATTATTCTTAAAGATTTGAAAAGGCTGATTCATAATTTTATTTGGACTGGATCAATCTATGAGAGGAAGCTTGTTACAGTTGCCTGGAGTGATTGTATTCGGCCTGTTGATATGGGTGGCACGAGGATTAAAGATCTTAAGCGCTTTAATGAATCTCTCATTAAAAAGTTTACTTGGTCCCTCTTAACTTCCAATGATTTATCCCTGGAGTTCCTATGCAATAGATTTGGATCCAAGTTGATAAATGGGTACTCTCTTTATGTACCTTCCTTGATATGGCCATCAATTAAGCATGCTTATTTCAGTCTCTCACAATATTCTAAATGGGTGGTTTGTCGAAACTCATCTTTGAATTGCTGGAGTACTATCTTGTTATCATGATCCATTGTTGAGAAGATTGAGATTCCTTCTACTTTGAAGGATCTTTCATTTGATGATTTTTAAAACAATATTATAGCTCAAGAGTTGCTGCCTGATTCTATGAAATTGGAGCTGTGACGTTATCATTATGCTACGATGGATACTTTTATCTGGTTTCCCAGTCTTACTGGAACCTTCAGCACTAAGGAGGATTATAGACTCATTTGTGAGAGTTTATTGGTTCCTTCTTGGATGATTATGTTTGACTCTTCTTTTATTCCTCTGGCTCATTATTTTCTTATGTGGAGGATTTGTAAGTGAAGACTACCCTTGAAACGGATATTACAGCGAGCTGGGTTCTCTCTTGCACCTGTTTGCTTTTGTTGCCTTGCTGGAGATGAAACAGTTGATCATTTATTTATATCTTATTGCTCTTCATCTGGTTTATGGGAGTATTTGTATGAGGTATTTGGATGACATCTGAATTTAGGGAGTTTTGGTATGCTTATGGATTCTATATATTGAGCTGACTGCAGCTCTCAGGTGAAACCACTTCTTTTCTCTATAGTTTCAGCATTGGTTTCCTTTATCTAGAGAGCCTAAAATGCTCTTGTCTTTGAAAATAAAATTATACCATGTTTTTTTGGTATTCTGCAGATTCATATTTGTGTTCTTTCTACTTCACATGCTCGAAAAGGTTTCATGAGGAATGATGTTTCAGATCTGGTCATATTGCGAACTTTGGGTGTTTCTGGCAGATGTAAGAAGCTGATTATGATGAAATATATCCGGTGGATCCCGCCGATATCTCGGTGTCTCAAAGTGAATGTGGATGGGGAGACATCAGGTGCACCGGGGCCTTTGGGATGTGGTGTTGTTTTTCTCACGTATAGAGGCTTTGTTAAAGGCTGTTTCTATCACTTCTTAGGAAATGGCTTGGTGATTGAGGCAGAATTGTGGGCTATGATTAAGGCTGTTTAGTATGCTTCTTTTCATGGTTGGCTGGCCTTATGGATTGAGTCTGATTCATATTTGGTAGTAGATATTCTTAGAAATCATTCAAGGTATGTCCCTTGGAGGCTAATTTCTTCTTGGGATGATTGCCTCAAACTTGTGGAGCGGATTTCTTTGGTTGTTACTCATGTTTACAGAGAGGAAAATAAGGTTCCATATGCTTTTTCCAAGCATGCGATTGAGGAGGTTTGTTCTTTATGGTCCTTTGTGGCACCAAATTTCTATTATGATTTGGTTGATGCTGATGCACATGGTGATGTGTACATGCATCTTGGCTGACCCCATGTCTCCCCTCTTTGATATTTTTACCTTTTTATTAATAAAATTCTTCTTGGGAGTAGGCTTTTCCTGCTTCTGAGTCTTCTGATTTTATGTTATACCATTTTATAAATGTATTAAAACCTATTTTATTTACATGGGTTCTTTATGATATGTTGAATGATTAATTCCAATTTTCACACATATTCCAGGATGATTGATGGGTGGGGTATTATATCCCCCTCTAATGTGTTTGTCAAGGATTTATATCTCTTGCGATAATTATTAAAAAACATGATTAAGTTTGTTATTAGGCATGGGTGTGATTGAGTAAATCATGAAGGTGATGTTTCCACATGCTTATGTTTGTGGCATATTTCTATGTTATTCTGCATTCTTATGTTATACTCACATGAAAGAAGATTATTTTTATAAGAATCGAAGACATGTTATAATTTTTATGTTTCCTTGATAACTGTTCTTATAACACCCCGACCCCAGAAGCCCAGAGTCGGTGCATTATTACATATCATTGGCATAATAAAAAAAGATCAAGTCTCGAAAGACCGATTAGTTTAGTAGCCTTGTAAGTACTAGATACATTCATAAGGTTTAAATTACATCATAAAATGGAAAACTACAACAACATTGTTTCCATAGACATCACTGAGATCCCATAGGCTATCCCTGTAGGTCAGTCATAATATAATTCTTCGCATCCTATGAAAAATAAAACATATAAAGGGGTGAGATCAGATGTTCAATAAGGATAAAAATATAGCAGGAAATTTCATAAATAAGAATAAAAATTTAAGGCAATGTATAAAACTAAAACAAAAGCCTTTTTAACATAAACTTCATCATAATATGGAAAATATAAATCAAAATAATGTCATTTACTTGCTCACATGGATATTATACTAGTAAAATAATCACATGTAATAACTAATTTCATAATGAAGGAATGTACAATAACAGAATTTAATTTCTGTGTCAAGGCCTCAAGCCATGACCTAGGGGATAACTGTAACCAGACCCCAACCTGGAGAGCCTCGGTAACTAGACACCAACCCGGAGATCCTCTGTAACCGGACTCCAACCCTGAGAGCCTTTATAACCAGAATCCAACCCAAAGAGCCTCTGTAACCAGACTCCAACCCAGAGAGCCTCTATAACTGGACTCCAACCTAGAGGGTCTGCTGTAACCGGAACCCAACCTGGAGGGCTTACTTTTAATGGTCCCCAACCCAGAACATACTAGTCCAATACATTCATCTTAAGGAAATGTTGAAATATAACATAAAAATTCGTATTAAAACTTGCATACGAAAGGTCAATACTTTAACAATAAACCATGAATGGCATAAAAATAACTCATCCATAGTCAAACATATCACAAAACCTTAAATACAATATGGAATATTTGTATCATAATAAATAAACTTCAAACAAGATTAAAATCCATTAAAGTATGTTCACATAGATGAAATCAAAACTGTTTGAGAGAAATATCTCATTCTTTTTTTGAAATCATTTAAAGTTACATAATTATAAAATAAAACATTTATTTTGAGAATATTATTATTATCTTGTAAGGAAAGATTCTACGATGTTATGATGGCGGAATATAGCCGCACCTGTCATATAAGTTAAAAAAAATTCTTACCTTAATTTTGTCGAAAAGGTCATAAAGCAACTTGTTTGGAAAATGACGGAAAGATTCCTTTCAAAAAGTATAAGGTCAAATAAGGATATAAATGAATTTAACCCATAGTATAGTAAGTATTAAAAATGCTTTGGAATATTTTTAGGAAAACACAGATGTGGGTGATAAAGAGGTCTCAGTAGATAATTATATATAAACAACATTGAATAATGAAGAGGTTGTAGAATTAACCATTAAATTGTACTTTTCCTTAGTCAAGGGTAGGTTAACCTCCTATATAATGGTGAAATAATTGTTATTAAATTATACAAGAGTCATATAAATTAATATGATATCATATATTATCTTGTAAAATTTCTTTGTTAATAATATTTTAGTATTATCGTCGTTTCAGGTGTTAACTGATTCATTTTCCTTTATATGATTTGTTACATAAGTAATGTTTGTTATGGATAGGATGTATCTTATTCATATTAAGAGTGATATTAAGTCTTTAAACATTATTTTTAATCATCTAATGAAAATTATTCTTGAATGGATACGATGGGGAATGAATATCATCGTGTTCATGGAGACGGTAATCCGTACATACGCACGAGCGACAATATCATTCTTTTAATATTAAAATCGTATATAATTGGATAGTCTATCATATATATAGAATCATTATCATGTTATATTTATTATTTACGTCATTTATAAATCATTATTATACCCATCCAAATAATAATGTATTGAATAACAACTACACCACGACATGGAGATGGTAAACCGTACATACGCACATATGGTGACATGTCATTAAAAGGATGGATAGAATAATGAATATGGTTGTAAAATATTTATAATAACATCACATTATATATAAGATACTGGAGTTATTATTTTATAATGTAAACAACAAGGAAATAATAAGTGGAAGAAGAAAAAACATGAAATAGGTGGTGAGATATTTACCTCTACTTAGGGTTTTTCCTTTTGATTTGATCAAAATGGATCCTTAGGATGGATTTATGAGTAAAGGATGGCATATAAGATTAAGGTATAATAGTTGGGAGGATATTTGGTCAGGGTTTGTCTGAGCCAAATAGCTTTGATGGTGTGAATTTGAGATAAGGGGAAGTTCCCTTTTATAAGAGGGGTGAGGGGTACCTTAAGAAAATATTGAAATATTATTTTATAATAAAATAATTTTCGGTTTATAATGGCTAAAAAATAAATTATTTAAAGTATAATGTGGTTATGGGTCTAAAACCACTGAACCAATAGGTTTTAGATAGGTTTGAGTCACTATATTCACCTTATCTTTTAGATTTAACTCTTAGTTAAATAGTTTGACATTTACCATGCCTCTTTGTATTTTTATTTTATATGGTTAATAAACTTACTATAAACTTCCAATAGAACCCAAATTGGTTCATTAATGATAAAAATATCATTATATATTTCTTTTGGATGATTATAGATTTTTAGGATTATTATATCAACCAATAATATTGTATTTGTTTTAAAAACTCATTTTTGTCAATTTTGACATTATTTAATAATTGGATTTTTTTTAAAGTCATAAAAACTTTATTACTTAAGAATAAATAGATTTAATCAACCCTAAAATGTCATATTAACCTATAAATATTTTTGATGGCATGAAAACTTTCAAATTATATTTATTTTAGTATTTATAATATCATTTATTAGATTGTTTCATTAATAAGGAAAATACTGCATCATTATTTTGTCATATATAAATATATATATTTTATGTCTAAAAATTATAAATAAAACATCACGAGGTAGTAAATATTTTTGTCATTTTAATTACTATTTATAGTTGAATAGATAAATTATATAACCGCATATAAAAATTGTTTTATTAAAAGATATTTGATTTTGTTATTTTTGTCTTTACTTTAGATTATTTAATATAAAATGTCATTATCACTCCAAAGTGGTTCTATGGGGTCCTAAAATCGACCCAAGAATTCCTATGGTCAGAAATGTATCATAAAATAGGGTTAGGACATGTGTTATGGTAATTTAATATTTTATAATATTATTTTTTAACCTTATTTACTGGATTTACCCCTTTAACCACGATAAATAAAATATTTACTGAAGTAAATATTCCTAATGTCTAAAAATAAAAGTTACCTATTTACAAAATTTAGACCTCCTAATTCCAAATATGTAATCCATTTTTCCAAATTCAAAACACAGAATTGGAAGAAATTAATTTAACATTAATTCCTGTTGTCAAAACCAAAAGCGTATTTTTATGAAATAATAATTATCAAAATATTGACACTTGTTTATGTCCAGTTTAATCATGAGATTACATCCAATGACTTAAATTATATTAAATAATAAAAATATAATCTAATTATACTTAAAAACCATTAAAATGTATAAATTTACACTATAAATTATTTCGATTAAAAAGTTGTTTTTAATTAAAATTTAGTATTTTTACTATTCATCAAAAATTAAAAATTTCAGAAAAATACAAAAAATTCACCCTAAGATAATTTTAATATTAAAAATCCAAAAATTAATTCCATTTTGAAAGATAAAATTTATAAAATTCCAAAAAGTGGGTATTACTATTCATAACGGCTAGTTTGATTGGTCGCGGTGTGTTAGAACTCGAAGTTGCGTACAACACACACTATTGTATTATTCAACGAGAAGAGTACTGTAGAATCGTGTGGTGTTACATTCTCCCCTCGTTCAAATAATTTCTTCCTCGAAATTTCTAGAATATTTCTGCATAAAAAAACTCAGGTGGTTCTTCATCATAAGTTTCTCGGGTTCCCATGTTGACTCTTTCATCTTATGGTTTATCCATAGAACTTCTACCAGATGAGTCGTCTGATTTCTCATCACTTGTTCTCTTGTATCAAGAACCTTGATAGGCTCTTTTCAATAAGATAGATCGGGTTACAGTTTTAATTCCTCATAGGTGAGTACATGCATTGAGTCAGGCATGTATTTTCTCAACAGTGATACGTGGAACACATCGTGAACTTTGGAGAGACTTGGTGGCATTTCCAAACAGTAAGCTACAACCACAATTAATTCTAGAATTTCGAAAGGTCTGATTTACCTGAGACTTAATTTTCCCTTCTTATTGAAATGTATAACACCCTTCCATGGAGATACCTTTAAGAAAATATGATCTCCTACCTGAAATTCGAAATACTTCCTTCGGTTATTGGCATAGCTCTTCTGCCTACTTTGATGTGGGTTTGGATTACCTTCAACTTTTCCATAATTTCCTCTACAAGTTCTGGGCCTACGAGTTTTCTTTCACCAACATCATCCCAGCAGGTTGGTGTACGACATCTCTTTCAATATAACTCTTCATATGCTGCCATCTAAATACTTGAATGGAAGCTATTATTATAGGAAAATTCTACCAGAGGTAAATATTGATCCCAAAAACCTTGAAAGTCAAGTGATCATGATATCAACATGTCTTATAAGGTTTGAATAGTCTGTTCTGATTGTCCATCAGTTTGAGGGTAGTAGGCAGTACTCAAACAAAGTTCAATATCCAGGGCTTTCTGAATAATTTTCCAGAATCTTGATGTAAAACGTTGATCACGATCTGAAACAATCGATAGGGGTACTTCATGAAGTCTCACAAATTCATTAATATATATTATTTCTAGATGTTCAAGTGGTAAATCTTCTCTTATAGCAAGAAAATGTGATGACTTGGTAAGACGATCAACAATGACCCATATTACATTGTTCCTTCTAGTAGTCTTTTGTAGTCCCATGGAAAAGTCCATCATAATATTATCCCATTTTAACTATGGTATTGGAAGATGTTTCATGAATCCTCTAGTATGTTGCCTTCCAGATTTCACTTGTTGAAAAACCATCATCTTGACACAAAATCAGCAATCTCCCTCTTCATGTTGTCCCACCAAAAATGTTCCTTCAAATCTCTATACATCTTAGTGATACCAGGGTGTATAGATAAATTGGAGCTATGAGCATCATCTAAGAATTCCCTTTTTAGATCAGGTATATCGGTAACACAAACTCTCTTCCCAAATTTCAAAATCCCATATTCATATACGAAGTCGATCAATCTTCCATCGTTTACAGATTTAATCTTCTTTTAAAATTCCTCATCATTAGCCTGAGAAATTTTTATCCTTTTTAGTAAATATGGTTTCACAACCATTTTAAAAATCATTGATGTTTCACCTTCCATTGTTATTCCCATATCTATCTTTATTAGATCCATGAAAATAAGATCCCATTCAACTCTCAACTTGTTCAAAACTCTATGATCCTTTCTGCTCAAAGCATCTTCCACCTTATTTTTCTTTCCCGAGTGGTAGTGTATTATGCAATCATAATCCTTGAGTAGTTCAAGACATCGCCCTTTGCTCATGTTGAGTTCTTTCTGTGAGAAAATATACTTCAAACTCTTGTGATCGGTATATATCTCACATTTTTCACCATAGAGATAATGTCTCTATATCTTCAAAGCAAATATTACAGATGCTAACTCAAGATCATGAGTTGGATATATTTTCTCATGAATTTTTAGCTATCTTGAAGCTAGGAAATAACCCTATCATTCTGCATAAGGACACAACCGAGTCCTTTATTTGATGCATCACTATAAATAACAAACTCATCATTCCATGATGGTAGAGTCAAGATAGGAGCATTGGATAATCTTCTCTTCAATTATTCAAAACATTCTTCACACTCTTTTGTCCAAACAAATTTAACCCCTTTATGTGTGAGATCTGTTAATGGGTTAGCCAATCGGGAAAAATTCTGGACAAAACGTCAATAACACCCTTCTAAACCAATAAAATTGCATACCTCAGTTATACTCATTGGTGCTGGACATTCTTGGATTGCCTTGGTCTTAGAAGGATCAACATAGATTCCACCCTTAGAGACAATATGGCCATGAAAAGAAATCTCCTGATTCCAAAATTCACACTTTCTAAACTTCCCATATAATTCATGTATTCTAAGAGTATTTAGAATAATACACAAGTTATTTTCATGATCTTTGTAGCTTTTGGAGTATACCAAGATATCATCAATAAATACCAGTAAAAAGTCATCAAGATATTCATTAAAAATTCTATTCATTAGATCCATGAAGACAGAGGGTGCATTAGTCAATCCAAAAGGCATTACTGTAAACTCATAATGCCCGTACCTGGTTCGAAATGTTGTTTTCAGAATTTATTCCTTCTTTAAACACAACTGATGATATCCAAATCAAAGGTAAATATTTGAAAAGTATTGAGTTCCATGAAGTTGGTCGAATAAATAATCAATGTGAGGTAGGGGATACTACTTATTTATTGTTATAGCATTGATCTCCCTGTAGTTAGTGCACAACCTCATAGATCCATCTTTCTTCTTAAAAAAAAATAGGGGCTCTCCATAGAGAAACACTAGGGAGAATTAATCCCTTATCAATCAATTACTATAGTTTTTTATTTAGTACCTCTAATTCCATAGTGTCAATTCTATAAGTGGTCTTTGATATGGGCCTTGAACCATGAATTAAGTCAATGGAAAACTCAGTTTCTCATTCTGTGGACGTCCAAGTAAATATTCTAGAAACACATCAACATATTCTTACACAATAGGTACATCCTCTATTTGAACATTCTTTTCCTCAAACACATTTATTTCATTCTCTTCCTCCCCAATAATTGAATTTAATTGAGCTACTGGGGTTGGATCTAGATAAGAATTATGTGGTGACGTTTCTTCTCTAAAGATAAGGTGTTCTTTATCATAATCATTAAAAATTTTAACCTCCTTTTACTTATAATAAATCTTCACATCATGGTCTGAAATCCAATCCATACTGAGGATTATATCAAATTCAATCATGGGTCTGACGATGATATCAACAGTTAAATAATGTTTATATGCCTTAACGGGGACTGATTCACAAAACTTTGTTACAATGATATTTCCTGTAGGAGTTTTTAATGACAACTCCCTTGTTAAATGAAATTGGAAATATCTAATTTTCTTAGCAAAATGAGAAGATATAAAACAATACGATGATCCATAATCAAATAAAGCATTGGTTAAACTTGAAGAAACCATTAAATTACCTGCCACTATGTCTTTTAGAGCTTCAACCTCAGCAGGAGTGATAGCATAAGCTTGGCCTTGATCTCTTGGCCTTTTCTGAGGTAAATTTTTCTAATGCTTAGGACATTAATTTTTACAATGTCCCCTTTCTCTAAAATTGTATCATTCAAAATTAACAGTATCTTTCTTCCCCTTGCAATCACGAGCTTGGTGGCCTTTTTCAACAAACTTTTAATAGACTCTCATTCACTTTAGACAAGTACCAGAGTGTTTCTTCCCACATTTAATACAAAATGGATATTCAAATTTCCCATTTTCCCCTTATTTCCATTTCCAAAGTGTTCATCAGATCTCTTCTTCTCTTGCTTTGCTTTAAATTCATAAGACTTATAGAATTATTTTTCTATCTTGATAGCACATGAGACAATATATTCGTATAACTGGAAGGATTGTGAGACTAATGCTTGATAGAAAAATGGTTTTAACCCATAAAATAAATGATTAATCCTAATTATTGGTTTACTTATATAATATACAGCATGCCTTTCTAACCTTGTAAAGTTACCTTCCTACTTTGCAATATTCTCATCCTCCTTTTGTCTCAGAATCAGAAATTGTCTTTCCATATTCGCTCGATGGTCATGAGGAAAGTATTTTTCTAAGAAAATTTCTTTAAAATCCCTCCATTACATATTTGATACTTCATTATCTTCCTTTATGTTTTGAATCAATGACCACCATTGATCAACATCTCTAGTGAGGTGCTAAACTTCCATGACAACTTTTTCCCTTTTGCTACTCCCCAAGGTGTGGAATATTTTCTCTAAGTAATTTATCCATTGATCATCTACTAATGTATTTGTACCCTTATTGAATATTGGTGGTTGTTGCCTCATGAAGTGATCTAACATTGATCCTCCACGCTGTGGATCAGGGTGCTCCATACAGGTAAGGCTATTATTCATAACATGAGTGAGTTGTCCTAATATAGTGATAAGCTGATCAACACCAGTTGTATCACCAGCTCCACTATAATTATCTTGAGTAGGAGGGAAATACCTATATGGAGTGCATGCATTGATACAGTTTCCATTCCTTCCACTAGGCACCATTTCTAAACAATGGAATACACTAGATTAGTTTATGAATCACAATACATAATTACAAACTTATAACCTAATTAACATAAATTGAAAATTTTATGGATATAATCCATAATCATAAAAAAAATTTCTTTGAGGAATTATATAGTCATAAACCCTTCATAATGGTTTGTAAAGAAAATGAGAATTATTCTAATCATATCTCACGGGAGTGTCGTAACCAAGAGTGCAACAAGGCCCGTTGTCATTCACCCTTTCCCGTTTGAGTCTAGATCAAAGTAGTGTTTTTGGGTTTTACCCCTAGGTACATTTGTGCCAGATCCGCCTCTACCTGCTCGTATTCATACATGGTTTTATTACTTTTAAAACTCATAAAATCTATACAATACTAAAATTCTAGGAAGTTATTCTTTACTAATCCTCAAAGTCTATCTTAGGGCTATGTGCTCTAATCAGAGTTTATCTAAATCTAGTTTTCAAGGTTTGTACTAAACTTCCTCTGATACCAACTGTAATTCTCCGACCCCAGAATCCCAGAGTCAGTGCATTATTATGTATCATTGGCATGATAAAAAATGATCAAGTCTCAAAAGACCGATTAGTTTAGTAGCCTTGGAAGTATTAGAAACATTCACAAGGTTTACATTACATCACAAAATGGAAAACTACAACAAAATTGTTTCCATAGACAACACTGAGATCCTATAGACTATCCCTACAGGTCAGTCATAATATACTTCTTTTCATCCTGGGAAAAATAAAACATAGAAAGGGGTGATCTCAGATGCTCAGTATGAATAAAAATATAGCAGAAACGTTCATAAATAATTATAAACATTTAAAGAAATGTATAAAACTAAAACAAAATCCTTTTCAACATAAACTTAATCATAATATGTAAAGTATAAATCAAAATAATTCCATTTAATTACTAACATGGATATTATACTAGTCGAATAATCACATGTAATAACTAATTTCATAATGAGGTAATGTACAGTACCAGACTTTAATTTCTATGTCAAGGCCTCATGCCAGGACCTAGGGGATAACTATAACCGGACCCTAACCCGGAGAGCCTTTGTAACCGGACTCCAACCCAGAGAGCCTCTGTAACTGGACTCTAACCCAAATAGCCTCTGTAACCAGACTCCAACCCGGAGAGTCTCTGTAACCGGACTCCAACTCATAGAGCCTCTATAGCCGGACTCCAACCCGGAGGGTCTGTTGTAACCAGACCCCAACCCAGAGGGCTTACTTTTAATGGTTCCCAACCGAGAACATACTATTCCAATACATTCATCTTAATAAAAGGATGAAATATAACATAAACATTCAAAATAAAACTATCATACGAAATGTCAACAATTTAACCATAAACCACGAATGGCATAAAAATAACTCATCCACAGTCAAACATATCACAAAACCTTAAATACAACATGAAAGATTTGTATCATAATAAATCAACTTCAAACAAGATTAAAATCCATTAAATGATGTTGACATAGATGAAATCAAAACTGTTTGAGAGAAATATCTCATTATTTTTTTGAAATCATTTAATGTTACATAATTATAAAAGAACAACTTTATTTTAAAAATCTTCTTATAATATTTTAAGGGAAGATTCAACGATGTTATAACGATGGAATATAGACGCACCTTCTGTATAAGTTAAAAAACATTCTTACCTTAATTTTGTCAAAAAGGTCATAAAGTAACTTGTTTGGAAAACGATGGAAAGATTCCTTTAAAAACGTATAAGGTCAAATAAGGGTAGAAATGACTTTAACCCATAGTCTAGTAAGTATTAAAAATGTTTTGGAATATTTTTAGGAAAATACATATGTTGATGATAAAGAGGTCCTAGTAGATAATTATATATAAACAATCTTGAATAATGAAGAGGTAGTATAATTAACCCTTACCTTGTACTTTTCCTTAGTCAATGGTAGGTTAAACTCTTGTATAATGGTTAAATAATTGTTATTAAATTATACAAGAATCATATACATTAATATGATATCATATATGATCTTTTAAAATTTCTTTGTTAATAATATTTTAGTATTATCGTCATTTCGGGTGTTAACTGATTCATTTTCCTTTATATTCATTGTTATGTAAGTAATTTTTGTTATGGATAGGATGTATATTATTAATATTAAGAATGATATTAAGTATTTAAATATTATTTTTAATCATCTAAGGAAAATTAGTCTTGAATGGATACGATGGGGAATGAATCACATCATGTTCGTGGAGACGGTAATCCGTACGTATGTACAAGCAACAATATCATTATTTTGATATTAAAATCATATATAATTGGATGGTATATCATATATACAGAATCATTATCATGTTATATTTATTATTTACATAATTTATACATCATTATTATACCCATCCAAATAATAATGTATTGAATAACTACACCACGATGTGGAGAAGGTAAGTCATACGTACGCACGTATGGTGGAATGTCATTAAAAGGATGGATAGAATAATGAATATGATTGTAACATATTTATAATAAAATCACAGTATATATAATATACTGGAGTTATTTTTTTAGAATGGAAACAACAAGTAAAGAATAAGTGGAAGAAGAAAAAAACATGAAAGAGGTGGTGAGACATTTACCTCTTCTTCGGGTTCTTCCTTTTGATTTGATCAAAAGGGATCCTTATATTGGATTTATGAGTAAAGGAATGCCTCTAGGATAAATGGAAGATAATTGGGAGAATATTTGGGGAGGTTTTTTCCAAGAAACATTGATTTGAAGGTGTGAATTTGAGAGAAGGGGAAGTGCCCTTTTATAAGAGGGGTGATGGGAACCTTAGGAAAATATTGAAATATTATTTTATAATAAAATAATTTTCGGTTTATAATGCCTAAAAAATAAATTATTTAAAGGAAAATTTGGTTATGGGTATAAAACCACTCAACCAATAGGTTTTAGACAGGTTTGGGTCACTATATTAACCTTATCTTTTAGATTTAACTCTTAGTTAAATAGTTTGACATTTACTATGACTCTTTTTATTTTTATATTATATGGTTAATAAACATACTATAAACTTCCAAGAGAACCCCAAGTGGTTAATTAATGATAAAAATATCATTATATAAGTCTTTTTTCTGAACCTTATATTTTTAGGATTATTATATCAACCAATAATATTGTATTTGTTTTAAAAATTCATTTATGTCAATTTTGACATTATTTAATAATTGATTTTTGTTAAAGTCATCAAAAATTTATTACTTAGAAATAAATACAGTTAATCAACCCTAACATGTCATAGTCCCATATAAAATTTTTGGATGACATAAAAACTTTCAAATTTTATTTATTTTATTATTTATAATATCATTTATTTGATTGTTTCATTAATAAGGAATATACTGCATCATTATTGTGTCATCTATAAATATATTTATTTTATGTCTAAAAATTAGAAATAAAATATCCAGAGGTAGGAAATCGTTTCATATTTCTACTGACTATTTATAGTCAAATATATCAATTATATAACCTCATATAAAAATTGTTTTATTAAAAGATATTTGCTTTTGTTATTTCTGTCTTTACTTTAGATTATTTAATATAAAATGTCATTATCACTCCCAAGTGGCTCCATGGGGTCCCAAAATAGAAAAAAGGATTCCAATGGTCAGACATGTATCATATAATAGTGTTAGGACACATGTTTGGGTAATTTAATATTATTATAATATTATTTTTAACCTTATTTACTGGATTTACCCCTTTAATCACGGTAAATAAAATATTTACTGAAGTAAATAGTCCTAATGTCTAAAAATAAAAGTTACCTATTTACACAATTTGGAACTCCTGATTCCAAATATGGAATCAATTTTTCTAAATTAAAAATATATAAGTGGCATAAATTAATTTAAAATTAATTCCCTTTGTCAAAACAAAAATGTGTTTTTATGAAATAATAACTATCAAAAGATTGACACTTGTTTATGTGTAGTTTAATCGTGAGATTACATCAAATGAATTAAATTATATTAAATGATAAAAATCTAATCTAATGATAATTAAAAACCATTAAAATGTATAATTTAACACTATAAATTATTTCTATTAAAAAAGTTGTTTCTAATTAAAATTTAGTATTTTCACTATTCATCAAAAATTGAAAGTTTTCAGAAAAATACCAAAAATTCACCCTAAGATAATTTTGATATTACAAATCCAAAAATGAAGTCCATTTTGAAAGATAAAATTTATAAAATCCCAAGAAGTTGGTATTATTATTCATAATGGCTAGTTTGATTTGTCGCAGTGTGTTAGGAACTCGAAGTTGCGTAAAATACATGCTATTGTATTAATTAAAGAGAAGCGTACCGTGGAAGCTTGGGGTGTTACACTTATATAGTCTTATGTTTATATATCATTATTATTAATGATCAAACAAGATTTATTATTATCACTTATGATTATATTATACTTTTAATAATATATTTCTCCCCTATTCATGTTTCCTCACATGTTTATGATCTAACCATTATGATTATTTGATAAATTTCCCCTTATTTAGTGTTTGATCTCACCCCTTTATTATGTTTCCATTTTCTAGGTTATGAAGATGAGTATAAACTATGAGATGTTTAGAAGGGGGTATAGTGTGGTTAGATTATAGAGAAACATTCACAAGTATTATAAAATAAGTTGCTTATATAGCTATACCCCCAAATACACTAGGCCTTTGAGTTTTGGTATTGTACAGTCATTTGTGATATATAATATTTATATTCTAAAAATATATGTAAGTTTTGATTGAGTCATCTAAATTAGTATCAATCCTAGATATTTATGTAATATTTTCTTGCACTAGATTAGGGAGTGCAGATTTGGGGTACCTTAGTTGGTATCTGAGTAGGGTTTAATTATTTTTAAGGATTAGTTGAGTTTTTTTTGGAAATTTAGATGAGATAAAATTAGTAAAAACCCTAAGGATAAGTCTTAGTATATGATAACAACCTAATATTTTGGTAAATTAGAGACTATATGGTTTCCTAGAAATGAAATCCTTGTCTAGATACAAACAAGTGAATGTAGGATCTATCATAGAAGTACCTAGATGAAATTACCCTAAAAATGATGGTTGATTATTAACTCTATCTTCACCAAATTCACAATAAAAAGGCCTAATTTCAGACTTGGTTTAAAACTACCAGGGGATATGATTTGGTTTTCTCACATGCTCTTTATGAACCATTAAGGGTTTAAATAGAATTTAATGATATAATATAAAAATAGTTAGGTTATAAAAACAAATAATAAAATGACCATGTAAAACCTAGGTAAAACTGAAGGAGTTATAGGTTGATACAATTACATCACAGTTAAACCAAAAATATCAAAGGTTGAAATGAAGGTGTCACTAGGGAAGGCATCATAGAATAAATTTTTTGTATTCATATGATCATTTACTCTAATTTTATTGAATATTACCACAAAAATATTGGTTTTAGTATTTGGTTGGGTGTAGGATAATGAAAATGAAGTCATGAAAGGTATAATTATTGAAACTTGTAAGACTTATAAACATCTAAGAAGAAATATTTAGAGAAAATGGTTTAGAGCCTCAATATATACCTATTATAAATGAAAATATGACTTACCTAGATGAAAATAAGATTGAAAGGTTAATATCTCATTAGATATTATATCTTGATTCACACCCTTACCTATTTTCAACAGTAATTAATAATTAAAATTGTGATGACACAATTTATTTATAGGGGAGGGATGTAACTCCCATGGATTTTCATATTAATTTACCTTTACATAAATACTATATTGAATAGATTTTTTGAAATGCAAAATCAAACTAAAACAAAACTGTGATGCTTAATTTTTTTTTTCATATTTCACCATTGTAATATAGTTTTTAAATTAGTGGGTATAAATATAAGTAACCACATTATTAAATCTATGTAGAAAAAAGAAATAAATATATTTTGGTATTATAAGTATTCCTTATGAATCTCATTTGCTTGATCTTTAAAGGGAGGTAATTTAACTAGGGTTATCAAATTACCACTCCCAAGATGAACTCCAACAGCTAAAGTTTGAGAGAAATTATTTATGAGATAATTTCAATCTCATTGAAATTTCCATGATATCCATTCTGGTTGAACCACACCTATGACTACCTCCAGAGCTTATCTTAGCACTATTTATTATGAAAAGATCTTGAGGGGTTATGTGAGAAGAAGTTAGGATGATATAAGAAAGAAATTATTAATATAATAAGTTATTCATATATATGACATGTTTTTTTATAAATTTAATTTTTTTAATTTTAGTGAAAAATAATATTAAATTTCAATACTAAATCAATTATAAAATTCAATTATTTAGCAAAATAACTAATAAAATCATTTTATTTGTAAAAATGAATTTTACTAAAAACTTATTTTTTATATGCTATGAATTTTATTATATTATGGTCAAATAATTATTTTAATGAAATATATTGATAATATATACAATAACATAAGTTAACATCCATCCAATAGTTATTACAAGTCAAGTAATAAATTCATTTTATGCTTAGAAGATAATTTTTTTCTAAAATTATTTTTATGCATTATTCCTACTTACATTAAAATTAAATTTTATGACTTTTAAGAATTTAATCAGAGAAAATATTTTTTATTTTTTTAACTAGAATTTTTAAATTAGGTAATAATAACGAATTCATTTTTATGCATAAAAACAAGTTACTCAAATTGAATTTAATTACCATGATAACAGTCAAAGTTTTTTTTCAAAGAAGTGTTTTCACAAATATCTTATAATTTTTATCTAAATAAATTAAATTAATATATTTTAAATAATGTCTCTAATTTTAGGATTCAATATATAAAAAAGAAAATAAGAACAAGAACAATAAATAGTTAAAAAGTTATTTTCTTATAAAAATAGATTTTCATTATATTTTACACTCCCATTTAAAAGTTAAATTACTAAATTTAAGAATTTCAATTTGATAAGATAAAAATAATTTTTGAAATCAGAATAAATATATTATCTTAGGATGATTTTTTGTATTTTTCATAAAATATTAATTTTTAGGTCAATAGTGAAAACATAGTTTTCACTAATACTGTAGCATTTTTGAATTCATTATTATATAAAAATGAATTAAATTATAAATAATTTTTGTCAATAATGTTTTTAATAAATTAAATGGTTCATTTAAGCATTTTATTTTAAATTTATAAAATCTATGTTTAACATTTTGAAACTTAAGTAATCATTTATTATACTAAAAAATTGTTTTTCATATTTTCATTTAATTGTGTTTTCAAAAGGTGGAATTAATTTTTACCTTAATTCTAAAGGAAATTTAATTTTGTTTGGTTAATAATAAACTAATTAATTTCATTTAAATTAAAAATATTCATAATTTTATCATAAAGTTATTTATATACTTAAAAATATATTTTTCTAAAAACTGTTTTTAATGCGTTATTATTTTATTTTTTTAGAATTATTTTTTATACATTTTTAGAAATTTTATTAGATAAAATGGATTTTATATTTTTAATCATGAGGTTAAAATTATTTAATATGGCCCATTTCATATTAGGCATAAAAAACTAAATTACTTAGGTAAAAATCAGTTACCACGGTAAAAGTCAAAAAATGGTAAATGGATAAAATGAAAAGGTAAAAGACCTAAAACATGTTAAAAAAGGTCTAAAAATGAGTTTTTGATATGTTTATTAAACTATAATCATCATATAATAATAATTTTCCACTTTTAGAGATCTATTCCTTGAATAGTACATTGTCCATTAATTTTATTACAAAAATGCCAATCCTCTTACATATAAAAGGAACCCTTCACAACACCATTTATAATCACACAAAAAAGAACATTAGTTCAATGAAAATATTCCTAAACCCATAAAAACACTCCTATACATATCCTAGAGGTTTTAAACTCATCAACAGACCACCATTCAAATCCTTAATCTAATTTTCAAAAGAGTTATTCCAAGGAGTAATGTAAAAGTTCCCAAATCGTTACTTTTCATTTCTATTTCTTTAAGTATTATTATTATAAATAAAATTATATTATACCATAATAAAACAAAAACATTAGTATCATTAGTATTTTTAAATGTTATTATATTGATAAAAAAAACATTATATACTTCACCCCTTCTTTAAAAAAATTAGAACATCATTCGTACATATGTGCAGACTATCACCTCCATGAAGTGAAGTATTTTTTTTTTAAAACCAAATTAAATTGATGGATAAAATGGTTAATTTAATAAATAAATATTATATTTATAAAATTATTTTTATTATTAAAATATAAGTAAATTTCTATATTTTTCCCATTCCATGAAATATAAAAAATATTGTCCATGAGTATGTGCAGACTACCACCTCCATGGAGAGACGTATTCCGTATTTCATCACCATCCTACAATTATGGTTCTAAAATATATATTATGAATTTATATGATATTAATTAGTAATATATTTCATGAATATAATTCTGAAAGGATAACAAAAAAAATTAAAGATCACTATAATGTAATTAGTTGATATCGGTAAATTACTAGAAACAAGCTCGTTATGGATTCTGTTCTCATGATCAATGCCAATAGTTTCCATAGAATGCAGGTGGAGATACAATTTTTTTTTACAAAAATGAATTAAATATCCTTTTTAATATGGTAATGATGATATTGATATCAATTAATAAGGTTTTATGACGCTATTATAAAACATATGTGAAATGTTCAAAATTACTAACACCTGATAATGAAAATAAAAATCAACTATTCAATGAACGTATAATAAATGATTATAATTAAAGAGTATAAATGGAAAAATATATGAATTATGTTATAAAATATATTATTATGATTATTATTTTTCTGATTTAAGATATTAAATCACTTCTATGGAAGTCAAAAGTAAAGGCAAGGGTGTATCATCTCAAAATTTCTTTCCTTGAGAGATATTTTTTATTATGAACTTAAATTATTTTATATAGTGTATATAATACCTATTTGAAACTTTATATCATTATAATATATTTATTCATTTTATGGAGTGTTTTATTTCAAGTTAAATATTTTATGATATTTTCATTTGAAATTGACAAAATCCATAAGGGTTTTCTTAACTCAATTTCCATTATTTAAGTTATAAATATTATTCTTGAACCCAATTATTATAAGTATATTTATTTTATCTTATGACTGTATTAAACTATATTTAATATTTATTTATATTTTTTTAAAATTATTTCTTAGGAAATCATTTCTGAATGATTTTTACTTTGAATATTATGATATTTGTAAGGTGTTTTCTTGACTCAAATTATTTTCTTGAGTCATAATTATTCCACTTTGTATATGGTTTTAAATGATTATTTTATATAATTCCTATGATGATATTATATTTAATTTACTACTTATTTTATGAGGAATTTAATTTTTACATCAAATACATATTCTTTGATTGATTTCTTTATAAAAATTTGATGATGTTAAAAATAATTCTCATCCTATCTAAATGAGACCTATCTCTCACATATTCATATTAAATCTTCCATCCAATGTTATACAATCATGTTTCCATATAAAAATATTTATTATTTCACATTATCGATTTCTAAATAGAGTAATTATCTCACTTTTTATGGCATGTGTTTCAATAATGGTATTTTTTTAAAAAATATTAAAAAGGTTTATCATTTACTAATCATATATTCTATTCCCCACTCTATATTTTTTATGGATTAAATCTATGTATTTTCAAGAAACCATTATTTAAAAATCATTCCAAATAATTTTTGAAAAATAATTCCTTTTAATTTTTTAAGAATGATATTTTTGAAAGTGTCTTATAATATCTACTCTTTTTCATGTTAGGTATTCATTTATGTTTCACTTTTATTTTAATATTTAACTATATTTTATAGAGTTAGGTTTTAATAACAACCCTTTGAATTCCTTTATAAGATACAAATTTTTGATGTTTAAATTTTTTGGCACCAAATGACCAGATTATTGAAGACATTTTTTGTGATACCATTTTAGAAATATTATGAAACCCATTTTATTTCCTTGGGTTCTTTAAGATGTGATGAATGATTAATTTAAATTAGAACAATTATGTATGGATGATTGATGGGTGGGGTCTTATATTTACCTCTAATGATATGGTTAAGGATTTATATATCATGATATAAGTATTCATGTAAATGATTTAGTTATTTCACAACTTTGGGTGTGATTGAGTAACTTAATAAGGTGATGTTTCCATATGATTATGTTTGTGTCATATTTATATGTTATTTCACAATATTATGTTTTTCTCCATGATACAAGATTATTTTTATATTATTATATTTCATGTTATGATTTCTATACATAATTTATAACCTTTATGCAATCTTATGTTTCTATATAATAATCCTTAATGATAAAAAAAGTTTTATGATTATCACTTATGAATATATGATCTTTTTAATAAGATATTTTTCCCCTATTCATGTTTTTTCACATGTTTATGATCTAACCATTTTTATTATTTGATAATTTTTCTATTAATAATAATTTTAGATTACCCTTTCTTATGTTTTTATTTCCTAGTTTATGAAGATGAGTATAACTTATTATAAGTCTAGAAGGGGGTGTAATATGGTTTTATTATAGATAAATGTTTACAAGTACTATAATTTTTTTCTTCTATAGATAGTCCTAAAAGACACTAAAAATTTTGGTTTTTGGATTTTGTTATCATTTATTAGATGTAATGTTTATATTATAAAAAATTATATAAGTTTGGATTTAATTATCTCAATTGGTATCAAATTAAGAGATCAATATAATTGTTTTTAACACAATATATAAGAGTGTGGGTTTAGGGTACTTCATGCTAGACCACCTTCTAAACTTTATACAATATTACAAATTATTTTTATGAAAACTAGTGGACTTCTAATTGTAAAAAAAATCAAATACATTAAAACCTATGGTTACAATAGATAAGATATGTGCATCATCCATAAACCCCTTCTTCAGTTCAAGTGGATATGAGGCACATATTAATTTTTAAACTCATATAATTCCTTTGTTGTGAATATTAAGCATCTTAGTGATTCCAAAATTATTCTTTTTCTCTATATTATCCTTATACACCTCCTTGGTTTTGTACAAGTGGGTTACTTAGACCCAAATGTATTAGTACTTCTCATTAACATACCATGTGTTCAATGAGTTATTCGTGATGTGCTCTAACCATTATAATATTGATATTTTTGTGTCTACTTTTTAAATGGTAATTTCAATAGATTATTTTTCATATCAAAAGGTTATAGAAGTTCCCAAGATATAATTAAAACCTTAATATCTTATAAAATTAATTATAAACATGTATCCTACGATCTAGATATGTCATACAGACTAGACACAATAGATGTCTGACTATCAGGTGTCAGGGGCTCATATTCATTGATACTTCTTCTCATGAAGTTCACACTTGGTATCTTAACTAGAGATCATTATAAATGCATTTCATTTGATCACACACTCTAATGAAAGAAAAAAACAATGAAAATGAAGTCATGGTAAGGTAACTTGTGTTGGGTGAATCATTGGTGGTATTACATTGGTTTAATGAACAAGATAGATTTTTTTATTTAGAGTTGAGAAAATAATATCTCAAGCCTGGTTGATCAGGATGGTAGTAACTTCATAAATCTATGGCTATGGTAGTCGAAGGTAGGTTAATCCAGTTAGATCAATAAATAATTAATCAAGAAAGGACGATGACACAAGTGTGCATCCTTCTTTATGTGATACCTTATGAAAAATATATTATATTATATAATGCATGTTAGTAGGATGGTTAATATTTCTATGACTATTGCATGTCTCTTTAGGGGCCTTGATGAGTTTCTATATTATTCTCTTGGTCTTTGAATACTATAAAATGCTATCAAGATAAGGTTTTATAGGGTCACATACAATAGTATATTCAAGAATCTGCCCTATTCAGGCGAATAGGTACACAAGAGATAGTAGAACCCACCACAAGGTCTGATTGTTGTGTTAGAATTATCGATCACCAATAAAAAAATAAATTCAATATTATTCAATTATAGAATAATTAGGTTAGATTAATTTATTAAAATTATTTACAAGTATTAAAGTAAATACAAGGAACTATATTATACAAACAAATATTATTTTAATATTCATGGTTCTTTTAATATTAGAAGGAATTAAAAGTCGAGTCAATGAATCAGGTTTATCACTTAATATATTTAATATAAATTAAAAGTATGTGATAAAATATAAATAATATTTATGAAATATTTAGTTATTAATAATTATTTATTTATTACTTATTTAGTGGATGTTTAATATAAGGGTGACGATAAACCCTAACCAAGTATTTTAGACATCCACGATATAAGTCTAGGAGAAACTCATTCCGTGTACTATTCATCACATAGAATTGAGAGCTTATATCTATTCCAAAATCCTAAAAATATAAATGATTTAAATAAGTGAATGATCCAATAATGACTTCTTGGATCATAGGCATGAGATCAAGGTTATCATCCTGATGTCAAAGATATTATCGATGCTTTGTACTAGCACTTGGAATTTGACGAATGACATATGCATAGATTATTGAAGTGTTTGTGGATGATCTAGAGGGATTTTGAATTGGATATCTCAAGAAAAGGTAACCATTGATTTACCAAATTTTACCATGCTTCTATTAAAACAAGTTAATTATTTGGTTTAATTTATTTTCTTTGAATAATCCACTTGATATCCTTAGACCATACTAGGTCTTGGATCCCTGAAGATGATGATGTTTCATCACTATGGTGATGAATTTTTTAAAATATATAGGCCATCAACATTTTTTGTGTACCATGGTACCAATAATTGGTATTAGATAGATCACATGTATTTTATGATAGAAAAAATTATTTTACTTTAAATTTAAGTAGAGGTATTGAATTCTCTCCCAACAGATCCGACTGTGCTTCGATTCAATCTGAGATGGCCAAGTTACGACCATATGAAAAAAATATTGATCAAAAGTAGTGTTTTTTCAAATATTAAAATATGAAGAATAATATATGTGTATATATATTTTGTTTGTTTTAATTTTAGGTAGATAAATGGTTGGATTCTGGTTTCTGGATTCTGGTGGCTGGATTCAATCCGACCAGTGAATTTTTTTCCACTGATTGTAAGATCACAAACTTTTATAAAGGGATGTACTTATTTAAATTTTAGTTAAACTTAATTTTTCATGGATAATGAGGATGTTCTTGGGTGTATGGAAAGTTTTGGGGGTGTCTCGAGGATGTGGGACATAGAAGGGAGGAAAAAAGAGGCCAACTAGTATGCATCACACAGTTGGCGCAAGGTTAGTACAAACTATGCTCCTAGCTAGGGGAAACTGTAAGACAAAACCTCCATTCATATAGAGGTTGGATCATGGTCACTAAATTTTTTTCCAAACCGTTTATCCCTTAAAAAGCAAGAAATACCAGTTTTTCCCTCTCAGGCTTTAAGGGTTATTACCATAATTTCTCCCTTATTCCTCCTTAGATTCTTAGGTGTTTGAAGTGCTGTTCAGTGCTAATTAAATCTTTGGGTGAGTCTATCACTCCAATTCATTTTTTCCATATCAGGGATTATGGAATTGTTCCTATTCTTCTGAAGCCCTAAAACCCACACTTTTCCAACAAATTCTATGTTGGGGCTTTAATGTATGTTTGAGTTTGAATCAAGGGAGGAGTTTAAGCAAGCGTTCATTAATGGACAAGAGGTATGTGATCTTAACACTTTTCCCATTGTCTCGTTGTTATATATGTGTATGTGGTTGTTCAAATGTACGACCTTATTGTGTTTTAATGTCTTTGACAATAGAAAGTGATTTGGGCCTTAGTTTGAGGTTGGAGACCCTTCATGGACCCTGTTGGGTTAGTTGATGACGTGATACTAAATATAAGGTTACACATGGGGTACTTCAAACCCTTAAAAATGGAAAAGTAAATTGGTGAAAATAGAAATAAGGGAAATATGAGAGAGAATGGGTTGTAAATTATAACTAGGTTTGTGGGCTTGGTTAAAGGGCATATTGAATTGATTATATGTGGAATTTTTGAAATTACTAAGGGGATTTTGAAATTGTCTAACTAATACATTTTGGATTTCATTCCTGTTATGGTTTTTAATGAATAAAAATTATGTTTTAAAAATTGGTGACGTTTTGAAAGGAGGTGTTGAACTCAACGTGATTTGAAAAGGGGTTTCCAATGAGATTTCAAATGATGATTTGAAATGGGGGTGTGGCCCATTTTATGTGAAAATTATTAATGGTTGGTTTGAATGGTTGAAATGGAAATGAAATCCTTGGGGCATGTTTTAGTTTTTAATGGGGAAGAACCATGTTTAAAGGGTGTTTTTAAGATGATTTCAGATGAGTATTTTGAATTTTATATTATACCATGATTTTTTTAATGGTCTGTTGGAACTATACACATTAAATTGATATATGTGTTAGTGAGAAAGGACCCATGACAATTATTTTGTCATGATAACATGTTTATGAAATGAAAAAAATGATGAATGTTCTTAATTAAAGATATGGAATGAGGGGGTGTTTTGGATAATAGTATATGTGCTAATTGGTAATTCATTATAATTTGGATATGCCTAATCAATTATGTTTGTAAATGATAAATTTTATTAATGTTTTTTGGTTGGGTTTGGTAAATGTGTTATAGTTATTGAATCATGTGAACATGGCTTAATGGTAGTGTGGGACATTGGACTGAGGCTCCTCCCATGGGTCGGCCAGACTGATGCTCGAGGCCCACCAATATAATGCATGGGTTGGGGAGTCAGAATGAGGCTATATTCCCCTAATTAATTCAAGTGTTAATGCACATGGACTGAGTCTACAAGGTGAGGTAATTCACTTGGACTGAGGCTCCATGGTGAGGCACTGCACCTAGAAGAAGGCTCCAAGGTAAGTTAATAAATATTGTTTTATGGAATAATTGTCCTTGTGAGTCAGGGAACTTGAACCCTTATGCATAATTTATATGACTGGTATAAGACATAATGAATTTAATGAATGTGTCTAACCTTTGGAACCAGTTATGAAAGTGAAAAATGTGACCCCTGTGAATAAATAACTCCTAGTTTATTTTTTATTTATCTTGTTATTCATTGTGTACCAGCATACAATGTCTATTATAAAAACTAGTTATTGATTTTATAAACTGTTGGTGGTGGCCTAGTGAGTTGTACTCACAACCTTCTCGAGCTTCCATGACACTTTGTCACATGAGAAGATGCTATTTATTTTTTAGGTACAAGTTCATGATAGGGACCTGGTGTACATTTCTTGCGTGAGATTTTTTTGTTGGAGCATGGGATGTCAGGGTCGGGTTGGGAATGGAGTCCTTTTTTGGGTTATTTAGGTAGTTTTGGTTTTGGAATTTATTTGTATGACTGCATGAAATGTAGTTCATTTATCATATTGTTATAGAATGTGCTACTTGGTTACTTGTTGGATTTTATCATATGATGTCCATTTATCGGTTCCTGTCAGTTATTATAACTATTGAATTTATTTCTAATTTTGAATTAATCTGATAAATGAGTATATTATTTCCAACCATAATCTATATACCCATGCTGCTAGTCGACATCCTTTTCTATACGAGGAGGTGTGCCTGAGGTTATGTGATTACCCGACTCGGGGAATCTGTTTAGTGGCTATCAAGGTGAGGACATTACATTGATGGTGAAATATTTATAGAAAAAACATAATATAATATAATTTATATTTTATCCAATGGGAGGCATGTAATACATGTAAAAAAAGGTTTTTTATCCCATTTTTTTCAAAAGGTCTATTTACATGCTTCTATAAAATACAAATAAGAAAAAAGGGAGGTGTATTTTTTTTGAAAAATATTGGGGGGGGGGTGGTTTGGTGTCAAAGAAAGACAAAAAAAAAACAAAAAAACCCTAATCTTTGTCTTCACATTAAAGCTAAGGGTGACCACTACAACCACCTCCCTATCTCATACCAAACTGATTTCCTCCCTCTAGCTGCACCGGTGTGCCACCCTCCTCCCTACTCAGGCCGACCACTGCGCCGCTCACCATCAACACCCAGGCCAACCGCCTACCAACCACCTCCCCTCACTGGGAACCTACCTCCTTCCAATTCACTGGGTGCCACCCATAGAAGGTCACTTCATGACCACCATGATACCACATCATACTACCACCATCCAAGACCATCATCGTCGGTCGCCTTACTCCCACAAGGTCGTCATCCAGGCCAAGCCATGCCTACTACTGACCAGGCCATAACATCCCAGGTAAATGAAGAATAAGATATTTTCATATTTATTAATATTTGTGAATTAAATATTAATTTTACTTTAAAGGGTTTTCTATGTTTGATAGCGTACCTAATACGCAACAACGGGTTTCTTTGAAATCTTACGTTGCACACTAATAATATAATATTATTATTTTAAATGGTAGTTAACTCCTAGCCATTATATTGGTGGTGATGAAAAAAACTAACTAAAATATGATTATACATGATTGATAAATGTATTTATATTTTTCCAATAAAACGTTAGAGGCTTAAAATGTGAATGAATCTAATTTTAAGCATAATTTACATTAAAAGGTCGATTTACCGCGTTTTAATGGAGAACCCTCTTTAAATATAGTTTTCATCATTTTCATATGTTCTATTTGACCAAATAAAATTATTCTTTAGATTTGGGACATCAAATTTTACTTTGGGTAATTTTTTTGGTATTTTTCAGATAAAGTTCATTTTTTAATGAATAGTGGAAAATATTTTCTTTTAATTCAAAAGTGCCTTTTAAACTAATTTATTTATATCGTTAGATTATCTTTTTAATTGGTTTTAAAGTGTAAATAGAATATAGTTTTACTATTTAATCCAATATTGGTCATTGGAATTAATTTCACTTTGAAATTGGACATAAACAAGTGTTAATCTTTCGATAGTTATTATTTCTTAAAAACACGCTTTTTTGTTTTGACAGCGGGAATTAATTTTGAATTAATTTCTGCCACTTCTGTGTTTTGAATTTAGAAAAATGGATTCCATATTTGGAATCATGAGGTCCAAATTGTGTAAATAAGTAACTTTTTTTATACATTTTAAATATTTACTTCAGTAAATATTTTATTTACCGTGGTTAAAGGGTAAATCATGTAAATAAGGGTAAAAAATAATATTATAATAATATAAAATTACCCTTAAACGTGTAATAATCCTATTGGTTGATACATATCCAACCGTGGGCATATTTCGGTTGATTTTGTGACCCCATGGAGCCACTTATGAAATATAATGACACATTAGATTAATTAATTTAATGTAAAGGCACAGATGACATAAACAAAAATATTTTAGTAAATTAATTTTTATATGGTGTTATATAAATTATATTTTCGACTATAAATATTCATTGTAAATCTAAAGAGATTTCCTACATGATATTATTTTTTTTATAATTTTTAGACATCAAATAAATTAAATTATTTATGACACAATAATGATGTAGTATTTACCTCATTAATAAATTATTTAAATAAATAAGATTATAATGATTAAAATATTATCCAAAACCTGTACAATTACTATTGGATGATTTTATTTAGACCATGAGTCATATTATCTTCGACTATAATGATTTTTGGACCATTAGAAACCGAATATCATTATATAATAAAATAATAGTTTAACACTTTTTAAAGATCCCCTCCCCCCTTATAAAAGGAGACCACTTCTAACAATTACTCACACCTCTCAAGCCATTTGTATCATCCAAACTCTACCAAATTAATCTCCCTACATTACTATACTCCCCCTAAAATCCTTACCTTAGGCATAAGGCACTTCAAGAATTCTTTTGGTTCAAACCAAATGGAGTTACCCAAATTAAGGGTAACAGTTTCTCTTAAATTGTTTTCTTTTATTTTACTTCTCCAACCCCTAAAACCTTTTTATTCATTTTTTTTGTAACAACACCAGTATCCTAAATATACTAGGATGTTTTTATGCGAAGTATTCTAACTACACTTACACACACCTCCATCTAATTGATGAAGAACACAATGTTTCTGTGGATGGAAAACTAACGCCTCACTAAATGATTATTGTTCAAATATCTCCAATCAACTCTCATGGTGTAAATTATGATGAAACTGTATTTATATATGATATATATTATTTTTATGTTTTATTTATGCTTCTGTAATTTCCATTTATAGCATACCTTTATGGTTTCCATTATGGGTAAACGTGATAATTTCATTTTAGGAAGTGCAGACTACCGCCCCTCAAAGTAATATGACTAGTTCATACCATATGTGGTACGTATAAAGGATAGATTTAATGATATTATATATAATAAAATAATGGAATTATAATACTACTATGTATCATTATGTTTTAATTCCATTAAATATGAAATATAAATGGAAGTAACATTCATGCGTACGTACGACTTACCGTCTCCATGAACGGTGCATTTCATTTCTTACCTCTAAATGTTATGTACTATTATAAATAAATGTATATGCTGGATATATATGATATATATGATATCCAAATCATGAATATCATTCTGGATATAATGAACCTTTGACCACATGAACAACATGTGATTATAAGAAGTCCATTTTTGACTCAAGTACCAAATATCGACAAAATGAACATTATTAACTTAAATGATTAAATAATGTTTATAACATGGTAATAAGTGATATAAAATGAATAATAAACTTGAAAAAGGTTCTTAAACAAGTATAAATTAACTTTATTTTATTATTCATGAGATTAAAGAACGATCAAGTCAAGCCGGACACGAGGTAAGGGACTTCATCTCAATCTCCTTTCATTGAGGCATATTTTGTTTTAATACACAACTTTCTTTTATACAATGTATAAAAACCCTTGATTTTTCAAAGGGAATATTTTTCTACGAATAGTTTTACTAAACAACAAAAAGGAATGTTTCTTTCAACATAAGCGGTGACAATGACCTTTTCCGCCATCATGAGTATTATTTGATCTTTGGCTTCCTCAACAAGTCGTAATGTTTTTAAAAGAAAATAAATACCATATAATCTTTTATGTATTTTGGTATTGAAAATGGTTTTGATAATGGATTTTTTATGTCAATATATTTAAGTGATATATTTTGATTGAAATGTGGAAATGTTTTATTTCCTTTATATTTGTTTTATGTCTTATGATTTTATAATTGTACTTAGACATTTGATGGGTGGTTACATGATAAACCAAATGATGGGTGGTGCCATGAATACCAGCATGGGTTGTTACGTTATAACCTCTAATGCATTGAGTATGTAATTCATCCGTATGACTATTCCATTTAGTGATATGTGTGGAAGTCGACCGTATGGTTATTCCATTTAAGCATGTTTATGTCCCAAGTTACCTTTATATGTTATGTGTTATTTATATGGGTTTCATGGTAATATTTTGGTTACAAAAGGGTAAGTAATGATCTTGTATTCAGTGAAGAGTATTTACTACTTCATAAAGGTAAAAAATATTACTTATGTTAAAGTATTCTTGGTTTACTTGTTGTTTTGAAAAAACTAACAGTTTTCCTTCTTTGTGTATCCATTAAAGAGCTTTTTATGCTCATCCCAAGTTTTTGAAATGTTTTTCACAGGACATAATGTGGATTAGGGTCAAGGATGAGATCAAGGAAAAGTCATGTTGTCTTAAACATTGAACTAGACATGACTTTTTTTCAAGAGTTCTTATTTTATGAAAAAAATGGATATTGGGTAGAAGTTTCTACTTTGTAATATTTTGAGATGTAATAGTTATGTCTTAATTCTATAAAACTCTAAACCTGAAAATATCCTCAATGCTAATTATTCATTTAATTCAATATTATGTAATGTTTAAGGCTGGGTCCTTATACAGGCTCTCCAACACTGACACCTCTCTCTATATAGACCACATCCTTCTTGAGCCTCGAACCCTCTACCATGTGAAACTGGACACACCGAGCCCCCAATACGATTCCCTAACCATGACGTGACCCACCGCCATATCCTCCCTGGGTTTTTACCGGACCTAATCCACCCTGAAATGGGTCGAGGTGGTTCTTCATGACCCATAATGGATATGGACGAGCCTTCTTAGCCTAGAAATGTCCTGCACAAGGTCTTCCTAGCCCAAAATGGGATTTTGAGGTTACATATCGACTCACAAATGACCAAAATGGGGTTTTAGGGACCGAGAAAATTTTTATATAATCAAAAATTAATTAATTTAATTTTAGTATAAAATTAAAATAAATAAATATTATTTTTTGGTTTAAAAATATTAAATTTTAATATTCTAAAAAATTAATTTTATTCTAGCATTAAATTAAATTAATTAATTAATTTAAATTTTGGAATGAAAATTAAATTTATACTAAGACCATATAAGAATAAATTATTTGAATTTAAATAATTCATTTAATTTATTTAAATTTCCTCATGCTTTAAATTTATTTTAATTTAATTTTACCCTGAGTTTGTTGAATAGACCAAATGGTCTTGAGTAGTGACCAACCATGTGTATATCTGATTAATTTCATTTAATTATTTATTACAAGTGTGTGATGTTTGTAATAAGTATTTAATTTTTATAACAATATACACACCATCTTCTACATTTAAATATTCATAAGGTCATGTTCATATATCAATATTTTTTCATGTACATTTCACTTCTTGAGACCCCCTCACTAGCATATGAGTACATTTTTATTATGACAAAGATGATGTACAATGTAGACCATGCCAATTCAAGGCCAAATCTAAATGATAAGTTTACACATTGGACCAAGGATGAGTTGAATCATGAGTCAAGATCTGATAGAGGTATGATTCCCCTAGGTTATAGTTGATCCATTAAGTTTAAATGGATCAACCAATATTAGATGCTCAAGACCAGTTGGGTAAAATTATTTTCTTTATGCATTGTTTATTATTTTATGCATGTGCATGTTTACTCTGAGAACAGACAAAATAATAAATAAGAAAAATATATAAATACATGATGAATGTTTTTCTATTAATTTTTAGTTGTGATCATGACAACATATTATAAACATATTTACAAAAATGTATTACATCCATCAAAAAATTAAAACCCTCAAATAAATATTAAGTTTAAAACTCCTTCTATCATTTGAATTTGAAAAAAACTAGGTGTTTAGGGGGATCATCATCCGAATTTTAGGGTTCCTCCTACCACCAGTGAGTTCATTTGAGAGTGATGGGTTGACTTAACTAATTTATATGGAAAAAGAGTATCCAAATATATATTATTGAAACTTTAGATTCAATTATTAAGTAAATCAAGTTTATGATTTTAGAATTTGGGAATTCACTCAACAGATCAGGGAACCATGAGTTAACATGGTTGTCCAGTCAAACACCTACCTAGAAACTATCCATATAGTGGAGTAACTAAATCTTATAGACAATGAGGATTGGTTTCAAGGATAGTTTTCACTAGAATACTCATGCAATAGAGTATTTTGATTCTAGTATAGAGGGATGCTAGAGTTTGATAATATATTAGGATACATTTAATGATTTAAATAACTAGTAATGTCTAAAATGAAATCAATATAAAAGTACTAATTTGATAGATTTAGTTTTTAAAGAAAAATGAAAATTAACACCACAAGTAGACTATGATTATATTGGAAAAAGAAAATTCCCAAACTAGCATGAGTTTCTAAAGAATAGTAAAGACACTTGCGTAAAGTACTACAACATCAAAAATTCAAGGTGATGGTATCTCCAATACCTATTTATTCACTTCATGAAGTGAGGGTAAAAAAAATATTATAGGAAAATAATGTATTATGTATATTATGGTTATATTGAGTTTTATATACAACATCAGGACATGGATGATTTTATATGTTGTCTCATCTCCAAGAAGCTGAAAAGGAGAAAGTGAAGTGAGATATAAATGAATGAGGATTACACTAGATATGTGTAAATTAAAAGATGGATCATGATCTTTCAATGGATCCATTTATCATATCATTTTTAACCATTTACTCCTGTTTAATTTAATATTACAAAATGAACAGTATGGATAAAATGTATCATTACCTTTTGGGTTAGGTTTTTCAACCAAATAAGAACTTAAAGAAAGTTAATCTTTAGTTCTTTTATAAAACACGATGAAAGACAAAGAGAAAAGGACAATGTAAAGTGTCATGAAAAATTCACCTTCACAACATCCTTCAAATAACATAGGTATTAAAAAGTTGGTTATTTGATTCGAATATCCTGAAATAAATATATGGAAGTTTAAATTCAATAAACTGAATTGAAGAAGAAAGTAGTCACTTCTTATTCAGGTATATTCATTAATTGTAAGTAATTTTTAATCTATACTTTTTAGGTATTAATTAAAATATGACTATTATATATGGGTATTTAAATATAGTAAAAAATTAAGTAAATAAACTTTACTATAAGTAAGGTGTGTTCTCTATTTGATTGAGAGAGGGTGGTTTCTAAGTTAGTGGTAAGAAGCACACTACTTCAAATTTTCATGTAAATGGTTCTAGTTGAAATTTGGTTGATTATTACCAAAAAATATATCTCACATGTCATTTTAACATAATGATACATTATTCCAATTCTTTAATGAATTTTTTTTCATGTTTAATACTCAAACAATAGTTCTGTAATGATATAATAATTGGTAATAAGTGGTGAATTTAAAATGTAATAGTTATATCCTGAGTTATGGTAAGATAATACTTTTTTAAGAAAAATTAAATATTTGTTGAGGATATAAATAGTATGGTTTATAATATTTGTATTTAATGACATTAGGTATTACCAACACACTTATATACTTAGTTTTGGAAAAAAACTTTTAGAAATAAATGCAATCCACAAATATTTCATAATTAGTTCAAATAGAGAATTTGAATTATTAAAAGGGTAAGGTAGTGGTAAGTATACTTAATAATATTATTTTAAGTTTTTAAGGAATTTTAAATTGAATAATGGTATATGGATGGTTATAAGATATGAGATGCTTTAGGTTGGGATGATAAATAATATCTTGACCAAGCATTCATTGATCAATATATTATAGTGTGGAGTAATTCATAAAAGAACATTACTTTATCCACATTAAAGCTATGATTATAATAATGAGGATTGATGAAGAGTATTAAAAGTTATCATTGATCAATAAAATGTATCATGAAGCAATTCATAATTACATATTTCCTTATACACATCAGAGCCATGATGTATGTAAAAGGAGCATCAATGTTAAAACTCATTCATTACAAATACTTAAATTTTTTATATATGATTTTAAAATATAGAAATTATCCCATAACCATATACCAACTATAAATAAAAATTAATATCATATGAGTTTTAGTATGATTAAACCACTATCATAATAATATGTGTTTAGATGTAAAGAGTTTTGTTGAGGATATAAATAAACTTGTATAAAGAAAAACACAATGTGAATCTATAGTAATAATCCTAATGTTTTATAAGTATATTACACAAATACCTTAATAGAAAATATATAGTATAGTTATAGACTATATTTATATAAAAGGGTGCACATATCTATTTGAGATAGAGGGATCATGATCGACTTAGGTTTAGTCAATGTCAGCGATGAAAAAATAATAGACATAGGAACAAGTTCCGAAAGTCCTTTTGGAAAAAGGAATGTTATAGAGACACATACTATATAGGAAAGATAAACCCATTGTGATAGTTTTATATTCACTGTGGATGGTGATATATTATTCATTGAGAATAATAATTCATACAAGTTTGTAATAGCTGGAAATTAGATAAAACTGAAAGGATAAATTAAAATTCAATAATGGATTCCATGTATCAAAGTATAGGGGGATTATTATTTTGAATACTATAATGGGTATTTAAGTGATACTATACATGGATGGAACAAGCGTGATACCAATAAGGATTGATCGGTAAAACCATGTTTTTATGCTTAAATCTATTAGAATTTTTTCAATTATAGCTACTTTCTTGGTTCATTAAATTGATCATTGGACTTCAAGACCACTAATCATGGAATATGTATAAATTATGTAACCAGAAAGGGATGGTGACATCATATAATGCCATTTTGGGTGCAAGTTACTTAAATCCAGTTCCATATTAAACAAAAAACTAAATCATAGAATATTCAATTGAAATGGATCTCTTACATGTGTCTACCAGAGGTTAGTGAGAGCACCATTATTTTAAAAGTAAAATAGGTTTGATAATATATGGAAAATATCTATTGGTATTACAGTCAAATAATACCATAATGAAAGTATCTCACAATAGATTGACTTGAAGTAATAAAATATGATTTAGGAGATTCCATCTATGAATATAGATCTAATAGTTTCTTAGACCAAGTAAATGTGCATGTACTAACATGGTATTGAAAAAAATACAAGCTGGAACAATTCAAGAGAGAATTAGTACCAGTGTCACATGGCATAAATCTCTCTAAGAAGACATGTATAGTCATAGGAGAAGATTAAAGGAGTGAGTTTAATTCCATATGCTTGTGTGATGGATCAATAACATATAAAATATTATGTATTAAAATTTATATTTCCAATATAAAATTTATGATAGTAAAATATGAATAATATTAAGGAGAACTGCAAGGGAAGAAGTTAGAACTGTCCAATCCGACTTGAGAAAGTGCAGAGGATATATAATCAGTATATGGATAGGAAATTATGTTAGTTTTTAGATGAAAAAAACTAGTCTTATTTTAATCAATATGATTTAATATCATGGACTGACTAATATAATGAGTAAGAAAATAGAATTCATTCTAGTGTTACCCATGTATATAAATATTGTTTTTTTGCAGCTCCTAAGTCAACTAAAGAAGAAGTATAAAATATGAAATAATTTGTTCCAGTTCTTGGAAAATCAACTAGTAAGTAAAGTATTATCATAATGTAAATTATGATAATTATACTACTACTAACCAAGATATCAATTTTTAAAAGTGAAAAAAGGATATACTTAGGGATATCATCTATTGAGAAGTTTTACTAAAGGAGGTGAGGTCACAGATAGAAGAATCACCATAAAATGGTCACATAGAAGAACCCGGACTAAATCTATAACTTAGTAGAAGAATGATCTTATCATGTGAGATCTAACAAGTTCCATTAGAAATTTTTATCAAGTGCGAGTGGGAATGTTTTAAAAGTGGGTGCCCTAGAGCGAAATTTTTTAGTACTTTTGATTACCATTCCATTTGTACAATGAGTTATGCATGATAAAATCTTACCATTATAGTGTTGATGTAAAGACCCGTAAAATTCAAGGAATTATTTTTATTAATTTTCTTGGGAATTTTACAAGAACGCAATTTTTGACGGCACCTGATTCTGAGGCCCGGTGTGCCTGGAATCATTTTCCAAAGTTTAGCTCGGGTACGTTTAGTGAACGAACGAGCGGGTTTTCCCAACTTTTGAACCGGTGCTCGGAATCAAAATCTGAGGACACAGATGGAATCGAAACACCGATAATTGCTTAGAAACACCTTTTCCGGAGTTGCGTTTTCTCAGGTGTGGTTTTTAAATTTTGGGGTTAAGTAAAGGAATAAAATAAAAGTGGTGCAACCAATTTTATTTTAATTTGTTTAACCTAAGCTAAGGGGTTAAAGTGGGACCCACAACATCCTACACCACTAGGTAGGATATTTGTGGGGTGGGGCCCACATAATCCACACCTTTTTCATCCCCCTCCTTTAATTAAGTAACGCACTCGCACCCCCCTTTTTAATGAAGTCAACCCTTGCATTTAATCTGGTTAATAAACGCCTCATTAATTGGGTGGTTTAAACTGCTCAATTAATTCATTAATTGATTGTTTCAATTCTTTTTGAAATTCAAAATGTTGGCTTGTGTGTTAATAAAATAAGACAATTATTATTTTATTAGAGGTTGGTTGTGCGAGAGGGTTTGGGAGAAATCCCTCAAGCCGCGAAGCACTCCTTCCTCGACGAAGAACGCGAAGAACGCGAAGAACGCGAAGAACGCGAAGAACGCGAAGAACGCGAAGAACGCGAAGAACGTGAAGAACGCGAAGAACACCGACCTCCGACGAAGGTCGACAAGAACGCCGTATCCTCAGAGACCGACGACGTGACGCCGATGAATCCTTTCTCCGCGACACGATGATCCTTCTTCCGCGATGCTTCTTCCACGACACTTCTTCCATGACGTTCCTTCTCCCGCGAAAATCTTCGAATCATCAACCGCTTGAGGTAGGGGTTTATTTTAATTGTTTGTTTGTGATTACTTTTATCGCTTTATTCTTTTCATTTTGAGCCACCTGATATTACAAAACAGGAAGAGGTCAGACTGCACGAACATGGCCGACCCTCCTCCCCCTTGTTGGTTTGATTTTGTTGCGGCACGTGTAAGGCGGCGCGGTGCCGAAGTACCGCGCTGGAAATATTAAAGGAAGGGCAGAGAAGCGCGGCACCGTCGCGCCGTGCTGTTGAAGACGAACTAAACTGCGGCGCCGTCGTGCCACACCGGACGGATCAATGTCGCGGTTTAGGCCGCGGCGGAGCAGGGACCGACGGCCCGTTCCGGGCCGCCGACGTCGGAGCAGGGGGACCGGCCCATGCGGGTCCCGTGCCAGCAGCAGCCGGCCGACCGGTGTGGGCCAGCCGGTCATGGGGAAGCGCCGGGGGTCGTAACTCCCGGCTAGCCAGTAGGAGCAGCCCCCCTCATGGGGGTCGCAGTTTCACACAGGGGGGGCAGCGCGCCCCCGCCCCCAAACGCTCAGTCGTTTCGGCCGAGCCACCTGGCCAGCGCCAGCGTGCCGGGCCGAGCTTCCAGGACGGACCGCCAGGCTGGGCCACGCTATCTGGGCTGGGCCGTGCCCAAGCGGGCCAGACTCGGACCCGGTTTGGGCCAACCCAGGGGGTCTCGGACCGGGTCGGTCCAGGCCCGAAACCCCCACTTCCGGACCTCTTTAGTTATTTTTCCCATAACTTGGGATATGGACCTCCGATCGCTACACCATCAGCTGCGATGCGATCCTTGGATCGAGACAGTCGTTTCGGTATATTACACTCAAGGTTTCAGATAACTTTGGGTTCGGCCGGGTTGGTTCGTACACGAAACCAACTGGGCCCTCAGAGCGGAAACACTTATAACTTGAGCTCTAGATGTACGATTGATGTGCCGTCGACTTTTATGGATTCCTCTTAGTGAGACGGACCTTTTGGATTACTCCTCTCGAGGTTTGGATGTAGTTGGAGTGCGGTCGGGTTGGTTTTGACTTAAAAACCAACCGGGCCCCTGGGACGAAAAAGCCAATAACTCTCAGACCGTGCGTCCGATTGACGTTCCGTCTGTGACGTTGAGTTCCTGTTGACGATACGGAACTTTTGGATACATCAACTTCGGACTACGTGTCACTTGATGTATCAGCCCCTCGGCTCGTGGAGCGGACCCTCCCGAACGAGCTTGCTGTGTGCGGGAACCCTAGAGCTGGCTGTGACTGCGACGACGATGACGAATGTACATAAATCCTCCGTGGATTCGACGACGACGACTACAAAACTCAGCGATCCTACGCGGCTTAGTGCTACCGATCCTATGTGGGTCAGATCCTATGTGGGTCAGTGCTCAACGGTCCTGTGTGGGCCAGCGCCTACTGATCCTGTGTGGGTCCGATCCTGTGTGGGTCATTGTGGGGGTTAGTACCTATCTATCCTTTGTGGGTCATTGCGGGGGTTAGTACCTATGAATCCTTTGTGGGTCATTGCGGGGGTTAGTACCTATCGATCCTGTGTGGGTCCGACAGCTTAGATGAATCAGTGGCTACATCTGATCATCTCTATTGTCATACAAAGAAGTATACATGTGTGAGCTGAATCTTGACTTGCTTTCCTATGTGGATTGTGTTGTGCTATCCTGTGTGGACGTGATCGAATTTGGGCTCGGATGTTGGAGCCGAACTGGAAATTGATGACTTAGGTATATGTATGGGCATATACCTAAGTTGTGTCAGATGTTACTTTGTGATTGTATCTTTCCTTTTTGGATTATCCTTTGTGGATTCTGGGAGACCTTCGGGGGTCTCAGGGTCCCTACTGAGTAGCTTATACTCACCCCTGTACGGGCTATGCCCACACTACGTTGTGTTGGTTGCAGACGACGGACAGCGCTGATCGTGGTTGAGGCTTGCGGAGCAGGACAGTACCTGGAGGTGGACCACTGGGCGAGACGTACTCGGAGCAGACGGCTGGACCCGAGGAGTTGTGGAGGCTATCTATACACACCCTTCAAATGGGACTTCCAGTGGAAGACTAGACGTTGCGGCTTTACTTTTTCAGTTGCTGTACTCCATTTTCCAGTTGTACTTTACTTTCAGTTTGGGTTTGTATTCTGGCCCACTTACTTTTCTGCACTTACTGTTGTACCTAGTTTTTACTTAGTGTTTACTTCTTCTTGCTTGCTCTGTGGTGTTTGTTTACTTTACAAAGGCAATGCCTTCCCTTTTTTTACCGGGAATTACGCCTTGGTGCTAGTCGCCAGCCCCTAGACTATGGAAGGTGGGCTTGGGGTAGTCACGACACGGGCCCCGAGGACGGGTCGTGACAGTTGATATTTTTTCATCCACAATTTAAATAGTAATTTTCATAGATTATTCGTTATATCAAAAGGTTATAGTAGTTACTAGGCTATAATTTGAACCTAGAGATATTATAACATTAATCTTAAATATATTTCCTATGGTCTATATACATAATACTGAATAGAAATAGTATATTTTTAACTATAAGGTTCTAGGGGGGGTCATAAGAATTGATAATTCTTCTCATAAAGTTATCACTTGGTGATCTTGAGATGGTGAGATCACGAGGAAATATTCAACAATAGGAACACCACATGTTTCAGGTGTCACTGGTAGTTCATATCTATGGAATTGTGTATTGGTCTCCTAACTTGAGATCATTATCAATGTGATCCCTTTGATATCATACTTTTATTCAAGGAGAAAACCTTTAAAATGAATTCATGGAGAGGTATATTATGTCGGGTGCATCATTGGTAGTATGAAATTGGTTTAATGATCAAGATAGAATTTATCACTTCTGAATTGAGGACATAATATCTCAGACCTGGTTGATCAAAATTGTAGTACATTAATAAATAAATTACAATGAAATAAGTGTGAATATTTCTTTATAAGATATCGTATGATAAAGAGATTATATTAGACAGTTCATGTATATAGGATGGTTGTCATTTCTATGACTATTTATTGTTTCTTTAGGGGGATTTATGGGTTGCTAGACTGCACTCTTGGTATATTAATATTACTCACTATTATCGAGAAAAGGTCTTATAGGTTCACACACAATAGAATATTTAAGAATATTCCATATTTAGGTAAATAAGTATATAAAACATAGTGGTCCCCACCACAGAGTTCGAGAATTGTCCAAGCATTATCGATCATAGATAAATAAATAAATAAATTATTATTTGAGTATAGAATAATTGGGTAGAATTTATTTATTAAAGGTATGTACAATTGTTAAAGTAAATATAAGGAATATTATTATATAAAGGAATATTATTTTAATATTCAAGGTTCATTTAATATTAGTGAAAATTACAAGTCGAGTTAATGAGTTGGGTTTATCACATAATATATTTAATATATAATAAAAGTATATAAAAAATATAAATAATATTTATGATATATTTTCTTCATCATAATTATTTATTTATTACTTATTTAGTGGATGTTTTATATACGGGGGACGGGGAACCCTAATCGGGTATTGCAGACATCCACTATATAAGTCAAGGAGAATCTCATTCCATGCAATATTAATCAATAGGAATTTATAACTTATATATCCTCCTGAATCCTAGAGAGTGAAAAACTCTAACCAAGTGGATGATTCGAAAAAATATTTTTGGATCAAAGTCATCGAATCGAGGTGATTTCCGTTATGTTGAAGAGATCTTCAGAGCTTCGCTAGCACCCAGAATTTGATGAATGACATGTGTGTAGATTGTTGAAGTGTGTGTGAAATATCTAGATGGGTTAAAACTTAGATCATTTGATCAAAAATCATCAATGATGTTCATTATATGATAATTCTTTGATTCGAACAAGGTAATTGTTTGGTTTAATATTTGTTCTTTGAATAATCCATGTGAGATCCTAGGACCGTACTAGGTCTCATATCATTAAAGATGATAAAGTTTCATCACCCATATGATGAATATATTTAAATCCCCAACCCACCACCTTCCACACCCTGGTACCTACACTTGGTCTTCATATAGATGGATGGTTGAGAAATAATTTTGATAAGTTATGATTTCATTCCATATATTATTATTCTCTATATGTGTCCTTTACAAATATATTAGTATTAGTTCTCTTTCAATTATCACTATAGATAAGTAAATATGGTTCTTTTTTATAATAGCATCAACCACCTTTTTTCCTTCCCATGGTGGTTATGTATTGAGTGATCATACCCCTTGATCAAATCAAACCACCATATTTGGAATAAGTTTAACCTCATATCTATGAATATTACTTTAATCTATTATAATTAGTATATACATCAAACTATTATCCCTAGAGATTATGAATCTATAAATTTTTTGAAAATATTAACACTACTATATGTAAATAATGTATCATTTATTTTTTCTCAGGGACCATTAATTTGAATGAGGCATAAATTACCACACTTTAATTTTTCATAAGTACACACCCTTAACCCTTCATTGATGCATTTATCAATATTAAAAACCCTTTTACACTACAAGGTAGTGTAAGAATATGTGCAGTGACCAAAATTCTTTTAATATCCTTAAAAATTTATTCACATTATTCTATCTATAGAAATATATCTACCTTATGTGTTAAATTAGTCAGTATATTTGTAAATGATGAGAAATATAACATAATGCATCGATAATATCCATCTTATCTAAGAAGAGTATGGATCTTTGTTTTAGTGTTTGTTTTGGCCCATTATTTAACCACCTATGTCCTTGAAGGATCCTTAAATATACCCTATATTGTGATTAAATTACCTAAGAGTGATACTTTCTATAGTCATAATTCAAACTTGAAATTTTTTTCCTATAGATTCTCATTTCATAAGGTCTTCATCACAATCCTCAAATACTCTTCATGTTATACCTTAATTTTTAAATACATGGTAATATCATCTATAAAGTAAACCAAATATTGATTAAGGTAATATATAAATATTATATTTATCAAATCCATGAATATAGTGGGGGAATTTTTATATCTGAAAGGAATCACAATGAATTCATAGTGTTTATTATTAAATAGAAGTCTCTCTTAAGTATATCCTCCAATTTTACATTAAATTGATGATACCTGGATCAATGATCAATCTTTGAGATGTATTTATCCCCTCATATTTCATAAAAAAATTTATCAATATGGGATATAATATAATTTTTCTTGACCATGATATTTTTAATATCATGATAATCAATTAAAAGACACTTGGATCAATCCCTTTTCTTAATAAAGAGGACTAATAAACCCATTGGGGAAGATATTTTTTGTATAATTTTTTTATCTAGATTCTATTATTGTATCCTTTTAAATTCCTACAATTCAATTGGTGTCATTAAATAAGGACTCTTTTATATTGGTATAGAAACATGTTCTAGTTTAAGGGAAAAATAAACCTCAAGATATGGGTAGATACTAAGATAATATTTGGGAAATAAATTAACATATTCATTCAAAATTTCTATATCCTCAATATTGAATCCCCCTAACCATTTGGGCTAAATAACCCTCATTATTAGGTATACATACTCATACATAGGATGTAATATCAATAATTAGTTCATAGTAAGCCTTGCACTTATTGATAATCATAGGTTGATTTTGGATATGAAATTTAATTTCCCTATCATGGAAGTTGATATGAGATCTATATAGAGAGATCCAATACATTCCTAAAATCATATCAAATTTGAAAAAATGGAGAACAATAATATTTTAAGGAATAAAATTCCCACAAAACTCAATCATTGAATAGGTATGGACTTCGGTTTCAATAATAAAATTACTTGGTGTTTTTATTGATAATTCAATATCCATTTGTTGGGGTGGTGAATTTATAAGTTTATAAAACTTTCATGATATTAAGGAGAAAGTATAACTATAACTAAATAATAATTTGGTGGTTCTTGAGTAGATGATAAGTATACCTTTTACCAAAATTTTTTCATGATCCACTTCAACTATTATGATTGCATAGGCTTTCCTTTTTTCCCATGACTGCAGAGGTTTCTAACATAAATTTATCTCATTAACATTTTTTGGTGCATTGGTTTTCATAATATCAAAAATAATTATAATTTAATCATTGAAGAGTATTTGGTGAATTAAATTAATAATTTTTTTATCCATTTCATTTTCCATTCAATTCACATGTCTTTAGAATTCATGTACTTGATAACCTTATTTTCTAAAATTTAATCACATTTTTATTCATTTGAGAAAATTTCATGGTTTCTTCTTTCAAAACTTTCTGTGTATGGAAAGTTGAATCTTATTTCATTCCCAATCCATATAATTTTAGTTTCCATGGAAAATAATTTCATCTTCTTATTCCCAAAACCATGAGTATAATGAGAGTCTCTAATTTCTATTTAACCTTAAGAGCACATTAAATAATTTTTTCATAGCTACCAAATCCCCTTATAGTTTTTAATTTTGAAATAAATGGTTTAAATCCACTAAATAAATGATAAAATTTTATTTTAGGGATAATGATAGATCCATAGGAATATATTTAAAATATTACGAAATTTTATTTATAGGTACTAAAATATTCTTCTTCCTTCTGTTTCATCTCAAGGAATCCTTTCTCAATTTTAATATGAAGAGTTTATAGAAAATAGTTACTGAAAAATATTCTATGAAGCTCATCATATTTAATATATTCAGATTATTCCTTTTTCCAAATCTTCTTGATGAGATTCCAATACTAACCCACTTAACCTTCCAAATTATAAATAGATAATACACAATTTTCAAGATCTAAACAAAAAATAACAAAAAATATATTTTTGGTGGTCTTGACGCAGTGATTGAAATTTAAAAGTTTAGAAGACCTACTAAAGGTGGGTGGTTGTTTCTATATAATGGACTTAAGATTGAGTTTATCCTTCTCTAGATTATTTGGGTGTTTGATATTTTTCTTGTTATCATTAATATCTTAATATAGATGGGTGATCATTAACATGATATTTTCACTCCAGATCCTATCCTATTTTTTGCTTGTCAGGATAATCATTTAACTTTATATTTCTTTCATTATTCACTTAGTTCCACCTAATTACAACTATTAACTAAATATAGAAAGTTTATTTTATGTTTTAAACACCAATAATAAGAGTAAGAAACCATATAATAATGAAAATCAATCCAAATAACACATTTTTATAACACATTAGGTTCAACCAATATCACTTTTGGTAAAACCTAGTTTGATTAATGTTTTATAATCTTATTATAACAGTTTACTTAATCATATATTACAACCCATGAATAAATCACACACCAAAACTTAAAGGTTTAGTGTCTTTATATATTATCTATAAAAATGTCTTATTTTACAAAAAAAATATACATTTCTTCCAAAATTTCATCGTACTAAAACCCCTTCTATAATATGTTATATTATTATTTATAACCCAAAGAATGTAAATATAAGAAAAGGGAGAGACCATATCCTCAATAAGGGGTGAAACAGATGAGATGTCAATCAGAACAATATAAGTTACCATAATAAAATTCATTAGTGAGAATAAGATAAACATGTGTGTATGGAAACATAATTAAGGTATCTAAAAAAGGAAATAATACCTAATGTAATAATAATTATAAAACATTACCATGAATCATAACATAAGGATGATAACATAGTATAAAAAACGAGGCCTAAGAATATGGAACATATATAAGCATAAAAAATCATATCTTATATCAAGTCTCTCTTTTAATATCATCCTCACATATTTGAAAAACATTTCCAATGAAATAGTGGCATAGAAAAAATTTCCATGTTGTATAATATAAAATATAATGAGATATATGTTTTACCTAATGTATTTAAGGGATATATAATTTAGATCACACCTATCATATAATGATAAACCATACATATATTTACCACATGAAAATGGATTTAATCCATTAAAATGAATCATAATTAAACCATGAAAATGATATGGGTTATATAAAATTACCTCATTAAATAAAAAACCATACAGAGAAGAAAATAGGATGAATTCATTAAAAAATATCCCCATTGAAACATAAAAAAATTAGAGGATATTGAAATAGATTAAAAAAACGTAGAATAAAATTACAAAATTTTATAGAAAATAAGAATAAATTTCCTTTATATTTATGATAAAATTCAGAAAGAAATAACTTAAAAATAAATGGTTTAAAAAGAATTAAAATTACTCTAATAATAATGAAAAAGGAATATAATATTAATAAAGGAATCAAATTAAAATTTTGGGTGAAAATAGATAAAAAAAATAATGGAGAAGAGATACAAGATTCCCTTCAATACTCTATAAGTAAGTACAAGAAAATAGAAAATAACTTAAGCAATAATATATATAAAGATAAGAATAGAGAATAAATCCATGAAAAAAATAAATATCATGGATGAGAAAGATCAATATTCTCGATCAAAAATAGTTGAAAAAGATAATTTCACTTATAAACATATTTTTAAGTGAATTATGAATTGAAGAGAGGGTAAAATATAAGAATTCACATAAAAACCAAAAATAACTAGAGGATAAGAGAATAAATATGGATTTAGAGTGAATTTATATTCAAATTTTCACACCTATGGTATCATTTTTAGGAATTATTTATTACTCACTATTTTTTATTTTTATTTATTGACTTGATTTAAATTTTTTGATGAGTTTTTAAAGGTTTAGAGTGCTATTCAATTCTATGTTAGTAATGGGTCATGACATGGACAAGGATATCTATGTAATGGAGGAATTGTATGACTATTTGGGAGGTTCATGTATCCTATAGTGGCCTAGTAGAATCAAAATGTGATGATACATAAGGATTTTATATCATTACATAATCATTTTTCAATTATTTTCATCGAGAGTGATTGATCACGACCTAGCCTAGGGGAACCATGTTGTGATGATACATGATGTAAAGGTGATGAGTAATGTTATTTACTAGGTGAAAAATCAACTGAGGATTAAAATCAAATTGTATAATAGGGTGACAGTATATGATAAAAACCACTCAATGTGTAGGTCACAATATGGTTAGGGTGTCATTTAATGGTGGTGTCTCTTATAAAATTAACTCAAATTTATACATTTGGGAAATTTCATGGGAGTATGGACACATCTTGATGGGTTAGTGTTCCACTATAATAGTATTTTAGGGTCTTAAATGCCTATTATGAAGTGGGAGAGTCGTTTTGAAGGGTGTAATGCTTCATTTGGTTTTGGTGAAGTCCCTATGGAAAATGGGTAAGGTTGAAATTCCCATTCTAGAGTCCATTATATCTTGGAAATGGTAAGGATATTTTCTATATGATATGGTGATGGATGTGGAGGATATAGTGTACAATTTTTTTTGGATCCTAATAGGAGGGTGGGTGAATCTGTGATCCCTTTATGAAAATTATTTTTTTAATTTATCCTCTATGATCCGTTATGTTCTCTATCCTCTCAATGTGTGTCTCCTAGCATCACCTTAATTTTGAATAAAGTAAATTTCACAAGATAAAACAATTTTTACAAGGTTTGGGATCCATGTGAGAGAATATTCCATGTTATAATTGTGAAAACCCCCAATCATAGATTCTCAATAATAAACATAAGTTGTTACATTAGGATCTTCACCTATCCCATTATAACATAGTCACATTTTGTTCCTATGGAGTCCCATTATAAAAAAATGCTTCTCACTACCAGTAAAAAATCTTGAACGGAAATAAGAAAGATAAATTCTTCATTCTAGGTTCCTTATACAATGGTTAATGAAGATATTACTCTATGATATTTCTGTATGATTAGTTTTTTATGTTCTTACTTATTAAAGAGATTTATAATATAATGATCACTATCAAATCATCCCATATTTATCACTATCTTTATATCTTAAAGGATATGGTTCTTGATCAATCCATTGAATGCTCAGACACTCTAACTCTTGTCGCTCCTCTTTGAGAACTCCCAACTTAGTCTTCTTATTTCTCTCTTAGATATAATAGGATATAAACCTATAAATTCTTGATACAACCCTTCCTTCCTTATCTTGAATGGTTATATTGAAATAATATCATGTGAATACATTGAATATTATTTTTATATTTAAAATATGGATAATCTATTTAATATAAGTGGTAATTAATCTTCACATTCAAACTGGTTAATATTTTCTAGTTTTAATTATAATAATAATAATCATTTAAAAATATCATCCAATTCCTCATTTAAATATCAAATGGACTTGAGATATTTCCTTCCTTTAAAATATATATAAAATCCACTTTGATTTAAATATTTATATTCTTCCACATGTGCATAGAATCACGAATAATGAAATGGTACTTCTTCTTATGGTGTGATATTCCTATTTATCCTAACACATCATCATAAAATGATCCATAATGTGAAGTATTATTTCTTTGGTATCATCTTGGATTTTAATTTATATGAATAATTTTTAAATTTAAATTCTTAAAGATCATTGAACAACATAATTTAATTTAATTCTATTATATTATTCTGAAAGAAACTCATTTTACAATATGTAATAATTTATATAATATTTTATATATCTTATTTATCACTTTTGTGAGAACCAAGCATCTTGCATATCATGTAATATGAAAGATATTCCTTCATTTCCATTTTCATTCTGTGAAACAACTTATGTGTTAATGGTTTACCTTAGAATAGAATATAACATTTCATACATAAGAATTAAGTATTTTCCTAATTTCATACTTACACTATAAAAATATCATACATATATTCTGAACTTATTATATATCTACGAATATGTTGAAATTTCTCAATTTTTATCACTAGTACATCAAATGTGTTCATTATACATTTCAAATAAATTTCTTATATATCCAATACTTTTTCAATTTTATACATCACATCATAGGGGCATCATACATATCATAATTTTATCACATATATATATCTTATAGTTTTTAATTTTTCTATCTTTATCATGATGAATCATAAATATCTAGTTCACAGACACATTTAAATTTAGCATTGAATCCATAATTCTAAACTTTACTCAAATGTCCTCAAATCCTTTCCAAATGACCCCAAGGCATTATCAAACACTTTAAATCATCTAAAACCGTTAACCAATTATCTTTTATTATAGAATTAAGTATCCCTTAATAATAATATACTTTATATGGATTCTCTACTTTGTTTCAATTCATTTTTTTCATATTATATTTTTTTAATTACATATTTAATATTCACTTATGATAGAAACTCAAAACACGTTATAACTTATTGTAGAAATTGCCTATTTATACAAAAAAATTTTTATTTGGTCTCTATAAAGATAAACTCTAAAATTATCACATTAAAGGGATAATATCATAGAAATGTCTAGTAATTTATTCTAAGAAACAATAAAAACTTATTTTCCTATTTAACATAGGAACCAGATCAAATTATACATTGGATTTATAAAAATAATATTGACAAAAAATAAAACTTCATCATCACAAATACATTTTGGAACTTCAATACCCACCTTTGGATTTGTTTTCAATACAAAATTTCCTTCTAAAATAAATTTTATCTTCCCCCCCTTATTAATAATGAATTAAAAAGAATATAATAGTATGTATTCTCATCTCAATATCATGATTATTAAATGATTCTAAAAAAAGTATTCTCCACTATTATATTCAAAATTAAAAACGGATCTAAATTATTTAGAGAAGAATAATACCACAAGAATATTATCCAGGGTCTATTAGTTATCAACTCTAATTTTACATGGTATAACCCAATGTAGAAAAAAAGAGTTAATAAACCATCACATCAAATCTATCAATAATTTATTTATCATGTGATATCTTATAAGTTTTCATATTTAAAGGGTTGTAAAAACATATTTCTAAAAAAAATTCCTATATTAATCTTAAAAAAAACAGTAGAAATATTTATGTTTAAGACATTAAATTCCACCATTTTAGTTTCTTTTACATCAATTATCACTCCCCCTTTATGAATATATAAGAACAAGAATAGGAAATTGTGATTTTAATATATCATCCAGTCTCTAGTATATGTTATCTAAATTATAGATTTCCTCGATAAAATCATCCTTCATAGTATCTTCCCTAAGTAAGATCCCCTGAAAGAGATACACTCATTTCATTTTCATCATCACAGTTATATCACTCCATGATGGGTATCATATTTTATTGTTTAGTGATTATAGCCTCATTTAGATCCCCCATTAATAAACCTCCTTTAATTACCTACATGTTAGTGTAACTAAAGGAAATAAGGGAATAATAAAAAACCTATTATTTTTTAGTTGTAATAGAAATTATGAGAGTTTCATCTCAATCAAGATCCTTTATTATTTTTAATATTATTATGGGTATACTTCTTGATTCTTACTATCTAAACATAAGACTTCATAGGTTTTATAGACATCTTTTTTCCTTTTAACTATCTTCTTATGTGGAGTTTTATTCTCAATGTCAGACATTAAAGAAAATATATTACTTGGTGCATGTATTAGTTTTTTCATAAATTATTCTTGTGTTGATAGAATAGTTATATAAACCTTCATATCATGTCCAACATTTTTTACACCTCACATATTCTATTAAGTTTTTTGGTAATAAATTTTAGAAAATATATCATGAAATTTTATCTCATAATAAGAAATAAATTATTTAACCTCATCACCGTAATTGTATTTTTCATTCTCTATATGATTATGCTTTTCTAATTTAAGAGTCCAAACTATCAGGGAATCTTTTTTACCATACTCATTTTTCTTGGGTTTTTACATGGTTTCTTAGTAATGTTTTAAAAAACCGACTTTTCATCATTTAAATTATAAATCACCTTCACTTTTGAAACATATAGAATCTATCTATGTAGGATAATCATACATTCCACATCTATAGGACCATGATGGTTACATATTCCATAAATTTATTCCAAGCATTTTAATCTATTATGTGTTGTAAAATTAGATAAATATCTTATCACAGGCTGCTCCTTTGAAAAATATGTTCTCATATACTCAATATAGCTCCCCCTTGGTTCATTCCTCTTCCATAGATATGAAATATTGAGACAAAAAGAGTATTATTTTTTTTACCAAAAACTCTATATACCTAGTAGTATATGCTAAACCTCAGTCTTTTATACTAAAAATAATGATGTTAAAAAAATTATTGAAGTTTTCCTACTATAAATTGAGATTTATTTTTTATATGGGAAAATGATCATATTGAGATATTACTCTCCTCATTTATTTTATAATAGGTTTTCTCACTGATATTGTTTCTTCAAAATAGTTTAAGTCTAATTTTAGAGCCTTCACTATTAGGGATAATAGGTTTGATTTGAGATCCGTTAGAAATATAATTAACCTTTCTCTTTGGACCCTTAATTTTTCACCATCTTATGATGAATCAATATTAACCTCAACTAAATTATTGAAGTCTTATTAGATCATATTAAAAAATATATATATTTAAGAAACATTGATTGTGTCTTGGAAAATTTAGCCTCACATATTGAAACTTTTTAGTCATAGCCTTCCACTATTTTTTCTAGATCATAAACTATTAGTTTTTCTTTCAAGATCTCATCAATATATTATACTTATTTTATGAAAAACTCTTCATTTCCTTCACATATATTTTAATTTTATTTTATCATAGCCTCTTATTCGTTTTCTTGTTCTACTCTAGAAATTATTCTAAACATTATAAATAAATATGTGTTTTAGATCTATTTATTAACATTCATACACTTCAATTATTTAGGTATAAAAAACCCTTTAAACATGATCCATAAAATTAGTGAAATTTTCAACACATTTGTCTCTTTATTGACTTATTGGTGAGGAGTCAACTTATTCCCATTTTCTCACCAGGCTTCTTCTTTTACTATATTATAACTTCTTATTGATTTGAAATGATTTGGTTTACTATATTAAGATTTTAGAACATTTATTATTATAAGTTTTCTCATCATATTCATCTAAATCATATTCTATAGCCTACTTATTTATACATTTTTTTGATTTTTTTAATTCCATCAAATTTATATTATCTTGGAAAGTTTTCTTATTTATATTTCACTTAAAATTCTTAAAATAATTTAATAAAAGGGAAAAAATACATTCAAATCTTTATCATATTCCTCATCATCAAAATCAATTGATTACAATTCATCATTATCTTTGAATTCAAACTTTCCCATGGCCTCAAAAGTTATCCCATCTTTTGTCTTATTTTTTGAAAACCAAAATTTCTCTCATTTTATAAGAACTAACAAAATTATGTAATTAAAATAGAGAAATATCCTCCAATTATTCCAAAATTTAAATCATAGGATCAATCATATCTAGAAAATTTGTTATCCATTTTTTCATAATTATGGAATCATCCAGTTTTTCTCTAAATCCTCAGATATTACTAAATATTTTGTTAACTTTAGTGAATTATTCATAAATATTATCTTCATTATTAATATTTATATTACCAAAACAACTCCTCCAAATTTATAATTTTACCTCTTTTAATTTTGAATTTCTTTCATAACTTATCTCCAATTTGTACCAAATTTTCTTAGAAGTTTAAATCCCCATGACTTTTGTACATACATTTTATAAAAGATATATGAAAATGAAAATTTTATAATTTTCATCAACTTAAATATTTATATTTTCAAAAAAATATGTAATATCATCATTATAAATGGGTGTAAACTCCTCAGTTTTATAATATATAACTTCTTGTATAAGATATTGTAGATAGAGAAACATACCATTCTTATAACCGTGATAGTTTTTGACATCAAATTTAAGGACTCCTATATTACTAATAGAATATAGATTATCTATTATCAACAATATTATTGATATAACAAAGGGAACCTGGGTTTTCTCTAATACTTATTATAGTGCCAAGATATTTTTTAGATCACAAAGAGAGGTATTGGGTGAATCAGTGATCCCTTTTTATAAATTATTCATTTTAATTTATCCTTTTTTTGGGTTAAGGTCCTAAGATTCTTAATGCATGTATCTAATAATTACCCAAATAATATAAAAAGTAAATGGAATAAGACCCAATATATTTTATAAGTTTTATCCTTGATGTGATATCCCACTCCTTAATTTGATTAGTTAAACCCCCAATAATAGATTCTCTATTATAAATTCAACTAAATATATAAGGAATGTTCATGATCCCATTAGCATAGATAATCAATATGATACCTATAGATTACCATGGAAAATAAAAACTTCTCACTTATAGTAAAAAAAATTAGATCATAATGAGAAATATCACTTATTTGATCATAGTTTATTCTATAATAGTTGATGAAGATCTTCCTCCATGGACAGTCTGAATGATTATATTTTCATGTGCTCATTTATTTAATAGTATTAATGTCTAATGACCATAATTAGATTTGTAGATCATGATCAGTATCTTCACATCTTAAATGATATCAGTCTTCATCAAACCATCAAATTATCATCAACTACAAGTCTGATCCTCCTCTTTGATAACTCCTGACTTTAGTCTCCTTGTTTCTCTCTTTGATATAGTTGTTTATAAACCTCTTAGTTCTTGATATAACTCTTTATTTATTATCTTGGACACTTATATTTAAATAATATCATTTGAGTACATTGAATATTATTTCTATATTGTAAATATGTAAACTAAATCTTATATCACTGGCGGGTGATCTTCACATTAAAATTTGTAAATATTTTTGAGTTTGAATTTTAAAAATAATCCTCATATAAATATACTAGTCAATTAATTATTTAAATATACATATGAATCTAAATATTTTCTTTAAAATATTCTGAAAATATATAGTATATTAATTATTTTAATTCTTTCATGTGTGCATGGAGATATTCATCGTGATGTGGTACTTCATCTTATTATGTGGGTTTAATCATTATCCTTACACAACATTATTCCATGATAAATGATGTGAATGATTCCTCCTTTAATCTCTAATTGTATAAAAATTTACTTGAAAAATTATGATATCAAATTCTTGAATTTAAATGCACAAAATCATCTTATTTATTTTTCAAAAATTATTCCAAGAAACACTCATTTAACAAAGTGTTAAGAATTTATATATGATATTTAACATCTTAGATATAAACCTTATAAAAATAGATCATCTTATGTATCATGTAAGATGTAATACTTTGATTCACTTCCATTTTACATCCACAAAACATCTTAAATTTTTAATAGTTTACCATAGAAAATAATCATATGTTTCATACATAATAAGTTATAATTTTTTGCATTTCATACGACTTCCAGAAGAACAACATACCTATATTCTTGTTTTCTTATATATATTCCATTACATTACCTTTTTTTCTTATTCTTTTAGGGAGATCATACATGTGCATTATATGTATTAAATGAAATTTTTTACATATCCCATACGTTTTCAATTTTTATATCACCTCATAGGAACATTTTGTATATCATCATTGTATTATACATGTATCACACCTTTTCAGTTTTATACCTTGTGCACATGAGAATAATACTTTTCTTGAAATTAGGTAGATTTAATATCACTTATAAATTCAAAATTCTAATAATTACTCAAATTTCCTTCGAAACTTTTGAAAATATCCTAAGGCATTATCAAACACTTCAACCCATATCAAAAACATTAATCAGTGGTCTTCTATCACAAAATTCAACATCCTTAAATTATAAGAACCTTTGGATGGTTTCTTCTCACTTATTTCTCTTAATTTTAGTAAATTTATCATTTATTTTAATAAAAAATTCAATCCATGTTAATAAATATAGTTAAAAAATATACCAACCTATTATAGATAATTCCTTTTATATAGAAATACTTTTCTTTGGTATCTATTAATATCATCTCCACAATCATCACATTATAGAGATACTATTCCAAAACTTTTCCAACTAGTTGATACAAGTAGTATGGAATTAATTTTATTATTTACAATTTGCATCAAATAAAATTATACATTGAGTTACCACAAATCATATTAATAAAAATACAATTTAATCTTCACAAATCCATTTGGGTACTTTAGAGGCTTTTCTATGTAGGATCTTCAGGACACAAAGGGGAAAGTGCACATCTAGTTTACCAGGGGATCAAGATTTTTGGTTGAGTATAGATGAGGTATGTCACATCATGAGCTAAAAGTGTCACACTATCAGATGTTTGGGGAGGGGGACCATTCTATGTAGTATAAAGTTACTCCCTAGGTTCCTGTGCCTAGATTTTAAATTTTATTATTTTTTATTTCTACTATAGTCGAGTTAAAGCTTCTTCAAGGCCTTAAGTCCCCCTATTTGAATTTATCTACCAAGAGAGACAAAGGGGTGATTCTATACTTCCTTTATGATCTATTAGCCTACATTTTGATTAAAAGTGATGTTATTTAAGGTGGGTTCTCGATTTATCTCATCTTCTTCATTTATTATTATTTTTCCCTTTTCCCCTCTCTAAAGGTCCATGATGGAAAAACCCTATATAGATGGTTTTATATAATATTGTGGAAAAAATAAACTTTTCACTATATATTTATGTATTTTAGGGTTTCATACCATCCATCCTTGGTTAAGGTAGCTATTTTTATGCAATTTACTTTTCTTGAGAAAAAATATTGTGCTTGAGTTTTCAAAATCCATTTTAAATAAAAATCATCTTTATTTTATGATCTGAGGAAAATAGAATTTTTTTTATTAAATTATTAGGTTTTTATGGATTGAATTAAAAAATTTGTTTTCCTAATTTCATACCCATTTATTTTTTTAGCTATAGCCTATGAATATGAGGTGTTTTATAAAATACCTATGAAGAACATTCTAATATTTTTGATAATTAAAATGGAATTTTAAACCTCAAAATGTGTTTACATGTTTTTTTAATGGTTTAATGGATTTCTTGATTATAATTTTATTTCTATTGAACTTTAACTAGTTTCTTTGACATGTTCTTATGTTAGTTATTTATGACTTATGTTATGTTTTACCGAATGTTATTTAATGAAGTTATATATATATATGGCATATTGAATATGTTAGAAAAATATTTCGGTTTCCCTTAATATAAATATAGATTTATATATAATAGTTGGTATCAAAATTTATTTCAAAAATAAATTGAAAAGTTTGTGATTATTAGCTTAAAATAAAAGGCCTATTTGATTCCTTGTAAAAAAGGTTTTTGAAGAAACAAGTTACAACCATAGTTTACGACCAATTTATCATATTTTATTTGAACTTTCATATCATGGGATTTGAATGTGATTTTTTGTGATGTTCTGATACACATTATGTTTGATCACCCCTTCACTTTATCCAAGAATTGAATTATGAACTTTTCAAAAATGTTTTCAAAATTTATTTCATATGCAGGAAGGATTTGTGTAAGAAACTGATATCCCATACTAAATGCTTCCTCACTATGTCTCTAGGGAGTTTCATTGGTGATTCTAATTAGAAAAATCCATAAGTTTATTATCAGGGAACTTCATTGATAGTTCGAAAAATAGTTCTGCTCAAGTATGTTTAGGATTGTCTTAGTGGGACCACATGAGTTTTCCATGATTACATTATAATTTACTTAGATCTCCCTATAGTTAAAAATTGATTATGATTTTGTACCACTTTCATTAATTATTATTCCATGATATGGGATACTTGTCCTTATTATGCTATGATTTAAATCAATTATTCATTCTATTGTTACTTATTAATGCTTAATTATTTTCTATAACTGATTTTGGATACTTGATTAACATATCTACTAATTTACATATCTTTATACTTATATTTACCTATATATTTCATGTCCTTTTTAGTTATTTTTTATTTCTCTCTTATAGTGTTTTAATGTTTTGTTTGGAAATGGTTTTTTAAAAGTATGTTTTCAAAGGGGTTTTCAAATGAAACATTTTATGTTACAATTCCAAGAACCACTCAGATTTTTAATAAAACTAATTTTTAGGATTTTTCATGAGTATTTTCATAAAAGACAAATTCTTTACTTCAATTATCATATTTTAAACTAGCTTTTATGGAATTTTATTTAAAATAAAATGCATGGAATCTTTAGTGAAATCCTATTATGAAATGTTTCTCACACCCTATATATAACACTAGGTGTATGTTGACTCATTGAATGTTTTTTATGTTTAGGTTTAATTTCTCGGGGTGTTCTTTCTGTGGAATTCTTCTCTTAGGTTTCCCATGGAGTGGGTTTGATGACGAGGTTGGATGGTGACCTCAGGTTATAGAGATATTAATGGTTTGATATTATTGGTTTTTTTATGTTATACCATGTGTGTTTTGACCAATTCATCCTTCATATATCATGTTGAATTTTATTTAGTCTTATTATTCCTAATTTATATTATGTTGAAATTGATATGGTTATTTATCTTTTAGTTGTTCCTTGTTTGTATTTATTTATATTTAAAAATTATTATTTGGTTTTCTATGGAATTCCAACTATGGGCCTATAATTTTGGATTCTTGATAAGTTTATACTAATATTTTATTAAAATTAATTCGGTTTAATAATTCAAAAGAGTGTATCCTTGATACCCAAACATAATTTTTTAAACCATGGGGATTGATAATGCGATTCAATCCTTATCATTGGTTGGCTCAGGGACTTGGTCGGGAAGTCCATGATGGTTATTGAAAAAATTACATCAATGATCAATTTTTTATTTGTAAAGTGATGGTAAATTGGATATAGGAATATCAGAACTTGAGAGGTAGGTGCATGGAGAGACTGTATAGCTCTTTCTCATTTAGTTCCTTTAGTTACAAAGGGATTTATGTTTTTTAGTAATGAATTTTTATATTTATTATCCTTTTATATTATTTATATCCTGATTTTTATTGGTGGAGTTCTATATTCTATTGATGATATGTATGATATATAAAGGTTTTACATGTTTTAGGTTGAAAGGAATAGGAAAACTGTTGGTTCTTAGTTAGTTAAACTAGTTTGGAAAACTATATGATTCCTACAAACATGGTTCTGACTACCTCCCAATAGTAGTTACATAGTTGGATCATAGTCTACCAAACCGTGTGACCAAACCATGCACTATCACTAATATTTTTAAATGGAGTTTTATAGAGTGATGATGTTATTTGGATAGAATATATTAATACTTTATAATGAAGAATTTTTTTAATGGAAAATATTCTATTTTGAAACTAATAAATATGTTTTCTAACATAAAATGAAATGAAATTTATGTTGTTGGGAATTGAAAAAGATTTTAGAAGCAAACTTATGGATTTAATTTTTTTGAATAAAACATTATGATCATGAATAGTTCAAAATAAATTTCTTAAATGTATTTAGTGTTATTATTTTAAAAGTGGTGTCCTTGATTTAATATGTGTTTTTACCATTGAACAAAATTTTAATTATTTTGGGTGTTTTTAACCATGATTGTTTTGATTGGGTCTTTTGGTTCTCTTGATATATAGAGTATGACTCATTAAAAAGTCTCGATGGATTTTTGTAATTCCACATTATGGAATATTCCTCAGATTAGTGTCTCTTGGGGATTAAATATATACTTTATAGTTTTTGACTCAATATAAACACTAGAAAGAGTGGTTGAGATAAACCCTTATCAACATTCTAACAACGTTTTTTGGATATCAAGGTCATCAAGTGGCTATTTAGCATCTAGAAAAAATTAAAGTAATCTTTAATTACCTTGGAACTATAGAAGTATTGAGAGTGAAGGCCACTTCAAACTGGTTTGAATAATCTAGGGTGGAATGAGGGGAGACAATCATTTCATTTTAGCTCTAAAAAATATTAAAATGTAATTTATTAAGACACAACTTATTTAGTGTAATAACCTAGAAAAGGTGATGGTTGATAAGGTTATTGTGTTTTTATGTCTCTATCTTGGATATAAAACAATAAAGTATTATGTTGTTTTTTTCAACAATCTAGATCCTTTCTCGCCTAATATATTATCTGAAGACTCTATAAATGCTTGTTTCTTTGAAAAAGGTATCCTTATTGACCTTAGTTATAGAATAATTTCATTTTAATTGTATTTATTTTATTATATGGTCAATACGGTCATAATGGTGGGATTTTTTTTCTAGAGGGAATCCTAGATTGGGTGGTAATCGTATATCTTCTTATATTGGTGGAGGTTTTCTATCTTGAGAAGAGTTGAAATGGGAAAACCCCAATTTAGATATCAAGGATGATTTGGGAATTCTATTTGATTTTATTATCATTCTAATAATGAGGAAGTTATACCTTGTATTCTTTTAGTGTGGTCAATTTTGGAATTATATTCCCTTTTGTTTGAAGGTTTTAAAACAATTTCATCATTGTGGTTGGTTGGTCTATATTTAAAAATTTTATAAACTAAAGTATCAATAAGAGAGTATATATATACTTCATTTGGTATTTGGATAAGGATATGGAAAAATATATTAAAGTTATCCCTTCCTTCCCCTACTCTTTGATTCCTATTATCTATTGATTTCATCCTATATCTTTGGATTATTTATATCTTATGTTCTTTTGGGGAAAATTGATTTTTTTCTGTGTTATTATGGATGTTACATATGGATAGTTATTTTTTTCTATTTTATTATGGGTTCATGATTTCTTATTATTTCCCTAGTATGGATTAGTTTCTTCTTTTGACCCACTGTGTTCAATTAAACATTAAATAGTGGGTAGACATACTGTATGCCTCAATTTTTTTAATGATATATTTGGATATCATTTTATCTTGTTTAGTTTTTTGATCCCTTTGGGATTAGTGGGAATCATTCATTAATTTTAAGAAAATTTTAATGGATATGTGACCTTGGTTTAGAAATCATTCTAGAATCATTTTCCTTAGTGTTTCCTTCTCTCCCAATTAATATTTCGGTGTACACTTTATAAGTATGGCCATCTCATTTCCAAAATATTTGATGAATTTCTAAGGGGCCAAACTAATTTGGTGGGGAGAATAATCAGACCCATGTTTTATTTTTTTGAAATGATTTATTATTTTATAATTTTTATTTATATGTATTTAATTAGGTTAGGTTTTTATGGTGTTTTTAGTGGTTTTGGGTGTTTTGTAGTTTTTAGATGGCAATAAGTCATGTTGTTACCAAGAATAATCACATCATGGAGGCCTTAGATGATATTTGGGGCTGATAAAGAATCATTTCATGGCCCACAAGATTCCTGGTGTGTAATATTTAAGGATTTAAAATCTTTTTATATATATTGGACATTTATTTTTTGGGAGAGTGACAATTCACACTGTGGCCTAAGCACCTCACATCATGATGATATGTGAGGGTTGAGTTTTAGTGACCCTATTTTTACCTTGTAAGACTTTGAAATATATTAAGGAATTTTTTTAGAGCCAAATGATGAGATGACATGAGATTTTGAGCCCTAGTGAGCCTAAATTTGATATTTTAATAGTATTAAATATATTAATTTCAAGCACAATTAGTTTTCCTGAAAAAGTGAAATAAATCCCCAAAAAAAGTATTTTATTAGAAATATAGTACCATGGTTCAGTCTATAATGCAAGGTTTACCCTAGGTGTGACCTAAATTTGGTTGACACTGGATGTTCATTTAAGGAAGTTGTTGGTAGTGTATTTAAATGAAATAAATAAATGAAATAATTTATTTTATTATTAAATGACCAACATAACTAATTTCATCTATTTAAATAATGTTATAATATTTTTCTAGGGTCATCCACATAACCTTGGGAGCTCTTAGAGGAAAAGATTCATCGTTTGTAATTGGTGAATCAAATTTGATATTCATAAGAGATTAGATCAAGGTGGATTGGTAGGAATAGAATGAAGTGGGATCTTTGTATCAACGATTAATGTTTTCTTCACCAATGATTGATCCAAATCATGGTAGGACTCATCAATCATGGTTTTCACCTTCTTAATTAAAATTTTAAAGCATGTATTTGATCTTCTTTATTTATTATTGGTGATTTTTTTCCCTTCATATGAGCTCATCGATGAATTAATTTTTTATTCAATTTAAATATTTTTAGGCCATGATCTCACCCTAGATATTCATAATCTATGATTTTTGGAAAATAAGGCTTGAAAAATGATGATTGCACCTTTTTTCTTGTGATTTTATTCTCTTTGTTTATTGTGTTCTTCACCATTGGACAATGGGGTTGCATGTTGACTTTTACAGGGTGGGTTTGAGTGTGATCGAACCCAAAATTAATTATAGTTTCATGAATGACAGATGGATCAATGGTTTATGGATGGATCATGTAATGACATGGAATGAATGTGATACTCCATGGATCCAGGATTCATAGGGGAAATGATATCGAGCTTCAGGAAACTGGAGGGCGAGGTATTATGTTGTGGGCTTTGAGGGGATCACCAGATTCTGATATCTGGAAACTAGATGACCAAAATCAATGGTAAAAGGTGATTCCCATCGGTTCCATGTGGTTAATAGATGAGTAAAGAAATGAAGAAGGTGGATCTGGAGTTCCATGTGATGGATATGGAATTTTTATAAAAGACTTGACTATACGCCATATATTCTGAAGAACACATGGTATGTAGCCCCCTTGGATTCAGTTCTAGGGTTTTAGAAAAATTTAAGGATCGCATGACTTGTGGTTGAACCCGCATGTCATGTTACCCTACTTGAGTGGCCAAGAAATTTACCATTTATCACACATCCAGAACCAAGACATGAACTAGTACATGGGCATGGCCCGAGTGGCCAAGATGTGCGGTCGAACATATAGTTTACTCCAAGAGTACATGGGTATGGGTTGGTACCCAGGAATGACCAGGTACATGGGCATGGACCGACGTACACAGGCATGTACATGAGGAAACAATCAGGCCCTATGTGGTTGATACACACCGTTTATGGCACATACATAGCATATATGATGACATGGCTACCAAGACGTGTCCATAAGAGAACAAAGACATGCCATTTGGACCCCCTTATAACCCATGTATTCCCTCCTTCGACTTATTTCTCTCATATCTCCTTAGTTTGGACTCAAATTTTGGCCCACTAGTATCCTATCCTGAGTTTTTTTCATGTAGAATGTGTTTATGGGATTCATTATGGAATTTAAGATAAGGTTTGAGATGTTCTAAGAATGATGCTTAATTAGTCAATGCTTGATGATGGTTGTGAACATGCAATATCATCATAGAGATGTTGGGGATAGTACTCCCCTGTTGCACCAGGGTGTAGGTTCCCCATACCATCATAGAGATTTCAGGGATAGTACTCCCTTGTTACACTAGGGATATGGTTCCCTATAGTCTTCATATAGATAGAGATGGTACTCTCCAACATGGGCATAGTTCCTCTATCTATGGAATAGTAATGCCTCATATTTGATCTCCAACAGGGTGTGAGTACTCCACATGAGTTGTAGATACCTTGGCTGTAGAGCACAATTTCAAGGAGAGGGACCCTCTACACATAGTCTAGTGAGGTTTCATTTGATACTGGGAACTTGTGTTGGATTTTTGGAGCTACAGGAATACTCAATGATTTTGGATGGGCTTTAAGATGGAGGTCCTATTTTTCTTTAATCAAGGTTTATTTATGATAATATATATATATGTGTGTGTGTGTGTGGATATCTATTGGTTTTTTCCATATTTATTTTGGCTGAGATTAATATTTTTGTATCTCTCTATCGTTCCATTTTAGTTTTCGAGGCATCCTACTTGGTATTTATATACCCACCCTTTCATGGTCTTTTCCCACACATGTCATGTTTGTGCCTGGGTGGTGATTATAATGGATATTAGTGATACCTGGGTGCATTGACCATATATGGTGGTCGATCTTAGAGATTAAGAGTTTAGAACTCTTAGCTTTACATTATTCCAATTATTTTCAGGTTGGGACATCTTTTCTATTTTGGCATTGTAGCACCCCAAGTTTCAAGTAAGTAACCCTTTATTTATGTATTTCAAGTATGTAAAGTATATAGGAGAGGTTTGGGAGAGTTTGGAGAACTTTTGGAGTGTTTTTTGGGATTTTATATAACTGAACAGTTGGTTCATGGTATGGGAAAACCGTGTAACACCTACAAGAAATTGTGCACAATAAAATAGGGGCTAAAGGGGATGCGTAGATGTGGTCCACAGTTTGCCCAAACTGTGTAGAATCCTAGGAGAAACCATGATTTTTTGGATATTGGGATTTGGAATGGTTGGTGCATGGTTTTATAACTATACAATCCAACCATGTAAGGTTTTTCCTTATGGAAGTGGCTGGTGCAAGGTTAGTGCACAGTTTTCCTAACCGTGTGACTAATCATGCACGAGTTAAAAGTGAGAACCTAAAATTGTGGATCTAACATGTTTTGACCTCTAAGTCCCTCTTTTTTACTCATATGTGACCCTACCTCGATATTCTATCTTTACAAAGGCTAATTAAGCTTCTCCCATCGATTCGTAAGAAATCTAAAGGCTTCTCTTGGCGTCTTAAAGCTGGATTCTTACAGCAAGTCATTGTTATGGGTCATTATTGGTGGTTTTTCTTAGATCTACTTCTACACACACACACACACACACACACATATATATATATATCATATTATTAGATCTATGTCTGCTATGGATAGATCTAAGATATTTTATTCCAAATATGATTATATTTGGATTTTTTTATGATATGGGAAGATATACAAGGTTATTTTTTGGAGATTCAACCCAGTTTCTTTGTAGTTTTCGTGTCCTTCTTTGTTTTCATCATAAAAATGGAGGTAGGTGGATTCAATATCAACTCATATATTTAAAACTTGAATGCTTAGTTTAAAATTGGTTAAATTGATAAATTTTGGTTGTGAAAATTGTGTGCAATTAATAGTTGAAACCCCCTTTAGAGACGATTTGTGTAATTGGAGGTTTAGTGTAAATTGGTTGTGAAAGTTATTTGGTTTCTTGATTTTAAAATGTTGATTTTAAAATTTGGATTTACTATAATTATGGAAAATTTTTTAATTGAATTTTTTTTAGTAAAATGATGGTTTTATTTAAATTAATTAGAATGGTTGATTTGAAATGTTTTCAGTAAAAGTATGGTTTTATTGAAATAGTTTAATTAGTTTTTTTGGAATTGTTTTTTGGAATAATGGTTGTGGGTATTCATGTGAATTAGGTATGGATAAGGGTAAGTAGTATCCCCCATCATTAGTGGTATGGATAATGGTTAGGGATCTCCCCTATCAAATGGTTCATTAAGTGATGACTTAGTGAAAGGATGACTCAACACTCATGAGTATAGAGAGGTCCAAGTTTTCATGCATGATTGGATGTATGGATTTTTTGAATGGAATAGTTTTGAAAAAATGGAACTTGTGAAATGATTTTAAATAATTTCATGGTTTTCTTCCTTTAAAAATGGATTTAGTATAGAAAACTATTTTGGTATGAAAATTGTTTTACTTTTAGATAAATTGTCTTGATAAACTATTTTAGAAATTGTTTTATATAAACTATTTTATATAAATGTGCTAACATGTTCTATCATAGTGGAATGAGTGAGAAGTCATTTGGGGGAAATGTAATGAGTTTCATTACTCACCCCTTCTTTGGCATGTTGGAGATTTTTTATATTTCATTTATTAGGATACATTAAAAGGTAAAGTATTACACATCTTGAGTAGTACTTCGTGATACTTGGGGTATTTGGTGGAGATGGAGCATGGAGCATATTTAGAGCTTGGAGTTTGTCATTAGAGTATTTCAGTTTTGTATTCTGTTATTTAATTTTTTATTCTAGTCTTCAATTATGGTACGGGGATTTAGTTTTAATTACTATCAATGATTTTCTTTGAGTGGAGTTTAATTGATATGATGCATCAGGTAGTGGTTTTTTTGGTTATGGTATTTTTATTTTTCTATTTTATTTTAAAAGTGAAAATAATCCCCCAACAGTTAATTAAGACCTTGGAAATTATTTCTAGCCTTTTTCATCTTGGGGATGTCTCTTAAGGCCAAGTAACATTCCACCGCCTTATCAAGACAATGAGGAGGGGTGGGGTGTTACAAGTGGTATCATCTTGGTCCTTCCAAATTTCTTATGGAAAAAGTGGTGTTGGTTTCCAGTCTTTAACTTGGAATTGGTTATCGATCTTGGAGTTGAAAATTCATTCTGGTTATTCTTGATTTGGTATCATAGAAAGGAGTAGGATCATTGGGACTTCAAATGTTGTGCATAAAAGACGTAACTAACCTTTTTAGCTGAACTTAAAGTTACCTAGGAGTTGGGTACATACGTATTTTAGAGACACTTATAGGATTTGGAATCTCATTCTTATGGGTTTATCCAAAGAGATGAGCATGGTATACATTTTATAAACAACTTCCCACTAGTAGTGCATACATAATTTTGAGTAATGATTTATGGTTTGGTACAAAAGTGTTGACTATTGAAAAATGATGATTTTTTTTTCAAACTAAATATTGTGAAAAAGTGAATGATTGTGGTATTTTGAAAATGGTTAGATTTTCAAAAAAAATATAGAAACTTTCAAAAATGGTTGAATGTGGAAAATGATGAATTTTGGAATGCAATTTTGTGATAGTATGATGTGGTAGAATTTGAAATTTGTTAATCCTTCAGTTAATAGAGAGTGAGTCTTATGGCGTTTTTTGTTTTTCTAGAAAATTAAAACTGATAAGCATTATAGAAACCAACCAGATGAAGCTACTGAGAATGTAGTTTCACCAAAGCCATAGGTGAACCAACAGCTGGTTTAGATTATTGTCCAAGAATTTTAGTCTTTAGAAAATAGGAATAGGAGGGATGATCCGAGGCAAGTGGATAATTTCATCCAATTCTAGAAATAGAATCCACCTATATTTTGGGGTGATTCTAAACTAGAAAAAGAAGAGGCGTAGCAGAATATGATGAATTTTATCTTCAATTTCATCGGCACACCAACAGAGTTGAAAGTCAATATGGAGACTTACATGCTGTAAAATCTTTCACTCCAGTGGTAGGATTTAGCTGTTCAGGATAAATTAGACCAAAAACTTGCATGTGAGGATTTTGAGGAATTTTTTAACAAAAAATTATATCTCTATTAATTCAGAATTCAAGGAATGAAATACTTTTTTAGCTTAGGAAAATATTTCTGTCATGGATTATGCAGCTAAATTCATGAATCTAGTGCGATTTTCACCTGAGTTTTTTGCTAGTGCATCCTTAAAGTAACACATATTTGAATCATGTATTATATAGGATATTCACTCAAATATTGTTGTTCTATGTATTACATATTATATAGAGACAGTCAATAGAGAGATGGTAGATTAAAGGGACATAACAGGAGTTGTGGGAGGAGAAAGTGTGTCGATACCCATGGGAAATGGTACGAACTCTAATATTGGAGGTAAGAGGAAGAGGGACAATTATTTCCAAGGTATAAGTATGGCTCAGAATCCAATGGTTGGATTAGTAAACCTTCCCCCAAAACCAAAGAGCCAACCTGGATTTTTTCAATATGGTTCATTATACCACATTAAGTGATAGTTTATGACACCACCTATAGAATTACAAAATTTTAATTACATGTTTAATATTCAATGCTATTTTTGCAGTGCTCTGAGGTCGGGTGTTTGGGACACTTCTCAGGTGTCGCAGGATTCATATGCATCGATAGGGAAAGTGTAGAAGAATAAATCTTGTTAGAAGAATATAGATAACAAGGGTGATTCTAGGAATACCCCGACTCCTTAGCAAGGGAAATATCAATAAGGAAATAAGAAACAAAGTGCGATGATGAAGAAGTTATATAGAGCTAAACATGTTATTGTGGATGATCAGTCTAGACCATCGACCATGAGAGGTACAGTTTTTTTGAATTCTACTCTTATGAAAGTATTGTTTGATACTGGTGCATCTCATTCCTTTATTACCTCTTTTTCTATTGGTTTAATGTGTTTAAAATTTGAGATGATTCCTTCTGTGATAAAACTCCAAACTCCTCTTGGTCAAAGAGAATGTTGATCATCTATGTGTAGAGAATGTTCTATAACTATTGATGTAACCAAGATGATATGGGATTTATATGTGCTGGATATGGATGCCTATAAAATAATATTGGGTATGGATTGGTTGACTATTTTCAAGGATCACATCGACTGTTATACCATAAGGGTCAGTTTTACAACTAAATATGGCATCGATCATATCTTTTGAGGAGACCAGAATGTAAAGGCGAGTGCAATGGGATTTTTGGAACCAACATTTATAACGATCTCATACCAGTTGATATTATTGTATTTAAAAATGATGGAAAAAATCAATAAGAAACATTTTCCAGTAGTGGTGGATCAGTTTCTAGATGCGTTTCCTAAAAATTTCTTTGGGTTACAAACCATAAGGGAAGTAAATTTTACAATTTATATCCTTCCAGGGGAAATAATATTTACATTCAATATTATTGTATAGAACCAATAGAATTAAGGGAGTTTAAATTAAAGTTATAGGAGATGTAAAGTAAAGGGTTCATTCGACCTAGCATGTCTCTGTGGGAAGCACCAGTCTGGTTTGAAAAAAAGAAATATAGAACTCCAAGGATGTGTGTGGATTATCATAATCTTAACTAAGTTATGATAAAGAATCGTTATCCACTTACATGAATTGATGATCTCTTTAGTAAATTGAGGGGATATCAGTCGTTCTATAAGATTTAATTGTGATCAGGATATCACTAATTTTATGCTCTAAAGGGGGATATTTTGAAGGCAACTTTTAGAATAAGATAAGGCCATTATGAATATTTTGTGATGTCTTTCGGTCTTATTAATCCACCAGAGGTATTTATGGAATTGATGAGTCTAATATTTCAAAGATATCTAAGTTCTTTCATGTTGGTGTTTATCAATGAAATATTGGTGTTTTCAAGGACATGTTATGAGTATGATCAACACTTGGTGATAGTGTTGGAAATATTGAGGGATCATTGTCTATATACTAAATTATCAAAGTGAATTTTTTTTATACAAGAGGTAAGTTTTATTTTCCATGTAATCTCTAAAGGGGGTGTTTCTTTGGATCAAAAAATATATAGGTTGTTATCTCTTAGTAGCCTCCAAAGAATGTCTTCTAGATATATAGTTTCCTTGATCTAGCTGGTTATTACCGACACTTTGTGCATGATTTTTCACGACTAGATTCACTTATGATAGCTTTGAAAAAGAAGAATGTTCCATTCCAATGGAGCAAGGAATTCCAAAATTCCTTTAAAGTGATAAAATTTTGTCTTAAATTAGAACCTATCTTGATATTTCTAGAATTAGGATAGGGGTATGTGGTTTATTGTGATACTTTGGGATTAGGGATGGGGTGTGTTCTCATGTAAAGAGATAATATTGTTGCTTATGGATCAAGGAAGTTGTGTTTTCATGAGAAGAACTACCCAATATATTATTTGGATTTATTTTTCATAGTCCATGATTTGAAAACATGGCATAATTATCTCTATGTTGAGAAATGTATAGTGTTTATGGATCATAAGAGATTTAAGCATATTCTCTCACAATGGGATTTGAACCTGAGACAAAAAATATGGATTGAGTACCTCCAGTTTTTTAACTTTGACTTGATTTATACACTTGGAAAGGGAAATTTAGTAGAAGATGCATCAATTAGAAAATATTATGCTCAATTGGTAAAATAGGCTTCAGATCAATGATAGTTTATGTCAGTGGTAGAAGACATAAACTTGGAATGTAAAGGACGAGGTGATTTGGAGGTTTTACTTCAAGTTAACTTGATTCATGATTTGGTGAAGATGGTTAAAGAGGCACATACATCTGATTAAGGATGTGCGATGATGAGGTAAAAACTCAATGGTGGAAAGTCCATTGAGGGATGGATGTTGTATGAGAGTTTATTTTTGTGGTCCATAAATCGGATGCTCATACCCATGGATTTTCAGGAAAATATCCTTCATGCTTACCACCATTCAAGATGGGATGTTCATTATAGAATACATAATATGTATAAGGTATTAAAAGCACTGTTCTACTAGAACAATATTAAAAGGAAAGTGGCTGAAATTTTTTCCAGATGATTAACTTGTTAGCAGGGTAAGGAAGAGAATAAATGAAAAATAGGTATGTTTAAGTCTTTACATATTTCTATTTAGAAGTGGGAGATAAAATCTATGGATTTTTTAATAGGTCTCCCAAGAATGGTTTGGAATCACAATTCCATATGGATGATAGTGTATATACTCAAAAAGTCAACTCATTTCATTCCTATTCATGAAACTTATACGGTGAAGGACTTGAAAAAAAATCTATATCCAAGAAATAGTAAAGAGGCATGGAATACCATTTTCAACAGTTTTAAATAATGATATTAGGTTTAAATATCATTTTTGGAAATACTTATAGAAATTTATTGGTCCTTAGTTGACTATGAGTATGGTGTATCATCCTTATATGGAAAAACAATCTTAATGGATGATACAAACTTTTGAATACATGTTGTAGGCTTCTGTGATGAATTTTGGGGGCTCATGGGAAGAGCACGTACCATTAGTAGAGTTTTCATATAACAAAATTTATAAATCCTCAATACAAATAGATCTTTTTGAAGTATTTTATGGGTGACCTTGTCATTATCCACTTTGTTGGGTGGAAGTAGAAAATACTTCACTAGTTTGGCTAACCCTTATCCAAGAGACACAAAGAAGATTCAGTTGATCAGGAAATGGATTGAGTCAGTTTAGAGTCATTAGAAATCATATGTGGATCGCCTTCAATGGTCTTTTTCATTATCTATGAGTGATCATGTGTTCTTGATAATCTCTCTTAGGCTTGTACATCATCATTTTTGGAATTAGGGAAAGTTATATCTTAGATACATAAGCCCTTTTGAGATATTGGAAAATGTCAGTGAGGTGGCATATCATTTGGTATTAACAACACAGTTCAATGTGGTGCATAATGTATTCCATTCATCTTAGTTGAAAAAGTATCAACCTAATCCTAACCATGTGATTCGATGGGATCACGTTGAAATAGATCCAGATTCTTTGCTGGTACATATTCTGGTGCAGATTGTGGATAGTCAAGAGAAAGTTTTGCATGGAGAAAGCATCGTTCTAGTGCAGGTTTTGTGGGAAAATAGTCAGCTTCAAGAAGATAATTGGGAATAGGATAAGGAAATGAAATAGAAATATCTATAACTCTTTCAGGGCGTTAATGGTTTTATACTTTTTGGGGATGGAAAGGTCAATGGTGGGGAGAATACAACACCTCTAGTTTCAGGTAATTAACCCTTTGTTTATGCTTTTTAAGTATGTAAAGTTTATGGGTGAAGTTTGGGAGATTTTGGAGTAATTTTGGAATATTTTTTGGAAAATATATTGGTGTAGGGTTGGTGCATGTTTCTAGAAAACCATGAAACACCTACAAGAATCCATGCACAATGAAACATGGGCTAAAGGGGAGATGCACGGATGGTGCATGGGTTTTCTAAACTGTTAAAAAGACTATGAGAAACCATGATTTTGTTGGAATCTAGTATTTGGCATGGTTTTTGAATGGTTTTCTATCCATATGATCCAACTATGTGAGGTTCATCCTTGAGGTTGTGTCTAGTGCACGATAAGCATATGATTTTCCTAACTGTGTGACTAACCATGCATGAGTTAAAAGTGAGATCCTAAAATTGTGGATGTCACATGTTTTTACCTCTAAGGATCTCTTTTTTTCCTCCTATTTGTCCCTAACTCTATATTCTCTCTTCAAAAAGTCTAAGTATGTTTCTCCAATTGATCTATAGGTGATATGAAGGCTTCTCTTAGTGTTTTGATGCGAGAATCTTGTAGTAAGTCATTGTTCTTGGTCTTTCTTTATGGATTTTCTTAGATATACTTATCTATCTCTATTATATTCTTAGATATATGTTTTATGTGGATATATATAATATATTTTATGCCAAATATAATTATATTTGGATTCTTTTAATGATTGGTTAAGATATCTAAGGCGGGTTTTAAGAGATTCAACCCGGTTTCATTGGCGTTTTCATGTCTTTCTTCATTTTCATTATAAAACTTGAGGTAGGTGTCTTCAATCTCAAATACTATATTTATAACTTTAAGTATTAGTTCCAAATTAGTTAAATTTTTAAATTTTGGTTGTGAAAATTGGGTGAAAATCATTTTTTTAAACCCTCTTTAGTGATGGTTTGGGTACTTGGTGGTTTTGTGGAAATTGGTTGTGCATGTGCTTTAGTTTATTCTTTTTAAAATGTGGATTTACTGGAATTGTGGTATTTTTTTTAATATAATTTTTTTCTATAAAAGGATGGTTTTATTTAAATAAATTTTAATGGTTTATTTGAAATATTTTTTTTCAAAGGTTTTCAATAAATGTATAGTTTTATTGAAATGGTTGTTTTGACATTTGTTTTCATCATAATGGTTGTGTGTGTTCATGTGAATTCTGAATGGATAAGGGTAAGGAGTCTCCCCCATCATTAGTGGGATATATTAGGGCCAGGGATCTCCCCAATCAAATGGTTCATTAAGTGATGTCTTAGTGAAAGGATGAATCACCACTCACAAGTATTGGGAGGTCAATGTTTTCATGTATGGTTAGATGTATGGATTTATGGAATGGAATGGTTATACAAAAATAGAACTTGGGAAATGGTTTTAAATAATTTTTTGATTTATTTACTTATAAAAATGGATTTATTATGGAAAAATATTTTAGTATTAAAACTATTTTAATTTGGGATAGCTTGGATTGATAAAGTATTTTAGAATTTTTTTTATATAAAATGTTTTATATAAATGTGATAACATGTTCTATCATAGTGGTGTGAGTAGGGAATTCATTTGGGGAAAAAACTACTGAGTTTCATTACTCACCCCTAATTTGGAACGTTGGTGCTTTTCCAGACATCATTTATCGAGATAAAGGAAAAGGTAAAGTATCAAAAATCTTTAGTAGTAATACCTGATACTTGGGCTATTTTGTGGAGATGGAGAATAAATCATGTTTGGAGCTTATATTTTTTCATTAGCATCTATGATTTTTTCCTTATACTGTGTACTTTGATATTTTAGTCTTTGTATGTGGTACATGGTTTTAGTTTGAATTAATATCATTGAGTTTATTGGAGTTTTATTTTGTTGATATCATGAATAATGTAGTAGATTTTTTTGGTTATGGCATGTTTGGATAGTTGTTTTATTTTTATAGGGAAAATTGTCCCTGAACAATTAATGAATCCCTTGGAAATTATTGATAGCCTTTAGCACCTTGGGATGTTTCTTAAAGACAAGTAACATTCCACTGCCTTCTCAAGATAATGAGGAGGGGAGGGGTGTTACAGGCATGTATTTCTCCCCTTTACACTTTGGTTATATTATGTCATGCTATGATTATTTTTCACAGAGGTTATTACATGAATGGTTTACTATATATGTTGTTAGATTTTTTTATTCCTCTACAATATTTCATGGAGATGGTTTTGTGTAAGTGTATAGGTTCATTAGGAAAAGAACTCCCATTTTATTATATTTTTCATAAGGCTTATCATCACCCCTGGCCTATGGAGGTGGGCTTGGGGTTGTGATGACTTAAACATCCAATGGTTAGGTAGGCCTTAGTGGGCTAGGTTGTTACAAAGTGGTATTAGAGAAGTTCATTCCTTGGGTTGGTGTTTGGAGTTATCCCTTTACATGTATTGATTAGGATGTAGGGAAATAATGTCTAAGTGTCTCAAGTGCAGCCTTTAGGCCTGAGAACCTTGTTTTGGTGCGAAGACCGATATATCCATTCACTAGGTTTTCTGATTAACTTATTTCCAACTTGGATTACTAAGACATTAGTTGCAGGGAACAATGGTACATGCATCATATAAGATTGAGTCCTTTTCCTTTCCATCTTGAGTCAACTCCCCAAATATATATATATATATATATATATATATATATATATATGATCATCTTATCATTATATATCTTCATCATTGTTAGGATGATTCTGGAAAGATAGCTAGTTAGGTAACTAATTTAGGACAGTGATAAAGATATGATGAGTTATGAGGTGTCAATTTAGGGGCCATCACATGAAGTGTTTCCAACAGAAAGTCAGGTAACAACACCCATGCCTATTGTGAAGCAACTACTACTAGTAGGGAATGCTAAGGATGAACATAGGTTGAGTGAGCTATGTGAGTTGTAGCACAAGGGTCACTAAGGTTCCATAGTGATACAGATACCAATGAAGTGGTGGATTGGATTGAGTTGGTGGTTCAAGTCTTCAAGAAAGTTTGGACCTTGATAGATCAGGTGGTTGTGCAGGCAGCCAGTCTGTTCCAAGGATCAGCTGGGCATTGGTTGAGTTTGGTTACACAGAACCATGAAAAGAAGAATCTCTCATAGTCCTACTTCCTTCATATTTTTCATGAATAGTAATACCCTTTGTGTTTTAACTTAGTACAGATCTAGGTGATTCTTGAGATGTAGTAGGGTGATATGTCAGTGGTGGAGTACACCACATGGTTCACTGACCTTAAACGGTACTCCCTCAACATGGAACGTGATAGATTCTTTGGGGAGAGGAAGTTCAAGAAGGGAAACCATAAATAAATTTGTGCCAGTGTGGTTTCATTATGCATACCCATTTATATTGTATTGTTGGAGCAGTCTTTGGTGACAAAGTGATTCTTGGTAGAGGGACACCGAGCGGTTGGAGCCAATGGTGGGAACCATGCAGGTAAGTCATCAACAAAAGATAACATGAATTTGAAATCATTATCTTAGAAGAGGATTTATTCTCATTCTTAGACTCATATCTGAGGATCTATGCTTCATAGATCACATAGAGGATCCAATTATCCTAGATATGGGTGATTCTATTCTTTAAATGGGTGAGGTCACTTAGCTCATGATTACCCAACCAATCATGATGAGTAAGACATGCCGACATTAGAAAAAACCCCTTGGAATAGGAAACACCATGATTATGGATCATTCATACATGTATTAGGTTTCCTGTAGGGAGGTGGTGCTGGAAGAGTAGTAAGATTATCTCTAGAAATAGGAGCAGCTCGTGGAAGATAACATTTCAAGCTCCTACCCCCCCCCCCCCCACCAGGTGGCCCATGTTAGGATCGTTGAACTAGCGAGAAGAGCCATGGAAAGTTACAAGTCATGGGGGGATATGACCAGGAATCACATGATATGATATGATGTATGATTTGTATTTTTTCTACCATTTCATCAGTGTTATTATATATAGGTTCAATTTATTACTTTATCTTCTTACTCCCAATGCAAGAGATAGAGCATCCAGTTGATACTTTATCCCAATAGCTATGGCTAGAGGTTCCTACATGAATCAATTGTTTTTTATATATATTATTTTATGGCTATGAAAGATATAATTTGGTAGATAGAGTTTCATGTGGGAACTATTGGTCATTACGATGAAAACTTATGATGTCATCCTAGGTATGGACTAGTTGTCCAAGGTTCAAGCCCAGATCAATTGTCATCACATGCGGTTTTGATGCCTTTGGAAAGATGGGATGAGATTTTCCTTTATGGGTGAGAGATACCTCATGGATAAGTGAGTGAGACTTGTGATTAGGAGGCTATAACCCATCACCAATCAGTAATAAAGTTTATCACTGGGATCATTGGGATCTTCAGGAACTGAATTCCTTTTGTAGTGGAGGAATTTATGGATGTCTTCCCCAAGGATGTTTCAGAACTACCTCCAAGGGGGAGATGAAATTATTCCTTTACATTAACCCCTTACCATACCAATATATTCTATAGTTTATCACATGGAGCCTATCAAGATCTGGGAGCTGAGGGTGCTGTTGGAGGACCTTCAAGAGAAAGGTTTTATCAGACCTAGTGTTTCCCCCTAGGTAGCTATGATTTTGTTCATGAAAAAGGTGGATGAGAGATTACAAATTTTTTTTGATTATCATTTCATGAACTAGGAAAAGATAAAGAAAAATAACTATTTTAAAAGGATTAAGGACCTTTTTGATCAATTTGGAAGCACAAGTTTGTTATAGAAGATCGATCTCAGGTCCAACTACCACCAGTTGAGGGTTCACAAGGCTGATATTCTGAAGTTGTCATTTTAATGTCACTATAGACATGGCGTTTTCCTAGTGATTCCTTTTAGTGTAATGAATTACCCCACTATGTTTGTGTATTTTATGAACCAAATATTTCAGCCATACTTGGACTGATTTTTTGTTGTCTTCATTGATGACATAATCGTCTAATCCATGTTAAAGGAGGAGCATGCATAACACTAGAGGATATCCTAGTCTTAATCTAGGAGCACCAAATTTATGCTAAGATTGTAACGCCCCGACCCCAGTTACCCAGAGTCGGTGCATTATTAAATAACATTGGCATGATCACAAGAAAGATCAAATCTCGAAAGACCGATTGGTTTAGTAGCCTTGGAAACACTAGATATATTCATAAGTTTTACATTACATCATTAAACGAAAAATTACTACAACAACATATTTTATCTATAATCCACACTCATATCCCCACATAATATCCCTGTAGGTCATTCATAACTTACTTCTTCACTTCCTGGGAAAAATAAAACATAGAAAAGGGGTGAGCTCAAATGCCCAGTAAGGATAACAATATAGCGGAAACTTTCATAAATAAGAATAAACTTTTAAGGCAATGTATAACTAAAACAAAAGCCTTTTAAATATGAACTTTCAACATGTATGGCATAAATAAAATGAAATAATGCCATTTACTTATTCACATGGATATTCTACTAATCGAATAATCACATGCAAAAATCAATAACCACTTTCATAATGTTGGAATGCATAATGCCAGACTATCATAACCACATAGTCAAGGCCTCGTGCCAAGACTACAAATAATATTTTGTCAAGGCCTTGTGCCAAGACACTAGTTTGTCTCATGAGACCTACCGATGCATCGAGGAGCTATAGCGGGCTCCACCCGTCACTTACTAAGTCCAATGCATTCCCATATGAAAAGGTTTAAACATAACATAAACATTCGTATTAAAACTAGCATACGAAATGTCAATAATTTCACCATAAACTATGAATGGTATAAAAATAGCACATCCACAGTCAAACATATCACAAAACCTTCAATACAATATAGTAGCTTTGTATTACAATAAATCAACTTCAAATAAGAGTAAAATCCATCAAAGGATGTTGACATAGATGAAATCAAAACTATTTGAGAGAAATATCTCCTTTTTTGAAATCATTTAAAAGTCACACATTTATAAAGGAAGTAATTAAAAAGAGATTTTTGAATCAAAGTGTCCCATACCACTTTGAAACTTTTGAAAGGAATTAACATTTTTAAAAACATTCATGTCCATATAAATAAATCCTTAAAAACCATTTTTAAGACATTAATTAAAAAGATTTATAAAGATAAATCTTTAAAACATTTAAAATTCTGATTTTGATAAAGAGTACCTTTCTGAAATTCTTAAATTATTCTTTTTGAAATCATTTAAAAGTCACATAATTATAAAATAAAACATTTACTTTGAAAATATCCTTGTAATATTGTAAGGGAAGCTTTTAAAATTTTATAACGGTGGTAAATAGCCGCAGCCGCCGTATAAGTTAAAAGAACATTCTTACCTTAATTTTGTCGAAAAGGTTAAAAATCACCTTGTTTGGAAAACGATGGAAAGATTCCATTATAAACCTCTTATAAAAATTCAAACAAGGGTATAAATGACTTTAACCCATATTCTTGTAAATAGTAAAAATGTTTTGAAATACATTTTTAAGAAACATGGATGTGGATGATAAAGAGATCCCAGTAGATTATTACATATAAACAACCTCGGATAATGAAGAGATTGTGAAATAACCCTTACCTTGTACTTTTCCTTGGTTGGGGTAGGTTAACCTCCTGTATAATGGTGAAATAGTTGTTATTAAATTATACAAGAATCATATATGTTAATATGATATCATATATGATCTTTTAACATTGATTTGTTAATAATATCTTAGAATTATCGTCGTTTCGGGAGTTAACTTACTCATTTTCTTTTATATGTTTTGTTACATAAGCCAAGGTTGTTTTATCTTATTCATATCCAGAATTATATCCAGTCCTTAAACATCATTTTTAAATCATCAAATGATAATTATACTTGAATGGATACGATGGAGAATGAATCTCATCGCGTTCGTGGAGACGGTAGTCCGTACGTACGCACGAGCGACAATATCATTCTTTTGATATTAAAATAATATATAAATGGATGGTATATCATATATACAGAATCATTAACATGTTATATTTATTATTTACATGAGTTACACATCATTATTATACCCATCCAAATAATATTATATTGAATAACAATTACACCACGACGTGGAGACGGTAAGCCGTACGTACGCACGTATGGTGAAATGTTATTCAAAGGGTGGATAGAATACTGAATATGATTGTACCATATTTATAATAACATCACAGTATATGTGAGATACTGGAGTTATTATTTTAGAATTGTAAGAACAAAGGAAGAAGAAGTGGAAGAAGAAATGAACTTGGAGAAGGGTGGTGAAATCATTACCTCTTCTTCGGGTTCTTCCTTTTGATTTGATCAAAAGGGCTCCTTAGGTTGGCTTTCTGATCAAACTAAGGCATCTAGGTTGTAGTGAGGGATGTTGGGAGAGTATGTGGGCAGAGTTTGGCCGAACCAAAAGGCTTTGAAGGTGTGAAGAAATGAGAAGGAGGAGTGCCCTTTTATAAGAGGGGTGAGGGGCACCTTTGGAAAAGCTAGAAATATTAATTTATAATAAATTCATATTCGGTTTCTAATGGCTCAAAAGTTGATTATTCAACGTTTAAGGTGGGGATAGGTCGAAAACCACTCAACCAATAGAATTTAGACAGGTTTGGGTACCTATATTAACCTTATCTTTAAGTATTAACTCTAAGTTAATTAGTTTCACTTTTACAATGTCTCTTTGTATTTTTATATAATATGGTTAATAAACTTACTATATACATCCAAGCGACCCCCAAGTGGTACATTAATGATGAACCTATCATGATATAAGTCTCTTGGCCGAACCTTAGATTTTTAGGAATTTAATATCAATTAATAATATAATATTTGTTTTAAGAACTCTTTTATGTCAATTTTGACACTATTCAATAGTTGATTTTTGTGAAACTCATAACAGATTTATTACTTCGAACAAAGTCAATTAAATAAATCCTAATATATCATATTATCCTAGAAAATTAGTTTAATTCATTAAAAGTTTCATATTATATTTATTTGTGTATTTATAATATCAATTATTTTAATTTTTCACTATTATAGTAATTACTGCATCATCATTGTGTCATAAATAAAATTAATTATTTAATGTCTAAAAATTATAAATAAAATATCATTATGTAGGAAATCGTTTTAGATTTCTAATGAATATTTATAATCTAAAATCCAACTTATATAACTCTATGTAACAATTGTTTTGCTAAAAGATATATGCTTGTGTCATTTTTGTATTCATTTTGACTTAATTAAAATAAAGTGTCATTATCACTTACAAGTGGATCCATGGGGTCCCAAAATTGACACAAAGATGCCCATGGTCGACCATTTATCAACAAATAGGGTTAAGACACGTTTTAGGGTAATTTAGTATTATTATAATATTATTTTTTTAACCCTTATTTACCGGATTTACCCTTAACCATGGTAAATAAAATATTTACCGCAGTAATTATTCAAAATGTCTAAAAATAAAAGTTACCTATTTACACAATTTGAACATCCTGATTCCAAATATGGAATCCATTTTCCTAAATTCTAAACACATAAGTGGCAGAAAATAATTTAAAATTAATTCCCGCTGTCAAAACAAAAAGCGTGTTTTTAAGAGATAATAACTATCAAAAGATTGACACTTGTTTATGTTCGGTTTAATTGTAAAATTATGTCCAATGACCAACATTATATTAAATAGTAAAAATATATTCTAAATATACTTTAAAACCACTCAAATTCATAATTTATCACTATTAATTATTTTGATTAAAAAAGTTGTTTTTAATTAAAATTTAGTAATTTTCACTATTCATCAAAATATGAAAGTTATCCGAAAAGTACCAAAATTTCACCTTAGGCTAAATTTGATATTCCGAATCCAAAAATGAAGTCCATTTTAAAATATAAAATATATATAACTTCAAAAGGTAGGTATTACTATTCATAACAGCTAGTTTGATAGGTTACGGTGTGTTAGAACTCGAAGTTGCGTACAACACACGCTACTGTTTTATTCAAAGGAAAGCGTACCGTGGAAGCTTGGGATGTTTCATTTTAAATTTTTTGATGTATCCATTTAGTCAAAAAGTTTGAAATATTGTATTTAAAAAGGTTTCACTATCAAAAGTTGATAAAAGTGCAATACTGAAAATGAATCTGTTCTTGCATTATGACTAAGAAACTCATAATATGGATTCTAAAATTATAAGGATTATATAAAGTTTAAAATTTAGTTAATACTATTCATGACCTCTTTTAATGGCTTTTTTTTTGGTAAGTCATGGTGCAATTGAACTCAGTGTTGCGTGTAGTGCAAGTTATTTAATTATTTTGAAGAAATAACACACTATGAAATCTTGGGGTGTTACATTCTCCTCTCCTTCAATAAATTGCGTCCTCGCAATTTGAAATTGTTCTTCAAAAATAAAAGGTTGAAAGTAGAAAATATATTTGTGGGAAAACCCACATCGGAAATTGGGTTACTAAAATTTAGTCTTAATATGAGGAAAAGAGAAATCAAAGGGTCACCACCAAATTATGATCTCGATTAGGAGAACATTGGTGGAAATTAGAGACATATAATCGGAGGAAAGACGTAAATATTTATAGGTAGTGATTGAGGTCATCAATCACAAACAAGTGTATAATTGAGGTCCTTAAATTCATCAATCTATGATGATTTGAAATACCATCGGTTCAACAAAACATAGGGTATTAGGATAACACATTTTTGACGTTTCAAAATATCTTAGTTGAAATCCCACATCGAAAAATGAATTAATGAGGCCTCTATTTAAAATAAAGAATGGAAAGTATGAAGATTACCGAAAATAACACATACTAGGGTTCCATGTAGGAAAATATGGATATGGAGGAGAAATCTAACCATCAATCATCTAATGGAGAGTGGTAGAGAACATGGCTATGAAAAGGCCAACAATCCCAAAGCCATAAATTAGTGATGATCTAAGGTACCATATAGGACAACATTTTTGTTCTAAGTTCCCTTTCTTAACGTTGTGGAATTTATTTATGAGATTGGCTAAGATCATAAGGAGGTATACATACTTTATAATTAGAGTTTTATTCATTAATAAATTTCTACCACAAACTCATCTTTCACTCTAAAACATAATAGAACGTAAAAAAAAATTCTATTTACACTATTTGTATAGGGTTCCAAAATAATCGAATTTATAATTCATCTACAAGATCTTTTAATAAAAACTAAATTATTTAATCCAGGACATCTCGTGGGCCAGTGGTAGGTGATACACCCTTGTCGCCCTTCGGTTGCAGGTTCAAGTCTCGCAGCTTTGCCGGACGCGACGGGTTGCCGCCCGACCTCCGGGTTGTCCTTTTATGGCAGTCCAAAATTAATATCAAACTTAGAATTTATTCAAAATACTTCTGTCCAAACTCACAGTCCAACATTTATAAGGAAGGTAAACATAATGTAGATCCTTTTTACCCTGTAATAGAATATTAATACCTTCATCATGTATTCTTTTAAAACACTGAAACATCCTGATTTACCATAATCCTTATTGATTACATTCATGCTCCCTTATTCCATATAGAATGCTGGATATACTTCATCAATCCAAAAATGTTTTAAACCCCACAATGATGGAATATACAAATCATTAATCAGCTTCAAGGTAGTCAAGAATATCCAATATAATTTATCCAAATCAATCATGTATTATTCTAAAATCACTACTTCGGTATCAGAACCATATTATGGTTTATCTTTCTCTAAACCATATATTTTGCAAAAATTTAACCTTCTATTGAGTCACATTTCTTTGTTCCACACAATCTCAAGTCCTTAATGAAATAGTACTGCAGTACAATCCTTATATACTCCATAATTATTATAACAAGTACATTGTTGATACAACACTCAATTGACATAATCAACATAAGAACTCTAATCATTCCTCTTCATCTGTGGTAGTATCATAACTTGATTATTATCCAATAGCATCATTTGAGGCATAGTCTGATGACTAGGACATAGGTTCCCGTAGTGTCCAAACTCCTTGCAAATGAAGCATTGTACATTTGAAACCATTTTCTTACCCTTACAGTCACGTACTTTGTGCCCTTTTCCTCCACACTTATAACAAACTCCCATTCCTTTCAGGCAAGCTCCAGGGTGTTTCTTTCCACAGTTACCACATATGGGAAAATTCCTCTTTTCCCCCTCCCCTTTATCCATCTTTCTCTCTTCCATCTTGTTCTTCTCTTTCTTCACTTCAAGGCCATAGGACTCAGCAAACACTTTACTTATCTTATCAACACATGATATTATATCTTCATATGATGATAATACATGGGAGACTATTTCTCTTATAAATTCTAGCTTAAGACCATGAAAGATATGATCCTTCCTTCTCTTTGGATCACGTGCATTTCTGGAGTTCTCATTCCTTCTACTGGGCGCCATTTCTAAACAATGGGATACACTAGATCAGTTTATGAATCAAAATACATAATCCCATACTTATAAAACACTTAACATAAATTGAACTATTTATGGATATAATCCATAATCATAAAAATGTTTTCTTTGAGGAAGTATATACTCATAAACCCTTCATAATGATTTGTAAAGAAAATGAGAGTTATCCTAAGCATATCCCCCGGGAGTGTCGTAACCAAGAGTGCAGCAAGGCCCGTTGTCGTGCACCAGTTCCCGTTCGAGTCTAGCTCAAAGCGGTGTTTTCGGGTTTTACCCCTAGGTACATCTGTGCCAGAGCCGCCTCTACCTGCTCGTATCCAGACAGGGATGTATTGCTCGGAAAACTCACAAAATCTCTACAATACCAAAATTCTAGGAAGTTCTTCTATACTAATCCTCAACGTTCATCTAAGGTCTACGTGCTCTAATCAGAGTTTATCTAAATCTAGCTTCCAAGGTTTGTACTAAACTTCCTCTGATACCAACTGTAACGCCCCGACCCCAGTTACCCAGAGTCGGTGCATTATTACATAACATTGGCATGATCACAAGAAAGATCAAATCTCGAAAGACCGATTGGTTTAGTAGCCTTGGAAACACTAGATATATTCATAAGTTTTACATTACATCATTAAACGAAAAATTACTACAACAACATATTGTATCTATAATCCACACTCATATCCCCACATAATATCCCTGTAGGTCATTCATAACTTACTTCTTCACTTCCTGGGAAAAATAAAACATAGAAAAGGGGTGAGCTCAAATGCCCAGTAAGGATAACAATATAGCGGAAACTTTCATAAATAAGAATAAACTTTTAAGGCAATGTATAACTAAAACAAAAGCCTTTTAAATATGAACTTTCAACATGTATGGCATAAATAAAATGAAATAATGCCATTTACTTATTCACATGGATATTCTACTAATCGAATAATCACATGCAAAAATCAATAACCACTTTCATAATGTTGGAATGCATAATGCCAGACTATCATAACCACATAGTCAAGGCCTCGTGCCAAGACTACAAATAATATTTTGTCAAGGCCTTGTGCCAAGACACTAGTTTGTCTCATGAGACCTACCGATGCATCGAGGAGCTATAGCGGGCTCCACCCGTCACTTACTAAGTCCAATGAATTCCCATATGAAAAGGTTTAAACATAACATAAACATTCGTATTAAAACTAGCATACGAAATGTCAATAATTTCACCATAAACTATGAATGGTATAAAAATAGCACATCCACAGTCAAACATATCACAAAACCTTCAATACAATATAGAAGCTTTGTATTACAATAAATCAACTTCAAATAAGAGTAAAATCCATCAAAGGATGTTGACATAGATGAAATCAAAACTATTTGAGAGAAATATCTCCTTTTTTGAAATCATTTAAAAGTCACACATTTATAAAGGAAGTAATTAAAAAGAGATTTTTGAATCAAAGTGTCCCATACCACTTTGAAACTTTTGAAAGGAATTAACATTTTTAAAAACATTCATGTCCATATAAATAAATCCTTAAAAACCATTTTTAAGACATTAATTAAAAAGATTTATAAAGATAAATCTTTAAAACATTTAAAATTCTGATTTTGATAAAGAGTACCTTTCTGAAATTCTTAAATTATTCTTTTTGAAATCATTTAAAAGTCACATAATTATAAAATAAAACATTTACTTTGAAAATATCCTTGTAATATTGTAAGGGAAGCTTTTAAAATTTTATAACGGCGGTAAATAGCCGCAGCCGCCGTATAAGTTAAAAGAACATTCTTACCTTAATTTTGTCGAAAAGGTTAAAAATCACCTTGTTTGGAAAACGATGGAAAGATTCCATTATAAACCTCTTATAAAAATTCAAACAAGGGTATAAATGACTTTAACCCATATTCTTGTAAATAGTAAAAATGTTTTGAAATACATTTTTAAGAAACATGGATGTGGATGATAAAGAGATCCCAGTAGATTATTACATATAAACAACCTCGGATAATGAAGAGATTGTGAAATAACCCTTACCTTGTACTTTTCCTTGGTTGGGGTAGGTTAACCTCCTGTATAATGGTGAAATAGTTGTTATTAAATTATACAAGAATCATATATGTTAATATGATATCATATATGATCTTTTAACATTGATTTGTTAATAATATCTTAGAATTATCGTCGTTTCGGGAGTTAACTTACTCATTTTCTTTTATATGTTTTGTTACATAAGCCAAGGTTGTTTTATCTTATTCATATCCAGAATTATATCCAGTCCTTAAACATCATTTTTAAATCATCAAATGATAATTATACTTGAATGGATACGATGGAGAATGAATCTCATCGCGTTCGTGGAGACGGTAGTCCGTACGTACGCACGAGCGACAATATCATTCTTTTGATATTAAAATAATATATAAATGGATGGTATATCATATATACAGAATCATTAACATGTTATATTTATTATTTACATGAGTTACACATCATTATTATACCCATCCAAATAATATTATATTGAATAACAATTACACCACGACGTGGAGACGGTAAGCCGTACGTACGCACGTATGGTGAAATGTTATTCAAAGGGTGGATAGAATACTGAATATGATTGTACCATATTTATAATAACATCACAGTATATGTGAGATACTGGAGTTATTATTTTAGAATGGTAAGAACAAAGGAAGAAGAAGTGGAAGAAGAAATGAACTTGGAGAAGGGTGGTGAAATCATTACCTCTTCTTCGGGTTCTTCCTTTTGATTTGATCAAAAGGGCTCCTTAGGTTGGCTTTATGATCAAACTAAGGCATCTAGGTTGTAGTGAGGGATGTTGGGAGAGTATTTGGGCAGAGTTTGGCCGAACCAAAAGGCTTTGAAGGTGTGAAGAAATGATAAGGAGGAGTGCCCTTTTATAAGAGGGGTGAGGGGCACCTTTGGAAAAGCTAGAAATATTAATTTATAATAAATTCATATTCGGTTTCTAATGGCTCCAAAGTTGATTATTCAACGTTTAAGGTGGGGATAGGTCGAAAACCACTCAACCAATAGAATTTAGACAGGTTTGGGTACCTATATTAACCTTATCTTTAAGTATTAACTCTAAGTTAATTAGTTTCACTTTTACAATGTCTCTTTGTATTTTTATATAATATGGTTAATAAACTTACTATATACATCCAAGCGACCCCCAAGTGGTACATTAATGATGAACCTATCATGATATAAGTCTCTTGGCCGAACCTTAGATTTTTAGGAATTTAATATCAATTAATAATATAATATTTGTTTTAAGAACTCTTTTATGTCAATTTTGACACTATTCAATAGTTGGTTTTTGTGAAACTCATAACAGATTGATTACTTCGAACAAAGTCAATTAAATAAATCCTAATATATCATATTATCCTAGAAAATTAGTTTAATTCATTAAAAGTTTCATATTATATTTATTTGTGTATTTATAATATCAATTATTTTAATTTTTCACTATTATAGTAATTACTGCATCATCATTGTGTCATAAATAAAATTAATTATTTAATGTCTAAAAATTATAAATAAAATATCATTATGTAGGAAATCGTTTTAGATTTCTAATGAATATTTATAATCTAAAATCCAACTTATATAACTCTATGTAACAATTGTTTTGCTAAAAGATATATGCTTGTGTCATTTTTGTATTCATTTTGACTTAATTAAAATAAAGTGTCATTATCACTTACAAGTGGATCCATGGGGTCCCAAAATTGACACAAAGATGCCCATGGTCGACCATTTATCAACAAATAGGGTTAAGACACGTTTTAGGGTAATTTAGTATTATTATAATATTATTTTTTTAACCCTTATTTACCGGATTTACCCTTAACCATGGTAAATAAAATATTTACCGCAGTAATTATTCAAAATGTCTAAAAATAAAAGTTACCTATTTACACAATTTGAACATCCTGATTCCAAATATGGAATCCATTTTCCTAAATTCTAACCACAGAAGTGGCAGAAAATAATTTAAAATTAATTCCCGCTGTCAAAACAAAAAGCGTGTTTTTAAGAGATAATAACTATCAAAAGATTGACACTTGTTTATGTTCGGTTTAATTGTAAAATTATGTCCAATGACCAACATTATATTAAATAGTAAAAATATATTCTAAATATACTTTAAAACCACTCAAATTCATAATTTATCACTATTAATTATTTTGATTAAAAAAGTTGTTTTTAATTAAAATTTAGTAATTTTCACTATTCATCAAAATATGAAAGTTATCCGAAAAGTACCAAAATTTCACCTTAGGCTAAATTTGATATTCCGAATCCAAAAATGAAGTCCATTTTAAAATATAAAATATATATAACTTCAAAAGGTAGGTATTACTATTCATAACAGCTAGTTTGATAGGTTACGGTGTGTTAGAACTCGAAGTTGCGTACAACACACGCTATTGTTTTATTCAAAGGAAAGCGTACCGTGGAAGCTTGGGATGTTTCATTTTAAATTTTTTGATGTATCCCTTTAGTCAAAAAGTTTGAAATATTGTATTTAAAAAGGTTTCACTATCAAAAGTTGATAAAAGTGCAATACTGAAAATGAATCTGTTCTTGCATTATGACTAAGAAACTCATAATATGGATTCTAAAATTATAAGGATTATATAAAGTTTAAAATTTAGTTAATACTATTCATGACCTCTTTTAATGGCTTTTTTTTTTGGTAAGTCATGGTGCAATTGAACTCAGTGTTGCGTGTAGTGCAAGTTATTTAATTATTTTGAAGAAATAACACACTATGAAATCTTGGGGTGTTACAAAGATCATGTAGTTTTAGTTCATGATTCAAGAGGTTCAATTTATGGGGCATGTCATTTCTAATCATGGTTTAGCTATGGACTCGAAAATGATTGATACAATTCTTTCTTGGGAGACACCTAAGAGAGTATTATAGGTATGGAGTTTCCTTAGCTTGGAGGGGGTACTACTGGAGGTTCATGGAGGAATTCTCAAGGATTAAAGCCCCTTTGAATAAAATGATGAATAACAGGAATCCATTTACCAAGAATGAGTAGTGTTAGAGATTCTTCAATAGTTGAAGCTGATATTGACCAATGCTATTATGCTGAGACTATTCGAGGAGGGTGTGGAGTACATAGTGTTTCTCAATGCCTATGAAGATGGGAGTGGTTTTGTGTTAATGTAGAGGTAGGAAATGATAACATAATTTTTGAGGTTTTTGAGACCCCACAAGAAGAACTATGTTACTCTTGACTTATAGCTGGTAGTGAAAGTATTTTCTATGAAGATGTGGATGAACTATCTTCTAGGAGAGCACTTTGTTATTTATTCACACGATCAGAGTCTCATATATATCTTCAAAAAGAGATTTCTGAACCTAAGACAAAGGCTCTGGCTGGAGTTCCTATTGGAATATGACTTTGAGATAGTCTATACTCCTAGGAAGGGAAATGTGGAGGCAGATTCCCTTAGTAGGATGTCCCATTCATGCCTGGTAGAGGATGCAGCTGTCTATTTGTATTCTTTGTAGATGACCTTGGTAGAGTAGAGGTGTTAATATTCTCTTCAGTTGATGGTCTTGAATCCTATATTTCATAATCATGTAAGAGTGGATTAGTTGGGAGACATATAATTCGAGTTACTTTGTGACAATATATCCCCTGGAGATTCACCAGATGGATTTTTTAAAGGAGGGTAGTACCTCATACTTTTCTAGGGATGGACAGTGGTTACGATCATGCTGTGAGAGGAGGTGATGAGGGAGTTTTACAATTATACTTTTTATGTACATCCCAGTGTATGGAAGTTGTAAAAAGACCTTTAGTGGAAGTTTTGGTGGGATAACATGAGGCAATGTGTCACTGAGTTCATCTCTCGGTGTCTCACATGTCAGTAGGGGAAGGCTGAGCACTGAGTCTTAATATGTTTGATATAACATCTTGATATTTTAGAGTGGAAATGGGATAACATATCTATGGACTTTTTGATAGATATTACATGGATAACAAGTTTCCATTATTCCATTTAGGTTATTTTGACCAACTTTAGAAGTTGGAACAATTCCTTTTCATTAAGGAGTATAGTTCGATGGAGAGTTTATGACAATTTTATATGTAGAAGATCATCCGACTATATGGTATAATCACAATGATTTTCTCTAACTGTGATGCACAATTCACATCACAATTATGGAGAGGCCTTCAAGAGGAATTAGGGAAACTGTTGAGGATGAGTAAAGTATTCCACCCCTAGACCGATGGGAATAAAAAGGGCACTATCTATGTATTTGAGGATATACTAAGAGACTACATGTTAGACTTAGACCAAATCTAGGAGGATCACATTCTATTTTTTGGGTTTTATTATAATAATAAATATAACTCTACTATTGGAATGACTCCTTTTGAGGCCATGTACGAGAGACCATACGTGTCACCCCTATACTGGAATGATATTAGTGAGACATCTCTTGTTGATCTAGAGATGGTACATGTGATGAAGGATAAAGCTTAGATGATCTGAAAGAGTATGAGGACATCCCATTTTTGAGAGAAATATTATAAAGATCAAAATCATAGTCCATTGGATTTTGAGCATGGAAACGATATGTTCCTGAGAATCTTCCCATGATAAGGATTTTAGATGTTTAACTAGGGAGGAAAACTATCCCTGAGGTTCATTAGTCCATTTGAGATCCTATAGAGGGTTTGCGAGGTTTCTTATTTCTTAGACATACCCCCATAGTTAGACTGAGTGAAAGATGTATTCCATGTGTCACTATTGAAGATATACATACATGATCTGATGCATGTCATTGACTAGGGTGATATGGACATCAAGGATGGATCCAAATTCATAGAGTACCCATTGATGATTGTGGATCGGTAGGAGAGGATCTTATGAGGGTAGACCATTCCCTTGGTTTGTTTATTATGGAAGCACAAGAGCATGCATGAGATCTTCTGAGAGTGGGAGATCCAGATGTGGAATCAGTATCCCCACATTTTTGTTTAGCTTGTTATTTTTGAAGATGAAAATCCTTTAAGGGGGGAATAATTTAGTGATCCAATTTTTTCCTTGAAATACTTTGAAATATATTTAGGAATATTTTCAGATATAGGAACTAAAACGATGTGAGATTCCGAGCCCTAGTGTGCTCAGAATTGATATCTAAAAAATATTAAATATATCAATATTATGTGCATGTAGTTTTTGTAAAAAATGGAATAACCCCCAGACAAAGTCTCAGATCAGAAATATGATACCACAATTTAGTATAGAATGCAAGGTTTACCCTAGGTGTGAAATGAAATTGGTTAGCATTGGATTTCCAGATAAGGTAGTCTTTGGTGGTGTATTTAAATGAAATAAATAAATGAAATAATATATTTTATTATTAATTGCCAATAGACCTAATTACCTCTATTTAAACACTATTAAATAATTTAATCAGGGTTATCCATATAACCCTGGGAGCTCTTAGAGGATGAGATTCATCATTCTTCATTGGAGAATCATATTACAGGATGGAGAGAGATTGGATCGAGGTTTATTGATAGGAAGTGAAAGCAGCGAGATCCTCACATAGTTGGTGAATGCGTTCTTCACCAATGATCAATCCAAAACTTAATAAAGCACATTAATTGTGGTTTCTATCCTCTTGATTAAATCGTAAAAGCATGGATTTGATTTGATTTATTTCTTATTGGAAATTTCAAGCCTTTCTCATGATCTCATTGATTAATTAAATTATTTTATACAATTTAAAAAAATTTATACCATGTTCTCACCCCAAATATCCTTGATCTATGACTTTATCCTAATAATGCTTGGAAAACAATTATTTCATCCTTGTTCTTATGTTTTTTTTCTATGTTCACAACTCTCTTCACTGTTGGCCAACAGGGTCACAGTTCGACTTTTCTAGGGCCAAATCGAGTGTGATCGAACCCCCAGATTCATCATAGTAGCACAAATGACATGTGGATCAGAGGGTTTCAAATGAATCAAGGAATGATGCAAAATACAAGTGATACTTTATGTATTCAGGATCCAAATGGGTGATGAGATCAATAAGTAGGTGGATAGAGAGTGATGCATGACATTGCGGGCTTCGAGGGGATAGCCAAATTCATATATCCGTCCATTGGATGGTCAAAATCTATGTCTAGAGGGGATTCACACTAGTTCTGGGTGGTTGATCGATGAGGAAAGTGTGGAAAAAGGAAAATATAGATATTTTCATAAAAGATATAAAATTACTATGATTAACCCAACTACACATCATGTAGTCTGAAGAACACATGGCGTGTATCCCACTTAGATACAGAGCTAGGATTTTAGAAAAAGTTAAGGATCACACAATGTGTGGTCAGACCGATACTCTATGTGACCTTACTTGGGTAGCCAAGCCATGTTCCAACTGGCACATGCCCAGGACCTTAGGAGGCCAGACATGCCATGTACTCCAGGAGTACACTGACACGAGCTAGTACCCAAGCACATCCAGGTACATGCCTAGGTACATGAGCATGACCCAAATTACATGGGAATGACCAGGACGATATAGGAAGCCCATGAGTGGATGAGACACACCATATAGGTCATATACACACCATTTATTATGTCATGTATTCCAAGACACATCCATTGGATAACATATCTAGGTGGTCACATGTCATGTGGACCCCCTTAAATTCTATATATTCCCTCCTTCAAATTATTTAACTCATATCTCCTTTATTTGGACTCTAATTTTGGATTGTGATCAGCCTATCTTGAGTGATTTTTCATGTATAACATGATGGTGGCCGTTTTTGTGTCATATAATATATAATTTGAGATGCTTTGAGAGTGAAACTTAATCAGGTGATTCTTGATGATGGAAATAAACAAGAAATATTATCAAATATATCTTAGGGTCAGTACTCACCTTTTACACTAGAGAGTTTATTCCCCATACTATCAGAGATATTTCAGGTTTAGTAATACCCTGTTACACTAGGGTTAGGGTTATGAAAAACCTTTGTGATGTTTTTTTAACAAATATTTTTTATTTATTAACAACCAAACTTTTTTTGTATAATAACATTTTTGTTTTTAAGGATTAGACGTAATACACAATAATGAGTTTTTGTAAGAAAGATGAAAGTTTCTAAATTGTCAAACCCAACATAAAGGAGGATACAAGTTTTTATTTTTGAGAAAGTTGTTTTTTAGACACAAGTTTCTAGAACAAAAAGATCAGACTGAGAATCACTAGAATCAGAATGTCTGGATGAGAAAAATAGATTTTAGGAGTCATTAGAAAGATGAAGTACTTGATCATACACACCATAGATCTCAAATCTATCAGCATGAAGTTCATATTGACTAAACTATGCATTTTCTAAAAAAATTTAAGTTACAGAGTGAGGGAATCAGAATGATGGTGAAGAGTTTTGTTGAAGAAAGAGAAGTTAGGTGTTAAAAAGTTATTCAACTTTATAAACTAAGTCAAATAATGTTTTTTTGGTCATAATGTTCTCATAAATTATGAAAACTATTATGATAAAATATTTTGAAGAAAAGGAGGAATCACAAAGGTTGAATTGATTCCAGAAAGAAAGATACAGAATCCATCAGATCCATAAGTACCAGACACAAAAGTTTTCTGAAGGAAGAATGTGTGAAGTTGATGAAGTTTGATGTTTTATAGTGGATAATCCATTGTAATTATAATTCCATCATAATGAGAATTCCATTTTTATTAGGATTCCATCAGACTAAATCTGAGAATGAAAAGCATATCTTAATGAGCTAAGAAAGAAAGACAGATCGTAATGAGCTGGGGAAAAAAGGCAGATCAAAATGAGTTGAGAAATAAAGGAAGATCATAATGAGATGAGAAAGAAATAAAGATCATAATGAGCTTAAAAATAATGTTAGATTGTAATTATCTAAGAATGAAAGGAAGATCATAATGAGTTGAGAAATAAAGGTAAATTGTAATGATATGAGAAACAAATGCATGTCGTAATGAGATGATATAGAAAGAAATATTGTAATGATATGAGAAATAAAGATAGACCATAATGAGCTGATAAAGAAAGACATATCATTATGAGTTGAGAAAGAAAGAAAGATCACAATTTGTAGAGTAAGATGAAGCTAAGGAAGTTACATTGGAATGAGGAAAAGTAATTTTGTTTTAGAAGACTGATCTTGAAGAAATATTAAGAAGGTTTGAAGAAGTCCAGGTGAAGTTTAAATGTGGGTGATTTTTGGAGTTTTAGAATTTGAGTAAGTGGGAAAGGTTTTTCAATTTCCAAACATTTATTTTCTAAGTCCCCTATAAATAATAGCAAACTTTATTCACATTTTTTTAACTTTTCACGGAAGTTAAAAAGGTGGAGAATTGAATAATTTCAAGTGAAAGTTCCTTCCAGACAGAGATATCATTAAAATATTAGACATGTATTGTTTTTGTTTATCGGGATAAGAAACATAGTTTTGATAAGATTGTATTGAGTAAATTAGAATGAGGAATATTAGAATTAGTTTTTGATATGAGTTTGAAAAGTGTATATTGAGAAAGGTAATATCGTATTGAGTCGATCCTACTAAGATAATTGTATTGGGTTCATTGGATTGAAGGACATGAGACTCAAGTTCATCAGACCCATGACCTTTTGTGGAGAAGATTTAATAAAGTCTTTATTATTTTACATTGGATCAACTATTTTGTAATAAACTTTGTAAATTGACAGGAGTCAGTTTAATCCTTCATATCAGGAGATTGAAGGTGTCTAATAGGAGTTGGTATAAGTTGTAGTCACTTCTTCATAATAGTGAATTTCCATAGACCCACGAGAGTGGCTATAAAAATGATGTAAGTTCTCACACTGAGGCCAAACCTTGTAAATCTCATTTTCTTTACTTTATTTCATATTCTTGCATCCAAGAGTATTTAATAAAAGATGATGAGGACATGAAATTTAATAGGTTGCAGGGGTTAAGTTATAAAAAGTGTTGAAACTAATAAAAACTGAACAAATGATTCACCTCCTCTTAGTTATTGTTAGATACTTTGGAAATTCAATTGGTATTAGAGAGAAAGGTTCCCTTATTTAATATTTATCATATATAATATAAATTCTATCAATAGTATAGGAATTCCCAAATTTTATAGAAAAATTTATTATGGATGAAAAAATAGGATGGTTCCTTATCTTTTATCTATTGGCTTGGAATTTTTTAATGTTTCTACAATTGGTTTTCCACCTATTATGAAGTACGACCCGATGAATTTTGCTGATAAGAGAAATATAGAAGTTGATGGAAATGAGAGAAATTATATCCTTGTGTCCTTATCATAAAATGTTTATATAGAGGTGATGAGTCTAAAAACTTCAAAAAGTTTCTGTGACAAGATAGAAAGTATTTTCAAAGTGAATACTAAAGTTAATGAAGAAAAGATAAAAATATGGAATAGTAAGTATGAATACATAAGAATGATATATGAGTACACTATTAATGAATACTTCAACAGATTAAATGAAATTGTTTTCAACCTCATAAGATTCAAATATGTCATGAAAGATTCTTCAATTGAGAAGAAACTTTTGAGAAACTTTCTGGATAGGTTTGATTCTATAATTTTCTCTTTATAAGATAAATATGATTTATCTCTTTATGGATTGCATAACTTTCTTGTTGATTATTAAATGTGAATAGATCCAATGTTAAAAAAGAATATTAAATATTAAAAGGATTTTAAGTCCATGATAAAAATACACATACAATATTTTGAAGATGTTGATCCTTGTGACTCTAAAGATAAAAATGATGATTAGCTAAATGAAAAAATCAAGTCTCTTATATCTAGTAACTATCAAAGTAGAAGAGAAAAGTATGAAGGTAGAGTTCCTATCATTTTTTTTGAGTATAGTGTAATCGAACACTTTTCTATAAATTTCCCCAATAATAAATTTGGAGAATATCGAGATGATTATGATGAAAAAACTCAATTGAAGAAGTGGAACAAAAGTTATAATAAAGAAAAGTCTTCCAAAAAATATAAGAAGAAGTTCACTGGAGGCAAAATGATTTTGATGAGTAAGAAAGATGAATTAGCATCAATTGATAACAATTCCTCAGAGGATAAAAGTTTATAAAAGTTTACAAAAGTTTATAACTTTCATTGAAAAGGTTGAGAAAGTTTACGACTCATCAAATAGTGAAGAATAAAGAGGTTAAGAATATTACACTGAGTATCAAGTCATAATATAACCTCTTACATGACTTTAGAAAAAAATCCATCCAGAAATAAATTAGAGAAATGAATAAATATTTTGAAAAAGTTTCTAAGGGAAGAAAATATTCCCTCAAGTAGGAGGAATAGTATATTCAAGATATCTTAAGATACAAACTTAAAATTTATGAATAGGGAAATATGGTTGAAGATCTCCGTAAGAAGCTAACATATAATGAATAAGAAGTTAACAAGTTTCAATAAAAACTTATTGAGCCAAAAATTAACTTGAGTAAGATAAATGAAAACTTCAAAAAAGGTCCAAAAGTAAAATATGAGACTTGTAAATTTTTTGAAATAACACAAATCAAGAATCAAGTGAAATCCTCACCCACCAAAAATAATATTTCATATTATTTTTCTAACATTTTATGTTCTAGAAAAAGTACTGGGAAATATTGGGTGGAAAAGGTGTTTGAGAAAACCTATTTTATCTACAAAATATGAAAAATCACTTAGGAGGATTGATGGTCTACATCTATAGATTGTTAGAGTAGGAAGATTTTATCAACATCAACAAAGTTTCTATATAGAAAGATCTTACTTCAATAGAAAATCAATATTGGATGGCTATTGATGGTTTTGTGGAATAAATGGACTTAGGTCTTATAGTTTCTAGAATAACTTTTCACTTCCTAGAATAAGGTTTGAACAAAGTGAAAGAAATGGTGGAAGAAGGATGAGTAACTTTCATAACCCACATGACATCAGAAAAGAAAAATATCAAGATGTTAAAAATATTACAACAAAAAACCAATTTGATTGTCTAGAAGAAGTTTGTGGAAGATGTTATGAGGTTGTTCATCATGATGAAAGATGTATGTAACTCCTTTTGAAATAAGTTTCTTATGGTATAAATGAAAAGGAAGTTGGAAAGAATAAAGTTGTGTAATTTTTTTTTTATTAAGACACATTTTAATGAAATTAAATGGAACAATATATACTTGATAGTGGTTTTTATTCACATATGACATGTGATATTAAAATATTAAAATATTTTAAAATTCATGAAGTAGGATAATTTACCTTAGGTAATGTTATTTCCTTAAAAATATAGGAATTAGAACAACTGATATTGAAGTAGAAAAGTTCAAATCTAAGGAATTTTAGTTTACTGATGGTCTAAATCATGACTTACTTAGTTCATGTCAACTTTTTTATGATGGAAAAGAAATTTATATCAAAAAATATTCTTGTATCATCATATGTTTTAAAAATGGAAAAGTTATCAAAAAAGGAGAAATAATTGGTGGTAATATTTTTAAAACTGGAGAGTTTAATAACTCATATTATTTGAGTGTTGAAGATGAAAAAAAATTATGGCCCCAAATACTTGTGAGTATTGGGTAAAATAACATGAAAAAACTTTCTAAAGTTGACGTTGATCATTATTTTCTAGAATATAAAAGAAGAGATGAAGATGTTTTTGATACTTCTAAAAAAGGGGGAATGACTAACAAAAATCATAAGAGAGTTGATATTCAATCTACCAGACCTCTTGAACTTATTCATACTAATTTATATGGGCCTGTGAGACATCTATCAATAAAATTATATTTATACTTTATCACTTTTATTAATGATTTAACTCAGATGAAAAACATCATGTTTATGAAACATAAGTCAGAGGCTGTGGAAAAGTACATGTTTTTTAGAAAATAAGTTTACAAAGAAATGGGGGTTTATATAAATAAGTTGAGAATAGATAATGATATTTAATTCACCAGAAATAATTTCGAAACTTATCTAATAAATCATGGTATTAAATATCAGTATAGTGCTCCCAATACTCAACAAAAAAACGGATTACCAGAAATAAATAATGGAAGTTTGGTGGAAATGAGAAGAAGTATGTTAGTAGAACAAATAAATTAAAATTTATATTAGTGAGAAGATATTAGTACTACTTTACATGTTAAAAATAGATTATTTATGAGATCGTAAACCAACATGGATTCTTATGAAATTTGGTATAAAAAACATTCATTTAAGTACTTTAAAATTTTTAGATGTCTATGTTTACTTAAAATAAAAAATTCAAATCTAGGAAAGTTTGATGAGAAAGCCATGTAAGGAACTTTTATTGGTTATTAGCCTAATGGAATAAGTTAAAAATTTGGAAAAAACACTTAAAATGGTTGGTGGAATCATATTATATTAAATTAATTGAGAATAAAAATTTCTTAACAACTGTCATTGATAATGATGATGAGGATAAACTGAAAATTTCTAATGATAGTGAAAGTATGTCAAAACATCCTTACCAAGATTATAGATAATTGTGTGATGAAGAAAGTTCAACTAGAAGAAAAACTTTGAAATTTCCCACATTACAAAAAAATGTTGATTTTGAAAATATTTTTGGAAATCAAAAGGCTCCACTTCAAACTAGAAGAAAGATAAGATTAGAAAATCAGACGTTTCTTATCTCAAAATTTGAACTAGAATAAGTTTAAAAAGATATTCAACAAAAATAATGGGTGTATTATATTAATGAAGAGTTAGATAAGATTGAAAAAAAATGAAACTTGGGAACTATTTCCATGACCAACAAATAAAATTTTATCACAACAAAGCGGGTTTATAGAAAACAATTGAATGGGCATTGAAATGTTTCAAGAAACAAATCAAGGGTTTTTTGTAAATGATATGAATAGGTGGAAGGTATTGATTTTGAAAATACATTTTCCCATATTTCAAGATTATAAATTATTAGAATGTTTTTATTAGTGGCCGCACATCATAATTACAAATTTTATTAGAAGGATTTAAATTCACCTTTCTTAAATTGTGAAATTTAGGAAGAAATTTACATTAAATAAACTTGTGGTTTTCAACTTGATAATGATGAAAACAAGGTTTTATATTGAATAAATCCTTTTATGGGTTGAAACAAGCCCCATGTTCCTAGTATTCAAAACATTATATCTTTTTGGGAATTTTGATTTTTTATAAAGGAAAAGTTGGTTGAATATTATATGTGAATGATGTTAGCTCTGAAACTCTAATTTTAATTGTTTATTTTGATGATATAATTTTTTATGGGGAGGAAGAAAAAGTTTGTAAATAATTTTCTAGAGGAAATGAAGAAGAATTTTTAAATTTCAGTGTTGGGAGAATTAAATTTCTTCCTTGTCTTACAAGTTCAATAAAAATAAAAGTGAATTTTCTTATCTCAAGTAAATTACTTTAGGGAATTGTTAAAGAAGTTTGTGATATAATAATACAAATAAGTTTATAATCCTATATTTTTTAGAATAAATTTGAGTAAATATGTCTCTATAAAAATTATGAACTAGAAATACTTTTGAAAGATGATAGGATGTCTACTTTACCTTAAAACCTCAAGACTTGATATTTTTTATGTTTTGGATTTATGTTCCTAGTGTCAAAGTAATTGGAAATAATCACATATTTTGGTAGCAAATAGAATTATAAAATATATCAAAGGAAAAAATTCACATGGGTTATTATACAAAATAAATTGTGAGATGAAGTTTCATGGTTATATCATTGCTAATTAGGATGGAGATTGTAATGATAGAAAATCAACCTTCAAAGGAACATTTTTCTTGGGTGAATGTTTTTTTTGAGTTGGAATAGTAAGAAACAAAGTTTAGTAACTTTAAGCACAACTAAATCTGAATATAGTTTAGTTACTCTAGATTATACTCAAATTTTGGGGATGAAAGTTTTACTGGAAGACATGAAAATGAAAGTTTCTAAACCATTTAAGATACTTTGTGATAAATAGTGTAAAATTAACCTTTCTAAAAATATTTTCCAACATTAAAGACCAAAAAATATTAATATAAAGTTTCAATTTATGAAAGAAAAATTTGATGTTGGAGATGTTATGCTAGAATATATCTTAATAAAGTCAAAAATTGATGTTATTTTCAGAAAATATATGCTGAAATATAGATTTTTGGAATTGAGGATACAACTTCATGTTCATCCCCCTCTTATGACTTCCAAAAACTCATAAGGAAGAATTCTCCAACCATGATTTGGATTATGTTGACAAAGTGGGAGAGAGAGTAACAAGTTTTTTACTTTGTAAGAAGTATTTTATTATATTTCTTTTATTAATCTGAATTTATGGTTGTCATAGAATGGGGGAGAGAAAAATAAAATTGAGAGAAATTAAAAAGTGAGGAATGTTTATATTAACATGGTTGTACACTACTGGAAAACTAACCTTTACCAACGGTTTGGAACCGTTGGTATAGGCCTCCAAACCGTTGGTATAGCCTATACCAACGGTTTGGAGAACCGTAGCCAAGTAAGCCGTTGGGATAGGTCTATACCAACGGTTTTCCAAAAACCGTTGGTATAGACCTATATCAACGGTTTTGGAAACCGTTGGTATAGGTAATACGAAATCTATACCAACGGTAATGGAACCGTTGGTATATAAAATCCAAAAATAAAACATCCACTGGGATTTGATCCCAGGACCCCTCGTTTATAATCGAACGACTTAACCACTAAGCTAACATCACTTTGTAAACATAATTTCATAAATATATATATGTATTATCATAATTATTTAAAATTTTTATTCATATAATGTTCTCGGTTAGTAGATCTGGAAAAAAATTAAAGAACCTATCCCAACGGTTTTGAAAACCGTTGGGATAGCCCTTTCCCAACGGTTTTAAAAACCATTGGGATAGGTTTGGGTGGGATAACCCTCTCCCAACGGTTTTAAAAACTGTTGGGATAGGTTTGGGTGGCTTGAAATCTATGTTGGGTGAAGGTTGATTTCCCCCCTCCCCTTTCCCAACGGTTTTGATGAACCGTTGGGAAAGAGGAGGGAAAGAAGACCCTTTCCCAACGGTTCACCAAAACCGTTGGGAAAGGGGACTCTTTCCCAACGGTTTTGCTGAACCATTGGGAAAGAGGAGGGAAAGAAGACCCTTTCCCAACGGTTTTGGTGAACCGTTGGGAAAGGGGAGGGAAATAAGACCCTTTCCCAACGGTTTTTGTGAACCGTTGGGAAATGGTAGCTATACCAACGGTTTTTATAAACCGTTGGTATAGAAGTGTTGGGAAAGATCATCTTTCCAATAGTGGTATAATTTTCTTTCCATCGAGGGATGGAATTACTTTTAAAAACATTACTTTATCTGGTAGTGTGCTGTCAGGAAACTCTTTTAAGAATGAATTTGTTTTGGTAAAGGTAAAAAAAACTTGATTTTTTAACAAAATATTATTTGTGAAATATTTATGAGAGTTAAAATAAAGTTATTAATAATTGATTTAAATAAATACAAATTGGGTATTGAACAACCTTTGTGATGTTTTTTTAACAATGTTTTTTTATTTATTGATAACTAACATTTTTTATATAAGAATGTTTTCTTATTAGGATTAGACCCATTCTGTCATTATGACTTTCTGTAAGAAAGAAGAAAGTTGATAAATGTTCAAACCCAAAAATAAATGGAAAGAAAAGTTTTTATATTTGAGAGTGTTGTTTGTCAGACATAGGATTTCAGACACAAAAGATTGGACTGAGAAACACCAGACTCAGAATGTATGAATGTGAAAAACTAGTCACTGGAGTCATCAAAAAGTTTAAGTAGTTGATTAGATGTAACATCAGTCTCAGATCTATTAGAATGATGTTAAATTTCATTAGACTCAGTGTTTATTAGAAAGTCTAAACATGTGGAGTGAGGGAGTCAGAATGATGATGAAGAAGTTTGTTGAAGAAAGTGAAGTCTGGTGTTATAAAGTTATTTAATTTTTTAACCTAATTCAGATGATGATTTTATGTTCATGAAGTTCTCAAAAATCATGAAAACTAGAATGATAAAATATTTTGAAGAAATTGAGGAATAAAAAAGATTGTATCGATTCTAGAAATCAAGAAAAAGTCTACATTGGATCCAGAAGTACCAAACACAGAAGTTATCAGAAGTAAGAATGTGTAAAGATTATGAATTTTAAAGTTCCAGAGTGGAGATTCCATTATAATGAAAATTTTATTGTAATGATAATTCCATAATTATGAGGATTCTATCAAAATGAATCTGATAAATAAAGGAAAATAATAATGAGCTGAGAAATAAAGTCAGATCGTAATGAGCTAAGAAAGAAAGAAAGATAATAATGGACTAATAAAGAAGGGTAGATCATATGATCGAAGAAAGAAAGTGATATTGTATTGATATGAGAAAGAAAGGTAGATCATAATGAGATGAGAAATAAATGCATATCATAATGAGCTGATAAAGAAAGGCAGATCGTAATGAGCTAGTAAAGAAAGACATATCGTAATGAGCTAAGATAGAAAGACAGATTGTAATGAGATGATAAAGAAATAAATATCATAATGAGATAAGAAAGAAAAGAAGATTGTAATGAGCATAGGAATATGAAGTTGAGAGAGTTATATTGGACTAAGTTAAATTATGTTTTTTTCAGAAGACTAATCTTGAATAAATCTTGAGAAGGTTTGAAGTAGTAAAAGTTGAAGTTTAAATGTGTGTGATTTATGGATTTTTGAAAATTAAGTAAGTGGGAAAAGTTTTTTCAGTTTCCCTCATCTTATTTTTTGAGTGTCCTATAAATAGAAGCATAATTTATTCACATTTTATAACTTTTCATGAAAGTATAAAATGCAGAGCACTGAATATTTTTAAGTGAATGTTCTTCCAAGGCAAGGATCTCATTAGAAGATCAGACATCTGATGTTTTTGTTTACCAGATTGAGAAACATCATTTTGATAAGATCTTATTGAGTTTATTGGACTGAGGATGATCAGAATGAGTTTTTAGTAGAGTTTGAGAAGTACATACTGAGAAAGGGAATATCGTATTGAGTCGATCATACTGATAAAATAATATTGGGTTCATCAGACCAAAGGCCATCAGACTCAAGGTTATTATACCTAAGAACAATTGTGGTGCAGATTTAACAAAGTATTTATTCTTTTTTTTGGATCAATTATTTTTTAAGAAACTTTTTAAACTGATGAGAGTAAGTATAATATTTTCTATATAGAGATAAAAGGTGTCTAATGGGAGATGTCATAAGTTGTATTAACTTATTTATAATAGTTAATTTCTATAGACTGACGGTAGTGGCTATGTAAAGGATGTAGTTTCTCACACTGAGGTCAAATATTCTAAATCTTGTGTGATTTACTATATTTCCTATTCTTGCATGCATGAGTATTTACAAAAAAATGATAAGGATTTGAACTTTAATAGCTTGCAGGGGTTATGTTTTAAAAAGTTTTGAAACTTATAAAAATTTAACAACTGATTCACCCCCTTTTTAGTTTTTATTCAATCCTTTGGAACTTTAGGTTCCCCATATTCTTTATATAGATAAATACAGAAGTCCCCTACATAAGAGAATGTCCTCAATCTACAGAGTGGTAATCCCCTATCTTTGAGATTCTATGGGGTACAAGATCTCCATGGGAGTTGTGGATCCCACGGATGTTGAAAACAGTTGCAAGGAGTCCCTATACACATACTCTAGTGAGTTTGCGTTTAATGTTGCACACCTATATTGGAATTTTGGAGAACTAGGATTAATCATTGAATTTGGATGGGCTATGAGATGGATATCCCCTTTCTCTATTGTCTGAGTTTATTTATGAGTATATGTATATATATGAGTATCTTTTGGGTTTCGTTTCCATCTTTATTAGGTTGGGGTGACTATTGTTTTATCTCTATATTGCTCTCTTTTGGGTTTTAGGGCATCCTATTTGGTATGTATATACTAACACCTTCATGGTATTTTCCCATATGTGTTTTGTATTATACAAATGATGGATAGATCGAAGAAGATTATGGTGGAGCATAGTGATACCTGGGTGCATTGATTACATATTGTGGTAAGACATGGAGATCAAGATTCAGGCACTCTCAGCTTAAATTTATTCCATTTTTTGTTAGGTTGGGACATATATTTTGGTTGGGTATTTATTTATACATTTTGATTTTTGGTTGTATTATTTGATACTCTCATTATTTTTCTTAGTTACATGCATGGTTTACTCTAGATATTGTAGCTTTTTTTATTCATATGTACTATTGCATGGAGACGTTTGGGTGTGTGCATACATGAAAATTAGGAAAAAGCCTCCCATTTTATATTATGTCTTGTTAGAAATTTTCACCATCCCCTAGCCTATGGAGGAAAGCTTAGGGTTTTGATGACTCTGCCTTCTACCATCAAAGTGTAAGAACCAGGATCTTCATTTCAGGTATGTTTTTTTGTTTCTGGTCGTTTTTGAGAAAAAGTAGAAAATCTGGAAATTTTCTAAGTACACGCCATGTACTTTATGAGTACATGCTGTGTAATTTTCTCCTGTGCAAGGCCGTGTGTTGGCCATGTCTGGGCCACACACACACGGTGTTTAGCAGTGATGTGGAGGACGCTTAATGCGATGTACGGAAAGGTCTAGTACACGTTGTGTACTCATGAAATATATGCCATATACTTTTCTTTTCTTTTCGTTAATCAGATCGGGGTCGCGTCTTAAACCTATTTTCATCTTCTTCTCTGCCTAATTAAATCCATAGCGTCTGAGGAGTCCGAATATTCTCTGAGCCACTGATCTGTCACCTGCTGTCCAAATCGAACGCCGTCGGTTGCAATAGAATCGCAACAGTGAGTTCTTGGTTCTTCCTTGGCCACGTTTCCTGATTCCTTCTCTTGTGAGAGTTATCTAAGGTTTAATGTTTTAGACATTTTTATAGATATACTCCGTTCTAGGCCGATTAACGAGCTGAGGTTCAAGTATATTGACCGTCTAGGATCGAGGTAGGTGTTTTGTTTCCCTACGTTGAATGACTTTGAGTTTTTGGTGCAAAAGTGCCAGATACCCATGTATCGGGTATCTCGGGTTAGGGTTTTGATCCTGTTTTGTTATCTGCCATATATTTCTTGTATGATTGAGGTTATTAGATGATTAATAATTTCTTTTTAGCATGTTTGAGGATCACCCCTTGGGGTTTTCCCTTGTTTTGGATGTTTATCGCTGTTTGGATTAGGTTTCCTGTGAGGAAGACCTTGTTGCATTGCTTGCTTTCCTTGATATAGTTAATTGCATGAATTTCCTACTGTTTATATGCTTCTGATGCATTGTAGATATTATCCAAGTATTTTTAAGCTTACTTTGAGCTGATAATAGTTGATTACACACGACTACACTACTCAGGGCTGTGGGAACCTGGTGTGGTAGACTAAAGAGGGAATTAACGATTAAGTGCTTCCCTAGAAAGTCTGTTATAAATTAGTATAATTTGCAGGACCTATAGGAATGGGACTTTTTGCTTCGTTAGAGTGTACTTAGTTACGTATCGAGACTATAGGGGGAATTATAAGTAAGTTCTTTCTCAGAGAGTTTATAGCAATCGTTGCAAGACCGAAGGGGAATTGATGGTGAGAGCTTCCCAGAGTGTTTGTGCCTTTATATGCTTACTTGACTAGAGGGGTCTACCAGTGTGAGCCACCCAGCGAGTCACCATGAATATTGTTTGGGTTGTTTTGATGAGTCCACCAAGGCAAAGAACAAGCTTGGGTTTTGTACTGCTTGTTGTTTAGGTAGTATGCTAAGATACCTGTTGTGTTACTTGCTTTGCCTAGGAAATATAGAGCTATTTTTTAGATTCCTTGGTTGATAATTAAATGATTGTACTAAATTAATAAATAAGTGTGAATAAAGATTTGTAGGATTGTTTAATTTAGTGTACTTCTGTTTCTCTGATGCATTTATTTCCATTACTTTTTCTATATTTCTCACTGATAGTAGGGAATAGATCTTGTGGTGGTTGCCTACTGGGATTAGTCTCACACCCTGTTTGAGTCCTACTTTTCAGCCCAAATAGGTTATATGGTTGCAGGTGTGGATAGGGATTGTGGCCATTCTACTTTAGGTACATGATTGCTGGTTGGAGCTAGAGAGCATATGACCGAGCTTAGGCTTGCGATGCTGCTGGAGTTGATGTTTACTTTTAGTGCTTCGTTCTCAGTTGTATTTTCATCACGTTGTTGTGTTTGCTGCTTTCCTTAGATACAAGTACCATGCTACATCATTATTATATTATACATTTCTTCCGCTGTTTAGTTTCAGTTGTTGTATGCTGTTTACTGCTTCCGCTATTGAATTTTATTTCCCGTACCTTATATACCTTACCAAATGAGGGCATAGTTTCACCAAAAACTTACTAAGGCCCTCGCTGCTATTTTACAGCCTCTAGTATTTGGGGAAATTCTCTTGAGGTCATGTGGAGAACCGGGAACGGGGCACCAGTTGAGGGGCTCTAGATTTGGGTCGTTACAAAGTGGCATCAGAGGAGTTTGTTTCCTTTTCTATTGACTTAATATTTAGCGACATTAGACAGGGATAGGACGGAATAGGTAAATCGTAAATAGCTGTGCCCAGGTGTTCTAGAACCCGTGTACAGGAAAAAATCTAGATTACCCGGAATATTGAAATTTTTGAGTTTTTTCAAATGTTACAGTTTAATTGATTTCACCATTGGGTGGTGCACTTGTTTTGTGCTATTACTGTTTGTATTATTGTGGTTCTATTTTGTTGCAACTTGATGAGATGAGGGTATGCCATTTCATGCATCATATATGCACTTGTTATAAAATCATATGTAATTCATTTTTCCGTGTCGTCTAGATTGAATTAGAATTTTCATACTGTTTTGATAGAATTTTTGATAGAAGATGCATCATGTTGTGATAAATGCTGTTATAGAATACCTACTATGTTGATAGGGTTTCGTTTGTTTAGAGATTCTTTATCATGGATGCCAAATTTGGTCTTAGAGGTGTTATGGGCCCTCGAGGATCAAAATTTGGTGGATCGTGAGTTGTTATACTTTTTACTTTTTATATCCATTGTTTTGATACCAAGCTTTGATTCGCGGGGAGTATGGCCCCCCCACAGATCCGAATTTGGAACCCTAACACTTGTTTTCTGTGTTTTCTGGGCTCTGGTGTAGTTCTAAGGCTACTGTCTGGAAAAACCTAGAATAAAAGGTGTGTACTTTATGCATACACGCCGTGTAGTTTTTAGCCATGTCCCTGACTGTGTTGGACAAAGATACGAGGTTGTAAAGTTTCCTATAGAAACATTCCATGTACCATCTTGGCACGCCATGTAGTCTGGAATAGGTATCCAGCCGTGTCACAAACAACACAGTCCGATGTTTTCCTTCAAGTGCATGCCGTGTCCCTTGGGAACACGCCGTGTATAATTGACCATGTAGCCGGCCGTGTAGCCAACATCACGGGTTGGTGTTATCCTTCCGCGTACACGCCGTGTCCGTATGGAACACATCGTGTAGTGTCGATCGTGTGTCAGGCCGTGTCAGTAACAACATGGGCCAGGTAAGGCATGTCATGTACACGCCATGTACCCTTTGACACACCGTGTAGTAGTGGTCTGTATACCAGTCCATGTGACTAACAACACAGACAGGGGAGAGATCTTAAGGACACGATGTGTAGCGGACAAGCATGCCGTGTTGTTTCCTGCTGGGATAGTCCGTGTTCCCGTCCATGTAGAAGTGAACGAGTAGGGAGGAAAAGGGTTAGTACACGCTATGTAGTTTAAGAACACGACGTGTAGCCGGGTGGTTTACACAGCCATGTATGACCAAGGCACACGCCCATGGTAAACTTTAAAGAAACACACCGTGTAGTAGTACAACATGCCGTGTAGTCATGTTTTACCAAATTTTAAAGTCTTTCTCTCATGTTCCGTTTTGATATCTTAAGTTTCATCTGTGTTCATCGATAATGAAGGTGTTATTTTGACCTTTCAGAGCTATGGTACCAAGACATCCTACCACTGCACATCAGGAACCAGGCAGTGACTGTACGCCTGATATGAAAGATCAGGGACTACCAGTAGTTCCGCCTATCGTTCCGGACATGGCACTTGCAGTGATTCTAGACAATGGTGTCGATGCTCAGTTCAGATAGGGTTTCATGAGATTCATGTAGACCTTCCAGGGAGCTCAGCATCCTACCCCGTCTATGGCAGAGCTGACGCAGGTTTTTCAGCAGCAACACCCTTCCACGTTCATAGGGGATGGAGGACCACAGGCTGCTGAGTCATGGCTAGAAGCCATGTTTTCCATCTTTGAGCATCTATAGACACCTTTGGATATGAGAATGAAGCTCACGACTTATATGATGAGAGATTCCACCAAGAGATGATGGGATGTGGTTTTGCAGACAGGGCGCCAACAGGCTATGGCTTGGTATGAGTTTCAACATATGTTCTATGAATACTTCTATCCGGCGATGCTGAGGGCCGACATAGCCAGAGAGTTCATGAGCCTGCAGCTGGGTACTCTCACAGTTATGTACTATTCCTCCCGCTTTACAGAATTACATCATTTCACTCCCATTCTGGGGAATGATGAGCTATTTTTGGCGAGGAAGTTTGAGGAAGGCCTGAGACCAGACATCGGGTCATAGGTGAACGTCTTTCAGTTGACTTATATCACTCTAATAGTCAACCAAGCGCTTATTACGGAGAGAAACTTGAGGGAGGCTGGAGCTATGGACCAGGGCGGTTCAACATCTAGGGTTGATTCTCTCCAGACAGATAGCAGGAAGCGCCACCGAGAGTCTACATGAGGTGACTCGAGGAAGCGAGGTATTCCTTTTGGTAGACGATATCTTCCTTTTGGAAACCAAGTGGTGTGCTATCAGTGTGGAAGAAGTGGGAATAAAAAGCCCCAGTACCTGAGGGACCCAGTAGAGTGCCGATCTTGCGGCATGATGGGTCATCTGCAGCGCTTCTGCAAGGTTTTTCTGCCAGTGGCTAGTGAAGGAGGATCAGTTTCGACTCCGTGTATTGGAGCAGGATTACCAGTTCCGCAAAAGACTAGGGGCTGGAGTTCTTTAGGTCGTTCAACCCAGGGTAGAGGCCATTGATGCAGTGGTCAGGCTCAGGGAGGAGAAGCACAGGGATCTCAGGCTACTATGCATGGGTCGTGGTACGGGCCAGAATTTTACTGTAGAGAAGTTTCACCACGAGCAGGATCTTGGACCTTCATACAGTTTGAGGTACAATTTTAGTTGCCTCGGTTTTATCCTATGCACTTTTCGATACAGGAGCTTCTCATAGCTTTATTTCTGTGCGTATTGTGGAAATCCTTAGACTTTATGCTCATACTTCTGAGGATATAATGATGCTAGACACTCCCTTGGGAATTAGAACTACTCATGTGCGTTAGTGCTTAGACTGCCCCCTCGAGGTTGGTGGGTGTCGTTTTTCGTGGAGTCTCTATGTTTTGGAGATAGAAGGCTATGATGTCATTCTCGGGATGGACTGGTTAGTTCCCTTCCAGGACTTTTCCGATTACTATCGCCACAGGGTGAGTTTCACATCATCATAGGGCAGATCTTTTCTTCACAAGGGAGACTGGGATGTCCAGGAGATCAGAGCTGGACCAGAGCATCATGGGTTGGGAGGTGTTATGGCCCAGATTGTTAGATTATATTTGGATGACCATGGGACTTCGCATGTAAATTTTCCTCCAGTGTTTGATCGCTTTCCAGATGTCTTTCCAGAAGACTTTTCAGGTTTTCCTCTAGAGCAAGAGGTAGAATTCTCTATCAATCTTGTTCCAAGAGCGGCACCGATGTCCATTAATCCTTATAGGATGGCTACACCTGAGTTTCAGGAGCTCAAGAAGCAGTTGGAGGAGTTGTAGGCAAGGGGTTTCATCTAACCCAGTACTTCTCCATGGGGTTCTCCTGTCCTGTTTGCGAAGAAGGAAGACGACACCCTTAGGCTTTGTGTGGATTATCGGAATCTAAACCAATTGATGGTCAAGAATCGATATCCATTTCCATGGATAAATGATCTCTTTGATCAGCTTCGAGGAGCCTGAGTGTTCTCAAAGATCGACTTGAGATCCGGCTACCATCAGTTGCGTGTCAGACCATCTGATATACCTCTTACAGTCTTCCGGAGCAGGTATGGTCTATATGAATATTTGGTTATTCCGTTCGGTCTCATGAACACACCAGAAGTTTTCATGGAACTGATGAATAGAGTTTTCCATCCTTACTTGGATTCCTCCATGGTGGTTTTCGTGGATGACATCTTGGTGTACTCTCACACTCGACACGACCATGCTACCCATATTGAGATCATTTTGAGTACACTGAGGGAGCATTAGTTATATGATAAGATCTCAAAGTGACACTTTTGGATAGACGAGGTTCATTCCTGGGTCATGTCATCTCAGATATAAGAGTATCAGTGGACCCAGATAAGGTGAGAGCAGTAGTCACCTGGGAGGATCCGAAGAACATCTTCATGGTACAGAGTTTCATAGGGCGGTCTGGTTACTACAGGTGGTTTATACAGGACTTCTCATGACTAGAAGTGTCGTTGATGGGATTGACTAAGAAAGGGGTGAAGTATGTTTGGTCAGAAGCCTGTGATTCAGCCTTCTAGGAGCTGAAAGGGAAATTGACTTCAGCACCGATTCTAGTTTTTTCGGAGCTGGGAAAGAGTTATACAGTTTTCTGTGATGCATCTGGCATCGGGCTTAGAGCAGTGCTTATGCAATAGGATCATGTTGTTGTGTACAGATCTCAGAAGTTGAGACCACATGATAGGAACTATCCTACGCATGACCTGGAGTTGGCTACAGTTTTTCATGTTTTGTGTTGTTGGAGACATTATCTTCTGGGAGAGCATTTTTTGGTGTATACTGACCACAAGAGCCTCAAGTACATCTTCACGCAGCGTGACTTGAATCTAAGACAACGGAGGTGGGTTGATTACTTGCAGTCTTTCGATTTCGAGCTTGCCTATACGCCTGAGAAAGGCAATGCTGTGGCAGACACACTGAGCAGGAGGACTCAGATACAGGCAGTTCAGGAGGCCAGCGGTGAGTGGCAGTTTATGGCTTTGTTCTCTGAGATGCATTTAGAGGTGCACAACAGACAGGGGAAGAATTTCCTATCTTCTGTAGCTGTTACCTCTATACTTCTTAACCATGTTTGGATGAGGCAGTTATCAGATTCTGAAGGCCTAGTCCTAGGGGAAAGCATGTCAGGAGAGGACCCTCTTCCCAGATGGACCGTAGGCGAGGATGAGGTCTTGCGTTTCCAGGGACGCGTATTGGTGCTAGAAGATATATGCGAGGAGCTGATGAGAGACTTTCATTCCTCAATCTGGGCAGTTCATCCTAGCATCACTAAGATGTATCGTGATCTACACTGCCATTATTGGTGGCCAGGTATGAAGATAGATGTTGCTAGTTTTGTCATGAGATGTCCCACCTGTCAGTAGGTGAAGGCAGAGCACCAGCGACTGGTAGGGATTTTACAGTAGCTAACCATTCTTGAGTGGAAGTGGAATGATGTCGCAATGGACTTCGTGACAGGGTTACCTAGATCTCCTCTAGGGAATGACACAGTATGGGTTGTCATTGACAGGCTCACGAAGGTTTCTCACTTCTTGCCGATTAAGGAGACCTTTGGTGTTGATGATCTTGGACGGTTGTACATCTGTGAGATTGTATGCTTGCATGGGGTTCTGAGTACTATCATTTCAGATAGGGATGCCCACTTCACATCGCATTTCTGGAAAGGGCTACAGAGGGATTTGGGTACACATGTACTTCTGAGTACAACTTTCTATCCCCTGACAGATGGCCAGTCAGAGCGCATGATTCAGGTGCTGGAGGACATGCTACGAGCATGTGTCCTTGATTTTTGAGGTTCTTGGGAGAGACATATACCTCTAGTGGAGTTTTCCTATAATAATAGTTTTCAACAAACTATTCAGATGGAACCTTACGAGGCTTTGTACGGTAGGCCATGCCGATCACCCTTGTGTTGGCTGGAGGCAAGAGAGGTAGCTATGCTAGGACCTCGTCTTGTTCAGGAGACCACAAAACAGATATAGTTGATTCGAAAAAGGATGGATACTGCATAGTCTTGGAAACAATATTATGTTGATCAGCAGAGACAACCACTGGAGTGTAAGGTCGGGTATTAGGTTTTCCTACGTGTTACCCCGAGGTTGGGACATAATAGGATCAGGAGACAGGGTAAGCTTTCACCGAGATACGTCGGGCCGTTTGAGGTCTTGGAGAGAGTTGGGTTGGTTGGTTATAGGTTACAGTTACTTCATAGGCACTAGGCTATGTACGACGTCTTCCATGCTTCTCAGCTTCGCCACTATTTCTCAGACCTGTCTCATGTTTTTCAACCCGAGGAGGTTGAGCTGGAGCAGGATACATCATTCGAGGAGCATCCTATCAGGATTATTGATCGTAGTGAAAAGGCACTTTGTGGTCGGTCTGTTCCTCTGGTATGGGTGCTATGGCAGCACAGTCGTGTACAAAACGAGACTTGGGAGAGGGAGGTCGATATGCGATCATAATGGCCAGAGTTGTTCGAGGTTTCTTCTTCACCACCAAGTTAGGGAAATTCAGGGATGAATTTCTTTAAGGGGGAAGTTTGTAAGAACCCGGATCTTTGTTTCATGTATGTTTTTCCATTTCTGGCTGTTTTTGAGAAAAAGAAGAAAATCTGGAAATTTTCTAAGTACACGTCGTGTAATTTATGAGTATACTCCGTATACTTTTCTCCTACACAAGGTCATGTGCTGGCCATGTTCGGGCCACACACACATGGTGTGTAGCGGTGATGTGGAGGCCACTTAATGCGGTGTATGGAAAGGGCGAGTACACATCATGTCCTCATGAAGTACACGCCATGTAATTTTATTTTCATTTCATTAATCGGACCGGGGTCGCGTCTTAAACATATTTTCATCTTATTCTCCGCCTAATTACATCCAGAGCGTCCGAGGAGGCCGTATCTTCTCCGAGCCACCGATCCATCACTTGCTGTCCGAATCGAACACCGTCGGTTGCAATAGAATCGTAGCGGTGAGTTCTTGGTTCTCCTTTGGCCATGTTTCCTGATTCCTTCTCTTGTGAGAGTTATCTGTGGTTGAACATTTTAGATGTTTTTGAAGATCTACTCCATTCTAGGCCGATTTATGAGCCTAGGTTCAAGTATATTGACCTTATAGGATCGAGGTGGGTGGCTTTTTGCCCTATTTTGAATGTCTTTGAGTTTTTGGTGCAAAAGTGTCGGATACCCATGTATCAGGTATCTCATGTTAGGGTTTTGATCCTTTTTTATTATCTACCATTTATTTCTTGTATGATTGAGGTTATTAGATGATTAATAATTTCTTGTTATCATGTCTGAGGATCACCCCTTGGGTATTTACCTTGTTTTGGCTATTTATCGCCATTTGGCTTAGGTTGCCTGTGAGGCAGACCTTGTTGCATTGCTTGCTTGCCTTGATATAGTTTATTGCATGAATTTCCTACTGTTTATATGATTTTGATTCATTATAGCTATTAGCCAACTAGTTTGTTGAGCTTACTTTGGGTTCCTAATAGTCAATTATGCACGACTACACTACTAAGGGCTGTGGGAACCTGGTGTGGTAGACTAAAGAGGGAATTGTCGATTAAGGGCTTCCCTAGAGAGTCTGTTATAAATTAGTATCATTAGAAGGACCTACGGGAATGAGAATTTGTGCTTCCTTAGAGTGTTATTAGTTACGTATCGAGACTATAGGTGGAATTAGACGCAAGTACTTCCTCAGAGAGTCTATAGCTATCATTGCAATACCGTAGGGGAATTGACGGTGAGAGCTTCCCAGAGTGTTTGTGCCTTTGTATGTTTACTTGACTAGAGGGGTCTGCCAGTGTGAGCCACCCAGAGAGTCACCATGAATATTGTTTGGTTGGTTGTGATGAGTCCACCATTCCAAATAACAATCTTGGGTTTTTTACCACTTGTTGTTTAGGTAGTCTGCTGAGATACTTGTTGGTTACTTGATTTTCCTTGGAAATATAGAGCTGTTTTCTAGATTCCTTGGTTGATAATTAAATGATTGTATTAAATTAATAAATAAGTTTGAATGGATATTTTTAGGATTGTTTAATTTAGTGTACTTATTTTTCTCTGCTGCATTTATTTCCATTACTTTTTCTATATTGATCACTGATAGTAGGGCACAGATCTTGTGGTGGTTGCCTACTAGGATTAGTCTCACACCCTATTTGGGTCCTACTTTTTGGACCAAATAGGTTATATGGTTGCAGGTGTGGATAGGAATTGTGACCCTTCTAATTCAGGTACATGATTGCTAGTTGGAGCTGGAGAGCATAGGACTGAGATTAGGCTTGTGATGTTGCTGGAGTTGCTGTTTACTTTTAGTGCTTTGTTCTCAGTTGTATTTTCAGCACGTTGTTGTGTTTGCTGATTTCCTTAGATACATGTACCATGCTGAATCATTATTATATTATACATTTCTTCCGATGTTTAGTTTCAGTTGTTGTATGCTATTCCATGATTCCGCTATTGACTGTTATTTCCTGTACCTTGTATACCTTACCAAATGAGGACATAATTTCCCCAATATCTTATGAAGGCCCTCACTGCTAGTCAGTATCCTCTGGTGTTTGGGGAAATGTGCTTGAGGTCATGTGGAAAACTGGGTATGAGGCACTAGTTGAGGGGCTCCGGATTTGGGTCATTACACCAGATGCACCTCAGTGGTTTGGGTTGTTACATGGGTGTTTCATAAGGTTTTTAACTTAATGAAAATTTTATTTAGGATAGAGAACATGATTTGGTATAGGGATCCATGTAGTGATGGAAACTCTTTCTTATAAAGGCCATGTCATGGTAGGGGTTTCATAGGTATATATGTCTCTTTTATAATGAACTCCCTTGTATGACTTTGAAAAATTTCTAGATAGGCTATTCATGTCATGACCGGTGAGCATTGCACCGTGATGGGACTCTGGGGCCCTAAACATTTTTTTAAAGTGGGTGAGTTGTTTTAAAGGGAATGTTGCATGGGTTGGTTTTTTTAAGAACCTATATAGAACGGGGAAGTGGGGAACCCCCATTCTAGAGGATATAGTGTGTTTAAAATTATGTGGGTATCTCCTTGACACTATGGTGAAGGCCATTGAGGTTTGTACACACAGGGTCATAATTTCGTGAAAGAGTAACTCCACACCATATTATCTAGGGGTTTTGGATTTATGGTTAAATTTAGAGGAGGTGTACTAAGACATGATGTTGGAGGGTCATTTAGAGAGGTTTGTTGAGAGGTTCAACAAACCATGGTGTTTAGTCCACATCATGGGGTGCTTGTCCTCAAATTTTTCATTTTATGATTTTTTATTTCTATCCCTATAAGGTTAAATATTTTTGAGGCCATTTCTTTTCCCAATATAAATGTTGATAACTAGAGATCCAAATGGGGGACTCTCCATAATTACTTAATGATTTCATATCCTCCATTTAATTCAAAGTGATTATCTTCAATGTAGGTTCATAGTCTATTTTCTCTTATTCATTAATTTCTTCCTATTTCTTCTTATTACCCTATTTAAGGGGCTATGGTGGATAAAACATAGAAGGAGGGTTTGAATTTACCTTGGGTTTATTGTTTTCAAAGGTGTTAGGATATCTTATTTTCTCTATGTCTCTCAATATTTGAGGTTTTCATTCCATCCATGATTGGTTAAGGTATATGCTTCAATAATATTTCCTTTTATTGAAAAACCATATAGTACTTGAGTTTTATAAATCCATTTTCATTAAAAATTATCTTTTTTTATTCTTAATAAACTGATATATGGTTTGTTAATGTCTTATGGTTTTATGGTATGGGATTAAAAAGGTGTTTTCATGATTTCATAATCGTATATTCTTATAACTAAATATTATATATATTATGTGTTTTATAAAATTCATATAAGGTACCTTATAAGATTTTTGATAATTAAAATGGTGTTTGAAACATATAAATGTGTTTACAAGGATATTACATTGTTTTTATGGGTTTAAGATATTTCATTATTGTAATTTTTTTACCATTTAATTTTGATGAGTTTCTTTGAAATATATTGTATACTAGATATGATGGAATAATGATTTGTTTCTATTTTTTTCTAAAAAATTGATTTCCAAATAACACTTGGTTTTAAAATGGATTTCTAAAAGTAGTTAAAAAGTGTTTGATTATTAGATTAAAAATAAAATATCATTTTAAACCTTGTATAAAATATTTATCAAGAAATTAGATATGCACATGGTAGAGTCCCAATTATATAATGTTTTATTTTGAGCATGTGGATCTTTAGACATGAATGTGATTGTATTTTATGCTTATTCGAATTTAAAGGGGATATTTATAAAAATGTTGTATTAAGGTGGGATGAGGTATGATATTGAGATTATTCCCAATGAGAGCTATGATTGATGTGTGATTGATGTGTTATTAAATTTTACCTCACCTTCAATGGACATATTCATGGGAACCCTATGTATTTATGTGGGAAATTTGGATATGGTTACTATTCTATTTATGTTTATGCACTAACTAGTATCCTCTAGTTATGTTCCATTCTATATATGAGGAGATCCACTAGTGATTCTAGTTAGAGAAATATGGGAAGTTATTATATGTGAAATTCTTTGATAGGTCAGTATATTATTCCACACAACTATGTTATTGATAATCTCACTAGTACCTAAGAAGTTTGAAATTATTACATTATACTTAACTTAGATATCCTTGCTGATGAACATTGATAATAATTATACACTAATTTCATTCATCATTCTACCATGACATGGGTTACTTATCTTTATCTATTCATATTATATGATTTAAATATATACTTCATTATAGTGTTACTCATTAATTTTTAGTGATATTTTATATTTTCTTTTGGATAAATGATTCACCTGCCTATTGAATTGTGTATATTTATGTTTATATTTACCTATAGTTTTAACATACTTTAAAAATTATTTTTAAGTTGACTCTTATAGTGTTTTAAAGGGTGGTGTGGAAATAGTTTTTGAAAAGTATTTTTTAAATGGGATTTTCAAATAAATTATTTTATGTTATGTTACTAAGAACTACTTGGATTTTTTAAAACTAATTTGAGGCATATTCATGAGTTTTTTTTCATAAAATATAAAAATTAGTTTTTTATTGTATTTAAAACATGAATTTCTACAATTAGATTTTAATGGAAATTAATGGAATATTTAAAGAAATAATATTGGAAAATAATTCTCACACCCTAGTTATACCATTCAATGTCTATAAAATCATTGGATTTTTTACAGGTTTAGGTTCAGGTTCTTGGGAATTTCTTTTTTGTTGACTCTTTCTATTAAGTATCTTATAGAGTGGGTCTAATAATGGGGTTGGATGGTGACCTCAGGCCCTAGAGACAACATTAGTTTTTTATTTTGGGTTTCTTTTATTTATATTGTACCATGTGTGTACCATCCAATTTAGCCTTCAGGTATCTTCATAGTTTTTGTTTAGTCTTATTGTATTTATTCCCTGGTTTGGATTCCATTATATTTAAAATATATTATTTAAATTCTCATATAATTACAAATTATGAACATTATATGCCACATTATCAATAATTTTCCACTATTTGTTTATTCAAATTTATTAGGGAAACTATTCTAAAGAGCATATTCATGATTCCTAGGCACTAGTTTCCAAACCACAGGGATTAAGAAATCCTGTCATGCCTTATTGTGGGATGACTTGAGGATAGGGATGGGGTAGCTTGATATAGTTATTTAAATAAATTCCCCAATGGATACTTATATATAGATAATATCTATTTATAAAATATATTTGAAGAAAATCATTTACCTTTTCTCATGACTCCCACAAATATGCTTTAACACCTCTTAAACAAAAATATCCATCATAATAAATTATTTTAAAAATTTATTATTATTTATTAAATTTTATACTATGAATTTAAAACCATTTATTACATATAAATTATTTATTTAATGTTTATTTCACTACCATATTCTAGTAGTTTTGGTTACTTCATACTAGTTTTGGTATAGAGCTTTCTAGCCTCATTCTTTAATAAAAAGTTCACAATTCTATGATTATTCAAAGTAGTAGAATCATATTATTATAATTATTATACAATATAATGATCATTTAATGAAATATACATGTAATATTTGTGAGAATATAATTCAAAATTTATACATTTTGAGTGATTTTATCAATAGAAAGGAGATACATTATAATGATAATTTATTTCAGTTTGTATGACAACCCATATCTTTTATAAACATTATTTAAAGATTTATAAAATAAATATACACTTAAAACAGTCCCAAAATATTGATAGGACTTGTATATTTGGGTAATTAGATACATATCACAATAACATGAAACAAGGATACAAAAATATTAATTAAAAATTACATAACATGCCATTAAAATTTCATTGATCATTTAAAACTGCATGTGATAATTTATTGATGTACATAAGAAATGGGTGAGATATATATCACATTAAGGGATTAATAAAATAATTGTGTGATGAAATTAATACATGTGATTCAATAGTAATATCAAGGTGACATAAAAGGGTGAAAATCATAAACATTAATATTAAAGCGTGATATAGGATGATAACATTAAGGCAACATAAGAATGTGTAAACAACACAAATCATGACATTATAAGAACAAGTCAAGGATAACTACTGAGAAATCATAAAATATTGTGCTTAAGCTAACAAACCATGAATAATACATGGTATCTCATGATATAAAAACATTACCCAATGCATTGTAGGGATATATAATTATGGGCTCACCCATCACATTTATATTACGTATATACATTTGTGTGCCGCATAGATCATATAACACAAGGAATTATTTCATTAATTTTAATACCACAATTAAAGAGTGTGGATTATATAAATGGAAGTATATAATCAATAAATGATAGGTAAATATAGTTTAATACCCTTGATTGGAAATGTGGATGGGTATTTATAACACAAAAGTCTTTTATGGAAAATCACATAACAATTTCAACATCATAACAGATGTATATAAAGGTTTAAGAAAGGGTTTAATGGGAGATAAATGTGGCATATAAATTCCTTTTTATCATAAGGATATTAAAGGTATGTGTAAAAACATATTCCAACATGAAAAATTAGAAATAAAAATGATTAATACATTGAAAGTACATGAATAAAGAGGAAGATGAGAGAATCCCTTACCATAAGAAGGTACTTCTAAAAGGTTGGGAGGAGCTTCTTAAGAGATTAAGAACACCATGGGAGGAATTTAGAGAGGGATAAGGAGAGTAAATTCATGCTCAATGGGTTTTTAATAAAGAATAGTGGGAGATTGGGAGGGTATTTATTGAAAAATAGAGTATAATTCTTTATTAATTTCTAAACTTAGGTTTTGAACTCGAAGTGATAAAATAATCAAGACCACAAAACACACCATGGTTTTTACTATGGTTTCTACTTAATAGGAGTGGTTTTAAATATTTTATTATGATAAGAACTTAAATCCTTAAAATAATACCATTCATGATATGGAAGTCATTTATGTTCATAAAGAATTGTTTTTAAAACCTTAAAATATAATGTAGGTTTTAGAGGAATCATTATAGCTTTGTAAAATTAATCAAATAAATTTTAAAAAATATTTTTTTATATGAAATATATTATTGGTAATGGATGGATTTTATAGTATTTATTACTTTTCTTTTGGTATATTATGATGTCATTATACATACCATATTTATTTTTTAACCCAAAAATTGATTGTCTCCAAAAATTATGAAAAATTCACAATTTTCTAATTTCAAAATGCTGATTTGACAAATAATATTTTTTTTTTCAAAATATGGGAATTTACACTTCTAAATAAAAACCTTATTTATTGTAAAATACTAGTTTTTATGATCCTAATAAAATTTCAAACTTTATAAAAATTACATTATAGCTTATTAAATTATATTATCTTTTATATTTAAATAATTATTATTTAATCATAATATTTCATAAAAAATACTTTTATTTCAAAAAAAATGAATTTATCAAAAAGTGTGTTTTATTTGAAACTATATATTTCTGAAAAATAAAATTTTAGTTTATTCATATAAAAATATAGTTCTTATTAAACTCATTATACAATTATATATATATATAAAGTAATAATAAAAAGGGATAAATATAATCATTACTTTATTAAAAAGAAAATACATAAATTCATACTACTGTGGTCTAGATACAGAAACCCTAATTACACCAACGTACACCGTAAGGGTAAGGTGTATAATGGTTGTACTTTCTTGGGGTGGTTCATTGAATACGGTTTTGGGTCATGATCTTGATAAGCTTGAACTTCAACCATAAATGGTTTCACTCATGTTTCAGTTATTGAATTTCATGTTGGTCTTGGTCAAGGGAAAATATCTATGATTCTATCTCTTTTTGAAGATCTAATAAATGAGTTTCATAGGGTAAAATCCTATTAGTCAAGGTCATTACTTATTCCTTTTGTGTCAGTTTAATATTATCATAAAACTTAATATATAATTTTCTTAATGGTCACTATATAACAACTATATTATCAATGATTATGATTATTACTATTCTTTTAATCCCTCTATAAAATTATGGCTATATTTTATAGTGGTTCAAAATAAAAATGAAATATAGTGAATGTGTTTTCTATAAATACATTACTTAATAAGAAATTTATTCATTTATAAGGGAATTTAATTTATAAAAGTTTGGGTGGTTACATTATTCCCCCTTTAGAAATTTTACCCTCATAATTTTATTCCTCACAGTAAAATAGATAAGGATACTTATGTTTAATCACCTCTTCTGGTTCCCATGTTGCCTCCTCAAACTTGTGGTACCACCATAGTACTTTGACCAGGTGAGTTGTATTGTCTCATAGAACATTGTCTCTATGATATGAGATATTCACTGGAAAATAATCACATGAAAGATCATTCTTAAAAGGTACCACCTTTGGATTCAGTATATGTGATGGATCTAGTATATAATTCCTTAAGATGGATAGATGAAACATGTCATGTTTTTGAGATAGGTTGGGTGAGAGTGATAGTCATTAGGCCATATCATTGCTGAGATCAATGATATAAAAGTTGAAAATATATCTAGGACTAATATTTCCCATCTTAACAAACAACATATCTTTCTTCCATGGTGATATATAAAGGAAAAAATTATCTCCAACCTTAAACTCTAGGTCACATCAATGATTGTATTCCTATATTTTCAATCGACTTTGCTCTAATTTCATATGGTGTTGAATGGTTTAAAAATTTTCTATCATCTCTTGGATAATATCAGGTCCCATAAGATCTTACACTCAAAATTTATCCTAGCATGTTAGAGTCTGACACCTTTTACCATATATGGTCTCATCAGGTTCCATTTGAATGATAGAATTAAAACTAATTTAATATGGGAACTCTTCTAGGGGAAGGTGATGATCCCAACATACTTGGAAATACAATAAAAAATATCTCAATATATTCTATATAGTTTGAATGGTTATATTAGACAAAATATCTATATAAGGGTGATGAGAATTATTGAAACTCATTTTGTGTCAAATGCTTATTGAAGGTTTCTCCAGATCTGTGAGGTAAACCTTAAATCTTTATCATATAAAATAGTGAGTGGTACTCCATGCGGTATTACCACTTCACTTATTTATATATTAGAGAGTTGTTGAAGAGATAAATATTCCTTTATAGAAATGAAATGCTCTAAATTCTTAAGGTGATCAAATACCGCTCAAATAACGTTATTGACTTTATATATTCTATGAATTCCTATGAATAAATCCATGGTTATGTTTTGACATTTCCATAATAGTATAGGAAATGGATCAATCATAACCCTAGAATTATGTTGTTCAACCTTGAATTGTTGGCATACCATGTATTAAGGTAAAAAAATTTCAATCTCTATATTCTTGTTAGCCCACAAATTTTTTTCATTAGATCTCTACAAATCTTAGTTATTCCTAAATGAATATAGAAGGATGATTTATATGCATCATCCAGAAGTTCCCTCTTCAATTCTGATTTTTATTGGACACATATCCCATTCCCAAACCTTGTAAATTAAAAGTTGAACTTTAGAATATTCACTACCTTTTTTATATCTACTTATCATATTTTTGGGCCTCCTTGATCCTCTCAAGATTTTATGGTTGAGTAGTTATTTGATAAAGGTAGTGTAAAGTTACTTTTATGATTCTAATGTCTATAATTTGAATGTCTAAGAATATTGGATAACTTTTAATCCTCATCATAGATAGGGTTTTGAGGTCTTCTATGTATATCATCTTCCACTTTATTCGCCTTACCAGGATGGAAATAGATTGAAAAATCATAATCCTTGATCAGATATAACCACATTTGTTGGTGTATATTGATATCATTTTGTGTGAATATCTACTTTAGGAATTTATGATCTGTATATATGTCACACTTCTCCACATAAAGATAATTCAACCAAATATTCAATGCGACGATCACTGGGAAAATTCCAAATCATGGGTCTGGTATTTTTCTCATGGATCTTTAATTATTGGGAGTCATAGGCTATCAATATGTCATTTTTCATGAATACATAACCCAATAACTTTTTAATGCATTGTTATTGATAAAAAATACTTCCACATTGGTGGGTAATGTGAGTACAAGTACCATTATTATCATCTTATTTAAATATTTAAATATCTCCTTATAATCATCATTATAGAAAAACATCACCCCCTTATGACTTATCTTGGTTAGTGGGCTTGAAAATCATGATAAGTTTCTCAAAAATCAGTGATAGTACCCAGCTAGTCCAAGGAAACTAATGATATCCATCACTGAGTTTAGTCCATTCCATCCTTTAATTTTCTTAGTCTTTGAATTATCTCATCAACATAAACATTATTTATTTTATTTGAAAGAAGGGAGAAAACTACAAGGAGAAAAAATTGGAGAAGCCAAGACCTAAGGGGGTATGAAGTATTGAAGACCAGGGGAATCCCCTATAATGATGTTCACCCCCTCTGCTTGCAGGAACCTCAAGTCATAAAACAAGATACACCAGAACCTTGGCTTACAATGGATGAAATATAATTAGCTTCCATGTTACCATTATGCCACGTGTGTCTTAGACGAACATTGATGGAGATCTGAATTATCTATAGATATCTATTTTAGAGTGATAAAATTACCCAATAATGTTACTTAATCTATCAAAAAACTCACATTTTCTATATTTTTCATAAAAACTTTCCTTTTGTAAGATCTTCATTACAACATTAAAATGATCATCATATCCCTCCTTTATTTTGGAGTAAATAATAATATCATCTATAAAGACCACCTCAAATTTATCAAGGTAATCCCAAAATACCCTATTCATTAAGTCCGTGAAGATATATAGAACATTAGTGTGTCCAAATGGAATCATTATAAACTCATAGTTCCCGTAACTTTTACAAAAATTAGTATTGGGGATATCCTCCTTTATTACCTTTAATTAATAATATCTCGACTGAATATCCACCTTAGAGAAGTACTAGGTTCCATGTATCTAAAAAAACAAGTCATCAATCCATAGAATATTATACTTATTCTTTATCATGATCATGTTGTACTCATAATAATCTATGTAGAGTCATATTGACCCATCCTTATTCTTGATGAAAAGGACTACTACACCCCACGGTGAAGGACTTGGGAGTATGAACCCTTTATCCCAATTCTGTTATAGTTTCTTATTTAGATATATAAGTTTAACAAATGGAATTATCTATGGATTCATGGATATTGGTGAAGATCTAGATATAAGTTTGATCAAGAACTCAACCACTCAGGTATGAGGAAGACATGAAATTCCTTAGGGAGCACATCAACATATTCTCTTACAATGGGAATGTCATCAAGGATGATATTTTACATAGTTTAAATCATTTTATCTAAATATTATTTCTTATAAGGAAAAAATATCCCAGCTTGAGATGATTATTCCAATGGAGGTCCATCATTATCCTTACACTTGTATAGAATTAGAGGGTGATTCACGATAAAGAGGGTTATCTCCTTCTCCCAAAAATTTATATTGGATCTATACAAGGAAATCCAATACATTTCTATAATAATGTATAATTCCTATAAAGGTATTTTTAGAAGTTTTTTATAGGAAATTTATCCCATAAATATTGATAGGGTAGAATTTATATACTTGGGATGTAGTAATTGACCAGTTTTTCATTTTCATTGATAACTTGACTTCCATGTTTTAACATGGTGTTTGAATTATTTTATTGAAATTTTGTGATATGAAATATTTTATAAAACCATGGGAACATAGGATAATTGAAGTTCATTAATGTATGATAAGACTATATTTCACCATTTGATCCAAGTTCTAATAATTTACTTCATCCAAAATAGACTTAGGTATGAGAGTTTTCAAAATATAAAACACATAAAAGGGAAACTATGAATATTTAAGGGATAAATAAATATTTATAAATATTAATTAATCTATGAATTTATGGGTTTAAATCTAATTTATCCATGATATATTTTCTAACATTAAATTTATTTTGTATTTTTTCCCTTCATAATGGTTTTTAAATAGATTGTGAATTTACCAAAGAATATTCCCCATGTGTGTCAAACTAGGTGTGAAAAAAGGAATATTTATTGTGAATTGGGTGATGATTGTTTTAATAGAAAATCCACCCTTTGGGGTTATTAACCCTATATAGAAATATTCTAGATCCACATCCACTTATAGTATAAAAATATAGATTTAATTACTTGAAAACCACTTAATCTATACTTAAAAAAATTTTGGGATGTTCTCCTATGTTTAGACTCATCCCTAAGGCTTTCACTAAGGTTTTATAATCATAATCCCCAATAATAAATATACCTTTCTCTAAATCCATCCATGACCACCAGTATATTTTATAAACTTTATTTCATGATTTATTACATAAAGATAATCATAAAATAATCTCAAAAGATTGATAGGCCTAGTATCTTTAGGTAATTAGATATATATCACAATAACTTGAAAAAATGATACAAAAAAATATTTAAAAACTCTATAACATGCCCTTAAAATTCCATTGATCTTCTAAAACTGCATGGGATAACCTAGAGACATACATAAGAAAGGGGTGAGCTATAAAGCCCAATATGGGAATAATTAAGCCAGACCATGATGAAAGTAATGTGTATGAGTCAATATGCATAACAAGGTGAAATAAAAGGGTGAAAATCCTAAACATTAACATTGAATCATGATATAATATGATAACATCAAGGCAATATAAGAATCTGATAACAACATAAAACATGACATCATAATCATAGGTCAAGGATAACTGCTGATATATCATAACATAGTGTGCATAAGTTATCCTCTCATGCACAATAAATGATATCTAATGATATAAATATATTACCCAATGTATTGGAGGGATATATAATTTCATGCCCACCAATCACATTCATGTTATGTACATGAATTTTTGTGCCATATATATCATACAACATAAGGATTACTATCATCAATTTTAATCCCATGTTTAAGGAGTGTGGGTTACATACATGGAAGTCTCAAATCAATGAAGTTAGGTATATATAGTTGAATAACCTTGAGTGGAAATGTGGATGGGTATTTATAACACAAATTTTTTACATGGAAAATCACAGCACAATTTTTACTGTATAAAAATTGTACATAAAGTTTCATGGAAGGTTTTAATGAGAGTGAAAGGTGTTGTATCATTAATTGGGAATAATAAGGACAGTAAAGGTATGTGTAAAAACAAATTATAACATGATAAATTGGAAATAAATATCCTTATAAAAAGAAATTACTTAAAAAATATGAAGATGAGATAGTTACTTACCTTGAGAGTGTTCTTATAAAATATTTGGAGGAGCTTTTAAGATCTTTATAAAACCTTGGTAGGGATTTAGATAGGAAGAGGATAATTTTTTTATTAATTTCTAAACATAGGTTTTGGACTCTATGTGATAAAATAATCAAAACCGAAAACCTTCCCTTGGTTTTTTCAGATGGTTTCTACTAAATAGTATTGGTTTTCAATATTTTATTTGTCTAAGAACACAAATATTTAAATTAATTCCATTCATGATGTGGAAGTGAGTCATGTTTATAAGGAATTATTTTTAAAACCTCAAAATATAATGTAGGTTTTTTAGGATTCATTATTGGTTTGTAAAATTAATCAAATAAATTCAAAAACACATTATTATAAAGGGGAAATATATTTTTTGTCATGGAGTCCTTTTATAGTATTTATTACTTCACTTTTGGGCTATTATGATGTTATCATACATACTATATATTTTCACTGTATTTAATTTTTATCCAAATATTTGATTATATTAGAAAATTGTGAAAAAGTTTCCATTGGATAATTTTGACATGTTGATTTCAAAAATAATATTTATTTTAAAAAAATTATTTTATAGATATGAGAATTTAAAATTTTAAATAAAACTTATTTATTTTAAAATAATAGTTTTTATGAAATTAGAAACTTTCTAAACCTTATAAAAATTACATTGGACTTTATTAAATTATATTATAATTCATATTTAAATAAATATTGTTTAATAAGAATATTTCATTAGAATAAAATTTATTTCAGAATTATTAAATTTATCAAAAAGTTTGTTTTAATTTAAACTATATATTTCCCAAAAATACAATTTTTTGTTTCTTCATATCAAAATCTCGTTTTTATTAAACTCATTATGAAATATTATATATATATAAATAAATAATGAAAACGGATATATATATAATAATTATTTTATTAAAAATAAAATATAAAAATTCATACTGACTTGGGTATAGATACATAATCCTTTATTACACTGTCATACGCCCTAAGGGTAAGGTGTGTGATGGTGGTACGTTCTTAGGGAGACTTGATGAACATGGTTTGGGATATGATCTCAATAAAATTTAAATTAATACTATTAAAGGTTTCACTTGAGTTTTAGTGATTAGATCTAATCTTGGGTTTGATTAAGGGAAAATCCCAATGATTCCATCTCCCTTAGAAGCTCTGATAAATAGGATTTATAGGGAATGATCCTACTATATGAGGCCATTAATTCTTCCTTATATGCCAATTTGATATTATAATAACCCTTAATATATACTAATATTAATGGCCATTATAGAAAGTCTACATTAGAAAGTATTATGATGCTTAAGAGTCTTTTAACCCCATCATACAATTATGGATATATTTTATAATGATCCACAATAAAAAATAAAATATAGTGCATGTGTTTTCTATAACTACATCACTTAATAAATAATTTACTCATTCATAATGGAATTTAATTTATAAAAGTTTAGTTATTTATAGTTGCTCCATTTAAAAACTATAATCATTACGTAAATTACCCATATGTATCAAATATTATAATTATTTTAGTTTTGATATATATTCATGATGAAAATGGTGAAGATAATATATTTTTATTCATATAGGTAGTTATATCAACCCAAACAAGGACATGATATACTAATGGAAGAGTTATAGAATATATTTATATTATAGAAATATCATTTTTATATAAGAATAATTATATTAATAGAATATAATTAAATTAGATAATGAGATTTAGAAAGAGTGAATATGATAAGGAAGTTAAAAATGATATACAATAACTTGATATTTACTTTAATGGATTTAATCCTTCTCATAACCGATTCTTTCATAATGAAGGATTTAGGTCTCTATAATGGGAACATAATTTAACCAACATGAGATACAACTCTAGGGGGAGATTTCAATGACTCAAGATTAAACAAAATAAGAGAAGTGGTTTGGTATGGGTTGAGAAAGCATACTTTATAGATGTTTTTAGTGGCATATTTTCAATTTATCATTCGTTAATGGTTAAATAAAACCATTTTAGCATGACAAGTTGCCCATATATGGAAAAAAAGGAGGAAACTATTCACTCTATTTTCAAAATTTATTTATTTTTTATATTTTTTATAAATCATTTTATGCATATAGTTTACTTTAATATTTGTAAATTTTACCAATGTCATTCACTATTCACCCTAGTAATAAATTTTTCCCATGGAAAATGAAATTGGTTGTATTACCTAATTTCGATTCCTTGATTAAAAAAATTCTATCTATTTTATCAAATTGAATATCTAAAAGGGGTTTTTTTCCCATTATAACTTTTTCAATATACTCATTAATAATATAAATTCCTAAATATAATATATATATTTCCAACAGTAATATAAATCCATATTACCCATTTTAACTCTTATATATAACTATAAATACATCTATAAAATTCATTCACCCTATTTGAATTTTTATCTCTAAAAATATATATTATAATTATAATGTTTTATCTTCTTTACACAGTGATAATTGGGTGTATGATCATCAAGGACAACCATAAGGAGGATGATTTCATGTTTATCATCATTTTATTTAGTTAAGGTTTTATTACTCTTATAATTATCTTAAGTATGTTTTATATTTATTTCATATAAAATATTAATATTTATCATGTATTATATTAATTTATCTTAATAGAATATTTTTTTATTTTGGTTTGAATTTTCATGTAAGACAATCTATTCAACAAAATAATGATATAAAAATGAGGGGTGTTAGAATAAAGTTACATAATATTTGTTTTTATTAGAACTCATTTTTTAAAGATATCGAGAGTTGTGTTTTAGAATATAATTGTGATTTTTTTAGTAATATTTGGAGGATATATAAATTGAAAAAACCAAAATTAATATAATTTAAATATTTTGTGTTTGTGGATTTCAAATTAAAGGACCATTTCTAGTGTTTTTTGGAAATGAGTAAATTTTTGTTTCAGTGTATTATGCCTATAAATTTGTTGATTAACCAAAACAAACTTGTTAAAGCATGGTAAAATTTGTACATAAATATATTTTTAGATATTTTTTATTTATAAAGGATATAATTAGCAATAATAGATTCTATTTTTAGAATTATAAATTCCATATGTTAATGGATAGGTATGGGTGCCATCACAAGAATAAGACTGCTTATCACCCCTAAAGAATGGTTAAGTGCATGTTTATAATTATTAAATCAAGTTGGTATTTTATTATATAGAGAATCTGGTAAGAAATAGATAATTAAGGAATTTTGATGATGATCCATGGTCCTATAGAAAAATATTCAAACTACCCATAAATTACCTTTTTTGGTAACTTATTTTATTTACCCTTCGAGATCAGACATAAGTCATGATAGGAAATTAAGAAACATAATTATAATCGCTATAGAGTTTAAGGAAAAATTAAATCTTCAAATCAACGATCATGATGAGATTAAATAATAGTTTTATGATAGTTACCAAATTTATAAATAATTCATATAAAAATATCCGGATAATCATATTCAAATGTGAGAGTTTAATGAATTAAAGAAGGTTTTATTTTTTAATTCCTAATTAAAAATATTTCCCAAGAAGTTAATGTTAAGGTTTTCTAGGATACATAATGTCACCAAAACCATTTTCATCTCTTCTTAATCCTTAGAAAGTGTAATAAGTTATGATGTATTTTATCTTTGATACCTTATATAAATAGAGATATTAAAGAATAAAATATATCATAAATAGTTATTCAATGTTTATAGAAATGAAATCAAGAATTTTAAGAGGAATACAAATGTCAATATGGAAGGTCATAGTCAAATATTTCTCCAAAACCGAGTGAATTCTAGGAATTATAAAAACAAGAATATGAAATCATTCATCGAGGAAGATTAGACCATTGGGTTTTTAGGAATTTTAGTATGTGTTCATTCTACTATTTATGATGGAGTGTTTTGTTATCAATTTTTGGGATTTTTTTATTATGTCATGAAATTCATAATTTATTATTATTTTTAATTGATTTATATTGGTTATTTTAAATCTCTGACTTTGAGTATTTTAGTTAAAAATGAAAAAAGTAACAAATGTGTTTCAACAAAAAGTTGTGGAAATTTTTGGTGAGATCACTCTTAGTGAATTATCAAAATTTTAATCTATAAATAGAGGGAAAAACATTGAAAAAAATTATACTATTTAATTTTATAATTAATGGGAAGTTTATTTTTTGGGATGGATACATAAAATTTAAAACTTTTTAGTAGGAAACTGAATTTTGAAATGGGTTATCTTAATTTTCTTACATTCCATTTATATTAATCCATTTAATGTTCCTTAATTTACCCTATATTTTAGATATTTATGATATTTTAAAGTAAAAAATATTGTTTCTACAGAATATACAAAGAAGAAACCTAAACACACAATATCATGGAATAATTAAAGATGTCCCATGGGGGTATTTTCTTCCATTAATTTCATTATTGGTCTTATATTTATGTGAAAATAAAATGTAAATTTTATTATTTATTATATAAATATTTTACATAACATTTAGCATTAAATTTATTATTTTATTTTAAGTTTTGAGGAAGGGTTATTATGTCCAAAATTTGATATTATGATTGTTTTCAATACTAAGGTGACATGTCTGGTGGAAAAATCTTTTAGGGTGTTAGTTGTTAATTTTTTATATAATAATTGAGTAAGATTATGAGTTAATTATTGAATTTATATGTTTTTTATTTTATTTAAAGATTTATTTTCTTAAGAATATTAATATTTTTGTAACTCAAGGGAATTTTTTAGTATATTCACATTTTTTCAATAAAAGGACCACTTTAAGGTTAGGTGGAAACCATACATACCCTAGAAAAAAACTCCATTAAGGGTAACCCATTAATCGGTGTACCAATAACTAGATGGTGGGTCGAGATTTGAATCATGGGATGGAAAGGCACCCAAGGAGTAGATTGAGAAAATCCATGGGATTCACAACACTTGAATCCTGTGATATTGGGATCATTCCATCATGAAGACCGAGGAACCACGAGCCATTAATTATCCTTCTTTCTATATTCATCACCACTAGTTTTCATCTATCATCAAAACCAATTTTTGGGGAACACTAGCATAATAAAACTAATGGGAACTTTACATCCACTCATGAAGAGAAACTAACTTCATTAAAATCATAAATAATGATAATGAAAAGAACAAAAATACAACTATTTGATTGAAATTTACTTTTTTATTTTTAAACACTTTTAAGTAAAAGTGAGAACCTAAATAGTACAGGATAAAAGTATCAAGTTCCATATGATATGGTCGAGCCATTAAAATATAATTTTATCATATTAGACATGTTCTCCTTAAAAAATTTCTTGTAGATACTAAGTACCTATATAGTCAGATCATCTTTGCTAAGATCCTTGAACTAGTAATACATCTTTACCCATGTTTGGATATACTCTCCTCCAATGTAATTTTTCCTGCATTAAAACCTCTTACTAGAATATGGTCTTTCTTGTTGATCCACTTAGTCTACCCTTTATTGGTTTCCAAAAGTAGAAGTCTCTCATCTATCCTATCAGCATCCTCTTATGAGACATTGATCCAGAGAACATCTTGAAACATAACTTCTTCTGATTATAGGATAAGGTTATAGGTTTGGGAAATAAATGGAACCTCCATGGGTGCCTCTTGCATCATCAAATCCTCTATCTCATCACCACACAATTTTTTTTTCTTAACTTCACTGGACTCTATAATTTGGTTATTTATTTGAACAATTGATCTTTCCTTATCAACCTGATCATGATCCATGGGTTTACTATCCACCACCTTATGATTTTTGGTGGATCTAGTTTCAATCGGTTATGGTAAGTGTGAGTATTCCTTGAGGACTTTTTCTTTCTTTCCCTTTAGTACAATGCATCCACCTGCATTCCAAAAAAAATTCCTCCATTTCTTTATCATAGAGAAATGAATACCTATTTCGAGCCCTTCAACACCTCATATATATGAGTGTTGGCTGGAAAGACCATCCTCAAAACCTGTCACATAGTAGTTGTGATCATCCGAGAGGTTCTTCTTTGATGTAGTAGATTTAATATTATCTTTCATAACCTCTCCTTGAAAAAGTACTGAATCATCGACCACGAGGTTCCAAAAATGGTTACTGACATGAATTATCAAGTTAAACCTTCTTGACCAAACCCTACTTAGAACCATTATCCACTCCCTTCTCCCCTCACGGGAAGAACTACTAGAGGCCTATACCTTACCTTCATCCTATGGAACCACCATAACCTTTCACCATTATCAGAAACCCGACCTCTTTACTTATTTTGGAGTTGCATTCAGGGTGTACATAGGCCTAGTAGCGCTCATTATCTTCAAGCCTCATTTGAAACATTCAAACACTTTGTCCACCTTTAGAGCCGGATGCATTCATTGTGTTTATTTTTTAAAGGTGACATCCTTTACTGCTCTTGGAACCACCTGTTCTTCTAAAATCCCCACATATAGCACAATTTTTCCACCTTGCATAACCCCTAAGTTCCATCTTCATTTACAAGTGTCTATGAATTGAACTAGATCCTTTAAAACTACACCATAGGCTATGATCTCTATTACCAGACCTGCATCTGGATTATTCAATCCTCCTCACCTAAACATAGAAGATGTGTTCCCCAATTTCTTGAATGAAGAAAAAAAATTCACCCATGATACTAGGATAACCAGATTCTTGTATCGAAACTCTTCACCAATAGAAATCCACACAAAATCAGGTGGTATTATAGATACATCAATCCCAAAATAGGCTCTAAGAAAAATTTGATGAAAAATAGACTGTGTTTGACTATCCAAGCACAGGTAATGACCCATGAGGTTCCCTAACATTCATATGATCAAGGGGTTTTGAAACAAAAATAGTAGTTCAGGAAATATAACCCAAATAGCCATAGTCGGAGAGTCACGCTTCAAATGAAAATCATACGTCAACCTGAATAAGAGAAATCCATATCCATTAAAGGCATGAGGTGAACTAAACTGTTCCTGATTCAGGTCTTTCTACATTGAAAATAGGATCATGATGTTCAGTCTGTCGAGAAAACACACTACAGATCTATATTGAAATCCCCAAAATATGAATATAAATATTTCAAATGATTCCACTGATGGATGAAGGTTCTTGAAATGAGCAATCAATGTCAATTTTAGAAGATAAAAACTCTTGTTAAACTTTTATAAAAATATAGAGAGCTACAGTAGACCCTTAAATAATTCCGGAACCTTATTGAAAATAAAAACTCACAGAAAGGTAGTAAGAAGATATGGGTGGGAGAAGGGGGAGAAAGAGAGTTTTGGGGCTCCCTCGAAGGAGGACAGAGGACCCTTATCCACTGAGGGGGAGGGGTTGGCACAACAATCGTCACCATCTTGGGAAGAGAGGGGGAGCCCTATGTAGAGTTCCTTGATTTTAAAAAAATTACAACTATTTAACTATGATCACCATGGATCCAAACCAGGGGAGTAAACTGATCAAAACAACTATTTAACCCCACTGGGATCCTTTTTCATAGAACATAAACAAAAAAGTAACTAAAATTGGGGCACTAAAACACCACCATCTCTAAATCTATAGTCAAACATCCGTAAAACATATACTTAAATAGAGAACCTATAAAGAACCAAAAAAACCATAAAGATAGCCAAACCCAAACACACCCTCTGTAGGGAGAAAAGGAAAACACCCATTTTGTACTGGATGAACCCACCTATAGCTTCCATCACCTCATAATCATCTATAATACAAATCCACTATCGCTCTATAGAGATAATATTATTGGAAAACATAACATCTTATGTACAAGGAATGTTTCTCAATGCCACTATGGTCTAGAGAACCAAGCACTAAGACTAAGATATATCACTGAATATTGGATCTATATTGACATTGAATTGGAAACACTACTCAAATATAAGATCCACATAAACTTTGAAACTATAAATGGGCTGATGATGGGGGTCTAAAACCAACAAACAACCCCTAGGATAGTAAACAGGCTATGAAAGAAGAGAATATTGAAATGAATATTCCAATGGAAATGAATGAATAATGAAATAAAATACTTTAAACAATGTAAAATAAAATTTTAGATGAATAAATCATAGAAAACCATTAATTAAAGAAAAATATGTGATACAAGGAAAAGGGGGAGGGGGAGTCACCACCAAATAGAGGCTAGACACTGAGCTTCCCCCTCTGATCCAATACTGAAATGGTAACTAAGAGCTATGATTTATAGAGAAGATATTATAAAAGAGATACTAAGTGAATTATTAGTTCAATTAATGAAATTTTAGTAGAATTTATTATATCATATTTTAGTATTTTGGGATCTTTTCTAGTCTAATTCTTTATCTTCTAATTGTTCATGTTGATGTATGTGTAAAAAAATAATGAAAATATAAATAAATCATGTATTGAATAATAATTAGTACACATTCCATATTCATATCTTTACTATAAAATACATTCACTGGATGTGATTGATTTTAAAGTATTAAGGTTTTGATTTTTTTACATTCAATATTTCTTTATATTGGATAAATAACATGACATCCTTCTCTTTTTTATTGTAAATTATAAAAATATTTTTGTTAGGAAATTAATTATGAGACTATACGTTATGTTATGTTTTAATTCTATTTAATTTTAAAATATATTTTAAAAAAATAAAATAAACTAATATTATATGATATTGAGGTATCAATATGTTGGTACCACTTGTATGTGTGTGACAAAATGTTGGAATAAAATTGAAGATCCCTTTGGGAGATTAAGGAAACCTCATTAAGTGAAAAATAAAGGGAAAGCTAAGTTGATCTCAATTAAGAAATGGTCAAAATGGAATTTAACTAACATTAAAGGATATAGTTAATTCACAATCACAACTCTATGCTATGATTAGGTGTGACACCTCAGATTCACACTCCCATATAGTGCTAAAAATGTATTCTTTACATACTAGATTTAAAACTAAATCATGCTACCCAAATATAAACAAAAACAATTTCAATTTCATTAAAAAATATAGATTCACTTACATACACATGACCATTTTGGTTTAGAGCTTTTGATAATTAGGAAAAACCTATAACTAAAAAAACACATATCTTTCTCACTTAGTTCACATTTTCCCTATTATACCAAATTTCCCTTATTTTACTATAAGTCTAAAAAATCTCCCAAAAAATTCTCCACACATAATATTTTTATATAAATATCATTTATATTACTCTTAATTATAACCTATGGAATTGGAAACATAATAATGGATGTGATCAGATGTTCAACAAGAGTTATTATACAACAGAAGCTATCATGGAATAATCAAGGCTGATAAATATAGAATAGACAAATAATAATAAAATATTCCATAATAACATGTGAAAAAAATATATCAATGGATAACATAAGAATTTAAATAATCACATGGGGGAATAAATAACTGATTAATAAATGTATAATTCTAAACATTTACTCTTACCATCATGGATTCAAACCTAGACATTGTAAATAAATAGGTAAGGAATACAATGAATACCAAAACTAGTTTGTCTCCTGAGACCTTCCTATGTATCAAGGGGACATATAATTCTGATCCCCATTTTTCACTAAATAAGTCCAATGAATTCATTGTATGAATGGAATGAATAAAAAATAAAAAATTATCAATCCTTAGTAATCAAAAATAATTCATATTGAAATGATAAGCATTTAAAAATTATATAATTTCACAATAAATAAATAGAATAAATTTATTTGAAAATACCATTATATTTCTGAGTTCTTTACACCATATAGAGTAATGAATATATGGCTAAGTCAATAATGGAATTGATATATCATATTTCAATGAGTTAGAGGATAAAAATAAAGTCAATAGAGAGATGGAGAGTGATAGAGAATATAACCCTTACGAACACTGTGAGATATGAACTATAAATTCATAAGGGATAAAATAGGACCATCAATTCATCATAATTTAAAGTAATATTTCAAGGGAAACTGTCAAGGGAATGAGATCATTCATAACTATGACATAGCTTATCTAACCCATGGGAAATAAATATTCTTTATAAAAACATCCTTAAGAAGTTATTATAAGAAATATAGATAAAGATTGTGGTTGGTATCATTAAAAAATATACCAGTGAAGCATTATAAATATTAAAGGATATTGAAATAGATAGAAATTATTTTAAGAAAATATGAATTAATTAACACTTTTTAATGTTACCACATCAGAATATATAAAGATTTTTATTATTTTATATCACAAGTTCAATGATTTGTAAACATGTATGTGAAATATCTAAAACATATCCCTCGAGAGTGTCAAAATAGGTGTGTAGGTAGATCCAATAGTTATGAAATGATTTAGGATCATTATAACACTTAACTAACCATTTCTAGGTTTATTAAACTTATGTGTATCTTTTCCTAATCCTGTATCAATTTGTTTGTATCCATACAAGGATTTCATTGCTAACAAACCACATATTTTTTTACTTTACAAACAATATTAGGATATTAACCTATAATTATATTTATTACCAAGGATTAAATTAATGTATTCTTGTCCTAATTCCCAACTAGAACATTGAAATGAAATAAAGTGAAAGATTATGTTTTTTGAGTGGAAGATGAAAATATACATAATTGAAATGAAATCACTTTTTTAATTATTCAAAAATAATAACCTTTATTTTTAAAATTAAATATTCATAGAAAAATTGTATTAGGGATTTATTTATAAATTCATGGAAAATTTAATGGAAATATTAATTATTAATAATGGTTATGATTTGGGGAAGATGCATTCACATAGAAGACATCAATTTTTTTACACTTTTATAAAGAAGGTAAAAAATGGCTTGTACAGATAATATTAAAAACATTACTTTAAAAATTTTGTATAGAAAAAAACTGTAACATACATTTATCTTATGGAATGATTTAATAAAAAAAATATATCATTTTTTTATGTAAAATAAATAATATAGATATGGAGTAAAAATATTCTTGACCAAAAAGGAGAAATAAGGTTATATTTTCTTATAAGTATTCATTTGGTTGATTTGAGTACCAAAGAGGGGGAAATGGAAATAATACTTATAAAATATATAAATAACTATATTAGAAGAAAATATAAGGGATTTAAGATATATATTATATATAATTCCCATAATGGAAATTAAAACCTAAACAATCCTGATAAAATGTGAGATTGTGGAATAAACCCTTACGACTTTAGTCACATTTGAATCAAAATAAATTTAATTTTAGAACATGATATTGTTTTATAAATCCCATTAATTAAATTAATTAATATATAAAAATATATTTATGTTGAATTATGTATAGATAAAAAAATAAATCATGGTGCACAACATGAAACTTGTCTCAAGGAATTCAAATTGAGACAAAGAACCCTTACAGATTTTATAAAGCATGAATCAAAACCTCTTGAAAGAGAGAAATTAAAATGGAACTTTAATTATAATTATTAAATAGTATATCATAATATAAAATTTATAATAGTTATCATATACCCTATATAATGGAAACATGGGAAGAATTCAAAACATGCGTTAAAGAGGAAATTTTACGATGAGAAACCCTTACCTTGAATCTTTTCTAGATCCAACATATTTTAAATTTCTGTATAATAAAATAAAATTCATTAATAATTTATTTCAAAAAATTATTCATTTTTATTTCCTTTTCTATTAATTTATTATATTTATTTATCACATTTTTGTTATTTATTTTTAATAAATATTGATAATAAATTGTTAGAAGTTCTGCCGTTATTTATTTATTTTGGTGTAACGGTTTAGGTAATCAAATTATTTATATGATCTCGTCATATTAAGTATGTTTATACAGGTTTATTGTATTATATATATATTTTCTAGATTTTAATGGTCACTTTATAGAACTTATGGTGATGATTCATATGGGAATTTTAAAAATCTCTTTAAAAATGATTTTGATTTGATAAAAGGAATTGATTTTATTATTAATAATAATATATAAATATATAACCATAATAAAAACTTAATAATGTTATAAATATCCAATTAACATAATAATTTTTCAGTAAATTAATGATAGTGATGTTATTATATTCACATGGGTAGAATATATTTGGATGAGGTAGAATAATAATATAGAAATGAGAAATGTAATTAAAATTTCTCACATAATTTATTGGGAGGGATTATTTAATAAGTTGTTTATGTCTTCAAAGAGTGGTCCTTTGATGAGACCAAAAGTTTTAGGATGTTTCTAAATGTGTTTTTATTGTTGTTTTCATATTTTTACTTTGATAATATACTCAATGAGTGTGAAGAAGTGAGTCATTGAATGGATATTTTTGTAAGTGATATGTGGGGTACTTTTTTAAATATGATTAAGATTAAAATAATATAAATGTATTTATCAGGGTAAAGTAACAAATATTGGAATATTTTTCAATTATAGGATATATTAGTGTCAAAATTAACTAATACAATAAGCCTTATCATTTAGTTTAACCCCATCTTTAACCCTTTTAACATTTATCATGTTAACTAACTTTTACTATGGTAACTTAATTTTTTTAACTAAAAATGAAATGTACCTTATTAAAAAAAATTATTTTATGATAAAAAATATAAAACTAATTTTACAAGATTTAATTTATATAGTTCGTAAAATTTAATTATAATATAACTTCATAAAACGCCACAAAAAACCATTTTTAGAAAAATATCATTTAAGTATAAAATTGAGTTTACCCAAAATTAATGTATATAATTAATCCCCATGGATTTTATTTTATTTTATTAATAAAAAATGGAGAGTTAATTGAATTTAAAACCAATCTAAAACCTAATTTATCAATGTATATAATTAATTAAAAAATATAATAAAAAATAGTTCTTTTATTAAAATAAAACAATACTTTGGTTTTAAAATTCGTAACATCAATTTTTAAAATAAAAATAACAATTTAAATGTTTTATTTCAATACTTAAAGATGTATTTGTTATATATAAAAAATTTCACAAACATTCTAATCATTATTATTTCATGATGATACCATAAAAGTGACAATATTTTTAAAAACTATATTATTCACTATTCACCAAAAAATGAACCATTTCAAACAAATATTAAAAATTCAGCATAAGTTAATTTTGACATGATAAATTAAAACATTAAGTTAATTTTATAAAAATAAAATTATAAAATTCATAATTTTATATTTTAAATGAATAAAATTATAATAAAGAAACTTCTTTTATAGAAAAAGAATATTTAGTTTTAAGTGTTCTTAATATTATTTCATACCATTTAATAATTTGATGTGACTTTATTTTGTTAGATGTAATGTAACGACACGAATCCAGAGCCCCTCAACTGTTTCCCCATGCCCAGTTCACCACATGATCTCAAGAGCATTTCCCCAAACGCCAAAGGAAGTCGACTAGTAGCGAGGGCCTTGGTAAGTTATTGGGGAAACTATGCCCTCATTTGGTAAGGTATACAAGGTACAAGAAATAACAATCAATAGCGGAAGTAGTAAACATCATACTACAACTGAAAATAAACAATAGAAGAAATGTATAATATAATAATGATGCAGCATGGTACATGTATCTAAGGAAAGAAACAAACACAACAACGTGCTGAAATACAACTGAGAACAAAGCACTAAAGTAAACAGCAACTCCAGCAACATCGCAAGCCTAAGCTCGATCCTATGCTCTCCATCTCCAACCAACAATCATGTACCTGAAGTAGAAGGGCCGCAATCCCTATCCACACCTGCAACCATAAAACCTGTTTGGGCCGAAAAGCAGGACCCAAATAGTGTGTGAGACTAATCCCAGTAGGCAATCACCACAAGATATGTACCCTACTATCAATGCAAAATATAGATAAAGTAAAGGAAATAAATACAGTAGAGAAATAGGAGTACTCTAAATTAAACGATCCTACCAATCTCTATTCACATTTATTTATTAATTTAATACAATCATTTAATTATTAACCAAGGAATCTATAAAACATCTCTATATTCTCAAGGAAAGTAAGTAACACAACATGAATCTTAGCAGACTACCTAAACAGCAAGTAGTACAAAACCCAAGCTTGTTCTTTGGCTTGGTGCAATCGTCACAACCAACCAAAAATATTCATGGTGACTCTCTGGGTGGATCAAAATAGTAGACCCCTCGAGTCAAGTAAACATACAAAGGCAGAGACACTATGGGAAGCTCTCACCATCAATTCCCATGTGGTCTTGCAACGATAGTTATAGACTCTCTGAGGAAGCACTTATGTCTAATTCCTCCTATAGTCTCGATACGTAATTAGGGAAACTCTAAGTAAGAACAAAGTCTCATTCCCATAGGTCCTGAAAATGATACTAATTTATAACAGACTCTCTAGGGAAGCCCTTAATCATAAATTCCATCTTTAGTCTACCACACCAGGTTTCCATAGCCCTGAGTAGTGTAGTCATGCGTAATCGACTTCTAGAAGCCCAAAGTAAGATCAAAAAACTACTTTCATAATAGCTACATTGAATAAAAATCATATAAACAGTAGGAAATACATGCAATCAATTATATCAAGGTAGGAAAACAATGCAACAAGGTATGCCTAACAGGCAACCTAAGACAAACGATGATAAACAGGAAAAACAGGGGGAACACCCATGGGGTGATCCTCAAAAATGCTAACAAGAAATTATAAATCATCTAATAACCTCAAGCATACATGCAATCTAAGGAAGATAACAATACAGGATCAAAAACCTAACCCGAGATACCCGATACATGGGTATCCGACACTTTTGCACAAAAAACTCAAAGAAATTAAACTTAGGGCAACAAACCACCTACCTCGATCCTAGGAGATCGATATACTTGAACCTCGGCCCGTGAATTGGCCTAAAATGGAGTATATCTTCAAAAACTTCTAAAACGTTCAACCTCAGATAACTCTCACAAGAGAAGGAATCAGGAAACGTGGCCAAGGAAGAAGTAAGACCTCACTGGTGCGATTCTATTGCAACTGACAGCATTCGATTCAGATAGCAGGTGATGGATCAGTGGCTTGGAGAAGATTCGGCCTCCTTAGATGCTCTGGACGTAATTAGGCGGAGAAGAAGAAGAAAATAGGTTTAAGACACGTCCCCTGTCTGATTAATGAAATAAAAAGAAAAGTACATGGTGTGTACTCGCCCTTTCCATACACCACATTAAGCGGCCTCCACACCACCGCTACACACCATGTGTGTCTCTCGGACAGGGCCAGCATATGGCCTCACACGAGAGAAAATTACATGGCGTGTACTCATAAAGCACATGGTGTGTATTTAGAAAATATCCAGATTTTATTATTTTTCTCAAAAATGACGAGAAATGAAAAAACATACCTGAAATGAAGATCCAGGTTCTTAAAAACTTCCCCCCATTAAAGAAATTTGTCCCCGAATTTCCCTAACTTGGTGGCGAAGAAGAAACCTCAAACAAATTTGGCCACTGTGATCGCATATCGGCATACCTCTCCCAAGTCTCTTCTTGTACACGGTCGTGCTTCCATAGCACCCTTACTAGAGGAACAGACCGGCCACAAAGTATCTTTGCACTACGATCAATAATCCTGATAGGATGCTCCTCAAATGATGCATCATGATCCATCTCAACTTACTCGGGTTGAAAAACATGAGGCGGGTCTTAGAAATAGCGGCGAAGCTGAGAAACAAGTAAGACTTCATGCATAGACTAGTACCTCTGATGTAACTATAACCTATTAGCAACCATCCCGACTCTCTCCAGGACCTCAAATGACCCAACGTATGTCGGTGAAAGCTTACCCTGTCTTTTGATCCTCTTATGTCCCAACCTTGAGGTAACACTTAGGAAAACCTAATCCCTGACCTTAAACTCCAAAGGTCATCTCCGCTAATCAGCATAAGATTTCTACTGAGACTGTGCAGTATCCATCCTCTTCTGAATCAACTCTACCTATACTGTGGTCTCCTTAACAAGACGTGGTCCTAGCATAGCTGCCTCTCCTGCCTCCAGCCAACACAAGGGCGATCAGCACGATCTACCATATAAAGCCTTGTAAGGTGCCATATTAATAGTTTCTTGAAAACTATTATTATAGGAAAATTACACTAGAGGTATATGTCTCTCCCAAGAACCTCCAAAATCAAGGACACACGCTTGTAGCATGTCCTCCATCACTTGAATCGTGCACTCTGACTGGCCATCTATCTGGGGATGGTAAGATGTTGTAGAAACCCGAAGCTTGACGTACATGGAAATTACATTACATTCGCGGAATACTTAGTACATAATAAAAACACACACACAAGGACCATAATAGTTTATTGTCTTTGGAAACTCGGAACATAATCTTCTAATCGTGGTGAAAGATCTTCAACATCTCCCATAAAGATATTCCTTTTTTTTAAACCTAAAACCTTTCTTTATATCCTGGGGAAAAGAAAACAGAAAAGGGTGAGCTCAAATTCTCAGTAAGGTTAAACAAAAGAAATATCAATCACATCATATACATAAGCACATAACTCATGGAAATCTTAACCTGCAAAAGAGATCATAATTTCATAACATGGGATAAATCATAGTAGTGAAATGTAATCCCAATAATCATAACTTAAAACATGAAACTTTGTGTCATAAATACATAATCATAGAGAATCATTTCTTATTAGTCAAGACTCATTGCCAAGACTATCTTAGTGGACAAAGTCCATTTCTGAACCGAGTTCACTCCTCATTTCAGTCCTGTTTCACTGAACCGGTATAACCTACCGTTCCAGCCATGTCTATCTCATGAGATATAAAATCTTTACCCAATGCATTGGAGGGAGATATAGGTCCCACCCATCTCATAATGATACCATTCTTATGTGTTCCACAAAATCAAAAACCATACATCATAGGATAACCCATGTAATAAAAATGGGAATCTTAAACATCGTGACATCATAAAACAATTCATATAAGATAAAGGAATTAATAAAAATATAATTCCATCATAACATAATAAAATCAATGTAATAATAGGGATAAAAACAGAACCCTTGATTATCTTAGATGGAAAATAATTTTGATAAAACACTTGAACTCCATTCTTGAGGAAAATATCCTTTCTACTTAAAAAAAAATTTTCCTTTCTTAACATGTCTTACAATTTTAAACTAAAAGAAGTTTATTAAAAATAAAATTGAAAACTTGTAAAGGAATCTTCTTGGAAATAATGTTTTAAAAATCCATTCATTCCGTATAAGTTAAAAAAAACATTCTTCTCGTACTTTTGTCGGAAAAGTCAAAAAAGTACCTTGTACGAAAAATGACAAAAGATTCCATTCATGTCTTTTACTAAAAACTCACCGAAGGGTAAAATAGGATTTAAAAAATTTTAGGTGAATTGAAATAATATTACATATTGAGGAAACATGGATGTGGATGATAAAATACACCCCAGTAAATACTAAAGTATAAACAATCTTGGATAAAAATGAGATTGTGATATTTCCCTTACCTTAGGTCCGATATGCTTCGTAAGTGTCCGAACCTCCTGTATAATGATTTAAATAATGTTATTTAATTATTACATAATCATATTAATTGTTATGATATCATATATGGTTCACTTATGACTTTATATTACCCGTTCTTTTGTAAATTCCATGTTAAAGAAGCGTTTTGGGTAAAATCGTTTCATTTATCATAGGTGTTTGGACTTGTTGTTCTTGACATTATTATTACTTATATCATGATTTACTTACTTCCAGAATATAAAATATTATTTATATATCATATATATTCAGTATATATATATATATAATAGATAGATAAATGAAATGAAACACACCGTTCATGGAGACGGTAGTCCGTACGTATGCATGAACGCTGTTTTCCTTTCCTTATTGTCTTGAATGGAAGTAAGTAGGTGACATATATATACATAAATCCATTAGATTTACCATGTCTTATATTTCATTATTATTCATTATATATACTTTATAATCATTCTGGAATGGTTAACATTGATAATGAATCTCATCGCATCGTGGAGACGGTAGTCCGTACGTACGCACGAGCGATGATATCGTTCTCATGATCGTGAACTTGTGTTGAAGTGTATTTATACTATTTCAGTATCAATATAAATTTATAAAAATCATATATAGTTACTCATTACACCATTATACCCATCCAATTAAGGTGGTGGAGGAAAATAGATTACACCACGGCGTGGAGACGGTATTCCGTACGTACGCACGCGCGGTGATTTCCTTTTTTCGTAGGATGGATAGAAGGTTAATTAGAGTTGTTTCATATTTATAATAACATATAAGTATACAATAAATACTGATGTTATTACTTTATCATGAAAAAACTAAAGAAGAAGAAGTTGAAGAAGAAAGAAATTGAAAAAGATCGGTAATGGATATTACCTCTTTTTGACGCGCCTTCACTTAACCTCCACTTAAAGAACCAAGGATGGTCTTTGAAGAAGACCAGGACCTATATGATGATACTAGGGAAGTGGAGAAGAGATTTTGTCAGGGGTTGGCCGAGCTTGAATGCTCAAATTGGTGTGAGGAGGAGAGAGAGGAGGAGCCCTTTTATAAGGGAGGAGAGGGGCACCTTAGGAAAATCTCAAAATAGTATTTTATATTAAGGTCAAATTCGGTTTATAATGGTTCCAAAGGGTCTTATTTAGAAGCTAAAGTGGGTATGGGTCGAACGCCTCTCATCCAATAGGATTTAGACAAGTTTAGGTTATTATTTTAACCTCATCAATTAGATTTAACTCTAAGTTAAATAATTTAACTTTTACCGTGTCTTTTTGTTTTCTTACACTATATGGTAAATAAACTTACCATAACTAGCCAAAATAACCCCAAGTTGTTTATTATTAATATATCTATCCTTATATAAGTCATTTGGCCGAACCTTATATTTTTAGGTATTAAATAACAATTAATAATATAATATTTGTTTTAAAAACTAATTTATGTCAATTTTGACACTATTTGGTACATGATTTTTATGAAATTTATAACAGAATGATAAGTTCAAACCAAGTTACTTATATCAACAATAACATGTCATATTAACCTAGAAAATTAATGTAAGTCATAAAAAGTCTGAAATTACATTTATTTGGGAATCTATAACATCAATTATGTCAATATTTCATTAATAAGACAATAACTGCATCATCTTTGTGTCATAATAAATGATAATTATTTAATCCCTAAAAATTCTAAATAAATTCTTATGATGTAGATAATGTTATTATATTTCTGTAGACTATTCATTTTTGAAGTTTCATTAAGTTTATCACTAAATTAAAATTATTATACTTATAAGATTTAAGAAAGTGACATGTTGTCACATTCTTTGGTTTTAAAAATAATTAAATTATTTTCATGGAAAAAAGTCCATAAAATGAATCTAATCTGACCATTAGGTTATATGGGTCTACTTTTAGCCATCCAATAGGATTTTTCCAAGTGTTAGGGTAATTTTATAATCTTATATTTACCCTTAATTACCCGATTTACCTTTAACTATAGTAAATAAAATGTACCGTAGTTACTATTCACAATGCCCAAAAATAAAAAGTAAATTATTAACATAATTTAGACTCACTGATTCCAAATATGGAATCCATTTTTCCAAATTCAATACAAAAAAGATGCAGAAATTAAATTAAAATTAATCCCGTTGTAGAAAGAAAACGGGTTTTTCTTTAAAACATTGCAAAAGATTGAATTGATTTAACCTACGAATTCAAGGTAAAATCAATACTAATGACATACATTATATTAAATGGTAAAAATATATTCCATTTATACTTTAAAACCATTCAATATTATAATTTAACCACATAATATATTACGATGAAAAAAGTTGTTTTTAATTAAAATATAGCGTGTTTTTACTATTCATTAAAATATGAAAGTTATCGGAAAAATATCAAAACTTTATCTAATGTAAATTTTTATATCCTGATTCAAAAGAAGAATTTTATTTTGTCAAATTGAACTTATAAACATGTCAAAAACTAGATTTAAAGTGGGTGCGCCATCAAAAGGCGGCAAAACTGCATTTTTTGAAAAATACTTATTTTACCCGAAAATTTTATTTTGTTCTTATACCATGTTTTAGAAAATGTGTAAGATGAATAAAAACGTTATAAGATTCAAAATTTAGTTAATACTATTCATAACGACTAGTTCATAATAATATTATTATAATATATCATTGTTTAGTAAAACCCGATATTGCGTACAACACACGCTATCGAGGAAGGTCGCGATTGCGTGTAATGCAAGCCAAGTCAGGGTTGCGTGCTGTGCAAGAATCCTTCATTGTTTCGTATAACATAATCTAACCATATTTCATTTATACATTGAATATATATATATATATATATATATATATACTCAATGTTGCGTAGAATAACTATTATCAAAATTGTGTGTAACACGATCCAAGAATAGTGTTGCGTATACTGCAAGCTAATACGGTGTTGCGTATAGCACAAGATAATCTTGGTGTGTTGTAAAATAGAAGATATGAATGAAATTAAAAAGAATGTATCTTATAAAATCTTGGGTTGTTACATTCTACCCCCCTTAAAATGAATTTCGCCCTCAAAATTCGTCGGGGTTATAAATCGTTTACTATTCATAAAAACCCACATTGTAAAAAGAAATACCTAAACTGAACTTTAAAAACTAAAGTATGAAATATAACCGTTACCCAAATGAACTCATCACTGGGATTCTATATAGGAGAAAATATGGACATGGAAGAGAAATATAACCGTTATGTTCTGATGGAGAGTGGTAGAGAACATGGCCATGAAAAAGCCAACAATCACAAATCTATTGATTTGTGATGATCTAAGGTACCATATGATTCATCGGATATAAGGGAACTTGGACAACATTTTTGGTTTTCAAGATCATTTCCCTAAAGTTGATGAAATTGGAATTAGAAGAAAATTTTCGTGATTTTGGTATAGTCTCACCATTTGTCGTTATTTGGACAATTTCCACTTCATCTCTTAAAGAAATGAAGTTGAATTTGTCATTCGTGATGTGTTAGCAGATCATGTGATAGAATGATGGGTCATTCCATCTGTCTCAAACAAAAGGTTAGAAAAGTTATCAAAAAATACATAAGTCCATCTATAGTGAGATTAATCATATATGGTTCCTAAAATGGACTTATACTTCATATATCATACTGCTTAATATAATAAAACTAGTTTCTACTAAACAGGGACTTCCTGTAGGCCAGTGGTAGGCGATAAAGGCCAGTCGCACTTCGGTTGTGGGTTCGATTCCCACAGCCTTGTCCGACGCGATGGGCTGTCGCCCGTCCTGTAGGTTGTCCTTTTTCTAAAGCTATATTAGTATAACATCCCATCAACAATATCAAAAAAAGTTTTATCCTTAAACAATACTAACTTATGTCCAACGTAATACATTCCAATCTTTAGGCTTTTCTAAAATACTTCGGTCCAAGCTCATAGTATAAAGAAAATGATCACGTGAATGCCATCATTTATCCCCCATATATCATAAGATATATCTTTTTGGTCAAATTACAAATATGTGAATACCTTAATCATGTATTCTCTTGAAAAAAAAATGAATACCCATTGAACCATAGTAAAAACATGAATGCAGTTAAAAGTTAACACTTTCCACAAACCAAAATCCTCAAAATTCTATATACTCAAACCATGATATCACTTAGTCCTTATATCAATCATGAGCTCATGAATACAATCAAACATCTCATTATCTTCTTATCCCTTCATTATGCGCATATCATCTGTTTACCAAAAATGTCTCAATCACTTTTTATGGTTACCGGTACCATAAAATTATTGAAAATCACAATAGACCAAAACATAAATATTCTAATATTCCACGATACTATATACAACATTATTTTGGAATCCCATTACATAAAAACTTAATCATTCCACCACATCGTTGTCATATTCAACATCACCAATAGTGATCTCATGTGACTTCCCTTTGTCCTTTTCCTTAAGAGGTTGCTCATGTCGATCATCACTAACCCTTGGATTAGGGCATTTATTAGCATAATGCCCCATTTCCTTGCACTTGAAGCATTGAAGTGTTGGTGGTGCGTTCTCTGCAGTCTTTGCTTTATTCACATCATTAGAAACCCTTTTTCCATTACTTTGACACTCAGATGCTCGATGACCTTCTTTTCCACACTTAAAACATTTTCTAGTCCCTTTAAGACAATCACCACCATGCTTTTTTCCACACTTTGTGCATAAGGAAACATTCATCTTCTTTTCACCATTATTCTGAGATTTCTCCTTGAACTCCATATTTCGTTTCTTGTCAAAACCATGAGATGGATATGTAACACCAACTTCCATTTCTACCTTGATAGCACAACGCACAATTTCTTCATAGCTACTGAAGTCTCTTATAGATAATGCCCTTCGAAGACTTGGTTTTAAGCCACTGAAAAATCGATCAACTTTACTTTCAGGTTGGATGATAATGCCAGATGCATACCTTGCAAGTCTTGTAAAATTCGCTTCGTATATACCAACAAATTCATCATCCTTCTGCTTCAGCTCAAGAAACTCCTTTTCCATCTTTGTTCAAATAATACAAGGGAAGTACTTACTGAAAAACAAGTTATTGAACTCGTCCCATTCTATGGACTCAATTTCATCTCTTGGCCTCATATTCTTGATAATATTCTACCATTGATCAGCTTCACCTTCCAAACGATATACTGCTAAGATGAATTTATCATGTTCAGAATATTGAAGAACTGAAAATATCTTTTCAGTGGTACTGATCCATTGTTCAGAAACAAGTGGATCGGAAGACCCACTGAAAGAAGGTGGACGTTGCCTCATGAAGGACTCAATAGAATATTGTTCCCTTCTATGCTCATTTGGAAGTCCAGAATGATTCATAGCTTGTGTAAGTATAGCAATAAGATTTTTCACTCCATCTCCCATAACACTTGTTTGTTCAGGAGGACAATCATTGCATTTTCCATTATAGTGATCAATACGGTTTCTTCGGGTTCTAGCCATCGTCTAAAACCCAAAAAGAGTAGTGTGAGAGGCAAAAATAATGCTAGGGAAAACAATATAGTAAAGGGGTAGTACCCTTAATATCTAAAATCTTAGGTTAAATTCTAAGATCGTTACCGTAGTTCTAGGACTACATCCTATACGTATACTTATCCTTAGGGACATCCCTAGATATACCTTAGAAATATCTCTAGGTATCTCACTAACGTTCTCACATCCTAGTTTCCAAAGGTTGACTAAACCTCCCTCTGATACCAACTGTAGAGACCCGAAGCTTGACGTACATGGAAATTACATTACTTTTGCGGAATACTTAGTACATAACAAAAACACACACACAAGGACCGTAATAGTTTAGTGTCTTTGGAAACTCGGAACATAATCTTCTAATCGTGGTGAAAGATCTTCAACATCTCTATAAGGACCCAGCCTTAAACCTTATTTAATCTTGAGTTATTACAAGATTACACATTGTTGATCTTTTCAGGTTTAGAGTTTTAGAGAATTAGATCATGAAACTTGCATTACATTCCACATTTAAACAAAGTGGTTACATAAAATACAGTATTCATTCTTCCCATCAACGGAAACATATTTAAAATAAAACATGGATTCTTTCTTGACACATCCTTGAAACTATCATCACATCATGTACCCTTCCCTTGACCTATGAAAAACATTTCAAAAACTTGGGATGAGCATAAAAAGCTCAGTAAGGGATATAAAAATATGGAAAGGAAACATGAGTACATGTATACATAAGAATGAAGTCATACTTTACCCATAAAACATAAGCACTTTAACATACCTCATAAAATCATGAATAAATCATAGAAATAATAATACATAAAAGGTAACTTGAGGAATTCATAACATTCTTACGTAGGGAGTAACCCTCTTGGTTACGTTTTGGAATACCCATCACAGTATATTCCATAAATCTATTCAGAGAAACCTCAACGTTTTACTCCTTCGCGTTACCCAATGCATTGGAGAGCTATATCGGGCTCACCCGCCCTTAGTTTATCACGGAACCACCCGTTTTCATAACAATGCCCAAGAACCATAACATAAACGTATCACATAAAACATGCATAAAAGAAAAATAACATTTCCAAATTTCAATTACAATATAACATTTTAGTATATTGAAATAATTAATCTGTTCAAAAAGAAACCATTTCCAAAACCATTTAAAACATTTAATAAGGAGATTTTTGAATCAAAGTGTCCCATACCACCTTGAAGATTTTAACATTTTAAACCATTAATATCGATATAAATAAATCCTTAAAACCATTTTGAAAACGTGGATACTAATAAGAACAAATCATTAAAACATTTAAAGCGATATTTTGGTTAAAGGGTTTTTACAAAAATTAGAGACACTTGAATACAATAATTGAGGAATAACATTTAGTCAGAACTTTATAATATCATGAGAATAAATGGATTCATGATATAATATTCCAAAGGACAGTATATACACCATATAAGAGTGAATTGGTGCATAACAACAATGAAGTCTCAATAGAGATGTAAAATGTGATGAAATCCCTTATAAAGAAGGTATCCTTAAATTAAGGATAAATCAATCTCAAAATTATGTGTGACAAATATAAATACACCCAATATAATTGGATATTAAGTGTAAAACAATAAAAGTTCATTCAAACATATTCAAAGGATGACATATTCAATAACTACATGTTGAACCCAAAGAAATCGAAATTGGGTTAAAAAGTTCCCTTAGTAAAATTCGACAGCCTAACGGCGTCACTTCAAAAATTCAGAAAATGAGTTGATGAGAGATAAAAAGGGAATCTCATCACTTGGACATAAAAATTACATCAATCAGGATATAGAAGAACATATCCCAACATAATACTATGTGAATTAAAAGACATAACAAACGAAGTCTTTTAAAATGAGGAGGGTGAAAGGTTCCCTTACCGACTTGGGTAACTTTTGAAAAGTACACCCCATTGAAGAAGTGTCATACAATGAATATGTAAATACCCATAAATGAAATTATATTAAAAAAGGATTGTAATAATGGGAAGTACATAAACCACTCAAAGGAAATTTTGGCAAATGTAGCATAAATCTCACGGGAATAAAAGTGAGATGAAAAATCTCCTACGAAAACTCGGCAGCCTAACAGCGCCACATAAAACTTCCAAAATGGATTGATGAGAGGAAATAGGGTCTCTAATCATATCAACATAAAGTTTAAAGAAATAGGAATACAAAAGAACATCCCCCAACATAAAAAAAATGAGCTTAAAAGAAGTGACATAAAGGAGAGTACTTAAAAAGAAAGAGAGAGGTTAGATCTCTTACGAAAACTCGGCAGCCTAATGACGCCACTCAAAACCTCCAAAATGGATTGATGAGAGGAAATATGGTCTCTCATCATATGAACATAATAAGTACAGTAGGAGTTATATAAAATAACATCCCAATCATAAGAAATATGAGCTTAAAAGGAATGACATAAAAGAGTGTACTTAAAAAGAAAGAGAGGTGTAGGATCCCTTACCTCAAGTCCAACTTGTCTTGTTCGTTTCTTTATATTCCTGAATAATAAACTTTGGTCAATTAATAATTGTCTAAGTAACTGCTTTAGATATTATTATTCAGTTCATATCAAATATTATAATGTTATAATAATTGTTTAATAATGTTAGTTCATATCAGACGTTTTTGCTGATGTTTGGTACATGAGTCAAAAATGAACTTGTTTGAAAAAAGATTGCCCATGTAGTTATAAGTAAATAATTTCAAGAATAGTATTAATGATTAAAATATCATATATATCCATTAAATATTCATTTTATACTATTCCATATCATTTGGAGATAAAAAAACGAAAAGCACCGTTTATGGAGACGGTAGGCCGTATGTACGCATGAACGCTACTTTCATTTTTTTGTCATATTAATTGAATTAAAACAAAATGATATATATATATATATGTTATAATTCCAGAATGATATCCATAATTTATATGTAATATATTACATATATATCCATTATATATATGTACTTATAATATTACATAACATTTTGAGATAAGAAATGAAATGTACCGTTCATGGAGACGGTAAGTCGTACGTACGCATGAATGCTACTTCCATTTATATTTCATATTTAATGGAATTAAAACATAATGATACATAATAGTATTTTAATTCCAGAATGGTATCATATATAATATCATTAAATATATCCTTTATACGTACCACATATGGTATTAACGAATCAAATCACTTTGAGGGGGCGGTAGTCCGCACTTCCTTAAATGAAGATATCACGTTTACCCATAATGGAAACCATAAAGTTATGCCCAAAATGAAAAATAAATAAGCTTAAGTAAAACATAAACATATTATATATCATATATAAATATAGTGTCATATTAATGGCCACCTTTGATGGTGTTAAAAGAATGTTAAACAATCATCGTTTCGGGAGGCAGAAATTCGCCATCCACGGAAACAGTATGTTCTTTAACCATTAGATGTAGGTGTGTGTAAGTGTATCTTGTATCCTTCTTATAAAAACATACTATTATATTTAGGATAATGGATTTTTTACAAAATAAAATAATAAAAAGATTTTAGGGGGTTGGAGAAGCAAAATAAAACAAAAGGACTCAAAAGAAGACATTACCTTAAAATCGAATAACTTCCTTTGGTTTGAGCTCAAAGGCTTCCTTGGGAAGACTTATTCCCAAAGTGAGGCTTCAAGGAGTAAGAGAGGGAAGTGGAGAGACAAAATGGGCAGAGGTTGGCCGAGACAAAGGCTTTGGGAGTGTGGGTAAGGTGGTAGAGGTGGGGGCCTTTTATAAGAGGAGAGGAGGGGCACTCTTGTAATGTTACAAAATTTTACTTTATTTTCAAAAGAGTTTCGGATTTTAAAGGTACCAAATTTATGTATTTCTAGGATAAGGTGATAAGGGTTATAAATCCACTCATCCAATAGGTTTTTGACATGTGTAGGTCTTAGATATTACATTATCTTTCCATTTTATTTAAATCGTTAAATAATGAGGTCATCACTGCATCATCACGATGTCATAAGTAATTTAATTTATTTAATGTCTAAAAATTATAAAAAAAATACTATGATGTAGGAAATCTTTTTATATTTCCAATGAATATTTATAGTCAAAATTATGACTTGTATAACCTCATGTAAAAATTGTTTTAGTAAAACACTTCATGTTTGTGTCATTTTTACTTTAACATTAAATAAAAAGATATTTATGTCATTTCCCAACCAAAGTGGCTCCATGGGGTCCCCAAGTTGACCCATGGATTTTCTTGGTCGGCCATGACACATCCAATGAGGGTAGGACATGTTTCTAGGTCATTTAATTTTATTAAAATATTATTCTTACCATAAACTACACTAATTACCTCTAATCGCGATTAAAAACTTAATAAGTTACTATTCACCAAAAAATTATTTTTATCCCATTGAACCACATTTTACTTCTTAATGACAACCATTTATGTCGGATTTTTGAAATTCAAAACACAAAGATGGAAAAATTTCATTTAAACGGAAAAATCAGTTTTTATAAGTACCACTTAGTGGTTTCACTATTCATCAAAAATTGAAGTTTTTCAGAAAATTCCCAAAAATTCACCCTAAGCTATATTTGATATTCCGAATTCAAAAATTAATTCTATTTTACAAAATTCAGAACATATAAGTCACATTAATTAATTTAATAATTAATTCCCGCTGTCAGAGCAAATAACGTGTTTTTATGAAACAATAAGTATCAAAAGATTGACACTAGTTTAAGTCTGATTTCAAAGTAAAATTAATTCCAACAACCACTATTGGATTTAATAGTAAAAATATATTCTAATTTCACTTTACAACCAATTCAAAGGATAATATAATCATATAAATAAATTATATTAAAAAGAGATTTTGAATTAAAGTACAACATTTTACACTATTCATTAAAAAAAAGAACTTTATCGAAAAGATACCAAAAATTTACACAAAGTAAATTTTGATGTCCCAATTCTTAAGAAGAGTTTTATTTGGTCCAATAGAATGTATAAGAGTGAACAAAACTATATTTAATGACGGTTCTCCATCAAAAGGCGATAAGTGAACCTTTAGTGAAAACAAGGGCTTATACGCCTAAAATTGAATTCTTTCCGTATTTTAAGCCTTTATCTTTTATTGGATAAATGTAAAAACATTTAAAAACATATATAATCATATTTTAGTTATTTCTATCCATTATTTCCAATAAAACGGCTACATGTTAACTACCATTTAAAATAATATTATTTTATTATTAGAGTGCAACGTAAGATTCCCAAGAAACTCGTTGTTGCGTGTTGGGTACGCCATCGAGCATAGCTTCCCCTTTAAAGTCATATTAATATTTTATTCACAAATATGGATAAATATGAAAATGTAATATTCTTTATTTACCCGGGGTGTTACATCCTTCCCCCCTTTTGGGAATTGCGTCCTTGCAATTTTTAAAATTGAGCTTGGAAACATCCTTGAAAGTCCCACATAGGAACAAGAGTCGGTAAAACAATCACTTTAAAATAAAGGAAGATAAGTACAGAGGTCACCCGAGTTAACCCATACTAGGATTCCATGTAGAAAAAAATGGACATGGAAGAAAAAGAAAAGGGTCATGTTCTTGAGGGAGAGTGATAGTAAACATGTCTATGAGAAAGTTAACCATGAGAAAATCACAAACTTATGATGTGTTAAACGGTATTCGATTCCCCAGTAGGAAAAGTTAATAGCCAACATTTTTGTTTTAAGTTACTTTTTATTGAGGAATTTATTCATAAGGAAACATAATCACTTATCATGTTGACTTTCAACCTTTACTATATTCCTTAATCAAACTCATATTTTTTTCCAAAAGTCGAGTATTTAGGGAGACTTGTTCGCATTAAGAGTACTATAATCAACTTCTAGAGAGTCACCTAATCCACAAAAGAGAACTATATACTTCCCATGTCTTTATACTTTAACCAAAACCAAAACCAAAAAGGTTAGTATAAGATCAGATAATCCAGAAAAGGATAACCCTTTATAAAAAGAAAATCTATTCTTAATCTCCAAATTTTTTCCAACAAAACCCAAAGTTCAACAAGGACCATTCTATAATCAATTTGTCCATAAAATTCTTCAAAGTAAACCAAAATAATATTGAAACCCAAATATTTGAAGGATTTAGTCACATAGTCTTCCAAATTAAATCGTAACATTTATCTCCAAACAACATCAGTTGCTCCTAAAGTATCGTATTGAAAAGTAATTAACCTAATCACATATCCTCCATGATAGGTTAATAATTTTCATAAATACCCCAAAATAAACTTACTCTTAATTCATAAAATCATATAACTAAAAATAATTAGTCAAACTAACCAAGGACTTCACGTAGTCCAATTGTAGGTGATAAATACCAGTCGCACTTTGGTTGTGGGTTCGATTCCCGCAGCTTTGTCCGACGCGACAGGTAGTCACACGGTCTGCGTGTTGTCCTTTTTCCAAAACTATATAATTCTCAAATCATTCCCCAAAAAGGGATAAAATCATCAAAAATAACCATAACATAATTTAACCTCAAGTTTATCTCATGCCTTTCATTTTCCATCATAACATATAATAACCCATAATTACCTCAAAAGTAAGGATCATATATACTCTAATGGTTACTTTTATAATTATTACCTGAACTTCCACATCGATTGGTCATCTCGTATATGATGCATTATAGATCATACCAGGGTTCAAGTGGTTGATCATGACTCCTTGCTAGTTGGTTTAGAGCAACCACGAGTTTCCTCATTGAATCCCCCATTTCATCCAGTATCTTAATCAGAGAACCACCACAGTTTCCTTCAAACCTATTGTCACATTGGTGCCTGCTAGATCCATCCATTTACTAAAACCAAAAAGGTCAGTGTGATTATATCAACAAAACCATCATTTACTAATGAGGAAGATAAACACCAATATATACTTACTCATTCACTTTATCTAAAACTAAGACTCTTTCTGAAATACTATCCATTATGGAACTGTCTCTTATGCTTAGAGAATACCATAACCTCTAAAGTTATCTAAACCGACCTCTGATACCAACTATAAGGACCCAGCCTTAAAACTTATTTAATCTTGAGTTATTACAAGATTACAAATTGAGGATCTTTTCAGGTTTAGAGTTTTAGAGAATTAGATCATGAAACTTGCATTACATTCCACATTTAAACAAAGTGGTTACATAAAAGACAGTATTCATTCTTCCCATCAACGGAAACATATTTAAAATAAAACATGGATTCTTTCTTGACACATACTTGACACTATCATCACATCATGTACCCTTCCCTTGACCTGTGAAAAACATTTCAAAAACTTGGGATGAGCATAAAAATCTCAGTAAGGGATATAAAAATATGGAAAGGAAACATGAGTACATGTATACATAAGAATGAAATCATACTTTACCCATAAAACATAAGCACTTTAACATACCTCATAAAATCATGAATAAATCATAGAAATCATAAGACATAAAAGGTAACTTGAGGCATTCATAACATTCTTACGTAGGGAGTAACCCTCTTGGTTACGTTTTGGAATACCCATCATAGTATATTACCTAAATCTCTTCGGAGAAACCTCAACGTTTCACTCCTTCGCATTACCCAATGCATTGGAGAGCTATATCGGGCTCACTCGCCCTTAGTTTATCACAGAACCACCCGTTTTCATAACAATTCCCAAGAACCATAACATAAACGTATCACATAAAACATGCATAAAGGAAACATAACATTTCCACATTTCAATCACAATATAACATTTTAGTATATTGAAATAATGAATCTGTTCAAAAAGAAACCATTTCCAAAACCATTTAAAACATTTAATAAGGAGATTTTTGAATCAAAGTGTCTCATACCACCTTGAATCTTTTAACATTTTAAACCATTAATATCCATATAAATAAATCCTTAAAACCATTTTGGAAACGTGGATATTAATAATAACAAATCATTAAAACATTTAAAGCGATATTTTGGTTAAAGGGTTTTTACCAAAATTAGAGACACTTGAATACAATAATTGAGGAATAACATTTAATCCGAACTTTATAATATCATGAGAATAAATGGATTCATGATATAATATTCCAAAGGACAGTATATACACCATATAAGAGTGAATTTGTTCATAACAACAATGAAGTCTCAATAGAGATGTAAAATGTGATGCAATCCCTTATAAAGAAGGTTTCCTTAAATTAAGGATAAATCAATTTCAAAATTATGTGTGACAAATATAAATACACCAAATATAATTGGATATTAAGTGTAAAACAATAAAAGGTCATTAAAACATATTCAAAGGATGACATATTCAATAACTACATGTTGAACCCAAAGAAATCCAAATTGGGTTAAAAAGTTTCTTTGGTAAAATTTGACAGCCTAACGGCGTCACTTAAAAAATTCAGAAAATGAGTTGACGAGAGATAAAAAGGGAATATCATCACTTGGACATAAAATTTACATCAATCAGGATATAGAAGAACATATCCCAACATAATAGTATGTGAATTAAAAGACATAACAAACGAAGTCTTTTAAAACAAGGAGGGTGAAAGGTTCCCTTACCGACTTGGGTAACTTTCGAAAAGTACACCCCATTGAAGAAGTGCCATACAATGAATATGTAAATACCCATAAATGGAATTATATTACAAAAGGATTGTAATAATGGGCAGTACATAAACCACTCAAAGGAAATTGTGGAAAATGTAGCATAAATCTCACGGGAATAAAAGAGAGATGAAAAATCTCTTACGAAAACTCGGCAGCCTAACAGTGCCAGATAAAACTTCCAAAATGGATTGATGAGAGGAAATAGGGTCTATCATCATATAAACATAAAGTTTACAGAAAGAGGAATACAAAAGAACAACCCCCAACATAACAAAAATGAGCTTAAAAGAAGTGACATAAAGGAGAGTACTTAAAAAGAAAGAGAGAGGTTAGATCTCTTACGAAAACTCGGCAGTCTAACGACGCCACTCAAAACTTCCAAAATGGATTGATGAGAGGAAATAGGGTCTCTCATAATATCAACATAATAAGTATAGTAGGAGTAATATAAAATAACATCCCAATCATAAGAAATATGAGATTAAAAGGAATGACATAAAAGAGTGTACTTAAAAAGAAAGGGAGGTGTAGGATCCCTTACCTCAAGTCCAACTTGTCTTGTTCATTTCTTTATATTCCTGAATAATAAACTTTGGTCAATTAATAATTTCCTAAGTACCTACTTTAGAGATTATTATTCAGTTCATATCAAATATTATAATGTTATAATAATTGTTTAATAATGTTAGTTCATATCAGACGTTTTTGCCGATGTTTGGTACATGAGTCAAAAATGAACTTGTTTGAAAAAAGATTGCCCATGTAGTTATAAGTAAATAATTTCAAGAATATAATTAATGATTATATATCATATATATACAGTAAATATTAATTTTATACTATTCCATATCATTTGGAGATAAAAAAATGAAAAGCACCGTTCATGGAGACGGTAGGCCGTACGTACGCATGAACGCTACTTTCATTTTTTGTCATATTAATGGAATTAAAACAAAATGATAGAGATATATATATATGTTATAATTCCAGAAAGATATCCATAATTTAGATGTAATATATTACATATATATCCATTATATATATTTACTTATAATATTACATAACATTTTGAGATAAGAAATGAAATGTACCGTTCATGGAGACGGTAAGCCGTATGTACGCATGAACGCTACTTCCATTTCTATTTCATATTTAATGGAATTAAAACATAATGATACATAATAGTATTTTAATTCCAGAATTTTATAATATATAATATCATTAAATATATCCTTTATACGTACCACATATGGTATTAATGAATCAAATCACTTTGAGGGGGCGGTAGTCCGCACTTCCTTAAATGAAGATATCGCGTTTACCCATAATGGAAACCATAAAGGTATGCCCAAAATGAAAAATACATAAGCTTAAGGAAAACATAAACATATTATATATCATATATAAATATAGTGTCATCTTAATGGCCACCTTTGAAGGTGTTAAAAGAATGTTGAACAATCATCGTTTCAGGAGGCAGAAATTCGCCATCCACGGAAACAGTATGTTCTTTAACCATAAGATGTAGGTGTGTGTAAGTGTAGCTTGTATCCTTATTATAACAACATCCTAGTATATTTAGGATACTGGAGTTGTTACAAAAGAAAAGAATAAAAAGAGTTTAGGGTGTTGGAGAAGCAGAATAAAACAAAAGGACTCAAAAGAAGACATTACCTAATAATCGAATAACTCCCTTTGGTTTGAGCTCAAAGGCTTCCTTGGGAAGACTTCTGCCCAAAGTGAGGATTCAAGGATTAAGAGAGGGAAGTGGAGACACAAAATGGGCAGAGGTTGGCCGAGACAAAGGCTTTGGGAGTGTGGGTAAGGTGGTAGAGGTGGGGGCCTTTTATAAGAGGAGAGGAGGGGCACTCTTGTAATGTTACAAAATGTTACTTTATTTTCAAAAGAGTTTCGGATTTTAAAGGTCCCAAATTGATGTATTTCTAGGATAAGGTGACAAGGGTTCTAAATTCACTCATACAATAGGTTTTGGACATGTTTAGGTCTTAGATATTACATTATTATTCCATTTTATTTAAATCGTTAAATAATGAGGTCATCGCTGCATCATCACGTTGTCATAAGTAATTTAATTTATTTAATGTCTAAAAATTATAAAAAAATACTATGATGTAGGAAATCGTTTTAGCGTTCCAATGACTATTTATAGTCAAAATTATGACTTGTATAACCCCATGTAAATTTTTTTAGTAAAACATCTCATGTTTGTGTCTTTTTTACTTTAACATTAAATAAAAAGATATTTATGTCATTTCCCAACCAAAGTGGCTCCATGGGGTCCCCAAGTTGACCCATGGATTTTCTTAGTCGTCCATGACACATCCAATGAGGGTAGGACATGTGTCTAGGTCATTTCATTTTATTAAAATATTATTCTTACCATAAACTACACTAATTACCTCTAATCGCGATTAAAAACTTAATAAGTTACTATTCACCAAAAAATTATTTTTATCCCATTGAACCACATTTTACTTCTTAATGACAACCATGTATGTCGGATTTTTGAAATTCAAAACACAAAGATGGAAAATTTTCATTTAAATGGAAAAATCAATTTTTATAAGTACCAATTAGTGGTTTCACTATTCATCAAAAATTGAAGTTTTTCAGAAAAATCCCAAAAATTCACCCTAAGCTATATTTGATATTCCAAATTCAAAAATGAATTCTATTTTAAAAAATTCAAAAAATATAAGTCACATTAATTAATTTAATAATTAATTCCCGCTGTCAGAGCAAATAGTGTGTTTTTATGAAACAATAAGTATGAAAAGATTGACACTAGTTTAAGTCTAATTTGAAAGTGAAATTAATTCCAACGACCACTATTGGATTTAATGGTAAAAATATATTCTAATTTCACTTTAAAACCAATTCAAAAGATAATCTAATCATATAAATAAATTAGATTAAAAAGTGGTTTTGAATTAAAATACAACATTTTACACTATTCATTAAAAAAATGAACTTTATCGAAAAGATACAAAAAATTTACACAAAGTAAATTTTGATATCCCAATTCTTAAGAAGAGTTTTATTTGGTCTAATAGAATGTATAAGAGTGAACAAAACTATATTTAATGACGGTTCTCTATCAAAAGGTGATAAGTGAACCTTTAGTGAAAACAAGGGCATATACGCCTAAAATTGGATTCTTTCCGTATTTTAAGCTTTTATATTTTATTGGATAAATCTAAAAACATATATAATCATATTTTAGTTATTTCTATCCATTCCCGCCAATACAATGGCTACATGTTAACTACCATTTAAAATAATATTATTTTATTATTAGAGTGCAACGTAACATTCCCAAGAAACTCGTTGTTGCGTGTTGGGTACGCCATCGAGCATAGCATCCCCTTTAAAGTCATATTAATATTTTATTCACAAATATGGATAAATATGATAATGTCATATTCTTTATTTACCTAGGGTGTTACAATCTCCCATAAAGATCTTCCTTTTTTTAAACCTAAAACCTTTCTTTATATCTTGGGGAAAAGAAAAACAGAAAAGGGTGAGCTCAAATGCTTAGTAAGGGTAAACAAAAGAAATATCAATCACATCATATACATAAGCACATAACTTTTGGAAATCTTAACCTGCAAAAGAGATCATAATTTCATAACATGGGATAAATCATAGTAGTGAAATGTAATCCCAATAATCATAACTTAAAACATGAAACATTGTGGCATACACACATAATCATAGAGAATCATTTCTTATTAGTCAAGACTCATTGACAAGACTATCTTAGTGGACAAATTCCATTTCTGAACCGAGTTCACTCCTCGTTTCAGTCCTGTTTCACTGAACCGGTATAACCTACCGTTCCAACCATGTCTATCTCATGAGATATAAAATCTTTACCCAATGCATTGGAGGGAGATATAGGTCCCACCCATCTCATAATTATACCATTCTTATGTGTTCCACAAAATCAAAAACCATACATCATAGCATAACCCATGTAATAAAAATGGGAATCTTAAACATCGTGACATCATAAAACAATTCATATCAGATAAAGGAATTCATAAAAATATAATTCCATCATAACATAATCAAATCAATGTAATAATAGGGATAAAAACATAACCCTTTATTATCTTAGAAGGAAAATAATTTTGATAAAACACTTGAACTCCATTCTTGAGGAAAATATCATTTCTACTTAAAAAAACATTTTCCTTTATTAACATGTCTTACAATTTTAAACTAAAAGAAGTTTATTAAAAATAAACTTGAAAACTTGTAAAGGAATCTTCTTGGAAATAATGTTTTAAAAATCCATTCATGCCGTATAAGTTAAAAAAACATTCCTCTCGTACTTTTGTCGGAAAAGTCAAAAAAGTACCTTGTACGAAAAACGACAAAAGATTCCTTTCATATCTTTTACTAAAAACTCACCGAAGGGTAAAATAGGATTTAAACAATTGTAGGTGAATGGAAATAATATTACATATTGAGGAAAAATGGATGTGGATGATAAAATACACCCCAGTAAATACTAAAGTATAAACAATCTCGGATAAAAATGAGATTGTGATATTTCCCTTACCTTAGGTCCGATATGCTTCGTAAGTGTCCGAACCTCATGTATAATGATTTAAATAATGTTATTGACTTATTAAAGAATCATATTAATTGTTATGATATCATATATGGTTCACTTATGACTTTATATTACCCATTCTTTTGTAAATTCCATGTTAAAGAAGCATTTTGGGTAAAATCGTTTCATTTATCGTAGGTGTTTGGACTTGTTGTTCTGGACATTATTATTACTTATATCATGATTTACTTACTTCCTGAATATAAAATATTATTTATATATCATATATATTCAGTATATATATATATAATAGATAGATAAATTAAATGAAACACACCGTTCATGGAGACGGTAGTCCGTACGTACGCATGAACGATGTTTTCCTTTCCTTATTGTCTTGAATGGAAGTAAGTAGGTGACATATATATACATAAATACAGTAGATTTAACATTTCATATATTTCATTATTATTCATTATATATACTTTATAATCATTCTGGAATGGTTAACATGGATAATGAATCTCATCGCATCGTGGAGACGGTAGTCCGTACGTACGCACGAGCGATGATATCGTTCTCATGATCGTGAACTTGTGTTGAAGTGTATGTATACTGTTTCAGTATCAACATAACTTTATAATAATAATATATAGTTACTCATTACACCATTATACCCATCCAATTAAGGTGGTGGTGGAAAATAGATTACACCACGGCGTGGAGACGGTATTCCGTACGTACGCACGCGCGGTGATTTCCTTTTTCCGTAGGATGTATAGAAGGTTAATTAGAGTTGTTTAATATTTATAATAAAATATAAGTATACAATAAATACTGATGTTATTACTTTATCATGAAACAACTGAAGAAGAATAAGTTGAAGAAGAAAGAAATTGAAAAAGATCGGTAATGGATATTACCTCTTTTTGACGCGCCTTCACTTAACCTCCACTTAAAGAACTAAGGATGGTCTTTGAAGAAGACCAGGACCTCTAGGATGATACTAGGGAAGTGGATAAGAGATTTTTTCAGGGGTTGGCCGAGCTTGAATGCTCAAATTGGTGTGAGGAGGAGATGGAGGAGGTGCCCTTTTATAAGGGAGGAGAGGGGCACCTTAGGAAAATCTCAAAATATTATTTTATATTAAGGTCAAATTCGGTTTATAATAGTTCCAAAGGGTATTATTTCGAAGATAAAGTGGGTATGGGTCGAACTCCTCTCATCCAATAGGATTTATTCAAGTTTAGGTTATTATTTTAACCTCATCAATTAGATTTAACTCTAAGTTAAATAATTTAACTTTTACCGTGTCTTTCTGTTTTCTTACACTATATGGTTAATAAACTTACCATAACTAGCCAAAAGAACCCCAAGTTGTTTATTATTAATATATATATCCTAATATAAGTCATGTGGACGAACCTTAGATTTTTAGGTATTAAATAACAATTAATAATATAATATTTGTTTTAAAAACTAATTTATCTCGATTTTGACACTATTTGGTACATGATTTTTATGAAATTTATAACAGAATGATAAGTTCGAACCAACTTACTTATATCAACAATAACATGCCATATTAACCTAGAAAATTAATTTAAGTCATAAAAAGTCTGAAATTACATTTATTTGGGAATCTATAACATCAATTATGTCAATATTTCATTAATAAGACAATAACTGCATCATCTTTGTGTCATAATAAATGATAATTATTTAATCCCTAAAAATTCTAAATAAATTCCGATGATGTAGATAATGTTATTAAATTTTTGGATACTATTCATGTTTGAAGTTTCATGAAGTTTATCACTTAATTAAAATTATTATACTTACGAGATTTAAGAAAGTGACATGTTGTCACATTCTTTCGTTTTAATAATAATTAAATTATTTTCATGGAAAAAAGTCCATAAAATGAATCTAATATGACCCTTAGGTTATATGAGTCTACTTTTAGCCATCCAATAAGATTTTTCCAAGTGTTAGGGTAATTTTATAATCTTATATTTACCCTTAATTACCCGATTTACCTTTAACTATAGTAAATAAAATGTACCATAGTTACTATTCACAATGACAAAAAATAAAAAGTAGCTTATTAACATAATTTGGACTCACTGATTCCAAATATGGAATCCATTTTTCCAAATTCAATACACAAAAGATGCAGAAATTAAATTAAAATTAAGCCCGTGGTCGAAAGAAAACGAGTTTTTCTTTAAAACATTGCAAAAGATTGAATTGATTTAACCTACGAATTCAAGTTAAAATCAATGCTAATGACATAAATTATATTAAATGGTAAAAATATATTCCATTTATACTTTAAAACCATTCAAGATTATAATTTAACCACATAAGATATTATGATGAAAAAAGTTGTTTTTAATTAAAATATAGCGTGTTTTTACTATTCATTAAAATATGAAAGTTATCGGAAAAATATCAAAACTTTATCTAATGTAAATTTTTATATCCTGATTCAAAAGAAGAATTTTATTTTGTCAAATTGAACTTATAAACATGTCAAAAACTAGATTTAAAGTGGGTGCGCCATCAAAAGGCGGCAAAACTGCATTTTTTGAAAAATACTTATTTTACCCGAAAATTTTATTTTGTTCTTATAACATGTTTTAGAAAATGTGTAAGACGAATAAAAATGTTATAAGATTCAAAATTTAGTTAATACTATTCATAACGGCTAGTTCATAATAATATTATAATAATATATCATTGTTTAGTAAAACCCGATATTGCGTACAACACACGCTATCGAGGAAGGTCGCGATTGCGTGTAATGCAAGCCAAGTCAGGGTTGCGTGCTGTGCAAGAATCCTTCGTTGTTTCGTATAACATAATCTAACCATATTTCATTTATACATTGGATATATATATATATATATATATATATACTCAATGTTGCGTAGAATAACTATTATCAAAATTGTGTGTAACACGATCCAAGAATAGTGTTGCGTATACTGCAAGCTAATACGGTGTTGCGTATAGCGCAAGATAATCTTGGTGTGTCTTACAATATAATATATGAATGAAATTAAAAAGAATGTATCTTATAAAATCTCGGGTTGTTACAGCTGTACTCATAAGTACATGTGTACCCAAGCCCTCTGTAGCCCTTGCCAGAAATGCGACGTGAAGCGGGCGTCCCTATATGAAATGATAATACTCGTAACCCCATGAAAGCGTACAATCTCATGGATGTACAACCATCCAAGCTCATCAACACTGAAGGTCTCCTTAATCGGCAAGAAGTGAGAAACCTTCGTGATCCTTTCAATGACAACCCATACCACGTCATTCCATCGAGGCGATCTGGGTAACCCTATCAGGAAGTTCATCGCGACATCATTACACTTCCACTCAGGAATGGGTAGCTGCTGTAAAAGCCCTGTCGGTCACTGGTTCTCTGCCTTCGCCTGCTGACAAGTGGAACATCTCATGACAAAACCAGCAACATCTCTCTTCATACCTGGACACCAATACTGGTGGTGTAGATCACGATACATCTTGGTGATGCTTGGATGAACTACCCAGACTGAGGAGTGAAAGTCTTGCATCATCTCCTCGCGTATATCTACTGGAACCCATACGCGTCCCTGGAAACACAAGATCTCATCCTCGCCTATGGTCCATCCAGGAAGAGGGTCATATCTTGACACGCTTTCTCGTAGGACTAGGCCTCCAAAATATGATAACTACCTCATTCGAACTCGTTTGAGAAGCATAGAGGTAAAAGATACAGAAGATAGGGAAGTCTACCCCTGTCTATCGTGCACCTCCAAATGAATCTCAGAGAACAGTGCCATAATCTTCCACTCACTGCTGGCCTCCTAAACTACCTGTATTTGTGTCCTTCTGCTCAATGCATCTGCCACAGCGTTGCCTTTCCCAGGCGTATAATCAAGCTCAAAATCGAAAGACTGTAGGTACTCAACCCACCTCCGCTGTCTCAGATTCAAGTCACACTATGTGAAGATGTACTTGAGGCTCTTGTGGTCAGTATACACCACAAATTGGTCTCCTAGAAGATAATGTCTCCAACAATGCAATGCATGAACAAATGCAGCCAACTCCAAGTCATGCGTAGGATAGTTCCTCTCATGTGGCCTCAACTGCCGAGATCCATACGTAACAAAATGATCCTCCGGCATAAGCACTACTCCAAGCCCGATGCTAGATGCATCAAAGAAAACTGTATAACTCTTGCCCGGATCTGAAAAAACTAGAATCTGTGCTGAAGTCAATCTCCCTTTCAGCTCCTGGAAGGCTGAATCGCAGGCTTCTGACCAAAAATACTTCACCCCTTTCTTAGTCAATCCCATAAACAGTGCTTCTAGGCATGAGAAGTCCTTTATAAACTGCTTGTAGTAACCATCCATCCCTAAGAAACTCCATACCTTGAAGAAGTTCTTCAACTGCTCCCAGGTGACTACTTCTCTCACCTTCTCTGGGTCTACTGATACTCATGTCTATAAGATGACATGACCCAGGAATTGAACCTCGTCTATCCAAAAGTGGCACTTTGAGAGCTTAACATATAACTTATGCTCCCTCAGTGTACTCAAAATGATAACAAGATGGGTAGCATGGTCGTGTTGAGTGTGAGAGTACACCAGGATGTCATCCATGAAAACCACCATGAAGTAATCCAAGTAAGGATGGAATACTCTATTCATCAGTGCCATTAAAATTTTTGGCGCATTCGTGATACTGAACAACATAACCAAATACTCATACAGAGCACACCTACTCCAGAAGGATGTAAGAGGTATATCAGATGGTATGAAACGCAACTGATGGTATCCGGATCTCAAGTCGATCTTCGAGAACACTCTATCCCCTCAAAGATGAACAAAGAGATCATCTATCCATGGCAATGGATATTAGTTCTTGACCATCAACTGGTTCATCTTCTGATAATCTACACAAAGCCTAAGGGTGTCGTCTTCCTTCTTCGCAAACACGATAGGTAAACCCCAAGGAGAAGTACTGGGCCGGATGAAACCCCTTGCCTAAAACTCCTCCAACTGCTTATTGAGCTCCTGCAACTCTGGTGTAGCCATCCTATAAGGAGGAATGGACACCGGTGTCACTCCTTGCACAAGATCAATAGAGAAATCTACCTCTTTCTCTGGAGGAAAACCTGAAAAGTCCTCTGGAAAGACATTTGGAAACCGATTAACCACTAGAGGAAAATCTATCTGAGAAGTCCCATGGTCATCCAGATATAGGCTAGAAATCTGGGCCGTAACACCACCTAACCAATGATACTCTGGTCCAGCTCTGCTCACCTGGACATCCCATTCGCCCTTGTGAAGAAAAGATCCACCCTATAGTGATGCGAAACTCACCCTACGACAATAGAAATCAACAAAGGCCTGGAAGGGAACTAACCAGTCCATCATGAGAATGAAATCATAGTCTGCCATCTCCAAAACATAGAGACTCCATGAGAAATGACACCCACCAACCTTGAGGGGGAAGTCTAAGCACTGATGCACGCTAGAAATTCTAATTCCCATGGGAGTATCTAGCATCATTATATCCTTAGAAGTATAAACTATAAGTCTAAGGATTTCCATAGTATGAATAGAAATAAAGCTATGAGAAGCTCCTATATCGAAAAGTGCATAGGATAAAACTGAGGCTACTAAAATCGTACCTCGAACTGTAGAAGGTCCAAAATCCTACTCCTGATGAATCTGCTCGACAACAAAAGTCTGGCATGTACCACGGCCCTACGTTGCAGCCTGAGATCCCTGTGCTGCTACTCCATGAGCCTGGCCACTACATCCACGGCCTCTACCCTAGCCTGAAAGACCTGAAGAACTCCAACCCCCAGTCTGTTGTGGAATTGGTAATCTTTCTCCTGTACGCGCGGTCCAAACTGATCCTCCTTCACTAGTCGCTGGTAGAAGAACCTTGCAGAAGCGCTGCAGATGACCCATCTTGTCGCAATATCAACACTCTACTCGGTCCCTCAGGCACTGCGGCTTCTTATGCCCATTTTTCCCTACACTGATAGCATACCACTTGGTTTCCAAAAGGAAGATCTCTTCTACCATAAGGAATACCTCGCTTTCTTGAGTCACCTCATATAGACTCTCAGTGGCGCTTCCTGCTGTCTGTCTGGAGAGAATCAGCCCTGGATGCTGAACCGCCCTGGTCCACAGCTCCAGTCTCCCTCAGGTTTCTCTTCGTAATAAGTGTCTGGTTGACTATCAAAGTAATAGAAGTCAACTGAAAGACATTCACCTATGACCTGATATCTGGTCTGAGGCCTTCCTCAAACTTCCTTGCCAAAAACAGCTCGTCATTCCACCGAACGGGAGTGGAACGCCGTAACTCTGTGAAGTGAGAGGAATACTCCATAACTGAGAGAGTACCCTGCTGCAGGTTCATGAACTCTCTGGCTCTGTCATCCCTCAGAATCACCAGGTATAAGTAATCATATAACGTACGTTGAAACTCGTCCCAAGCCATAGCCTGTTGGCACCCTTTCTGTGAAACCACATCCCACCATCTCTTGGTGGAATCTCACATTATATAAGTCGCGAGCTTCACTCTACTATCTGGAGGTGTCTTCAGATGCTCGAAGATGGAAAACATGGATTCTATCCATGACTCTGTAGCCTGTGGTTCTCCATCCCCTGTGAACGTGGGAGGGTGCTGCTGATGAAAAACCCGCATCAACTCTACCATAGACGGGGCAGGATGCTGAGCTCCCGGGAAGGTCTTTATGAATCTCATGAAACCCTCTCTGAACTGAGCATCAGCACCACTGTCTTGAATCAATGCAGGTTCCATGTCTGGAACGTTAGGTGGAACTACTGGTAGTCCCCGATTTGCCTTATCAGGCGTACGATCACTGCCTGGTTCCTGACGTGCAATGAGAGGACGTCTTGGTGCCATAGCTCTGAAGGGTCAAAATCACACTTTCATTAACGATGAACATATATGAAACTTAATAGAGAAAAATGAAACAGGAGTGAAAAACTTTAAGATGTGGGAAAACATGACTACATGGCATGTAGTAATAATACATGGCGTGTTTCTAAAAATTTTACCCTGGGCGTGTACCTTGTCCATACATGGCTGTGTAAACAACCCGGCTACACGACATGTTCTTAAACTACACGGCGTGTACTAACCCTTTTCCTCCCTACCTGTTCACTCCTACATAGCTAGGAAGATGGAATGTCCCAGCAAGAAACTACATGGCGTGCTTGTCCGCAACACGGTGTGTCCTTAAGATCTCTCCCCTGTCCGTGTTGTTAATCACACAGGCTGGTACACAGACCATTACTACATGACATGTCAAAGGAGACACAACGTGTACTTGACATTCCCTACCTAGCCCGTGTTGTTAGTGACATGGCCTGCCACACGGTCGACACTACACGGCATGTACGCGGAAGGATAACCTCAGCCCGTGTTGTTCATGACACGGCCGAATACCTATTCTAGACTACACGGCGTGTACTTGACATTCCCTACCTAGCCCGTGTTGTTAGTGACATGGCCTGCCACACGGTTGACACTACACGACATGTACACGGAAGGATAACCTCGGCCCGTGTTGTTCATGACACAGCCGAATACCTATTCTAGACTACACGGCGTGCAAAGCTGGTACACGATGTGTTCCTATAGGAAAATTTACAACCCTGTGTCTATGCACAACATATTCAGGGATACGGATAAAAACTAAATGGTGTTTATGCATAAAGTACACACCATGTATTCTATTTTTTTCCATAATTTCACCTCATAACTACACCGGAACCCAAAAAACACAAAAAACAAGTGTTAGGGTTCCAAATTCTGATCTGTGGGGGCCCATACTCCCTACGAATCAAAGCTTGGCATCATAAAAATAGATATAACAAGTAAAAAGTATAACAACTCACGATCCACCAAATTCCGATCCTCGAGGGCCCATAACACCTATAATACCAAAGTTTGGCATCCATTATAAAGAATCTATAAACAAATGATACCCTATCAACATAGCAGGTATTCTATCACAACAACTATCACAACAGCATGCATCTTATATAAAAAATTATATCACAATAGCATGAAAATTATAATGCAATCTAGATGGCATGGAAAAATGCATGACATGTGATTTTCTAACAAGTTCCTATATGATGCATGAGATGGCATACCCTCATCTCATCGGGTTTCAACAAAATAGAACCACAATCATATAAATAGTAACAACACAAAACAAGTGCACCACACAACAGTGAAATCAAGTAAACTGTAATATTTGCAATACTCGAAACATGCAATATTCAAGGTAATTTGGATTTTTCCCTGTACATGGGTTCTATAATGCCCGGGCATAGCTATTTACCATTTACTTATTCCACCCTATCCCTATCTAATGTTTCTAAATAGTAAGTTAATAGAAAAGAAAAGAAACTCTTCTGATACCACTTTGTAACGACCAGAATCCAGAGCCCCTCAACTGGTGCCTCGTGCCCAGTTCACCACATGACCTCAAGCACATTTACCCAAATTCCAGAGGCTATTGACTAGCAGCGAGGGCCTTGGTAAGTTATTGGGGAAAGTATGCCCTCATTTGGTAAGGTATACAAGGTACAAGAAATAACAGTCAATAGCAGAAGAAGTAAACAACATAAAACAACTGAAACTAAATAGCAGAAGCAATGTATAATATAATAATGATGCAGCATGGTACATGTATCTAAGGAAAGAAAAAAACACAACAATGTGCTGAAATACAACTGAGAATAAAGCACTAAAGTAAACAGCAACTCCAGCAGCATCGCAAGCCTAAACTCGGTCCTATGCTCTCCAGCTCCAACCAGCAATCATGTACCTGAAGTAGAAGGTCCAGAATCCCTATCATCACCTGCAAACATATAACCTGTTTGGGCTGAAAATAAGGACCCAAAAGGGTGTGAGACTAATCCTAGTAGGCAATCACCATAAGATCTGTGCCCTACTGTTAGTGAGAAATATAGAGAAAGTAAAGGAAATAAATGCAGTAAAGAAACAGGAGTACTCTAAAGTAAACAATCATACCAATATCCAATAACATTTATTTATTTATTTAATAAAATCATTTAATTATTAACCATGGAATCTAGAAAACATCTCTATATTCCCAAGGCAGGAAAGTAACATAATAGGTATCTCAGCATACTACCTAAAAAACAAGCAGTACAAAACCCAAGCTTGTTCTTTGGCTTGGCGGACTTGTCACAACCAACCAACAATATTCATGGTGACTCATTGGGTGTATCACACTGGCAGACCCCTCTATTCAGGTAAACATACAAAGGCATATACACTCTGGGAAGCTCTCACCGTCAATTCCCATGCGGTCTTGCAACGATAGCTATAGACTCTCTGAGGAAACACTTATGTCTAATTCTCCCTATAGTCTTGATATGTAACTAAGGACACTCCAAGGAAGCACAAAGTCCCATTCCTCTTCTTTATAACATGGGGAAACATGAAAGTCCTAGGGTATTTTATACTCACCCTAAGAGGGGGGGATTAGGGGTGACCAACTTTTTACAAATTAATCTTAAAATAAATTTCCTAATTCATTTAATTTGATCAAACACTATAATTAGTGAGGATGAATATATATTTATAATTTACCCTCAACACTAATGAAAATAAAAAAAGTAAATAATATAACATAGATTTTTTTACAAGTTTCAACGTTGATGTGAGAACTCACTCCTTATCATGTCGAATCCCACCGAGTCATGAATTTTGTAATAATAATATTAGTATCAATTAAAATTTGTGTCATAAGGGATAAAAATTTACCCATAGTGTCCATACCACATAATAAGTTTCCCGACTTTAGATTATACCAACTCCTTCAAGTTTACAATGTTCTACTAAACTTAAATAGGCCTTCGACTTCCACTTGAACTTCTATTTAACTTACATAAATTTCAACCAATTCTTTTCATCTGATAAATCTAATTCCCAGAGACATGAATTTATTCCTTAGAACTATATGTTTTGGTCTTCTCAATATTATTTAGATCATGATGTTCTCATTTTCTCATCTTTATTGGGAACTTTATATTCTGGTCTTCACAAATATTTTTGGAAGATGATGTTTTGGTCTTCTAAAAATTTTGACACAAAAAAATATTCCTTAAAATATCTAGTCAAAAAATTACTCTATAATTTTTTTCTCATGATCATCATCTTACTCTAAATGATCTCAACACTTTATATACACTCAAACTTCCCATTATTTTTAGTGATCTGAAACATTCAAAATTAATGGATCTATTTTGAAATCCATTAATAAAACTTCTATAGTCTTGGAGTCATGTAAAATTTATACAAAATAATGAATTAACTCATTTTTCAAATTTCCTTAAATCTTGGAATGAGTCAAAAAATCAACCTTTAGTAATATTCGAATATTGAAATTTCAACTCATTATCATCATAATTAATTTTGACATCACATAAATGAAACATTACTTAATATTTTACATTTATCCTCTTCCTATAGAATTGAATTGATTTATTTTATTTATTTAATATTTTTCATGTTCTTTAAGACTTGGGTTATTTATCTTCATCATTCAAACTCCATATTATAAATTTCTTTAAACTCTTGTGATTCCAGTTGAACTCAATATCTCAACTCCAATATTTTATAGTGATTTTTTGCTAAATTTTATTCAATCAAATAAAAGATCATAAAAATTAATTTTAAAATAATTTTAGTGATTTTAGAAATCTTCTTCTAAGTATTCTTCTGATGAATATATAAATTCTTTTATTAATCTTATTCTAGTGAGATTAAAAGTCTTCTTCTGAAAGTTCTTCTAGTGAAATTGTAATTATTATTTTGAATATTCTTCTAGTGAAATTATAGAGTTTCTTTCAAATATTATTTTGGTGAACTTACAAATATTCTTCCAAATCTTTTTCTATTGAACTTATAAATATTCTTCTGAATAATATTCTGATGAACTTAAAACCTTTCTTTTAAATATTATTATAGTGAACTTACAATTATTATCCTAAATCTTCTTCCAGTAAATTTACACAACTTCTTCCAAATCTTCTTTTGACGAACTTACAAATCTTTTTCCGAGTTTCCTTTCGGTAAACTTACAAAGATTATTCCAAATATTCTTCCAATTAACTAACAAAGATTATTCTAAATCTTATTCTAGTAGAATTATAAATATTATTCCGATTCTTCTTTTAATGAACTTACAAATATTCTTCCAGTTATTCCTCCAATCAAAAACTATTCTTCAAAATATTTTTCCAGTGAACATACAAAGATTATTCCAAGTATTCTTTTAGTAAATATAAAAAGCTTCTTATGAATAATTTTTCAATAAACTTATAATGATTATTATAAATCTTTTTCCTAAGAAACTACAAATATTATTAAAAATCTTCTTCTGATGAAATTATTAATCTTTTTCTAAATTTTATTTATAAAAACTTATAAATATTCTTTTCAGTATTATTTTGGTGAACTGACAAAGACTCTTATGAATATTCATTTGGTGAACTTCCAAAGCTTCTTTTGAATATTAAAATGATTCTTCTGGACTCATCTTTCTGAATTCCCAAAATTGTCACCCCAAATCAAATAAATTTCATCATAAAATGGTTTAATTAAATATAAAACCTTAAAATACTAATGAGAACTTCAATTTCCTCCTCTACCAGCTTTACAATTCAATGGGATCTTTAAAATATGTAATTAAATATTCATTCTTAGTTATTTTTCTAAACAATTATTCTTCAACATTCAATACATTTTATTTCCCTGGAAGAATATTTCAGAAATTATCATATGCTTATATGATAATTTCAGTAACATTAGTGAATATATCTACAATGTTTAATATCATTTACTTCCATATATTTTTCTTCACTTCTAGTTATGTGACCCTTACATATTTTGGTAGTAGATATCATATCTATGATTATCCTACTTTAAATGGTTCTAATATCTAGAATATATACTTTTGGTAGAAAAACTAATAGAATATCAATAATAAACTTTACCACAAACTTACTCATTGATTTTTCCACAAACTATTGATAATAAATGAAAATATCATCATTATTATATGATGGGTACTTAAAATATCCCCCTTTAAATTTGTTTTTAATACTAAATTCCCCTTAAATTTAATGAGTTTTCTCTCCCATGTATTGAAAATAAATTCAAAGTATTCATTTTAAGGGATCAATTTTCTACCCCCCATAAATATCTAAATTTGAATCCTATTTATTGACATCTTGGTGGGTGGGAGAAACTTCCTTTATAGTTTTTCTTATTATCTCCATTTTGTTCTATTAAAATGAATGTAAACCTTTCATTACTTAAGGGAGGGATAACATCAATTTTCATAAAGAAATAATCTATAAATCAACTAATTCTAATTTCTATATGAACCATGCATGATATATAAAAAAAGTATGATTAACATGGAAATTAAAGTTGTCTATAAAATTTACTAAGTGAATTCATGTTTTATAAAATATTATTTTAGGGGTAAGTTAACTATATTTTAATTCAATTTAATCTCTTGCATGTATCTTAACAAATGGATCAAAAACATTCAAGTATAAAATAGAAGGTTTCTCCACATTTGTAAAAACATTTTTCACTTTTTCATTAGATGATGAAATTCTCCCCCATTGAAATATGAGTTGATTTTTTATATAAGGATAAGAAATAAAATGTCAAAATACCTCAATATTATGGAATCTTTATTTATATTTATTTTTAGTATCTGGAACATAATCATCTAGAGTTTTTGTGTCTGGGTACTTCAATATTCAATCCAAAATATTTCTAGCATCTAGTTTTTTGGTTCTTTGGTTGTCTAGAAACTAAATTTTTTTACTTCAACTTATAAAGTCTCCCAAATAACCAACTTCACCTTCACTTCCAATTAAGGGGTTAAATCAATCAAAATTAATTTTAGGTCTCCACCTTAGATTTTTTTTATTCATCCCCCCTTAACTTTCCAAGTATCAATCTTTATAGGTGAAATATACTTCTTATTATTTTGAAATCTTCAATTTTTATGTGGATTTATTCTTCATAGATATTAGAAATACACATTATTTTTTATTATATTTTTATTTCAACCACTTTTATTCCTCAAAATTTTCTCTTTATATAGCCATTTAATCCATTAGAATATTTTGGTCATTATTATTTTGTAGAGATTGTTCATTCACAAAAACCTTTGTATCTTCTGGAACATTCTTCCTTGGATTTATTAATTTATCTTACCTGAGTAACCGTCTCATGAAATGTTTGGGAATGTTTTCAAATTACTTACTATAACACTCTAACCTTTTATATTATATTTTTCTTTAAATAAATTTAATTCTTTTAATATCATGTGATACACGCAACCCTAAGTATAAATGAACTGTATTATTATATAAGACTTCAAATTAACCATTAAATTAGTGGAGTAAATAGGAATAATTTTTTTAAAAAAATATATGTATAAAGGTTTTATATAAAGAAAATTAATTGATAGATATGTACTCATTTTTTAGTAAATTCATTATATGCTATAAAAATACATTTTCCTCAAAAATAGTTTGAATTAATTTTTTTGAGAAAATAATATAATTAATTTCTTCCAATTTTAGAAAACATATTTTAATAAGTGAAATTTATTTTTGAAATCATCATTTAAAAATTTTCTTTGATTTAATTTTCGATAATTTTTTAAAAATATTGATTTTTAAATGAATATTAAAAATACTAATTTTTGTTGAAAACCATCTTTTCCTTTAATGAATTTAAAAAGTTCCATTTTGAATTTTAAAAGTAAAATTAGTTCATTTATATTATTAATAATTCAATTAATAACTTTATAATAAATTTTATGTTGAATTTTGGTATATAAAATTTTTCTACATAAGAAAACATTATTTCTGGAAAACTATTTTCATCATGTTTTGAGAGTTTAATTTTAAATTAAATTCTATCACTTTTGTAAATTGAATTTTATAAAATGGATTACATATTTTGAATCATAATTTCAAAAAAATAGTCTATATTCTTTTTTTAATAATGAATAGTTAAAACAATAAAAAATTGTTACCTCTGTAAAGGTAAAATGGGTAAAATAGGGTTAAAAATTGAGATAATGTTTTAAAATTTATCTAACACCTGAATTTATACAATTGGATGAGTGTATTTTAGACATAATCATCCATGTTTCTAAATTATTTAAACTTTTTTCCATTTTTCTTTGATTATGACCTTTATATTATTTAAAAAAAGAATAAATACAAAATTTCATTCTCTTAACTTTAATATATATAAAAATTTTACATAAGGATAAAATAAAGATAAATTAGATTATAAATGATTTTTTAAAATTGTTTTTATCATGGATTTTTTTTTAATTTTTAGTAATTAAATTATTAACTTAAATAACTACACAATGCCAATATAGTTCTTGTGAAAGCAGTAGAAACATCATTTAGATGATTTTAAAAAACCTAAAAATGATTTTTTTGGGTGAGCTATAATTCCCCAAAATTTTATAGATAAATATAAAATATTAGGATTATCTAAAAGGTTTATATTATAATTAAATTACTATCTTTATTGTAATACCCCAAGATTTTTTGATATAGATTCTTTTTAATTTATTATATGTCTTATGTTTTACGCTAAACCTATATTATCTTGTGTTATACACAACACCGTATTAGCTTACAGTATATGCAACACTGTACTTGGCTTGTGTTACACACAATTTCAAGTTCATTTGATAGAATTCATTTCACAAAATACTGAGTATATATTTTTTTAATTTATAAAATCACTAGGTTTATATTATGTTATATGAAACACTATTTTAAGCTTTCACTAAACTCAATACTGATTTGGGTTTCATTACACACAAGAGCAACCTTCCTCGACAAGTTTCATTGTATGCAATACTGAGTTTCACTAAACAACGGTATGTTATTAAAATATTATATAAAAAATCCTTTATAAATATTATTAACCACATTTTGATTTTTATATAACATTAAAATCCATCTTATGTATTTTATATAACATTATATAAGAACAAATTTAATTTTTTTAATAAAAGAAGTATTTTTCAAAAAATGAAGTTTTTCCACCTTTTGATAAAACACCAACGTTAAATATATTTTTAACACTTTTCTATATTATATTTAAAAAATAAACATTTTATTTGGAGGAGAGACATAAAAATTTAACGTGGTTGAAATTTTGGTATTTTTCTAATGAAATTCATATTTTGATGAATATTGAAAAATACTGCATTTTAATTCAAAACTGCCTTTTCATCTAATTTATTAATATAGTTATATTATCTTTTTTAATTGGTTTTAAAGTCTTATTAGATTATTATTTTATCCAATTTTGTTCATTGGAAGTAATTTATCATTTAAATTGGACATAAACACATGACAATCTTTTGATACGTTTTTATTTCTTTAAAACCTGATTTTTGGTTTTAACAATGAGAATTAATTATAAATTAATTTATGTAAATTATGTGTTTTGAATTATGAAAAATGGATTCCATATTTTTAATCAGTGGTCTCAAGTTATGTTAATTGGTTACTTTTATTTTTTGGATATTATGAATAGTAAATACGATAATTTTTATTTACCAGAGTTAAAGGTAAATCGGGTAAATGAGGGTAACTAACAATATGATAAAGATAATAAAATTACCCTAAAACCTAAAAAAATCCTATTGTATGAATTAAAATCTACAAATATAACCTATGGGTCAGAGTTTATTTATTTAATGGTCTTTTTTCTAGGAATGTGATGTAATTATAATTAAAACAAAAGAAGGTGGCAATATGTCACTCTCATATATATTATAAGTATAATAATTTTAATATAGTGATAAACATAATAAAAATTAGAACATAAATAGTCTCCAAAAATATAATTAAATTATATACATTATTTAGATTTTATTTAGAATTTTTAGATATTAAATAATTACCATTAAGGATGATACAATAGTGATGTAGAAATTATTTTATTGATAGAAATATCATATAAATGGTTTTAAAAATATTAAAATAAATATTATATGACCTAATTAGTTTTCTACACAAATTTTATAGGTGACTATTACATGTTATAAGTGTATTAAATATTTTTTTTGAATTTATCTTCTGTTTGGATTTTATTTAAAGTCAAATAAATGAATTGTGTCAAAATTTACACTATTGATATTTTATAAAAATAACATATTATTATATTATTTAAAAATCACAAAAATATTTAAAAAATAAAAAAGTGAAAATTATATGGTATAAAATTTTATAAAGTCTCCAATTATGGACAATTTATAACACATAAGTAAATATTTATAACCATTTAATATTTATAAATTTATTACCACAAATAAAATTAAATAGATCAAATAAAAATAAATAAAAATTATAAGGTTTAAAATAAAATAAAAACATGTCTAAATTTTATTTTTTGAGATTATTTATACCCAAACTCATCTTATCTTAGAAATAAAAGAGTTTGGGAGCATTATAAACCGAAAATTAATTTATAATAAATTAATATTTCAACACTTTCCAAAGGTTCCCCTCCCCTCTTTTATAAAAAGTCACCTCTCATTCTCTTTTAATCACACCTCCAAATCCATTTGGCTCAAAAAAACTCTAACCAGTTATCCTCCTAAATTCCTTAAATTTATCCTAGAGGCCACCATTTGGGTATAAAGACATATTAAGTAGTCCTTTTGTGAATAAAAAAAGGGGATACCCGAAAAAGAGGTAATTGTTTTATTACCTCTTTCAAAATTATTTTCTTCTTCTACTTACTCTTCTTATGTTGTTACCATACTACAGTAATAAATATAATATCTTATACATGATGATATTTTATTATAATAATGGTAAAACCTTATAACTTCTTTTATCCATCATACTAATAACAATATCACCATGTGTGTGTACATACAACTTACCGTCTCCACGTCGTGGTGTAATTTGTTATTCAACAATACATAATTTGTATGGGTATATTGATTAGTATAATGGATTTAAATAATGAATATAACATGATATTATTTCTTTAAAATTCATATACCATCCAATTCCATACCATTTAACCATCAAGGGAATGATATCATTGCTCATGCGTACGTATGTCTTACCGTCTCCACGACGCGATGTGATTCATTCACCATGTCAACCATTCAAGAATGATTATAAAGTATATATAATAAATAATAATGAAATATATGGAATAATAATTCTAATGGATTTAGGTATATATATATATATATAAATATATATATATATATATATATATCATTTACTTTCTCCCATTCAATTCAATAAGGAAACAGAAGTAGCGTTAATGCGTACATACGACCTACTGTCTCCATGAATAGTGTATTTCATTTCATTTATCTATATGTTATATATATTTATATACTGAATATTTATGATATATAAATCATGTTTTATGTTATTTAATTAAGTAAATCATGATCTAAGCAATAATATTAATAATAACAAAGTCAAAACATGTATGATAAATAAAATGATTATTACCCAAAACATTGCATTAACATGGAATTGATAAATAAATAGGTAATATAAAGTAATAATTGAATCATATATGATATCATAAATATTATTATGGTTCTGTTACAAGTTAATAATATTTTTAAATGCACTATATAGGAGTTTCATACACATATGAAATAAATCATACCTAAGGTAAGGGATAATTCTGTAATCTCATTATTTTCCAAGATTGCTTATACGTAAGCATTTACTGGGGTATATTTATCGTCCACATCCATTTTTCCTAAATATATAATATTATTTATATACTTATACTATTTTTTAAAATCAATTTTACCCACTGTCTAATTTTTATTAAATGCTATAGAAGGAATCTTTCTTTTCTTTTCCATACAAGGTACCTTATGACTTTTCTGGCAAGTTTTCGAGAAGATTTTTTTTAACTCATACAGAATGAACAAATTTTTACATATTCTTTATGCCTTATTTCAATTAATCTTCCTCTGAATGATTTAAATTTTATTTTCAACTAAATTATTTTATTTTATAATTTCATGGAATTTTGAGAATAGAAAACGTTTTGTAGAAGAAATGATATTTTCCTTAGGAATTAAGCTCAAGTGTTTTATCAAAATTATTTTCCATATAAGATGATATAGGTTTATGTTTCTATCCCTGTTATTACTTTTATTTACTTATTTTATGATGTAATTCTTTTTATGAAATCCATTTATATTATATGGATTATTTTATGATGGAATAATGTTTAAGAAACCCATTTTTTGCTCCTTAGGTTATGCTATGGTGAATGATTTATGTTTTGTGAAACATGTGAGAATGATTTCATTATGAGATATGTGGGACCTATATCTCCCTCAAATGCATTAGGTAATGATTTATATCTTATGATATATACATCACTAGAATGTTAAGTAAATCTGGTTCAGTAATAGAGGGCTGGAACAACAAGTAAATCTGGTTCAGTAATACATGGCTCGAACGACTAGTAAACCCGGTTCAGTAAAATATTTAGTACACTATGATGGTCATGACAACAATGCCTTGGATAATATGGAAATAATATTATGTTCTTATTTATTTTCAACAATCTCATGATTTATTCCAATGGTATTTTATCATGGTTAATGTTCCTTTATGATCTATACCTGACATACTGCCAAGATTTATTTCATGACCCAAGATTTTGATATTTAAACTTTATGTTCATGTTTTTATATTATTTTGTTTATGGTTTGTTTTATGTTACCAATTTTTACCCTTACTGATCATTGATCTCACCATTTGTATGTTTTCTTTTCCCTAGGATATAAAGAAAGTCTTTAGGTAGGAAAGAAAAAGGGGAAGATATTTATGAGAGATGCTGAAGATCTTTCACTATGTTAGAAGATTATGTTCCAAGTTTTAAAAGACACTAAACTAATACGATATTTGGCTGTATATTTTTGTAATGTATTAAGTACTCTATAAAATAAATGTAATTTCTATGTATCTTAAGCTTGGTTTGTTATAGTTGGTATTATAGTGAAGGTTTAGTTAACCTTTGAAAACTAGGATGCAAAGACTTTAGTGAGATCCCTAGAGATATTTTTAAGGTATGTTTAGGGATGCCCCTATGGGTAATTATAACTATAGTTTATAGTCCTATAATTATGTTAATGATCATGAATAACCAAAAATTAACTCTAAGATATTATAGACTGAAAGTACTCCCCCTTGATTATGTTTTTTTTTCTAGTATGAATTTTTCCTCTTACACTATTCTTTTTGGGTTTTAGAAAATGGATGGAACCCAAAGGAACTGTGTTAATGATCAATGCACTAGGAAATGAAATTATTTTACTCCTTATCAACCAAATTTTATAGGATATGGAATGAAAAATCTTATTATTATACTTACACAGCTATGAATCATTCTGTACTTTCAAATGAGAAGAGAGGGGAACAACATTATGTTGAATCCTTCATGAGGCAATGTCCACCTTCTTTCTATGGATATTCTGATCCACTTGTTTATGAAAAATGGATCATTACCATTGAAAATATATTCTTCATCCTTCACTGTTCAGAACATGAAAAATTCATTTTGGATGTTTATCGTTTAGAAGGTGAAGAAGACCAGTGGTGAACTCTAATCAGGAATACAAGTCAGCAAGATAGAATTGAATCCATGGAATGGTATGAGTTTAAGAAATTGTTTTTCAATAAGTAATTCCCTTATATTCCTTCAAAAAAAATATGGTAAAGGAGTTCCTTGATCTTAAGAGAATGGATTCTAAATCTTCTGGTACATACAATGCAAATTTTACAAGACTTACAAGGTATGATTATGGTTTTATCATCCAACCTGAAAGTAAATTTGATCGATTCTTTAGTGTCTTAAAACCAAGTATTCAAAGGGAATTAGATCTAATATACTTTATTAGCTATGAAAATATTGTGCATTGTTCTATCAAGGTAGAAATGGAAATTGGTGTTACCTATCAATCTCATGGTTTTTACAAGAAAGGAAAGATGGAGTAATGGGGAAATCTCAAAACAATGGTGAAAATAATATGAATGTTTTATTATGCTCAAATTATGGAAAGAAGTATGGTGGATATTGTATTACAGGGAATAGAAAATGTTTTAAGTGTGGAAAATAATGTCATCTTTGGTGGGTCCTCGGGCGATGTGGCTGGAATAGAGGGCAGGGAGGCGCGATGTATGATGGTGCGAGGATGCTGCACCCTACTTTGAATGCAGAGATCAGACGATGTTTGACCTCTGGCTCTATGGAGGCTGTCACGATTCATGATGGAAATTTAAAAGAGATGATGGAGGTTGTGGGTATACCATCTGGTGTGGGTAGTGATTCTTCGCTCACTAAGCTGTTTCAAGGTTTCAATGGAGTGGACTCGAAGGGGGAATCTACTGGAACAGGTTCTACTGATCCTATTACGGAGTCTGCTAAGGCAGTTCACCAGGAAGGAAATCACGTTTTATCCTTTTCCTCCCTCAAAGGAGGACTTGATTCTCCCATTCTAAGAAAAGTAAATATTTCTCACATTAAAGCAGACCCATTGTGATCTTTGAACGGCTCAAAATGGGTGAGTTATCTATCATTGCTCGACTCTTCCTTCCTAAAGGTTCACACCCTATGAAAATTGAAGAACTCACAGATCGTGTTTCATTGATTTAGGGATATTTCTCATGGAAGTGTGTCTTACTTGGTCAAGGATAATTTCATATGATTTTCCCCACGGAGGAATTGAAAACTTGAGCATGGTGCTTTGGACCCATTTCCCTAAAACCGGGAATTATTCACTTGCGTGAACGGGATAAAAAGTTCAATCCCTTAGAGGTTATTCACACTACTACACAAATTTGGGTTAGAGTGTATGGATTAAAATGGATACTTTGGCATCCTAAAATATTGTATGATATTTCCTTATCAATTGGTATTCTGATTAAAATTGATAAGGAAATGGTGGTTGCTCGTTTTGGACACTTTGCAAGGTTTATGGTAGAGGTTGAGCTGGGTTCTCCTCTTGTTGAAAAAGTAAATCTTGCGACTAAGGATGATATAATTGAGCTGAATATTGTTTATGAAAAAATGCATAAATTCTGAAAGGACTGAAATGTCATTGTTCATGACTTATCTTCTTGTCGACGGTCTATAGTTTGCAGCTTCTATGCATTGCGTGGTCACAATGAGAATAATTATCTCAAGAAGAGAAAATCTGCCAATAATTTGAAATCTGACCCTCAGCTGTTACATGAAGATAGTAAAGACTTGTGTAGGAGTGTGGAAGACTTGGGCACTGTTTCTTATCCTGCTGAGAAAGAGGCGCAAGATGTTACTTATGAAGATCCATCTTAAGTTGAAACAAAGGAAGACTGCCCCGTCTCACCCTAGGTTGGTGATCCCCCTTCTGGAAACAAAAGGGAATATTGGGTTGATATTTGTATGGAAGAAGAAAACCATCATGTCATTGCTCCTCCGGGAAAGGAACAAGTTAGGGAAGAAGAAGCTCAACTACAAGAAACTATGGTTGACTCGGTGATTCGAAAAGGTAAGAAAATCTTTGATTCTGACTCCCTGATCATCTCTACGACCTGTCATTCTACTTCAAAGCCTATTGTGGATAATGAGGGATTCCAACTTGTTTCTTACAAGAAGACATCGCCCTTGGTTTCTTCCCCAATGGTGGTTGAGAAGCCTATTGTAGAAGAAATGAAGACTCCCATTTGTAAAAATTTATCTACTAACAAATGAAAGGATGACTCAGAGGATAGCTCAGATTCTAAGAGCACTGATGTATAGACAATTCAGGAAAGACTCCAAGTGCTCTCGAACAAGGCAAGTGCAAGTAGAGGTAGGATGAGAGGTCAGGGATGCAGGAGTGTAAGGGAGGAGATGGATGCTATTAGAGATAAAGAACGAAGGTTTACCGAGTGGCTTCTGAATAAGATAAACAAATTGTTTCTTTTTTCTTTGGTGTTCCATGTTTTCCCTCTCCCTTGTAATTTGTAACTTTCATTTTCTTTCTTATAAAAAAGAGACTACAAAGAATGCACTACCCACACTTCAATGCTACAAGTGGAAGAAAATAGGGAATTCTGCTAACCAATTCCCAAATCCAAGGGTTAGTGATCGACGTCGACAATCTCTTAAGGCCAAAGACAAAGGAAAATCACATGTGATCACTATTGGTGATGTTTAATATGACAAAGAAGTGGTAGAATGGTTAAGTGTTTATGTAATGGGATTCCAAAATACTATTGTTATATATCTTTTATACTATTATGGAATATTCAAATATCTATGTATTGGTCCATTGTTATTTTCCATAAGTATATGGTACCGATAACAATGAAATGTAATTGAAATATTTTTGGAAAGAACATGATATGTGCATAATGAAGGGATAAGGTGATAATGAGATGTTTGATAGTATTAATGAGCTCATGACTGATATAAGGACAAAGTGATATCATTGTTTGAGTATATATATATATTTTGTATTTTTGGTGTGTGGAAAGTGTTACTTTTGATAGAATTCATGTTTTAACTATGGTTTTATAGTAATTCATGTTATTACCATGTTTCACGAGAACTAAGGACTAAGGTATTCACATGTTTGGAATGTGATAACCAAGAACTACCTTATGAGATATGGGAGATAAATGTTATGTTTATTTAGTTAACCTCTTTCTAATGTTTTATAATTTTTGTATTTGGAATGATTGTAATTTTATCCATTTATGGATACTATAATTTATATTCTGTTTGAAGTTTGTTAGATTAATGTATTATCTCACTATAGGTAAACTTATGCATATTTTATTTCCTATGCTAACCTTTTTGTTAAGATATATGGAATGACCTATCATTATATCATATGATCTACTAACACTTTAAGAATGAAAAATTCAACTTCATTTATTTAAAATCAAGTAAGTATTTATTCTCATGAAAAATTCTTAAATTTTGAGGAAAGGATCTTGAAAACAAAAAATGTTATCTTAGTACCTTTTTATCTGATGAATCATATGGTCCCTTAAATCATTATAGATTTATGGTTTTGTTTTTGTTAACTTTCTCTAAACCTTGTTCTCTATCACTCTCCAACAGAACATGATGGTTAGATTTTTTCTTTCATATCCCTGTTTTCACTTCCCACTTATGTTCCCCTATGTAGAAACCAAGTGATGAGTTATTTTGGGTAACCATTATGTTTCTAAATTTCCTTTTTAAAAGTAATTTTTAGTATTCCTTTTTACGATGTGGGTTTCTATGAAAGAAACTTTCAAGTACTAATCCTTTTATAACCCTGATGAATTTTGAGGGAGAAATTCATTTTAAGGGGGGTATAATTTAACACCCCATGATTTTATGAGATAGATTCTTTTTTATTTATTTTATGTCTTGTTTTGTATTCTACACCAATATTATCTTGCGCTATATAAAACACCATATTATCTTGCAGTATATGCAACACTATACTTGGCTTGTGTTATACACAATTTCAAGTTCATTTGATAGAATTAATTTCATGAAACACTGAGTATATGTTTTATACAATTTATAAAAGAAATATGTTTGGATTATGTTATATGAAAAACTAAATTAAGATTAAACTAAACTCAACACTTACTGGGCTTGCATTACACACAAGAGTGACCTTCCTCAATAGCTTGCCTTGTACACAATATCGAGTTTCTCTAAACAATGATATATTATTAAAATATTATATAAACCAGCCATTATGAATATTATTAAAAAAAATTTGAATATTATATAATATTAAAAATCATCTTATATATTTTCTAGAACATGATATAAGAACAAATTCAATTTTTCGTATAAAATATGTATTTTTCAAAAAAATGCAGTTTTGTCGCCTTTTGATGGTGCACAAATTTTAAATATATTTTTTTTAACACTTTTATATATTATATTTTAAAAAATAATCATCTTATTTGGAAGAGGGACATCAAAATTTAACTTGGTTGAAATTTTGGTATTTTTCTCACGAAATTCATATTTTGGTGAATAGTAAAAAAACTGCATTTTAATTCAAAACTGCTTTTTCATCTAATTTATTTATATAGTTAGATTATCTTTTTAATTTGATTTTTTGGTCGAAGTGGAATCTCAGGAGGGGGTTAATTGAGTTCCTAATTAAAATTTCTGTTAAAAACTTTGTGATAATGATCCCCCAATTTTGAAACAACCCAGTTAATTAAGGCAGTAGAGATATAAATGTTTAGTTAGTCAACAGGTTTCTCAAAGGGTGATTAGTTCTCAGTTAAATTAGTGTAAAACACTTCTTCAAATTTTGAAACAATTTTATTGAATTAAACACATACACACACTAACCATAACTAACTATCAAAGTCAATGAAAAATAGTTTTCTATTTTAGAAATTATAAGCAGCGAAAAATAGACAAAAAAAAGTATTTCAAAATATAGTACACATTAGAGTTAAAAAAGAGGTTCAGTCTCAATTAAGGTCTTAATACTCTCCACTTGGTGATCAACTTCCACCAATTAGTTTATATAAATGATATAATTGATACACAACCTGTGTCGGGATTTACTATTGTTTTCACAAACTTTGTAGGAATCACACCCTCTACCACAGTTATTCATGAGAAAAACAAACAATACAGACCACACATGGTCTCTTCCACAGTTAAATTTGGGAAACAAGGTGTAAGTGAATTTTGATGTGAGTATTTTTAGTATCCTCTAGTTCAATAATAGAAGACAGTGTGTGTAATAGACAGACACACACACTTCTCAGAAATGTGAAAATAAAAAAACACTATAGATATAATATTATAAGATTGAGTTTAGAAATCTCTATGTGTTTGCAGTTCAGCTATTGCCTCCTTGGAGTGAAGAAATTGAAGTTCGAGTCTTTCTATGGAAGTTGTCCTCATAATAGAGTGTCACAACACTAGGGCCTAGCTTTCAATAACTTAGTGTTATGCTTCTTGTGTTGATAGATATTTGATGAAGCAAAGAGGACTCTTGGGTTCACAGTGTAAGTGCTTGATGGTTCTTCCTTGTTCTCTTTGATCTAGTGAGTAAGAAACTTCTTATGAATTCTTCTTTCTTCCACTTATTATTTTCTCCCTCGGTCTTCTCTTTTATATTTTTGGTCTGACAATAGGAATAAGTAAACCACGTGTGGTCCTCCTCATACCTCGTACTGTCCCCAGATACAGTCTCTTAATATGTCTACAATCAGAATTAATTAATTTCAGAAGCATTAAATTTACCAAATATAGATATTTGAATAATCTTAATAATTTGAAAAAGTATGGAGTAGAAGAGTGAGCATAGGTAGACTGGTAACAGTAGCCTTCTTAATAGTAGACTACATCGGTAGCCTTCAACGGTTACCTTAAACAGTGACCTTCATCAGTGACCTTCTATCAGTGACCTTCATCAGTGACCTTTCATCGGTGACCATTCATCAGTGACCTTTCATCAATGAAATTTCATCAGTGACCTTTCATCGGTGACCTTTTATCGCTGACCTTTCATCGGTGACCTTTCATCGATGACCTTTCATCAATGACCTTTCATCGGTGACCTTTCATCGGTGACCTTTCATCGGTGACCTTTCATCAGTGACCTTTAATCAGATACCTTTCATTCGGGACCTTTCATACTTAAGAGAAATTTTTCACTGTAATCTTAAACAACGTAGAAGTGAGATTAAAAGTACACAGTTATTACATGATGAAAACTAGGAATATTAAATAAAGATGATTATCCTATAATAGAAACATGATTATCACATGAATGAAACATGATTTGGGATTATCAAAACAGGTGAGTCCAATAGTTTTAAAGTGTAATTGGATTATTTTTTTATCCAATTTTTTTTATTGTAAGTAATTGCACATTTAAATTGGACATAAACACACGACAATATTTTGATAAGTTTTTACTTCTTAAAAAAATGCTTTTTGGTTTTGACAATGGAAATTAATTTTAAATTAATTTCTACAAATTATATGTTTTTAATTATGAAAAATGGGTTCCATATTTTTAATTAGTGGGTCCAAATTATTTTAATAGGTTAGTTTTTTTGGATATTATGAATAGTAACTACAACAATTTTTATTTACCACGGTTAAAGGTAAATCGGGAAAATTAGGGTAACTTACAATATGATAAAGATAATAAAATCACCCTAACACCTTCAAAAATCCTATTGTATGAATTAAAATCGACAAATATCACCTATGGGTTATAATTTATTCATTTAATGGACTTTTTTCTCTGAACGTGATGTAATTATAATTAAAACAAAAGAAGGTGACAACATGTCACTCTCTAATATCTTATAAGTATAACAATTTTAATATAGTGATAAACAAGATAAAACATCAAAAATAAATATTCAACAAAAATATAATGAAATTATCTACATCATATAAATTTATTTATCATTTTTATAGATTAAATAATTACCATTAATGATGGCACAATACTGATGTAGATATTATTTTGTCGATAGAAATATCAAAGAAATAGTATTGAAAATATTAAAATAAATATCATATGAACTGATTAATTTTCTACATAATTTTATAGGATATTATGACATGTCAGTAGTATATTTAATATATTTATTCTAATTTATCTTTTGTGTGGATTTTATTTAAATTCAAATAAATTAATAGTGTCAAAATTGACACTATTGATATTTTATAAAAACACATATTATTAGATTATTTAAAAATAGAAATAATATTTAAAAAAAATCAAAAAGTAAAGATTATATGGTCTAAAATTTTATAAATTATTCAATCATATAAAATTAATAACAAATAAGTTAATATTTATAACCATTTAATATTTATAATATTATTACCACAAATAAAATTAAATAGATTAAATAAGGATATATCAAAATGATAAGGTTTAAAATAAAATAAATACGGGTCTAAACTTTATTTTTTGTGATTATTTAGACCCATACTCATATTATCTTCTAAATAAATAAGTTTGGGAGCATTATAAACCGAAAATGAATTTATAATAAATTAACATTTCAAGACTTTCCAAAGGTGCCCTCCCCTCTCTTATAAAAGGGTTCATCTTCTTCTCTTTTAGTCACACCTCCAAAGCCCTTTGACTTGGGATACCCCTGAAAACTTCTCCTCTCAACTTCCCTCAATTCATCCTAGAGTCCACCCATTGGGAAGAAATCCATCTTAAGGATTCCTTTTGTGCATACCAAAAGGAGATACCCGATAAAGAGGTGATTGTTTTATCACCTCTTATAAAATTATTTTCTTCTTCTAATTCCTATTCTGATGTTGTTACCATACTAAAGTAATAAATACAATATCTTATACATTATGAGATTTTATTATAATTATGGTACAACCATATACCTTCTTTTATCCATCCTATGAATAACAATATCACCATGTGTGCGTGCGTACGGCTTACCGTCCTCACGTCGTGGTGTAATTTTTTATTCGACAATAGATAATTTGGATGGGTATATTTAGGATTATAATGGATTTAAATGATGAATATATAATGATATTATTTCTTTAAATTTCATATACCATCCAATTCCATACCATTTAACCATCAAGGGAATGATATCATCACTCATGTGTACGTACAGATTATAGTCTCCACGACGTGATGAGATTAATTCTCCATGTTAACCATTCAAGAATGATTTTAAAGTATATATAATAAATAAGAATGAAATATATGAAATAATAATGCAACTGTATTTAGGTATATATATTCCATTTACTTTATTCCATTCAATTCAATAAGGAAACAAAAAAAAACATTCATGCGTATGTACGAGCCTATCGCCTCCATAAACAGTATATTCCATTTCATTTATCTATCTATTATATATATTTATATACTGAATATTTATAATATATAAATAATTTTTTAAATTATAAAAGTACGTAAATAATGATCTAAGTAATAATATTAATAATAACAAGTCAAAATAGGTATGATAAATAAAACGATTATTACCCAAAACGTTGCTTTAACATGGAATTGATAAATAAACAGGTAATATAAAGTCATAAGTGAATCATATATGATATCATAAATATTATTATGGTTCTATTAAAAGTTAATAATGTGTTTAAACCCATTATATAAGAGTTTGAGACACATATGGAAGAAATCATACATAAGTTAATGGATAATTCCACAATCTTATTATTTTCTGAGATTGTTTATACGTAATCATTTACTAGGGTATATTTATCATCCAAATCTATGTATCCTAAATATATAATATTATTTATATCCTTATGATATTTTTTAATTTTAATTTTATCCATTGGTAAATTTTTATTAAATGGTATGGAAGGAATCTTTCTTTTATTTTCCATATGTGGTACTTTTTGACTTTTATTGCAAGAGTACGAGATGAACGTTTTTTAACTTATATGGAATGAAAAAGTTTTTTACATCTTAATAATTCCTTATTTCCTTGAAGCTTCCTCTACATGATTTCAATTTTATTTTCAACTAAATTATTTTATTTTAAATTTTCATGACATTTTGAGAATAGAAAACATTTTTTAGAAGAAAGGATATTGTCCTCGTGAATTAAGCTCAATTGTTTTATCAAAAAAATTACATCTAAGATGACATAGGGTTATGTTTCTATCCCTATTATTAATTTTATTTGATTGTTTCTATGATGGAATTATTTTTATGAAATCATTTTATATTATATGGATTATGTTAAGATGGAATGATGTTTACACATTTTTTTCCTTGGGTTTTGCTATGGTGAATGGTTTATGTTTTGTGGAACATGTGAGAATGATTTCATTATGAGATGGGTGGGACCTATATCTCCCTCCAATAAATTGGGTAAATATTTATTTCTCATGAGATATATATTACTAGAATTAAAAGTAAATCTAGTTTAGTAATACAGTGCTGGAATGGCAAATAAATATGGTTTAGTAATACATGGATGGAATAACAAGTAAACCCGGTTCAGTAAAGGACTTTTTCCACTATGATGGTCCTGGAAGAAATAACTTGGACACTATAGAAATAATATTATGTTCTTATTTATTTTCCAAAATCCTATGTTTTATGCCACAACTATTTTATCATGGTCAATATTCCTTTATGATCTATGCCTTACATACTTACAAGAATTATTTCATGACCTAAGATTTTTGATATTTAAACTTTATGTTCATGTTTTTACATTTTTATGTTTATGGTTTTTTCTATGTTAAAAATGTTTACCCTTAATGTGCATTGATCTCACCCTTTTTATGTTTTCTTTTCCTCGTGATATAAAGAAAGGTTTTAGGTAGGGAAAAAGGGGAAGATGTTTATGGGAGTTATTGGAGATCTTTTACCATGTTAGAAGATTATTTTCTAAGTTTCCAAAGGCACTAAACTAAAATGGTATTTGGGTGTATATTTGTGTAATGTCTTAAGTATTACACAAAATAAATTTAATTTACATGTACTTCAAGATTGGGTGATTAAACTTATTACTTTTAATACAGAGTAAAGAAATAGTTTAAAAAATGACATTAATGAAATTTTATAATAAGCAATATTTTTTAAAATGATTTAATTTTTTTAAATCCTTTATTTGGAAAATTGAACGATATATGGCTTAAAATATAAAAATAATAATTTATGGGTCACTTTTCATTTTATGTTAACATTCTTGACCCTTAAAGAGTAAAAAACTTTATATTTTAGTGATTGTTAAAAGGATGAATGAGGGTTAAAACTAAGAGATAAGAGTTAAAACATCACTTATTCTTGTATAAAAAATATTTATGATTGGATTTTGAATTTATTATCATTCTATTTTTGAAATATTTAATTTTTTATCCACTTTAACATGTAAATTAATTTATATTAATTTAATACTTTTAGTAATTCCAAGAGTGCTTCTCCCCTCACTTATAAAAGGAAACCTCTTATCCTCTCTTATTAACACATTTTGAGCACTATAGATCATAAAATTCCTACTATAATACTTTTGTATTTTCCTTCAACTTGTCCTAAATCTTATATTATTTTCAAAATACCATTATTTCAAGGATTAAGGTATAAGCGAAAGAAGGTTTCTCAGTGAAAAGTTATAACTCTTAACTGAGTATTTTCAAATTTGTTTCTTATTTTACCACTTATAAATCTATGGTATCCATTGTAAAATTATTAATTAAATATATTCAGTATAATAAATTTTTATTATGATGATTTATTGACCATTATCCATCCCCTTTCCATAATATGATAAAAGAAAGCGTCACTTGTGCGTACATGTGGACTACCACCACCACGAACCGATATAGTTCATTTTTCATCACCACTTCTCATTGATGCTTATAATTATGGAATTAATATATATATATATGATATATATGATATTATTATAGTTTTTTAAGTTGAATTATTATATATATTTCTTTTGTTCCATACATTAAAAAAAGTAATCATAACTCATTCTGCTGGGTCTTTGGGCCTTGTACTAAATAAATAAGGCTTGATGAGTGGGTTATCCCTTAGGGGGATATAGCATGCCTTTCCAACCTGTGTGTATGGTGTGTGTGCGTGTTTAATGTAATTATACCCCAAAGAACCTAGTATATATAATAATTACATATGATACTCATGATATGATTAACTTTCTGGAGATGATGGAGCTGTGATCAAATAATAAGGATCTAAACTAACTAACCAAAACCTGCATTAAAAGATAAGTATTGATCAAACAGAGTAGTGATTGAAATAAATAATTGTTAATAAACTGGTGATATAATATTATATTTAAACAATATATATTAATATATATATCATTAATTTTATATAATACATTTATAATAAATTTATATTTATTTTACAAGAGGTTTGAATATATATGAAGAAAAAAGAGACTTCAGGTAAGGGATTTTTTTTTAATCCCATTTTAATCAGGATTGGTTATAATTGAAGTTAAATTGAGAAAATTTTATAATACTTATCATATAAATTAATTTAAATTTATTCTAAAATATTTATTTATGAAATTTTCAAGTAATAATACCATTTTATTATTTGTGGTACTTAAAATGATCAGGAAAATGTTTTTGATAAAAGAAGACTTTATTTTCTCTTTGGTAGAGAATATTTTTCTTCCATGTCCATGTTTTATTTAAAATATTTTTGAGAATGTTTTACTATTCTCCTATGGATGTTTGAATTCATTTTTACCAATATTTTAATTTTTATAAAAATGTTTCAAGGGAATATTCTTGTCTTTTTATAAATGAGGTACTTTTGACTTTTTACTAAAACTATGAAAGGAGTATTTATTTTAACGTACAAGGCATTAACCAAATTTACTAACATCATGACCACTCAAATATTTGAATCTTCCTTTACAATTTTCCATGGTTTTTTTCCAATAAAATGTTGTCCTTAATATTTAATAAATATTTGTATTTTAAATAAGCGATTTCAAAATAAAAAGGGTATTTTCATCAAGAAATATTTTAGTGATATTTTAAAATAATTTTAATCTATGATAAAATACTTTGATATTAATTATGATTTACTTGGGATATAATCCAATGATACCATCCTTTTTCATTATCTATATAGTTTATGATTATAAGATGAGAATTTTTATGAAATATACTTATTTTCCATAGGTTATGGAATTATGAAATGATAAAATATTTATGAAACTTATTTCCTTTCCATGGGTTTTTTTTATAATGATACGATGAATGTTTAATGATATTTTGGGACACATATGAATGGATTTCATTATGTTATGGGTGGGTCCCAAATTATATATCCCTCTAATGCATTGGTAAAAGATTTATATCTCATGGGATAATTATGGGAAATGAGTTTATGTGATCGATCCACTGTGGGAAATATGTTAGAATTATTGATCCACTATTAGAAATAGGTGGTGATTCCTGATCTGTTATGATATAGTAAATAGGTTTTGATGATTTATCCACTATTATTTGTTGTTTTCAATAGTTAAACTTGGCATATAAAATATTTTCTATGAATATGGTGGTGCCAAATTTTTATGACATGTTTTATTATTATGATTTGAACTCATGGTCCATGATTGATTAGTGATGATTTATCAATATTATGATTCATGTCTTTAAAATGATAAATATTTATGTCCTGATTCATGATTATTATCCATGATACAGTGGGTATGGACTTTTTTAAGTTATGATCACAATATCGCACCCTTATGCTTATCGTATGATTAAATATGATCATAGATTGATATCTCCCTTGTTCACCCTTAATGAGCACCTAAGATCACCCTTTATTATATTTCCTCTCCCCAGTTTATGAGAAATGTTATAAGTAGGGTATATTAATAAGGGTATAAAGCGAAAATAAATTTATGAGAGATAATGAAGAATGCACCTAAATAATTTGTTTGTGTATTAAATTCTCTAAATACACTAAACCTTTATGAAATTATCATGGATTTTAATGTTATGTATTTAATAATAATCTAAAATGATGTAATATTTATGTATAGAAATTATGAGTTGCTATAGTTGGTATCAGATTGGGGTTTACTTTATATTTGTATATTAATATTATTGACCGTTATTAAAAACCCTATGGATAATACTAAGTATATGATAACATCCTAAAGTTTCTGTATGGTAAAAATAACTTGGTTTTACACAAAAATTATTATTTCTCAGGATATTTTTTTAGTAAATGTTTAGAACCCAATGAAATCATGTTAATTTTGAATGTGATGGAAAATACAATGATTTTCCTCTAAAGAAACAAAATCTTATGGGAGCTATAATATACGATCCCAATTATATAATTACACAACTTTCTTAAGACATGAATCATGATGAGCTTATAAATGATAAAATAGGGGGAAATGTTCAATTTAGTCCTTAATGAAGCAACATCCACCATCCTCTAGTGGGTCTGTTGATCCAATAGTTTTTGAGAAATGGATCAGTACCACTAAAAAGATATTTTTCACCCTCGAGTGTTTGGAACATGAATACTTATTTTGGGTTTTTATTATTTGTAAGGAGAATAATATAAATAGTGGACTCTTATTAAGAATATGAGGTAATGGGAGTAAATTTAATTCATGGAGTGGGATGAGTTTTAGAGATTATTTTTCAATAAGTAATTTCCTAGTATTATTTTTATAATAATGGAGAATTAATTCCTTGAGATAAAAAAGAATGGTGATGAATCCATTAGTACATATGAGGAAACATTTACAATACTTATAAGGTACACTTATGGTAGTATCATCCAACCTTAATGTAAGTTTGATTTATTATTTAGTGGCTTAAAACTAATTATTTGAATGTTTTTATCCATAAGGGATTTCAGTGGATATGAAAAAATCATTAAATATACTATCAAGGTAGAAATAAATAGTTAATTTACCCATTAATATCCTGGTTTTTATTAAAATATAAATATGGAATTCAAATGAAATTATTATAATAAAAATCATAGAGAGAAGAAGGTGAGATTTATTTTATGCTCTATGTGTGGAAGGAACCATGGAGAAGATTCTGTCAAGGGAAATGAAAGTCATTATGAAATCTAATGTCAATGTGACCAGAAGAAGTTATCTAATGATGTGAATAGTGAGAAAGATCAACATAATGAAACAACCAAAATATATTGTTTCAAATTCAATGAGTATAGGAATTATGTTAACCAGTTCCCAAATCCAAAGGTTAATTATTAGGATCGGCATCAACAACCTCTTAAACCTAGACACAAAGATAAATCTCATGTGATTACAACTATTGAAGTGGGTCACAATAATATTGTAGTGAAAGGTGAACATACCATCCAATATAAAATTGAAAATGTCTTATTAATTTATGGATATACCCACTATTCTATATTTGAATAATTTGTTATAGTTATCATGTCACCACCTCAATGATTAGATATTAAGTTAACAGTAAAATATCTTAATGGTATGATGATCACATCTAAAGTTTGTAGCTCAAATATGATATAATTTTAATTAAATATTCTTCCTAAAAATTTCAGTATCCTTCCTCTAGTTTAATTTTATGTTATCTTAGGCATGGATTGAATTTCATTACATAAATACTAAATCAATTTCTGAGGAAGTGAATTCATGTTTGATATTATAAACCAACCTATGATCATTTATCATAGTGATGATAAATATCAACTTTTGATGGAGATTTTATCCAATATATGGATCATGATTCCTATTGAAAAGGGGTGTTTATATCATATGGTTGGAGAGAAAATCAAAATCATAGATACTCTTATTATATGAGAGTTTTTTGATGTTTTTCTGGAAGAGTTTCCTTATCTTCCTCTAAATCATGATGTTGAGTTTTCAATAGAACTCATACTAGGTGATAAAACTGTTTCAAAGACTCTATATAGAATGTCCATGATTGAATTACAAGAATTGAATAGGAAACTCTAGGAGAATCTTAAAATGGGATTCATTCAGCGAAGTGCATCACCATAGGGTGAACCTTTTCTTTTTTTTTTTAAGTAGAAAGATGGATCAATGTGACCCTACATTGATTATCAAAAACTTAACAAGATAAAAATCAAGAATAATTATCCTCTACCCTATGTTAATGATTTGTATGATCAATTATGAGGAGATTAATATTTTTCCACAATTGATCTTATATATGGATACTATTAATTGAGGGTAAAAGGTGACTGCATTCCATAAACATCCTTTCATACAAGTTATGAACAATAAATTTGTAGTGATTTTATTTTATCTTACTAATTCCCAAGATATTTTTATGGATTTAATAAATAGATTCTTTATACATTACTATGATAAATCTATGGTAGTATTTATATATAATATTATTTTGTATTTAAATGGTAAGGAATAGCATTAAGACCACTTAAGGATTGTATTGAAGACCCTAGGTAAGGATAAGTTGTATGAGAAATTTACTTAGTGTGAATTTTGTAAAGAAAAAGTTTCATTTTTGGGTCATATAATCTCAAGTGAGTGTATATCAGTGGATCCATCAAATATGAAAGTTATTGAGCAATGGCCTAGACCAACCGTGGAAACTGAGATTAATAGTTTTCTTGCATTAGATATAAATTATCAATTCTTTTTGTATAATTTAAAATTATTATCTAATCCAATCACCAATTTAATTCATAAGGGACTCAAGTTTCTTTGTACAGATAAATGTGATTAAAATTTCAAGGAATCAAAGTGAAGGTTATTCCGTGCACCTTTTCTACATTAAAGTATAGTGGAAAAGGGTTTGTGATCTATAGTGATGCATAAAATAAGGTACTATAATGTTTTATAATTCATAATGATATGGTCATAGATTATACCTCATGAAAATTAATGGTTCATGAGAAAAATTTCCAAACTCCTGATTTGGAGTTAGCTGTGGTAATTTTTGCATTAAAGATATGGAGGTTTTATCTTTGTGGAGAAATTTGTAATATATAATCTGATTATAAAATTTTAAAGGGTATATTAACTTGGAAAGAGTGAAATATGTTCTATAGTAGATGGTTGGAGTTGAATAAATATTATGATTACTCGATACATTACCACCCAGGGAAAGAAAACAAGGTTCCAGATGCCCTGAGTCGAAAGGATCATACTAGATTATCTATGATAAGGATAAAAAAATATCCAATATTTATATATTTTTAAATGATATACCTTTAAATCTTAAATTATAGGTAGAAATATTATCTTTTTAAAATTATTGTTCAACCATATATATAAGAGAAGATTAAAGAGGCATAAAAGGAAAATGTAGATCTATAAAAGAAAGTAAGAAATGTTCCTAAGTTAAACCTTGATTATGATTGAATATTAAGGTTTAATAAATTTTTATGTTCCCATTAAAAACAAAAATTTAAGAAGGAGATATTGGATGTAGCTGATAGTTCATCATTCTCTATGCATCCTGGAAGCATGAAGATATTTAGAGATCTAAAAGAGTATTTCTAGTGGGACAACATAAAAAGATATATTTCAATGTAAGTATCTTGGTTATTGGTATGTTATCAAGTAAAATATATTATAAATATTTATAAAAGGATGTTACAACCATTACTCATACCAAAATGGAAATGGGAAAACAACAACATGTATTTTGTTATTGGATTCCCCAAAACGTCCAAAGGCCATATTACTATTTAGGTTGTAGATGATCACCTTATGAAGTTATCACGCTTTATTTATATCATATAATATTCCAATATTAATCATATTTCTATAATATATATTAATTAATAGATAAGGTTTCATTAAGTACCACATTCAATTGTATAAAACTGAGAAAAGAGGTTTGCCTCGAAGTTCTAGGAAGACTTAAAAAAGATCTAGATTTAGTGTTGTGTTTTAGTACTACTTATCATCCTCAGATATATGGTTAGTCTGAGAGATCTAATAAAAATATATAATATATTCTGAGATCTTTTTATATGGATTTTAAAGGTATTTTGGATTAACAACTTCTTCGAGTTGATTTTTCTTACAACAATGGATTTCACTCAACCATTCAAATGACTCTTTATAAATCCCTTCATAGAAATAAGTGTATAACTCCAACATTATGGTATGAATTTAGAGAAAGAAATATTTAGGACCTGATATATATGGGGAAATGGAAGATATGGTTAAATCTATTCAATATAATATCAAGGAATATAATAGTTTAAAGAAAATATATGCGAACAATCATCAGTAAAATTTGGAATTTGATATTTTTCAGAAAGTATTATTGTGAATTTCTTGGAAAAAAGGTTATAATATTCTAAAATAAGGGAAAGCTAAACCCTAGTTATATTTTTTCCTTCGATTTTCTTGATCTACTAGGGATGGTAGCTTATCCTTTGGTTATTTCATCGAATCTATGTTAGGTTCATGATTTTTTACATGTTTGTCACCTAAGAATGCACATAAATGATCATTAAAATGAAATAAAATCAGAGGTTTTACCACTTTATCATGATCCTTACTATGAAGACTAAATTTTATAAATCATGGATCATAGATATAAAGTTTTATGGAACAAGATTTCTTGCATGGTTAAAGTTATTTTGAGGTATCGGAAATGTGAAGAAGCTACTTAGGAACATGATGATGTGATGAAACTGAGATATAATCATTTGTTTGTATTGAACTAATGAAATTTCAATGGTGAAATTTATTGGGGGGGGGGTGTTTTTAGAATTTAACAACTCTGTATTTTTTATATATTTCTCTCCAAATAAATTTAATTTATTTGATAGCTTGTGATACATGAAACCTCGAGTCTAAATGAACTATAATATAGTATATCATTATAACCTAGCCATTAAATTGGAAGAGTGAATATGAATAAAATAAATTTGAAGAAAACATATAAATACAGGTTCTAGATAAGTAAATTATATTGATATATAAGTACTATATTTTTAGTAACGTCATTATATGCTTTAAAAATACATTTTTCCCAAAAATGGGTTTTATTGCATTTTGTGAGAAAATAATATAATTTATTTATAACACTTTTAGAAAATTTAATTAATAGAAAATTTAATTAAAAAATTGATATTAAAATTTTAAATTATCATTTCAAAATTATCTTAGAGTAAATTTTTTATAATTCTCTAAAAATATTGATTTTTCAATGAATAATGAAAAATATTGATTTTTATTAAAAACTATCTTTTTAATAAAAGTATTTAAAAAGTTAAATTTTGTTTTAAAATTGTTTAAAAAGTAAAATTACTTCATTTATATTATAAATAATTTAATTTTGGACATTATAATTAATTTTATATGGTATTTTGTATAAACAATTTTATACTTACAAAAACATTATTTCAAAAAATTGATTTTCCTCGCGTTTTATGAGTTTCAATATAAATAAGTTATTCCTCTTCTATAAATTTAATTTAATAAAATTTATTCCATGTTTATAATAAAAATTTCAAAAAAATTTAAATATACCACCTTCATTTTTTATCATAACTAATAGTAAAAAATAGTAAAGAAAATTGTGACCTTAGTAAGGAAAGAACATATAAAACAAGGTTAATCCCTTGGGAAAAGGATTTAAAATTTATATTAATCTTGAATTTATCCTATTGGATGATTTTATTTCTTCCATACTCATACCTATTTTTAAAATATGGAAAATTGGTTTCATTTTTTTTATTATGATTTTTATATTATTTTATGAAAAGAATTAGTACAAGATATTATTCTCTTAACCTTATTATCTCTAAAGTTTTTACGTAAGGATAAAAGTTGGATAAGTTTGGTTCTAAATGAATATTTTAAATATAAATTAATTTTTTTTATCATGGTAATTTATTTTTAATTTTTAGTAATGATATAATTACCTTAAATTCTTAGACAACCCCGACACAGTTTGGGTGAAAGTGGTAGAAAACTCTTGTAAATGATTTTAAAATCTCTAAAAATAAATTTTTAGGTGATTTATAATACCACATGATTTTATAGATATATATAACATATTATAGATAATTTTAGGGTTTATATTTTAATTTTATTAGTGTATTTATGAATTTAAAGTCAAAGTAATTGAATAGTTCCAAAAATGAAATTAATGATATTTCATAATAAACAATATTTTATTAAATGATTTCAAAGTAATAAAAAAATATTTATAAAAGTGAATGGGATATGTTTTAACATATCAATAATGTTCCATATATTGGTGTTTTTTCCTTTTATGGTAACATTATTTACCCTTAAAGATTAAAAAACTTTGATATTGTGGTAATTGTCAAAAGGATTAACGGTGGTTTAAAACTAAGAGATAAGGGTTAAACATCACTTAAACGTGTATAAATATTATTTTATGATAGTATTTAAACTTATACTAATACTATATTTTAAATATATCAATTTATATCCACTTAAACATGAAAATTAATTTACATTAATTTAATACCTTAAATAATTTCAAGATAATCCCTCCCTTCAATTATAAAAGTGCACCTCTTTTGCTCTCTTCCTCACATCCTATGAGAACTATAGCTTAAAAAATACCTACAATAATAACTACCTAGATTCATTCCCCACATCCTATATTTTATTTTCATTCCAAATGACTATCATTTCAAGTATTAAGTTGTAATTCAAAGAATGTTTCTCAATGAAAAGGTATGACTCTTAACCGAGTACTTTAAAAAAAAATTCTTCTTTAAAAACTTATAAATAAATGTTATATAATCTAATATAATTTATTAAGTATATTAAATATTCTTAATTTTTATTGTGATTATGGAAAACCCACTATTGACCTCATTTCCATCATATGGGAAAAGGAAAAATCGCTCATGCGTACGCATGGACTACCACCTCCACGAAGCGATGCGTTTCATTTTTCATCACCACTTAAAATTGATGGTTATAATGATGGATTTATTGAATATATATTATTTTTGTGATATTACTACTATTATATAAATTTTAATTATTATTTATCTTTACTTCATTCCAAATATAAAAAAATGGAAACATCACTCGTGCATGTATATAGGCTACCATCTCCATGAAGTGATATAATCCATTTTAATCACCACTTTATATGAATAGTTTTAAAGGTGTATATATTTATTAAATATGATACTCATGAGATTATTAAAATTATAGATATTATGTAACCATGATCAAATTATAAGTACGAGGACTACCAAACTGAAACATGAATGAAAATTGAAGAAGTTATCGCACAAAATAGAAATTTTAATAAAGAGTTGTTAATAAAAGGGTTATAAATGATATAAGTAAATCATATATGGTATTATATATATTATTAAGGTTATATAATACATTTATTTTAAATTTAAATTTATTATACATGATTTTTAAACATGTACGAAGAAATATAATAATTGAGGTAAATGATTTATGGTTCATTCCCATTTTATTCATATTGAGATAATTTTTTGAAAATTTTCTAATAAATACATATAATTTTGTTTTACTCCTGTTATTCATTAATTTTTTAATTAATATTTCCATTTTTCTCTCTATGGTACTTAAAATTATTATTATTTTTTTTGTGAAAAATATACTTTATTTTTTCTTTGGTTAGGAATATTTTTCTTCGATATCCATGTTTTCATTAAAATATTTTCAAGAATATTTAAATATTATCCTATGAATATTTAAATTAATTTTTAACAATGTTTTAATTTTTATAAAGAAAATCAAAGGAATATTCTTTTCATTTTTTTGAATGTGGTACTTTTGAATTTTTACCAAAAATGTGGAAGGAATCTTTTTTTAACAAACATGACATTAACAAAATTTACCACTACCATAAAAAATAAAAGTTTTGAAGATTATTTTACAAGTTTCCATAATTAGTTTTAAATAATTTTTTTCTTAATATTTTAGAAATACTTTGGTGATATTTTAAATGATTTTTTATATATGATAACATCCTTATATATTAATGATTATGTAATGGTTATTTGATACAATTATAACATCCTTATTATTTCTCAATATGGTTTATGATTATGTTGATGAGAATTTTTAAGAAACCCATTTATTTTCCATGGGTTATGTTATAATGAAATGTTTACGAAGCCTATAAGCATTCCAAAGGTTATTTTATGATGATATAGTGAATGTTTTGTGATCTTTTGGCACACATATATATGGTTTTAATTATGTTATGTGTGGTCCTAGAATTATATAACCCTACAATGCATTGGGTAAAGCTTTCTATCTCATGAGATAATTATGGGAAATGAGTTGATGTGCACAATCAACTATGGGAAATAAGTGGGGATGCCTAATTAACTATAGGAAATGGGTGGTGATTCTTGATCCATTATGATATGGGAAATATCTGTTGGTTCCTAATCCACTATTATTTTATGGTCTTCGTAATTAACCATGAAATTAAAAATGGTTTCTATACCTATGATGGTGCCACATTTTTGTGATATGTTTTTTTCTTGTGATTTAAACTTATGGTTCATGATTGATAAGTAATGATTTATAAATATTATGATTCATGCATTTAAAATGAAATATATTTATGTCATGATTCATGATTATGATCAATGATAAATTTTCTATGAACTTAGTAAGTTATAATCATAATATCATACCCTTATGATTATATTATGTTTGAATATGGTCATCAATGGATACCTCCCTTGTTTACCCTTTTTGAGTATTTTATCTCACCCTTTCTTATGTTTCCTCTCCCTAGGTTATGAAGAAAGGTTCTAAGTAGGGTATGTTAAGAAGGGTAAAATTTTAGAAGTACTTTATGAGATATGATGAAGAATATACCTAAATCATATGTTTATGTATTATATTATCCAAAGACACTAAAAATTTGTGGTTATATTGTGGATCGTAATGTTATGTATTGAATATTCATCTAAAATAATGTAATATTTATGTATGAAACTTATGGATTTAGATACTTATATCTTACAAATAGATTCTTTTATTCCATTAAGTTACCCTTCAGTGATAACTATGGTTTATCTTAAACTTCTTCAGAGATGTATTCAACCAATCTAATCTATTTGTTTCTTTTGTAGATCGATTTCCTTTATCATTCCAAATTTCTTCCTTAAACTCTAATATTCATGTACTGGTTTCATTTATCCATGATGTGGTCATTACTTACATAATTGAAGTATATCTTCTTTATTGTGACATATTTCTTTACTTTATTCTTTGATGTGTTCTACTTTTTCTCTTCCTTTACTTTAAACTTAAGGTGAACTTACTTTCAATCCTATTTTATTTTACCTATAACTTTTGTGGAATCATTTCACCAGTTTTAGTTTATTTTTTATGGTATTTAAAAACCAACACTCATCATAACTATGGAAACTTATTTTTAAACTTTAAATAAAATCAAGACATTAAAATTTGATGGATATCAATGTATTTTTATTTTTATGTGAAGTATTTTTATACATATAAATAATTATTTTTAAATATAATTATTCCCCCTTGATGTAGGTATTCTTCAATTTTATTAGTTTAAAATATTATGCTAACATTCAATTCACATGTTTACAAACATTCCACAACACCAGTAGTTTCCAGTAGATCTATTTTTCTTTGGTTGAGTGTATTTTTGTCTATTGAAGGGTTTTTAGAACTTCTTTCTTACAAACACCTTGTGGGGAACTTCCTCTTTTTCTTATTTTTTTCAACCTTTATAAAAATGGTGAGTTTCTTATCACACTTCATTACCCATATTTTTCTAGAATAAAAGATTTCTATATTCAATGAAAATAAATTAGTTCATATAGACTCATCATAATTTTGGTCTACCTTTTTCTTTATTCTATAAGAAATGTAACTTCTAATTAATTAAATATTATTCTACTTCACAACTAATTAATTTATGAAATAATATCCTTTTAATAATTTTTAGTATAATATCTTTTCTTAGATTCATGTGAGAATTCAACTTGATTAACTTCTAAGTTTCTCAAATTTATCTCCAACTCAAGTCAGTTTAAACTTAAAGTGTTTTTCTAATATTCAAAGAATCTTACTTTATATTCGCATTAATATTTTAACTGATAAATAGTTTTAGTAAGAATATTACTTCAATTTAGTATATATTTTTCAATATATTTTATTCTCCCATATTTTAATTCCAACTAAGAGTTCTTAATTATAACCATAGCTTCTGATCCATGGATAATTTATGACAATACTTTTAAATAAATATCTTTATCACAAACAATCTTATGAAATTACTCTTAGAATAAGGATAATTTTTAATTGAAAAATGAAATTTATTGTTCCTTTAATTCCATCAGTTTCGTCAGAGTTTTATATTTTTGGAACTTCTTTTCTAAATAATATTCCATCTCATCAAGTTTCAATTCAACTTATGATTTTTCATCTTGTAGTCCCCAGATTAATTTAAGTATACATGTAAAAAATTCCATAGGTTCGTTTTCTATATAAAACTTGATTTTAGATATAAAATTTTCAATGGTTTTAATAGATTCATACTCTTCAGAAATTTAACAAAAATATTATTATGAAGAATTAATTTTAAAATATTTTTCAATATTCCTACCACTTATTTTAACTTCAAGTAGTGGCAGATTCTCTTTGCAATAATTTTGAGAGATTAATTTCTACTGATTCTAAGATTATTTCTTATTTTTTTTAAGTTTTTACGAAAACCTTAAATTAACCAAAACCAAGAATATATTAAGTTTTCTTTGTTACAAGATAATTTTTCTGAACATCTAAAAGTTTTAACCTTGTAACTTTATTATCTTTTGATGATATTATTTCCTCAACTTATGAAAATATAAACTTCATTTTTTTCTATGAAATAAAATCAAAAAAACCTTGTAGATCCAATTATAAGGAACCTATTATATGATACAAATTGAGAGTATCAGGGGATTGTGTAGTCACCCTGACAAGGGGTGAATCAGGAGTGACCAAATTTTTACTAATAAACTTTAACTTAAATTTTATACTTATTTTAAGTTGATTAAACCTCTATCAATATTTAGGATGAATATATATTTATAATTAAACCTCACCACTTTATATAATATGTAATTTAGATACTAAAAGTAAATAATAACATGCAGATATTTTTACAAAGTTCTACCTCAATGTGAGAACTTACTTTATGTTATGTCAACTCCCATAAATAAAAAATTTCCACTAATAATCTTATTATCAATTAAAAGTGGTGAATAAGGGATCAAAATTTTCCCATAGTGTGCCTATAAAACACTAAGTATCCAATGTTTTGTTTATACTAACTCTTGTTCGTTTACAATTTTCTTCCAAATGTGAATATATATTCAACTTCCACTTGAATTTTTTTAATTTACATTCATGTAAAACTATTTTCCACTTCTGGTAAACTTAATTTTTGAAGCACTAAATTTTCTAGTTGGAAACAAATGTTCTATTATTCTTAACTATCATTGGAACTTGATGTTATAGTATTCTTAAGATTATTTGAAAAATAATGTTCTGATATTATCAACTTTCTTTAAAACTTAATGTTTTAGTCTTCTAAAAAATTTTACTCAACTAAATATTCCCTCTATTTGGAAACTTTCACTCTCAAAAATTTATTATCATGATCACAATCTTTCTCTAAATATGATAAACCCTTTTTTATAAGACCAAACTTCTTGATAAGTTCAATTGTTTGAAATCTAAAAACATCAAGGCTATATTTTGAACTCCTTCATTAAATCATCAAATGTAACAAAGTCAAGTCAAAATTTCAAACAATAAGGCATTAAATCACTTTTCAAATTTCCTCAAAACTAGTATTGAATCACATACTCAATATTTATGAATTTTTGGACACATAAAGTCCATATCAATATCATTATAATTAATTTCTACTTTATGTAAATGTGGAGTTCTATAATATTTTCCCTTCCTTATCCTCCTGTACACTTCAATTAATTTATGTCGTGTATTTTATATTTTATATGTTATTACAAACATGGATTCTCCCATCGCATCACTCAAACTCACCATTATCAAATAATCTAAACTTTAGTGCTTCTAGTTTAACTCAACAGATCTGCTATATTTTCTAGAGTTTTTATTCTGAATTTTCTTCAATAAATTTTAAGCTAATGAAATGTACTTTCTATATAATTTTAATGATTTTATATATATTCTTCTGAATATTCTTCTAGTGAACTTAAAAATATTCTTTAAAGTATTATACTTTCAAATATTCTTACGAATCTTCTTTTGGTGAATTCATAAAGCTTCTTCTATGTCTTCTTCTGATGAACTTATTAATATTCTTTTGAAAATTATTTAAGTGAACTTACAAATCTTCTTCTGAATCTTCTTCAAATGAAATTAAAAGTATTCTTCTAAATATTCTTCTATAAAATTTATAAATATTCTCTAAAATATTATTTTAATAAAATTTAAAATCTTATTATAAATCTAATTTAAATGAAATTACAAATCTATTTTTTAAATATTCTTACAGTGAACTTATAAAGATACTTCCAAACCTTATTTTGGTGAACTTAAAAAGACTCTTATGAATATTGTTTCAGAGAAATTAAAAAAATTATTCTGAATCTTTTTCCAGAGAATATACAAATATTTTTATAAATGTTCTTATAATTAACTTAAAATTATTTTTTTGAATCTTCTTCTAGGAACTTAAAAATCTTATTTTTAATCTTCTTTTTGTGAACATAAGAATCTTCTTTTGAGTCTTATTTCAGTGAGCTTACAAATATTCTTATAAATCTTCTTAAAATGAAATTACAAATATTAATGCACATATTTCAAAATAGTATTCTAGAATCACCTTTTCATATTTGAAAAATTTACTACCCAACTCAAAAGACTTCTTTCAAATGGTGTTGATAATAAATAAAACACCTTCAAAGACTAAGGGGAACATTAATTTCTCCCTCTATTAGCTTTACTATTCAATGGGGTCTTTACTATCTCCCATTTACCATTCATTCCAATTTCTTATTATAGATATCGATTATTCAACATTCATATATTTCCATTTCACTTGAAAAATAATTTAGATATCTTCATATGTATATATACTTCCTTCAATAACATTAGTGAATTTCCATCAAGTATTTAGAATCATTTACTTCTATATATTCCTCCTTGATTTCAGTGACATGAGCCTTAGATCTTCCAATAATAGATCTCACATTTATGATGTTTTTACTTTCAAAGGTTCCACCATCCTAAATATGATCTTCTAGTAGAATTACTTATGAAACATCCATGGGAAACTTTAACATGAAATTACTAATTATAATTGCCATAAAATATTGACAAAAAATAGGATATATCATTATTATCATGTCACAGATATATAAAAATAAAAACTTAATAAGGGGTGATATGAAATGATCAGTAAATATTATATTAAAATAGAGGCTAATATGGAATAATCAAGGAATGATAAATATGGTAGGAATAGATAATAATTAAATATTATATAATAACTTGTGCATGAAATATATCCATAGATAATATAAGAAGTTAAATTATCACATGGGAATTATTAAATAATTATAGAATGTATAATATATAATATATTACTATTAACATCAAGGAATTATACCAAGACATTTCAAATAAATATGTAAGGCATAAATAAAATCTCTTAACTAGTTTTTCTCATGATAACTACTGACGCATGTATGAGATATATAATTCCAGGCCTTACCTATCACTAAATATATCTAATGTATTCAAAATATGAAAGGAATTAATAAAAAATAAATTATCAACCGTCCTTAGTAATCAGTAATCATATATATTTAAATAATAATAATATGAATTTTTAATAATTCCTATAGTGATCCATACCTTTTATACATATTATTGATTGATTTTTAACATAAATATCCAATAAATACCAACCAAGGATCGAGAGTCCTAATGTTTTTGGAGGATAGGTACATAAAACAAAAACATGAAACTAAATTAAAACTTATTTATTTTAATCTCTATAATGAGTTCCTAAATCCATTTGAGCACCTAAAACCACATAGTATAACCTGGGGAATATGTAAATAAAAGGGGTGAGCTACAAATCCTATAAAGAGAATAAACATGATAATGAATCATATCATATGAATCAAATGACATAACATGATATCATGAAATATAAGGTTCATGGATAATAATATGGGATAATAAAATTATGAACATGTTATAATAATATCATGTAAACATATGAATATGTAAATAACATAAAATATTACATAATCATAAGTTAAAGCTAACTTCCAAGACAATATCACATGGTGGACAAAGTCCCATCATCGATTATGTTTTATTCTGAATATTATAAATATTTTCTCATGAGACATATACATTACCTAATACATTAGATAACTATCTAGGTGAACCAATAATAACATGTACATGAATATGTGTTACATATAAGGAATCAAACGTAAGGAATAAACATAAAGGTTACCCATAGAAAGAAATGGGTTTCATAATCATATCTTATAGCATAACTAGATGGCATATGACAATGGTTTCCATGAAATAAAGGATTAAAACACTTTTGGGAGTTCATAGATGAAAAATAAGCAAGTTTCATGAAACAAATTTGTCCAAGTGAAGTGAATATGTGCAAAATAGTGGATAAATAACTTTGGAAATGAACCTATTAAGCAAGGTTTTAAGGAAAAGAGTAAAGAGACTTTTAAAATGGAAAGAGCGTACTGATTTCCATCAAACTAGAAATGAACTAAAAAGGGTTTTTTAATAATAAAATAGTAAATTTAAGAAACTAATAATGGTTTAAAATACTTTATGGAGTGATACTTGAAATGGGGTAAGAGACAGGGAAGTTCGCTTTAATTGGGGTTTCTTAACGAACAAAATTGAGAATGGGACCTTTAAAACAGGCATATCCCTGTCAAATAAAGGTGAATTAAACTAGGTATATAAATGGGGTACATATATACATGATATATAATAATTAAATAATAAAAATATAGAGATAAATTTAGGTAAATATATAGAAATAGAAACCCAAATAAAATAGGGTGGTTTGGAGAGATTCCTTAACTTATGTTCTAGAATTGTTCTACACTTTTACTTAATGTAATAAATAATATAATTATCTTCATTAATTGATTAATTTAGAAACTTTTACATATATATTTGATTTAATATAATTATATTTTTTTATTTACAAATTTTTCAATGAGATGTAAGGGTGGATTTCACTATTCTGAGGGCATTCGTTTCCTGGTTCTAGGGTTGGTTCACTTGCGGATAAATATGGATATTCTTGTAAAATAAGACTGAAATTATAAAAGTGAAATGAAATTATGTTAATATACTCCCAAATATTTAAATGCTCCCAAATATCCATATTTTTTCCAATATATGGATGATTCGTTTAGTAAAAATGTTATTTTCCTAAGGTTAGATTATTTTGGCAGTTTTACCGACCATCGCGAACAAGTTTTATTATATTTAATATTATAACCATATATTTATTCCATAATTTAAAAATTATATAATATACATATTTAGGTTATTTTAAAACATTAATTTAAACCTACCATGAAGGAGTTAATGGAAAACAAAATTGATCATTCGTCGATATGGTGAACCACCATAATATGAACAATGGTTTCATTTATAGAATAATAGTTGAAGAGAAGTGTATAGATGGTAGATATTCAATTTGAACTATAAAATTATGGTATATATATGATACTGGATTTATTATTCTATGTTGAATGAGGGAGGCGAGGTGTAGGTAGAATAAAAAAATAATTAAAAATTAGTAGTTTGAGAATACGACATCTTGAATGTCATCTTCTTAAAAAACTCTTTAAGGAACTTGGAATTAATCTTTTAGACAAACTAGTATCACTATGGAATGAAGGGTAGTATTGGGAAGATAATTTTTCAGTAATTTGGAAATATCCAATGCTTAAAAGATGTGAGGAGATGGGGAGGTGGCAGGTGGTATTTATAAGAGGAGGAGAGAGGTATTTTTGGAAAATTATAATCATTAGTTTATTATTTCGGGTCAAGAATATATTTAGTTTTGAGAAAAAATATAGTAAATTTTTCATGAGTGTTCAAAAAAACTAGTTCCTACATCATATCTTATGTAATTAATAATTTATTTGACCTTAATGTTAAATACCATATTTTATCATATTTCACTATTCACAAAAATTAACAATAACCATTTGTAGATGTATATATTCCATAAATGAAATCCATTTTATGAAAATAATTTTATAAATATGGGAAATTTAATTTTTAAATTAAATCCTTATTTATTTGAAAAAATACCAATTTTAATATTATGATCACTTTTTTCACTGTAGCAACGTCGGGCACTATAGCAGAGACAGGGTACTATATCAGCGGTGGGCACTGTGTGGCACTGTAGAATCACAGGTAATGTAGTAGTACTATTCAAATAATGGTCCTTGGGCCAAAAAATTGGGCCTACAGGTTATGTAATGGGCTACATGCCCACTGGGCCTTCGGGCGATGGAATGGGTCTCCCTCTACCTATTTAAAAAATGTATTTTCTTTTCTTTAATAATAAAATGAGGATTCAGCCCCAACCTTTTAAAAAATAATATTAATCTATAAACCCATTTTATGAAAATAAAATTTATTCTTAAATTTTATATTTGTTATAAAAAGGAAAATAAAATATATATGGTTTTCAAAAATAAAAACAATTATTTTATCAATTTTAAAACATTTATTTACTAGTATCATGATATAAATATGTCATATTTTCATTTTATAAGATAACTAAATATTATTTTAAACTTTCATAAGCGAGGATACTTTTATAATGGTCAATTAATTATTCCTAATTGTTATATTACTATTCCAATAGTCATATTACTATTATAATGATCAGATTTACAATAGGCATAAGGGTTCCCTACTTCCTTTAAAAAACTCATATTTAATTAATTCTTCATTAAATTATATTTTTTATCATGGTTATATATATTTAATTTCCAAGATGAATATTTTATTATTAATTTTTTTTTATTTCTACAGTTTTGTTCATGAGTCCAGTTATTCTAGTAGATCGAGAAAATCTAAATTTTCATATTTTAGTTATCTTATTTTCTATTTTTTATCCCATTGTAATATTTTCAATTATTACGTACATGTTTATTCTCTAAATATAATGTTTAAATTATTATAATAATTTCTTTTTGGTTCTATAATTCGGGGTATGTGATTAATATAATACTACATTACCAAGTATGACACAATTATATAATATGAGGGGAAATTATATTGATAAAATTTTGGGTAGTTACATTCTTCCCCCATTAAGAAATGTCATCCTTGAAATGTCATTTTACATACTAAGGTGAAAATAGATGACAATACTTATGCTTCATGGCTTCCTCTGGTTCCAATGTTGCCTCCTCATAATTATGTTTTTTCTATAGTACTTTGATTAGGAAAGTTGTATTATTGTATAGAATTTTATCTCTATGATCTAAGATATTTTTTAGATGATCCTAAAAAGAGTGATCATTTTACAGTGGTACCACCTTTGAATTCAGAACATGTGAGAGATCTAGTGTGTACTTATTCAAGAATTATACATGGAGTACTTCATGTACTTAATACAGGTTTGGTGGGAGTGTTATACAATAATCCAAAAATCTATTATGATCAAGATTCACAAAGGTAATTATATATATGGGACTTTATTTTCCTTTATTCTCAAATCTAATGACCCTATTATAGGGATATATATAGAGTAACACCTTTTCTCCAACCTCAAAATCTAGGTTTCATCAATTATTATTAACATAGACCGTCTATTGACTCTTATGAACCATGATTTCTTGCTAAATGGTTTTGAACTTTTTTAACATTTACTCAACCATTTTAGGTCTCTCCAACTTGTTTTCTCCAACTTCATCCTAAAAAATAGGTGTTATATATATCTTATTGTAGATGGATTCATATAGATCCATATAGATTCTTGATTGAAATCTATTATTATATGATAACTCAACCAAAGGAATATTCTGATCCCATAATTAGTTTAAGTGCATAAACATGTACTCAACATGTCTTCCAGTGTCTAGATAGTCTGCTCAGATTGGTCATCAGTTTGCGAGTGATAATACATACTAAAGTTCAACTCAGTGTTTACATAATTTTGTAGATTATTCTATAACTTATTAGTAAATCCTAGATTTCTATTTGATATGATTAATAGTGGTTTTCCATGTAGCCTCACCACATCTATAATGTATATCCTTTCAAGTTAATTGACTGATATTTCCTATAAAATTTCAATGAAGTGAGTAGTCTTTTTCATATGATCCACAAAATCCCATATAGAATTATTTCCTTTGGATTTATTTAGAAGATCTGTGACAATATCCAACGTGATTTTCTCCCATTTCCATGTGGGTATGTGTAATGGTTGCATCATCCCCTTAGAATTTTTCCCTTCAACCTTCACCCACTGATATACCAAGAACTTTAGGGTATATTATGTGATATCCTTATTCATATTATCCCACCAATAGTGATATCAAATATCTCAATACACATTTATTCTCCCTACATGGATGAATAAGTTTGACCTATGTGCATCATTCAATAGATCCTTTATCACAATATTTGATGGTACACATAGTTATGACCCAAATATTACAACTCGTTATTCATCAATTTTTAACTCTAAGGATTTTTCTTTTCTTATATCTTCCACCTTCCTCAGAATTTCTACATGATCTATTTAAGAATACTTTATTTTATATAGAAGGGATAATTGGGAAATCATTTGAAAAATGAAATATGATGTTCTTTCCTTCATGATTCCCATGTACATACTTTTCATTTCTAAGATTATCATATCCCTCTCAATTCTCATCATTGATAAGGTTTTCAGATCCAATATACTTATAACATATTCCAATTTATTTACTTCCCAGGATGGTAGTTGATTGAGTGGACATAGTTTTTGATCAGATATAACCATCTTCACTGGAACATATTAATCTCTTTATGTGTGAATATATATTTTAGGCTCTTATGATTTGTATATATTTCAAAATTCTAACCATAGATATAATGTCATTAAATATTCAATGATAATATTACTGAAATCAACTCTAGTTCATGTGTTGGATAGTTTTTCTCATGAATTTTCAACTACCTTGGGGTGTAGGTTGTCACTTTATCATTCTATATTAGTACACATCCTAGGATCCTCTTTGAATAATCTATTTATACCACGAATAGTCCCCCACTTATGAGTAGTGTAAGTACATGCGAAGTGATAAGCCTATTTTTTCAATTTTATGAATCTCTCTTAATAATAATTATTTTAGAAAAAAAATTATCCCCTTATGAATTAGCTTAGTTATTGAGTTTTATAATCATGATAAATTTCTCAAAAATCATTAGTAATACCGAGATAGTCCAATAAAACTATAGATAACTATTAGAAATATTTTTATTGGACACTCCTCAATTTTTCTTTGTCATATATTGGTCTATATATATCCCTTTTAAGGTGATAACATTCCCCAAAAATGATATGTACTCTATACAAAACCCACATTTATTATAATTTTAATATAGCTTCTCTTTTCACAAATTATTTATTATAGTATTCGAATGCTCCTCCTTGCTTTTGGAGTATATCTGAACGTCATCCATAAACACTACCATAAATTTTTTAAGGTAATCTCTAAATATTCTATTAATTAAGACCATGAATATTTCTTGAGCATTAGTGTGTATGAAGGGCATCACTATTATCTCATAGTGTCCATAACTTGTTTTAAAGATAGTCTTGGGAATGTCTTATTTTATTTCCTTTAATTGGTGATATCTTGACCAATGGTACACCTTATAGAAGTAATGATCCTCACATTTTTTATTGAAAAAGTAATCTATATATGGTTGGGGATACTTTTTCTTTATCATGATTTTATTAAGTTCATGATAATCAACGTATTGGTGCATTAACCCATCATTATTCTGGATTAAGAGGGCCAAAACTTCCCATGGTGATGCACTTAGCTATATAAAACCGTTGTATAGATTCTATTTCAATTACATGATTGGTTCTTACAACTCAATGATGGTCATTTTGTAGGGAGTCTTGGAAATAGTTAAATACCCAGGTGTAAGGTCTATTTGGAACTCAAACTATCGGTCAGTAAGAAGACCAGAAAATACTTTAGGGAATTCATATATATAGTCTTCCATAATGGGTATGTATTTAATCATGATTCTATCATTTTTCTCAATAATTTGAGCTATATTTTTTCACTCATAATGAAATAATATACACACTTGAGATAAATATTCCAAAGGAGACCCATCCTCCTTACGCTTGTGCAGAATCATAGGATGACTCGAGATGTAAATTGTGATCTCCCTCACCCAATAATTGATATTGGATTTATATAAATATATCCAATCCATGTCTAATATAGCATCAAATTATACTAAAGGAAGAAAAATATGAATTTATGAGAAGTGCATTACCATAAAATTCAACTTATGAAATAATAATCATATAGGTTTTTACTGACGAAATCAATTGTTCAAGGTGGCAACTTGATGCTCATTGAAAAATTCCTAGATAAACAATAGAGACATTAATTGAAATAAAAAATATATACATAAATCTTTATTAGTTTATAATTTATCTATTATTATCATGATTCATATAAATAACATCCATAGTGTAAGCCCTTCCAAGTTCCATTAGTTTAGAGGTGATTATTGATTATCATCCTTATTATCCCTTGGATTAGGTAATTGACCTATATAATGACCAAGTTCCCCAAATCTATTACATTTAACTATTAGTGTTTCCTTGGATTAAAAATTATATACACACATCTTTTTTAACTACACACTTCATTATTCTATGAAAATGGATGCTTTGTGCCCTCCTTTTCCACACATAAATAATATTTAAGTTCCCTTAATACATTTTATTTGGTTCCTCTTTCCACATTTTTGTCCCAAAATAAATTGAATCTTCTTTTTATTATAATCATTATCACCTAGACCTTTATGAGACACCATATTTCTCTTCTTTTATGTGTTTGTAAATTTATCTATGTTCCAGTTGATAATTATAATTCAACAAATCTATCTTGGCATGATCATAATATGTCTAACGTTTTATCCCATCAGTTTATGAATATTTTTTGGAAAATCATCACATTTTCCATCACATTGGTTATTGGAGTGATTCCTAATATTTACTTACATTAAATGCAATAAAGGGAAAAAAATTAGGGATAATAATACTTAAATTAAAAATCATATTATAAGGGAAACTATGAACATATAAGGAATACCATATATATATGACACATAACGAGTCTCTATGTTTCAATCTAGGTTAACCATGGTAATTTTACTTTTAGGTTTTCTAACCTAACAATCTATTCAAGTCCTTCATAATGGTTTGTATAGAGTTTGTGAATTTTCCAAATCATATCTCCCAGGAGTGTCAAACCAGGTGTGAAATAAGGCATATTATCATACAACAGGTGATGATCGAGTTAATAACCAACCCTATATGTTAAGGGTTATTACCTATAGGTACAACTATTCCAATTCCAAATCCACTTGTAGTATCAATACAAGGATGTAATTTCTTTGAAACCAATCGCTCTATACTTCACTAAAATTTTAGGATATTCACATATACTTAGACTTATCCCCAGGGTTATCACTAAAGTATTCCAGTGTTAAACCCAAAAAATATCTATACCTACCTTTGATAACAATTATAGTGACTTGATACTTATACACATATTATTACATGATTTTTAACATAAATATCCTATAAATACAAACCAAGGATCAAGAGGCCTTGTATCTTTGGGATACTAGGTACATAAAACAATGATATGAAACTGAAATAAAACTTCTGTATTTTAATCTCTATAATGAGATCCTAAATATATTTGGGCTATTAAAACTACATATGATAACTTGTGGAATATTTTAAAAAATGGGTGAGCAATAAATCCCAGTAAGGGAATAAACATGATAATAAATCATAACATATGAGTCAAAAGGCCTAACATGATATGATGAAAGAAAAGGATTTTAAATAATTATATGAGATAAAGACATGAAAAATATGAAATTATAATATCATGTAGACATATGAATATGGAAACAACATAAAACTTGACATAATCATAAGTCAAGTCTAACTATTTAGACAACATCACATGGTGGACAAAGTCCCATCGCGGATTAGGTTTACTCCCTAATCCCATAAATATTCTCTCATGGGACATAAAAATTACCCATTTTATTGTATCACTGTCTGGGTGAACCCATAATAACATGTACATGCATATGTGTTTTATATAAGGAATCAAACGTAGGGCATAAACATAAAGATTACCCATGGAAGGAAATAACTTTCATAATTATATCTTATAGAATAACCAGATGGAATATCATAATGGTTTCCTCTAAATAAGAGATTAAAACATTATTGGATATTTATAGATGAAAAATAAGCACAGTTCATGAAAAAGGAAGTCCAATTAAAGTGAATATGTGAAAAAGAGAAGATACGTAACTTTGGAAATGTACCTCTTAATCGGGGTTTTAGAGAAAAGGTTAAAGAGTCTTTAAAAGTGGAAAAAGAATATTAATTTAAATAAAATAAGAAATAAAAAAATGGTTTTACATAATAAAATAGGAAATTTTATAAACCTATGATTATTTAAAACACATTATTAAGCGGTACTTTAAATATGGAAAGATACATATAAGTTTCCATTAATCGGGTTTGACTATTGAATGGAATCATGATGGGAACCTTTAAAACATGAATATAATCATAAAAAAGTGAATTATACTAGGTGTATATGTGGGGGAAATATATAAAGAATATATTATAAGAAAATATGAAAATTTGAGAGTTAAATTGAGGTAAATATAGAGAAATCATGACCCAATGAAAATAGAGTGGTTTAGAGAGATCCCTTACCTTATGTTCCAGAATCGTTCGACGCTTGCACATAACATGTAGAATAATACACTAGTGGAGAAATACCCTATACCAAAGGTTTGGAACCGTTGGTATAGGCCTCCAAACCGTTGGTATAGGCTATACCAACGGTTTGGATAACCGTTGCCAAGTAAGTCGTGAGGATAGGTATATACCAATGGTTTTGGGAAAACCGTTGGTATAGAACTATACCAACGGTTTTGAAAACAGTTGGTATAAGTAATATGAAAATTTATACCAACGGTTCCATAAATCGTTGGTATATGTAATTCAAAAAATGATCTCCTGGTTTGTTTTGATCCCAGCACCTCCCGTTTGGGATTGAACGACCTAAACACTAACCTAACTTACTTTTGTGAACATAATTTCATAAATATATATAAGTATTATCATAAGTATTTTAAATTTTGATTTATTTAATGTCCTCTGTAAGAATATTCCATTAAAAATACATGTACCTATACCAAAGGTTATCAAAACCATTGGACAAACCGTTGGTATAGATCCAAATTAGTGAACCTGTACCAACGGTTTGGCCAAACCGTTGGTATAGGTCCCCCCTATACCAATGGTTTGTTCAAAACCATTGGTATAAGTCCATATAAGTGACCTATACTAATGGTTTTGGCAAAACCGTTGGTATTGGTCCAAATTAGTGAACTATACCAACAGTTTTCCCAAAACCATTGGTATAGATCATATTTTCATTAGTGATAAAATTAACTTCATTAATTATTAAATTAAAAACATTTTACATATATATTTTATTTACTATAATTATATTTTTTTCATTTAAAAACATTTCAAGGATATATACTACTTAATTTCACTATTCTGAGGGCATTTGTTTCATGATTCTAGAGTTGGATCACATGAGGATAATTATGGAGATTACTTTTAAATGGTAATACAAATCTAGAAGTGAAATTAAATGATATTAATGTCATTAAAGTAGTTTTAATATTCCTAAATATCCATATGTGTTCCAATATATGGATTATTCATTTAATAAAAAATTTAATGTTATATGGTTAGTTTATTTTGGCGATTTTATCGACCATCAAGAACTAGTTTTAGTTTATTTAATACTATTGAAAAATATTTATTCTAAAATGTGAAAAAATACATAATATAAATAATTAGTTCATTTTAAACCATTTTAATTGAATTTAAAATTTCCATGAAGGTATTAATTGAAAATAAAAACTCAACATCCACGGAGGCGGTGAACTAACATAATATGGGCAATAGTTTTCATTTATAGAATAAGAAGAAAAGATAAGAGAATGGATAGATGGTAGATATTTAATTATAACTATAAAATTATAGTATATATAAAATAATGGATTTATTATTCCATTTTGTATGAGGTAGGTTATGAGAAGTTAGAAGTAGAAATGAATTTAAAATAGGTTGTTTGAGAATATTACATCTTGAATCTCGTCTTCTTGAGACAATCCTTAAGGCAGTTGTAATTGCTCTTTTGTTGAGACCAGAAGCACTAGGACATAATGGATAGGATTGGGAAGGGAATTGGGTATAAATTTTGCAAGATCTAAGGCTTATTTTGTGTGATCATAAGAGGATGTGAGAGGTGGTATTTATAAGGGAAAGAGAAGGGTGTTTTTTGAATATTATATTCATTAGTTTATTATTTTGGATCAATAGTACCAATAATGTTGATTTTTGTGACTATATATAGTAAATGGTGAATGTGAGTTTAAACTAATGGGTTATTACATCATCTCTTATAAAATTAATAACGTATTAAACTTATAATGTTAAATACTGTCTTTTACTATATTTCACTATTCACAAAAAAATTCAACTATATTTAAAAAAAATCAAAAAAAATATTTTTAAATGTTTAGATTATAGAAAAAATAAATTTTATGAAAATAAGTTTCTAAATATGATAAATTTAATTTTTAAATTAAATATTTATTTATTTAAAAAAATACAAATTTTAATATTATAATCAATTTTCAGAACCTTTGGAAAATTAATTATAGTCTCATAAAATTATATTATCATTATTATAAATCATAATATTAATTTATAAAACCATTTTTAGAAAATAAAATTTATTTTAAATAATTATATTTGTTATAAAAATAAAAATAAAACATATAGGTTTTCAAAAATACAAACACTTATTTTATCAATTTTAAAACATTTATTTACTAGTATCATGATATAAATATGTCATATTTTCATTTAATAAGATAATTAAATATTATTTTACACTTCCATAAGTTAAAATACTATTCTAATGGCCAGGTTACTATTTCTAATGATCATATTACTATTCCAATGGTTAGATTACTATTACAATTATAAAATCTCTAACAACCATATGAGTTCACTAATTCCCATAAATACATCATATTTCATTCATTATTCATTAAATTATATTTTCTATATAGGTTATATATATTTTCATTTTCAATATGAATATTTTATTCTTAATATTTATTCCATTTCTACCATTTTTCTCATGAGTATGGTTATTTTTATGGATCGATCATATCCAAATTTTCAAATTTTAGTTATCTTAATTTTTATTTTTATATAATTATAATACTTTCAATTCTTATGGCTATGTTTATTCTATAAATTTAATGTTCAAATTATTATAGTAAAATGTTGTTGGTTATATCATGTGGTGCATGTGCTTTAAATAATACCACATTACTAAGTATAACACAATTATATAATTAGCGGGGGGATTCCATTGATAAAATTCTAGGACATTATATTTTCCTAGTCTATAAATGGTATAAATTTATGTGTAAATGACCTTTAATTTGTGAGTTATTCACAAAATATAGAGTAATGGATATATAGTTAATTCAATAATGGAATTGATATAACATACATCCATGAGATAAAGGAGAAAAAATGAATTCAATAAAGAGATAGAGTGATAGAGAGAATAACCCTTTCAAACACTCTTTGGTATGAATAATAAATTTATAAGTGAATAAATAAGACTATAAATTCACTATAATTTAATATAATATTTCAAGGGAAAATCCAATGTACTTTAGATCTTTCATAAATCCATGATATCTTAACTAAAACATGTGAAATAAATAGGTTTCAGTAAAAAATCAATAAGATGTTATCATATGTCATCTAAAGAAACAAGGTGGATGATAACATTAGAATATATACTAGATAAAGCATAATAAACAATAAATTATGTCAAAATAGAGTAAAACAACTTTTATAAATAGTTTTATTACTTAAAAAAATTGAATGGTATCATATAATAGGATACCATGAGTTGGATCAATTGATACCATGAGTTCAATGGTTTGTACAGAATCATGTGAAATATCCAAAAAAGGTCCCCTAGGAGTATCAAATTAGGTTTTTAGTTAGTCATACTAGTTGTGCACTTATTTAATATAGAGTTAACACTAAAAAATATTTTTTAGAGTTTATACCCCTAAATGTATTTGTGATAAATAATTCATCCACTTATTTGTATCCATAAAAGTATTTCTTTATAAGGAAGAAAAACATTTTTAAAAAAAATCAGGATGTTAACTTATATTTAGATTTATCCCTAGGGATTATACTAATATATACTAGTCATAATCCACACTTAAAACCATGAAACGAAATAACATTAAAGATAATAAATGTGGTGTGGAAGTTAAAAATATACATAAGTGAAATGAAATCCCTTTATTAATTCTCTTAAAACAATAGCCTTCATTTTTAAAATGAAAAAGGCATAGAAAAATATGAATAGGGTTTTATTTAAAAAAAATTAAAGAATATTTGAAGGAAATACTAATTATTAATAATGATCACGACATTGGTAAAATTAATTCACACAAAATATGTTTAAAAAGAATATTTTTATACCTTTACAATAAAGGTAAAAAATGAATTATATGGGAAACCTTAAAAATATTACTTTAAAAAAAATAATAGAAAGTAAAATTTAACATAAATTAACCTTAAGGAATCATTTATTTATAAAAATATTATTCTTGAAGAAAAAATAAAGAATATAGATATGGAGGGAAAATATTCCTGAAAAAAAAAAGAGAAATAATGAAAAAAATAAACATTATTCTAGTTGATTTGTGTACCAAAAAGGAGAAAATGGAATGAATACTTAAAAAATCATAGTATAAGAAAATATATATTGTTTAGTAGAGAAGTTACATGCAATTACCTTAATGTTAACAAAACAGAAATAAGTCTGATAAAAAGTGAAATTACAAAATATACCCTAATGACTGTGGTAACATTCAAATCAAAATCCATTGAAAGTTAGAAAATTATATTGTTCTGGAAATACCATGAATTACATGAACTCATATTTCTAAATATATTAATGGGGATTTATTTCCACCATAAAAAGGAGGCATGGGGTACAACGTGAAACATGACTTAAGAAATTTAAATTCAGACACAGATACCTTATGGATTTTATTACACTTGAATTATAACATCCTAAAATAGAGAAAATGAAATAGAACTTTTATTAAAATTATTAATTATTAAATTATTATATTATCTTTATAATAGGAATAATATACATCGTATAATAGAAATAAGTGTGTAATTCAAAAAATTTCTCAAAGAAGAATGTTTGAGATGAGAAACCCTTACATTAAATCCCCATTTTCTCTGACATATTTTAAAATTCTATATAATAAAATAATATAAATTACTAATTTATTATAGAACTATATTCACGGTAATAAAATTATATATTATTCTTGTATTTTCAGTTATTATATAGTTATTGCTTATTTTAATGAAATATTAATCATCTGTTGTTATTAGTTCAACTGTTATTTCTCTGTTCTGGTGTAATAGGTATGTAATCACTTTATTTACATTATTTATTCATATAAAGATTTATTTTAAAGTTTTTTAATATGTTTTTATATATTTTTTGAGTTCCGTGGTCACTTCCTGGATCTTATGGTTATTATTCACATGGAAATCTTACAAAATATTTTTTTTACGAATTCTGATTCCATAAAAAGAATTGATTTTATTTTTAAATAAGAATATGTATATAACTATTAAAAAACCTTAATAAAGTTATAAATATAATATTAATTAATTAAATTATTTTTTATAACCATCAATTCCATGTTGTGATAGAAAATAAAATAGGTCATCTGTGGAGGCGGAAGTTTGCACGTACACATGAGCAATATTTTCATTTTCTAAAAAATGGTGGAGAAGAAGGGTAAATAATGGTTTATATTTATAGAATAATAATTATTTCACAAATATAATAATAATTCATTAAATTAATCTTTAATATTTATACATGTGAGGTGTTGAATAAAAAATATAGTACATTATCCATGAAGGTGGTAGTCTACACGTAACACGAGCTTTATTTCCTTTGTTTTGGAAATGGTAAAAGGAAGGTAGATAAGGAGTATCTCAGTAACTTAATAAATTTTAATTAAATTAATTATACTGATTATATTATATTTTAATGGTTATTATATAATTATATGAGGTAAAAAAATACAAAATAAATGAGAAAGAAAATAATAAAATGTCTCACTTTACTTTTTATAAGGGCTTCTTTACTAAGTGGTTTATGCCTTCAAAGATTTTTCCTTTTATGCGAAAAAATATATAGGATGTTTCTAATATTTTTTAGTAGGGTTTATTATTTTTTTTCAGGATAATATTGTCAATAGTATGAATAAGTGAAGGGATGAAGAGCTTATTTTATAAGTGAGAGGTGTGGAACTTTTATAAATACTCTCATCTTTAAAATAATATAAATATATTTATCAAGGTCAAGTGAAACAAATTGTTATCATTTTAGAATATATTAAATTTTAGGATAAAATTACACACAAAAAATAAAATTTATATATTTTTAAGTGATATTTGAAGTCTTGTCCCTTGGTTTGACCCCTTCATTAACCATTTTAACAATTTCTGTGGTAACTAAATTTTACTATGGTAACATAATTTTATGGATAAAAATGAAATGGAACTTATTAAATAATTTTTATTTTTTGATTAAAAATATGAAATAAATTTTAAAATATTCAATTTCTATAGGTTTTAAAAATTACTTTTAATAAAAGTTTGAAAAACTCAATAAAGAACTATTTTCATAAAAATGCATTTTTAATCATACAAATGAATTTACACTAAAATCATGCATATAATTGATTCATGTGACATTTATTATTTAATTAATAAAAAATATATTCATATGATGTTAAAACCAATATAAAACCAAATTATACCATGTAAATATTTAATTTAAAAATGATCAAAAATAGTTTTTTTATTAGAAGAAAATATTACCTTGGTTTTATAATGCCAAACATAGGTTATTAAATTCAACATAAAATTTTTAAATTTTTTATTTTAATTATTAATTTTATATTTTTTCTAAATAATTTTTTTCCTAAACATTAAATTCATTCTTATTTTAGTGTGATGTCAGAAAAGTGGCCATAATTGTAAAAATTTTATTTTTCACTATTCACCCAAAAATCAATTATTTCCAAAAATTCCCAAATAAATCACCCTAGGATAATTCTGACATGATAATATAAAAAATTAAGTTCATTTAATTATATTTCAATTTTAATTTTCATAATTTAATTTTTTAAATGAAAATACAAAATATAAAGAAAATTTCTTTTCTAGAAAAAATGACATTTAAGTTTTTAGTGTTTTTAATCTGATTTCATATCATGTTATAATATGTTATAAAATTTATTAGTGAAAAGAAATATATTTAGAAAAAATTATTTAAATTATAATTATATATTGAAATATTTAGGTGTTACATGAGGTGTTTAGATAACTTTCATATTGATGGCATGATCTGACTTGTTTCATGAGAAAATTCATTCATGTGTTTGGGATGTTCTCATATTGTATTTGTTGGAAAAATGATAACATATAATATGTAAGATCTTTAGAGTTTAATAGAGTTGAAAAATAATTAAAGTTATGAATTTATTATATATATGATAAAACCATGATATCATTTTTGGTTATCGTATCGTAACTTGGCTAAGTTAATATCCATTGAGGGGTTAATTTATCTTATGTGAGACTATAGTTTTATGAGTTAATATTTCATTGAAATAAATTAATAAGATGTTATAATGAATCACACAATAACATTATTGGTTACTCTATAATGACGATGGTTTAAGATTTATCTAATATTATATAATATTCTTTTGTTGTATATTTAATATGATGTTTAGTAAGAAGTTATTCTAACATGAGGACTATAAGGACCCAACCTTAAACTTTACATAATATAGTGTATTTAGAATAGAATTCAATTTATTTTATTCAAAAATATCTTTTAGGTTTATATTTTTATAGAATTAGGCTATAAACCTACAAAACATAACCATATTTTACAAAGTGGACACTTTTGATCACTATCCATTTTTTCAACAACTTGAAAACCTTTAAAATAAAACATGATTTTTTACTTTAAAATCATTTATATCTTTCAACTTAACTTCATAATTTCCCTTAAACATCATTAAAACCTGTGAAAAATGTTAAAATGTCGGATGAGAACAACAATCTCAGTAAGGTACATAAAAAGAAATAAAGAAACCATTAGTCGATGAATACTTATAGAAATTTTCTTTTTTCAAGAAAAATTAGGATCAAAATAAAAAAATTCTTGCCCAATAAATCACCTTATTTTCCTAAATATTTAAATAAAACATTTCTTAATAAATATTAAATAAAAAAATAAATCTCATAAGTTTTCTCTAAAATCATGAAAAAGTGTCATAACTTTTTCACAAAGTTATAATTTTCACACTTAAAAATTTTCATATACTTTCCTCTAAATATAATATCATTATCTTGCCTTATTAAATAATAAGATTCCAATAAAAACCAATATAAATCATAGATAAAAAAAATTGTGTTATTTGGTAAATTATTCTGATATCACTCTTATAATCACTCTTATAAATGGAATAAATATATAGTCGACTTTCAAACCCAATTCATTAGAGGGTTACGAAAGAACCACACATCCTTGGTTTGTCACAGAACCACCCATTATTGGTTAATAATGTAACCATATATAATATTTTTATAATTTATCCAAATTTCATCATAATAATTCCCAAGAACCATAACATAATCATAAATCATGAAAGACTTCATTTTCATCATTACACTAATAAAATATTATTGAGGAAAATAACATTTTGATTTTTAAATCAATTTTTTAAAAACAAACTGGAAAATTATAAAGAAAAAATTATTTAAAAAGAGACTTTTAAAATTTTAAATGAAGATTCAAATAAAATATTAGTAATATTGGTGAAAAAAATCCTCTCCTTTCATATAAGTTAAAAAACATCCATTCCTTAATTTTTTAAGAAAATTTACAAAGTATCTTGTTTAGAAAATGAAAAGAAGATTCATTTTAAATCATTTTTTAAATATTAAAACATGGGTAAAAATGGATTTTAAAAATCATAGGATAATAATAAGAAACTTTCTCAATTTGTTTTTTAAAATATGGATATGGAATCAAAATAATGTTTTATGGAAAAATTAAGGTCATAATTCTTACATCTCTAGAATAATAATCATGAAATAATAATAATTTTTATTCATAAATTATAATTTTAAAACCATCTATAAAATATTGTTAGGAAAAATGAACTACATTACAGTCATTGAGATGGTATGTTGTACGTACGCATGAGTAATATTTCCATTTTCAAATATAATCATGTAAATAAGGTAAGTATTATTTTTTCTTTTCATAATTATAATAATATAATAAATATTATATTACTCAATTAAATATAATTATATACATCAAGCCAATTATTTGGTAATGAAAAATAAATCACATCGTTTCGTGGAGGTGGTAGTCCACACATACGCACAAACAACATTATCATTTTTCAGTGAATGGAAAAGTAATAAAATAAATGATATATTATCATTTAAGAATGTTAAATACATCCTTAATATAGTATATAAAAATTAATTCCATAATTATAACCATATTTGATAGGGGGTGATGAAAAATGAAATACATCAGTTAGTGAGGTGGAAGTCCGCAGTTCACATGCACAATGGTTTCATTTCCCATTTGATGGAAGAAGAGATAGATGTAGGTTATTAAATTAAAATAATATCAACTCATTATATGGTTTATACTAGTTTTATTATCTTATAATTCGGGAATAATATTTTAAGGATTTGGAAGAATAAATTGAACTAAAACATGTAGTTAAAACTATACATCTTCTTTGGAAAGTCTCCTTTGATTACACCCTTTCCCCCCTAAGGTTGATGTTATGCCTAAAAACATATATATTGGGGATAGGTATTCTAGGAATGTATTTGGGCATTTATTGAAAAAAAAATATTTTTGAAGTGTTAATTATTAATAATAAGAGGCACCCTTTTCTAAGAGATGGGAGGGTCACTCTTGGAATTTCACAAAATATTAAATTAATAAAAATTTAATTTTCAATTCCAAAATTTACTAAAACTAACTTATTTATAATATAAGATTATTATGGATCTAAATAATATAATATAATAAAAATTAGATAAGTTTTTATCACATTTTAACATTTATCTTTTTGTTTTAACCCCTTGTTAACCACTTTAACACTTACCATGATAATAAGGTTCTTTACTCTTTGAGGCTCAATATAGTTCTTTAAATGAAAAAATGGCCTTTAAATATACCATTTTAATATAATAAACCATATCATAGTTATTTGATATAATATAATTTTTTTAGGAATATTATATCATTTAATAAAAAATTATATATTATAATATATCATTAATTTCAGTTTTAAGAACTATTTTTTCATTTGATTTTAAAACATTGATAACATAAGTAAAATTAGAAAAAAAAAATTAATATATCTCTAATAAGTATTGTTAATCTATAAAATTCATGTATCACATTAATTATCTCAAATTGTATTAATTTTAATTTTTTTAAAATTATTTGTTTGATTGTTACCATAATTGAATAATTATTGCATCAGTATTCTGTAAGGATTTAAGGTAATTATATCTTAAATAGAAATAAAAAAATACTACGATGAATATAAATAATTTAAATTGAAAATTTATATTTATAACAAAAAATATCCCTCAGTTATTCTCGTGTTAAAAATATTATACTTATTAAAAATAAGAGTGTTCCACTTTTTTACTTTTCTTTACTTAAAATATTGTTAGGGTAATAATATTAAACAAGTTAAAAAAGGTCACATAACCAAATATTTGATGATTATGGATGAAATTTAATCATACGATAAATTTTAGGAAAGTTTTGGGGTTATCTTATAGTCTTTATAATTTTATTTTTAACCCTTAATGACCCGATTTAGCCTTAACTGAGGTAAACAAATTTACTAAGATTATTATTCATTTGGACTAAAAAATGAAACTATTTAAAAAAATTGACCTTATGATTACAAATATGGAATCCATTTATAAATTTTAAAACAAATCCAAAATATAATATTACTTCACAAATACTTAAAAAGAAAATAAAATTTTGAATAAGAATTCAGTATTTTTCACTATTTATAGAAAATTAATATTTTTAAAAAAAATTATAAAATAAATCCTAAGATAATTTTGACAGGTTTATTTCCAAAATAAAATTAATTTTTTCAAATAAATTTTATAAAATTTATAAAAATTAATAATATTCACTCATAAAATAAAAGTAACCACATTTTTGAAAAAAATGCATATTTTTTAAGAATAAAATGGGTTTACTAAAAAAAAGTTCTTATTTAAATAAATTATAAATAATAAGTAACATTATATATTTCATAATGTGTTTAAAACAATTCATTCTCATCAATTTAATGGCTAGGTTATAATAGCCACTTTAAATAATAACCATTCATTGTTTGTTTAAGCTCGATGTTGTGTATCTTGTACACCATCAAGCATGGTCTTTGATTTTAAATTATTAGGTTATTACACTCTACCACCATTAAGAAATTTCATACACACAATTTAAACTTGAGATTGATAACCATGTTTTTTACTTTCCAAATACCTTTGTTGAAAACCCACATCGTAAAAAGGATCAATAAAACTTCCTCCTGAAAAGGGAGAAAGGGAAGTATGAAGGTAATATAGAATAACCCATAATAGGTTTACAAATAGGATAACATTAGTGGGGATTGGAATCATGGATATAGAATAAAAACATAACTCACAAGGATAGATAGAGAGTGATAGAGAGCACGGTCATAAGAAAGTTAACTAACACAGAATCATAAATCTATGATTCATTAAAAGACTGTTGATTTATTGTTAAGAAAACAAAATGGATAACATTATTTTATTAAAAATAATTTTCTTAAGGTTGATTAATTATTTTATTTCTTATCCTTAGAACATAATAAATTATACTTACTTTTCAAGAATTATTTCATCCTTTAATCAATTTATACCACAATCTCATCTTTTTCTCCAAATGATGTATTTTTTATGCTTGAAGCACTAGAATCAAATTATATGGATAAAAATATACAAAAAATACTAAAAATATATTCCTCTAGTCATAGTCATTAACCAAAACCAAAATGTTTATCATAAGGTAAGATAATTCCCAAAAATAATAAACCTTCATATGAATAAAACTAATTTAATACCAAAAGTTCAATATAGACCATTAAATAAATAAATATCTATAAAATTACTCAAAAATATTACAAACTAATATTGAAACCCAAAAGAAAATAATTATTTGATCACATAGTCTTCAAAGAAAAATTTAATATTTATTTCCAAATAACATCAATAACTCTTAATGTCTCGTACAAAAAGGTAATTTCCTTAATAAACTCATCTCCAACATATTCTAGTCATTTCTTTAAATAACCTGTATCACCATAAATACATAATAAAATCATATATTATTCCAAAATATAGTACAACCTTTATTTTTTGAATAAAAAAATATAGTATTATGTTTACCTTAATCCTTTAATTCTCCCCAAAATTATATTGATATTATTTTAAAATAATATTAATCATTTAATCACTAAATAAATTTCAAATTCCATGATTATATATATGATAAAACATATGTTCCCCAAATGTACTTAAACTTTATATATAATATTTATTTAAATAAATAAAAAAAATTTCATACTAACCAGAACATCATATAGGCTAGTGGTAGGTGATCCACCCATGTCACCCTTCGGTTATGGGTTCAAGCCTCGTGATCCTACTAGATGTGATGGGTTGTCACCCAAACTATGGGTTGTCTCAAAAATAACATTATCATATTTAAAATTGAGGAAATGTTTTAACCTCAATGTTTATCTCATAACTTTCATATTTCATCTCCAAAAATGTAATAACCCATGATTACCTCAAAATAAAAGGTCATATAGACCCTAAAGGTTATCCATGCCTTTAAAAATATGTCTACAAAATGAAAAGATAATTTTTACTCAAATAAAATTTTCACATGATAAAATTAAGGGTTATATATACATGAAACATGTATCAAAACTCAATAAAAGTTTCCCAAAGTACTCACATAATCAAAAAAGTAGTAATTCTTTCAAAATTGTAATCATTCTAAAATATACCACTACATCACAACTCTTGAATCCCTTATATATAGATATCTTAATCGTTAAACATTATTCATAATACATTAACCATTATTTTCCATCTTATTCTTTAGTACTTATTTCTTACAAACAAAAATATAAATAATGTCCTTAGATTCAAAAATGCCAAAACATAATCCAAGAAATAATTTTTACCTTTCATATTTAATTTTCAATTTATTCACCTTAAAATATAATGGAATTAGGTATTGATAAACATATATCTATGTATTATTGATGATCTAATTCGTGAGACTTCCCCCTAGGATATCAATTTTCATAATGAACATTCTCCCCACATTTAAAACATCCTATTGATACCTTAGAAAGAACCTCTTTCTCCTTCATGCAGCTAACTGAATGCTTCCTTTTTACTTAGAATAATATTGATTTATGACCTCCTTTTCCACATATAAAACATCATATTATTATTTTATACATTTTTTTGTTCTTTATTCCACATTATTATAACATGGGTCATTGAACATATTTACCTTTAGGATCCTTACCATGTTAAATTCCATGAGGTTGTATTTATCTCATATTTGATGCATTATGAAACTCACCAAGGTTCAATTTGTTAATAATTACCCCAGATGCATGGTTAAGAGTAACCATAATAGTTCTCACTATAGATCCCATTTCATTCATTTTCTCATTTAGACAACCACTACATTTTCTTTTATATCCATTGTTACTTTTGTGCCTGCTAGATCCATACATTTACAAGAACCAAAATTGTTAGTGTGAGAATAATAATAAAATCATAATAAACCATATTATAGGGAGGGTAAACACTAATATACACTTATTCATGTTATCTCAAAATCATAACATATTAACTATTGTGGTTATAAAGACCAGTAATTTATGCTCAAATATTATCCTAACCTCTAAAATTATCTAAACCATACTCTGATAACAATTTTAATGACCTGAGCTTAAGAATCACATAATCTTGTGTCCTTAGAATATAATTCACTTTATTTTATTTATAAATATCTTTTAGTTTTATATTTTCAGATGATTAGGTCATAAATCCTAAAAAATATAACCATATTTTTCAAACTGGAAACTTCTGATCAGTATCCATTTTTTCCCACAATATAAAAAAATTTAAAATAAAACATGATTTATTTTCATGAAAATTATTCCTAACTTTAAAATTGAAGTCACCCCTTCCTTTTCCATCTTTAAAACCTATTAAAAACATATTAAAACGTGGAATGATTACAAAAATCTTACTAAGGGACATAAAAATAATGAAATAATTTGTTAGTCCATGAACACTTATAGAAAATTTCCTTTTTAGAAATAAACATTGCATTCAAAATAAACATTTTCATACCAAATAAATATTATTATTTTACCAAATATTCTCATATAACATTTCATAATAAATCTTAAATAGAACATAAAATTCATAATATTTCTTTGAATTCATGAAAAAATCATAATAACTTTTTTATAAAGTTATACCTTTCACCTTTAAAAAGCTTCATATACTTTCCTCTAAATATATGATAATTATATTAACTTGTGAAATAATAAGATTATTATAAAAACCCATAGAAATAATTTATAAATTAATTAGGTTACTTGGTACATAATTTACATATCACTCTTACAATAACTCTTGTAAATAGAATAACTATACGGTTGACTTCCATACCCAATGCATTAGAGGGCTATCATAGACCCACCGATCCTTGGTTTATCATAGAACTGACCTGGTTAATAACATAAGCACCCATCATTGATTTATAATATAACCATCCATCACCATAATAATTCCCAAGAACCATAACATAATCATAAAACATGAAAGATTTCATTTTCATAATTACACTCATAAAATATTCTTGAGGAAAGTAACCTTTTAATTTTGAAATCACTTATTTAAAAAACTATGAAATTATAAAGGAAAAAAAGTTCTTTGAAAAGAACCTTTAAAAATTTTAATGCAATATTAAAATAAAATATTAATTATGATGCTGAGAAAATATTCTCATTTTGTATAAGTTAAAAAAAATCTTCTATAATTTTTTTGAAAGAAGTCACAAAGTACCTCATTTAGAAAAAGACAAGAAGATCCATTTCAAACTATTTTGTAAAAAATAAATTATGGGTAAATATGAATTTAAAAAATAATATTATAAGAGTAACAAACTTATTTAAATAATTTTTTAAAATATGGATATGAAAGTAAAATATATTTTTAAGGGAAACTTTAAAAAAATAGTTTTTAAAAGAAAGTCTCTTACCTTGAGTCTGATAAGTCATGTACGTTCTTTATCTTCTTGAATAATGAAATGAGGCCAATTTCTAATTTCTTAAGAAAATATTTCAATTTCATTATTCATTTATTTTATTTAATACTATGTTATATATAATTACTCAATTAATTAAGTTTACTTCAGATATTTTGACGATATTCGGTTCATAAGTCCAAAATGACTTTGATAGGTTGACTATGGTTAAATAAGTCATTATTGTACTATCTAAAGAATAATAATAATGAAATAATAATAATTTTTATACAAAAAAAATATACTTTTAAAACCATAAATAAAATATGGTTATGAAAAATGAACTATGTTAAAATCATGGAGATGGTAGGTCGTAAATACGCATGAGTAACATTCCCATTTTTCAAATATCATTATAGAAAGAAGGTAAGTATTATTTTATATTTATAGAATTATAATAATGTAATAAATATCATATTAATTATTAAAATTTACTTATATATATTATACATATAATTTGGTGGTGAAAAACAAATAACATCGCTTCATGAAGGTGGTAGTCCACACATACACACAGACGACGTTATCATTTTACAGTGAATGTAAAGATAAGAACTAAATGATATATTATCCTTTTAAAATGATAAAAAATTCATTAATACCATATATAAGCATTAATTTTATCATTATAACCAACTATGAAAGGTGGTGTTGGAAAATGAATTACATCAGTTTGCGAGGTGGTAGTTCACAGTACACGTGAACTATGGTTTTGTTTCCCATTTGATGTAAGAGTGGATGAATGAAGGTTATTCCATTAAAATAATAACAACTAATAATATAGAGAATAATTTTTTAGAATTTTATCATTATTTAAGAATAATTTAATGAGTAGGAAGAATAAATTAAATGAAAACATACAGTTAGAACTATACCTATTATTTAGAAAGTCTCCTTTGATTAACACCTTAATCCATCTAAGGTTGGTGTTATGCCTTAAACCTGACCTCTAGAATGAAGTAATTATTTCCTCTCCAAAATTTAAAAATAAATCTCTATGATGAAGATAAATAATTAATATTTTAAATTATTATTTAAAACCAAAAATATTCTATGGTTATCCCCATGTTAAAAATGCTATAGTTATTGAAAACAAGAGTATGATATTTTTTTACTGTTCTTTACATAAAATATTATTCAGGTCATAATCATACCCAAAAAAAGGTCATATAAATTAATATTTTATGAGTATGGATGAAATGAAATCATCCAATAAAATTTAATCAAGCTTTGGGGTCATTTTATAGTCTTTATCATTTTATTTTTAACTCTTAATTACTAAATTTACCCTTAACCGAGAAAACAAGATTTACTAAGTTAACTATTCATTTTGACTAAAAATAAAATAAAAGAATTTAAAAAATTTGGAACTTTTGATTCCAAATATGAAATTCATTTTTCAAAATTCAAAACACATAAGTTATAGAATTTAATTTAAATTCAAACCAGTAAAACGCGATGAAAAAAAGTTTTTCAGAAAAATAACCATTTAAAATATAAAGTGTTTTTATACAAATTACACTATAAAATCCATCTATGAATCATAATTGGTAAATTTAAAAATGAAAATAAAATTATTAAATTTTAAAACTAATCCAAAATAGAATTTTACTTTGTAAGTACTAAAAAATAAAATATAATTTGTAATAGAAAATTATTATTTTTCACTATTCATTGGAAATCCAATATTTTCAAAAAATTCAAAAAAAATCATACTAAGATAAATTTGACATTTTTAATTCGAAAATAAAATTAAAATTTTCAAATAAATTTTTTAAAATTCCCAAAAATTAATAATATTCACTTATATAAACCCAGAAAACTCATTTTTCAAGAAAACATATTTTTAAACAATAAAATGACATTACTAAAAATTTAGTGTTTATATAAAAACAATTAATTAATAAATTATTAATGATAAAGACTATTATAAGTTCCATAATTTTGTTAATACAATTCATTCTTTCCAATTTAATAGTTAGGTTATCATGGTCACATTTAAATAATAATAATAATAATAATTTGTTGTTTGTTTAAGCTCAATGGTGTATATCTTTTATACTATCGAACATAGTGTTTGAAACAATATGTGTGATCTTTATCTTTTCCATTGAGTATTTCAGAAGTTTGGAGACCATATGGATACAAATATAATTTTATTGGAATCATTGAAGAAATGTTCTTGGATATAGAAGGGAAACACTTTGGACCCTTGCATTATACTTAAATTTTTTCTAAGTAGTAAAGAACTTTATTACCACCCTTAGCCAAAAATTAAGTCTTACACTAGCTGGCCATGCCAACTCAGCCACAGGCCCATGTGGGACTAGGGGTCGACCACACCTAGTCAGAATAATCTTGGGCTAGCCAGTTTAGGATTACAGGGGAATAGATCCCACAAGCAGCACGCGGTCCTATGTATAGGGCCCCTAGTTCGCAATCCCACATGCGTGTGTATATCCAAAGCCCTAAGCTTGGTGGGTCGAAGTCTTAGGATGTAAGTGTTACATGTGGTATGGGGGTAGACCCTATCATTGGATCGATGGAATGAAAGCTGCAGAATGGATTATATACCATAGGGGAGGCCCAATGAGAATTTGATGTGGGATGATATTATTTTCATGGAAATCAAATATAGACCATCTAATCATGCCTACCGATGATCCGAGTCATTTGATCATACCCTCCACTGATCCCATCCATCAACTATGATCTCGTAAACTATGAACTCAAACTCAATTTAATCCTGCGCTTCTCAAATTCAAATCAATCTTATGCAGCATAGACTCCCATCTTCAACCTCTTCCACCACTAGTTTGATATAGAAAAGACACCCTCTTGTCATCACCACCATCCCCCTGATCCTTCATCAATAGGTGTGAAAGTCAAATGTATCCAATAGAAGACACCATGATCTCTGATAAAATACATTAGTATCATATCATGAGATCTCCCACTGGCACTCAAAGAATCATATGGTCATCCTTAGATCAAGTGATAAAAGTGAATATGGCCAATGGAGTCATCATGAGAAGTTCAAAAACTACAAACCCTTCTGTCTTTGACATATTTTCATCAGATTTAAATCATATTTTTCAAGATCATGCAGTGCCACATAAGGAAAATAGATACATCGCATGATTAAATGAAATCATCTTTCAATAAGGCCTCTACCGCCTCACAGGTGCAACACAACATCCCTCCCATGAAGAGAGGAATCAAAATCAGCCTCCCATAGACTATATAAACCATGTTCCCATCAAGAAAAATATGCACAAATGGTGGATGAGGGAGCTATGAAAAGGAAGGAGGATGAAGAAAGAGAGTCATCGACCAATATTTTTAAAGACCTTCTCTGCGTAAATAAGAGTCCTCTCATGAAAAACCTTCCATGGGATGGCATCATGATATCTCATCACGTGATCTTCATAGGATCATGCGATCACATGATAGGATAATATCATGTGCATATCCTATAAAAATGGAGTTTATGTTCATCTATGATCTTCTTTGTGAAGGATTTCAAGACCCCCCCCCCCCCCCCCGATCATGCCACCACGTGATGAGTTAAACATCATGAAAAGATCCATGTCATGAAAAGTATTCAGGTGGACGACCTTAGACATACACATTGTCATGAAAACATTTCTTGGTGTACATTCAGACTCACAATCATACCTTCCTCTTTACCGAGCATACCTTAATAGGCGTGACCCCAATAAGGACCCTTGACCATGCATCCTTCCTTGCAGACCAAGACACAACCATTATATGTTTTTGTGGAGCCTCTCGCATGACCCTTTGGAGATCATGTGATCACATAATGGTCATGAAACCTATATCATGTGGTGCATGTACGGAGCTCGGATGAGTGTCTCTTGGCTATGAAGAGTTAACAGAGAGGATCACTTGATCTTGCGATGTATCTATTTGACCACCCAGTAAAGGCCCTTGATCATGAGGGATACCCATGCTAGCATCTATGGGCATGCACAGGTAAACATTTAATCACCCCCCCCCCAATGTGATTTCGCACAACCTTTGGTCAAGTGATGCATGAACACATCCCTTATAATGGTTCCCTCAATAAGAATCATCCCCGATGATCTCTGTACATTCATTCCCCCTCACCATGTAGTTCATAACTTCACACATGCATAAGGAGGTTATGATATACAACCCCCTCCCCCAATCGTGTGTCATCATATATCCTATCACAAGGCCTAATTTGAGGTCATGTGACGACATGAATTCAAAAACAACTTATGGTACCATTATACAGGGTACCCCTTAAACATGTGTGTGGCTTTGGCACATCTAAGATCTCATGAACGGGCCCTCAGATTTCAATGAACCCCTAGGAAATGTGGTTGTGGAATGAACCCACTAACCATACACTTTCCTTCCATAAGTATGTTACCTATTCAACTTAATTAATTATCCATTTGGATGTACATTTTGAACTCTTAAAAGATTCAAGGTCCTAACCATCTCCATGAGACCCCACTATATGAATAGTTTAAGGAAACATGATCACAATACACTTCATTGTCCTCACAATGTATTTGAATGATCTTGGACAAATCATATTGATCACAATAAAATCTTTGTACAATCCATATTGATCTCTTAACACCCCATTTACCTTTTTTCATTATCGCACAACAATCAAAAGACAAGTCATATCAATCATGAAAAGCATTTTGGATCTATCCACTTTGTTCATGTGAATACATCCTAGACAACACACTTTGACCATTGGAAGGAGTCATTGAAATGTTAGAATCATCATCAGATTATCCATAGCTGTTTCCACATGGACATGCACCAATATGAAGGAGAGTTAGTATGATTATGTGATAGCACATGATCATGTCCACTTTGATCATGTGAAAGACCTCTGACACATCTGATTTGGTAATATAAAGAATCTTGGACATGTCTTCTTTTCCTATATGAATACATCCAAGGAATGATAATTGATCAGTCAGACACCCTTGTATGTGTCTTCCATGTTACATTGGTACCCCAATATATTGGTATAACAATCAAGATATGTACAACAGACAGTCAAGATATGTTAGAAAAATCCATTATGACATTACCACTTTTTCAATAATACTCACTTGCATTCATGCCATAATGACCTTGGCAAAAAACCTTCAGTCATATCCCCCTTTTATAAGGGAAGTTTCCTTGATGAGATAAGGTTACACACTCATGTGACCCTACTGATACCATTCTCTTAGACACATTATCATGTTCATCACCACTTATCTTTAATTTTTCTGAAGATAAAGGATGAGTATATCAACAGGCAGCCTCAGTGTGTAAGCCCCAATAAAGGGAAACCTCAGTGTGTAAGCCCCAGCCAAAGGGCATCCATCTTGGAATAATCATCTAGAATTACTAGAACCTCAGAGATAATAATAATGTCTCTGAGCAAGATCATCCACTTTATCTTATGAGTGGGTTATGGGATAATTGATCTGCGAGAACTCTGATTCCCACTATAATCAGGATACATAGGATGCCTTCTTAAGTCCCAATCTCCAAAGGGCATCCACTTTAGTGCAAGTCCCTTCATATTCCAAGTATTCCAAACTTTGAGAACTAAACTCTCCCATAGGTCTATCACTCTTCCTTTTCCATCATAGGATAACAAGAGGATTCATACATAGTCAACACTTTAAGTATAACCCGTGATCATGTCCTCAAGTACCTCAAACTCATCAGTTGGATTTGGATGAAGTGAACTATGAAAACTATTATTCCTTCCATATTTGTGATATTTAGGATGAATTTATAAGTCACTATATCCATAAATTATCCTTCATGAGATGGGTAATAATTCCACTCAAAGGGTGACTTTAATGTGTAAGCCTAGTACGAATACACTCTCATGGAATATTCTGAATATTTTGATATCATTTATTTCTCGCACCGAGCATGGTTCACATGGACATAGATATTAGCGATTATTATACCAATTTCATGATGATAATTCTCCTAGTGTGGGTATACCATTGGGATGTAAGCCTGATTATATCTCATATCCGTTCAAAGGGCTATATTCCCGACGAAGTAATACAGGGAAGTCATATATTCATAAGTCCTTCCTAGGGCCTCTATTGTTGCATTTGTCACAACATAGATGCCCATTATGAGAACTACATAAAATATGATTCCTATTTTAAAATAGATATGTAGGACCCCTCATCGAGGTCTAAGCATGATATTGACATCCTTATTGTATGATGTTAAACTACATGGACGGGTCTAATAAAATGACCTTAAACTATAGAAAGCAAACTATATGGGTTTTGATTCTTATTTTCACAGGATATGTAGGATGCATCATAGAGGTTCAATCCCTTCTCCAAGACACCAACTATATCCCTGGATTGCAATAAATACTGAATTACTAGAACATTTCCATAACCCAAATCATCATAAATAAATAAGAGAGTGATAAACAACCCATGATATGCACACCATTTTTTCTATCCATACTTGTTCATAATAAAGTCATTGGCATAGGGGTAACCTGTCCCGTATTGGGGTTTGGGAAGTATTTCATGAACATATCAAAAATCTATAAGAGGGTCCCATAGTATGCAATATTTTTTCACAAAAGGGAGTGATGAGCCCGAACTCCCATCCTATCGACCAATGTGAGTCCCTAAGATTCGTTGGGCTTGAAAACCCAGATGACCATCAGCCTTTGGAAAGTAGGTTTGTACCTAGCTAGAGATGGGGGGAACCATTGGCAGTTTCTGAGGAAGGATAAAAAATGGTAAAACCGATTTGAATGATTGAGCAAGGCCTTAAAACCCCTCAATCAAACCATCAACTGGAAACCCATTCCACATCCTAAATACCGACGAAACAAAATGGTGAACATAATGTGAACTCCTTTAAATATTTCATCCCTTTCATGGATAAAAAAGGACAGGTTTTTCAGTGCCTATCGGGCCAGTTTATGTTGTTCTCATTGCACAACCAAATGGTGAACCTAACACATTTATTTTAACCACACAAAACCTTGTGTAAAAATAAGAGAATTCCTCTTTATCCTTTAAACTATGAAAGTTATTGATCTAACATGTACTATTATATGTGATGTTGCACTAATAAGGTGTTATGTTTCCTTCTATAGTGCTTATAAATATTCCTTGCAATCAAAATCACATCATCAAATGTGCCAAAGGATTTTGATATCGTTAGACACAATGATTTGTTCTTGAGGTCCAAACATACATTGTCACCTATACACTACCTCCAATACCATTTGGTGAATGCCTTGGTCTAAAAATACCGCATCAACATCTCCTTCTCGAATCTAGAATTGTCTAACAAAATATTTCGTATAATGAGTTCCTACCAGCCATCTTTCCCATGAAAATCCACAAGAGAGGATTTGGCCCTTATTGCCACATTCAACTACTTTGGGATCTGATCCCTAGAGAGAAACAATGCATACATTCCCCACCATAAAGAGGTGGATAATGATAGTCATCATGAAAACTCAGTCACTCGGGAGTTTCCTATGAGGGATCCCATCTATTTTTTCATCATCCTAAACATACAGTCGTGATTCCACAAAGAGCTATAAAGGGGGTTGTGCTCACACCAAATATCCATGTTCGGATACCGAGAAGGAGATCTTTACTGGGGTATCTAAACAATGAAACTCCAGATAAGGCTTATATTCCTACTATCTCTATTATGTCTGAGGCCCACCAATGTATCTTGACAGTGTCCTTGGATTAATCCCAGATTATTTCTAGCTAGGAGCTTATTACTTCATCACAACTAGCCATAGGGACTGAGGAATCCCAGGAAGCACCCCAGCTCACAGGGCTGGGGAAATTTTCACCATATTTAAACCTAGGGTAATTTCCATGGGAAACGACCCCTCAAATGGTATCATGGAAACTAACCCCTCAAATAGTACCATGGGCACCAACCCGCCGAACGGAGCTCTATATCGAGGAGGATCACCAGCCCATTTATATCTTAGTAAATATGATATCAATTGGATCTGAAGACCCCTCATAAAATTAGGATAGGAACACTCCTAAATAATACAGTTATACCTTCCTTTATTCACCTATACCTTGACAGTTTGGCTTGCCTCCTTCTACTTGCACAGAAAAAGAAAGGCCTAACAGTGTCTTTTGGGCATCCACAGAAGGTTTTATCGATCATGTTAGTATTTCAGAGGGTGATGATAATGGAATACATGACCATTGGAAGTGGTGGATTCAGTCCTTAGGGTCCATTTTGGGACTCCCATTATCATCCAATCTCCCTACCAAAGGCATAGAAGAAGGTGTTTTCTTGGATCCTCCAGCCAGCCTCTTGAGGAGGACAAGGCAACCTTTATAGAGGAATAGATCACTCAACTCCGACAAGAGAATAGGGATCTCTAAAAGATAATTGTGGGAACACTATTAAGGTCTCTACCTTAAGATGATGTTTCCATTACATCTTATAGAATATTATCTTGCATTGAAGTTCCCCATCCCATAGTGTTGGGGGAATTTTCATATTTTTCATCCCCTCATTAGGATAAATCCAAAGATTGTTCCACCTCACCCCAACCTATAGGGCCTATGGTATTTTCATATTTATAAGGCTCGAATCCCACATGGTTTTGGGAATTTCCATATTTTCTACCTCCTCATCAGGGATATTTTGGAAACCGTCTACCTATAGATATTGACACAAATCCTCTAGGAGATTCATAATCTCTTAATCAATGGGAAGAATTTACATACTCTCAAACCCCCAATGATTCGGTACCTACCAGCATAATAACAAATTATTTGTCTTTGTACCCCAATCTTCAAAATCAACCATGCACCCATGCCAATGGAGGTACATAAAACATGCGAGAGAAGTAGAATTCTCACCCATCTCTAAAAATATAGTGAAAATTTTATTCCTTCTAGTCAAGACATGTCCTTGGGTATTTCAACTACGCCGTGAAAATGGATTGATAGAGATCTCAGTGATGATAAATCCAAATGAGTAAATGATTGTAGTTCATGAAAATAATTCCCCCTACCATCGATGTCTTGGGAACATGATAGAAGGTTTCATTTCCTTTAAGGACTAGCTTCAGATGAAGATGGACATGGGGATATTGGAACCACCAATACTTGAAACCATACTCTAGACACCTGATCACTCTGATCAGGATGCACCAATTGTGCAGTGGATCATGAGCCAAAAACCTCCTAAGGATAAGATACCATCTTTCAAATCATGATTGAATAAAGCCTATTGTTTCCAAAAAAAACATATCCCCAGGTATTTTGACTATTCCATGAAAAATGGATTGAAGGAACTTCAAAAAATAAGGAATCAAAAAGAGGTAGGGTTGAAAAGACATGAAAATCATTTCCCCTACTATCAGTGTCTTGGTAACTCGATATAAAACTGTTTTTTCTTCAAAGATTGGTTTGAGGGAAAAGTGGGTGAAGGCTTGATAGAATTAGAGGATCATGAAAATTGTGAAATATGCATAAAAGTTGTACAAGATTTATTAGATTAGATACTTTTCTGAAAGTTTATTATCTATTTTACTTACTTCAATACATTAAAAAACATTGAAATGTACTTAACACAAGACATTAAACTGCATAGTCATTTTCCTTACCGCAATATGTTAAAATTCATGGACAATATCATTACCACAATATGTTAAACTTCATGGCCATTGTTCTTACCAAAAGACATTAAACTACATGGATAATTTTCTCACCATAAGATGTTAAACTACATGGATCAAATCCTTACCACATAATTTTAAAACTATATAGAACACTTCCTTACCATATGATGTTGAAACAGCACAGTAAATGTCCTTATCACATGACGTTAAATTGCACATGTTTTCTATAACTATATATGTATGATTATCATTCTTTGTGAGATATGTAGGGATGCCTCAATATTATATCTGTTTCTATCCACCACATGATATAGAATACTTCTATATTATCCTTTATTGAATTTTCATAGTGAAAGGAACCCTTTTCATTCCTTGTTTGTCACACTGAGCATAGATAATGTGAGAATAGGAATTTTAGTAAGGGTTTACCTACAAAAAAGGCATGGAAGCTTGTGATAGACTCATCATGGTCCTGAATGAAAGACCATAAAATTCATACCAAAATTCCTCATCGCATGATTTTAAACTGAATGGTTGATGTCCCTTATAAGACATAAAATTGTACATTCTTGTAGACCTCATCCAAGAGGACCATTGTTACTAGTGTTAGTCTCTTACCGCAACTACTTGTAAGAATTATGTATGGATTGATTATTATCATAATGAGATACATAGGGACACTTGGATCCTATGTCCTGGCCCATCCACCTAAACTCACATCCTTAATGCATGATATAAAAACTTTACGGAGCATGTCCCAGTCACAGGATGATAAATATTGTAACATTATAATATCTGAGACACACTTTTAGTATTAGGTGGAAATTGAAGTTTATAAAATCATCACTGACACAGTACAATCTCTATCCCATATTTATCACAAAACATAAAATACCCCTTAGTCGCCATCTAAGGGTGTTCCCCGATAGGTCACCTCTCCAGACACTTGGATCTAGGTGTCAGGGACACCTTATCAGAATGTGGAAATCTAAAGACCAGAGAGACCAGTCTCATATCACTTCTCACTCAAAGAAAGTCTGTAGGCATATCTCTACAGCAAGCATGGGGGAGACATATACCCCTACCCCCGTGCATGAAGTCTATTGATATATTTCAATGGAATAACAAGTACAAGATTTGGAACATATCGTCACTTAAATCAAATGCAATGACCAAAATATCCTAGAATCTAAGATCATACATGTGTATATCCCTATACTTACCCTGTTTAAGTTTCAATACTTTGTGAGAGAAACAGTAGAGCTACAATAGTATATTCTGGTTTAGATTCAAGGATAGGTGTATATTACTATGCATATACCCATGATATCTCAACACTCAAATCATTGTGAAAAAGTAGTTTCTTTAGAGAAATTGCATATTCTTACTCCCATCGAGGAGGATTATCAACATGTCCTAGTGAAGGATGAGGTGTCAGACCAGGCTCATATTACCGTTTCAACCGGGGATCACCAAGTGAGATCGGAACATGCTTTGGGACGAGCTTATATCCCCATCGCAAAAGTCCAGAAGCATATTCCAAAAGGCCAGGATTGGGATAATAACCTCCTTTTGGAAGGGGCTCACTAAGTGAGAGGGGTACAGGCCTTGGGATAGGCTCACATTTCCGTCGAAGAAGTCTAGAGGCATACTCCAAAGGCCCATGATCAGTATTATATCCCCTTTTTTGTTGGGGCTAACCATGTGAGAATAGAACAACGTCGGGATAGGATCACATTCCTATTAGTGAATCTACCTGAAACATTCCAATAGATCAAAGAAGCCTTATCCATATTCAAGCTTCCTTCAAATGAACGGATGCACCACCATCCTCCAATGGCTGAGTAGGAGGAGGCTCATATCCCTTCTCCAATTCAAGAGGAATTTTAGTATATTCTAGTGGGGAATACATATTCGGGACGTGATTGTATTCCCACTCCAACTAGGGCTCACCAAGTGAGAGCATCACATGCTTAGAGAGAGGATCATACTCCCATCAAAAAGACCAGTGGTAAATTTTAAAGGCCTCGGATCAGAAACATATCCCCATTTTGGTCGAGGCCCACCAAGTAAGGATGGTACACACCTCACGATATGATCATATACCTATCATAGAAGCTCATTAACATACTCCAACAACTTCTCAATGGATGTATCATACTACTAAAACACGATACAATTATCAATCGGTTCTGGTAGCTATCATAGAGTAGGCTTATACTTCTTATTAAACCAAAAAAGAAGGTCACCCTATTCCAACCATGATGTAGAGTGAGGATCATACTTCAAGCCTTCTCAATTCCAAGTGTCCTTGAAGATGTTTGGGACACATTATCAATACTACAAGGGTCCATAAACTCTTCTATCAAAGAGGAAGAAGAATAAATTCATTAACATGATATTCCTCCTTGTGGTATTGTGGAGATGGATCGTAGGTACTATACTCCAGACTTTCATTGTGGTCAACCTCTCCACAGAGATATCTCCCATGAACAAGGAAATCCCTCACTTGCACAGACACTTTAGTATAAATAGGTGCCAAAAACTCATACACCATCAGATAGAGAGGTGATCAAAAGTATCAGGCACCTTTATATAGAAATATTCTCACAATATTGGGGTTAACCATATACAGTGCCCCATTAACCATCAACAACACTTCACCACGGCCAGTAGGTGACCCAGAGAGGCAGCATCTGCATTATGACTTGGGTAAAGATATATATATCTAATGAAGAAGAGACATACATGTAGATATGGAGAGTGTTATCCGGAAGAATCCTCCCAAAAATACCAATATCCATCACCACTTTCAATTAAGAGATCCCAAATGGGTCAAAAAGGGAGTTCCAAAGATGTCTTAACCCCATGATGTTAAACTATACAGAGTATTTCCTAACCACATGATGTTAAACTATAAAAAGTATGTCTTTACCACATGAAATTAATTTTTATAGACTTCATATTGACCACATGATGCTAAACAGTACGGAGGTATCCTAGTTTCAAAACATTAAACTACATATCATGTTTCTTCCTTACCGCATGATGTTAAATTACATAGAAGATATCCTTTCCGCATGACATTAAATTGCACAATTAAATAAGAACTATGTATGTCTTGATTCCTATCATTACATAATACATAGTGAAACTTGAACCTTTAGTTTTTGGCCGATCTGTAATGATCCCTTTGTCAGGCGACCCTCATCCTTATCGCATGATGTAAAACTTCATGGATCCATAACATCCAATTTCATTCATGTCAATTCACCCACATCCTTACTACATGATGCTAAATTACATAGCCCTTCTAGAACTATGTATGTATTGATTCTCATTTTTTTCAATAACATTCATAGGTATGCCTCAATCCTATATCTTGTTCCAATGACTACATGATATAAATTTCCCCTATCCTACTCTTAAGTTCCTCTGCATAGAAGGAGGAACACTTGTTGATTCCTTGTTTTTCACATTGAGCATGGCTCACATGGTCTTAGGATTTCTGGTGAGGGTTTCCCCCCACACACAAGGAATAACATATCTCGAAAGGTTTACCTTGGTCTTGAATGTTAGACCTTAGAAGGCATGCCATATCCTCATTGTATGGAATTAAACTACATGTTTCTTACAGAACTACGTGTGGCTTGATTCTCATACTCATGAGATATGTAGTGATTCCCATGTTTCCACCCTTGTCCCCAGCCACAACACCTCCACTCTTTTACAATGGTCCATTTTCATCCTTTTAACATGATTATAAACTGCATTGTTCCTTCAAAACTACATCTGGTATGATTCTTGTCATCACAGGATACATAGTGATGCTTGGATCTCCAATCCTAGGCCCAACTAAAACATTAAATGGAAATAATTTCCATCACTACGTATGGTTCAAACCTTTGTAGATTATTTACTATTAAAGAACTACATGAGACTTGATTCTTTCACTCACAGGATATGTAGTGACGCTCGAATTTCCAACTCTAAGCCCAGTCACAAAAAAAATATAAACATACCCCCTTCTTTGCATACAGGTCATACCTGTATATAAGACTTCATTTAGAACTATGTGTGGCTTTATTCTCATCCTCATGAGATATATAGTGATTCCTAGTTTTCTACCCTTGGCCTTGAATCCATTACCTGAAAAACTCAATATGTGATTTACAACATCTTCATCTCCTGATCAGAAGGATGTTGGAGTAATCTTGGCCTTGGATATCTTAATTGGTATCTTTTGTATTATCCCCCATATTAGGTCCATGTGTGTCATGACCTTAAAATTCATACACTTGGGCCAAAGTTGTGAAACCTTAAAATCTAGCCTATAATGGTCCAAACCATAAGACCTTAAACTGATAGTGAAAGTGACACAAAACTTGTCAGGTTTAAAACATTCAATGGGATACTTGAGAAAATTTTAATTATTCGCTTGCTAAACTCTTCATCTCTAGATTTTAGGAAAAATTTAGGGTGTAAATAAAAAAGGCATAATGATCATCAGGCCCACTTTGCAGCCCTATTAAAATCTAAGCTATTATTTTTAGACCCCTAGTCCAAAAAAAAGATAGGGTAATAGTTTTTCATATTTCCTTGCTATGAGAATGTGTTCATTAAGAAATGTCACAACCTCTTGGGTTCTCTAACCCTTCTTGAATCTTACATTTTCATTAAACCAAAATTCATGATCTGAAGTGTCTGGGGTCATTGAAAACCATTCATATCCCTTGTAAAGAAAAAGTGATCTCTTTAATTGGCCATGTTTTTATGTAGAAGGGATCAGACCCACAAACTAGAGATATTTTGGCCCAGTATAAAGGGATTTATAATCCTTGTGAGCCTAATTTCACCATGGTATAACTCAACACCTCAGCATGATCTGAACCTCTCTTGGTATGATTGTCCTATATCATTACTCCTAACCCAAGCACTTTGGACCATGATTTACAATTTTGTACCAAATAATTCTAGCAGATTTGAAACCCTCTACATTATGTCATTGTTTTTATACCATATATCAAAGAAGGAGTGTGACACTCCTTCCCCAAACCTTTAATGGCCCACACCTCATGACTCAAAACCAAAAGGTGTTGAGATATAGATTCACAATCATGAGATAAGTTTCCCTATAGTGCCAAAAACCTTCCTAGATAGATTTCATTCCATACCCAACTTCATTGGTCAGACACTTGAGTCTTAAAAAATCTTTCATAATCCTTGAAAGGGAAAATAGATCTCCCGATTTGTCCTTACTTTTGAATTAGAAGGGCTCAGACCCACCAACTAGAGACATCTTGTCCTAGTATAAAGGGATTTATAACCCATATGGGCCCATTAATACTATGGTAGAACCTAAACTCTCAAAATATTATGGGGCATACCCATAATATTTTCCTCATCCCATATTCACAGACACAATCTTTTGAGTTATGATTCAAATCACTCATATTCCAACTATCTAGGCAGACCTATCATCCCTATTATTTCACCCTTGAACCATATAACCTCCATAAATCTTCCAAGACCCTTGAAGAAGAGTGGATACCCCTATATTTGGTAATGTTATCAATGCATAAGGGATTTATCCTATTGATTAAAGGTATCTCCTCCTTGCAATAAAGGATCTCCATTCCTCATGAGCGCTAACATTACCATGACAGATCTCAGCACTGTATAATTTTTTTATACATCCATGGTCTACCTATCCCATATTCTATATTCTTCAATCAGGTTTGAGTGAGAAGACCTTAAACTATATCACATCAAAGGTCCAATCTAGAAGAATTTAAACTACATCACACAAAAGTCCGAGCTAGAAGACCCAAAAACTACAGCACACAAAAGTCCAAGTTATAAGATTATAAACTACAATACATGAAAGGTAAAAGCTAGAATACCTTAAATTAGAGCACATAAAAGGACCAAGATAGAATAAAATAAAATACATCACATCAAAGGTCTGATCTAGAATACTTTAAACTACAACACACAAAAGTCCAAGAAAGAAGACTATTAACTACATCACATAAAAGGTATGAGATAGAAGACATTAAACTACCACACATCAAACTTCTGATCTAAAAGACCCTAAACTATAGCATATCAAAGTTTAAATCTATAATAACCTAAACTAAATCACACCAAAGGTCTGAGGGATAAGGCATTAAATAACAACACATCAAAAGTCCGATCTAGAAGACTTTAAACTACAACACATAGAAAGTTCAAGCTAGAAGACCTTGAACTAAAACACATTAAAGGTCTGGGATATAATACTTTAAACTAAAACACATCAAATGTCTGATATATAAGACTTTAAAACATATCACATTAAATGTCTGATATAAAATCATTTAAACTACATCACATCAAAGGTTCGAGCTATAAGACCCTAAACTACATTACAAAAAATTTATGGGCTAAAAGACTCTAAACTATAACACAATGATAGTCTATCTTGAAAGATATTAAAAAATAAAAATACACAATACTCACCAGGATAAAATTCTGATAAGGTAATCCTTTTAAAAATTCAATTCTCGGCTTTCTGGGAATGCATTTTATGTGACCCAGGCACTATTGATCATTTATAAATTTGAAGCGGAAAAAAACCCGGTCATGTCGAAAACCTGTAAGAAGGAGGTCTAAGAAAAATCCAAGTCCATTCATACTAATTCTTCCTCCATATAAAGATTAAGTAAAATTTTGGGCAAGAAAAATATTAAGACACAAATATTTTGGGGCCCATCACATGGCCTTAGTGAAAATAAAGTTATATTTGCTAAGTCCCTTGATTTAGGAAAAAATTATAGCATTCTACCTTTCGTATGGATACCATTCCCTAATTATCCTTGTAAATCATATGATCTAAAGACAACTGGAGTAGGTTCATTAATGAAGAATTTCATGTAGGTGAGAATTTATGAACATTTATTAAAGAGTAACCTATTGGAAGTTAATCACACAAATCCAGGTGATTGAAATGTTTGGAAATATACACAAAGTATGGGTGTTGTGGATGATCCAAGAAACATATCCACCTGAACATAGATCTCTACCCATAATATCATCACAAAACAGTAATATTACCCCTCTTACATATGAGAAATATCTATATAAGTACATTCATTATAGGGTTCTTTAAATGTGAACCTATGTTCCCTATGCATGAGTTTGATCTGCAAAGTGGTATCGTTCAGAACTACATTTGGATTGATTCTCATCCTCATGAGATACGTAGAGACATAAAAATAATTTACTTTTGATCTATCCAAAAGATCCATTCCACCCAATCTTTGTTCCATTATAGAGTTTATACACATTACAATTTTTGGGTATCTATGCCCCAAGTCAAATCTACTTTATATATTTGATTCATTCTAGCATTTGTGTCCAAAATTATCATCTTCATAACACTTGATATTCCTTATACATACATAGGAAATATCCTCTCAATAATATTAATATATTATCCCATATGATATTTAGTTATGAAAAAAAGTGATGTACTTTTACCTTATAATCAGATTATTTTCGTCCCGGATGAATCTCATTCTAAGGGGAAATTTTTTTAGTGCCAATATTTGTGCTCTTTCACTTTTTTGTTAAGGATTATAGAAGTTTTAAGACTATATGGCTAAAAATATAATTTTCTTGAAATAATTGAAGAAATGGTCTTGTATATAGAAGGTATACACTTTGGACCCTTTCATTATACTTAGATATTTTCTAAGTAGTTAATAATTTTATTTTCCCCCTTAGCCAAAAATTATTTCCTCCACTAGCCGGCTAAGAAAATCAACAAAATGCCCATGTGGGGCCAAGGGTCGACCATTCCCAGTGGTAATAATCTTGATCTAGCCAGCAGATTACTGAGGGAGCATAGCTCCCACAAGAGGTAGGAGGGCTTGTGTATAGATCCCATGGTTAATGAGTCAGCATTCTCATGCATATCTTGAGCCATAATCTTGGTGAGTTGAATCCCTAGGGTGGAAGTGATGCATGTGGTATGGGTGATGACCCCATTGCTATCTTTATGGAATGAAATTAATAGAATGGATTATATACTAGATGGAATATACAATGAGAATTTGATGTGGGTAGAATTTTTCCACAGAAATCAAATTTGGATTGTCCGATCATGCCTCCTGATGATCTATATTGTCTAATCATGCTCTTTGCTGATCCCATTCATCTTCTCTAATCTCATGCACCGTGAACTCAAATCCAATTTGATCCCATGCTTCTCAAATTCAAATCAATCTCATGAAGCATGGACTTCCATATTTAACCTTCTGCATAGCTGGTTTGGTATAGAAAAGGAACTCGCTCGACATTTCCAACATCCCTTCAATCCTTCATTGATAACTGCCCAAGTCCAAGGTATCCAACAGAAGACACCATGATCTCTAAATAAAGACATAAGTAGCACACCTCATGATCTACCACTGGAACTCAAATAATCACATGATCATCCTTTGATAATATGATAGAAGAGAAGATAAATGATGTAGTCTTCGTGAGAAGTTCTGCAACTGCGAACCCTTCCACCTTCGACATATTTTCATTCGATTTAAATCAGATATTTCTAGATCATGCAACACAAAAAAATGAAAACATATACATCTCATGATAAAATGGAATGATCATATGATGAATCCTCCACCACCTCACTAGTGTGATGCGTTTTCCATCCCATGAATAGTGGCATTAAACTTGGACTCCCGTAGCTAATATAAACAATATTCTCATCATGAAAGAGATGAAAAAAGAGAGGAAGGAGGGAGATCCAAAAAGAAAGGAGGGTAGAGAAACGGATTTACCATACACTATTATTGAATACCTTCTCTAGGTAAATCAGGGGCCTCTCTCAGGAAAATCCTTTCACAGGATGTCATCGTGATATCCCATCACATGATCTTCATAGGATCACATGATTTCATGGTCAGATAATATCATGTGCATATCCTATAAAACGGGATTATTTTTTTATCCACGATCATCTTTGTGAAAGATTGCAAGACCTCCCACCCTCCCTTCAATAATTTAACCACATGATGAGTTAAACATCATAAAAATATCTCTTTTATAAAAATTATTTTGGTTAAAGAATGTGAACATACACATTATCATGCGTACATTATTTGGCATGAATGAAGTCTTGTGAGCCCACCTTCTTTTTCACCGTGAATACATTATGAAGTGAGACCCCAATAAAGACCCTTGACCATGAATCCTTCCTTGAGTACCAAGACACGGTACTTAAATGTGTTTTTATATCCTCTCACATAACCATTTAGAGATCACGAGATCACATAATGGACATGAAACCTCTGTCATACGGTGTGCGTATGAAGCTCGGATGATTGTCCCTTGGCCATGAATAGTTAATAGATAGGATCCCTTGATCCTACAATGTATTTTTTTATCCATCCAGTGAAGGCCCTCGGTCATTATGGACACCCATGCCGGCATCTATGGGCATGAACAGGCAAACATGCAACCCCCCCCCCATGCAATGTCTCAAAACCCTTGGTCTAGTGATTCATACACACAACCCTGGGAATTTATACCTCAACAAGAAGCATCCTCACGGATCTCTTTCCATGAATTCCTCCTCACTATGCAGTGAATACCTTCACCCATGCATGATTAGGATTTGATACACAACCCCCACACCCCACCCCACCCCCTGTATCACAACAGGGTCTATCATAAGACCTCATTTAAGGTCATGAAATCACATGAATAGAAAAAAATCATGCAGTTCCATTATATAGGGAACCTCTCAAACATGTGTGTGACCTTGTCACACTTGAGAACCCATGAACAAGCGTTCACATTTCCATGAAGACCCTAAGAAATGCGATTGTGTAATAAACCCACTAACAATATGATTTCTTTCTATAAGTATGTTTCCTATGAAACTTAGGGAATGATCCTTTTGGATGGGAATTTGTGGCACTTAAAAAAATCAAGATTCTAAACATATTCATGAGACACCTCTACATGAATAGCATAAGTACATTTGAACATGATACACTTCATTAGTCTCATGATGTCTTTGGATGATCTTGGGAGAATCATATTGATCAAAATACAAGCCTTGGAAAATCTATATTAATCTCAAGACATTCCATTTACATGTTTTTGATGTTTCATGAAAATAAAAAGAAAAATTCATATCAATCATACGAAGCATTTTGGAGCTATCTTCTTTGTTCAAGCAAATACATCCAAGACAATGCACATTGATCATATGAAGGATTCATTTACATGCCAGCATGATCATGATATTATCTATAGATGTGTCTATATAACGACCCATACTTTAAATACATTGTTAATACTTCAAAATTGAAGAATACTTATTACAACATATAACAAAACAACGAAAGGACCGTATAGGTATAGTTTCTTTAGAAACTGGGAAACATAAACAACTGGTTCATAAAGTGTCTACACTGTCTCCCATTTATTTCTTCATATCTATAGTCCCTTTTGGCATATCTTACTTAATAACCTTATTCCTGACCTGGGGAAAGAAAAAATACAAAAGGGTGAGCTCAAATTCTCAGTAAGGGTAAACAAAATAGATATCAATCACATCATATTTATAAGAACATAACTTTTTAAAATCTTAACCTGGAAAAGAGAGCATAATTTCATAACATGGGATAAATCATAGTAGTGAAATGGAATCCCAATAATCATAACATAAAACATGAAACTTTGTGGCATACACACATAATCATAGAGAATCATTTCTTATTAGTCAAGACTCATTTCCAAGACTATCTTAGTGGACAAATTCCATTTCTGAACCGAGTTCACTCCTCGTTTTAGTCCTGTTTCACTGAACCGGTATAACCTACCGTTCCAGCCATGTCTATCTCATGAGATATAAAATCTTTACCCAATTAATTGGAGGGAGATATAGGTCCCACCCATATCATAATGATACCATTCTTATGTGTGCCACAAAATCAGAAACCATACATCATAGCATAACCCATGTAATAAAAATGGTAATCTTAAACATCGTGACATCATAAAACAATTCATATAAGATAAAGGAATTCATAAAAATATAATTCCATCACAACATAATCAAATCAATGTAATAATAGGGATAGAAATAGAACCCTATATTATCTTAGATGGAAAATAATTTTGATAAAACACTTGAACTCCATTCTTGAAGAAAATATCCTTTCTACTTCAAAAACATTTTCCTTTCTTAACATGTCATACAATTTTAAACTAAAAGAAGTTGATTAAAAATAAACTTGAAAACTTTTAAAGGAATCTTCTTGGAAATAATTTTTTAAAATCCATTCATGCCGTATAAGTTAAAAAACATTCTTCTCGTACTTTTGTCGGAAAAGTCAAAAAGTACCTCGTACGAAAAACGACAAAAGATTCCTTTCATATCTTTTACTAAAAACTCAAAAAAGGGTAAAATTTGATATAAAATATTGTAGAAGGATATAAATATTACATATTGAGGAAACATATATGTGGATGATAAATATTCCCCAGTAAATAATGAAGTATAAACAATCTCGGATAAAAATTGAGATTGCGAGATTTTCCCTTACCTTAGGTCCGATTTGCTTAGTAAGTGTCTGAACCTCCTGTATAATGATTTAAATAATGTTATTGACTTATTCCAGAATCATAATTATTGTTATGATATCATATATGGTCATATTCTTAGCTTCTTATTAGTAATATTTCATTACTACTTGTTATTCGGGTGTTTATTACTTTTTGTTCTTATGCGTGTTTTGTCGAATAAATTATTATTCTTCTCTTTAGGTTATAGATACCTCATTTCCATAATGGTATTAGTGTAATATATATCATATTCATTCATTCAATTCATTTATATAATCATTATGAAATTAAGATCATGTAGAACGAGTCGCATCACATCGTGGAGACGGTATTCTGTACGTACGCACGAGTGATGATATCGTTCCTATGATCGTGGAATTGTATTGGAGTGTATGTATAATATTTAAGAATAAATACCACTTTATAGTAGTCATATATAGTCATTACCTGCACCATTATACCCATCCAAGTAAGGTGGTGGTGGAAAATAGATTACACCACGGCGTGGAGACGGTATTCCGTACGTACGCACACGCGGTGATTTCTTTTTCCGTAGGATGTATAGATGGTGAAATAGGGTTGTTTCATACTTATAATAACATATCATTATATGAGTGATACTGATGTTATTACTTCATAATAAAACAACTAAATAAGAATAAGTGGAAGAAGAAATAAAGATGAAAGAATCGGTAACAGACATTACCTCTTCTTTGAAGTGCTTCTTTGAGACCTCCTTTTAGGGCACTAAAATAGGTCTTTGAATAAGACCAGAACCTCTAGGATGTTTCTAGGGAAGTGGGGAGGATAAATTTTCAGGTTTTGGCCGAGATTTAAGGCTCAAAGTGGTGTGAGAAAGAGGGGGAGGAGGTGCCCTTTTATAAGGGAGGAGAGGGGCACCTTTGGAATAACTAAAAATATTATTTTATTATAATGTCAAATTCGGTTTTTAATAGCTCCAAATTGATATATTTAGAAGATAAGGTGGGTAGGGGTCGAAATAATCTCATACAATAGAATTTAGACAAGTTTAGGTATCAATTTTAACCTTATCATTTAGATTTAACTTTAAGTTAGATAATTTAACTTTTACTGTGTCTTCTTATTTTCTTACACTATAAGGTTAATAAACTTACTATATCAAGACAAAAGAACCCAAAGTTGTTTATTATTAATATATATAACCTTATCTAAGTCATTTGGCCTAACCTTAGATTTTTAGGAATAAAATAACAATTAATAATATAATATTTGTTTTAAAAAACTATTTTATGTCAATTTTGACACTATTTAGTAATTGATTTTTGTAAAAATCATAACAGAATGATTAGTTCGAAGAAAGTTACTTAAATCAATACTAAAATGTCATATTAACCTAGAAAATTATTTTAATTCATAAAAAGTCTCAAATTACATTTATTTGGGTATTTATAACATCAATTATTTAAATATTTCATTAATAAGATAATTACTGCATCATATTTGTGTCAAAAATAAATTAAATTATATAACATCTAAAAATTAAAAATAAAATATCATCATTTAGGAAATCTTTTTAGATTTCTAATTAATATTTATAGTCTATTTTATCTTATATATAACCCTATATTAAAAATTATTTACTTATTAAACTTTGATTTTAACTATTTTAACCCTTCTTTAAATAAATTAATAATAAATGTCCTAATCTAATCCAAGTGGGCCTAAATGGTCATATTTTATTCCTAAGGTTGTTTTTGGTCGAATTACACTTGTACAATAGAATTATTACATGTGTTAGGGTAATAATAATATCATTTTTACCCTTAATTACCCTATTTACTTGTAACCGTGGTAAAAAAAAGTAAAAAGTTACTATTCACCAAAAAATTATTTTCATCTCATTGAACCACATTTTACTTACTAACATCAACCGTGTCTCTCGGATTTTCGAAATTCCACTCACAGAAGTGGTAAAATTAAGTTTTATGAAAAATTTAGTTTTTTAACTACCACTTAGTGGTTTCACTATTCATCAAAAATTGGAAGTTTTCAGAAAAATACCAAAATTTCACCCTAGGCTAATTTCGATATTCCGAATCCAAAAAATGAAGTCTATTTTGAAAAATAAAATTTATAAAATTTCAAAAAGTGGTTATTACTATTCATAAAGGCTAGTTTTAATAATATTTTAATAGCATATCATTGTTTAGTGAAACTTGGTATTCTGTACGACGTAAGCTATTGAGGAAGGCCGCAGTTGCGTGAAAAGCAAGCCAAGCTAGTGTTGTGTGTAGTGAAAGATTCCTTTGATGATTTATATAACATAAAAATAAAATATTTCACATAAAAGTATCGGGTGTTACAGTCCATGTGGACATGCTCCAATCTGAATGTGAGTTAGGAAGATCATATGATAGTGCATGATCATGTGAAAGACCCTTGACATGTTCTCTTTGGTTATGTAAAGCATCTTGGACAAGTCTTATTTTACCATGTGAAGACATCCAACGCATGGTAATTCATCAGGTATACACCCTTGATGTGTTCCCCAAGTCATATTGGTACCCCCATCATGTTTGATATACAATAAAGATATGTTCATTGGATAGTCAAGACATGTCAGACAAATCACTTATCACATGCCCACATTGTCTGACAAAATCACTTGGACTCATGTCATAAGGACCCTGGCCAGAAACCTTTGATCATATCCCCCTTTTATGAGAGAAGATTCCTTGATGAGATAAGGTTACACACTCATGCGAACCTACCAATATCATACTCTTGGAAAGACCATCATGGTCATCACCACCTCTCTTTAATCTATCAGAAGATAAAGGATGAGTATATCAACAGGCAGCCTCAGTGTCTAAGCCCCAATCAAGGGAAAATTCGGTGTGTAAGCCTCGAACAATGATCATAAACACTAGCATAATCCCCTATCATTCCGTGAACCTCATATATACTAATAATGTCTCTAATCGTGATCATCCACCTTAGCCTATCAGTAGGTTAAGGGATAATTGAACTATGAGAACTCTAATTCCCGCCATAACTGGGATAAATAAGACACCCTCTTAAGGCCCGAGATCCAATGGGAATCCACTTCGGTTTAATTAACTTCATCTTCCATGTATTCCTAGATTAGGGGACTAAATTAACCCATAGTTATATCACTATTTCTTTTCTATAAGTAGATAAGAAGAGGATTCATACACAGGCATCATTGTAAGTATAATCCCTGATCATGTCCTCAAGTAATTCAAACCAATCAGAGGGATTAGGATGAAGTAAACTATGATAACTCTTATTCTCAACATATCCATGATACTTAGTATGACTTTATAAGTCCCAATATCGATACCATATCCTTCATGAGATGGGTAATCATGCCCCTAAAAGGGATACTTTAATGCGTAAGCCCTGTATATATATTCTCTCATGCAATGTGTCCAAACTACTATTATCTCTTATTTCTCACATCGATCATGGATCTTGTGGAATTAGATATTAGTAATGATTGTACCAATAGAATGATGAGAATTACCCTAGTGTGGGCCCATCATTGGGATGTAATCCTGATTACATCTCATCTTTTCTCAAAGGGTTATATTCCTGACAAAGTAATCCAAGGAAGTCTCATATGCATAATTCCCACCTAGGGCCTCTATTATCACATCTCTCACAACATAGTTTCGCATTATGAGAACTATGTAGACTCGGATTCCTATTTTAAAAAGGATATGTAGGAAACCTCCTCGAGGTCTGGGCCCAATATTAGCATCCTTACCGTATAACGTTAAACTTTGTGGATGGGTCTAGTCACATGGCCTTAAACTATGGCAAGCGAACTATGTGAGTTTTGATTCCTTTTTTCATAGGATACATATGATACCTTTTAAAGGCTTAATCCCATCTCTAAGACACCAACCATCTCCCTGGATGTTAATAAACTCTGAATTTATCGAACATGGCCATAACCCAAAGCATTATAAAAAAAGAGTGTGATAGAGAACCCGAGATAAGCATGCCATTTTTCACATCCATATATATTTGTAATCAATCCATTAACACAAGTGTAACCAATATTATATCAAGGTCTAGGAAGGATTTCATAAACATATGTTAAATTTATAAGAGTCCTGGAGTAGGAAATAATTCACCCTAAAAGTGTGAAATGATCCTGACCTCCCATCCTCTTGACCAATACAAGTCCCAAAGATTCATTTGGCCTAAAAACCCAGATAACTGCCAGCCTTTAGAAAGAAGGTATGTACTATAGATGGGGGAACCATTGGGAGTTTATAGGTAAGGTTAAAAAATGATAAACCTGATGTGGATGATTGATAATGGCCTTAAACCCCCCTTAGTCAAACCATCGATCGGAAACCCATTCCACATCCTAAATCCTGACAAAACACACAGTATTTCATTTTAAAATATGTTGATATTAAAAAGACCACATTTCAACTAGACTGTTTGTGATGAAAGAGTTTGAATATGTATATCCAATAAGTTTATAACTCTATAAAAAAAATCAAGGTGAATTATGTGTTGTTTTTTAGGGATTAAAGCATCCTTATGTTGTGAGGAAATGGTTCTTGAAATAATGTGTGGTAAAGTCTAGAAAACCACATTTTAGTGGAAGAACCATGATTATAAAACATGGGAGTAAATTATTGAAGGATTTTGTAGTTTTGGAGATTTTAAGTGCACTATATCACAGTATGTATTATGGGCCACAATGAATTTTTCTATAGGATGTCAGGGAATTTTTGGTTCTAGAGAAATAGAATATTCTAAGCCTCAATATACCTTCCATTCCATAAATATAGTAAAGTATATTATGAAATAATCTGAGATATATTTGATTTATCCTTATATATCTTTTGGATATGAGGGTTTCACTGCAGCAGGAAGCATCATGCTATAATTTAGGTTAAATCTATAAATATATGATAACTCGCCAAGAGAAAATGTGCGTGATGAAAAAGGCGATCCTTATAGAATAATATATCATTCATGGATGTATTTGATAAGATATTGATAAGAATAATAGTGGGGACCACTAAGTATAAAATTGTTAGGAACTTAATGTAAAATAGTATAATGCTTTTCAACATATTAATGCTTGTATTTCATATTTCAATATATAGTTTAAGAGATTTTTTTTCTATCCTTACATTTTTACTTTAATAATAAATTTTAATGACGGTAGTGAGATCAAAATATATATACATGAAGGATAAATGACTTGATTATAAGGGTTAGTGGACTATATAAAAACCCAGGTGTCCATGTGTGTTCATACTTACTCAATCTCTCGTCATCACATCATCACCATAAATATCTGATTAATACTATTAAATAATAAGAAAAATTAAGATAAATAGTTGATGTTTTTATGCCACTAATTTTCTCTTATATCATTGTAATGTTACTCACTCCTAGTCCATTCACTTTTTATCATAGAAACATTTATTGAATATCTTTTCTAGTAATGTGATCAGCTAATATATTTCATCTGGTATCAAAGTATTATTGAGTAATATATTGAGTCTCTTTCCTAAGGGTATGAATTTTATTTGAACTATTTATATCTTCGATTGAAGAGTTAAATGGAGTAAATTAATATTATCAACAATAAGTTAGTCCCTATTTTTTGATGGTAGAGGATTCTATCTATGGAGATAGAGGATGAATTCATATCTTCTTTACCTTAGTATAGGTTTTACTGATATCAATGATAATAGTGTTAATATTCCCTAAGATTGGATGATCTATGATTAATTTTACATGAATAATATCTATGCTAATGAGAGATGGAGTAATCTATTACTTATATCACACTTATAGAAATATTTAACACAATTTATGGGAATAAATATAGTAAATGGAATTTGTAGGAAACTCCATGATATCCATGAAGGAGAAAAGAATGTGAAAGTGTCTTGGTTATAAACCTAACAAGATTAGTTCAAGTACATATGAATGGGAGAAGATAAATCAGTGGATGAGTTCATCATTTTAGTGAAAACATTTAATCTCGATTTGACGCTATCATTAAATTCTTTAATGTTCCAATACTATGAAGAAGGTGATTAGAATCCACCAGGGAAAATTCAACATAAAGTTTACAGCCTTTGATGATAAAAAATTGGATGAGTGGACCATTGATATAAATAATAATTTTTTAATAGATTATAAGATTATAAGAGGTATATACTTAAGAATAAAAGGAACAATAGAAAAGGAGACCACATTCAATGCTTCAAAAGGTTCAAATCATATTGATTTAAAGAAGTTCCATGTGCAAGAAACCGATGATGAACATATTCCAAGGTTTTTGATGAATTTAATTCTCTATTTTTTAAACAAATAGTCCCATCCTATTATTTTAGGTAGATGGATCCAATTAAATAGCCTTTATAGGCTTAGTGGTAATTAAACTGCAATACATCAGACAGGTAAGCCCAGACCTATAGGTCTAATCAAAATCCAAATAACCCTTGTTCTCAGAACATTGGAGAATGGATGATCCATATTTTGCATAAATAATTCTACACTAGTTAGAATTATCCTAGTTGATGTTCTCCAGTATCCCAAATCCCTATACACCCACCGTTCCATCTACTAACTAATAATTCCACAGTCCATCAGCCTGACTCTGAAACCGTGGTTCATCCACCTCCTATGATCCCACTGCTCCCATAGCCATCCCCCACTATAAATTAGATTAATTATAAAATTAAATTATTTTATCATGGAAATATTGGTTACTTTTCAGAATGATTACCTGATAAGAAATGGGAAGAGGAGTAGCATTATCAACTCAAAATATCATATAATAAGAACAATATGTCTAGAAGTATCGCTATAAAATATTCTTCCAAGGAAAATTAAAATCCAACATAACAAAGGAGATAACTCTTTTCACACAATATGATGTTGCATATTGTGATGAGTAAAGTGAAATTGAACAATAAAACTCAGATAATTATGATAAAATAACACTTATGGAAAAATGAAAACAATATAATTTTTCCTTAGGTTAATAAGAATAGGAAGGGGATAGTGGAGATGAAAGTGATGATTAAGAGACACCAAAAGAGTTTCAACATAGAGTGGATTTCATTGTGTTCTTAGAAGAGAATAGATGACTTGAAATATAAAAGAAATAATTAAAGATATAAAATGTTTTACCATGGAAATACCATGATAATTAAAAATATAAAGACATCATGGATATGGAAATTAAGTTTAAAACAAAGGGATATCTCAATAAAATTATTATGTAAAGGGAAAAAATAGATATTTCCACTGTAAATATAATTACTAAGAATAAATAAGTAAATTTTATTGAGTTAAATATTGTCTAATATAAAAATTCCAAGAGTAAATCCAATGTTGTGGTGTTCAAAAATTCAGTTAATGAAGTTTTATAAATCTATAAAATATTAGAGAAAGTTTCCAAAGATACTAGGTATCCTAGAGATTATTCCATAGTCATAATGAAAAAAATTTGGACACATGTGATGCGGTGGAAAGAGTGAAATGAGAAAGTAAATGGTAATTACATAACAAAAAAATGAATACACACCCACTACCAAGTTTGATGATGGTTTTGGAAACTCCATAAGTAAATAAGTGTGGATATAAAATAATATAAAGGACAAACCTAAGGGAAATATCAATGTAAAATAAATAGATCTTAAGAATTATAATATTAAAGAAAATTAGTGGATATCAAAACATAATGGAACTCAATAATAATATTTTGAAGAACCAATTTTCAGATTGAGGATATTTTTCATTGAAGGGAGATATCCGTGTTGTGGAATTTATGGGAAAAAAGATTATGTGTGTTGGTATAATCTCTTACTTACTTAATAAAAGATAGTTGTTGAATCTAGGGGGAGTAAATATGAATTTCTAAATGTCAATAAAATATAACATCACAATGATGTGGTATAATTAAAAATATTATTAATTCTCTTAAGGAGACTTGTGGGAGGAATGATAAATCCAAAAACAGCACAAAAAAAATCATACAATTCTAACAAAGTAGATGAGGCTGGAGAAAGGCTCCAAATTTAAAAATATAAGGAATAATAAATAAAATTAAATGATTGTTAAGGTTTCGTACAATGTATCAAAAGGATATAATCCATGTATATTTGATATTGATTTATCATCACAAATAACTAAAAATAAAAATCTATTGAAGGATACCTGATAGTATGATGGGGTTTATCAAATGTGAAAATGATGGATTAGTTAATGTACAAGTAAATGAACACAATAATATTTTTATAAATAAATACAATGATATTCTATTTATTGATGGGTTGATGCACAATATTTTTATTGTTTCTCAAATTTTTAATAATGGGGATAAATTGATATTTTAGGATTATGAATATTTTATAAAGAGTTTAAAGTATGTAACAATTATGATAAATGATAACTAAATAACTGGTTATATAGTCTATATTTTTTATGATCAAATTTCATGTTTCATGAGAATAATGGTGGAAAACTAGATTTTCCATATAATTCTTGTCTATTTTGGTTAAAATCACACCACTATTATTATCACACATAATGATTTGCAAAATATAATAAAGCTATAACATTAAAAATAAATAAATGTTCCACATGTTATAAGGAAAAAAATAGCGAACAAGAGTCAGAAGTTAGTGGAAATCTAAACAAAGAAACCTCTTGAGTTAGTACACTCAGGTGTGTGTGACCAATAAGATTTTTGTCAACTAATGGAGAAAAGTACATCATGAATTTCGTTGATGATTTTACTCATATGACATTTATCTATTTTGTATTGAGTAAATCACAAGATCTTGAGATAGTTAAACACTTTTTAAGGATTGTTGAGAATCAAATATGGTGTGTCATCAAAGAATTACACTCTAATAATGGATTTTAATACAACAATTAAGAGATCTAGAAATATCTTGAGAAGAATGGGATAGTAAATGAATATATATTTTCATAAAAACCCTAAAAAAATTGAGTTGATGGGAGGAGTAATTTAATCTTGGTGGACATGGGAAGAATTATGTTATCAGAGTAGGAACTTATCAAATATTTTGTGAAGACAACCCATAATCGGGAGAGTAAATATTCTAAAATCATAGCCAAATTGAGAATAATGACACTTGGGAATTAATTTCAAGTTACAAAAACACAAATGTGGATGGTATGAAGTATAAATCTCAATGAGAAAGGAGAAGTAACATAGAAAAATATCAAAAAAAATTAAAGGATATTTTAAAATTAAGGGTTTTTATTCAGATAATACTTTTTTTCTGGTCACAAGGCATGAAATTATCCAAATATTTCTTATGATTTTGATCAATGACAATATATGATTTTCCAAATTGATTTAATGAAATAATTTATAAATGGTGAATTTGAGGAAGTGGTGTTCATTGAATAAACTGAAGGTTTTATCCTTGATTGTGATGGTTCTTGAGTGTGATATTTGAATATGAGACTATATAAGCTGAAACAATCACCTAGGGCATGGTATTCATACTTTAACAACAATGTAAAACGAACTAAATTAATGAAATGTGATTTAAGTCATTATATCAAGAGAGATTATACAAAATCACTCATTATGATTGTTTATGTCTAAGGAATAGTTATTTTGGTATTAAAGAAGGAAATTGTGAGGAATTTTATACCCATATGAGTAATATTTATGAGATGTTATTGATTTGTGAGATGATAATTTTCATAGGTTTTCAAGTTAGTAATACAATAAATTTTATTTTTCAGTCACAATAAAAGTATTCTCTTGATTTACTTAAAAAATTTGAAATGGTAGAATTGAGATAAGTTTCTGCACCAATAAAGCAGGATTATATATTGTACTTGGATAAATAAGTATGGATTGTGAATCAAATAGAGTTTCATAGGATCACTATAATTCTACACTATTATATAGTTTCAAGAATTGACAATGTGTTTATAGTTACACATTGTGAATGATTATAAAGAAACCCAAATGAATCACATCTTATGGAAGAAAAACAACTCTTACTCTCCATAAAAGTAACTCTTTATTTTTTCTTGAGGTATGGAAAAAATAAATCCTTGTGGATTTATAACTACAATGATGAAAATTGGATAAGATATGTTAGAGATATAAAGTCAACTTATAGAGGTGATTTCTTTATTAGATGAAGATATGTTACATTTCACTTTAAACAGAAACATTATATCACACTTATCTAAATATAATTTGAGTATATTGTGGTGTCACAAGAAAAAAAATCAAATTATATAGATGAAGTTTGTTCTAGAATACCTAGGGGTAGATGTTGCATACAATTTGGTGATTATGTGTGAAAATTATAGTGAAATCAACTTGTGAAGGAATAACATGAAACATTAATGGTAAAATAATATTGATATCAAGTGAAACTTTACCAAGGGAAAGTTTGAATATGGTGATATTTCATTATAGTATATTTCAAGAAATTTTTAGGTCATGAATATCTTATTGAAGACTCATTAAATTTATGAATTTCATTACATTGGAGTGTTTTTGGGAGTGAATCCTTCCCTAAAATCCCTATAATTTTTATTTATTATTTTTCCATTTCATTCCATTTCATTTGTTGAAAAAGTGGTCGAATACAATAGGGGTTATTCTTGCAATGTGTGAGAAAATATAATTTATTTTATAGGTGATTTCCAAGGTGGGAGGAGTTTAGAAGTATTTTAAATTGGGGGATCTTAAAGTATTGGATGTTTTAGTTTATAAAATTTATCTTCTACTTCTTTGTATTTTTCAAATAAATAAAAAGTGGAAGATTGAAGATCCATTTGAGATATTGATGAACCCTCGTTAAGTGATTGAAAAAGGGGAATATGATATCTTGGGATGTTTTCATGTTATATTCATTATAAACATGCTCATAGATATATTATAATATCTTTATAGTTTAGTGGAGATACATATAGATAAAAGTATGGATGTTTTTCTATAGATGAAAAATGAATGGTTTGATTAGTGGTGACCACAATAAAAAAATAAATGAGTTAATATTACATGATATTTGAATGTATCTTAAGTGGGAAAATAGTTTCTTGAGTTCATTTTATTTAAAAATTAAATAATCCGACATGGTAAGTAATCATAGTACTACTTTGATTGTCTCACATTGATGATGTTGGTGTAAGAATGAGTTAATATTATGTGAGAAGATTATTCTACAGAGTTAATATTTCATGAGTAAGGAGTTATTTTTTATTTGATAACAAAAATGTAGGAGATAGACTGGTTGTGCCACAAGGGTTTGTCTAATGATATCTAAGGAATCAATTATTCCCATAATACTATCCAAGGAGAATTGAGTGCTACACCATTTTGGGAGTAAATTGGTCTAACATCATGAGACAATGGTTTATGCCACAATATGTGGTGAAGTGAATAAGACTATGATAAATTATAATAAAAACATCACTATAACTTGGGTGGTAAGATTTTGAAGATTTTTTGGTTTTAGATATTCAATGTGCACCATGACATGTTTTTTCTTCCATTCTACAATAATTATAGCTTCTAGAGTTAAAGGGATTATTGATTCATGAAAAATAGGATATGTTACACTACAATATACTTGTTATGATATAAATCCATTCAAAGATATGAAAATAAACTTCAATATGATTTTTATTTAGTCTTATATATCATTTGAATATAAGGATCGCATTATATCTTAAATTATCATGCCACCATGTTGGTTAATTCTATATATATGTGGTGTCCCACCTAGAAAAAAGTGTGTGTGGTGAAAATAGGAAAATATAAGAGAATTATAAAATGTTATCAAGTGTATTTTATAGGATATTAAAGATAAGAACAAGGGTGTACAACAAGTCTAAATTATTAAGTAACTTGAGGTATGGGAAGTGAATATTGTTCAAATTATTTATTCTTGTTTTCTCATTATAAAATATGGAGTACAAGACATCTATATTTATTCATTTATTATTATTTTGATAATAAATTGGAATATGGGTAGTGGTATTGTAAATTCAACACACCACGGATTATCCCCTTATAATAATGGTGATTTAACCTTGTAAAAATATTTGTTCCACGGTGTGTTCTTATTCTCTAAATCTCTCACCATCACATCATCCAATAAGATCCAATTCGCACTAACTAGTATTCAAAAAAAATTAGATAGAGAGTTGGTGTTTTGGAATCCACTATACACCCCACTCTCATTGGTGGGTTACCCTCTCTTGGTCCATTAAATAATGAATACTAAGGGATATATACTTTACTCTAAATTAAAAATGATAAATTCATAGTTATTTTTCTATGTTCTGATTATTTAAAATTGAATTTGATACTTGAAATAACACAGTTAACCATTATTAGGAATGTAACATGTTAGGTATTTTTTCAATATGTGGATGTAAAGTAATTTTTAAATTATAATCATTTACATTTATATTAAACAACCCTTCCCTAAACCCAAAATTATATTTTTACTAAAAATTATTAAGGTTTTTCCCTGATGATAAACAAAATTTCAAGTTTTAGGGAACTAGTATGACAAACTAAGTTGTTTAGATAATTTTTTCTCAATTTTCATTAGATTGGTAACACATTTATAAAATATAATTGATAAATTTTTTGGACAATAATGTTTTGATATAGTCTTTTGGAATATTGGTCCTTAATTTTTCCAAACCAACTTAGAGATTATTTGGTCATTAAAAATCATATAAGTCATATAATAATATTAACCTATTATGAGTATTTATGGACCTTGATGAAGTTATTGATATATAATATAGAATATAAAACTGATTTTGATGAGATTCTAGTTTTCAATGAAATATTATTAAAATACCAAGATCATATAAAAATCAGAGTGAAATTTAGTATTTTGATCTATCAAAGAGGCATTGGAAGTTGATGTTTATGTTAACTCATGATATCTCACCTATAAAAACATGACTATTGAAAGTTATGGTCTATCCATCTCCACATGGAATTATTTTTAAAGATAATGTTTTTTTATGAAAAAATAGACTATAAACTATATATTTAGGTTATGATTGAAGATATATAAAGGATAATAATAAAGGAGGAATAATATGAATGCTTACAAATAAATAAGGTCTTAAAAAGGGAGGAGGAATAAGATCATTGATTAGAGAAGGTGTTGGATCTTGATAAATTAGTCATATCATTCCATTAAGTCTCTATTATCTTCCTCCTTTTCTATGTATTTATCACAATCATGTATCTAATTTTATAAAATTATAGTTTGAGTATGTATGGATAAACGTAACATGGTTAATGGGGGATATTTCTTGAATAATTTCCATTATTATTGTTTTTTTGTTTTATTTAATTTATTAATTTTTTTTATTAATACAAAATAATATGTTTTAAAAAATATATTTATTACATTATGGACTAGAGTGAAATAAAAACTATAGAGTCTCCATATTTACACTTGGAATATATACATAAGCTTCAAAAAATGATGATTCCACATACGAATTTTGATAATCTAGAAATATTGGGACAAACATCAACCTAGAACAAATTTAGGCTAATGAGATCATGGGAATATTTTCACAGTGCCTTGAAATGATAAATGGAGGCTACTAGAATATAATTTAAGTTATTATTTATCATAAATTTATAATTTTAAGGAGTAACACAATAAAATTGTTTCGAAATTTCCCAAATCCCTTATCTCACAACAAAAAACATTGGTTTGTTTTATAATTTCTTATCATGTATAGAAAATAAACAACCTTCAGAATTTAAATCATATTCTCAATTATTTATATTTTAATTTATATGAGAAATTGTATATAAGCTTACACACCTCATCTTGAGAAATATCTTTGACCCCTTACTACATTTTAAGTGTTCAAGATATGATTTATTTAGCATATCAAGTGACACATATGACCATATGGTATCCAAATAATCATCCTAATACTAGTTCGAAAATACTCTTCAAATTGAATAGGATTAACTGATAGATCAACTAAATTTTCTTTTCCTACCTCTTAATTTTTTACCCCTTTCCATGAATTTTAACTATTTTCCTTTTCGGGTAAAAAAATTAGTTGAACATTCACTTCACTATTTTTCTTTTCTCTACTATATGACTATGGAAAACCTATCCCAAAAGTCACATTAATTAAATGATCTCCCCAAATAATCATCATGGATTATTTGATGATTTCATATCATTAATAAAAAAATTTCTTAATAATGGATGTTTTATAGTGTTCTACACCAAAACAAACTCATCCGGTGATGAATTATATCATAATAATCTATATATGGTTTTATTTTTTTTACTCCCTAATTATCACTTTTTATCTTTCACTTCACCTCTAGAAATATCACCCTATCATGAATTGTGACATATAACTCCCATAATTCATGACATGAAACATTTCTAAGTCTCCATCGACATCTTTAATCATTTTTACTGATATAAAATATCATTTACAGAAATAAAAATTTTATTCTTCTATTCTAGATTATATAGGTCATTGAATCACCTAATAATATTTTATTTGTAATCAATGTCTCAATAATTTCCACTAAAATCTCATGTTTTCTTTAATGATTATTCCCACATTTCATTTTATATCTAGTACCCTTCCCATTTTTTAATTATAATATCCTTATTTATATTATTTATCCATATTAAAATTATATAGTCTAGTCGTTAAGAACCAACCCGAGATTCCACTGACCCAGGTACCTAAGTCATCACGTGAAATGGCCTAAAGGGAGTTCCTAATCCCCACAGATAAGAAACTAGTGCCAGTAATCCAATATACTATAATGGGATAAATTTCTCTAAATAAAAAAATAAATAATAAATTAACTTCCACCCAAAAGTCCAGCATAAAAATTTCATAAATTATAGGGTCACAAATATAAAATAAGTAGTTCAAAAATGAAATAGAAATCAAAACATGAACAAGATAGATAACACCCAATATAATGACAAACAAAAATTAATAAACATGTACCAATGTAACATGAATCCAAGATAAAATGAAAGAATGATTTAAAATAATTAAACTAATGGAAAATCATTCCAAATTTTATAATTACACAAGATAAACCAATCACTAAACTAGAAATTAAATCAAAACTATACATCTCCATGAATAAGTAAAGCATATTGACTTTCCATTTCCAACAAACCCAAATCTGGATATTATTATTTGCATCAAATCTAAAACTATAATATGATAACCATGAGTAAAATATACCTAGTTGGTATCCTCCCCACACCTCATGCAATATTTTTAGAAGAAAAATCATTTTATGCAAGTTTTAAACACATGTACAATGTAGAACTTACAACAATTTAAAAAATAATTTTATTTGAAAAAAAAATTACATATAAAATATAGAGTTTTCCAACAAATATTTCAATTTATTTAATTTTAAAAATATAAATTTTATAATGAATTTAAAATGGTTTTAAAATAAATTATATAAATTATGATAAAATATCATGAAACAAAAATAGAGAAAAAATTCAATAATCAGAATCACCATCATGGGACCCTAAGAGACCTAAGGATAATCTATAAGCAAGATAACATTTAACTAATATATTAAAATTCTAGATAATAAATTTTTTTGTAAAACTTGGTATCATTATAAATAGAATGATCAAGGGGAAAGTAAAGAAAAGTCATAAATGGGTCCACTATCCATAGGAGGACACTAAACCAGTGCAATATATGATGTCAAATTCTGACAGAGCTACCTAAGGTTTCCCATGAAATAAAAATGAAGGTGAGTTAGAAAATAATCATATAATCATATAATCATATCAATCAAAAAACAAAATCACCCACACGTTTGAACGCTTTTCAAATAATCAATCCATTTTCATTAAGAATCAGTAAATAACATATATATAGACACACATGTGTATGCACTTCCCTATATGGGGTAAACATCACACATCATTACAAAATTTCAGTTCACATATATTCTCAAAACATATGAAAGGGAATTATTAAATGGAATCACTTTTAAAAACTATTTGATAATGTGAAAAAAGTCCTTTTATTATTATTTTAGAAAATGATTTATACAAAAAAACCCTTAAAAAATCATATAACCATCATTATGTGTAACATCCTATTAACAATCTGATAGTTATTCATTTAACCTTGTCGTGGATTTTTCTTTTCATTTACTGGGTAGGGTTGAGAATGAATTGGGAGGATACTTATAATGGTGAAGTCAGAGATTGGTTAGACTCTTAGCTTTAACAAACCTTTTCTGTAGGTTGTCGGAGTGTTACATGTTGTGTAACTGGGTTACACGATGTTTAATTGTTTTTGGAGACAAGTCGTGAAAGGATTCATGCTTTGAAGTGTAAATTAAGTGAAGATCCTTTACATGTCATTAATGAATTAAATATTGGTATTTAATTCAGATCATTGGTTTTTAAATCAATGTGATGTGTTTTTTTGGCATTCTGGATAATAACTATTTCACGATGTGAAATGGTACTACATGTCATTTAATACACCGACTGTTGTTTTGAAATAAAAGTGTGGCTAAGATCCTATTTTCTACTCCACTCCAGTTTCTTCTCCCTCAACCTAAGGCCTTCCCCAGGTGATCTTGTAGCTTTCCAACTCATTCAATATCCTCTAATTTGGTGTTTGATCATTGTTTCACTTGTGGTGTGATTCTCAGGTAAGCTTTATCCATCATTATTTATCTTTGTCTCTTTATTAGGCCTTGGAATTTTAATAGATCATCATGAAATTGATGGATCTATGCATTGTGATGTTGGATCTTGTCTCTAGGTTTTGTTTTTAGGTCTTATACACCTTTTTTCCCATTGACAGGTGTTGTTGTGAGTGTTTATTTTGGCTAAAAGGTAGGTGATTCCATCCTATTTATCTAAATTAAATAACTTTTAATTTTATAGATTTATTTCAATTTTTGATTTAAAATCAATTTCTCAAACTTTATTTCAATTTATTCTATAATAACATCCAATTCTAGTGAATTGGGATATTTTAAATGGTTTTGGCATGAGAATTGGGGAAACCCCCAATTCCATTGAATTGGGGTGTGCTTAAGGAAATTGGTTGATTTAAATTGTTTAATTTAAATTGAAAATTTGATTGAAAAGAATTCAATTAAATTGTTGAATTTAATTTTGGAAATCAATTTTGAGATTTATGGAATTAGTTTTGAATTGATTTCAAACTTTTGAAAATGGATTAATTTTTTTTAAAGAAACCCAATGGTTTTATCTTGTTCAAAGGAATGTTTTTTATTAAAAAATGTTTTCGTTTTAAATGTAAAATTGGAATTTAAATGGAAGAATGGGATTTAATTGTATTTTAATAAATCTTAAAATAAATTTCCCATCATTGATTGTGTAAGAGAGCATGCAAGCCTTAGGTAGTTGGTGAGTTATTTGGACACACTCTACACAATTACAACTTTCTAAAACATACATGCAGTAGGTCACATCCCCGATATGATGGTGATTAGTTTCCTTTGTTTAGTGTTAGGGGGATGCATATATACACATATTTATTATATCAATTAGAGAGTGTGGAGTTCTATATCCTGAAACATTCATACCTATTTGAAAGATGACCATGTTTCTCACTTGTTTTATATTTAAGATATAAATATATACCAATGTTTGTTGAACTTTATTACATGAATTTATAATTTATATAAACTAATTTATATAAATGATTTATTTAAACCATTGTTTTAGAAGTATTCCATCACTTTTAAATCCTTTAATTAAATTATTTTTCCATCATTTGAACGGTATAGCATGATTTGTTTAAATATGATTTGAAAATAAAAAACTAGTTATTTTAAAAATTGAAAGTATTCCTTTGGTAAATATATTATTGGTATATGTTATGGAATCCTTATTGAGACCCTGATGGGATTTTTAGATTACACCCTGCCTGTGTCTTTATGTGTTTGTAGATTATCTTCCTCTAGATTTGAGCAAGGGAAAATAATCTCCTAAAGGATGATCGAGTTATTGAACCTTAGTTTTGGTGAGCTATGTCCTTAGAGACTTGGGTTTTTCTCTCTCTCTATCTTGGTACTTGGGTTATAGTACTCTGGGATTGTTTATTCCCTATTGTATTTTGGTACTTTAATCCTAGTGTATTTTCTTCTGTTATTCATACTGACTTGTCTCTTTTTTACTTCTGCAGTGCTTGTGGAAAATTTGTTCCCACTTTAACTTGTATGATTTCAGGTGCTAGTCACTAAAATATGGGGATTGGGAATTCCATGCGGGCTCTGTTAGGGATGACTCGGTTATCAGGTTACCAAGGTACCCAGACTAGTTCATGACTAAATATTATCAAATGAGGTTGTTGAGATTTTTTCATAAATTCAATATGTTGTTGAAATACTTTCAAGACTCAGAAGGTAGTTTTAATTGAGTGTATGGCCAAATATCACTTCAATGAACCTTAAGTTTCTAGGGGTGGTTAGGGAAGGATGTCATGTGGATTAATTCTAGTCTTTTCCCTATTTTTATTTAGATGGATTAAAATCCAAATCTATATGTTCCATATGTTGTAAATAATTTCCCTTACTTCTCAGTTTGAGTGTTAGTTTGAGGTATTCCTTGTTTTTTGAATGTTTTGTAACATCATACCTCAGAGAAGATGTGAAAATTGGATCCATGAGGAAGCTATTGTTGAACTGCAATGATTGAATCCTCCAATGGACCCAAATCTAGTTGAGGTGGTTTTGCACACTGTCTAAGTTATGGGATTAGAACCACCTCCAATTCCTGTTTGGGTTCTAGCTGTAGACCCTTAGGGGTTGTTATGTTAATTGTTCTAAATAGTTCATTCACTATAAGCCACTAGTTTTCAAAGGATCCACTGATCCTCAACGTGATGTGTAATGGTTGGGAAAGATATAATTTATGTTTGAGTTCTTAGAGACACCAAATGAGATCAAGGTAAAATATACCACCTTTGTGCTGGAAGGTCTGATCAGGATATGGTGGGACATGATGGTGATGATGAATAAACATGAGGTATTAGAGTGGAAATAATTCAAGGTTATTTTCAATGAAAATTTCTATCCAGAGTCTACTGTGTTGGACAAGGCTGTTGAGTTTTTCAAACATGAGAAGGCCGATAGAACCATGACTGAGTATTCAAATATCTTTACTAAACTTGGGTAGTCTACACCTAAAATTGTATCTAATGATAGGGTGAAGGTATGACAACCCTGCTTTTTATTACAACTTAAGCATGCTTTATTACATAAAACTTCACTTGATACAACAAAGAAGATCAAGAGGTTTAGTATCTTTGGGGCTTAGGATCATTACTTAAAAATTTTAAACTTGAAATACAACATCTTTATTGAAAACTTCCTTTACATGACCACTACATTCCTTCGTACTTAGCATTGCATGGGATAACCTGAGGACATGCATAAGAAAAGGGTGAGCTATAAAGCCCAGTAAGGGAGTACACAATTAATTAAATGAGGAGTACAATACATGTTAGGCAATAGGAACATCAATAGAGCATTAGAGTAACATGAATATAAAGGCATGATAAAGCATGATAACCATAACATGGAAATGTGGCAACAACACTTAACATTGAATTAGCATGAGCCAAGGCTCATTGCACATGGAGCATGAGTAAACACTCATTGCACTTGAAGCATGAGTAAACCCTCATTGCACTTGAATTAGCATGATTCAACACTCATTTCATATGACGTATCAAGATACTATACTTTACCCAATGCATTGGAGCGCTATAAGGGCGCACCCTTCTTAAACATTTCATTTCATGCATAAGTGTGCCACATGGATCATAAAACATGGATTCATAAAACATAATCATTTATTCCACGATAAAGGAATGTGGAATTCATACATGATACTTTATAATAAATAAGTAAATGTGCATAAAGGTGAATACCCTTGATGGAGAAATGGGCATGGTATTCACTACACAATGATATTGGCTTTGAAAATCGGTGTGATTTCGGCAGCATAACGGCGTGACATAAGAATTCATAAAAATGGTTGATGAGAGAGAAAGGGGTTCCTCATCATATTTAAATGTAATGGACAGTAAGGAGGTCATGTAGATACATGTCCAAACAATTGAAAAGGAATTTAGATTCATGATACAAAAGTATTACTTGAATATAAAAGAGGAGAAAAAAAGTTCCTTTCGGAATTTCGGCATAGTAACGGGTGTACATGGGAGGCATTTAATGAGAGAGAAAGGGGTCTCCCATCATTAAAACAATAAGAGGGCAGTATGGGGGAGGTTCGAAACCATACCCCAACATTCATAATTGAAATTAAAAGGGAAATAAAACTTAAATAAAATTGACAAAAATGAGAAAGGAAGAAAAAACCCTTACTTGGAAGTGTGCTTCCAAAGGCTAGAGAGAGGCTTGTGAGAGGCTTCTTGGGAGCTTGGGGCACCTTGGGAGGATTCTAGAGAGATTACGGAAGAGGTTGGACGAACTCTAAGGGATTTTAGTGAGGAGGAAGTGGGAGCTTGGGTGGGTTTATATAGGAAAGGTGAGAGAATTCTTTATTATTTAGGTTTGGGACCCCTTATATTAAAATAATCCAAACCACAAACCATCCCATGGTATTTGCCCATGGTTTCTGGTAAAGGAAAGAGGAAAACAATATTTTACAAGGCCAAGGTCCGAACTTATTAAAAAATTAGGGTTTCTTATGTGGAGGTGAGTCACACTCCCATGGAAATTAATTTAAAAAGGAAAAGTGTTGAATAAGTCTTGAGGGCTCCATTAATGCTTTGAAAAGTAAGTCAAACAAACCCAAAACATCATTATTTTAATGATAAAACACATATTGGCCGAAAATAAGGATTATGTTATTTTATTACATCACCATTGGGTCATTATGATGTCATAAAACACATTATATATTTAAATGGTATTTAATTTTTACCCAAAAAATTTGACTGTCTCAGAAAATTATGAAAAATTCACTGTTGGATAATTTCGACGTCCTGATTCCAAAACTAATATTTATTTTATCTAAATAATTTTCTAAATATGTGAATTTTCACTTTTAAAATAAAAACCGACATTTATAAAAAAAAAATCACGGGTTTTGACAGAAATGGCTTTCAAACCTTAATAAAAATTTTAATTGCATTAATAAAATTATAAGATCATTTATACTTAATAAAAAATTAATTTAATTTTAATAATAATATTTTATTAAAATATTATTTAATTCAAAAATCCTTTAATTTAATAAAATATAATTCTTAATTAAATAATAACTAAAAACACCATTTGTACTTTAAAAACTAATTACAATGTATCAAAAATGACTAGAAATTATATTCATTATTATATAAAAAAAATAATGTACATGAACATGGTGCTACTTATTTGTTACATAACCCCTTAAAATAGCCGCATAAGACCTAAGGGTAAGGTGTGTTATGGTGACAGACTCTTGGGGCGGCTCGGATAACATCGCTCGAGTGGTAATTTCAATCAACTTCCACTTTTCCCGTAGATGATCAAGTTCGAGATTGACTTGATGAAGCTCAGCTTGGGCTTGGTCAAGGGCAAAGCCCAAAGGCACCACCTCTTTTCCGAGCTATGACAAATGGGCTTCGTAAGGGGCAATTATACTGGATGAGGCCATCGCTTCCTTTGTTTGAGTAGAAATGGGTTCGTTAAATCCTTATATTTATACTACTCAGATGATCACTATTCAACAGCTATAAAAATAAAGGTCACAAATCTTAACGTAAAACTAAATAAGTTGACATCTTATAAAAACATTTTTCATAAAAAAACATTTAACTGGATCAAGAGGGATTTTCTATTAATGAAAATTTGGGTCGTTACAATATTCCCCCCTTAAGAAATTTCGCCCTCGAAATTTTCATTTTCCCACACTAAAACAAATGTGGGTAACTTAGCTTCATCATATCCTCTGACTCCCAAGTTGCTTCTTCAAACTTGTGGTTTCTCCACAACACCTTGACGAGGGGCATTGTCTTATTTCGTTAAACTTTTTCTCTACGATCCAAGATCTTCACTGGTTGCTCCTTATAAGAAAGATCGTCTTCTAATTGTACCACCTCGGAAGAGAGTACATGTGAAGGGTCTGGTATGTAATTCCTTAAGAGGTATACATGTAAGACATCATGCACCTTGGCCATAGTAGGTGGAAGTGATAGTCGGTAGGCCACAGCCCCAACACGATCAAGAATCTCGAAGGGGCCGATGTACCTTGGACTTAACTTCCCTTTCTTTCCAAACCTCATGACCTTCTTCCACGGAGATATGCGTAAAAACACCATGTCTCCGACTTTAAACTCAAGGTCTCATCTATGATTATCTGCATAACTCTTCTGTCGACTTTGGGCTGCCTTGATATGCTGCTGAATGGTTTTCACCTTCTCCACCATTTCTTCGACCATTTATGGTCCAAGAAGCTTACGTTCACCGACCTCATCCCAACATGCTGGTGTTCTACACCTTTTCCCATACAGGGCTTCATATGGTGCCATTTGGATGCTCAAGTGGAAACTATTATTATAAGAGAACTCAACTAGAGGAATATGTTGATCCCATCCTCCTTTAAAGTCCATTGAGCACGCTCTCAACATATCCTCAAGTGTTTGGATAGTCCGCTTGGATTGGCCATCAGTTTGAGGATGATAGGCCGTACTGAAGTTCAGTTCAGTATTCAGATCATGTTGAAGACTCTTCCAAAACTTAGAGGTAAATCTTGGATCTCGGTCAGACACAATAGATAGTGGTACTCCATGCAACCGTACCACTTCCCTGATATATATCTGTGCCAGTTGATCCAAATAGAAATCCTATCGAATAGAAATGAAGTGTACAGTCTTTGTAAGACGATCCACAACAACCCAGACTGCATTGTTGCCTTTGGATGTCCCTGGAAGTCCGGTGACAAAGTCCATGGTGATGTTCTCCCATTTCCATTCTAGTATGGGCAATGGTTGCATCATCCCCTTAGACTTCTGCCTCTCTGCCTTCACTTTCTGAAACACCAGGCACTTTGATGTATATTCAGCGATCTCCTTCTTCATATTATCCCACCAAAAGTTTTCTCGGAGATCTTGATACATCTTTGTGTTCCCTGGGTGAATAGAGAAATTTGAACAATGTGCACCATCCAAAAGTTCCTTCTTCAGCTCCGAACTTGATGGAACACATATTCTTTTCCCAAACCTCACAATTCCTTCTTCATTAATATTAAACTCTGAGGATTTTACCTTTTTGATAGCTTCCACTTTTTCTTGGATTCCCACGTCATCCTTTTGAGCATCCTTTAACCTTTCCAAAAGAGATGGTTGAGCAATCATTTGTGAAAGGATTGATGTTGTTCCCTTCTTTATGATTCCCACATCCATCTTCATTAAGTCTAAGAAGATTGGATCCTTCTCAATTCTCATCATTGGTAGAATCGCTGGATCCTTTCTAATTAGGGCATCTTCCACCTTGTTCGCTTTCCCAGGGTGGTAATGTATTGAACAGTCATAATCCTTGATGATCTCTATCCATCTTCTCTGGCGCATATTAAGCTCTTTCTGTGTGAATATATATTTAAGACTCGTGTGGTCAGTATATATCTCACATTTCTCTCCATAGAGATAATTCCGCCAGATTTTCAAGTCAAAGATCACTGCCGCCAACTCCAGATCATGCGTTGGATAGTTTCGCTCATGTATTTTCAACTGCCTTGAGGCATAGGATATCACTTTATCATTCTGCATCAGCACACATCCTAAGCCCTTCTTCGAAGCATCACTGAATACCACAAAAAGCTCCCCACTTGTGGGTAAAGTGAGCACGGGTGTAGTGATAAGCCTCTTTTTCAACTCCTTGAAACTTTCTTCACATTCATTACTCCAAGAAAACTTTACTCCCTTTCGAGTTAGCTTGGTAAGAGGGTTGGACAATCATGAGAAATTTCTCATAAATCGTCGATAATATCCAGCTAACCCCAAGAAGCTACGGATATCAGTTACCGATGTTGGCCTCGGCCATCCCTCAATTGCATCTGTTTTGGAGGGGTCCACAGATATCCCATTTCTTGTGATGATATGGCCCAAGAATGAGACTTCCTTCAACCAAAACTCACACTTGCTATACTTTTCATAGAGCTTCTCCTTGCACAAAGTCTCTAGTACAGTTTTTAAATGCTCCTCACGGTCCTCCTTGGTTTTGGAGTATATTAGAATATCATCTATAAAGACTCCCACAAATTTGTCAAGGTAATCTCTAAAGACTCTATTCATCAAGTCCATGAATATTTCTGGAGCATTGGGGAGTCCAAAAGGCATTACTATGAATTCATAGTGCCCGTACCTTGTACGAAAAGCAGTCTTGGGGATATCTTCCTTCTTCACCCTTACTTGATAATATCCCGACTGCAAGTCCACCTTGGAGAAGTATTGTGCTCCACACAGCTGATCAAACAAGTCATCGATTCTTGGGAGAGGATACTTGTTCTTTATCATTATTTTGTTAAGTTCACGATAATCGATGCAAAGACGCATTGACCCATCCTTCTTCTTGACGAAGAGGACTGGTGCACCCCATGGTGATGCACTTGGCCATATAAACCCTTTATCCAGATTCTCCTATAGTTGTTTCTTCAGCTCTTCAAGCTCAACAACAGCCATTCTATATGGAGTCTTGGATATTGGTAGCACCCCAGGTATAAGTTCAATTGAGAACTCAACATCTCTTCTTGGAGGAAGACCAGGAAGTTCCTCAGGAAATACTTCAGCGAATTCCCTCACAATAGGCATTTATTCAAGGGTGGTTTCTTCCTTGGACTCAATCATCTGATCCAGATATGCATGCTCATAAGGTATTAATATCCATGCTTGAGATGATGGAGCTAAAGGAGATTCATCTTCCTCCTGACACTTGTAAAGAATCGGGGGTCGATTCTCCATATGGAGTGTGATTTCCCTCTCCCGACAATTTATGTTGTCTCTATATAAGGAAATCCAATCCATGCCAAGAATTGCATCAAATTCCACCAAAGGGAGTATGACGAGGTTCGCCGGGAAATTCAATCCACAGATTATAACAGGGGAGGACTTATATTCAAGGGATTCAATGATTGCCCCATTTGCCGTACTCACCGACATCTTTACTTCCAGGATTTGTGGTGGTGCTGGGATTGTTCTACTAAACATTCGAGATATAAAAGAATGCGTAGAACCTGAATCAAAAAGTACGTTCGCTATTCTTGAATGAATAACTAGCGTACCTGTCACCACTTTGTTGTCGGGGTTCACTTCGGCAGAAGTGATGGAAAAAGCTCTTCCTTACTGTCTTGGAGGTTGTTGGTTGCCTCTGATAACCCTTGGATTAGGGCACTGATTCGCAAAATGACCCGGTTCATGCATTTGTAGCATTGAACAACGCGTTGAGGTTCGAACGGAGTGTTCCTCTCCTCTGTCACAGCCGCGGGTCCTTCTTGCCGACAGTTAATAGCTATGTGCCCTTCTCTTCCACACCTAAAGCATTTTCTCGTCCCCCTAAGGAAATTTCCATGGTGCTTCTTTCTGCACTTTTGGCAAGTGGGGTGCTGGAACTTCTTAGCACCATTGGATTTATCCATCGGACCACCGGCATTGAAGTCCACCTTACGCTTCTTGTCCCCATGATACCCCTGTGATTCTCTGATCTCCATTTCAACCTTGAGGGCACATCAGACAATTTCCTCATAGTTGTCGAAGTCACGGATCGCTAATGCTTTCCGCAAGCTAGGCTTCAGCCCACCAAAGAAGAGGTCAACCTTCCATTCGGGGGTAACGACAAAGCCGAAAGAGTATCGTGCAAGCCTTGTGAAGTTTTCCTCGTACGCTCCCACGGATTCTTCATCTTTAAGCTTGAGGGAAAGGAAGTCCCTTTCCATCTTAAGACGGAGGGTGCGCGGAAAATATTTATCGAAAAACATCTTCCAGAATTCCTTCCATTCCAAAGCCTCGATATCCTCCTCAGGCTTTGTATTTTTGATCAATTTCCACCATTGATCAGCTTCACCCTCCATACGATAAGCCTCCAGGAGAACCTTCTCTTGTTCAGAACATTGAAGGGTAGAGAAGATCTTTTCAATGGAGTTGACCCATTGCTCAGCGATCGTGGGATCAGATGATCCACTAAAAGTAGGAGGCCTTTGTCTCATGAAGCTCTCGATAGAGACTTGTTCTTTCTTAGGGGGGGTTGAACGTTCTTCTTGACCCGTTTTTCTATTCAAAACTTGAGTTAGCTAAGAGAGAAGCGTGACAAATTTCGTGATTCCTGCTCCCATTGGATTGGGCATCTCATTAGTACAATCATCACACTGATCTTCACAACGGTTGTTAGCTCGAGTTCTCCTATTACCGGCCATTGGCTGGAATAAAAGGAAAGTTATGGGTAAAACATAAAAGTTAATCCAAATACAAAAGTTGATGACTTATAAATAAACTTTAATCTCTTTAACTCATGAGTCGATAGGATTCAATCCAGGATTTTCATGATCTTCCTTCTAACATATATTCTTAGGGGCATTTTTTCCTTAATAAGGGTTCATACTAAGATTTTGAATTTATCAAAACATATCCCCCGGGAGTGTCGTAACCAAGAGTGCAGCAAGGCCCGTTGTCGTGCACCAGTTCCCGTTCGAGTCTAGCTCAAAGCAGTGTTTTCGGGTTTTACCCCTAGGATACATCTGTGCCAGAGCCGCCTCTACCTGCTCGTATCCAGACAAGGATGTATTTGTTTGATAAACCACTTACTTAGTATTTACCAAAAATTAGGGATGTTTTTATTATGCTTAGTCTTGTATCTAAGGCTTTACTAGGGTTTCCTAATCCCAAAAATAACTAAACCTATCCTTTGATACCAACTATGACAACCCTGCTTTTTATTACAACTTAAGCATGCTTTATTACATAAAACTTCACTTGATACAACAAAGAAGATCGAGAGGTTTAGTGTCTTTGGGTCTTAGGATCATTACATAAAAATTTTAAACTTGAAATACAATATCTTTATTGAAAACTTCCTTTACATGACCACTACATTCCTTTGTACTTAGCATTGCATGGGATAACCTAAGGACATGCATAAGAAAAGGGTGAGCTATAAAGCCCGGTAAGGGAGTACACAATGAGTAACATGAGGATTAAAATACATGTTAGGCAATAGGAACATCAATAGAGCATTAGAGTAACATTAACATAAAGGCATGATAAAGCATGATAACCATAACATGTAAATGTGGCAACAACACTTAATATTGAATTAGCATGAGCCAAGGCTCATTGCACATGGAGCATGAGTAAACCCTCATTGCACTTGAAGCACGAGTAAACCCTCGTTGCACTTGAATTATAATGAGTCAACACTCATTGCACATGACTTATCATGATACTATACTTTACCCAATGCATTGGAGCGTTATAAGGGCGCACCCTTCTTAAACATTTCATTTCATGCATAAGTGTGCCACATGGATCATAAAACATGGATTCATAAAACATAATAATTCATTCCACGATAAAGGAATGTGTAATTCATACATGAAACTTTATAATCAATAAGTAAATGTGCACAAAGTTGAATACCCTTGATGGAGAAATGGGCATGGTATTCACTACACAATGATATTGGCTTAGAAAATCAGTGTGATTTCGGCAGCGTAACGGCGTGACATAAGAATTCATAAAAATGGTTGATGAGAGAGAAAGGGGTTCCTCATCATATTTACATGTAATGGAAAGTAAGGAGGTCATGTAGATACTTGTCCCAACAATTGAAAAGGAATTTAGATTCATGATACAAAAGTATTACTTGAATATAAAAGAGGATAAAAAAAGTTCCTTTCGGAATTTCGCTATAGTAACGGGTGTACATGGGAGGCATTTAATGAGAGATAAAGGGGTCTCCCATCATTCAAACAATAAGAGGGCAGTATGGGGGAGGTGTTAAACCATACCCCAACATTCATAATTGAAATTAAAAGGGCAATACAACTTAAATAAAATTGACAAAAATGAGAAAGGAAGAAAAAACTCTTACTTAGAAGTGTGCTTCCAAAGGCTAGAGAGAGGCTTGTGAGAGGCTTATTGGGAGCTTGGGGAACCTTTGGAGGATTCTAGAGAGAGTAGGTCAGAGGTTGGATGAACTCGAAGGGATTTTAGTGAGGAGGAAGTGGGAGCTTGGGTGGGTTTATATAGGAAAGGTGAGAGAATTCTTTATTATTTAGGTTTGGGACCCCTTATATTAAAATAATCCAAACCACATACCATCCCATGGTATTTGCCCATGGTTTCTAGAAAAGGAAAGAGGAAAACAATATTATACAAGGCCAAGGTCCGAACTTATTAAAAAATTAGGTTTGCTTATGTGGAGGTGAGTCACACTCCCATGGAAATTAATTTAAAAAGGAAAAGTGTTGAATAAGTCTTGAGGGCTCCATTAATGCTTTGAAAAGTAAGTCAAACAAACCCAGAACCTAATTATTTTAATGATAAAACACATATTGGCCGAACATAAGGATTATTTTATTTTATTACATCACCATTGGGTCATTATGATGTCATGAAACACATTATATATTTAAATGGTATTTAATTTTTACCCAAAAATTTGACTATCTCAGAAAATTATGAAAAATTCACCATTGGATAATTTCGACATCCTGATTCCAAAAATAATATTTATTTTATCTAAATAATTTTCTAAATATGTGAATTTTCACTTTTAACATAAAAAACGACATTTATAAAAAAAATTCACGAGTTTTGACAGAAATGGCTTTCAAACCTTAATAAAAATTTTAATTGCATTCATAAAATTATAAGATCATTTATAGTTAATAAATAATTAATTTAATATTAATAATAATATTTTATTAAAATATTATTTAATTCAAAAATCCTTTAATTTAATAAAATATAATTCTTAATTAAATAATAACTAAAAACACCATTTGTACTTTAAAAACTAATTACAATGTATCAAAAAGGACTAGAAATTATATTCATTATTATATAAAAAAATAATGTACATGAACATGGTGCTACTTATTTGTTACATAACCCCTTAAAATAGCCACATAAGACCTAAGGGTAAGGTGTGCGATGGTGACAGACTCTTGGGGTGGCTCGGATAACATCGCTCGAGTGGTAATTTTAATCAACTTCCACTTTTCCTATAGACGATCGCGTTCGAGCTTGACTTGATGAAGCTCAGCTTGGGCTTGGTCAAGGGAAAAGCCCAAAGATGCCACCTCTTTTCCGAGCTCTGGCAAATGGGATTCGTAAGGGGAAATTCTACTAGATGAGGCCATCGCTTCCTTGATCTGAGTAGAAATGGGTTCGTTAAAGCCTTATATTTATACTACTCAGATGATCACTGTTCAACAGCTATAAAAATAACGATCACAAATCTTAACGTAAAACTAAAGAATTTGACATCTTATAAAAACATTTTTCATAAAGAAACATTTAACTGGGTCAAGAGGCATTTTCTATTAATGAAACTTTGGGTCATTACAGAAGTATAAATGGTTCCAGTTGGTACTTCGATTAGATATCCATTCTCATGTTTTCTTGTTAAATCTAACCACTTATGTTGATGTAGTAGATAGGGTGATGATGGTTTTGATGGACCTGTCTAAAAAGTTAGGGTTATTAAAAGTTTCTTTCTCTCCCAGTGTTAGTGTGACTTCCTTTAAGGGAAAATGAAAGTGTGATGATTCTCATGGCAGTTATCTATGGTAGGGTCATTCCATACATCCTATAGTGCAAGGGTAAGTCCTTTTATTTTCTATCAGTGTGGAAAGATAATACATTTAAAGAAGGTTTTTACTGATGCACCCAAGAACTATAGCTCTTGTGGTCATTCAGGACACATATAATGATTTTCCCAAAACTTTTATACTCTTCATGGTAGAAAAGGTTCATAAGATCCTCCTAAAATTATGGGGAAATCAAATTCTTCACATATAAAGGGGTTCTTGCCATAGTAATCCATAAAAAAATCTACTTCACATAGTTGAAGAGTCTCTAGAGGTAGCATATATAGGTCCAGAGACTATGAGAGGTACCATTACTATATCTCCATCATTAGTGGATTATATATTTGATATTGGTGCATCTATTTTATTTATTTTGACCCATATTATAAATCTAATTAATCTTCCTCTAGAGATTTTATCTTGTACAATGGATATTACTACACCCCTTGAGATTAAGAGAGAGCGGGGTCTCTATAGTCCCGCTTGTGTCTTCTATCTCTCAGATGTCGAGCTGGCTTGGAATTTTCTAGTTCTTGACATGAAACCTCTTGAGATCATATTTAGAATGAATTGTCTCATTTCCAATAAAGACCGGATTGATTGTTATCTTAGGTGGGTCTACCTTAATACACCCAGTGGTGTTTCTCTTATCTTCCAAGGAGATTAGGACCCAAGATCAAGTAGAATCGTACCTCTTTATCCAGAGTTGGGGAAAGTAATATCAGTGTTTTCATTTGATCTTGAGTGGGAATCTTTAAGCATTGATCTCCCTCCAATTTTAATTGAGTTTCATTGTGTGTTTCCTTTTGAATTATCTTGTTTTTCACCGGTAAGGGAGGTTGAGTTTTCTATTAACTTAATTCCGAGTACTCAAAAAATTTCAATTCCATTTTACTGTATGGAACCATCAAAACTAAAAGATCTAAAGTCTCAGTTGGATAATATTCTTGAGAAAGGATTTATATGCCTGAGTTTGTCACCTTGGGTGGGTCTGGTTCTCTTCACCAAGAAAGATGGTGGTTCACTTCACTTATGTGTTGATTACAGAAATATCAATCAAGTTACGGTGATTAACAAGTATTTGTTTCCATGTATTGATGATTTATTTGATCAGTTGAATGGGGGGAATTGGTTTTCAAATATCGAACTTCAATCTAGTTACCATTAGTTGAGGATAAAAGAATATAACATTCATAAAATTACTTTTCGGAGTAGGTATGACCATTATGAGTACCTTTTTATTCCCTTTGTTCTAAAAAAATCTCTTATAGTTTTCATGGATCTGATGAACAGGATTTTCCAGGAGTATTTGGATACCTTTTTGGAAGTCTTTGTGGATGACATCCTTATTTAATCTAAATCAGAGGAGGATCATGTGCATCACCAGAGAAAAGTTCTGAGTCTGCTGAGAAATCACTATCTCTACACCATGCTTTTAAAGTGTGATTTTTGGATTTAGGAAGTGAAATTATTAAGATATGTGGTGTCTAAATATGTTATATCAGTTGATCATGAGAAGGTAAAGGCTATTATGACTTGGGAGCAACTAATAAATGACTTCTATATTCAAGGATTCTTGGGATTATTCAGATATTATCGTCAATTCGTGAAGGACTTCTCAAAGTTGGATTCTCCAATGACTGTTGTAACTTTAAAGGGGGTTAAGTTTGATTGGAATGATAAATTTCATAGTTATTTTGTTTATATGAAACATATTTTGACTAATGCATCAGTTTTGACTCTTCTAGATGTTGAATAGGGCTATGTGGTCTTTTGTGATCCATTAGGTTTAGGCTTGGGATGCATTCTTATGAAGGGTGATCATGTAGTGGCTTATGGACATCATAATCTTAGGACAAAAGAGAAGAATTATCCTACCCATGACCTTGAACTTGAATCTTTAATGTGCGCACTTAAGTGTTGGAGACACTACCATTTTGGAGAAAGGTTTACTATATATTCAGAACACAAAATCTTGAGATATATCTTCTCTAAAAAAGATTTGAATCTCCACCAGAAGCATTGGGTGGAGTACCTATAATATTTTAACTTTGAAATCACCTACAACCCGTGGAGATACAATTTCATTGCAGAATAATTGATTATGAAACATCCAACCTAAGAAATGAAAGAATATTTAGAAGAGTGTAATTTGATTACTCTCATTTCACAATTGCATATTAGAGTTCATGATAAATGGGATGAAGTTTCTTTAGCCAGAATTCAGTTTAAATTCACTCTTATCAAGATGATTCTTCAAGATCAAGAGCTTGAGTCTAAATTCCATAGATTTAGAGACTCTCTTTATGGTGGGGAGACATTTTCCCTATGTTTTTTCTCCAAAGAGGGTGTTCTATGCTATCATAATCTCTTATTTGTGTCTTTAGCAGCAAGATAGGCTGTGATGGGGGATTTTTTTAATTCCCAGTGGCAAGTGCACCCCAAAAACACTAATATTTTATATGAAATGTGGTGGTAGTTATGGTTTCCAGGGATGATATGGGGAATTGTTGAGTTTGTCTCATGTTGCTTCATACACCAGAAGGTGAAGGCCAAGCATCAGAAACCTTCAGGTTTACATCAACCACTTCTAATCTCTACTTGGAAATGAGATGAAATCTCTATGGACTTTGTGGTCGGGTTGCCTCATATCTAGAGAAAGAATAATGTGATATGTTTTGTGATCAACAGGCTGACCAAGTTGGATCACTTCATACCCATTTGAGATACAACCAAAGTTGAGGAGTTGGGAAATCTCTATATGAAGAAGATTTTCTATTTTCATGGAGTTCCATCTATTATATTTTTTGATAGGGATCCTTGGTTCAATTATCCCTTTTTGATAAGACTTCAGGAGGCACTGGGGTCTTAGGTATGTTTGATCATGACTTACCATCTGCAGTCAAATGGCCGGATAGAGAGATCTATATAGATAATAGAGGATATGTTTCACGCTTGTGTTCTCAACTTTGGTAGGGCTTGGGATGATCACCTGCGGATAATTGATTTTTATTATGACAATAGATATCAATGAAATAATAATGTAACATTTTGAGGAGTTGTATGGTCAGCCTTGTAAATCTCCATTGTGTTGGTCATAGATTGGTTAAAGTTCCTTCATTGGACCAAGCTTGGTGTAAGAGACAATAGTGAAGATTCAGATGATTCATCAGAAAATGATGACAACACAAAGCTTATATAAGTCTTATGTTGATCATCACCATAGACCTTTGTAGTTATCAGTTTGTGACTAGATTTTTTTGAAAGTTTCACCTTAGTTGGAAGCTTACTCCTCGTTTCATGGTACCTTTTGAGATTGTTAAGTAGGTGGGGAAAGTTGCATACTATTTAGTATTTCCACTGTAGATGACATCGAAACATGATTTATTTAATGTATCGCAACTAAGAAACTTTTTCTCTGATATATATCATGTTTTGACATGTAGTTATCTTTATATTGAACCTGATTTATCTCTGACTAAGCAGCCATTTTGGATAGTTGATTATGAGACCAAGGTACTTTGTGGAAGGATGATACCTTTGGTTTGTGTGCTATTGGACCATGGTTATAATAATCATGAGATGTGAGAACCCAAGTAATTTATGAGAGATTAGTTGCCTCATATTTTTGGAAAGGAAGATTCTTCATAGTCTTTTTAAGGAAAACAGTTTTTATGGTGGGTAGGTTGTAACATCCCATTAATGATCTGATAGGTATGACTTTAACCTTGTCGTGTTGTTTTATTTTAATTGATTTAGTAGGCTTGAGAATTAATTAAGATGATACCTATAATGATGAAGTTAGATATTTTTTGTACTCTCACGTTAAATGTCCTTTTCTATAGGCTTCCATAGGGTTACACACCATGTAACTGGGTTACACGATGTCTAATGGTTTCTGGAGGCATGTTGTGAAAGGATTTACATTGTGAAGGTTACATGGAATGAATATCCTTTACACATCATAAATGAATTAAATTTCAGTTTTTAATTCTGATAGTTAGTTTTTAAATCAAAGCGATATGTTTTTCAGAAGTTTTGGATATTAACTATTTCATGATGTGAAATGGTATTACACATCGTATAATACCCCAACTATATTTTTTAAATAGGAAGTACGAATGAGGTCATGTTTTCTACTCTACTCTAGTTTCTTCTCTTGTGACCTAAGGACTTCCCCAATCAATCTTGGAGATTTCTAAGCCTTATAGATCCTTTTTTTTGTAATTTGATCATTGTTTCACTTGCGGTGTGATTCCTAGGTAAGATTTCTCCCTCATTTTTTATCTTTCTATCTTTCTCCTCCTTTGGTGTTTCAATAGATCATCATAAAATTGATAGATATATACTTCATGATATTGGATATCATCTCTAGTTTTTTTTAATGTCTTATAAACCTTTGTTCACATTGACAGGTGTTGTTGTGAGTGTTGAGTTTCAGGAAAAGGTAGGTGATTCCATCATGTTTATCCAAATTGATTAAATTTTAATTTTCTTGATTTATTTCAAATTTTGATTTAAATTTAATTTCTAAAACATTCTTTCAATTGATTCAATAATAAAATCCAATTATAGTTAATTGGGAGATTTGAAATGGTTTTGGCATGAGAATTTGGAAAACCACCAATTCCATTGAATTGGGGTGTGTATGAAAATTGGTCGATTAAAATTGTTTATTTTAAATTAGAATTTTGAGGGAAAATAATTCAATTAAAATTTTGAATTTAATTTTGGAAATGAATTGTGAGATTGAAGGAATTGGTTTTGAATGGATTTTAAACTTTTGAAAATGGATTAAATTTTTTTTCATAGAAACCTAGTGATTTTATCTTGTTAAAAACACATATTTTTTTTTTATTAAAACCCATTTTGGTTTTAAATAGAAATTGGCATTGAAATAGGATAATGGGATTTAATTTTATTTTAATCAGTATTAAAATAATTTTCCCATCATTGATTGTGTAAGATCACATGCAAGCCTTAGGCAGTTGGTGAGTTATTTGAACACAATCTACGGTATTACAATGTTCTAAAATATACATGTAGCGGGTCACATCCTCAATGGTATAGTGACGAGTCACCATTGTCTAGTGTCAGGGTGGACGTGTGTATACACATATCACTGAGATCACTTAGAGAGTGTGGATTCCAATAGCCTAAAACTTTCATACCTATTTGGTATATGACCATGTTTCTCGCTTGTTTTATATTTGAGATATAAATATATGACAATGTTGTTTGAACTGCTTTTCATTCCTTCAAAATTTATATAAACTATTTTATATAAATTCTTTATTTAATCCATTATTTTGGAAATATTCCGTCACTTTTAAACCCTTTTCTTAATGTATATTTCCATCATTTTAACTGTATAGCATGATTTGTTTAAATATGATTCAAAAATACCAAACCTATTTATTTTAAAAATTTTAATAATTTCTTTGCTTAGTATATTATTGGAATCTGTTATGGGATCCTTAGTGAGACCCTACTGGGTTTTTTAGATCACACCCTACTTGTGCGTATGGGTGTTTGTAAATTATCTTCTTCTAGGCTTGAGTGGGGGAAAAGGATCTCTTGGAGGTTGATCTAGATGTTGAAACTCGGTTTTGGTGACTTGTGTCCTTAGGGATTTTGGTTGTTTCTCTCTATTTTTGTACTTTGGTTGTAGTAGTTTGGTCTTGTTTATGCCCTGTTGTATTTTGGTACTTTACTCTGAGTGTAGTTTCTTTTGTTATGTATATTGACTTGTCTCTTTTTACTTCAACAATGCTTGTGGAAAAAGTGTTCACACTTTCAATTGTATGATGTCATGTTCTATTCATCAACCCATGGGGATCGAGAATACCCTTTGGGCTATGTTAGGGTTGGCCCAATTATCAGGTTACCAGGGTACCTAGGCTAGTTCGTTACATTATTACAGTCAATTAATTCAAGAGTATTACTCAATCATTAAAAGATCACAATCACACATTTATTTTGGAATAAAACTCAATAAAAAGTTTGAAAACCCAAAAAATTTACTTACTTTGAGTAATTTTCTTAAAATTGATATTTGAGAAATTCATCAAAAACTTTTTTTTCATAGAGATCTAAAATAATTTTTATACCTTAAAACCAAAATAAATCCATTTTTTTAAATAAATTCAATTATAAACTGAATTACATTGGAAAAATTTATTAAGTATACTTGATATAATTTATAAAACACCTAAAGTATTCATTATAACTAACAAGTTATCATATTTTAATTTTAAAGGCAAAATAATTGAACAACCCACCTCAATCACACCACTATCAATAGTTGTGGAATTAATCCTATTTACAATGGAAAGAATAATCTTTGGAAGAAAAATAGAACCCTAAAATGATGAGAATCCAAATTAAAACTTAGGTTAACATGAACCTCAGGTCTCTAAGACTTTATTAAGGGAAAAAAGGGAAGAAAAGGGAAGGAAGGAAGAAAATAGGAGTCCCATAAGAGTTTACCTTAATAAATTAGCCTCAAAAAATAAAAAAAATAAGATAGTCAACTTTTAAGGGATTGGGATCGAAGTGGAGGTGATAAAGTGTTCGCTGGATCCACGTGGTTTGAGTGAGAAGGGAAAATCCCTAAAAATTATTTAAATCAAGTGAGGGGGAAATTATAATTTAACAAAAAAAAGTTGGCCATGATCACTCCACAACATGGCCCCATCCATTAAAGAAGATTTAGTAACACCCTGAGATTTTATGAGATATATTATTTTTAATTTCTTTCATATCTTCTGTTGTACGTTACACCAAGATTATCTTGCGCTATACACAACACTATATTAGCTTGCAGTATACGCAATATTATTTTTTGATCGTGTTACACACAATTTCAAGTTCGTTTAATAGTAGTTATTCTACGCAACATTGAGTGTGTGTGTGTATATATATATATTCAATTTATAAATGAAATATGGTAGGATTCTATTATACACAACAACAAAGGAGTCTCGCACTACACACAACCCTGACTTGGCTTGCATTGCATGAAATCACGACCTTCCTCGATAGCGTGTGTTGTACGCAATATCGGGTTTCACTAAACAATGATATATGGTTATAATATTATTATGAACTAGACGTTATGAATATTATTAACTAAATTTTTAATGATATAACATTATTATTCATCTTACACATTTTCTAGAACATGGTATGAGAACAAAATAAATTTTTCTGGTAAAATAAGTATTTTTCAAAAAATGTAGTTTTGCCACCTTTTGATGGCGCACCCATTTTAAATATAATTTTTGACAATTTTATAATTTAAATTTTAAAAAATAAAATTCTTCTTTTAAATCAGGATATAAAAATTTACATTGGATAAAGTTTTGATATTTTTCTAACAACGTTCTTATTTTGATGAATAGTAAAAACACGATAAATTTTACTTAAAAACAACTTTTTTCATCGAAACAATTTATATGGTTAAATTATAATAGTAAATTGTTTTAAATTATAAATAGAATATATTTTTACCATTTAATATAATTTATTTAATTAGAATTTATTTTACATTGAATTCTTAGGTAAAATCATTTCAATCTTTTGCAATGTTTTAGATTTTAAAACTCATTTTCTTAACAACGAGATTAATTTTAAATTAATTTCTGCCACTTCTGTGATTTGAATTTGGAAAAATGGATTCCGTATTTTGAATCAGTAGGTCAAAATTATGTTAATAGGATACTTTTTATTTTTGGCCACTCTGAATAGTAACTACGGTAAATTTTATTTACCGTAGTTAAAGGCAAATCGGGTAATTAATGGTAAATATAATATTATAAAATCACCCTAACACTTGTCTTAATATATTTTGATTATTATATTTTGTCCTAAGGAATATTTTGATCGAAATGGAATCCATTGGAACCCACTTGGATGTTATTAAAACCTTTAATTTATTATATTTTAAAGAAAGTGAAATATTTCTCACTCAAACTTTAATAATTAGATTATTTTTATATAGATTTATACAAAATATAATTTCTACTATAAATACTCATTTGAAATATAAAAGTCTTTTCTTTATCATGGTAATTTATTTGTAATTTTTAAGAAATATTTAATTACCATAATAGCTCATACATTAATGATGTAGAAATTATTCATTTAGTGAGAAATCAATAATATAGTTTTTATTAAAATAATAATACCTATCAAAAGGACGAGAAACTTGACCAAACCTTGTTGGTTGACAATATACATACCCTAAGTATCCAAGGGTATATTTTTGGACCATTTGGAGCCTTATAAAATAGATTAGGACATTTATATTATTTTAAATGATGTCAACGATGTCACCTTCATAATTTAATAAATATAAAAATTTAAATGTTGTGATTTTAAGATGATAAATTAGAGTAAAAATATTATTATGAAATTTATTATATTTAAATTCATCATAGGATTTTATTTTTAATTTTTATGCAAATAATAAGTATATTAAATGATTATACAAAAATGATGTAGTAATTGTTTTATTAAGAGAAATATGAAATAAATGGTTTTATAAATATTAAAATAAAAATTATATGAACTAATTAATGTTCCCTACTAATTTAATAGATGAATATGACATGTTAGGAATCTATTAAACTTTTTTGTTCAAATATTTCCTCTGTTTGTATTTTATTTAAATTCAAATAAATGAATAGTGTCAAAATTAACACAATTGTTATTTTATAAAAATAACATATTATTAAATTGTTTAAAAATCACATAAACATTTAAAAATTATAAATTGAAATTTATATGGTCTAAAATTTCATAAATTATCCAATTATGGATAATTAATAACACATAATTAATTATTTATAACAATTTAAAATTTAGAATCTTATTACCACAAATAAGATTAAATAAATTAAATAGGGATAAATAAAGTGGATAAGGTTTAAAATAAATTTCCAACATGTATAAATTTTATTGGTTAATAATATTTCAACCCTATCTCATATAATATTCTAATATGAGTCATTTTTTGAGGTTTTTAAGTGGGGTTTGATTTACTATAAATTTATATTTTTTGAGGTTTCCAAAGGTGCCCCTCTCCTCCCTTATAAAAGGGCACCTCCTCCCTCTCTTATTCACACAAATTTGAGCCTTCAGGCTTGGCCAAACCCAGACCATTTCACTTTTAAACATCCATAGAAACCTACTAGAGGTTCTGTTATTCTTCAAAGACCAACGTTAGTGCCCTAAGAGGAGGTTAAGAGGAGGCGCATCGAAGAAGAGGTAATCTCTTCTACCGATTCTTTCAAGTTTCATTATTCTTATACTTCCTCTTCTTTAGTTGTTTCATTATAAAGTAATAACATAAGTATAAATAATATACTGATATGTTATTATAAATATTAAACAACCTCATTTCACCTTCTATCCATCCTACGGAAAACGAAATCACCGCGCGTGCGTACGTACGGAACACCGTCTCCTCACCGTGGTGTAATCTGTTTTTCCACCACCACCTTACTTGGATGGGTATAATGGTGTAAATAATAACTATATATGGTTATTATAACATGATACTAATTCTGAGATATTATATGATACACTCTAATTCAATTCAATAATAATGGGAACGATATCATCACTCGTGTGTATGTATGGATTAACATCTCCACGACGCGATGAGATTCATTCTCCATGTTAACCATTCAAGAATGATTATAAAGTATATATAATGAATAATAATGATATATATGACATAATAATACTACTATATTTACGTGTATATATATATATGTCATCTACTTACTTCCATTCAAGTCAATAAGGAAAGGAAAACAACATTCATGCGTACGTACGGCCTACCATCTCTATGAACAGTGTGTTTCATTTCATTTATCTATCTATTATATATATATATATATACTAAATATATATGATATATAAATCATGTTTTACATTATGGAAGTAAGTAAATCATGATATAATTAATAATAATATCAATAACAACAAGTCCAAACACATACGATAAATGAAACGATTTTACCCAAAACGCTGCTTTAACATGGAATTGACAAAAGAATGGGTAATATAAAGTCATAAGTGAATAAATCATATATGATATCATAAATATTATTATGGTTCTTTTAAAAGTTATTAATATTTTTAAACCCACTATACAGGAGTCTCGGACACATACAGAAGAAATTGGACATAAGGTAAGGGATAATTATTCCAATCTCGTTCTTATCCGAGATTGTTTATACATAAGTATTTACTGGGCTTATTGTTATCATCCATGACCATGTTTTCTAAAAATGTTTTCATGTATTTTTAAATTACTTTTTACCCATTTTTACTTCTACTACATGTAATGGATGTAATCTTTCTTTTGTTTACCATACGAGGAACTTTTTGACATTTCCAACAAAACTACGAGGATAATGTTTTTTTAACTAATACGGCATGAACGGATTTTTAGGGTTTCATAACTCCTAATTTTCTTGAAGATTACTCTAAATTTTTTCATGGTTATTTTAAATAAAATCCTTTTCTTCTAAAATTGTGTGTCATTTTGTGAAAAGAAAATGATTTTGAAGAAGAAAGGATATTTTCCTCAATAATTCATTTCAAGTGTTTTATCAAAACTATTTTCCATCTAAGATGAAATTATTTAGCATGTTTATATTTCAATTATAATGTCTCTATTATTTACATGGTGATATTTTTCTTATGATGAAATGATATCCATTTGTTTTATATGGATTATGTGATGATGGGATGATATTTATGAACCCCATTTTATTCTTTGGGTTATGATGAATGCTTTATATTTATTTTGTGGCACAAGTAAGAATGATTTCATTATGAGATGGGTGGGACCTATATATCCCTCCAATGAATTGGGTAAAGATTTATATCTCATGAGATAGACATGGCTAGAACAGAAAGATAATCCGGTTCAGTGATACAGGACTGGAACGAGGAGTGAACTCGATTCAGTAAGGGACTTTGTCCACTAAGATAGTCTTGGAAGAAATACATTGGATACTATGGAAATAATATCATGTAATTAATGGTATGCCACAATTACATGTTTTATTCTCATTATATTTTATCTTGATTAATGTTCCTTTATGATCTATGCCTTATGTACTGCCAAGATTTATTTCTCAAGATTTTGATGTTTAAACTTTATGTTAATGTTTTTTTTAAGTTTAAATGTATATGATTTGTTTTATTTTCTCCATGCTTACCCTTACTGAGAATTTGAGCTCACCCTTTATATGTTTTCCTTTCCCCAGGATTTAAAGAAAGGTTTTAGGTAAGAAAACAAAAGGGGAAGATCTTTATGGGAGAAGTTGAAGATCTTTCACCATGATTAGGATATTATGTTCTGAGTTTCCAAAGACACTAAACTATTATGGTCCTTGTGTGTTTGTTCTTGTTATGTATTAATTATTCTGCAAAAGTAATGTAATATCCATGTACGTCAATCGTTGGTTCTCTACAGCTAGTATCAGAGCAAAGGATTAGTTAACCATTGGAAACTATGATGATAAAACTTTAGTGAAATACCTAGAGATATTTATAAGGTATGTCTAGGGATGTCCCTAAGGTTTAGTATAACTATAGGTTACAGTCCTAGAATTATGTTGACGATCATGAATAACCTAGGGTGAACCTAGGGTGTCATGGATTAAAGAATGTGTGATAAGTTACACATCCCATAAGTGACTTTTTATGATTATGTGGTTCCTTGTTATTTTAATTGTTTCTTACACCATGGTTTTTGGATTTAGACAAGGGAGGTAACCAGAAGGAATTGGTTCAACATTGAATCCAATGGACAAATTGGTGACTATGAGCAACGAAATTGCATAATGCCTTGAAAGAAATATTTTGTGATTATTCCAGATTAGTCGTCGCGATATATGATTAACAAGGTGAACTTTAGTGGTATTTCTAATTCATCAAATAAGAGGAAGATGGACTTTTATGCATGTTTGCGTTGTAAGAAGCATAGAGAAAGGAAGATTGAGTTTTCTAAAGAAGGGAAGAAGAACCTTGATGAATACATCAAATGGAGGGGGAGATGTTATCTATGTGGAGAGAAGGGCTATAGAGTGACAAACTGTTATGGATTTCAATGTCCTATCTATGGAGAACATGGGCATTACCCAACTCAATGCCCTGACCTAAGAGGTTACTTATAAATCAAGGAAGGACTTATTCCATGACAATAATTGAAGAGGATGGATTGAAGTGTCTATGTATTGGTATCCAAGAATAATGTTGTTGAGGAAATTTTATGATGTAATGGAATATCTATGTATTGGTTCATTGTGGTTTTCCATAAGAATATGGTACCGGTAACCATGAAAATTGATTGAAATATTTTTGGAAAGCATATGATATGCGTATAATGAAGGGATAAGAAGAAAATAATATGTTTGATAGTATTCATGAGCTCATGATTGAGATGAGGAAAAAGTGATATCATGGTTTGAGTATATATAAGTTTTGGGATTTTGGTATGTGTAAAGAGTTAACTTTTGATAGAATTCATGTTTTCACTAAGGTTCTATGGTAATACATGATTCAATAGAATACATGATTAAGGTAATAAAATATTTGGAATGTGACCAACAAGATATATCTTGTGATATATGAGGGATAAATTATGGTATTCACATTCTTGTTATATGAACTTTTTAGTTATCATTCTATTTATACTATGAGTTTGGAAAGAAGTATTTTGGATAAGTCTTAAGGCTGGAACGGATTAAGTTGAACATCAGATAGTATTGTTTAAGGCTAGAAATTCTTTTCGATTTTATTTCTGGAATGTTATAATAGTATAGATTAAGAAAAGGGAAAAACTGAAGAATGGGTGACAACCCGTCGCGTTGGACAAGGCTGCGAGAATCGAACCCACAACCGAAGTGCGACGGGCCTTTATCACCTACCACTGGCCTACAGGAAGTCCCTGGTTAGTAGAAATTACTTTTATTTTATGATTGTTGAAGTATGAGTCCATTTTTGTAATCATTTATGGTTAATATCACCATAGATGGACTTATATATATTTAATAACTTTTTATAAATTCTTTAGACAGATGGAATAACCTATCATTCCATCGCATGATCTGTTAATATTTCAATAAGGATAAATTCAACTTCATTTCTTTAAATAAGAGATGAAGTGGAAATTGTTCATGGAATAACCAACGATGATATTACATTGAAATCAAGTAAGTATTTCTCCTTATGAAAAAATTTATCAACATTAGGGAAATGATCTTGAAAACCAAAAACGTTGTCCTAGTACCCTCATATTCGATGAATCAGATGGTACCTTAGATCATCACAAATTTATGGATTTGTGATTGTTGGATTTTTCATAGCCATGTTCTTTACCACTCTTCATCAGAACATGATGGTTAGATTTCTCTTCCATATCCGTATTCTCACCTATGTTTTCCTATGTGGAAACCCAATGATGTGTTAATTTGGGTAACTGTTACATTTCATACTTCACTTTTTAAAATTAAGTTTTAGTATTCCTTTTTACAACGTGGGTTTCTATGAATGAAACTTTCAAGTAGTAAATGATTTATAACCCCAACGAATTTCGAGGGAGAAATTAATTTTAAGGGGGTAGAATGTTACACCCTGAGATTTTATGAGATATATTATTTTTAATTTCTTTCATATCTTTTGTTGTACACTACACCAAGATTATCATTCACTATATTCAACACCATATTATCTTGCAGTATACACAGCATTATTCTTGGATCGTGTTACACACAATTTCAAGTTCGTTTGATAGTAGTTATTCTACGCAACATTGAGTGTGTATATATATATATATTCAATGTGTAAATGAAATATGGTTAGATTCTGGTATACGCAACAACAAATGAGTCTTGCTCTACACGCAACCCTGACTTGGCTTGCATTACACGCAATTGCAACCTTCCTTGATAGCGTGTGTTGTATGCAATATCAGGTTTCACTAAACAACGAAATATGGTTATAATATTATTATGAACTAGACGTTATGAACATTATTAACTACATTTTGAATTTTATAACATTATTATTCATCTTACACTTTTTCTAGAACATTGTATGAGAACAAAATAAATTTTTCGGGTAAAATAAGTATTTTTCAAAAAATGCAGTTTTTCCGCCTTTTGATGGCGCACCCATTTTAAATATAATTTTTGAAAATTTTATAAGTTCAATTTTACAAAATAAAATTCTTATTTTGAATCAGTATATAAAAATTTGCATTGGATAAAGTTTTGATATTTTTATGACAACGTTCTTATTTTGATGAATAGTAAAAAAAGGCTAAATTTTACTTAAAAACAACTTTTTTCATCGAGATAATTTATATGGTTAAATTATAATAGTAAATTGTTTTAAATTATAAATAGAATATATTTTTACCATTTCATATAATTTATTTCATTAGAATTTATTTTATGTAACACTCCAAGATTCCACGGTATGCTTCTCTTTGAATAATACAATAGCGTGTGTTGTACGCAACACTGAGTTCAAGCGCACCACGACTTACCAAACTAGCCGTTCAGAAGCGGTTATTAATATTATTAACTGAATTTTAAATTTTATATTATCCTTATTATTTTAGAATCCATATTATGAGCTTCTTATACATAATGTAAGAACAAATACATTTTTTTAGATAAAAGAAGTATTTTTCAAAAAATGCAATTTTACCGCCTTTTAAGGGTGAAGCCTTTTTAAATCCAATATTTGAAACTTTCATATATTCAATTTGACAAAATAAACTTCTTATTTAGAATCGGGAAATATGAATTTAGTTTCAATAAAGTTTTTGTGTTTTTCTGATAACTTTCATATTTGGGTGAATAGTGAAAAATACTATATTTTAACTGAAAACAACTTTTTTAATCAAAATAATTTATATTGTAAAATTATACATTTTAATGGTATGTAAGTATAAATATATTATATTTTTACCATTTAATCAAATTATGGTCATACAAAGTAATTTCATTTTGAAATTGGACATAATCAAGTGTCAAACTTTTGATATTTATTATTTCTTAAAAATACGCCTTTTGGTTTTAAAAGTAGGAATTAATTTTAAATTAATAAATTCAACTTTTATGTTGTTAATATGGTAAAATAGACTTCATTTTTGTATTTGGAATATTTAAATTAGCTTAGGGGTGAAATTTTGGTACTTTTATGATAACTTTTATACTTTGATGAATAGTGAAAATTACTAAATTTTAATTAAAAACATCTTTTTTAATGAAAATAATTAATAGTGATAAATTATGAATTTGAGTGGTTTTAAAGTATATTTAAAATAAATTTTTACCATTTAATACAATGTTGTTCATTGGACATAATTTCACAATTAAACCAAATATAAACAAGTGTCAATCTTTTGATAGTTATTATCTCTTAAAAACACGCTTTTCGTTTTAACAACGGAAATTAATTTTAAATTGATTTCTGCCACTACTGTGTTTTGAATTTGGAAAAGTGGATTCCATATTTGGAATCAGGATGTCCAAAATGTGTAAATAGTTATCTTTTATTTTTATACATTTTGAATAATTGTGTCGGTAAATATTTTATTTACCATGGTTAAAGGGTAAATCCGATAAATAAGGGGAAAAATAATATTATTATAATAATAAATTACCTTCAAACGTGTCCTAACCTTATTGGTTGATACATGTATGACCTTGGTCATCTTTGGGTCGTTTTTGGGACCTCATGGAGCCACTTATAAGTGATAATGAAACTTTATATTAATTAAGTTAAAATAAATACAAAAATGACATAAGCATATCTCATTTAGAAAAACAATTTTTAAATAGGGTTATATATGTTTGATTTTTGACTATAAATATTAATTATAAAGATAAAAATATTTCCTAAATAATGGTATTTTATTTATAATTTTTAGACATTTAATAATTAATATTATTTATGACACAATAATGATGCAGTATTTTCCTTATTAATGAAAGAATCAAATAATTGGTATTATAAATGTTAAAATTAATATAATTTGAAAGTATTTATGACATCCATGAATTTTATTGCTTAATATTACAATATATTATTTCTTAAATTAATTTTTTTTGAATTAATAAAGTTTTTAAGACTTTAACAAAAATAAATTATTGAATAGTGTCAAAATTGACATAAAAGAGTTTTTAAAACAAATATTATATTATTAATTGATATTAAATTTATAAAAATCTAAGGTTCAACCAAGATACTTATATCATTATATTTGTATCATTAATGGACCACTTGGGGGTCTCTTGGAGGTATATAGTAAGTTTATTAACTATTTAATATAAAAATACAAAGTGACATGGTATATGTCAAACTAATTAACTAAGAGTTAAAACTAAAAGATAAGGTTAATATAATGACCAAAACCTGTCTAAATTCTATTGGTTGAAATTATTTCGACCCATAACCACCTTAATCCACTTTTGAGCCATTAGAAACCTAATATTAATTTATTATAAAATAATATTTCTAGATTTTCCTAAGGTGCCCCTCCTCCCCCTTATAAATGGACACCACTTATAACCAATTCTTCACACTTTCAAAGCCTTTTGGTTCGGCCAACCCATGCCTAAATACTCTTTCAACTTCCCTCAGTTAAACCTATAGGCCTTATTTTTATCAGAAATCCTACCTAAGGATCTCTTTTGATCAAATCAAAAGGAAGAACCCAAAGAAGAGGTAATGTTTTCACCACACTTTTTCAAGTTCATTTCTTCATCAACTTCTTCTTTCTTTGTTATTCCCATTCTAAAATAATAACTCCAGTATATACTATATACTGTTATATTATTATAAATATGGTACAACCATATTCATTATTCTATCCATCCTTTGAATGACATGTCACCATACGTGCGTACGTACGGCTTACCGTCTCCACGTCGTGGTGTAATTGTTATTCAAATCATTATTATTTGGATGAGTATAATAATGATGTGTAATTTATGTAAATAATAAATATAACATGATAATGATTCTTTATATATGATATAAAATCCAATTATATATTATTTTAATATCAAAATGATGATATTGTCGCTCGTGCGTACGTACGGACTACCGTCTCCACGAACGCGATGAGATTCATTCCCCATCGTATCCATTCAAGAATATTTCTCATTTGATGATTACAAGTAATTTTTAAGAACTTTATATAATTCTGGATATGAATAAGATACAACCTATCCATAACAAACACGACTTATGTAAAAAAACATGTAAAAGAAAACGAGTAAATTAACACCCGAAACGACGATAATACTAAGGTATTATTAACAAAGAATTATTAGAACATCATATATGATATCATAATTATGTATATGGTTCTTGTATAATTTAATAACAATGTTTTAACTATTATACAGAAGGTTAACTTACCATCGACTAAGGAAAAGTACAAGGTAAGGGTTATTTCACAATCTCTTCATTATCCGAGGTTGTTTATACGTAATTATCTAGTGGGACCTCTTTATCATCCACATCCATGTTTCTTAAAAATGTATTTCAATACATTCTTACTATTTTACAGAATATGGGTTAAAGTCATTTCTACCCTTGTTTGACTTTTTAGAAGAATTTTATAAAGGAATCTTTACGTCATTTTCAAAAAACGAACCTTTTTAACCTTTTCTACAAAATAAGGTAAGAATGTCTTTTTTTAACTTATATGGTGGGTGCGGATATTTTCCACCGTTGTAAAATCTTAGAATCATACCTTACAAGATTATAATAATATTTTCAAAGTAAATTTTTTATTTTATAATTATGTGACTTTTAAATGATTTCAAAATGAATATTTTAAGAATTTGCGAAAGGTACTCTTTATCAGGATCAGAATTTTAAATGTTTTAAAGATTTATCTTTCTCAATCTTTTTAATTAATGTCCATGTTTTAAAAATGATTTTAAGGATTTATTTATATGAACATTAATGTTTTGAAATGATATTTATTTTCAAAAGTTTCAAATTGGTATGGGACACTTTGATTCAAAAATCCCTTTTAAATTACATCCTTTAAAAATGTGTGACTTTTCAATGATTTCAAAAAAGAGATATTTCTCTCAAATAGTTTTGATTTCATCTATGTCAATATCTTTTGATGGATTTTAAGCTTATTTGATGTTTATTTATTATACAAAACTTCCATATTGTATTGAAGGTTTTGTGATATGTTTGACTGTGGATGTGTTATTTTTATACCATTCATGGTTTATCAAGAAAGTATTGACATTTCGTATGCTAGTTTTAATATGAATGTTTATGTTATGTTTAAACTTGTTTATATGAGGAAGGCATTTGACTTAGTATGTGATGGTTGGAGCCCGTATATCTCCTCGATGCATCGGTAGGTTTCATGAGACAAACAAGTGTCTTGGCACAAGGCCTTGAAAAAATCTTATTTGTAGTCTTGGAACGAGGCCTTGGCTATGTGGTTATGATAGTCCGGCATTATGAATTCCATCATTATGAAAGTGGTTATTGATATTGCAAGTGATTATTCGACTAGTAGAATATCCATGTGAATAATTAAATGGAATTATTTCATTTTATCTTTGTTATATTATGCTGAAGTTCAAGTTTAAAAGGCTTTTGTTTTAGCTATATATTGCCTTATATGTTTATGATTATTTATGAATGTTTCTTCTATATTGTTATCCTTACTGATCATCTGAGCTCACCCCTTTAAATGTTTTGTTTTTTCCAAGATGTGAAGAAGTAATTTATGAATAACATGCAGGGATAATATGAGGGGATATGAAGACAACATGTTGTTGTAGTTGTTTTCACTTTATGATGTATTGAAAACTTATGAATGTATATAGTTATTCCAAGGCTACTAAACTAATCGGTCTTTCGAGACTTGATCTTTCTTGTGATCATTCCAATGTTAGATAATAATGCACCGACTCTGGGCAACTGGGGTCGGGGCGTTACAGTTGGTATCAGAGGAAGATTAGTACAAACCTTGGAATCTAGATTTAGATAAACTCTGTAAGGACCCATAAATTTCAATGGAAATTTTTTTTCTTAAATTTCTTTGTATTCTACGAGTATGCAGTTTTTGACGGCACCTGATTCTGAGGCCCGGTGTGCCCGGAATCTTTTTCGGAAGTTTAGCTCGGGTACGTTCAGTGAACGAATGAGCGGGGTTTATTAACTTTTGAACCAGTTCTCGGAATCGAAATCTGAGGGTACCGATGAAACCGCAGCACCGGTAATTGCTTAGGAACACCATTTCTGGAGTTGCGTTTGCTCAGGTGTGGTTATTAAATAAATGGGTTAACCAAAGAATGAAATAAAAATTTGTGCTACAATTTTTATTTCTATTCTAAGTAGTTATAACCTACGCAGCTGAAGCGTGGTGGGACCCACAAAATCCTAAATTCCTTTGGTAGGATAATTGTGAGGTGGGGCCCACACGAGCCCCACCCCTTCAAATCCCTTAAAACCACCCTCGTGCTTTTAATTGTGTAACACACCCACACCCCCCTTTTTAATGACATGTCAACTCATGTAATTAATTGGAATATTAAATACTCTTCAATTAATTTAATTAATTGAATGAGATCATAGAATTTTAAATTAATGATGGCTTGTGTGTGTGTAATAAAATAAGACAACGTCTTATTTTATCAGGGGTGATTCGCTGTGTGGAGGAGAGAACTCTTGAAGATTTTCTTCTTCCTTATTGAAGAACGCGAATAACACCGAAGCTTCAATGAAGAACGTCATCTCATCTTTGCATCTTCTTCCCATGTCGAAGGAAGCGATACATCGTATCCTTCATCAGGAGAACACTGATGACGCTTACGGAGCCTCGTTCCGCGATGCCATCTTCCGCGACGTCTTTTTCCCACGATGAACCTCGATCGACGACTTCATCGATGTAGGGGGTTTTCGTATAAAGTATATGTGAATTATCCCCTCAAGCATGTGTATTTTGATTTCAGGGTGTTTGAATAATTTACCTTGAATAAAATATACCATCATCTAAAGCATGTCTTTTAAGGATTGCCATTGAAAAACACCTAACTCGGAGGGTGCGGGCTGAACAAACACGACCCGACAACCCTCCACAGTTTTTTTATTGGTGTGCGGATAGACGGGCGAACATGAAGCAGGACGCAAATGCATTTTGAAACCTTCTCAGTAATCTACGGATCCCAGGAGAGCCGCAGGTGTAGACGGTGGGCAAAACGGACCACGAGAGCACGTCCAGTTGTCCGCGGAAGGCGCTGCCAGTGCGCCACGCCGGCGAGGCGGCGCCCCGGCGTGCCGCCGGTAGGAGCTACGGCGGCGGCGGAAGGAAGACCGGATCCCGCGGCGGTGCGGGATCTGGGGAAGACGTGGTGACTAGTTCCACGTCTGCTGTCAAAGGGGGGGCGCGTCCTCCCCTCCCCCCCCCCCAGCGTGCCCCCCCGGTCGAGCCGGGGCGGGTCGCATGGACCAGGCCAGGTCGCGTCAGGTCAGGCCGGGCCGCGCCCCGCCGGGTCGGGCCGGGTCGGGCCAGACCTCGACTTGGGTCGGGTTGACCCGGTTCGGGCCGACCTGGGGGGGGGGAGGGTTTGGCCGGGCCGGGCCTCGTCCAGACCCCCCATTTCAGACTGTTTTCAGTCATTTTCCCATTTCTTGGGCTTCGGACCTCCGATTGATGCACCGTCAATTGCGTTGGAATCCTTGGATTGAGCCGGTCTTTTCAGTATATTACACTCAAGGTTTTGGAGAACCTTGGGTACCACCTGGTTGGTTCGAACACGAAACCAACCGGGCTCTCGGAGCGGAAACGCTTATAACTTGAGCTCTGGACGTCCGATTGACGTGCCTGTCACGACCCGTCCTCGGGGCCCGTGTCGTGACTACCCCAAGCCCGCCTTCCATAGGCCTGGGGCTGGTGACTAGCACCAAGACGTAATTCTTGGTAAAAAGGGAAGGCATTGCCTTTGTAAAGTAAACAAACACCACAGAGCAAGCAAGTAGAAGTAAACACTAAGTAAAAACTGAGTATAACAGTAAGTGCGGAAAAGTAAGTGGGTCAGTATACAAACCCAAACTGAAAGTAAAGTACAACTGGAAAGGGAAAACAGAAACTGAAAAGTAAAGCCGCAGCGTCGAGCCGTCCACTGGAAGTCCCACCTGAAGGGTGAGTACAGATAGCCTCCACAGCTCCTCGGTCCAGCCGTCCGCTCCGAGTACGTCCCACCCAGTGGTCCACCTCCAGGTACCGTCCTTCTCCGCAATCCTCAACCACGATCAGCGTTGTCCGTCGTCTGCAACCAACACAACATAGTGCGGGCATAGCCCGTGTAGGGGTGAGTATAAGCTACTCAGTAGGGACCCCGAGACCCCCGAAGGTCTCCCAGAATGCACAAAGGATAATCCAAAAAGGAAAGATACAATCACGAAGTAACATCAGACACTACTTAGGTATATGCCCATACATATACCTAAGTCATCAATTCTAGTTTGTTCCAACTCCGAGCCCAAGTACAACCCAGTCCATACAGGAAAAGGTAACTCGTTCCACATAGGAAAACACAACCCAATCCACACAGGAAAGCATAACGTAATCCACACAGGATATCAAGTCAAGATTCAGCTCACACAGGTATACTTCTTCGTAAGACGATAGAGATGATCAGATATTTCCATTGATTCATCTAAGCCATCGGACCCACAAAGGATCGATAGGTACTAACCCCCGCAATGAACCACAGAGGATCTGACCCAAAAATGATCGATAAGTTACTAACCCCTGCAATGACCCACAAAGGATCTGACCCACACAGGATCGATAGGTAACTAACCCCTGCAAAGACCCACACAGGATCAGACACACACAGGATCTGTAGGCGCTGGCCCACACAGGACCGCTGAGCGCTGACCCACACAGGATCGGACCCACATAGGATCGGACCCACATAGGATCGGACCCACACAGGATCGGTAGCACTGATCCACGTAGGATCGCTGAGTGTTGTAGTCGTCGTCGTCGAATCCACTGAGGAAATATGTACAGTCATCGTCGTCGTCGCAGTCGCAGACAGCTCTAGGGTTCCCGCACACAGCAAGCTCGTTCGGGAGGGTCCGCTCCACGAGCCGAGAGGCTGATACATCAACTGACACATAGTCCAGAGTTGATGTATCCAAAAGTTTTGTATCATCAACAGGAACTCAACGCCACAGACGGCGCGTCAATCGGACGCCTGGTCTGAGAGTTATTGGCTTTTTCGTCCCAGGGGCCCGGTTGGTTTTTAAGTCAAAACCAACCCGACCATACTCCACCTGCATCTAAACCTCGGGCGGAGTAATCCAAAAGATCCGTCTCACTTAGAGGAATCCATCAAAGTCAACGACATGTCAATCGGACGTCCGGAGCTCAAGATATAAGTGTTTCCACTCCAAGGGCCCGGTTGGTTTCGTGTACGAACCAACCAGGACAAACCCAAAGTTCTCCTAAACCTTGAGTGTGATATACCAAAACGACCCTCTCGATCCAAGGATCGCATCGCAACTGATAGCGCGTCGATCGAAAGCCCGTAGCTCAAGTTATGGGCAATATAATGAATAATGTTTGGTATTAGGGGGTTCGGGCCCGGTCCAACCCGACCCGATACCCCCAGGGTCGGCCCGAACCGGGTCGACCTTTCCCAGGTCCGGGTCCGGCCCGGCCGGCGCGCGGCGCGCTGGCCAGTGGCTCGACCGATCGGCCGAGCCATTTTCGGGTGCGGGGGGCACTGCCCCCGCATGAAGGAAACTGTGGCCCCTTTATGGGGCCGCTCAGCAGGCCGGCCAGGGGTTATGACCCCCGGTATTTTCCTCGAACTGGCCGGTCCGCACCGGCCGGCCGGCTGCACCACCACGGGACCGGCAAGGGCCGGTCCCCTTGCTCCGACGCCAGCGGCCCAGTACCGGCCGCCGGTTCTGTTGCTCTGCCGCGGCCCGGAACCGGCCGCGACCTTGGTTCATCCGGCATGGAGCGCTGGCGCTGCGCCCCTCTGCCGCGGCCCCGCTCCGGCCGTGGTGCTTTAGTGGTCCTCCGGTGCGGCACGATGGCACCACATCTTTGGTTTGTTTTCAACGGCGTGGCGCGAAGGTGTCGCGTCTTGGTTCGTCTTCAACAGCGCGGCGCGACGACGCCGCGTCTTGGTTCATCTTCAACGGCGCCACGCTTCCCCCCCTTTCCTTATCAAATTCCCACGCGGTGCTTCGTCACCGCGTTACCTTGTTCACCGCAACAATACCAACAACCAAAAAAAGGGGGAGGAGCGTCGGCCGTGTTCGTACGGTCCGACCTCCTCCCGTTATCACGATAACAGGCGGCTCAAAGGAAAGGAGAAAGTGACATAAGATTTCACGAACTAACAAACAAAAATAAAATCCCTACCTCAACGTTGTCATCGAACGAGCGTTCGTCGCGGAAGAAGAGGGTCGTCGCAGAAGAAGAGGATCGCCGTGGAAGGAACGTCGCTGGCGTTAGGTGATCTCCGAGGAAGGCGTCTCTCGCTGATGGAGGTTGGCATTCTTCGTTGGCGGTAGAGAATTCTTCGCGTTCTTCTTCGAAGAACGAAGAATCCTCTTTTTTTTCTCCAAAATCTTTAACACAACACAACCCAACCAACTAAATAAAATAAGTTCAACACTTATTTTATTATCGACCTAAGCTTTTGAAATTCAAAAGATAAGAAAAGAACAATTAATTCAATGAATTAATTGTAACGATTTAACCGCTCAATTTAATGAGGCGTTTCTTAACCAGAAAAACATAAGGTTTGACTTTCATTAAAAGGGGGTTGCGGGTGCGTTACTTAGGAGGGAAGAAATAGTGGGGCTCGTGCGGGACCCACCTCACAAATATCCTACCAAGTGGGTAGGATACTGTGGGTTCCACTTTATCCGCTTGAATTAGCTTAAGCAGCTTTAAGTGAAATAAAATAAAATTGTCGCACCCCTTTTTATTTTATTTCATAACTTAACCCCAAAAATTAAAAACCACACCCGAGCAAACGCAACTTTGGAAAAGGCGTTTATAAGTAAATACCGGCACTGCAATTCCACCGGTGCCCTCAGAATTCGATTCCGAGCACCGGTTCAAAAGTTAGAAAAACCCGCTCGTTCATTCACTGAACATACCCTAGCTAAACTTCGGAAAATGATTTCAGGCACATCGGGCCTCGGAATCATGTGCCGTCAGAAACTGCACTCTTGTAAAATTCCCAAGAAAATTAAGAAAAAAATTTCCTTGAATTTTACAGGTCTTTACATCACTCACACCTCAGGGCTTTACGTCCCCGTAAAGATACATCAAAAACTGGGGAAACAACTGTGGGTACTGAGCACGCATCTGAGCCTCCCGCTCCCAAGTGCGCTCATGGAGGTTCCTGTGCTGCTATATGATGCGCACTAGAGGAATCGACCATCCACGTAGGACCCGCTCTTTTCGATCCTCGATCTCCACCGGGACCTCCGCAAAAGTTTCCCCATCATCAACGTCCAGCACCCCATGGTCAATGATATGCGTCGGGTCGTGCACGTATCTCCTCAGCTGAGATACGTGGAAGACGTCGTGCACCCGGTCCAACTGATGTGGTAGATCCAGGCGATAAGCCACCTCACCAATCCTGCTGAGGACCTGGAATGGTCCGATGAAGCATGGAGATAACTTGCCACCTCGGCCAAATCTCCGTAATCCACGTCGAGGTGAGACCCACAAGAAGACGTGGTCGCCATCCTCGAACTCCAGTGGCCTCCGCCTCCTGTCAGCATAGGACTTCTGCCGGCTCTGAGCTGTCCTCATCCACTCCTGGATGATCTGGACCTTCTCTGTCATGGCCTGGACCATCTATGGTCCCACAAGTGCTGACTCCCCAGGGTCTGTCCAGCACAAAGGAGATCTGCAAGGTCGTCCGTACAATGCCTCGTATGGTGCCATCCCGATGGTGGAGTGGTAGTTGTTGTTGTACGTGAACTCCACCAAGGGTAGGTGGTCCTCCCAGGTGCGACCAAAGTCAAGGAAACATGATCGGAGCATGTCCTCGAGAGTCTGTATGGTCCTCTCCGTCTGACCATCTGTCTGAGGGTGAAAGGCGGTGCTCAGACGTAGCTGCATCCCGAACGCCTCCTGCAACCCCTTCCAAAGATGGGAAGTAAAGCGAGCATCTCGATTGGAGACGATAGATGATGGCACACTATGAAGCCGTACAATCTCCTGAACGTAGAGACGTCCCAAGCTCTCTACTGAGCCCTGCTCTCTGATTGGTAAGAAGTGAGCTGACTTGGTGAGTCGGTCAACAATCACCCAAATGGAGTCATGACCTCTGGAAGTGCGTGGAAGTCCAGTCACGAAGTCCATAGATATCCCGTCCCACTTCCACTCTAGGACCTCCAAGGGATGTACCAAGCCTGCTGGTACCTGATTCTCTGCCTTCACCTACTAGCAGGTGAGGCATCGAGAAACGAACTCTGCCACAACCTTCTTCATGCCTGGCCACCAGTGCTGTCGTCTGAGATCCTAGTACATCATTGCCACTCCAGGATGTACCACCAAAGGGGAAGTGTGAAACTCTCTCAGAACCTCCTCCCGTAAAGAAAATGGTACCAAGGTACATCCTCTGTAAAGGACGTCATGCTCTACTTCAAAGGAGAAACCATCAGGTGCCTGTCCTGAGGATATCTGCGCACGCCGCGTCTCACAGTCAGTGTCCCCACATTGTGCCTCTCTGACCCGCTGCAGTAGTGGAGGAGTGACAGTGAGTGACTGAAGTAAGGCTGCTCCATCTCTATCCACGAAGGATAACTACAAAGCAGCTAGCTGCTCTGTCGCCTCCTCAAGTAGCTGAATGCCCGTTCTCCTGCTGAGAGCATCGGCTACTACGTTCCCCTTCCCAGGAGTATAGACTATCTTAAAGTTGTAGTCCTAGAGGAACTCGATCCATCGCCGCTGTCTCAGGTTCAAGTAATTCTGAGAGAAGATGTACCTGAGGCTCTGATGGTTAGAATATACTGTAAAGTGCCCGCCTATCAGATAGTGTCTCCATGTCTTCAGAGCGAAGACCACTGCTGGTAACTCCAGGTCATGAGTAGCGTAGTTCTGCACATGCGGCCTCAACTGGCATGATCCATAGGAGATCATGACCTGCTCCTGCATTAGGACACACCTGAGTCTGGTCCCTGATGCATCGCAGTAAACTACGACCCTACTCCCTCCTCCGACAACCTCAAGATAGGTGTGCTGGTCAATCTCTGTCTCAGCTTCTGGAAGCTCTGCTGACATCTGTCTGACCACACAAAGGGTTTCCCCTTCTTCGTCAAAGCTGAGAGTGGTGCCGCAACTCTATAGAAGTCTAGAACAAATCTCCGGTAGTACCCAGCTAGTCCCAAGAAACTCTGCACCTCTGTCACGCTCCTAGGTGGCTCCCAAGCTAGCACTACCTCGATCTTCATAGGATCCACCGCAGCTCCCGCCACAGAGATGACGTGTCCCAAGAAGTGGATCTCACGTATCCAGAACTGACACTTCGAGAGATTTCCATAAAGTTGGTGCTCTCGGAGTGTGTCTAGTACAACCCGCAAGTGGTAGGCATGCTCCTCCTCAGTCATTGAGTAAATCAAAATGTCGTCGATGAAGACCATGACAAATCGATCGAGGTATGGCTGAAAGATCCTGTTCATGAGACCCATGAACACTGTGGGAGCATTGGTTATGCCGAAGGGCATAACCAAGAACTCATAGTGGCCATACCGACATCTGAAGGTCATCTTCTGCAAGTCCTCATCCCGAACTCTGAGCTGATGATAGCCTGACCTGAGGTCTATCTTTGAGAACCACCGTGCTCCCTTGAGCTGATCGAAGAGGTCATCAATCCTTGGTAGCGGATACTTGTTCCTCAATGTCACCTGGTTCAGGCAACGATAGTTGACACAAAGTCACAAGCTCCCATCCGCCTTCTTGGCGAACAATATCGGGGAAGCCCATGGTGAAACACTCGGTCGGATGAATCCCTTGCCCTGAAAGTCCTCCAACTGTACCTGTAGCTCTCGAAGCTCGGCAGGAGCCATCCGATATGCTGGGGTAGATATCGGGGTTGTCCCGGGGTACATGTCAATATAAAAGTCTACCTCTCTGTGAGGAGTTAGTCCTGGAACGTCATCGGAAAAAACGTCCTCATACTGATCCACCACTACAGGAAAACCAGGACTCCGCACGTCAACTACTCCTAGGATGAGGCTAGCCAACTGATGAGTGATGGGTTGTCCTCTCCTCTATGGAAGTCCATCATGTGCTGCGAAGGCTCCCTTCTCACCAGTGAAGGTGAACATGCTCCCGTCAGTGCGTACACATCGCACCTTGCGCCTAATACAGTCGATCTGAGCATGGACTGTAGATAACCAATCCATGCCCAAGATGACGTCGTAAGGCCTCGACGCCGCTACAAGAAGATCCCAGCCAAAGCTCTCTCCTCCTAGAGTAAGCTCACATTTCCGGAACCAGTGTGTAATCGTCGAGTCTGCTCTCGTAGGAGTCTCTAGCTGTAAGGATCTAGCCAATGACTCTGTCGGAATCTCCGACCTCCGAATAAGGGCAGAGGCTATGAAAGAATGACTCACTCCTGTGTCTATAAGAACTGCATCAAGGGTGGAATAGACACAGATAGTACCTCGAATCATCTCGGGTGCACCGTGGTCGTAGGCCTCTGCTGCCTGGAGCTGTGTTTGTCTTTGCCAGCCAGCTCCCTGTGGTCAGGGTGGACCTCCTGGTGGTGGTGGTGGTAGAGCCTCAAAGCATCGCCCACCACCTGCTGCTCGGCCAGCTCCTCTTCCTCTTCCACTTGCTCCCTGCGGACCACCATGGTCGACCCTCTGCCTCTGCCTGGGTGGCCCCTCAACCGTCTTCTTCTCCTCGGCACGGCGGGTTAGGCAGTCACGAGCCATGTGGCCCTGCCCGCCGCATGTGTCACACTATCTGCCTCTCGAAAGACTGGCTCCGCGCTGTGTGCCCCGCACTACTGAGCCAGTGTCCTGAGGTCGTCTGCCTGAGGGTCTGGTCTGACTGGAACCATGAGTCATCCATCGACTGCCTGTTGCAGAAGACTCTGCTACCTGTCGCCCTGCGGTAGGTATCGCTGCTGATGTAGACTCAGCAAGAAAGCTCTCGATCAAAAGGGCTCGCTCCAGTACTCCTGCCTGAGTCAGAATGCTGAGGGAGATCGACGATGCCCTGATCTCATGCCTCAACCCCTGCTCAAAGGTTCAGGCCTGGAATAATGGGTCTCGTACCATGTCTGTCAAGTAGCGCAAGAGATCGGTAAATCTCGTCGAGTATTGGGCGACCGTCAAGCTGCCCTGCCGTAGCTGTAAAAGCTCCTGGATGCGCACTGCACGGAGGGTGGCTGGGACGAACTCCGAGCGAAAGAGGCTCTCAAAGTCCGTCCATAGGATAGATGCCCCATCATGCACCTGGAGCACCAAGCTCCACCATCTGCCTGTTGCCGCGTGCAATAGGCTCGCTGCGAGGATCACCATGAGGTCTGTGGGTGTCCTCACTAACCTGAAAACCCGTACAACTGCCTCCAGCCAATCCTCGGCTGCCTGAGGGTCTGTATCCCTGCGTAACCTGGGCGGTCGCTGGCACTGAAACTCATGAAGTTCACTAAGGCGACGTGCATTGTCAGCGGCTGGGGCTGGTAGCATTGGTGGCTCGGCGGGTAGAGGTACCGCCGGTGCCTCTGCTGTCAAAGGGCCCTGTACCGAGGCCTCATTGCTCGGTGGTATGTCGTCACGCAAAAATCTCGGAACCCTAGCTGGCTGCCTTCGTGGGGCCATCCTTAAAAGAGACAGATGCGCCACGGTCAGAACAGTATACCTGGTGAGATGACACAAAGTAATCACAAAGAAAACTTGAAACACACATGCAATCAATGTTTTCGTGCATTAAGTCAGAAATCAGAAGTCAGGGTCCTGGTGTACGGATATGTCGGCCACCGCACCAACACTAGACTCCCTGGACTGATAACCACACCTAATACGATTAACACTGTTGTTTCACATAGAAAAAGTTCAGAGTCCAAAGTTATGTGGTAGAACCGAACTCCTTTGATACCAATTTGTCATGACCCGTCCTCGGGGCCCGTGTCGTGACTACCTCAAGCTCGCCTTCCATAGGCCAGGGGCTGACAACTAGCACCAAGGCATAATTCCCGGTAAAAAGGGAAGGCATTGCCTTTGTAAAGTAAACAAACACCACAGAGCAAGAAAGTAGAAGTAAACACTAAGTAAAAACTGAGTATAATAGTAAGTGAAGAAAAGTAAGTGGGCCAGTATACAAACCCAAACTGAAAGTAAAGTACAACTGGAAAGTGAAAACGGCAACTGAAAAGTAAAGCTGCAGCATCAAGCTATCCACTGGAAGTCCCACCTGAAGGGTGAGTGTAGATAGCCTCCACAGCTCCTCGGCCCAGTCGTCCGCTCCGAGTACGTCCCGCCCAGTGGTCCACCTCCAGGTACCATCCTGCTCCGCAAGCCTCAACCACGATCAGCGCTGTCCGTCGTCTGCAACCAACACAACGTAGTATGGGCATAGCCCGTGCAGGGGTGAGTATAAGATACTCAATAAGGACCCTGAGACCCCCGAAGGTCTCCCAGAATCCACAAATGATAATCCACAAAGGAAAGATACAATCACAAAGTAACATCAGACACTACTTAGGTATATGCTCATACATATACCTAAGTTATCAATTCCAGTTCACTCCAACTCCGAGCCCAAGTACAACCCAGTCCAAAAAGGAAAACGTAACCCGTTCCACATAGGAAAACACAACCCAATCCACACAGGAAATCATAACGTAATCCACACAGGATATCAAGTCAAGATTCATCTCACACATGTATACTTCTTCATAAGACGATAGAGATGATCAGATATTGCCACTGATTTATCTAAGACATCGGACCCACAAAAGATCGATAGGTACTAACCCCCGCAATGACCCACAAAGGATCTGACCCACAAAGGATCGATAGTTAACTAACCCCCTCAATGACCCACAAAAGATCTGACCCACACAGGATCGATAGGTAACTAACCCCCACAAAGACCCACACAGGATCGGACCCACACAGGATCTGTAGGCGCTGGCCTACACAGGACCGCTGAGCGCTGACCCACACAGGATTGGACCCACATAGGATCAGTAGCACTGATCCACGTAGGATCGTTGAGTGCTGTAGTCATTTCCTTTGAATACACTGAGGAAATCTGTACAGTCGTCGTCGTTGTCGTCGTCGCAGCCATCTCTAGGGTTCCCGCACACAACAAGCTCGTTCGGGAGGGTCCGCTCCACGAGCCGAGAGGCTGATACATCAACTGACACATTTTCCAGATTTGATGTATCCAAAAGTTCTGTATCTTCAACAGGAACTCAACGCCACAGACGGCGCATCAATCGGATGCCCGGTCTGAGAGTTATTGGCTTTTTCGTCCGAGGGGCCCTGTTGGTTTTTAAGTCAAAACCAACCCGACCGTACTCCACCTATATCCAAACCTCAGGCGGAGTAATCCATGAGATCCGTCTCACTTAGAGGAATCCATCAAAGTCGACGGCACGTCAATCGGACGTCCGGAGCTCAAGTTATAAGCATTTTCGCTCCAAGGCCCCGGTAGGTTTCGTGTACGAACCAACCCGGCCGAACCCAAAGTTCTCTGAAACCTTGAGTGCGATATACTGAAACGACCATCTCGATCCAAGGATTGCATCTCAACTGACGGTGTGTCGATCGGAGGCTCGTATCTCATGTTATAGGAAACAGACCGAATAAGGTTCGGTATTAGGGTGGTTCGAGCCCTGTCTGACCTGGCACGATACCCCCAGGGTCGGCCCGAACCGGGTCGACCCGTCCCGGGTCCGGGTCCGTCCCACTTGGGAATGGCCCGGCCCGGCCTGGGCACGGCCCGGCCTGGCGGACCGGCCAGGTAGCCGGCCCGGCATGCGGCGCGCTGTCCAGGGGCTCGGCCGAACGGCCGAGCTGTTTCTGGTGCGGGGGGGCGTTTCCCCCGCGTGAAGGAAACTGTGGCCCCTTTATGGGGCCGCTCAGCTGGCCGTCCGGGGGTTACGACCCCCTGCATTTTCCTCGAACCGGCCGGCCCGCACCAGTCGGCCAGATGCGCCACCACGGGACCGGCAAGGGCCAGTCCCCTTGCTCTGACGCCGGCGGCCCGGTACCGGCCGCCGGTTCTGTTGCTCCGCTGTGTCCTGGAATCGGTCGCGGCCTTGGTTCGTCCGGTGTGGCGCGACGGCACCGCGCCCCTCCGTCGTGGCCCCGCTCCGACTGCGGTGCTTTAGTGGTTCTCCGGTGCGGCGCGACGGCGCCGCATCTTTGGTTCTTTTTCAACGGCGCGGCGCGACGGTGCCGCATCTTGGTTCGTCTTCAACGGCGCGGTGCGACGGCACCGCGTCTTGGTTCATCTTCAATGGCGCGGCACAACGGCGCCACACTTTCCCCCCTTTCCTTATCAAATTCCCGTGCGGTGCTTCGGCACCGCGTTACCTTGCTCGCCGCAAAAAATACCAACAACCAAAAAAAAGGGGAGGAGTGTCGGCTGTGTTCGTACGGTCCAACCTCTTCTCGTTATCACGATAACAGGCAGCTCAATGGAAAGGAGAAAGTGACGGCAGATTTCACGAACTAACAAAAAAAATTAAATCCCTACCTCAACATTGTCGTTGAACGAGCGTTCGTCACAGAATTAACCGTCGCGGAAGAAGAGGGTCGTCGCGGAAGAAGAGGATCGCCGCGGAAGGAATGTCGCTGGTGTTAAGTGATCTCCGAGGAAGGCGTCTCTCGCCAATAGAGGTTGGCGTTCTTCATTGGCGGTAGAGCGTTCTTCGCGTTCTTCGTCGTAGAACAAAGAATCCTCTTTTTTTCTCCCAAAGGTTTAACACAACACAACCCAACCAACTAAATAAAATAATTTCAACACTTATTTTATTATTGACCTAAGATTTTGAAATTCAGAAGATAAGAAACGAACAATTAATTCAAAGAATTAATTGTAATGATTTAACCTCTCAATTTAATGAGGCATTTCTTAACCAGAAAAACACAAGGTTTGAATTTCATTAAAAGGGGGTTGCGGGTGCGTTACTTAGGAGGGAAGAAATGGTGGGGATCGTGCGGGCCCACCTCACAAATATCCTACCAAGTGGGTAGGATATTGTGGGTTCCACTTTATCCGGTTGACTTAGCTTAAGTGGCTTTAAGTGAAATAAAATAAAATTGTCGCACCCCTTTTTATTTTATTTCATAACTTAACCCCAAAAATTAAAAACCCCACCAAAGAAAATGCAACTCCAGAAAAGGCGTTTCTAAGTAAATACCGGTGATGTGATTCCACCGGTGCCCTCAGAATTCGATTCTGAGCACCGGTTCAAAATTTAGAAAACCCCGCTCGTTCGTTCACTGAACATACCCGATCTAAACTTCGGAAAATGATTCCGGGCACACCGGGCCTCGGAATCATGTGTTATCAGAAACAGCGCTCTTGTAAAATTCCCAAGAAAATTAAGAAAAAAAATTCCTTGAATTTTACGGGTCTTTACATTGTTGTCGACTTTGTTGGATTCCTCTTGATGAGACGGACGTTTTGGCTTACTCCGATCGAGGTTTGGACGCAATTGGATTGAGGTCGGGTTGGTTTTGACTTAAAAACCAACCGGGCCCCTAGAACAAAAAAGTCAATAACTCTCAGACCGGGCATCCGATTGACGCACCGTCTATCACGTTAAGTTCCTATCGTCGAGATGGAAATTTGGGATACATCAACTATGGACTGCGTTTCAGTTGATGTATCGACCCCCTTGGCTCGTGGAGCAGACTCTCCCGGAATCGAACATGTTGTGTGCGGGAACCCTAGAGCTGGCTGCGACTGCGATGACGATGACGACTGCACTGAAATCCTCCGTGGGTTAGATGGTGAAGACTTTGGTACTGGAATCCTCTGTGGGTTCGACGATAATGATAACCGTACTGAAATCCTCCGTGGGTTCGACGGTGAAGACTTTCGTATTGGAATCCTCTGTGGGTTCGACGACAATGACAATCGTACTAAAATCCTTTGTGGGTTCGACGACAATGACAACCGTACTGAAATCCTCCGTGGGTTCGACAGTGAAGACTTTCGTACTGGAATCCTCCATGGGTTCGACGACGATGACAACCGTACTAAAATCCTCCATGGGTTCGGCGGTGAAGACTTTCGTACTGGAATCCTCCGTGGGTTCGACGACGATGACAACCGTACTGAAATCCTCCGTGGGTTTAACGGTGAATAATTTCGTACTGGAATCCTCCGTGGGTTCGACGACAATGACAACCGTACTGAAATCCTCTGTGGGTTCGATGGTGAAGACTTTCATACTGGAATCCTCTATGGGTTCGACGACGATGACAACCATACTGGAATCCTCCGTGGGTTCGATGGTGAATACCTTCATACTGGAATCCTACGTGGGTTCGACGATGACGACAACCGTACTAGAATCCTTCGTGGGTTCAGCGGTGACGACTACTGTACTTGTATCCTACGTGGGTCCAACAATATTGACCTCTGTTGTAGTATCCTACGTGGGTCCAACATCTTAGTTGGTCTAGTATCTTACGTGGGTCCCAGCTAGATGAATCAGTAACTACATATGATCATCCCCTTTTTTCTTTACAAATGATGTATACCTGTGTGAGATTTGTCTTGAATTCAATCATTATCTTCAATATGATTGACTTGCTTTCCTTTGTGGATTGGGTTGTGTTATCCGGTGTGGATTGAGTTGCACTATCTTGTGTGGACGTGATCGAACTTGGGCTCGGATGATGGAACCAAACTGGAATTAATGACTTAGGTATATGTATGGGCATATACCTAACTAGTGTTGGTTGTTACTTTTTGATTGTATCTTTCCTTTTTGGATTATCCTTTGTGGATTCTGGTAGACCTTTGGGAGTCTCGGGGTCCCTACTGGGTAGCGTATACTCACCCCTGCATGGGCTATGACCGCACTATGTTGTGTTGGATGCAGACGACGGACAGTGTTGATCGTGGTTGAGGCTTGTGGAGCAAGTCAGTACCTGGAGGTGGACCACTGGGTGGGATGTACACGGGGCGGACGGCAGGACCCGAGGAGCTGAGGAGGCTATCTGTACCCACCCTTCAAGTGGGATTTCCAGTGGATGGCTCGACATTGCTGCTTTACTTTCCAGTTGTACTTTACATTCAGTTTGGGTTTGTATTCTGGCCCACTTACTTTTCCACACTTACTATTGTACTCAGTTTACTTAGTGTTTACTTCTGTTGGCTTACTCTGTGGTGTTTTTTTACTTTATAAGGCAATTCCTTCCCTTTTTATCAGGATTTACGCCTTTGGTTCTAGTCACCAGCCCCTGACATATGGAAGGCGGGCTTGGGGTAGTCACGGCATGGGTCCCGAAGACGGGTGTGACAAATTGGTATCAGAGGAGTTCGCTTCAACCGCAGAACTCAGGACTCTAATATTTCTTCTATGTGAAGAAATAGTGTTAAGGGTATTGAGTGTGGTTATCAGTCCAGGGAGTCCAGTGTTGGTGCGGAGACCAACGTATCCGTACACCAGGACCCTAACTTCTGATTTCTGACTAAGTGCACGAAAACACTTATTGCATGTGTGTTTCAAAAGTTTTCTTTGTGATTACTTTGTGTCACCTCACCAGGTATACTATTTTGACCGTGGCGCACCTGTTTCTTTTCAGGATGGCCCCACGATGGCAGCCAACTAGGGTTCAGATCTTTGTACGAGACGACAACCCACTGAGCAATGAGGCCTCGGTGCGGGGCCCTTTTTTAGCAGAGGCACCAGCGGTACCTCTACCCACCGAGCCACCGATGCCACCAGCCCCAGCCGCTGAGAGTGCACGTCGCCTTAGTGAACTGCACGAGTTCTAGCATCAGAGACCACCCAGGTTCCATGGGGAGATGGACCCTCAGGAAACCGAGGATTAGCTAGAGGCTGTTGTTCGAGTTTTCAGGTTAGTGGAGACACCAGCTGACCTCATGGTGATCCTTGCAGTGAGTCTCCTGCACGCGGCAATAGGCAGATGGTGGAGCTTGATACTCCAGGTGCATGACGAGGCATCACTCCTTTGGATGGACTTTGAGAGCCTATTCTTCTCAGAGTTCTTCCCATCCACCCTTTGTGCGGTGCGCATTCAGGAGTTACTATAGTTGCGGCAGGGCAGCATGATCGTGGCCCAGTACTCGGCGAGGTTTACTGATCTCTTGCGCTACTCCATAGATATGGTACGAGACCTGTTATTCAAGGCCCGGACCTTCGAGCAGGGACTGAGGCATGAGATCAGGTCTTCGATGATCTCCCTCAAAATTACAACGTTGGAAGGGGTGTTTGAGAGAGCCCTTCTAGTGGAGAGTTTTCTCGCCGAGCAGTCATCATCAGCGGGACCCTCCGCAGGACGACCCGTAGCGGAGTCTTCTGCAGCTGGTAGTAGACTGGTGACGCAGAGGTCCAAGCAGGCCAGACCATCAGATGGGAAATTTCAGGATGCAGATTTGGTTGTATGGGGCACACGAAGGAGAGCCAGCTACACGAGGAGCAGGCTGTGCTACGCATGTGGCGGGCAGGGTCACATGGCTCGAGACTGCCCGAATCGTCCAGCAGATGTGTAGCATGAAATAGAGGGACCTCCCAGGAAGAGGTTCGACCATGGAGGTCTGCAGGAAGTAGGCGGACGAGGCAAACGAGCTGGCCGAGCAGCGGGTGGTGGGTGACGCTTTGAGGCCCCACCACCACCACCACCACCAGGTATACCACCCCGGCCGCAGGGAATGGGTGGACAGGGGAGATCTCAGCTTCAGGCAGCTGAGGCTTACGACCATGGAGCTCCGAGAGCTAATGGACAAGAGCAGGACTAGCTCAAGACTTGGGGACTTTTTTTCATGTTTCTTCTAGCTTTGTTGATGTTATGTGTCTTTGTACCGTGAGCTGCAGTAATAAAAGATACATGTTCTTGTGACATTTTGTTCCCTGTCCTTTTTATATAGTTGATACTAAGAGGTTTCGGTTTAAAACTATTGACTTGACCCTCACTTTTGAGATACCTACTAGAGGAGACCCAGTGACCACACACTGATGCCGACAATGTGACTCAACCCTTGGAGGTGAGAGTAACGGTTGGATCTCTTGGTAGTAGCGTCAAGGCCTTATGACGTCATACTTGGTATGGATTAGTATCATCCATGTAGGGATTGACTGTATTAGGCAAAGAATGTGGTTCATCCAAGGGATGAGACCGGATTTCTCTTATCGGAAAAGAAGAAATCTTAGCAGCTCTTGTAGAACCAGAGAAGGTACAAGTCAGCCAGGAGCGGATGAGAACATCTTAGAGCCGATATAAGTCTTATACCGACAGGAGGTGGAGACCACTAGATTTCAAGGATAGTGACCACGTTTTCTTCCGAGTCTCACCTCGACGTGGTTTACGGATATTTGGCTGGGGTGGCAAGTTATCTCCGCGCTTCATCGGGCCATTCCAGGTTCTCGGTAGGATAGGTGAGGTGGCTTATCGCCTGGCTCTACCACCTCAGTTTCACCGAGTGCACAACATCTTCCACGTATCTCAGCTGAGGAGATACGTGCACGACCTGAGGCATATCATCGAACATGGGGAGCTGGACTTTGACGATGGGGTGACTTTTGCGGAGGTCCCAGTGGAGATCAAGGATGGACAGGAGTGGGTCCTACGTGGGCGGTCAATTCCTCTAGTGCGCATCAGATGGCAGCACAGGAACCTCCAGGAGAGCACTTGGGGGTGGGGGGCTCAGATGCATGCTCAGTACCCTTTTGTTTCCCCTTGTTTGAGATGTATCTTTATGGGGATGTAAAGCCTTGAGGTGGGAGTAATGTAAAGACCCATAAATTTCAATGGAAATTTTTTTCTTAATTTTCTTTGGAATTCTACGAGTATGCAGTTTCTGACGGCACCGGATTCTGAGGTCTGGTGTGCGCGGAATCTTTTTCCAAAGCTTAGCTTGGGTGCGTTCAGTGAACAAACGAGCGGGTTTTCCGAACTTTTGAACTGGTGCTCAGAATAGAAATCTGATGGCACCGATGAAACCGCCACGCCGGTAATTGCTTAGGAACACCATTTCTAGAGTTGCGTTTTCTCGGGTGTGGTTATTAAATAAATGGGTTAACCAAAGAATGAAATAAAAATTTGTGCTACCATTTTTATTTCTTTTCTAAGCAGTTATAACCTACGTAGCGGAAGCATAGTGGGACCCACAACATCCTAACTTCATTTGGTATGATAATTTTGAGGTGGGGCCCACACGATCCCCACCCCTTCAAATCCCTTAAAACCTCCCTCATGCTTTTAATTGTGTAACACACCCGCACCCCCCTTTTTAATGACATGTCAACTCACACAATTAATTGGAATATTAAATACTCTTCAATTAATTTAATTAATTGAAGGAGATCTTATAATTTCAAATTAATGATGGCTTGTGTGTGTGTAATAAAATAAGAAAGCGTCTTATTTTATCGGGGGTGATTCGCTGTGTGGAGGAGAGAACTCTTGAAGATTTTCTTCTTCCTTCTTGAAGAACGCGAAGAACACCGAAGCTTCAATGAAGAACACCATCTCAACTTTGCATCTTCTTCCCGCATTGAAGGAAGCGAGACGCCGCATCCTTCATTGGGAAAACATCGACGACACTTATGGATCCTCGTTCCTCGATGTCGTCTTCTGCGATGTCTTTTTACCGCGACGAACCTCAATCGACGACTTCATCGAGGTAGGGGTTATCATATAAAGTATATGTGAATTATCCCCTTGTGCATGCGTATTTTGATTTCAGGGTGTTTGAATAATTTACCTTAAATAAGATATACCATCGTCTAAAGCATGTCTTTTAAATATTGCCTTTTAAAAACACCTAACACGGAGGGTGCGGGCCGAACAAACATGGACCGACAACCCTCCGCAGTTTGTTTATTGGTGTGCGGATTGACGGGCGACGACGAAGCGGGCCGCAAAGACATTTTGAACCCTTCGCAGTAATCTATGGGTCTCGAGAGAGCCACAGGCGTAGACGGCGGGCAAAACGGACCACCGAAGCACATCCGGTGGTCTACAGAAGGCATTGTTGGCGCGCCCCGCTGGCGCAGCGGCGCCCCGGCGCGCCGCCGGCAGGAGCCGCCGCAGCTGAAGCCGTGGCGGTGGCGGGAAGACCGGATCCCGTGGTCGCGCGGGATCCGGGGAAGACGCGGCGACCAGCGCCCCGTCCGCTGGAAAAGGGGGGGGGGGGACCGCGTCCTCCCCCCAGCTCGTCCCACTGGCTGAGCTAGTACGCCCCCCCCCCCCCCCCCGTTCGGGCCAAGGCGGGTCGTGCGGACCAGGCCGGGCCCAGACCCCCAATTTCGGACTGTTTTCAGTCATTTTCCCATATCTTGGGCTTTGGACCTATGATCGATGCACCGTCAGTTGCGTTAGGATACTTGGATTGAGATGATCGTTTCGGTATATTACACTCAAGGTTTCAAAAACCCATGGGTACGGCCAGGTTCGTTCAAACACGAAACCAACCAGGCCCTCGGAGCAAAAACACTTATAACTTGAGCTCCGGATGTCCAATTGACGTGTCGTCGACTTTGTTGGATTCCTCTTGGTGAGATGGACCTTTTGTCTTACTCAGATCGAGGTTTAGATGCAGTTGGAGTGCGGTCGGGTTGGTTTTGACTTAAAAACCAACCGGGCCCCTGGAACGAAAAAACCAATAACTCTCAGACCAGGCGTCCGATTGACGCGTCGTCTGTCACGTTGAGTTCCTATCGTTGAGACAGAACTTTGGTATACATTAACTCTGTACTGCGTGTCAGTTGATGTATCGACCCCCTTGGATCGCGGAGCGGACTCTCCCTGAATCGATCATGCTGTGTGCGGGAACCCTAGAGCTGGCTGCGATTGCGACCACGATGATGACTACACTGAAATCCTCCGTGGGTTCGACGGTGAAGACTTTCGTACTGGAATCCTCTATGGGTTCGACGACAATGACAACCGTACCTAAATATTTTTTGAGTTCGATGGTGAAGACTTTCATACTAGAATCCTCTGTGGGTTCGACGACAATGACAACCGTACTGAAATCTTTCGGGGGTTCGACAGTGAAGACTTTTGTACTGGAATCCTCCGTGGGTTCGACGACGATGACAACCGTACTGAAATCTTACGTGGGATCGACGGTGAAGAAATTTGTACTGTAATCCTTCGTGGGTTCGATGACGATGACAACCGTACTGAAATCCTCCGTGGGTTTGATGGTGAAGACTTTCATACTGGAATCCTCCGTGGGTTCGAGGACAATGACAACCGTACTGAAATCCTTCGTGGGTTCGATGGTGAAGAATTTCGTATTGGAATCCTCCGTGGGTTCAACGACGATGAAAACCATACTGGAATCCTCCATGGGTTAGACGGTGAAGACCTTCATACTGGAATCCTACGTGGGTTCGACGACGACGACAACCATACTGGAATCCTCCGTGGGTTCGGCGGTGACAACTACTGTACTTGTATCCTATGTGGGTCCGACAGTATTGACCTCTGTTGTAGTATCCTACATGGGTCCTATATCTTAGCTGGTCTAGTATCCTATGTGGGTCCTAGCTAGATGAATCAGAAACTACATCTGATCATCCCCTTTTTGCTTTACAAATGATGTATTTTTGTGTGATCTGAATCTTGAATTCAATCATTATCTTCGATATGATTGACTTGCTTTCCTTTGTGGATTGGGTTGTGTTATCCTGTGTGGATTGTGTTTCACTATCCTGTGTGGACGTGATCGAACTTGGGCTCGGATGATGGAGCTGAACTGGAATTAATGACTTAGGTATATGTATGGGCACATACCTAAGTAGTGTTGGTTGTTACTTTGTGATTGTATATTTCCTTTGTGGATTATCCTTTGTGTATTCTCGGAGACTTTCGGGGGTCTCAGGGTCCCTACTGGGTAGCGTATACTCACCCATGTACAGGATATTCCCTCAGTACGTTGTGTTGGATGCAGACGACAAACAACGCTGATCGTGGTTGAGGCTTGTGGAGTAAGTCGGTACCTGGAGGTGGACCACTGGGCAGGATGTACACGGGGCGGATGGCAGGACCTGAGGAGCTGAGGAGGCTATTTGTACCCACCCTTCAGGTGGGATTTCTAGTGGAAGGCTCTGCATTGCTGCTTTACATTCCAGTTGTAGTTTCTTTCCAGTTGTACTTTACTTTCAGTTTGGGTTTGTATTCTGGATCACTTACTTTTCCGCACTTATTATTGTACTCAGTTTACTTAGTGTTTACTTCTGCTGGCTTACTCTATGGTGTTTGTTGACTTTATAAGGAAATGCCTTCTCTTTTTATTTGGATTTACGCCTTTGGTACTAGTCGCCAGCCCCTGGCCTATGGAAGGCGGGCTTGGGGTAGTCACGGCATGGGTCCCGAAGACGGGTCGTGACAAACTCTGATTAGAGCACATAAACCTAAGATGGACTTTGAGGATTAGTATAGAAAAACTTCCTAAAATTTTGGTATTGTAGAGATTTTGTGAGTTTTCCGATCAATACATCCCTGTCTAGATACGAGCAGGTAGAGGCAACTCTGGCATAGATGTACCTAGGTGTAAAACCCAAGAACACCGCTTTGAGCTAGACTCGAATGGGAACTGGTGCATGACAACGGGCCTTGCTGCACTATTGGTTATGACACTCCTAGGGGATATGATTAGGATAATTATCATTTTCTTTAAAAACCATTATGAAGGGTTTATGAGTATATACTTCCTCAAAGAAACCATTTTTATGATTATGGATTATATCCATAAATAGTTCAATTTATGTTAAGTGTTTTACAATTATGGAATTGCGTATTTTGATTCATAAACTGATCTTATTTATGTTATTTTATATTAATGGCGCCCAGTAGAAGGAATGTGAACTCCAGCAATACGTATGATCCAAAGAGTAAGAAGGATCATATCTTTCACAGTATTAAGCCAACATTTAGAAGGGAAATAGTCTCCCATGTATTCTCAACATATGAAGAAATAGTATCATGTGTTAATAAGATAAGTAAATAATTATTCGAGTCCTATGGCTTTGAAGGGAAGCAAGAGAAGAAAAGGATGGAAGAGAGAAAGATTGATAAAGGGAAGAGGGAAAAGAAGAATTTTCCCATATGTGATAACTGTGGAAAGAAAAACCCTGGAACTTTCCTGAAAGGAATGGGAGTTTGTTATAAGTGTGAAGAAAAAGGACATCATGTACGTGACGGAAAGGGTAAGAAAAAGGTTTCAAATGTACAATGCTTCATCTACAAGGAGTTGGGACACTATGTGAACTAATGTCCAAATCATCAGAGTATGCCCCAAATGATGCTATTGGTAAATAATCATGTTATGATACTACCACAGATGAGGAGGAATGATTAGAGTTTGTATGTTGTTATTATAGAATTTTTTCATTCGAGTGTTGTATTAACAATGTACTGTTTATAATAATAATGGAGTATATAAGGATTGTACCACAGTACTATTTCATTAAGTACTTGAGATTTTGTGGAACAAAGAAAAGTGACCCAATAGCAGGTTAAATTTTTGGAAAATATATGATTGAGAGAAAGATAAACCATAATATGGTTCTGATACCGAGGTAGTGATTTTGGAATAATACATGATTGATTTGGATAAATTATATTGGATATTCTTGACAACCTTGAAACTGATTAATGATTTGTATATTCCATCATTGTTGGAGTTTACAACATTTTTTGATAGAAGGAGTATATTTAGTATTCTATAAGTAATAAGGGATCTTGAATGTAATCAATAAGGTTTTATGGTATTTTAGGATCTTGCATTGTTTTAAAAAGAATACATGATGAATGTGTTCACATGCTATTATGTGGAAAAAAGGATCTTAATTGTGTTTACCTACCTTATAAATTTTGTACTGTGAGTTTGGACAGAATTATTTTGGATAAGTCTAGTATGAGATTATTTTTGGATTTCCATAAAAAGGACAACCCGAAAGTCGGGCAGCAACCCGTCGCGTCCGGCAAGGCCGTGAGACATGAACCCCCAACCGAAGGGCAACAAGGGTGTACCACCTAACACTGACCCACTTGATGTCCTGGATTGAATAATGTAGTTTTTTTAATGGTTCTTCTAGATGAATTATAAATTCCTTTTTTTAAAACCCTATACGAATAGGATAAATAGAATATTATTTTTAAGTTCTATTATCTTTTAGAGAGAAAGATGAGTTTGTGGTAGAACATAGTTAAAGGATGGGACTCTACTTGTCATGTATATATTTTTCTTCTTCTCTTATTCAATGAAGAAATTAATTCTTATACTTTAGTTAAGGGATCTTAAAACAAAAAAATGTGTTATCCTAATACCATATGTTTTGTTGAACCGATGGTATTTTAAATCATCATAGATCGATGAATTTAAGGCCCTCAATTTTACACTTGTTTGTGATTGATGAACTCAATCACTACCTATAAATATTTACGTTTTTCCTCCAATTATATGTCTCTAATTTCCACCAATGTTCTCCTAATCGAGATCATAATTTGGTGATGACCCTTTCATTTCCCTTTTCCTCTTATTAAGACTAAATTTTATTAACCTAATTTCCGATGTGGGTTTTCCCAAAGGTATTTTCTGTTTTCAACCTTTTATTTTCAAAGAAAAAATTCAAATTGCACGGATGCAATTTATTGAAGGAGGGTAGAATGTAACACCCCAAGCTTCCACGGTACGCTTCTCTTTGAGTAATACAATAGCGTGTGGTGTACGCAACACTGAGTTTAAGCACACCACGACTTACCAAACTAGCCGTTCAGAAGCAGTTATGAATAGTATTAACTGAATTTTAAATTTTATATTATCCTTATAATTTTATAATCCATATTATGAGTTTCTTAGACATATTTTAAGAACAAATACATTTTTTTCAGATAAAAGAAGTATTTTTCAAAAAATGTAATTTTACCGCCTTTTAATGGTGAAGCCTTTTTAAATCCAATATTTGAAACTTTTATATATTCAATTTGAGAAAATAAACTTCTTATTTAGAATCGGGACGTAAGAATTTAGTTTTAATAAAGTTTTGGTGTTTTTCTGATAACTTTCATATTTGGGTGAATAGTGAAAAATACTATATTTTAACTGAAAACAACTTTTTTAATCAAAATAATATATATTGTTAAATTATACATTTTAATGGTATGGAAGTATAAATAGATTATATTTTTACCATTTAATCCAATTATGGTCATTTTAAGTAATTTCATTTTGAAATTGGACATAATCAAGTGTCAAAGTTTTGATAGTTATTATTTCTTAAAAATACGTCTTTTGGTTTTAATAGCAGGAATTAATTTTAAATTAATAAATTCAACTTTTATGTTTTTAATATGGTAAAATAGACTTAGTTATTGGATTTGGAATATTTAAATTAGCTTAGGCTGAAATTTTGGTACTTTTCTGATAACTTTTATATTTTGATGAATAGTTAAAATTACTAAATTTTAATTAAAAACATCTTTTTTAATCAAAATAATTAATAGTGATAAATTATGAATTTTAGTGGTTTTAAAGTATATTTAAAATATAATTTTACCATTTAATAAAATTTTGGTCATTGGACATAATTTCACAATTAAACCGGACATAAACAAGTGTCAATCTTTTGATAGTTATTATCTCTTAAAAACACACTTTTTGTTTTAACAATGGGAATTAATTTTAAATTAATTTCTGCCACTTCTGTGTTTTGAATTTGGAAAATTGGATTCCATATTGGGAATCAGGATGTCCAAAATGTGTAAATAGGTATCTTTTATTTTTAGACATTTTGAATAATTACTTCGGTAAATATTTTATTTACCATGGTTAAAGGGTAAATCCTGTAAATAAGGGGAAAATAATATTATTATAATAATAAATTACCATAAAACATGTCCCAACCTTATTGGTTGATACATGTACGACCTTGCTCATCTTTGGGTCGATTTTGGGACCCCATGGATCCACTTGTAAGTGATAATGACACTTTATATTAATTAAGTTAAAATAAATACAAAAATGACATAAGCATATATCTTTTAGAAAAATAATTTTTACATAGGGTTATATATGTTGGATTTTAGACTATAAATATTAATTATAAATATTAAAATATTTCCTACATAATTTAATTTTATTTATAATTTTTAGACATTTAATAGTTAATATTATGTATGATACAATAATGATGCAGTATTTTCCTTATTAATGAAAGAATCAAATAATTGGTATTATAAATGCTAAAATTAATATATTTTAAAACTTTTTATGACATCCATGAATTTTATTGCTTAATATTACATTATAAGATTTCTTAAATGAATTTTTTTTGAATTAATAAAGTTGTTAAGACTTTAACAAAAATAAATTATTGAATAGTGTCAAAATTGACATAAAAGAGTTTTAAAAAAAATATTATATTATTAATTGATATTAAATTCCTAAAAATATAAGGTTCAGTCAAGAGACTTATATCATGATAGGTGTATCATTAATGGACCACTTGGGGGTCGGTTGGAGGTATATAGTAAGTTTATTAACTATATAATATAAAAATACAAAGTGACAAGGTATATGTCAAACTAATTAACTAAGAGCTAAAACTAAAAGATAAGGTTAATATAATGACCCAAATATATCTAAATTCTATTGTTTGAAATTATTTAAACCCATCCCCACCTTATAATTTAAATAATACACTTTGAATCTATTATAAACCGAATATTAATTTATTATAAAATAATATTTCTAAATTTTCCTAAGGTTCCCCTCCTCCCCCTTATAAATGGACACCACTTCTAACCAATTATTCACACTTTCAAAGCCTTTTGGTTCGGACAAACCCTGCCCAAATACTCTCTCAACTTCACTCACTTCAACCAAGAGGCCTTAGTTTGATCATAAATCCAACCTAAGGAGCCATTTTGATCAATTCAAAAGGAAGAACCCAAAGAAGAGGTAATGTTTTCACCACCCTTTTTCAAGTTCATTTCTTCTTCAACTTCTTATTTCTTTGTTATTCCCATTATAAAATAATAACTCCAGTATCTCCTATATACTATGATATTATTATAAATATGGTACCACCATATTCATTATTCTATCCATCCTTTGAATGACATGTCACCATACGTGCGTACGTACGGCTTACCGTCTCCACGTCGTGGTGTAATTGTTATTCAAAACATTATTATTTATATGGGTATAATAATGATGTGTAATTCATGTAAATAATAAATATAACATGATAATGATTCTTTATATATGATATAACATCCAATTATATATTATTTTAACATCAAAAGGATGATATTGTCGCTCGTGCGTACGTACGGACTACCGTCTCCATGAACACGATGAGATTCATTCCCCATCGTATCCATTCAAGAATAATTCTCATTTGATGATTAAAATTAATGTTTAATAACATTATATAATTCTGGATATGAATAAGATACAACCTATCCATAAAAAAACACGACTTATGTAACAAAACATATAAAAGAAAATGAGTAAGTTAACACCCGAAACGATAATAATACTAAAGTATTATTAACAAAGAATTATTAGAAGATCATATATGATATCATAATTATGTATATGGTTCTTGTATAATTTAATAACAATGTTTTAACTATTATACAGGAGGTTAACATACCATCAACTAAGGAAAAGTTCAACGTAAGGGTTATTCCACAATCTCTTCATTATCCGAGGTTGTTTATACGTAATTATCTACTGGGACCTCTTTATCATCCACATCCATGTTTCTTAAAAATCTATTTCAATACATTCTTACTGTTTTATAGAATATGGGTTAAAATAATTTCTCCCCTTTTTTGACTTTTTATAAGAAGTTTATAAAGGAATCTTTATGTCATTTTCCAAACAAGGACCTTTTTAATATTTTCTAAAAAATAAGGTAAGAATGTCTTTTTTTTAACTTATACGGCAAGTGCGGATATTTTCCACCGTTGTAAAATCTTCGAAGCATCCCTTACAAGATTATAAGAATATTTTCAAAGTAAAATTTTTATTTTATAATTATGTGACTTTTAAATGATTTCAAAATGAATATTTTAAGAATTTCCGAAAGGTACTCTGTATCAATATCATAATTTTAAATGTTTTAAAGATTTATCTTTCTAAATATTTTTAATTAATGTCCATGTTTTCAAAATGATTTTAAGTATTTATTTATATGAACATGAATGTTTTGAAATGACATTTCTTTTCAAAATTTCAAAGTGGTATGGGACACTTTGATTCAAAAATCTCTTTTAAATTACTTCCCTTATAAATGTGTGACCTTTCAATGATTTCAAAAAAGAGATATTTCTCTCAAATAGTTTTGATTTCATCTATTTCAATATCATTTGATTGATTTTAAGCTTATTTGAAGTTTATTTATTATAAAAAACTTCCATATTGTGTTGAAGGTTTTGTGATATGTTTGACTATGGATGTGTTATTTTTATACCATTCATGGTTTATCAAGAAAGTATTGACATTTTGTATGCTAGTTTTAATACGAATGTTTATGTTATGTTTAAACTTGTTCATATGAGGAATGAATTTGACTTAGTATGTGATGGTTGGAGCCCTCTATAGCTCCTAGATGCATCGGTAGGTCTCATGAGAAAAACTAGTGTCTTGGCATAAGGCCTTGACAAAATCTTATTTGTAGTCTTGGCATGAGGCCTTGGCTATGTGGTTATAATAGTCTGGCATTATCCATTCCATCATTATGAGAGTGGTTATTGATATTGAAAGTGATTATTCGACTATTAGAATATCCATGTGAATAAGTAATGGAATTATTTCATTTTATCTTTGCCATATTATGCTGAAGTTCAAGTTTAAAAGGCTTTTATTTTAGCTATACATTGCCTTAAATGTTTATGCTTATTTATGAATGTTCCCTCTATATATTTATCCTTACTGAGAATATGAGCTCACCCCTTTCAATGTTTTATTTTTCCCAGGATGTGAAGAAGTAATTTATGAATAACCTGCAGGGATAATATGAGGGGATATGAAGACAAGATGTTGTTGTAGTAGTTTTCACTTTATGATGTATTGTAAAGTTATGAATGTATATAGTTATTTCAAATCTACTAAAATAATAGGTCTTTCGAGACTTGATCTTTCTTGTGATAATGCAAATGTTATATAATAATGCACTGACTCTGGGGAACTGGGGTCGGGGCGTTACATTTTACATTGAATTCTTAGGTAAAATCGTTTCAATCTTTTGCAATGTTTTAACTTTTAAAACTCGTTTTCTTAACAAGAAGATTAATTTTAAATTAATTTCTGCCACTTCTATGATTTGAATTTGGAAAAATGGATTCCATATTAGGAATCAGTAGGTCTAAATTATGTTAATAGGATACTTTTTATTTTTGGGCACTATAAATAGTAACTACGGTAAATTTTATTTACCATAGTTAAAGGTAAATCGGGCAATTAAGGGTAAATATAATATTATAAAATTACTGTAACACTTATATTAATATAATTGGATGATTATATTTCTTCCTAAGGCATATTTGGGTAGAAATGGAATCCATTGGAACCCACTTGAATGTGATTAAGTCCTTTAATTTATTTTATTTTAAAGAAAGTGAAATATGCCTCACTCAAACTTTAATAATTAGATTATTTTTAATATAGAGTTATAAAAAATATAATTTCTATTATAAAAACTCATTTGAAAGCTAATTTTTTTCGTTATCATTGTAATTTATTTTTAATTTTTAAAAAATATTTAATTACCTTAACAGCTTATACATTAATGATGTAGAAATTATTTATTTAGTGAAAAATCAATAATATAGTTTTTATTAAAATAATAATACCTATCAAAAGGACCATAAAATTGACCAAACCTTGTTGTTCGACTATATATATACCCTAAGTATCCCAGGGTCGATTTGTGGACCATTTGGAGCCTTATAAAACAGATTAGGTCATTTATATTATTTTAAATGATGTCAATGATGACACCTTCATAATTTAATGAATATAACAATTTAAATGTTGTGATTTTAAGATGAAAAATTAGAGTAAAAATAATATTATGAAATTTATTATATTTATCTTCATCATAGAATTTTATTTTTAATTTTTATGCAAATAATAAGTATATTAAATGATTATACAAAAATGATGTAGTAATTGTTTTATTAAGAGAAATATCAAATAAATGGTTTTATAAATATTAAAATAAAAATTATATGAACTAATTAATGTTATAAATAAATTTTATAGATGAATATGACATGTTAGGAATATATTAAACATTCTGGTTCGAATATTTCCTCTATGTGGATTTTATTTAAATTCAAATAAATGAATAGTGTAAAAATTAACACTATTGTTATTTTATAAAAATAACATATTATTAAATTGTTTAAAAATCACATAAATATTTAAAAATTATAAATTGAAATTAATATGGTCTAAAATGTCATAAAGTACCCAATTATGGATAATTAACAACACATAAGTAATTATTTATAAAAATTTAAAATTTAGAATCTTATTACCACAAATAAGTTTAAATAAATTAAATAAGGATAAATCAAGTTGATAAGGTTTAAAATAAATTTCCAACATCTCTAAATTTTATTGGTTGATAATATTACAACCCTATATCATCTAATATTCTAATATGAGTCATTTTTGAAGGATTTTAAGTGGGGTTTGATTTATTATAAATTCATATTTTTGAGGTTTCCAAAGGTACCCCTCTCCTCCCTTATAAAAGGGAACCTCCTCCCTCTCCTCTTCACACAAATTTGAGCCTTAAAGCTCGGACAACCCCTACCCATTTCACTTCTACCCTTCCATAGAAACCTATTAGATTTTCTGGTCTTCTTCAAAGACCAACTTTAGTTCCCTAAGAGGAGGTTAAGAGGAGGCGCGTCGAAGAAGAGGTAATATCTTCTACCGATTCTTTCAAGTTTCATTATTATTATACTTCCTCTTCTTTAGTCATTTAATTATAAAATAATAACATTAGTATAACTAATATACTGATATTTTATTATAAATATGAAACTACCCCATTTCATCTTCTTTCCATCCTGCGGAAAATGAAATCACCACGCGTGCGTACGTACGGAATACTGTCTCAACGCCGTGGTGTAATCTGTTTTTCCACCACCACCTTACATGGATGGTTATAATGGTGTAAAGAATAACTATATATTGTTATTATAAAATGATAATAATTCTGATATATTATATCATCCACTCCAATTCCATTCAATAATAATGGGAACGATATCATCTCTCGTGCGTACGTACGGATTACCGTCTCCACAACGCGATGAGATTCATTCTTCATGTTAATCATTCAAGAATGATTATAAAGTATATATAATGAATAATAATGATGAATATGACATAATAAGACTACTGGATTTACTTATATATATATATATATGTCATCTACTTACTTCCATTCAAGTCAATAAGGAAAGGAAAACAACATTCTTGCATACGTACGACCAACCGTCTCCATGAATGGTGTGTTTCATTTAATTTATCTATCTAATATATATATATATATATATACTGAATATATATGATATATAAGTCATTTTTTACATTCTGGAAGTAATTAAATTATGATATAAGTAATAATAATATCAATAACAACAAGTCCAATCACTTACGATAAATGAAACGATTTTTCCCAAAACGCTGCTTTAACATGGAATTGACAAACGAACGGGTAATATAAAGTCATAAGTGAATCATATATGATATAATAAATATTATTATGGTTCTATTACAAGTAAATAATATGTTTAAACCCACTATACAGGAGTCTCGGACACATACATAATAAATTGGACATAAGGTAAGGGATAACTATTCCAATCTCGTTCTTATCTGAGATTGTTTATTCGTAATTATTTACTAGGGTTATTGTTATCATCCATGTACATGTTTTCTAAAAATGTTTTCATGTATGTTTAAATTTATTTTACCCATTTTTGACTTTTACCATAGGTAATGGAAGGAATCTTTCTTTTGTTTACCCTACGAGGAACTTTTTGACTTTTCCGACAAAAGTACGAGGAGAATGTTTTTTAACTTATACGACATGAACGGATTTTGATAGTTTCATAAATCCTAATTTTAATGGAGCTTACTCTACAAGTTTTCATGATTATTTTCAATAAAATCCTTTTATTTTAAAATTTTGTGGCATTTTTTGAAAAGAAATGATTTTGAAGAAGAAAGGATATTTTCCTCAAGAATTCATTTCAAGTGTTTTATCAAAACTATTTTCCATCTAAGATGAAATTATATATCATGTTTATGTTTCAAGTATAATGTCTTTATTATTTACATGGTGTTATTTTTCTTATTATGAAATGATATCCATTTTTTATATGGATTATGTGATGATGGGATGATGTTTATGAAATCCATTTTATTATTTGGGTTATGATGAATGTTTTATGTTTATTTTGTGGCACAAGTAAGAATGATTTCATTATGAGATGGGTGGGACATATATCTCACTCCAATTAATTAGGTAAAGATTTATATCTAATGAGATAAACATGGCTAGAATGGAAAGTTAATCTGGTTCAGTGATACAGGACTGGAACGAGGAGTAAACTCGATTTAGTAGGGACTTTGTCCACTAAGATGGTCTTGGCAGAAATGTCTTGGATACTATGGAAATAATATCATGTGCTTAATGGTTTGACACAATTACATGTTTTATTCCCATGCTATTTTATGATGATTAATGTTCCTTTATGATCTATGCCTTTTTTACTGCCAAGATTTATTTCTCAATATTTTGATGTTTAAACTTTATGTTCATGTTTTTTCTAAGTTCAAATGTAAATGATTTGTTTTATTTTCTCCATGCTTACCCTTACTAAGAATTTGAGCTCACCCATTATATGTTTTATTTTCCCTAGGATTTAAAGAAAGGTTTTAGGTAAGAAAACAAAAGGGGAAGATCTTTATGGGAGATGTTGAAGATCTTTCACCATGATTAGAAGATTATGTTCCGAGTTTCCAAAGACACTAAACTATTACAGTCCTTGAGTGTTGGTTCTTTTTATGTATTAATTATTCCAAAAAATTAATGTAATGTCCATGTACGTCAAGATTTGGGTCTCTACAATTTCCCCTCTCTATGGGGTCCTCTATAGCATGGAATCTAGATATATGTCATAGAGGACCTCCTTCGATCAGAAATGAGGCCCCTAATCCCTTACCCACCACAATGAAACCTTGAACTCTATAACATAGTTCCCATCTCATTACTGCATATTAGGCCTTCAACAACACTAAAAATAGGCTATATTAGCCCTAAAAAAGTGATGACTACCAGAGCAATGTTAAAATATGACCTTTATCAGCAGTTTAAAAAATCACTGATAAAGGGTTCCTTTATTAAAAATTTTTATGACTGATAAAGGATGGATTTAACAACGCTAAAAAAAGTGTTGATAAAGTCACCCTTTATCTGTTATTTTTTAGTGTTGATAAAAAATTGAGAAGAAAATTATATTTTTCATACACCACAACACCCCCCCTTCTCAGCACTTGCGACCCCCTTTCTCAGCGCTTTCCACTCCTAAACCCATCATAACACACCCCCGACACCTGATTAGTACTCGCGAAGACCCACCCACCTTCCTCAGTAGTAGAATGGCTCCCCAAAATACCTACTCACACTGGTAATTGATCACGTGACATCCATTTTTCATTTCAATTCCCTTTATCTCTTAGTCAATCCTATTTTGTTTTATATTTTACAATATTTCTATTTATTCTTCTATATTTAGAACTATGTGATATATATATACACACACACACACACCTATATTCATTTAAATATATTATCTATTAATATTAATTTTATATATTTGAGTGCATATATATATATGTGTGTGTGTTTATTAATACACACAAATATGTTTTGATAAACATTATTTATACATTGGTAAAAGTATATATAAATTCATAAATTTATATATTGTGAAAAAATGGTTGGATATTATTTTAAATAAAATGGATAATAATTATTTTCATATAATTTATATAATTATTTTTAATTGAATTTTTAAAATTTTTCTACATATTGAGATATAAATTTTATACATGACATATATATTTATATGTCAATATATTTAAATATATATTTATACATATTTACATGTAATTGTGTATTTAGATATACATTTTTTATAATGTATTTATAAATATTTTCTATAAATACATTTATATAATACATTTAATGATAATGATATATCTATAAAAATACATTTATATATGATGTATATGCCCAGTATTGATACATGTATACATACACACATATTTACACACACACGTACACATTCATATTTCTCACATAAACTTAAAAATATTTACGTATATATGTATTTATTTACATATATTATAATATGAATATAAATATATATTTTTTATTAACAAACACATGTTTATATATAAACATTACTTATACAGATATATATATACATATTAATGCATTTTTATAAGGTAAATAAAATGTATAATTTTTTAATTTAAATAAAATGAATAATAAATACTTATTTCTATTTTATTTATATGTATAAAAATACATTTTTATTTAAATATGTTTTAACATGTATTTATAAAATTGATTTATTATAAGTAAATATAAGAAAATATTCAAATATTGAATTATAAATATAACTTTATTATGAAAAATGATAAAATTTCAAAACAATAATATTAATATAAATATAATCCATAGGAATAAATTTATTCTCCATTTAAAAAATACAAAAAAATCTGTTAAACGAAGCTGAAATACTATCGAATATTAAAAAAATAGGGTCTCCAAACTAAAAACTCAGTTTTAGAGGCCTTATAGGCCTTTTTATCCTAGAAAAATTTGTAACTAGGGCTTAATGTGGTCAACATGGTGTATATTTCATTTCGTGCTTTGATTTGATATGTGGTAGATCCCAAACGGGCACCCAAATCAAAATTCATTGTCGTTTTAAGTTCAAATCATGTTTTCAACTTATCTTAGAGAATTATTTAATTCATTTACTTTTTATGTCATCCAATTTTTATTAAACATATATCAATCAATAATAATAATCAAATTATTAATTGATATTATTTTATAATTATTTTATAATCGATTTTTCACTAAATATCTTATATATTAAATGTAAATGCATATTTAGATTTATTTAAATCATATTTTAAAAAATATATTATAATTATATAAATATAAATATAATTATATATTAATATAATATTTTTATGAAATATGCATTTTTAGTGCTAGAAAAAAAAAGAACTCATGAAAGGGGTCTTTTATCAGTGCTAGTAAAAAAACTGATAAAGCCCACCCTATAAGTGATTTTTTACTAGAGCTGATAAAGGCCCCCCTTTATCAACATTTTTCCCTAGTGCTAATAAAGGTCCCCCTTTATCAGTTCTTTTTTATTAGCACTGATAAAGGTCCTTATTTATCAATGCATTTTATTAATGTTGATAAAGGTCCCCCTTTATAAGTACCTTTTCTAGCATTGATAAATACCCCCCCCCCCATTAATATTTTTTAGTTCTAATAAAGGCCCCCTTTATCAGTGATTTTATTAGCGCTTATAAAATGGTTCTTTATTGTCACTTTTAGCTAGCACTGATAAATCCTTACACTATTAAAATCTGAATCTATAGTATTTTATGCAGGCGCCCCTATGGCATGGCCCATCAACACTATGTTTTGGAGGTGTAAAAAATGGTAGAGTCAAGGTTCCCAATTCCCCAGTCATCCATGGTATAGAATGTTCCACCATGACAAAGCCTCGCCCACAATACCTTATCATATAATATACTCACCCTACATCATGTAGCCTACTAATCTTAACAAGAAGTTCTATAAAAAATAAAAACATTAAAAATAAAATTAAATCCTAAAATCAAACTAAAATTATTAAGAAAACAAAATAATTGTAAAAGAGAGGTTAGTGTGTGATAATTCACCACATCATAACACTTTATTCCCTTATAATGTCTCAAAATAATTATTTTATCAAGAAAGAAACATGAGGTTCAGCTTCCTCATTAAGACACATTTCTAGAGATTTAATAATACAATGACCAACTAAGATCACCATTGAATAATGAGCATCTCATCAATATTATATTTGATCATACAAGATACCATTATATTTATTCCCAAGTCACTATAAAGGAATTCAAATAAAGACATCAATTAATTCTAAAATATAATGAAATAATGATTTCAAAAGAATAAATTTAATTTTATAATATTTGATCCTTGAAATCTAGGAATACCCCAACCTGAAAATAAATAAATGAAATAAATTTTCTAAAACCACACTTTCAAACTTCAAGAAAAATTTAAGATATAACCTATGATTGAAATTAATGATGTTTCTTTATGAAATATGGTACCAGGTAATTAAAAATATTGTCCCACTAGAATACTTTTTTCATCTTTGAGGGAGAATATCATTTCATCATCATAGGTTCAATTGGACTATAAACAAGGTGCAACTTTTTTTCAGGATCTTATTCAATAAGAAATCCATAGTTAAGCATGCATGGCTTGGAGTGGTATCAAGATGGGTGACCTCTTAGGATATTTCCTAGGGTGTTTATGAGTGGGGATAAAATGAACTAAAAGAACATGTGTTGGCTTGTGGAGAATTAATTGGTCTAATAAGTGGCCTTAGTGAGTAATAAATTAGTGTGTTATATAAATTAAACCAAGGTATTAAAGAATACCATGGGGTTATATGACTTGGTGCATGGAATAGGGAGGTTAGGTCATGTAAAATGGTATCAAGCCCAATACCCAACCTAAACTGCACCAAAAATGCTTGTGTTTGATGTTTGGGATCCACAACAAGGGCATTGAGATTTAAAGGGGGGTGTAATACACCTAGAAATGTGTGACATAAATGAATATATGTTACCACTAATTTCAACAAGGTGAACCTTTATTTAAAATCTTTTCTGATAATAGATTCATAGTTAAGGGTGCTTGGATCGATGTAGTGTCAGGATGGGTGACCTTCTGGGAAGTTTCTTAGGGTGTGTGAGAGTGAGTAAAAAACACACTAAAAGAAAATTTGTTGACGTATGTGGAAAATAATTTATTATATAAGTTTCCATTTTAGGTAATAGCATGTGGTGTGCTAGAATTGAAACCAATTTATTACAGGAGACCCATAGGGTCAAATGATCAGGTTCATGGCCTAGGAAGGTCAGGTCATAACCCTAGTCAATATAAAAATATCATAATCATTGTTCCAATAATAAAATATACTATATGTATGTTACCATCTAATATATTTTATATTACTTTAGTATATGAAATCACATCCTAGGAAATTTATTTGTAACTACCCATGATGTGCTAAGCTCCATGACCTGTATAGTGAAATCTATTTATCTCCCATTACAATATATCTCTCAAATGTTCTTTATATTATATTGTCTTTTCCAAAAGTCACATGTCCATCCAATCACTTTTAGATCAATCCTAGAGACATCATACTACCTAAAAATAATATTCTCAACATGTGAAATATCATTTCTCAATCCTTCATTAGATCAAGTCTGTATTAAGACTTAAATTCCACCAAAATTAGTCAATCTTTGTAATTATTCTATTTTTTATGTCATAGATTATGAAAGAGGTATGTCTCTGTACATTCAAACATCAATAATTATTCTCTATAATTATACTAGAAACACCTCACTTCCACTATAATCCCTAACAATCAACCCTTTATATCACCCTTCCCTATATTAGTAACAAAAAATCCATCATTCGTGCACAAAAAATTAGATATGGAGTTAAATAAAATTTTCATATGATATATTCATGCGAATTTCACTCTGTTTTTAGTCATTAGGTCTAATAAATTACACATTATTAATCTTCATGTGCATTGATAATAAATTACATATTCCATATATATCACATGTGCATCTTTAAAAAATGATATGACTTCATTATATACAACATCAACATATTTTTCATCATTACCCATATTTAGTATAACTTAAAATCATTAATAAACATATAAATAACATGTATCCATTGAGTTATATGATGCATTTTTAATCATCATGTGAATCTAAAATTACCAAAATATTCTCATCTATCCACCCAAGTCTATGTAATGTCTTTATATCATTTCATTATGATTATTATCCATTACATCAATCCTAATCACTATCTATTGATCCATGAAATAACATGTACCATAAAAGTTTCTAACATTCCATTAATCTTGGGACTAATCTATATTTTTACTTCAATATAATTGTAATGAACCATCCCGGGCTGCCATCCTACCCGAAACCTGGCCCGATTCACCACAAGGTTGTAAGGGTGTTCCTTATCCCCCCAGGCTAGTGAAAAATTCATGGGCATAATAGGAACTCCTTTGGGAATGGTATTTCCCAAATAAGATATATGAAAGTATAATAAATAAATATTGGAACCATAATAAATAAACAGCATGCTAACAGGTCATAACTAACTACCATGATCTAACCCATTTTCATATACATCAACAAAATACACAAATAAATAAACACGTGAAGGAATAACCGAGAAAGAATGAAACTAACCAAAATAAAACAACTACCAACCAAACCATTTGATCTGATCTGAAAACCAAATCCATGCAACCTCTGGTTTCTCACCATAACCCAAATCACCCCACGTCATCCACTATGAATAAGAAGGATCCAATCCGGAACCTAGAACCTGGAATGAAATGGGCATGGGATGAAAAGACTAGCAGGTCACCACATCCCACAAAAACTATGAAAGTCATTTCATAAGGAAATTCACCAATTATTATTTTAAAATAAAATTATAAAGTAATATATATATATATATGATGCATGGAAATCAAAAAAAACCATAAACCATTTCAAAAACATTTTCCATTTGTTTCCCAAAACAAAACTCACACATTTTGAAAACAAATACATCAATCCAAGCCGTTTCAAAATCAGACACACCATTAAAATTTATCAAAACAACTCATGATTTTTTATCTAAAAAAAATTCTTTAGAAATTCCACAAATTGAATCCATCATTAACCAGAATCTATTTTTAAACCCACTTTAAATCACTCACACATGAGTATTTAATTTAAAAACATTTTTTCTAACACTTATTTGAAAAATAATTTTTCAAAGGAAACAATTAAACACCCACATGGGTCAAGAATCACATGTATTCCCCACACATATATCACCTGACATAATAAAATTCAATAAAAACATCAAAGGTTACAATAAATAATCTAAGAAACATGGGATATAACCAATGGATAAGGGAAATCCTGTAAAAATGATCCAAAGGATCCAAATGTCATTATACTAAACAACGAGATCTAAATAGGAAGTAGCTTGACTAAGAATGATGTTAGGGTAAGTCATATCACATAACATGACTATAAATAGGTGGAGACCCTTATTGTCCTCCCTAGGATCTCATAGTCCAACTAGAACACTCTCGATCCCCAACCACCCATGAGAACACTTGGTATCAAGGGGTAAAATTCCCATAATTATCTCTATCTATCCTAGGGGAAACATTCCTAATCAACATACTAGGATACGGCTTCTAATTCCTCATATACCTACCCAATTTCCCAAGCTTTACCATGATAAATAAAGGAAGTGAGGCATAGTGAAAATGAACTGAGTCTAACCCAGAAGGCATAACCAAAAATACTCTCACCCCTAACACTCGATGATGGAAATACTTAGTCTATAAAGTGCACACAAGGCATAACAAACACATTCCTATACAAGTGGAAAAAACAGGCATCACATAGTGATCACAAACCTTCATAAGGGGTACACAAGAAAGGGGAAATCAAGGGGTGTCTCTCAAAACCACCATTTTAAAAACCAAATTTTCAACCAATCCTATAACAATAAATCACGACTCAGAATTCCAAGAACTCTTTCATATTTCATAAAACACTTTCCAAACACTATTTTGAAAACAATAAAAAAACACCCAAACATTTTATACATTTCTAAGTAAACCATATACAAGGCATCTCTTCTTTAAAAATAAATAACATGGACAAATCCATTATATCCATCATAGTTTTCATACAACACCACTTAAAACATTTTAATAGGTCCAAATAAATCACCTATTTATTTTAAAATGTTTCAAAGATACCCTTCAACAAGGGTCTTCCTCAATGAAAACCAATATAATGCCAAAGGTCCAACTATTTCCCATGAAATCATCTAAACAAGATGCCATGCCATTTTACAAAGGTATAAAATACACACACCTTTTAAATCACATTTTACATACATTAAAACACCCGTTTACAAATCATTTTGAGGTCCACACCTCAATTCAAAACCAAATTCCCTTTAAAATCATTTTTTCACTCAATGAAAACTAAAACCATGTTAAAACCCATTTCTCCTTATGAAAACCATTTCAAAAATCCATACAAGGATACCATATATAATTATGATTTCATAAAAATGGACTTTAAAAAGTACAATAATGCTTAGAATTCCAAAATTAATGGATTTCATTGTAACAGATACCTCAAAGAAGTGGGAACCAAGAAAAAACATTCCAAAACATGTCTCCTTAAATGGACACCACACCTATAGGACTATAAATGGTTCCTAAAACCCCTAGATAATAAAATTCCCCTCAATAAGTCCACCTGGAACCCTAAATTGAACCACATGATAACTAGTCCTCATGGGGGAAGCCAAAACCAAGATTAAAGAGGAAGAAAAGGAAAAATGATGGAAAGAGATAGAAAAATACCTTCAAATTTGCTTGGAAAACAACAAAGGGAGGGTAAGAATCCAAATAGGAGGACAATGGAACTCCTCCTAGAGCTCAAAAGGTTCAACCAACACATGGGAAGATAATAGGGGTAAAACCCATCTTAATTTAAAATAGAAATTTAGGAATTACTCAAATTTTTAAACACCTGGACAGCTCACATAGTTTGGTTGTAGGGTTAGGAAAACCATGCGCCAACCATGTAGGTGCCACTACCTCAAAAAACCATAAGTCTCACAGTTACTCATGAGAGGTCACACAGTTTCCCAAACCATGTACCTCACTCTAGAACCATCACTAGCCTCATATGACCTCATGGGGCACCCCATACAGTTTTAAAACCCATGAAAAAACTGTGAAAATGGTTCTATAAAAACTATATAGCTAACTTAATGCTTTCTAAATGGTGTACTAAATTGTGTGAAAGTCACGGGCCACACATCAGACACACCAATGACCCCGTATTGTTTATACTAATGGTTTCATGGCTTGGAATTAATCATGAATTTTCCATACTAAAAAACCATGCACAATTAAAAAATAACTTGGAAGGATCCTCATGAAGGGAGGTTTCATAGTTTCCCTCTAATCATGCACCTTAACCGTTCATAGAAGGAAAACCAAATATTTTTTGAGTTCCGCACTGAAAATAAATAGAATCCAAACACAAACCTATACTTCTCTAAAGAAAATGAAAGGAACAAAACCATGAAATGGGGGTGTCACAAAATCCTTACCATGCCACTCTCCCCCCCCCCCACCCAGAAAGTCCTGGTCAAAAGAAAATCAAAGGAAAGAGTAGAAGATCCAAAGAGGATCAAACCAAACGAACCACTCAACATGGACCTACCTCAAGGACAACAATGTAAATCCTCAAAATAAACAAACCAATCAACCATAAGAGATCTAAATATATCCATGTATAACCAAAATAATAACCACAACAAGAAAACCTATGAAGAATGGGAGACCTAACATTTTTCCCACCATTTAGAGTTCATCTAACACGGTGTCACAAAGGAACCACTACTAAGAACGCGTCCTCGAACAACTATTCAAACATGAGAGGAACACACTCTCAACCAAAAATGCTTCCAAATACAATGAAAGGAAGAACAACCATAAGATCCTCAAAAAATTAAAAGATCACCCACCTTGGGTCACGACACATATAGATAACCTAGGGTAAAACATCATATCACCCTTACACAGTGCATCCTATAAAAGGGCCACATCCACAAACCAGTTACTATATCACACACAACTAGTGTATCACACACACTATTTACTCAATAATGCAACCAAAGGCCTCTCTTAAGTCCAAGAATTGAGAAACAATACACTCAACCAAAATAATATATGTAACCTACTATCTCCAAGAAGGGTTTCCCAAACAATGAGGCACAAAAAACTGTCACTCCCAACCCAACAACAAAACACCAAAGAAAGTGGGTTAGGTGAACACCATAAGCAAGACTACGCCTACCAGAACTTCCAAACAATGATATCCATGAGAATCATCCTTAAATGGAACTATCTAAAATATTTAAAAAATGGAAAATATCCACTGAAATCCAACTATAAAAACCAAAACTTCCAAAGAGATATAACTTATTCCCGCTAAACTTGGATAAAACTGTGAGAACACTCTCAATATCTATCATAAAGAAGGATCCTTATCCACCAATCCATTCTTATTTTGGGTAGGAATTACAACAAAATAAAATAGTTTGACCATTCTAGGGTAAAATAAAAAAACATGAAATGAGACATTTCAAAACCACATCAAAAAAAAATTATCTTTTCAAAACCATCATTTCACAAAGGAATTTTAAAACCACCTTCCACCAAGGTGTTAATTTGAAAACCAATCCAACACAAAAATTAAAACAAAATAATCTTAGTGGAACACACCCATTTCCCAAACAAGGAAATCCATGAAATTTCTTTCAAAATCCCTTTCCACTTTGAAAACTGAGCATCCAAAAATGCATTTCAAAACCTGTTTCCCTCATTCAAAACACTTTACAGACTTGTTTAAAAAACATCCCTTTTGAAACAAATAATTTTCAAAATACAATAAGTGAAACCGGAATTTTCATAAAACATTTATTAAAATCATAGGAATTCACTCTTCCTGTTATTCACAAAACCAAGTTTGAAAATAAACATTTTCACTAAACCCCTTTATTTTCCACAATAAGGTTTCCAAACCAAGAATAGACAAGAACTACATAAGTGATAAGAAAAATATCCTGAACCACATCCCAAAAGGTCATCAAATAATCATAAATCCACCTCCAATATGTGGAAACCACTTCTATAAAATCCAAATTCAATGTGAGTCAAAAAGGGTAATCGGGGGGAAATAGTGTCATACAAGTTTTGGACATATAGGTTGGGAAACTGAGTTCCAACTAGGAAACACACTCTATTTTGGGGGTATAAATGACTGCACAGGCACCACATGGTTTCTTAAGCCATGTGTTCCAACCACACATCTCAAATCCTCCTCCCTTTCCACCCTAAAACAAAATATTTCTTCCTAATATCACTCAATAGTCAAAGGGGATTCAAAAATGTTAATCACATAAAAACCCATAAAGAACAAAAAAAACAAGATAAAATTCACAATTTGATACCTAAATCTCCCTAGAATCTTGAGACTTGGGATGAGAAAGAGATAGATAAACTCTTCCCACTCTTATCCCTAAAATCCCAACAACCTTTACCATTTTTCTACCTAAACATACCCAAAAAAGGGAGATACAAGAGTCTTTGGATCCCACTAAAGGAAAACCCAACCTCCCATGATTCTATTTTTTAACAAACTAGCATGAGTTTCCATACTAGTTGGCACCTGACCCAATTGGACACATGGATTAATGGGAAATCTTAATCCCCTTGGGCTAGTAACAAACACTTGGGAATCACAAAAACTACTTTGGTAATGGTTTTCCAAAATTAGAGATATGATAGTGAAATAAATAAATACTAGAACCAAAATAAATAAATAGTATTCTAACAGGTCCTAAACAACTACCATGATCCAAACCATTTGTGTATACATCAATATCATCCAAAAACAAAGAAACAAAAGAAGAAAGAACAAAGAATTAACAAAACTAATAAAAAAAACTACTACAAACCAAACCACTCAATCCTAGATCGAAACCAACTCCATGAAACCTCTGGTTTCTCATAACCTGAAAACTCCCCCCACACTATCCATGTGGAATAAGAAGGATCCAATCAGTAACCTAGAACCTAAAATGATATAGATTTGAGCTAAAATTCTTAGTATATCACCAAAACCCTCCAAAAATATGAAATTAATTGCATAAGTTAATTCACCAATGATAGTTTGAACATAAATCTAGAAGTTAAGATTTAAATATATATCTGATTGATAGAAATAAAAAATCCATAAACCATTTAAAAAAACCCTTTGTTTCCCAAAATAGAACTCACATGTTTTGAAAACAAATCCATCAGTCCAATCTATTTAAAACCCACACACAACATTAAAATTTCACAAAACAAATCACACTTGTCTTATCTAAATGAAAATGATTTCTTTAAACATTCCCCTGGTTTAATCCATATTTAAACCAAAATCCATTTTGAAACCTAATTTAATGAACTCCCACAAGAGTATTTATTATCAAAACAAGTTTTCTGACACTTCTTTGAAAACTCATTTTTCAAAGGAAATAACTAAACACCCTCACAGGTCAAGAATCACAAGCATAAACCACACATATATTATGAGACGTACTAAAATTCAATACAAGCATCATAGGTACCGAGAAATAATTCAATAAATAGGGTATACAACTGAAGCAAGAAGAAAATACACTATAAATTATCCAAAAATATCCTAGTGTCATGGTACTAACCAATAGGCTATAAACATGTGCTAGTGTTACTAAGAATGACCCTAGGATATGTTGTATAACATAACATGATTATAAATAGGTGGAGTCTCATGAAGTCTTTCCTAGGCTCTCACAGTCCCACCAGGGTGACCTCAGCCCCCAAAAACCCATGAGAACACTCAATCTCAAGGGGGCATTCCAATAATGAACTCTCTTGGTCTTATGGGAAACTATCCTAATCACCAACCTAGGGCAGGGATTCAACCACCATAACCACCTACTTCATTTCCCAAGGTCAATAATGAAAAATAGAGAAAGTGAGGCATAATGAAAATTATATGAGTCTAAATTTCAAGTAATAAATAAAAATACCCTCACCCCTAACACTTAATGATTGAAATCCCCCATCTAAAAAGTTTACATAAGGTATAATAACCACATTTCCACATAAGGAGAGAAAACAGGCATCCCATAGTGATCAAAAACCCACAAAATGGGTACATAAGAAAGGGTAAATCAAGGGATGTCTCTCAAAACCACAATTTTAAAACCAAAGTTCCAATTGGGCCTTTAACTCTAAATCACGACTTGTAATTCCAATAACTCTTTTCACATTTCATAAAACACTTTCCAAACACTATTTTTAAAACATTTAAAATCACTCAAACATTTAAAACATTTAAATTTCACCCCTACACACAAGGGATATCTTATTTGGAAATATAAAAACCGAAAAAATCCATTATTTCCATCACACTTTTTATAAAACAACACTTAAAAACATTTTAAGAGGTCCAAATAAATCAACCATTTCTTTTAAAATGATTCGAATCTACCATTAAACAAGGGTCTTCCTCTATTAAAATCAAGACAAGGCAAAAGGGCCAACCATTAGGCATTAAATCATTAAACAAGACTCCATGGAATTTTATAATCGGGTAAACTACACACACCATTCAAATCACCATTTAAAATACATTAAAAGACCCCATTATAAATCGTTTTGAGGTCCACACATCAATTCAAAACCAAATTACCTTTAAAACCATTGCTTTCACTCAATGAAAACCAAAACTGGGTTAAAACTTAGTTCATCTCATGAAAACCATTTCAAAAATCCACAAGTAATTTCACAAGAATATTATAAAAATTAAAAAAATCCATTTAAAACAGTAAAACATGGAATTAACATATAAATCCAATTATTCTAAACAATAAACTCAATGAAATGGTTCTAAATATTCACAAGGCTACCATATATAATTATTATTTCATAAAAAATTAATTTAGAAAGTGAAAACTTATTTATAATTCCAAAATAAAATAATTTCATAGTAACACCTACCTCAATGAAGTGGGAACCAAGACAAAATGTCCTGAAACATGTCTTCTTCAATGGTCACCACACCCAAAGGACTAGAAACGGTGCCTACAACCCCTAGACACCAAAATCCACATCAATAAATCTAAAAAAACCATAAAATTAAACAACATGATAACTAGAGTTCAGGGTTGAATCCAAAACAAATATAAAAGAGAAAGATAAGGAAGAATTAGGGAAATAGAGAGAAAAATGCACCTCAAATATTCTAGGAAAATACCAAAGGGAGGGAAGGAATCAAAATAGGAGGATAATGGAACTCCTCCTAGAGCTCTAAAGGGTCGGAAAATGTATTGGAAGAAAATAGGGGTAAAACTACTCTTATTTTGAAATAGAAATTTAGTGATTACATAAATTTTTAAACACCTAGACAACTCGCACAGACTGTCCACACAGTTAGAAAAACCATGTTCCAACAGTGTGAGCACCACTATCTCCAAAAAAACTCTCAGCCACATAGTTAGTCTAATAGATCTCACAGTTTCCCAAAATATACGCCTCACCCCAAAACCACCTCAATCCTCACATGGCCTCCTAGGGTACCCCACATGGTTTGAAAAACTCAGAAAATCCATGAAAATGGATCTTTGAAAACTATAGAGCCAACTGCATGTTCTCTACATGGTTTACCAAACCATGTGAAAGTTATATCCCACACCTCAGGCACACCAACGACCCCACATGGTTTCTACTAGTAGCCACATGATTTATAATTAACCATGCATAACCCATAATAACAATCCATGCATATTTAAGAATGAACTATGAAGGTTCCTTGTGAAGGGTGGTCACATGGTTTCCCTCTATACCTTAATCGTGCACAGAAATAAAACCTTAAAATTTTCCAAGTTATGAATTTAAATTCCATGGAAATGAAACCTGAACATCCAATTATCAAAATAACACAAAAATAAAAACATTGTGGCATGAGGGGTTCCATAATAATACTAACTTTTTAGATTGAATATTATAACATTAATATACTATTTTATTGAAATATATCTTCACATCATGTACTTACAACATATGTGTGACAAATACAACTTCATTAATTCTTCACATGTGAAGAAACACATTTTAAATACCACCACATCTTTATAGTATGAATCTCAACTCTATTAATACTTCACTATTGAAAATTCTTTCTCCTATTTTAACATCTAAATTCAATGAATTTATTATTTATAATTTTTCATTTATATATAAAATTAAAATAGTATTATAATTTTATTCATATAAATAGGTAGTGAAATTCATTTTACAAATGAACTATATATTAAATACTCTAAACCTACTTGAGTTAATTATATGTTTAGGAAACAAAAAAGGATAAATAATAATTCAAATATTTCCATGAAACTCTTAATAATTTACCATATATGAATCTTTTCATTATTCAGTCATTTTAATCATATAATCTATGAATTATATATCTCCAATAAACTATGAAAACTTCCTTGGATCATATATCATAATTATAGAAAACATCTATAAAAAAAACAAACACAATGAGTGTGAGGTTTACTACATCTTAAAAAAAAAATAAACTCACTCCTTTTTATGCCATTTTGTTTTTTAAAATATCTTGGAGTGTTTCCACTATTCACAACATGTGGTATTTTCCATTTTAAAAAAAATTGTTACATCAAATGAATTCTCTATAAAAAAATTACACATAAACACACACAATGTTAAGAAATTAATAAATGATTTTTTATATAACTTCTCTTTTCAGACTCCCCCTTTCACAAATAATTCCTTCAATTCAATGTATACCCTCACTTATCATATTAACACAACCCATGGGATAGAATAAAGGTTCCTTCTAATCAGTGTGAGGAAGATGTTTGGGAAATAGGGATTAACTTAGATTTTCCTTTCACATTCTCCAAGTTATTATTCAATAAAAAATTCTAAAAACATATTGATCTACATAAAGAAAGTCTCTAAGTTTCTATTCCTAGTTTCTTATAAAAAACAATATTATAATCCATCTTTAATTTATATATTACTTTTACAAACCCACTTGTTCATATTTCACTTATATTCCCACTTGTGCTACTTGATCAAATATTCTATATAAATTCCCTAAAATATATTTATTTTCTTTTGATACTACTCTATATATTATTTTTATCCCTCTATAACTTTTATAATATTCTTTTTCTATTATCCATCTTTATTTTCCAATAGAGTCTGCTTTACCTACTGTGATATGTCCCTTAAGTGTCTTTCATCACCTATTAAACACAATTTGTTCAATATTTGTCATTTATTCATTCCTTAAAAGGTTTATAATTGTATATACTTGAATAATATTAGTTTATATTTATATTGAAATTATTATTTATGTCATTGAAAACTTTATGTTCTTCTTCAAAAAGTTTGAAGTATTTTTTTCTCAAACATACATACACTCTATTATTTAAAAATTTATTTCCTTTATGAGATGATTTATTTTGGAATTTTTATTCTAAAAATATTCTCACATTCCTTGGGTTATAGTAATTTTAATAAATTATACAGTCATTTATCATTTTTTTCATAATTATCAATGTAGAAACAATTTCCACTAAATCATTATTCTTGTAATTCTCAAGATCTTACTTCTAAATTATTATAATCTGATTAAAGCTAACTTTTTGAGGCATATATATAGTACTTATCAATAAAAAAAATAACCAAACACATTCAGATAATAATGATATCTTCTTTTGAATTACCTAAATCTTTAAACCTTGAGTTTAATTTCATTGCTTCTTTAGAAAAAACTAAATTTTTACGCTATCATTCAACAATAAAAACATGTTACACTATATTTCTCTCATATATCCATATTTATATATTTAAATGGTTTTATTTTAATTATACCCTAGTTCCACTATGAATTTTTACTTTTTTATTTCTTAACAAAAAAACCCTCATCTTTATATTCTTGGTTTTTTATTTTATGAATTTGTCTATAGAATTCACATTTGTATATATCAATTTTCCAACATATCTAAGACCATATTTACCCATCCCATGTATCCCTTGAGTTATAAAAAATTACTTTATTATTTTTGAAGAGTTGGGATACTTTTACTATATTTTTATTCTTGTATATATAATTATATTCATATTATTTATCTTTAATCCATGTTTTATATGCATCATGTTTAGGATTCTATTATCATCTTGGAAATTTTTTAGATTATCCTCACATTTCTTCTTAAGTATTTTAATATGAAATTTTTGAATATCAAGTTGTTTGTTGACCCAACCCTAGGATTAATTTCATTCTAAGTATGGATGTCAGTGTTAATAAATTTAAATTCCTTAGCCTTTAATGAATGGAAACAAAAAAATGATACAATATAATTTCCATGTTTAATCCACTGAAAACTTTAGGCATCCAAATAGACAAAATTTTAATATTTTATCATTTATTAACAAACCAATTTTAAAATTTAAATGTAAAAATTTTAAAGAAAAAAAGTAACGATGGTCAATAAATCTAAAAGTATATTTTTTAAGTATTATTTTTTTCACTTGTTGAAAAAATTGAGTTTATTAGTTGAAAGACTCCTAAGAAATTTATATCTATTGATTAAACTTAAATGAATATTATCCTAATACTTTCAATTAATTATGAAAAAAATAATAAATTCACATTATAATGCATTAAAATCCATTCTTAAAATAAAAATAAGTATCAAGGATATTTTTATAACTAAAATCCTTCATTATCATATTTTTTATCCCCTAATCATTACATTTCTCAAATAATTAATATAGAATAATCTATGTCAGTATGATACTATATGTAAGTAAATTATTCCATAAAAAATATCAATATTTAATAATTAAACATCCTATTACCCTTAATTTACAATCAATTAAGGAAACTACTCAATCATGACTAATAGAAAATCAATCATAAATTAAGAGTTCATCTTAATGTATTAAAATAAATGAAAGAAGAAATAAAAGTGTGAGAATATCAATCAATGGAATTATAAAAAATGACATGAATAAAACATCAATATCTATCCTCTGTATCCCATGTTCTAGAATCTTGGATCTCTCTATATGAGTAAAAATTCTCCAAATAATTAAAAAATATTGTTAAAAATATAAACATTAAAAATTTATACTATTTAAGAAAACATGGAATAAAACTATTGATTATCCTATAATAAATGAATATAATTAAATATTTATATCCTTTATCCATTTCCATTACTTTATTTTCTCATTAAAAATCCATGGTCTTGGCTATTATAATATAATATATGAGATTGCATCACATTTGTCAAATCTCTTCACCTATTTATTCAAATATCTATAATTCGTGGAAAATATATGTGAAATATTTTTCCATGACACATACGATATACCTTAATATAAAAAAATTATTCATCACTAAAATTTCATATTAATGAAGTTAAGGTCAATCATCATGTACATGCATTCTAATCGTGGACTTTTAATATATCTAAATATCCATATCCAAATAAAAAGTCATACAAATCATGAGGAAATTTAAACAAGTTTATCACTTAGGTTAAACGGTTGGTTGGTAATTTATTTAATAATTCACAATTAAATGATCAAAGAATAGGATTATATCCTTATAATAATTCATGATATATATTGGGAGCACCGGGTTATGATGTGATTTCCAAGGATCCCTCAGAGGTGTGGGTGAAATATAGTGATGGATAGTTAAATTTTTTTACTCTTTAAAATTATATTTCACCTATCATTGGATCATGTTTCAATATTTTTTTTCAAGAAAAATATTATTTATTAAAAAACACATTAAAAGAATCACACAAGAGAGTTGAATGATAAATAACCCCAATAAAGGTGGATGAAAAAAATGATGGCCCAATGAATCTGTAGTAGAAAAACATTATCACTGTATCAAAAGGATTGTGGTTTCTATAGTAACAAGAAATAATTTAAATATATCATTCCATTGTTTGTATACTTAGAAAATATGTAAACCGTATTTGGAATATAAAAACCATTAGAATGTAATGATTTTAATCGGTTCACCTGAAAGGGATACACCCAAGAAAAATAAACACATTAAAGTGTTAGTGTACTAAAATAAATTAATACTACACTATTTTTGAGGAATCTATCGTGTCCTAACCCGGATCACTCTATAAAAATTAATCAGACTGGTTGGTGACAAGGCCTCAAGAATGCATCCTTGTGTGCCACATGATTTTAACTAGTATAGGGGGTCTAAATGTGGTGAAGTGGATAGAATATACCCTCTGTATTAGGACTAAACATAGTGTAGGAATAAATAGATGAAATAAATAGTTGAAGATATATAAATGTCTGACAGATAATAATAACAGATAACATAGCAAGTCCCAACCAATCCAACCTTGCATGAACATGCTAAGACAATAATACAAATAAGTTAGTAAAGAAAATTAATATAATAGGGACAGAAAACTAAAATAACAAATAAATAAAAGACACCAACATCGAATGGAATCCTGAGTACATGCTCATTTGTTACTCCCATGCCACATCTTAGCCTATAGTAAATCAAAATCATAGAGGCATGATCTAAATCCTAACTTACAGTAGGGAGATCTATTCGGGCACTAAAAAGTGTCCCGAATAGGGTGTGAGTGAAACTCATTAGGCCACCACCAATGGTGTATAATTAATATACAGCCTATGGATATAAAAATGGGTAGTATTCAAGTATAATAAATAATCATCAAGGTAAATAATCAGTAAACATCTCAACTCGGGTTCCCCATGGGACACCTGGCCAATTATACCTGCTTCTCCCTAATCCATAATGTCTTTGGTCATTTTATACTTTATATAATTAGACCCAAGACCCATGGTTTATGACCATTATGTCCATGAATAATGATAATGATAAAGGGTTTCATATTTAAATAAGAATTTTTTACCAAAGCATTTAAACCAATGGCGCATGTGGAGCGTCAATTCCATAATTCCCAATGAAGTTAAAATGTGATGAGTTCCATATCCAATAGTTTCAAGTAATTTAATTTGTAACTCCATGTCCAATCACATAAAATAATTTAATTAGGAACACCGTGATCAAAATTTTCAAATAAGTAATTAGGAACATGACATCCAATATTTCAGATAAATAATGAGGAATATTGTGTCCAATATTTTTGGTAAGTAATGAGAAAATCCATGTAAAATATTTCAATAGGTAAAACATTTTTATATAATTAATAAGAAGAAAATTTACAATATTACAATATCTGCATAAGGACTCCATGTCCAACAATGTTAGATAATTATTAAGAGTGTCGTGTCCAACATCACTTAATCATTCATAATTCACCCAATCACTATGTCTTTAGATCCCTTCCATGGAAGTCCAAATTGGAATCCAAGTATCAATCAAGGAATAGTCCATGGGAAATTTCTATTCCAAATTTATAATCAAATATTTCCTTTAATAATTTCATTTATTAGTTTCTAAAAGTCCATGTGACACGGTCATCCTTTAAAGGGTTCCGATATCAATTGAGTTGTTTACACCATTTACAATTCAATTACTTCATTTAGTCATTCAATCAATTGAGATAATCCAAAAAACCTTAAGAGGGTGAATTTTTAAATAGGCAAGGCATAGTCACATGGAACACTTAATATCACACGCCCTAAGGGTTGGTTCAAAAACATGGCCATCAACCTCTGATGGAATGAAGGGAATCATAGTTATGGTAAAAAAAATTAATTATAAGAGTCTCACTTATAATTAAATTTCATTTTTATCCAAAGGAATATTTCATAATTTAACTTGACCCAAGTAATTATACATTTTTTAGTGCAATTCACTCAGTTCATTAATGATCACTTAATCAATTATTTTTTATTTATTCAACCCAAACAAACCTATGTGGTTTTTTTTGTCAATTAAAAGTAATGGAAAATGGGGGTAAATAATAGGAAACACCCAAGGGGTGATCCAAGTAAAGGAAACAACCCTATAACAATTTCAATGTGTCTAAATAATATCAAGGTTATAGTCTAAGAATTTAATTTAAGTTATTTCATATTTTAGGATCAACACGTGGAAATTCCAGTATGCGGCACAATAGAAACAAATTATAAATAATGGATTATTGAGCTAAAATCATATAAACCACGTACCTCATGAATAATAAGCTTAATTCATCTGATATAGGCCTTTTATTTGAGTTGAAACAAGATAAATTGAAGAAACTGGAAAAATCCCTGAAAATATGGCATATTATCTTATGTGGAGATAATACTGAAGGTGGACAGAGAAATAGAGAAAGGAATTAAGAGGAATCATAGAATTAACAATAGGATTAAAAGGTGAAAATGGAATTAGATTCATAACTCATATGAAGGAGGGAGATTAGTTTCTATAGGAGAGGAAGAGGGGAGCTTAAGCGGCCAGATGTTCATGAGAGGCGAGGGAGAAATAGGGAGGATAATAAACATAAATGTTGGAGAGAAAATTGTAAAATCACCCATTTTAAAGGGGTACATGGTTTGGATGCATGGTTTTCCAAACTGTGCACTAACCATGTGGATTTCACTACCCAATATTCACACCCATACACTGTTCGCATGTGTGGTAAATGAAATAGTGCATTAACCATTCCCTTGGCATTGTCTCACCCCCACAACTCAAATAGTTGCATTGCGGGTTTGGAAAAAGTGTGTTCTAACCATAAAAGTACCTCTTTGAACCTTAACCAAGTCACATAGCTAGCCTAATACCCTCAAAAAATTTGAAAAAAGTGTGCACCTATACAATTAGGCCATGTGATTTGGGACACATGGTTATCACTAACCATGTTCTTAGAGATTCCTCTCCCAACACCGATTTTGTAAACCTTACACTTTAAAAACTTATATGAACTTCTAAGACACCTTCTGAGATTTAAAACCTATATAAAAAGCAAATTTTTAAGTGTTACAAATCTCATAATTTCATTTTGAGTCTCAGTTTAAGATTCTTCCTCTACACCAAATGAAATTTCAAATTCCTTTAGAATTTTTCTACCAATTCAAAACATGAGATCTTTCAACCTCCCCACCATAGAAATTTTCATCCTTGAGGATCCCCAAAGGACAATGAAAATATCATCTGACCTACTTGGGTCATATAATTCCCACTCAAATGGCTACATTGTGTTTTTATATTCCCAATTTGGCTCTAATCACCACTTTAAGAATATGGTACTTAAGATGATAAAACTCGAGACAATGCTCAAAACCACTACAGAAACACCAAGATAGTTCTTACCTAATCCCATATAAACTTAATACACGAACATGTCACTGTCACTTTCATAAACTAACCTATAGTGGTCCCTATCATAGGTTCTATATTCCAACATCTAATTCTGAAACACGGGGCTCTCACTTCGAGTATTTCCTATTAAAGCATGCCCTTACCATTCTAATGAAGATCCTGGAACATTTCTCACTTTAATTTAATGGTATAATTTCAATAGACCCAATATTTTCTGATTTCATCTAATTTAACATGAAAATTATTTGTTGACCCTTATATTTCACCTATCTCTTCCCAAAAACATTACCAATGTGGTTTCTTATGGCCACATCCAACTACTTGAAGAATCTAAATTTGAATTGCCTCCAAACAAATATTTTAAAAAATGTCTGGCTCCAACAGTTGACACAACACTATAATCTGATTCCAAAATCATTTATCATATGGTGTACTAAAATAATTCCAATTTTTCTCACTAAATCCCATAATTTAATTCTGGTGATGTCTCATGGATGAACCATCCCCTATCCAAAACTATCATCATGCCACAACATAAGCCCCATCAAATACCCAATCCCAAAACTCTTAGATCGTTACATGCCATCCCGAGCCTAGAACTCGCACTCAGACTCCACCCACGTTCATACTTGACCCTTACCTATAATTTATTGATAAATGTAGACATACATTGTTCCATTTTTACAACAAAATATGATATCCAAAACCATCATCACACAACCGGTATCAAAGTCCCATGACCCTTCTCATATGAGGGTCACCCACTAGCGACCTAAATCTGGCTCCACACCTTAGGAGCATCCTTTTTGTCAAAAAAAATTCCTGATTGTCAAAGCTCATTCCCCATCTATCTTTGGGTGTTATGATTGGTATGGTTAAGAACCAACTCATTCCTAAGGGCTAACACAAATGTCACCCATCACCCATTCCCACTTCCTAATAATGGTTACCATGGTGTTCTTCAAGTTTCAAATCATAATGAGGGTCACCAACCTCAACAACCAATGGTTTTATCCCCACCATCTAGATTAACATAAACAACACCTTCAGCATAAATTCCAAGTATTCCTTTCATCAAAACAAAAAAGAGAAGTTTAGATAACTTTTCACACAACCAATGCTCTCTTAGTGTACTCAAGACAATGTCAAGATATTGGGAATGATCAACTATAAACTAGGACCACACCAATATTCCACCAATAGGTGTGTATCACTAACCCAAGCTATTCTAACATCAATAAGATGTACTTTACTTAACTAAACCCTAACACAATGTCTCCCAAAAATGTGTTTCAAGGTCCCCCCATGGGTAAACCATCTCATGGAACCTGATTTAATTCTAAGATATCCCTCATCATAAGAACATTAATTTACCCAAAGCTCTAGGTAATTATGAATGAAAGTTTCATTATCAAATTTTACAATCCTTAGATGGTACCCATCCTCTCACCAGCATTCCACATCAACTGGTTACCAATCAAAACCAACAAGAACTAAACTTCCAATACATAGTGGGTGCACATCTCATACAAATTTTTTCAAAAACCAACTCATGATACCATTATCCATCCCTTAACAAGGCCAAGAAGGACATGCTATATTGAATGTCAGTTTTTAATGATGGGAGCTCCCTTGGAAATACTATTCCAAAAGTAGGCACTTACTAGTGCCAGGATTTTTCAAAAGACTACCCTCCCCACAACATCATTTAATAAGTTAAAGCATCAAACGTAACCACTATTCAAGAGGTCCATGTACCTAAAAATCATTCCCAATTAATAATATCTTTATAATCATCACTCAAGTTTATTTAAAAAAAATAAAATTCATCATCATGATTGTATCACAAAAAAAAGACCGCCTTGCATGCATCGTCCATGAAACAAGCATAAAATAAAGCTAATTGACTTTAAGTAAAATGTAAACCCCAAAAAAACCTCTCTCACAAGTTTAACTTAATCAAAAAAAAATGTCACTAACCCACTAGGTTCTGATTCAAAACTAAAGGATTATAGGTCTCTCACATATCCTTATCGATCAAACCTAAAAATTGGTCCATTAGGTTTGTCCAACTAGCCATGAGTTCTATGAAACAAGAACCATATCCCATTTAAAGGCCTCCATTATTCATCATCTAATATGCCTGTAAACTATTTTTAAAGACATAAAACTAAAGGTTGGAAAATATATCATCAAGCCACAAGGTTCAAAACCTATCAACATAGGAATAGAAACACCACATACTAAGCATCATCCCATCAGGCCCTGATCCTCTATGAGCATCTTTATATGGGATTTCTTCTTAGAGGGTCACAATGCTAATGTAAAAAAGGATAAAGTATGACACTCACTAGGTATCCATATATGATAATACCCCCATGAGGTTTAAATTACTATACAACCAACCATCTTGTACAAGGGTGTCATTTCATCTACCAAGAGTCCTACTTAACTCAAATGGTCAAACAGACAACACTTACTAAGCTTAGAAACTCTGCTCAAAAGTCTACCTATTTTATATCTCTAATAGCACTACCACAATGGGATAACCACTAATTTAACATAAAACATCAACCTTTAAACTAGATTCACTCCTTGAATGTTACTATGATCTATCTCATAACGTTTAGGTTTAATGTAATAAAATAATTCCACTAAACCCAATAAAAATGTACACATTTACGTCCAAGGTAACTCTAAGAAATAGTAAAACTAACCCCCTCACTAGATTATTTCTAGTATATATCAAGGTTTTGATTATTTCAATAAATTAATTCACATTTTTAATAAAAATTTCAGGCTTGGTTAAAATAAAAGTAAAGCACCAACTATAGAGGAATTCATACATGGAACTTTATTTAGCTAATGTCTCGTGGCACTTTAGGAAAATTACCTCATAATTTCCTTTTAAACCATTTATTTATCTCTAAGTTATCACAAATGGTATCAGTTAAAGAAAATCTCACTCACAAGATATAGAGGAATATTATCTTTAGGTTGTAACTAGAATTTTAATTAACCAAAACCTCAAAACAATAAAGTTAAAAAGAAGATAAATAGTATTCTATCAATTTAAGGGGATTGGTTAAGTAAGACACCACCATAAACTTGTACATAACATTATATGAGTGGCTGTTGAAACTTTAAATAACCATCCTATTTATCATGAACATACTCCTATGGTGTTGAGTACTAAGGCATGTAAGAATATAGGTGCACTATGAGGGTCTCGTTATGCCAACCTTAGTTCGTTTATACTGTAATACATTCCCAATTTATATATTCAATGCTCTATAAATTACAATTGGAATACCATTTAAATGAAACTCAATAAAATTTGATTTATTAGAGATTAATTACACCCTTAGTGGTTTTATATCATAAGCATAAAATGCCAATACTGGCCTACTTAGGTTGATTCAAGTTTATTACAGCATCATGATATGCCAAAACTGACCTACTTGGGTTGAGTAAAACATAATGATTCAATTATAAGGGTATTCATTCCCAAGTTATAGAGGTAAAATAATTTATAATTTACAGTTGAAAAACCCATTTAACTAACATCCATCAATGATATTTAAATATTCCATTCAATTTAACTGATTAACTATTTTAAAACTATTTCATTTATTTAATAAATTTCAGGAAAATTAAATAGAATTCCACAATAAAGATATGTGGTAAAATTATATTAAGGTTGATATAGACAGATTCTTCAACTCTCCTTAAACCATAACTATAATATGGATGTTATCACATAAGTAATGCAGGCATTTCTACAGGAAAACACACAAGCATGATATATAGATAAGCATTATAATGACATGTAAATCTTATGAGCTTAAAAATGATGCATGAACACACCTCGTCTCTTGAAATGCTAAGCCAAGAGGTAAATCTCATAAATCCATAAATCAATAGCTAGAAAAAATATATTAATCATTAAAGTTGGAATGATAATTTACTATAATAATGAACAATATGAATAGTAATCCCAACCCTGGAAACTCGATCTTCCCCTGTGAGTGGGTTGGCCAATCCCAGACACAAACTATTTACCAAGTGTTAATATATTCATTTTCTCCTATCTACCATCCCAAAATAGTAATACAAAGGAAAAAAATAAATAAATCTCAAATACCACTTTATCACATCCTTGCCCAACTCACTCTATAAACAGTAACTAAATTGGTTAGTGACAAGTCTTCAAGCATGCCTTCTCATACGCAAAAGGATACCGAATAACAATGAGGGTATAAAGTTTTTAAAGTGGGGAGACTATACCCTATAGATCAATATTAAACATATAATAGTAATAAATAAATGAAATAAATAGGGATAGATAAATAAATCACCAATAGTTGATAATAACAGATTACCTAACAAGTTCCAAACAATCTAACCAAGCATGAACATGTTGATCCATAAATCCAAACCAGTCAACAAACTGAAGGTAATATAATAAGGCTAGAAAGATAAAATAACAGATAAATAAAATACTCAAAATATGGAAGGCAACCCAATTACATGATCATCCACTACTCCCATGCCAGGTCCTAACCCATAGTAATGCAACAACAAAATGGAACAAGCCAAATCCTAAAATGTAGTTAAAAGATCTATTTGGGTAACAAATAGCAGCCCAAATAGGGTGTGAGTAAAACCCAGTAGGCCACCACCAATGATTTATAATTCATATCTAGTCTATGAATATAAATATTATCATTGTGCATGTATAATAAATAAATATCAAGGTGAATAATCAATAAACATATCAGCTCAAGTTACCCATGGAAAACCCAATCGATTCTACCTACTTTGGCCTAGGACATAATGTATTTATTCATTTTATACTTTATATAATTCAACCAAGGACCCATGGAATATAACCAAGGTATCCATTTACAATTATAATCATGTGGGGTTTCATATTTAAATAAGGATTATTAATCCAAGCATTTAAACAAACAAATCATGCTGAGCGTCAAGTAAACAATTATTAATGAATAATAAAAGGTGAGGAATACCGTTTCCTATAGTTTATAGTAATTTAATGTGGAATACCATGTAAACTGATTTCAAATAATTTAATGAGGAACACCATGTCCGAAAAATTCCAATAAGTAATGAGGAAATTTATGTCCAATATTTTATATAACTAATGAGGAAATTCATGCTCAATATTTAAAATAAGTAATAAGAAATTCCATGTTACAATATTTCAAAAGGTATAAAAGAACACCATGTAAAATAATTTCATATAAGTAATGAGTAAATCCATTTCCAATATTTCAATAGAAATAGAGGAACTCTATGTACAAAAATTTCAGATAAGTGATTAGTAGTATCATCTCTGGTATTGCTTAATCATTCATAATTCACCCAATTATTATTCTTTACAATCCCATCCATAGAATTCCATATCAAAATCCAAGTATCACACAAAGCATACAATTAATATGGAATGTTACATTTAATAATTAAATATATTCCAAGTGAAATATCCAAGCTAAATTTACGATAAAAAAACGCCTTTAATCATTTCATCTATAAGTTCCCAAAAGGCCAAGTGACATGATCATACCTTAAAGGGTTTTAAGTTCAAGTGAATGGTCCATACCATTTATAATTTATTTACTTAATTCATTCATTCATTCAATTGAGATAATCTAACACACCTTAGAAGGTTATTTGGTTACATAGTCAAGGCATAGTCACATATAACACTTAATATCCCACACCCTAATGGGTGGTTTAAAATAAGTACATTAACCTCTAGTGGAATCAAGGGACTCATAATCATGCTCGAAACAATTTAAATATAAGAGTATCACTTCTCATTAAATTTTATTTTTATCAAAAGGAATAATTTTAAATTTAACATGGTCTAAGTAAGTATACATGTCCTGGTGTAATTCACTCAATTCATTTATGATCACTTAATAAATTCCTATTTTATGAGTCAACCCAAACACAACTAAGTGGTGTTTTGGTCAAATAAAATTAATGTAAAACAAGGGTAAATAATAGGATTCACCCAAGGTAATCCAAGTTAAGTAAAAAATACTCCAACAATATCAACTTGTTTAAATAACATCAAGGTTATAGTCTAGGAAATTAATTTATGGTATTTTATATTTTATAAGAAACATGTGGAAAGTCTAGTGTGTGGAAGAATGAAAACAATTTATAAATGATGAAACATTGACGAAAAAGAATCTGGACCACCTACCTCATTCTTAAAAAGTTTCACTTGTTAGATATTGCCCTTTGATTAGATCTAAAATGATAAAAATCAAACAAACGGACAAACACCCTAAAAATAGGGCATATTAGCTCACATAGAGATAAAATCAAAAGTGGAAATAGAAATAGATAATGGAAGTAAGAGGACTTTTAGACTTACCATGAGGATTATAACATGAATAAAGGAGTTCTATTCGGAGCTCAGATGAAGTAGGGTGCTGAAATCCTAGAGGAGAGAAAGAGGGGAGCTCGAGTGGCCTACTATGTGTGAGAAATGAGGGAGAAAGAGGGAGGAAAATAAATTTAAAGGATGGATAGGGAAATGGTAAAAGCTCTCATTTTAAAGGGGTGAATTGTTTGGAAATTCATTTTTCCAAACTATGTATCAATAATATATCTCTCAATACCCAATATCCACACACTTTCATGGTTAAGTAAATTGTACAAAAATTGTTCCCTTGGAACTGTCTCACCCCCACATCTCTCACAATTGTAGTGCAAGGTTACACAAACCATATGAGTCCCTATGTGAACCTTCACTAAGTGGAATAGCTATCTGAATCCCCTATCATTGTTTAAAAACACATTTTCCTATAAAATTAGGCTGTATGGTTTGGTTCACATGGTTAGTACTAAAAGTATGACATCTATGCACCCTAAAATACCTCTCTCGACACCAATTTCGTGAAATATGATGCTTCCAAAACTCATATGGACTCATGAGAAACCTTTAAGGATTAAAACACATCTAAAAACAAAACTTTTAAGTGTTAAAAATCTCAAAATTTTATTTCAATTCTCAGTTTAATATTAATCCCATCCACCAAAGTAAAATTCAAATTCATTCATAATTTCTTCACAGTTTCAAAATACGATATCTTATAGAATCAATGATTTGGGATATGGGAAATCCATGTTAAGGTGTGTTACAATAACAGCCTAGATATAACCACCCATTAAACACATGTTTTAAAATAAATATAACAACACATAAATTCACAATAACTTTAATTTTAGAGTTTTAGAGGATTAATAAAATCCATTACAAAAAAAACCCACACATTTCACCCAATGTTCATTTTTCCTTTACAAACATGTTCTTTAAATGACACGGTTTCTTTATTCAAGATAAATCACCATAACCAGTACATTGTACATACTATGGTTCCAAATAATCCCTAAACCATATAAAATAATTTGATAACATGGGATTATAATTTTAATCCAATTAAGGGTTGTAAAAATAAATAAAACTCATTGGGCCTATTAAAAACATAAAAACCCCATTAAAATGTTTTTATTTTAAATAATGAACTTTAAAATCATATAAAATAAGAAACCTATATTTAACCTTGAAGTCATATTATATTTTCAAAAGGATTTTTGAAGAAAATACCATATGAAATAATAAAGTCTATAGAAAATTCATGAAGGTTTCTTGGGATATTATATTCATATCACCTATAATCACTCATAAACACCCGTAATGGAATTATCAAAATGGTGAATTCCAATATAGATTTTATAGAGAATAAATCATTACCCAAATAATTACTATTATATATCTCATACCTACCCATAATCACATATAATTTATAAATACCATATCATGAATAAAATAGATATAGGCTTGTATTTTTAACCTATAAACATATGAATTAAAGTCATCCACATTGAATCAAGAAAAATGGGTTAACCAATTTCATATTGAGATGAAAAAAATAGATGAATATAATATTTATTAATAACAACATGAGAAATAAAATTCTTAAAAAACATTATAGAGAGATAGATATTTAAGAGAAATACTTTAATATATTTCAAGAAAAGTTTTAAATAAACCCCTTATTTCCTTCCAATATACTATTGTTTTACAATTCCAATATAAAGATAGATTTTAATGTATTATCCTTTATTATAAAATTAAAAAATATTATATAATTAAATGTGGTTATTTTAATTAATTTAATCTCATGTTTGAATCTAATTTAATGTTCTAAGTCTGTGTTATTTAATTGATGAAGTTTGATAGTCATGGTAGTTTAAAATTTCATCCTCAAAAATTTGTTGTTATCATCATAAAGAGTTTAAAATATATATATATTAAATGTTTATTATAGATTAATTACTTCCATATTAATTATCATTTTTTTACTTATTATTTAAATTCCATCGCTAATATATACAATGTCCCTGATCTATTTCACCTTCATAGTGACCAAACTGGGTGCCACATACCATAAGAACTCCTCCCCATATGCTATAGGTTGTCAAATAATTATGAGGATCCACAAGTAAAGTGGGGATATTATATCCTCATAGGTATATATATACATAAATCATATTAGAATCCATATAAATAACTAAAATCACCTAAATAAATCTAAAATAAAGGACACTATAGATATATTCCTTATACCATAATAATAACACCCAAGTTATAAAAAAAATAGTAATAATTAGGAAGTCATGCATTGTATAATAAATACCTCTTGTAGGTAGATCGTATAAAAATAGTCCTAAAATTTTAAAAAAGGTAATTAAAATATTTAAAAATTGATCATAAATGCATATCGGGTCCCAAACTCCAAGAACCTACCAATATCCTTATCAACCATCAATTTTAGTACCTTTTTTTCTCGTCTAATCCTACAAACATGAAGTTTTCTAGAGTACCCTCAATGAAAGGATAAGGTGTGAGTAAAACATAGTAGTCCACCACCAATAGTGTCCCAAAATAAATCTATTAACACAAGTTCATGTATAGCATGATGTGCTCAAAACTAAATAAGATAATAATGGAAATAATAATACATATGTCACAGCTAGGGGTAAATCATGGTCACCTATGGTAAAACTATACCTTCTTCATCTAGTGTTGAGGTGTGTCTTAATATATCACATAATCATCAACTAGGAACCTAGTCCCAAGTAAAAGTTAAGGGAGAAAACATCTCATCATAATGCAGTGACCAACATGTAAGAAATATATTCGAAAGTAAAATCCATAGATGAGGGAATATCATCCCTATGATAACATTATAACCAATACATGTGTAGTGTGTCTTGATAATAATTCCAAATATGACATCATACCATCTCTTTGTAACATAACCATTGATACCTGGGAAAAAATATTGAAATAAAGTCTCATTTATAGAAATAAAGTCCCTATGTCAATATATATAAGTGAGAATCCTTAACCGGTTATATAATCTAGATATGGAATAACATCCCAATCCACGAGGACTCAAAAGTGACAAAGACAACCCTAGTCTCAAGTTATAACATGAGTGGATGTTCATCACATATTATAAGCACCAATAATCATATGTGAATCACATCCCCTTATATAAAAGTATCTCAATATAGGGAGTACATACCACATCTATGAGTAATAATAGATACCAGGGGTCCCTTACCTATCATTATAGGGTCACATTTTAATTTTATCACATTTACATGGAAATTCATTCTTGGATACTACTAGTTCAAAATGGGTATCACATATTTTAATATAAACATGATATTATAGGTGGGAATTACATCCCAAAATCACAATCATAACATCCTAGTCCAAGAAATATTAACTATAGGACATAACATCACATTTCATATATACCATATCACAATTCCTCATATCAACCCCACTTAATAGATCACAAAGACCAGGTAAATATCATCCCATAAATATCATCAAACCATTATAACATATCACAATAAAAAAAATTAGCATACAAGAATTTAAATTTAAGGTTTTAATAACATCAAATACTCTTTAAATGATAATTAGGTTAGTCTCCTCATGCATTACCTAAGTCTATAAGATAACTAAGGCCTAAACAAACCATTTAAACAAGCTAGAAGGGTAGAAATGCTCAACATAATCTAGTTCAACAGAAAATAAGCTAAAATAAAACTAAAAACCTCCCTATGGGTTATACCATAGTTCAAACACACTAATACATGCTTTCCTTATATCGAAATGGGATAAAGGAACTCAATTAGGGTCTATCATGTCATTAAACAGCTCAATGAATCCCAACATGGGGTTCCAATCATTTTGGTTAAAATATATTAGACCGAGGACATGGTCGCACATAGCCATCACATCTAGGAATAGTAGCCAAAGGGTCCATAATATCCATAAACATCCTTACCTAGAACAATTTAGGTTGAATGAGACAACTCATATTAATTTGGTCTCAATCTCTCATCGGTAGGGATATTATGTATCACATGTCACATAAAATGACATAAACCATAAGGATTAGTTAGGAATCACCAACCTCGGTCTAATGGTTTACCACTCATTGATAAAAAATTTACAAATAAGCTTTGATTGGTAGATTTTCTAAAAATCATTAAAAATTAACAAATCCAAGAATAAATGGTGGAACAAAATAAAAATCATGAGAAACCAGAAATAGGTAGATGAGAAAAGTTATTCTGGCATGTTGTAATGCATTAGGATTTATGAAACTCAAATTTGAGCATGAATATAGTCTTATAATGGAGATAAGAGGGGGATAGAATAAGGTTTTATTACTAATTTTGGGTCTAAATGGAAATAAAACCCCTTTATGGTTTTATTAATCTTTAAACCATTTAATTTAGATAAAAATATACTCAAATAGTCATTGTGGCATGACCATGCTAGTAACGATGAAACGTCCACTCCCTAGGTTCACAATGTAGCATGATCATGTGACCATAGTGCAATTCTCCCTTCCAAGGAAATACCATCAGAACCAAGACCTGTATGTAACACTCTGATATTTTAAATTATATTTTCCTTTAAAACTTAATGATTTCGATAGATTGGTTCACACACAACATCAAACCACAACAAATCACAAAAGATTATATAACCGTTAAATTGTATCCCTAGAATTTATGGGTAAAATTAAAGGTAATTTTTTTTAAATATATGTATAAATAAAAATAAATGTTATTATTAATGTTAATCCATTAATAGAGTTCAATTATCATATCTAAATATCTAATAAGATCATTTCATGCAAAAAATGTTTTTTTATAAAATTGATATTTTTATGCGTCTACATTAAGAAACTAAATATCTTATGGATAAATAATATTATTGATATGAATACTATATTAAAACCATTTTTTTAGTAAATAATAGTAAATAATAATATTAATAGTTAATATTTTAAAAAGTTCTATATTTATGTTTTTATATAAAAATTAAACTCTCAAATTTTAGAATTATAATTTAATAAAATTAACTTCATTTTTGGACTTATCATGTCAATATAATGTTATGTGATGGATTTAGTATTTATATTATACTTAATTTTTTTATATTATTGGAATAATCATTAACCACCTTCCCCCTTTTCCATTAAGAAAAATGAAAACATCATTCAGACGTCTTTGCGGACTACCGACTCCATTAAGTAACATTATTCATTTATCATATAGTTTATTTTTTTATTTATTAAAATATATTTAAAAATGATAAGACACCTTAAAAAATAAAAAAATAATTTCATTATTCATCTTTAATAATTATATTATTATAAAATAAATCACTCTCATAACCATAATCATCCATTACTTATAGTATTCTCAAGTTTGGGTTGGTATAACCATGTACTTGAACAATGCTATAAAATAATATCATGGATAACTATGAGAACTTAATTACTGATAATATATTATATAAATATTTAAATAATTATTTTATTTTTGTTATTTAATGGTAACATTAATATTAAAATCATTAATTAAGATACCAAAATCCATTCGTTAAAAATGACTGAAACATGCCCGTCACCAATTTCATTTTTTAAGGATAGTAACCAAAAATAAAATAGAAAAAATTACAAAATTTTAAATGATTATAAATAATTAATTAAATTACCCTGTATGATCTGGTAATGATGAAATTTTTTATAATTATTAATAATAACATTGTTATTATGAAACTAGTTCAAAACAATCAAGATTACTCACACCTAATATCAAAAAATAGATAATAACTAACTAATATGCATGTATAGAATAATTATAAATGAGGATTATAAAATATAATATATATTAATCTTTTTTTGAATAGGTTATTAAGATATATATATATATATATATTATAGGATATTCAAGAGCTTTTATGGAATTAGGAAAATAAGGTAAGGGGTTCTTTGTCTCAAATTTAATTCCCTAAGACATAATTCTTATTATACACCATGATATTTTTAATATGGTTTCATTACATAATAGTGAATTTATTTTACCATGTTCATATAATTCATTAGGTTTTAAGATATATATTATTTTCTTTCATTAAATGGATTTTGATTCAAAAGATACTAAAGTTGTAAGGGATATTGTTTCAATTTTCAATTCCATGAGACATGTTTGATATTGTGCTCCATCATTCATTTTATATAGTGTATTCACTTACCTATTTACCTAAAGTATAATGAATATCTTTAATTTCATGATATTGGAACATTTATTTCTTGATGACCCTCTTATGTTCTTTTAATTCTTATTTTACTATTAGTGTAAGGATTTCTTCTTTAATTTTAATTAAAAATATGGATTGTTTTTTAAAAGATAACACATCAGGGTAATTTTTATACTCTTTATTTCAAAGCACGCAATAATTTTTCTATATTCTATTATTTTTTATTTTTTATAGATATTATCACAAATTTTTTCCCCTTGGATCATATTTTACCCATTGTAAGAGAAACTGACCTAACCTCTTTTTTTCTGTCGATATTATTTCCCTTCAATGTCCTTATTGATTAAATGATTTTCAAGATGCCATTATTTATTCCTAAATTAATCATAAAATTAATTTTACATTATTTTATAATTATTTAAAAAGTTTTAAAATTAATTTTTAATTCTTACCTTATGTTTGATTTTTGACAAGTGTGAGAAGAATCTCTTTTAAATCTTTCAACGTGAACACATCTTTCCAATGTTTTTTATTTTCTTATTAAAATTCATCTATGCATTTTATTAGTTTCTAAAGCAAATAATTATTATCATTTTTTATAAATATTTATATTTTAATAAATTTTTATAAAATCAATAGTTTTTTTTTTTATTTCCAAAATAATTTTTCAAATGCTCCAAAAAAGTGTTTTTCATCTAAGTCCACATATTTTGACATATTTTATGATTGATCAGGGATATTATTTTAATTATACCATCCACCTTATTTCTTGGGATGGATTATTTGATTTTCTTATCTATAAAATAAATGATATATCACTACCTTTTTCCTTCCTAATCATCCACTATGTATAAATATGAGTTTTTTCCAATGCCTTTATTTTATGAAAACTATATATTTTATTCCTTTGATTGAAATGTGTACATATTGATTAAATACATTGATTGATTTGGAAAATCATTAAATTAATATTATACAATTAATCTATGTGGGTTTTTAAGTGATTCTTACATAGAAAGTTCTAACATTTATTTTTTAGGTAAATTTTGACAATATGTATACTTTTTATTTCAATACAAATGTTTAGTTATTACTAGGTCATATTGGTTATATATTATATAATTTATTTATTCCTTCATATTATTAATGAATTGGACTTAATTTGTGACATTTGGGTCCTAAAATAGTCTCTTGATGCATTGATAGGTCTCATGAGACAAACTAGCTTGGGTATTTGGTGTATGTCTTCCCATTTATTTAAATGTCTTGGTTTCGGTCTTGAAAATAAGTATATGTATTGGAATTATCCTAAAATATATAATTTATTAGAAAAAGGTCTTGAATAGTCTGAAATTTTTAATTTTATCACTATGAAATAAATTATTATTATAAATATTATTATTATATATTTTTAACCATGGGTTTATTTTGACATCATATAATCATTTGTATGAAATTATTTAATTATCACTTGTTTCCATCAATTTTATTCATTCCCTATTTATTCTATTATATAATTTGGTATAATATTTCCCATATTGAGTGTTTGATCTCACCCTTCTTATGTTTCTATTTCCCTGGGTTATGAAGAAAAGTATTACATGTGATATATCTAGAAGAAAATAGCATTTGTGGATAATTTATGGAAGATGATAAAGACTTATTATGGATTAAGTACTTTCTATATGTTGAGAAAATTTTACATTAGTATAGAAATTCATGTCCTTTATCAGTTAACATTTAGTCCAAATTATTTAAAACTCTAAAGATAAAAGTTCATTGGAATGTATATAATGAAATATTTTCTATAAGTCGTGTAATTATGGGATGGTTATTTACAGGATATCACAGTTGGTATTTGATCAAGGTTTAGATAAATTTATAGATTATGACGAAAGTTTATGATAATTTAAGGGTTGATGAGTTAAGAGTGATCATAATTTCAAAGTTATAGATAACCCTTTAGGTCAGTTGAGGTAATATTGCATATTTTAGGGATTGGGATAAGAGAACTTTAGTGAAACCCCTATGAATAAGTCTAAGGGATCATTAAAATTATAAGATAACATCCCAACGTTTTGGTGTAGTAGATACTATGTGGTTATCTTAGAAATTACATCCCTATATAGATACTAAAAAGTGAGTGTGGTTGTGGAATATATGCACCTAAGGTTAATCACCCTAAAAAATTTTGGTTGAGTATCAACTCAATCTTCACTCTAGTGCACAATGAGTGGACCTAAGATTTCACACCTAGATATACACTCTCTCAAGATATGATATGGTTAATAACATTACCTTTAAAAGATATTATGAAGAATTTATTTCCTATTTAATTTAATTAATTAGGTTAAGGAGTATGATAGAATATAACTTAAAGTAACATAGGTTGATTCAATAGAGTTATATGATGAACCAAGTTTGATATAGTTATAATGAAAGTGTCATAGGTTTATATAAATGTTTCATTGGAGAATAAATATTAGGATTGATATTTCATATTCATATCATTTACTCTAATTCTATTGGATATTATCATAATCATTTTGGTTTTAATATTTGGTTGGAAATAGGATCTTGTAAAAGAAGTTATGGAAGGTATGTCTCTAAAAATTCTTTAGGCTTATCTATATAGGTATATTTGGATTAAATGGTTGAGAATATTAATATAATATTATTATGAGGTAAATTATATGTTACTTAGTCTAAACTAAGATAGAAAAGTTTTTATCTCTTAGAATCTATATCTTTAGTCATAATTATTTTTATATATCATTAGGTACTGCTATTGGTAAGAGATAATTAAAATTTTGTTGATGAAATCTATTTATGGTGGGAGAATGTAACACCCCATGATTCCAAATTATATTTTCTTTTGAAAATTAATGTGTTTGATACCATTATTTACATGCAGCATCAAACCAAAACAAACCAAGAAATAGTATATAACCATTAAAATATAGTCTTATAATTGGTGGTTAAAATTATAGGTTACAAAATTATGAAATATATGTAGAAATAAAATTAAAGTTCATTATTAATAATAATTCATTAATATAATTCAATTAGAAAAGCTAAATAACTAATAAGATCATTTAATGTTAATTTTTTTTATAAAATGATATATTTATGAATCTATTTTAAGAAACTAAATATATTATTTATATAAATATTATATTAAAACTAATTTTATTATTAATTTATAGGAATTTAAGAATAAGAATAGTTGATATTTTAAAAACATATATATTTATGTTTCTATTTAAAAGTTAAACTATAAAATTTTGGAATAATAATTTGAAATAATTAACATCATTTCTGGATTTATAACATCAATATTATCTTAGGATTATTTATTGGGATTTTTATGAAAAGATTGATTTTTAGTTGAAAAGTAAAAAATATATTTTTTACAAATATTTTAACTTTTATCACATTATTAGTATATAATTATTACTTATAAATTTAATAAACTATTTTCTAGAAAAAATATGTATTTTATAAGAAATATTTTAAATTTAAAAATATTTATTTTAGTTTACAAACATATTTTTTATATTTTAAAACTTAATTTACACTATTTTCTAAAACTATTTTTAGTACATTATACATTTATTATTTCAAAATTAATATTTATCACTTTTATAAAGTGAATATAATAAAATGTAATTAAAATTTTTAATTAAAATTTATATATTATTTATTACTGACCATTTTATTTTGAGGAATAAAAAATAAATTACTTAGGTAAAAACTAGTTACCTCGGTAAAAGCTATATGGGTAAAAAAGGTCAACCAAATGGGTAAAATGCCTATAATTTTAAAAACATGTTTCTAGTTGAGTTTTTGAGGTTTGTATCAACCAAAAATTATCTTCAATCTATTATTTTCCATTTTTTATTCTCCTTGGCATGTGAAACATGTGCTCTCTTTATATTAAGATGAAATATTTACAAAAATGTAATTCTCACCACTTGAAAAAGGGTCTTATCACCACCCCTTCAAGAAGAATCATAAATTTCATATTTATATTGAAAATATTCCCCATTTAATTCCCCTAAAATCCTATTTCACTTCCATAAGATTTTGGACACAATATGTTTCCCTAAGTTCTCCCTTCTAAAGAATCATCTAAGAGAAACTCAATGTTCTCTACATAAGTACTTAATATTCCCTAACATTATTTATTTTATATCTTTCCATTTCAAATATATTTTTCCCAATATTATAATATGAATTAATAATTTTTAGAATACTTAATTTTTTATATTTTTTGAATAATCATTAACCACCTTTCCCTTTTTTATTAAAAAATGAAAACATCATTTGTGTGTTTGTGCAGACTATTGCCTCCATGAAGTAACAGATTTCATTTTGCATCAATTTTTTTTATTAATTATTAAAATATTATTCAAAAAAATAAAAATATATAAATTATATCATTATTATTATTTAATAATGATATTATTAAAAAAGAAACCACTTTCATAGTCATACCATCTATTAATTATAGTATGTTCATGTTTCGGTCGGTCTAACCAACAACTTAAAAATGCAATAAAATAATATCATGGATGAATATGATAACTTAATTACCACTAATATATTATATAAATAATTAAATAATTAATTTTTTCATTGAATGGTAAAATTAATATTAAACTCATTAATTAAGATGTCAATATTTATTTGTTAAAAATTACCAAAACATGTTAATCATCGATTTCATTTTTAAGGATCATAACCTAAACTCTAATAGGAAGAAATTAAAAAATTATGAATATATATAAATAATTAACTATATTACCATGTACGATTTTTTAATGATGAAATTTGGGAGAACAAAGAAGAACAACACCACTATTAGAAATCTAGTTAAAAACGATCAAGATTACTCACACCTGATACCAATAACAAAAAAAATAACTAATATACATGTACAAAATAATTGTAAATTAATTTATAAAATTTAATATATATTAATAGTTCTCTGAAATAGGTTATTAAGATAGTTATTTTTTTATACAGTATACTCAAGTTCTTTTGTTGAAGTCAGGAATTAAGGCAAGGGGTTATTTATCTCAAATTTAATTTCTTAAGACATGATTATTATTTTTCACCATGATATATTTAATATAGTTTTATTAATAAATAATGGATTTATTTTACCAAATTCATGTAATTAATGGTTTTTGAATATCCATATCATTTTATTTCCTCAAACAGATTTTGATTCAGAAGATACCAAAGTTGCAAGGGTTATTTGTATCTATTTTCAATTCCATGAGACATGTTTGATATTTCAGACCATTATTATTTTTTATATTTTGAATTCACTGCATTATTTCCTTTAATTATAAAGAATATATTTAATTCCTTGACATTTTAATGTCTATTTCATGTTAACCCTACTATGTTCTTTTTATTATTAATTTATCATTACTATAAGGGTTCTTTCTTTAATCTCAATTTCAAATCGGTATTGTTTTTCAAAGATAGTACATATAGGGAATTTGTATTCTATTTATTTCTAAAACCCACATCATTTTATTCTTCTATATTGTTATTGGGTTTTTACATGCCTTCTCGCCATTTTATTTTCCCCTTGGCACATAGTTTACCCATTGTACGAGAAATCAACCCTACCTCTTCTTTTCAATTGGGTATCTTTCACTTCCATGTCCTTATTAATTGGGTTTTTTTATAGATTCCCTTATTTATTCCTAAATTAATAATCAATCTCATTTTATAATATTTTTTATTTTTTTAGAAAATATCAAAATGAATTTTTAATTCATTATGTGTGGGTTGTTTTTGAAAAGTGTGAGAAGAATCCATTTTAAATATTTCCATGTGAATACATGTTTCCAACATTTTTTCATTTCCTATGAAAAATACTCTCTATGTTTTCAGGTATTATAAATAGAATCATTTTTATCATGGTTTTATAAATATTTATATTTTAATAAACTTTTTAAAAAGCTAAAGATTATTTATTATTTCCAAAATAGTTTTCTAAATGCTCTAAAAAAGTGTTTTTCATAAAAGTCTTCATCTTTTTTACATATTTTATGATTAATCAAATATATTCTTAAAATGATACCATAAAAGTTATTTCTCAGGATGACTTATGTAGTTCTATCTATTTTATAGGAATGATCTATCACTACCATTGTTGGTACAAATCATCCATTGTGTATAAATATGAGTTTTATTACATTAACTTTCCTCTATGAATATTATATATTTTCTTCTTTTGATTGAAGTTTGTTCACCAATATTCCATACATTGATTTATTTGGGAAATTATTTAATTAACACTATAACATTACTCTATATGGTGTTATTTTTAGGGATTATTATATAAAAATCTATTTCATTTATTGATTGGGATAATGTTGATAATATGTATACTTGTTATTTCAATATGAATATTTAGTGATTTTGAAATAATGTTTATTATGTATTGTGTATTTTTTGTATTCTTCACACGATGAATTAATTTTACTTAATTAGTGATTAGTGGGGACCATAATATCCCCTTGATGCATTGATAGGTCTCATGAGACAAACTAGCCTAGGTATTTGGTGTATTCCTACCCGTTTATTTAGATTTCTTGGCTATGATATTTGTGGCTAGTAGATATATTGGCACAATACTTAATGGTATGTAATGTCTTGGCACAAATCCTTGAATATTATGTAATTATAAATTTCATCACCATGAAATCAGTTATTATTATCCATGTGCTTATTATATATTTTTAACCATGGAATTTTTTCAGGTTCATTTGATTAGTTATATGAAATTATTTGATTATCACTTATTTTCTACTATATAATCCATGACTTATTTATTCCATGATATATTTTGGAATATTATTTCTCTTACTAAACATTTGAGCTCACCCTTCTTATGTTTCCATTTCCCTAAGTTATGAAGAAAAGTATTACACATGATATATCTAGAAGAAAATTTCATTTTTGGATAATTTATGAGAGATGTTGAAGGAATATTATTTATTGAGTAGTTTCTTATATAGTGCAAAAAAATCATTAGTTTAGAAAAACATGAGATTTATAAGTTAACATTTAGACCTAATAATATAATTATCTAAACCTAAAAGGTCATGGTAATGTATGAAATGAATTTTTTTTGTAAATCATGTAATTATGGGATGATCATGTCTAGGGTGTCACACCATAGGTCTTAATAGCACAATACTCCCATGTTGGCATGGATTTATGGCACAAACAATTATAGGGTTGAATATTCATGTTAAAACCCACACTAGTTATGGTATAAATATCCACAGGTGTACCTTTTTTTAATTATACACAGCCTCCACTAAGCCATAACTACCAATGTTATGGCATGATTTCTCCTAATTCCATAAAATTATAAACTTAAATATTCATTCATCTTAATGAAATACCTTAGTTTGTGTAATCTACCTTGAATTACTGCAAAAATTTAGTTCAAATTCAGTCCAAATCCCATATTTGACTCTCATGTCCCACTCAAAAACCTCCAACATCTCAAAAACACCAAAACACAAGAGTTTTGAATATAATTGAATAGAGTTATTATCTCATATATATGTAGGGTGTCACAACCTCCCCACAATATGGAATATTTTCATTGAGATACATCATCTAGAATCACAAGCCTCATTGATGTGCAACTCCATCCATTAATCTCAAATATCTAACTCAAAATCTAATGTATCTTGTAAGATATTCCAATTTTACCACTATAGTCATAATAGATGAATTTTATTTCTTTGAAGATACTTTTTTCTAAAATCCAAAACAAAAATTGATCACTACTTGAATGACATGTTCAGTTCTAACTCGACATCCACAACATCAATAATGTGGTACAGATCATGATGGTTTCTCTTAAGATAACACATGTAGAACACAATTTATAACATTATACTATTTTGGAAGAACTAACTCATATATCATTGTGCTAATTCAAAACATAATATCAAATGATACCATAAACCTTGTCACCAGTTTCCCCTATCTATAAATATTATGGTGTCCAAAACAATATTACACTCACCGAAATACTTGGTCTCCCACCTAAAACTTTATAGGACTGAATTTATGGTTGATAAATGAATTCTACCTACTCTAAGTGGTAACTAAATATGTCTTGCTCGTATAAATACACTATAAAACCTCTTATTTGAGACTCAACTAAATAAGAGATTATTCTTTAGCCTTTATTAAATGTAGAGGAAATCAATACAACCAGCTATATAAATCGTCAAAAGGAACTATCTAAATTGATACATGATAATTATTATTATTGGAATAATCCCCATGTGTGAGATAATTATTATATGAACCACCAAAATAAAGGAAACACTCTCTTAAATTTTCCTACAATATCCTAATAGTATTCTCAGACTACCCATTATTCTTAGGATAGTATTCCATACTCACATGGACATGAGTATCAAGTGAATTATGTAGACACCATTGAAAGTGGGACATGAATCAAGTGTCCTAATAAAAAATTATACGTATTGAAACACCATTATAAAGTACTATCTCAATGACATAAAACCTACCTAGATCTTTGAAATACTAGGTCTCTCAGATTGAAAGAAAGTGTGAATCATTTTTCAACCATACCACATTGATAGACATTGAATCACTGCCTCTAGGAATCCTTGAAAACCCCATCAAAAAATCTATGTTCACATTATCCCACTTTCACTCGAGAATGGTAGTGATTGAAAAATACTTTCGGATTATCAGTGTTCATTCATTATCTGATGATAGGTAAATCACCATGAAACAAACCCCACAACGTCATTATTTATCTGCGGATACCAATAATTCCTAGGAATATCATAGTACATATTATTAGACCCTGGGTGAATAACCCATCTCAAAGTGTGGGAATCCTACATTAGTTCTTCAGTCATGCTCATAGAGACAATAACACAACCCTAAATATAGAGAACTTAATTATCACTAAGAGACTAATCAACTTGTAGAACCCCATCATGTATATTTTCCCACATAACCAAGAAGTGAGAGTTAGATATTTTACTCCTCTACAATATCTTAATGATTGAGTATTTCATACTCAATAATTTTAGGGTCTCTATTCCATGATATAACAAAATATCAAGGCATGTATTAGGAAAGAGTCTCATCATCTTCCAATCACTAAATGTTACCTACATCATATGCACTTGTGTCATCCTATTTAGATAATTTTCTATGAAATTCCCCTTACCAAGGGTATACACCATCTCAAAGTCAAAATACTGAAGGTACTTGACCCACCACCTCTGCCAATTATAAATTTCACTTTGAGAAAATATATACCTAAGTCTCTTATGTTATGTGTATATGATTAACCTTTTCCCTTGAAGAAATTGAGACAAACATCTCTATACATGAACTAAAAGAATTAAATCCATATCTAGAGTGAGGTAATTCTGATCATGTGGCATCAAATACCTCAAACCATATTCACAAATGTGACATCCCAAACCTGAATTCCACTTAATAGGTTCCCTAATACCAGTGGACCACATGGACTCAAGCACATCTCCCCAAATTCCAGAGGCTAACAACTAATATTGAGGGCCTAGGGTGCATCTGTGTGGCGACTATGCCTTCATTACCAAATTATAGAACAACGGATAATATAAAAAGAGGTAAATACCGGAATAAATATAAGTAAACAGTAGAAGAATACAAAATTAATATATTTAAAAGGATAAAAATAACTGAATCAACTAGAATAATTGATGATGATATGTCATGTCACTAGAAACTAGAAAACATGGATACAAGATAGCAGGCATAACATGTTCCAAAAAATTAGTAAGGAAATCAAAGACTATACCAAGAATCATGACCTCCAGCTTGGTCATATTTTATCAATTTCCATCCAAAACAGTAATAAATCAAGTTTTTGAAGTTGTATCTTTCCCTTTAACAACACCTACATTCATGTAATCTACCCTAGGTACCAAACAGTGCACGGAGAGGGTGTGAGATAAATCTTAGTGGGTCTCCACCAATGATGTCTATAACATTCGGACTATATAATATAAATACAACAGTGTGAAAGCATGCATATGTAATGTAAACTAGTATAATGTTACTAAGTACACAAGTACATGCTTTAACCCTCTGCTGGTGTCTAAACATGTAACCAGTTCATTATTTGATTATTACCAGTTTATATATAAGTCACACATTAGTAGTAGTGAAGGTTCCAAGATGTAACAAGGAAATCTGTAATTATATTTAATAATGAAGTTACAATGTAACAACCAAGGAAATGTAGACCTCAAGGGTCACCAACTCAATAATGATTGTATCCTGGATAAGGGTAATAGTGTAATCCAAGGAGCATAGTCCAAGGAATTCCACAATAAGATGCCTACTGAGTCCAAGGATTTCATCCAAGGTAAAACGGAGTTATGTAGTGACTGGGCCTAGTGGGATTTAACCATGGCACCTATTTTTCAATGATGGATCTAAGGAGTGTATCCAACACATCATGTAGTAATAAATGAGGTATCCTAAAATGTTATACTAGGAATCCATAGTTATAAAAATATCAGGTTCTAGGTGGGTCTCATCCTAATAAAGCCATATCCTTGAATCAGAATAGGGTTATCGAGTGCTCAAGGCATTCTGTATGGAATCCAATGTGATCTAGAGTTTGGACACTTCTATTTGATAATTTTATCATATAATATTTCATAATGTTCAATTCATTACCTTTCATTAGTGTGAAAAGTCTAATTGATCATACAACCATTTAATCAAGTCTCAATTAATCAATAATTCTATTTGGTTCAATCCTTGCCTTTGATTAGTGTGACAAGGCCAAGTAGCATGAAACCATTCATTTAATCAATTTAACTAATTTTTAATATTCATGGTTTACTCTACAAAGTTCCATTAACATGGTAAAGGGTGTTATGAACATGAAACCTATTATTGAATTGCATATAATAAGGCCAATTCATATAATTAGTATACTTTCCAATTTCCATCTCACATTTAATTATTTTGAAGCACTTACATTAGGAAGTTAAAGTGGTGAGAATACATGGTTATTTCCATTATGAAATTCACAATTTAAATCAATCTATTTAATATATAAAAGCTTACCCTTAGAAAGGTCAAGCCAAGCCACCCCTAAATGGTGGCTCAAATGTGTCAAAACACTAAAACATATATTATGGAAAAACATCTGACATGGGATGGATGGAATTGTGGGAGTAACCACTAAAAACTAATCACATATTTAGAAATATTATAACCATATGGTTCTAATTATTATAATCATGGAATATAAATTCAATATACAACACCTAATGAAATCGGTGGGCCCCGCATATAATTTTTAAAATCAAAAAACCTGAGGGATGAGTTATAGATCACCCAACTTAGGCTTGTACGACTATCCTCCTCTAGTATCGGACTTTTATTTGGATTGGAACAAAGTAGGTATGAGAAAAGGGTAAAAATGCTCACACCTTGATAACTAGGTCAAGAGAAAGAGAGATGAAGAACACCTCAAAAGGACTCAAATACTTACCTTTACACATACAACATGATGAACTGAATCTCAAACAGATCTTGGGTGAATGAGATATTTTAATCCCTAGCTTAGGCCTTCAAAAATCTCTAAAATGGGAGAAAATGGAGGTTCTATCTGGTGGAATTTGGATTAGGTAAGAATTAAGGTTTAATTAGATCAATAAGGGTGAACATGTAAAATTACCCAAAATTTAGCATGTGCACGCACTACTGGAATTAGAGGTATTTGCGACAGGCTATTTGCGACGGGATCACGTCACAAATGGGCTTTAGCGATGGGGCCCCGTCGCAAATAGTCCATTGCAGAAAACTGTGTCGCAAATAAGCCTCTGATTATATACATTATATATAAGTAAACCTTTTTCAACGGGCCCGTCGCAAATAGTATTTGCGATGGGGAAGTTACTCGTCTCAAATAAGCTTCTGATTATATACATTATATATATAAATATTTTTCGATGGGAGTCCGTCGCAAAAGGTCCTGTCGTAAATGCTAAACATAATAAAAAATATTTAATAAAATTATGATTAATTAAAAAATTATATTATTATTATTAAAATAATAAAAAAATAAAAAATATTCTTATTAGTAAAATAAACAAACATTAAAAAATATAATACTAAAAAAATATTTAATAAAATTATGATTAATAAAAAATTAATATTAATATTATTAAAATAATAAAAAAAAATTATTAAAATTCTCAATATTTACAAAAAAATATAAAAAAATCATAAAATATTATTATTATTATTAAAATAAACAAATATTAAAAAATATAATACTAATAACAAATAATAAAATATTAAAAAAATTAAATGCAATATTTGCACCAATATAAAAGGCAGAAACTATAAATAGTTCATATTACAACAAATCTTGAGTTCAGATGTTTTTAACATAAAAAAGAAATCACTGGGGGGTTGTCTTCTAGAGGAGGTGGAGGAGCTGTAAGAGATGGTGGAGGAAACTCCATCCCAAAACTACGAGTCAGACGACGCATGTACTCCATCTGCTCGTGATGCTGTTGTTGTTTCTGCTGCCATCGACGCATCTCCTCCTCATGCTGCTGCTGCTGCTGCCACCGCTGACACATCTCTTCATGCTGCTTCTACAAACTCTCTATAAGATCAGCCTGAGTTCGCAACTACTCTTGATACTGTGAGGCAAAAGATGATGCCTCTCCACGAGCTCCTCTTGAGATGTACACTGACATCGCAGTAGTACCATAATATGTACCAAGAGTCAAATGGGAGCCGATACCAACTACTCATCCCTTCTCAAAGCCATACTGAGTCACCTACATCCATGCCACCTCATCGAAATGGTGGGCACTGGTCTGGTCAGTCATCTCGTCCTGACTCTCAGCCTGTGTCTGAGAGGTCACAACCTCATATGAATCCTTCCATTCAAATTTGAAATTAAAATTGTGAAAATATTATATGCCGTTAATTGTCAAACTGAAAAAAAAAATACTAACCATAATTCAACGCTGGTGATCACGTCTAATCTCTCCAATGGCTGGATCACTATACAACCTTCGATAAACGTCAAACTCCGTAATACTGGGATGCTCGACTACCTATAGAAATATAAAATAAACTATGTATATTTAAAGTTATATAAAATATTTAAAAAATATACTTACCAGATTCTCTCTACGCGTACTGAATGTATGGATACCAACTCGATGTATCACCTCCTGTCTCCCCCGGTTCTGCCCTCCCACTGAAGATCTCCTCTGAAATCCACCACCCAACCAGTGTAAACATAATCCATCGCAAATGTGAGATGAAACGTACTCTGGTCAGAGAGCTCTACACGAATCATCAAATTCTATCACTCCTGCTTTCTTAATTGTTGTTCTTCTCAAATTGTGAAAAAACTAACAGAAATGGTCACTCATAGACACCTGCCATGCCGCGTGGATAGCGTCATGCATGATATCATCGATGGGATACCATAAACTCTAAAAATAATTTATAATATCAAGTTATTAATAAAATAAATTTCAAAATAAATATTATTTATTTACATACTAGCAAATGATTGAACATGTCGTGCTGCACATCAAGGGGAATATTTTCCCATGTGATCCATGGATGAGAAAAATAATTGCTCAAGATAGCACTCCCCTGTCCAATAGATACATGCAAAAAACTATGAAAAAGGAATAAATAATCAAACAATTAGTATATATAGAAATAAATTAATAAAAGATAACTAAAATAAACAGGTTATCATACCTCTGTGTGCATGGATCGAAGTCAAGACGTGGATGTCGCTCGGGGATAGAGTCAGAAATCATCAGTCACGCAAGACCACACCCCCTTCGTGTACCCCCTGAACTGTTAGTAGGATGAGGGTTAGATGGTCCACAATCCCCCTCATACAAAGGTAGCTCAACCTCCTGCAACTCACAAAATAGATCAGGATCCATATGAAACACAAAATTATTGTTGTTAGCAGATAGTTAAAAATAACTATTATATATAGATATATATTAGTTATGATTATAACCAATATTTAACTGTGTCAATGTCCATTTTCATCCTCATCTCCATAGCTGTCAATGTCAATGTATTCATCTTCTTCTTCAACATCATCAATATCCATATGAGTTTCAGTTTCATCATCTCTTTTCATTTAAAATTTATTTGTAACATCATTAGCATCTTCATCATCATCGATCCTTAATTGTGGAGTGTCATCATCGATATTCACGTCTCTTTGTGAAAAAGATGGATTTTGAGCAGTCTCCTGAAAATTTTCAATTCCTTCCACTTCAGCGGAACCACATTCAGTTTGAGTAAACTAATTTTTTTGAGATTGCATTGTTATTATGCTCCCCCAATCACTCAGGTATCTTGAAGTGGCACAATACTTTGCATAATAAATTTGATTTTTTTGTTGAGCTAGTAAAAATGGTTCATTTACTACAAGAAGACTTTTATATTTAATATCGCTGATTCCATGAGTCGAATGAACACACAAGCCTCTCTCAGTATCCAACCACTGACATTTAAACATTGTTATGTAATATTGTCCTAGATAACACAGCTCAATAATTTCATCCAGAATTCCATAAAAGTCAACTTCAGTTTCTCTGTGATACGATCCTCTCAAGAAATCTACATTGTTCATTGTTTTTTTGATTCCCAATATGCACATGTATGAAATAAAAACCCATTCACCACATATGCATTATAAGATTTAAACATTTTGGATGGTGGGTTACTCAATATACACAGTCGCTTATCAATTTTATCAGTATGTTAAGACACCTGAAATTTTTTAAAACAATTATAAATATAATAAATAATTATTCAGAATTGATATTAAACCATCAATAATTTGTGTTACCAGTTTTTTAAACCATTGAGGAAAAAAAATTGTCTGCGTTCTTCAAGAGAAACTACTATAATTTGTGGAAGTTGTTTCTTGATATGATTATCATATAATCTACAAATAAAATATGTTTACATACTATTAAATAAATTATAGAATAATTGATATAATCACTCACAGTACAAATGATGTCATTTATTTACAATTGAGCAGAATATATGTATAAGCTCTATGATGTTCATCATCTGAAATCCATTGTTCATGAACTCTACCAAAACCAAGATTTGGCTGATTAAAAACTGATAATTGATTGTCCATTTCATCATTAACACTCCCCATGTTTCATCCCATGCGATTTTGTTTTGAGGGATATTTTTATTCAAAATAATGAGAGTAGAAAAAAGAAATTTCCTCTTACAAATAAGCTTCATCAATTGAGCCTTCAACTGATGCTTTGTTACATACTTTTTCCATCAATTTCTACATGCATCTCTAGAATGGGTACATCCATAAAAACTATATTGGACCTCCACATTTAGTTTCATTTGGAATATGTAATATCATATGTTTCATTGAGTTAAAGAAATTCAGCGGAAATATTTTTTCTGGTTTACATATAATTACAGCAACATCTTTTTCTAGTTTTCTTAGTGCATCGTAGTCTGTTGTCTCTACGAAAATGTCTCGAAAAAAATATGATATATCTGTTATCGAATACCAAATCATAGAATTCAACAAACCTCAGAATAAAATCGGCATAAGTCTTTCCATTATAACATGACAATCATGACTTTTTAATACGACAAGATAACCATTCTTAACAAATCTACCCAAATTAGAAGCATAGCCATCTGGAAGTCTCAAATCTGCAATCCACTGACAAAATAATAAGGGAATATCTTTGGAAAGTGTATAAGATATTTTTGGATTCATTAACCTTTGTGATCTGAAATTTTCAAATAGTTCAAGTTCTGGTCTCTTGCAAATTTGGGCAAGATCTAATCGTTCCTTTACAGTATCTTTGGTCTTACCTGGTGTATCCAAAACTATATGAAATAAATTATCAAAACTATTCATCTCAATATGCATGACATCCAACATGTGGCGGACCAACAAATCAGACCAATATGGAAGATCCCAAAAAATACTTCGTTTTATCCAATTATGTTCTTTCCCAAAGCCATGAATTTTCTGTTGGTTTATTGTTGGCCCAAATGTGATGAAAGGTAATGAAGATACAACTGATTTTAACTTTGTACCTGAGATCATTTTTGGAGGTTCATCCCTTTCAATTGTACCTTTTCTGAAATGAGATTTTTTTCCTCCGAAAAGGATGATGGGTTGGAAGAAATCTGTAGTGACTGTCAAAATAGTAAGGTTTTTTTCATTGACGAGCATAAAGGCTTTATTGTCTTTCATATAGTAAGGACATGATTTCGAACCATGTGTAATCCAGCTAGATAACATGTAATATGCCGCAAAGTCACTAATCGTCCACATCAATGTAGCTTTTAATATGAAATTTTGTTTCTCAACAACATCATATGTACTAACACCATCACTCCATAATGCATTTAACTCATCAATCAATGGTTTCAAATAAATATCAATATTCTTTTTCGGATGTCTTGGGATTAATAAGGTCAAAAAGATATAGGGATCCTTCATCAACATCCATGGAGGTAAATTGTACGGAGTTATAAAGATAGAACAACATGAATACTGACTACCATAAGAACCAAATGGAGAGAAATCATTAGTAGAAAGACTCAATCACATGTTTTGTGATTTTAAAGAAAAATAAAGATGCAAACATTCAAAATGTTTCCATGAATCACCATCAGATGGATGATTCAATCTTTTATCAGTTGAAATCTTGGTTTTATTCCATGACATCATTGACGCTATGTTCTAAGACATAAATAAATGTTGCAACCTGAGTGTAAGGGGGAATATCTCAACTATTTTACTGGAATCGATCCAGACTTCCCTGGTTGTGCTTCTTTATACCTCAATTGTCCACATGTGGGACAAATATCCAACGAATCATTTTCGCCAAAATATAAGATGCAATCATTTGGACATGAATGAATCTTTCGATAACTAAGGCCCAGATTATGAACCAGCCTATTGCTCTAATAGTAATTTGTAGGAAACACATTTCCTTCAGGTAACAGTGTTTTAACCAAAGAAAATATTTGATCAAAACATTTGTTTGACATTGCATTATCTGATTTAATATCCATAAATTTTGCAACCACTTTTAATTTTCTTATCTTGAAACTAGAATGTAATTCATCCTCAGTAGACCTCAACAACTCATAAAATTGAGATAGTTCCAACTCAAGAGTTAAATCAGTATCATCTTGATTTTCAGTTTGTTGAACAGACAGACCTACAACATCATGTACTAAATTTTGAAACCATGATGGATCTAAAATCAATTTATTAGTATCTTCTCTGGAATTACGTTCACTGTATTGAAACCAAAAAACATAATCTGGTTGAAAACCAAACCGCAAGAGATGTCCCCAAACCTTGTCAAATGTGTCCAACGTTCTCAGAGCACATTTTTTTACAAGGACACTTTATTGTGCCTTTTGAAACATATTCTGGTTTTGATGATGAAAATGATAAGAAAGCTTCAACACCCTCAATATATACAAGATTTAAACCAGAACCGTTTGTATTTCTACGCTGATTTATCCAAGCGCAATCATCTAATAATGATTTTTGTCGACTTCCTTGTTCCATATTTTTCTACAAAATATAAAATCATTAATTTTTGAATAATTTGAAATTATAAAAAGACTATATGAAAAAAAAAATATAAATAATTACAACCAATTCTTAATAATTACCATTAATTATGGGCAACACAATTTCCAGTGGATTGACGGCTACTCTTTTGTTTGACGGCTCATTTACATCCAACTTTCTCACACAAAAATTACAATGAAGAGTCTGCTCTGAGGTACACATATTCATTATCATGTAAGAGAATGAATATGTGTACCTCTTAGCAGATTATTCTTTGTGATTTATGTGTGAGAAAGTTGCAAGTAAATGATCCCTCAGACAAAAGATCCCCCTTTTCATCAATGAATCATCTTCTTGCAACTCTCACCACCTGAACACATTATGAAAATTGTGGTCCTACAAATACATATTCAAACTCGTGTATACCAGATTGGATATGCATATGGAGAAGCATAATTTTCATAATGTTTTTGAGTCGGTGAAAGTTGAAAGGATAAGAGTCATCGAGCAAAAGGAGTGCCGTCAATCCACTGGAAATTGTGCCAAGTTACTATTTATTACTATTTATTACTATTTATTTCTATTTGTTACTAATTATTACTAATTATTAATATTTTTTACTATTTTTTACTATTTTTTACTATTTTTTACTATTTTTTACTATTTTTTACTATTTTTTACTATTTATTACTATTAATTACTATTTATTCGTAATTATTCTTAATTATTAATAATTAACTAATTATTATTAATTATTCCTAACTATTCCTAATTATTCATAATTATTCCTAATTATTCCTAATTATTTCTAATTATTCCTAATTATTACTAATTATTCCTAATTATTCCAAATTATTCCTAATTATTACTAATTATTCCAAATTATTCCAAATTATTAATAATTATTCCTAATTATTCCTAATTATTCTAAATTATTACTAATTATTACTAATTTTTAATAATTTTTACTAATTATTAATAATTATTACTAATTATTTCTAATTATTACTAATTATTACTAATTATTACTAATTATTACTAATTATTCCTAATTATTCCTAATTATTACTAACTATTCCTAATTATTCCTAATTATTCCTAATTATTCCTAATTATTCATAATTATTTCTATTTATTACTATTTATTACTATTTGTTACTATTTATTACTATTTATTACTATTTATTATATTTATTCCTAATTATTCCTAATTATTACTATTTATTACTAATTAATACTTATTATTACTAATTATTACTAATTATTCTTAATTATTCCTAATTATTACAAATTATTCCCAATTATTACTAATTATTACTAATTATTACAAATTATTACTAATTATTCGTAATTATTCCTAATTATTCATAATTATTACTAATTATTACAAATTATTACTAATTATTACTGATTATTACTGATTATTACTGATTATTACTGATTATTACTGATTATTTCTAATTATTTCTAATTATTCCGAATTGTTACTAATTATTCTAAATTATTCTTAATTATTACTAATTATTCTTAATTATTCGTAATTATTCCTAATTATTACTAATTATTCCTAATTATTCTTAATTATTCCTAATTATTATTATTTATTACTAATTATTCCTAATTATTCTTATTTATTACGAATTATTCCTATTTATTCCTATTTATTTCTATTTATTCCTATTTATTCCTATTTATTCATATTTATTCCTATTTATTCCTATTTATTCCTATTTATTCCTATTTATTCCTATTTATTCCTATTTATTCCTATTTATTCCTATTTATTCCTATTTATTCTTATTTATTCCTATTTATTTTTATTTATTACTATTTATTATTATTTATTACTATTTATTACTATTTATTACTATTTATTACTATTTATTTCTATTTATTACTATTTATTTCTAAATATTACTATTTATTACTAATTATTACTATTTCTAATTATTACTAATTATTACTAATTATTCCTAATTATTACTAATTATTTATATTTATTTCTAGTTATTAATTATTATTCACATTTATTCCTAATTATTACTAATTATTAATAATTATTAATAATTATTACTATTTATTACTATTTATTACTAATTATTGCTAATTATTCCTATTTATTACTGATTATACCTATTTATTACTAATTATTCATATTTATAACTAATTATTCATATTTATTACTAATTATTCATATTTATTACTAATTATTCATATTTATTACTAATTATTCCTATTTATTACTAATTATTCCTATTTATTACAAATTATTCATATTTATTACTAATTACCTGTAATTATTACTAATTAAACGTAACTATTACTAATTAAACATAATTATTACTAATTAGCATTAATTGATATTAATAACTACAATTTACAACTACTAATTACTAATTACAAGTAATTATTTATAGAAAATACTAATTTTCATTAACAATTTTTAATTATTACTAATTATTAATAATTAGTATTAATAATTTCAATTTATTATTACAAATAAATACAGATAACAAAACAAATTAAATCTAATTTAACTAATCAACAATAATTAAAATTAACATAAAAAATGAAATAAATACTAAATTAAATAAAATATAAATACCTTAAACTTGATCTCTTATTGATGTAAGCAACTTCACAACTTCTCCGTAAAAAAAACTAACTTAGAGAAATTTTAACTCTAAAAATGGATTTTAGAGAGAGAGAGGAAGTGAGAAATTAAGGGAAGAGAAAGAAAAACGGTTGGGGGTATATATAGGTTAGATTAGTTGCGGCCAGATTACCATCGCAAAAGTTTTTTTTTGCGACGGGGTTCGCCGCAAATACCTTTGCCTGCATTAATTGTTATCGGTGGTTAAAAGGGTATTTGCGATGGGCCCCGTCGCAAAAACCAATTTACCACCGCCGGTATTTGCGACGGGCCCCGTCGTAAATACCCTCCGACCGGAATACTATTTGCGGCGGGGGGATCCCTCTGTTGCAAATAACCTTCTCGCGCTTTAACACGCAACCCGTGCCAACCCGCGCATTACTTTTTGCAATGGGACCCCAAAACCCGTCACAAATAACCTCTGGGATGGACTATTTGCGATGAGAATTAATCCCGTCGCAAATGCCTGTTTTTCCTGTAGTGACAGTTTGTCCGCATCGTTTTCCAAACCATGCGCAAACCCAGCACAAGTACTTGGAGAAGAGGAGGCACTCACACGGTTTGGCTACACGGTTAAGGAAATCATGTGCCAACTGTATGAGATAGATCTTCTTGAAGATTCATACCATCCACATGGTTAGATCTAACCATGTGGCATACCCATACTATTTACTATAACCATGCGACATGCCCATTTTTCCTCAAAATATGGGTTCCAAACTCTAAAAAATCCTCAGACACCCTTGGGACTTTTGTTAACTCATTAGGAATCCATAATAAGTCCAAAATAAAGAATTAGACCAAAATTTTAAGGATCAATGCCTGAGTGAAAAACTGGGTTCTTACAATCTACCCCCCCCCCAAAAGAACTCATCCCTAAGTTCACCTTCCAAGGGTGGTGAAACAATATCTGCGAACAACTTTGGTCACTAGTCATGTACGTTAGCCTCCCACTCTCAAGTTGCATCCTTCACGCGACCATGCTGCCATAGCACCCATACTAGAGGGACATACCAGCCTCGGATAGCCTTCATGCTCTGGTCAATGATGAGTACTAGATACTCCTCAAAGGTAGCATCAACTTCTAACTCAACTTCTTCGGGATCAAAGGTATGAGATGGGTTGGCATGATATTGGTGAAGCTGTGAAACATGGAAGACTTCATGCATGGAACGATACCTCTGAGGTAATAACAACTAATAAGACACTGGTATAAATCTCTCTAGAATCTCAAATATCCCTACATAATAAGAAGATAGTTCCCCTTTCTTCTGTAACCATCTATTCCCTACCCTGGGTGATACATGAAGAAAAACATGATCCTCGACCTCAAACTCCAGAGGTTGTTGGCGGTGATCATAATAATATTTATGTCTAGACTGAGTAGCAGTCATACACTTTTTGATCAGCTAAACCTTCTCTAAAGTCTTATGTATGAGATAAGGACCTATTAGGGCTACCTCACCTACCTCTATCCAGTATAGGGGTGAACGACATGACCTACCATATAAGGCCTCAAAAGTATCCATCTGAATTGTCGTCTGAAATCTATTATTATAGGAAAACTTGATGAGAGGGGTATGCTTCTCTCAAGAACCACCAAAATCAAGTACACATGCTTAGAGCATGTCCTATCAAACTTGTATCATCCATTCTGATTTTCCATCAGTCTAAGGGTGAAAAAATGTTCTTAGAAGCACCTATATACCCATAGATTTATGTAAGCCCTTACAGAACTGTGACATGAAACAAGAATCCCTATCAAAAATAATAGTACGAGGGGCCCCATGTAGTCATATGATCTCAGAAACATACAGTCTTCCTTTCTCATCAACTGATAAATTCTACTGAATAGGAATGAAGTGATCCACTTTCATCAATTTGTCAATAACAACCCATACAAGATCACTACCTCTATGAAAACTAGGTAACCTGAATACATAGTCCATGGAAACATCTTCTCATTTACATTCCAGGACTGGAAGTGGCTGTAATAATCCTTTAGGTCTCTGGTGCTCTGCCTTCACCTTCTGATAGGTGGAACACCTAATGATAAAGACTACAATTTTACATTTCATCTCAGGCCACCAATAGTGATGTCACATATCTCGATGCATTTTGGAGATGCCTGGATGAACATCCCATTGAGAAGTGTGCGACTCTTGCATCAACTCCTCTATCATATCTATAAGAAACCAGAAACACCCATGAATATTTAGTATGTCATCACTATCCACAAACCACTCTGGAGTCATGTTATCTCCTAGTATACTCTCATGGAAAACCAGGCCCTCAGGATCTAAAAATTGTTTACACTTCACCTTCTTAAGGAGAGAAGATGTAACTATAAAGGATGAGAGGTAAGTCTACTCATGATTGTCATAAAACTCTAGATTCATCTCATAAAATAGGATCATTAACTTCCATTCATCCCTGGATTCTCATACATCTTGTGCCTAAGCTTTTTGACTCATCATCTTTGCAACCAAATTGCCCTTCGCAGGCGTATAGGCAAGCTCAAAATCAAAGTACTGAAGATATCCGGTCCATATCTGCTATCTGAGGTTCCAGTAATGTTGAGTAAAGATATACTTGAGGAACTTGTGTTCCATATACACCAAAAATTTCTCACCTAATAGATAGTGTCTCCGGCAATATAAGGCATGGACAATAACTACTAGCTCAAGGTTGTGTGTCGTGTATTTTCTTTCATGAGGTTTCAACTATTGAGATCTATATGCAACGACTACATCCCCCCTACATCAGTATTTCTCCTAGTTCAATGCTTGATGCATCAAAAAATACTATATATCCTCTACCATGATCTATAATAATCAGAATAAGTTCTGAGAAAATCCTCCCTTTGAGCTCCTAAAAGGATTTCTCGCACACTTCTGACCATAGGAACTTAACACCCTTATTTGTAAGGATAGTAAGAGGTGAATAAAGGCGGGAAAGTCTTGTATGAAACATCTGTAATATCAATCTAGCCCCAAGAAACTCTATATATCAAACACATTCTTGGGATTCTCACAGGAAAATACAACACTAACATTTTTGGGTAAACAGATATGCCTGATTATGATATTATATGACCTAATAAGTGAGATTTATCAATCCAAAAGTGGAATTTAGAAATCTTAGCAGGAATTTGATGCTCCCTTAGTGTACTCATAAAAATATCATGGTGATTGGAATAGTCACTACAAGTGTGATAATACACCAATATTTCATCCTTAAAGACTATGATAAAAGAATCTAGATATAGGTGGAAAACCCTATTCATTAGAGCCATGAAAATGGATGGTGTTTTCATAAGACAGAACGACATAATAACATACCCATAAAAACTATACCTACTTTGGAAGTCTATACGCGGTATGTCTGATGGTCTTACTCACACATGGTGATATCTCGACCTCAGGTTGATCTTAGAGAAGATCCTATATCCTCATATTTGGTCGAAGAGATCACCTATTCAAGGTAGTGGATACTGATTCTTGACTATAAGATAGTTCAAACTTCGGTAATATATGCATAGATGTAAGGTTCCATCCACCCTCTTGGTGAAAAGCACATGAAGACCCCAAGAGGATGTACTAGACCATATAAAACCTTTCTCCTCTAGATCCTCTAACTACCACTTGAGTTCCTAGATCTTAGTAGGTTCTATATTGTATGGAGGAATGGACACTGGATCTTTTCTTGGAACAATCTTGATTGCAAACTCTACCTCCCTCTCTGGAGGTAAGCATTAAAATTCATTGGAAAAAACATCCCTGAAATAATCCACTATAGGATGGAAATTAACTTGATGGAAACCCTGGTCCTCGATGAAGATATTTAAAATCTAATTGGTCACTCCACCTAGCCCATGATTTTATGTTCCATCTCTACCAGCCTGGACATCTCACTCATCCTTATGTAGATAAATATTTCCCTCTGGTGATGCAAACGATACCCTATGGATATAGAAATCTAAAAAATCTTGATACCGAACCAACCAATCCATCCTGAGAATGACATATAAGCATGTCATCTATATAAATAAAACTTTCCATAAGAAAGGGTAACTTCCTACCTTAAGGGGACATTCTCTACACTGGTGTATTCCCTCTGATCATACCCCTAATAGAGTATCTAGTGTCATTACACCATAGTAATAATGTATCTCTAGTATGAGACTTTTCATGATAGATATAAAGATAAGAGAGTTCAAAGAACATATATCAAATGAATAATATACTATAGTAGATTCCACTATAATGTTACCACATACTATATATGGTCTTGCTACTTGATCCTCGAGTATTGGATGTAGTGCATGCAACTGGCCTGATCCACAGCCATGTGCAACAGCTAAACTATCATGATCATAATTGCTCGGTTGGCACTGCTGGTGATCCGCGACCTGGCTTCCATGGCCACAACCTCATCCTTGTCCTGTCCTACTAGTGCTATTCTAACTCCCCACCACACACGGCGCAAAAGAACCCACTTCTGAAGGTGGAGCTGGCACTGATCCTTTTTCACTCAAAGCTGGTGGAAAGGTCTTGTAGAATCTCTAAAGATTCCCCAAATGACCACAAGCCCAACAATCCATTGGGTCTCTATCACAATGAAGCTTTAGGTTCCCTCATCGTCTACACTAATGAAACACCATGGAGTTATCAAAACAGGTAATCCAGTTTTCACTGCCCTGATGAAAAACCTCAAGGTAACATTTCCTACCATCAGAAGAACTATTGGCCTATTGCAGCACTGATCCTCTATGCCCAGTTTTATTGTTTTACTTCAGGTTACAATCATTTATAAGAGCCTAATTTTCTATTTTATAAAATTTGCGATGGTTAAATATATTCACCTGTGTATGAATGGTGTACACAATAACATCCTCGAAGCGTCTAGCACGTGAAATCTCATCACCAGTTGAAAGTAGTGCAAAGTGTTGTAACTCAATGAAACACGTTCAATACTCCATAAACAACCTAGAACCCTACTCTATATGCATGAACTCTCTATATATGTCAGATCTTAGAATATGAGGAAATAGATAATCATATATTGGAGTCTAGAAATCAACATATACCATGCCTTGATGGCGAACATCCTAGGTAATCACATCCCACCAATACTTGGCTGAATCCCAAATCATGTATGTGGAAAACTTGACCCTCCACTCTGAAGGTATTTACAGATGCTAAAAGATAAATAGGGTGGCCTCCATCCAAGACTCAGTAGCCTGCAGACTTCCATCCCTTGAAAAAGTATGATGATGCTATTACTGGAACTCATGAGTAAGATCATCCATCGTAGGTGCAGCTCATGGTGAACCATGGGTGGACTGCATCAGATGTAGAAAACTATCAAAAACTTGGGAATCAGTTCCCATATCAAGTATAACAGGTGATTCCTCAAGTGGAACTTCTGGCGATAAGACTGGTGTCTCAGGTCCCACCACATCTAGAGTATGGTCGTCACCACCCTCTTGGAGTACGATACAAGGATTTCGTGGTGACATAGATTTAAAAATTCCAGGCACACTCCTAAAAAAACTTAAATAAAATAAATAGTGATTCTTACAGAAGCTAAATATGGAAAGGATCTATACCCAAGGTATAATACCCCAACTACCCACTTAGACATCTAGGTACTGGTAAGTTCTCAAGTATATTTTTCATTTCATTTTACATTTAATTACTAGGTTCACTCCTTTACCTTTCGTTAACATGATATGGTGGGATAAGAACATAAAACCATTACACTTATATATCTTCATTTTCTTAGAATTTGTGTCAAATTTCCTTTAAAATGAACTATCATTCCTAGTGAATCAGGTCCCATACTCCTTGTCACTGAAAATAACACCCATTTGAATTTAAAATTAAAGGCTTGATTTGGTAAATTACTCATTTTAAACTATGAGGTCCCATAAGACCTCATGAATTGGAACATGCACCCACTCAATCACATCCCATAGTAGAACAATCGATATATAAATAAGGCAAGGCTCACTCATCAATCACAGTCATAACAAGAAATGAAAAGTAGTGAAATTCACCTATGTGGAATAGAAATATGCATGACATGCAAATTCTAGGTGCATGTATGATTCATGTAAAAATTCTCCTTGTCCCCATCTCATCGGGCCATGGATAAAATATAATCTCAATCAGAATAAAAATTAACAACCCCACACAGCATGTGTGTCACCTAATGGCGAAATAATGTCAATTTTAATAGGGAAAATAGAACAAAATTATATTTTGGCTAACTTGGAATTTACCACAAACCGGGGTTTGTGACACCTAATCACATGTTATAACCAAGTCCCAAGAGTTAATAATCTCCTTAATATTGTCTCCAAATAGTAAATCAATAAGTAACCTCTCTCTGATACCACCTTATGAAGTGTAGGACCCAGATTCCACTTAACAGGTGCCCTGATCCTTGTGGGCCACATGGCCTCAAGCACATCTCTCCAAATGCCAGAGGCTTTTGACTAGCAGCAAGGGCCTAAGGTGTGTCTGTGGGGAGACTATGACCTCATTAACATAGTATATCATAGTGGATAATATAAATAGAGGTAAATAGAGGAATAAATATAAGTAAATAGTGAAATTTGAAAAAATTAATAGATAGAAAAGGATAATAATAATTGAATAAACTGGAATAACTGATGATGATATGTCATGTCACTAGAAACTAGAAAACATGGATATAAGAAAGCAATCATAACATGTGACACAAATTTATAAAGTAAATTAAAGGTTATCCCAAGCATCCTAAGATCTGGCTCAGTCATCTACTATCAAGCTCCATCCCAAATAGTAAGAAATCAAGTGTTCAAAGATGTATGCTTCCCTTTATCAACACCTGCATTCATGCAATCTACCCCAGGTACCAAAAAGCACCTGGAGAGGGTGTGAGATAAATCTCAGTGGGCCACCACCGATAGTGTTTATAACATCCACCCCATGTAATGGAAATATAACAGTGTGCAAGAATTCTTATATATTGTAAAGTAGTACAATGTAACTAAGTAACCAAGTACCTGCTTCATCCATCAGCTGGTGTTTGAACATGTAACAAATTCATTATTTTTATTATTACTAGTTTATAAATAAGTCACACATTATAAATAGTGAAGGTTCCAAGATGTAACAAGGAAAAATGTAATGATATTAAATAATGAAGTTCCAAGGTAACAACTAAGGAAACGTAGACCTCAAGGGTCGCCAACTAAGTAATTAATATAGTCTAGCTAAGGGTAAGAATGTAATCCAAGGAGCATAGTCCAAGTAATTCCACAATAAGATTATTATTGAGTCCAAGGAGTTCATCCAAGGTAAAAGGGGGATAAGCAACGACTGGGCTCGATGGGATTTAACCATGGCACCTACTTGTCAATGATGGATCCAAGGAGTGTTTGCAAGGAATTCTGTATTACTAAATGAGGGATCCTATGGTATCATACCAGTGATCTAGATTTAGAAAATGATTGTGTTATAGGTGGGTCTCAACCAAAGTAAGTTGTATCCTTGAATCAGAATGGGGTTCCCGAGTGCTCAAGGTATTCACTATGGAATCCAAGATGAGCTCAAGTCATGCCTCTCTTATTTGATAATGTTGTCATATAATATTTCATAAGGCATAAGCCATTAACTTTCATTAGTGTGATAAGGATAATTGAGCATGCAACCATTTAATCAAGTCTCAATTAATTAATAAGTTAATTTGGTTCAAGCCTTACCTTTCATTAGTGTGACAAGGAAAAGTAGCATACAACCATTCATTTAATCCATTTAAGTAATTTTCAATAATCAAGGTTCACTCTTCTACCTTCCTTTAACATGGTAAGGGGTTCTACGAACATGAAACCTATTATTCAATTATATATAATAAGTCTATTTCATATACTCAGTATACTTTACAATTTCCATTTCACATTTAATTATCAATTGAAGCACTTACCTTAGGTGGGACAAGTGGTGAGAATACATGTTACTTTCCATTATGTAATTAAAAATTTAAATCAATCCATTTAATATAGAAAATCTTACCCTTATAAATTTCATGTCAAGGCACCCCCGAATGGAGGCTCAAACATGTCAAAACACTAAAATGATAATTATGGAAAAACACCCTACATGGAGTGGATGGAGTTCTAAGAAAAACCACTAACAACTAATCACATATTTGGAAATAGCATAACCATGTAGTTCTAATGATTATGAGCATGGAATATTAATTAAATATACGACACCTAATGAAATAAGTGGGACCCACACATAATTTCTAAAATCAATGAACTTGAGAGATGAGTTATAGACCACCCACCTTAGGATTTTATGACTCTCCTATTATAGTATCATCCTATGATTTTTCTTGGAATGGATTACATATGCTAAAAAGGTAAAAACATTCAAACCTCGATAATGAGGTCGAGAGAAAGATAGAGGAAGAATGGATCAAATAGACTTGAGTACTTATCATTGTGCATCCAACATGACGAATGAAATATCAAATGGATCTTGGATGAAGGATATATCTTTATCCCTATATTATGCCTTCAAAAAGATCCAAAATGAGAGAAAATTGAGTTTCTATATTTTGGAATTCATATTAGGGAAGAAGCAAGGTTTAATTAGATCATTAAGGGAAAACATATAAAATTACCCAAAATTTAGAATGTGCATGGTTTGTCTGCATGGTGAGTATACATAGTTAGGGAAACCATGTACCAAACATGTGAGATGTCTCTACCTAAAAATTAAGACCATCCACATGGTTATATTTTACAATGTGTCCTACCCACACAGTTTCCTCTAACCATGCAACATGCCTATTTTTTCCCAAAAGATGGATTTTGGGCTCCAAAAAAGCCTCTGACACCCTTGGTACCTTCTCTAACTCATTAGGAATCTATAATAGGTCCAAAATAAATAATTAGACCAAAATTTTAAGGAACCAAACCTAAGTGGAAAATTCGGTTCTTATAATGAACATGCCTAACCTATATTAGAATGGATACGATAAAACCCCTTGATGAGTCATATTATAGAGTATACTTCTTACCCATCTCAATTAAGGTAAAAATAGGTAGAGATAATAGTATACCCTTTTCCTCCTAGATATATCTCTCACAAATATTAGACTATATAAACTTCTCCCCCTTCTTGTTTAGGCTTGTCAACGACACTGCCAGTTGGGATAAGTCCTATATTGATCTCTTCTAATATCCTTACAAACCATGAAATCTTTTTATTTTAAAAAAATTATTAGTTTTCTCCCAAGAAACCACTACCTCAAACTTTATAAGTTCCAATAATATTTCTTCCTCGAATATAACCTTCCCTATGAAGATTACTTCGTTAATATATAACTGAAACTTTGAAATAATGGTATTCAATGGATGCTTTATAAGCATGCTTAGAACAATATACAAATTTAAAAAATATTCCTACAACTACAAGTAGAAAAATAGTTTTTTTAATGAAGACCACTACAAAAGAATATAAGGATTAAAACCCCTATTCATCAGGGATATAATCATGGCTAGAACATTTTTCAACCCAAATGACATCACAAGGCACTTATAGAGGACATACATACTCCTAAAAGCATTATGAGGAACATCAAAAGGAATTACTCTCATATTACGATAAATTATTCTCAAATAAATATTAATGAATCACTTTACCATCCCCCCCCCCATCTAATTAAACAAATCATCAATACATAGAAGAGGATACCAATTATTGACCATCGTCTGAAGGTAACGGGGAGAACATCATAGGCACATGGGTCAGTGATTTAATTTTTTTTAAACTGATCGATGTAACTATGTCATATATGGTGATGCACATCTCAATATGAAATATTAGGATCTCACATGAATTAATTAAGAACTGAAATAAGTCAATTTATTACCTTGTTTGAAATGATGGTGCGTCCAACAACCTCTCATTGTTGGTGATCATTTCTCAAAGTAACTAATTTGAGATCCCTCTAGATCATCCACACACACTTAAAATGTCTATAGGAATTTCTATTGTTGATATAAATGTTCTATAATAGATATATAATGATTCCTTTTACATCCAGATGATCATTGCAATGATGATCCTTTGATTTGTGAAGAAGAACTTGGATCGATCACTTGGATCAGCTACTTCCCTCTCTAGGATATGAGAGAGATAATAGATAGAATCTAATATTTGTGTAATGAATAGTGCTCTAAATTATAGACTCCTCTCACTTATATAGAGAAGTATAAAATACATGGAAATGGATCTTTGGCCCCCAAACATTTATTACTCACCACATAAATCATAAAGGACATGTTGTAACCAATTAATAGTGTCATAAATGTCATTAATATCTTTAACACTTACTTTTAATATAATAAATATATTACATGATATAAATGAGAAATTAACTCAACATGATATTCTCATAAATACTAAATGAACCTTGAATATTAAAATAATATTTTTTCATTAAATATTTTCCTATATACTCACTTAAATACTAGTAAATATATTATATAAATAAATTAAACTTTGATTATTCTATACTCGAGTAATAATGTATTTATTTATTAATTATTGATTTTTAAAACTCGAGCATCTCCCAGACCTCATGGTGGGGCTCACCTTGTCCTATAATCCTATTCATTTAGAATAGGTTGTCTTTCTAATACACTAAGTGTGTGACCCTCTATGTCTTTATCTCGATAACAGTGAATACTATTCACAGGCTATAAGAGGAATCTATCAACCCATCAAGGCCCCTAAGGAGTTAAGGAATATTCATAGTAATGAAAACCTTCTAAAAATACATTCCATGTAATATTATATCTTTGTATCAAAATATATAATAAATAAGTACACACACTTTTTATCATCATTCTTTATTAATTTATTATTTATTGAATTTACTGTATGCACTTACCTTCTTTTACCATGGCCTTAAATTTAGTGAAGGTACTACCATCTAGATCAACTAGGATTAAGATGACACTTCCTTTCAGAAGTGACCAATCCTATCTTTATCATCCAATCAATGTCATTCCACTAATGGCACGCCCAATGCAAGATACCTCTCCATGAAATAAATTTCATGGTTTTCATCTTGCTTTAAAGTACATAATAAAATGGTATATACTTATAATAATCTCAATCTGAGAGACCAATACATGTTCTTATGAAAAATAAATTCCAATGATTGCTGAAACATGTGGTGTTCCTATTTGTGGTTCAGACCTCATGATCTCCTCTTCTTGATATCACCAAGTATGAACTTCATAATAATAAGTGTCAATTATTATGATCCCTCAACACCTGATAGTCAGACATCATCTGTGTATAGTGAGTATGATGTATCAAGACTATAGGATATATATTTAAGATTAATATCATAGTATCTTGAGGATCTCATTATAGCTGGGAACTAGTATAACCTGTTGATGAAAAAAATAATCTAAGGTAATTACCATGTAAATAGAATATGCAGAAATATCAACACTATTATGGTAATTATACATTATGTATAACTCACTGCATAAATTATATTGTAATAAAAATTTACTATTTAAGTTGGGTATGGGGAATCCACTATTACAACAATACCACTTATACTAGAGACAACTTGATAACTACCCTTGTTATCTCTCCCATGATAAGATCATTCTTTTCTTAGTTATAGATTTAGTGATTGGGCCGTCCATGTCTTCACTGCATGGCTACTCTGCTATCTGTGACTTCAAATACTTGAGCAAGGCTTCTCATGGGATTATATCCCCAATTATATTTCTCATAAACCAACCTAGATAACCCACATAAACGGTACCAGAGTCGATCCTGATATGACTCAAAGGGTATTCCCAATCCAAATGGGGTAGTGAAAAGCACCATGGAATTGGTAAAAGTAAAGAGGGAATGATTCCTCCACAAGAGTTACAAGTCAAAGAAAATCAGTGGATAACATAATAATAAATATATTAGTATGAAAAACACTCCCTAGTATAAAAAGGTTCCAAAACACCTTGATAAAAGTCTCAAATATGGAAATACAACCCAGCACAAATAATGGATCATAGACACCATCATGTGTTTCTCACTTCTGAAGGTCCCACAAGTCAGGTGCACCCTCCACCTCATAATGGTGCCTTCCATTTACATGGATATGGAATAAAGAAAATATACAAACACTAGAAGGAAAATTTAGGTTGTAAAATACAATCCCAGTAGTATTTCACCAATCATTTCATAAGAATTACATATTAGATAAACAATATTTTCTTAATGTAAATAAAACATGGAATGGAAACATTTTCATAGTTTACATCAAAACATTCTTAAAGAAAAATTTCCAATGACTTCTAAAAATAGGTAAAACAACTTTTCCATCAAATCAAGCATAATCAATAATCTTTGTAAAATAGGTATGAATAAAAAATTTATCAAAATAGATCATGTATAATCATTTAAATCAAAACTGAAATGTTTAAAACATGTATATAATAAGGCATGAAAATTCATTTCCAATCATATCACTATGGTTAAGAAAACCATAGGTAGTATAAATAAGTATTACCTCACATCATGGTGAATTATGGCTTCAAAAGTGCACAAAGAACATCCCTAAGGATGGAAATGATAAGATCCCGAAGGAATAATCTCTATACCATCAATTAATTTAGTTGTATTTTCATCATTTATCCATTTTTTAGGTAGAGATAATATATACCTAGTGTGTGTTCTTCCCACTATAATACCCAATATCCCATGTGATTCAAGTTAAATCAAACAATTTTTAAGGGGTTATCATTCATTCAAAAATCATTTCAATCTTCATTTCATTTGTCCCTAATTCAAGTTTCAAAACATTCCTTTCAATTCAACAAACAATCTCAATGGGTTATTATCCTAAACTCATTTAATTCTTTCTAAAAACCAAAATCAAATGGGTTTTTATCAAAATTCATAAAATCATCACATTTCAAATCATAAAATATCCCATGACTTTCATTTTCATCAAAATATTTTCAATAGTCATAATTTTAATTCAAGAACATTTTTCCTAAAAATCAACAAAAAAGTCTATAAAGAATTTTTCATCACACTTCATGCCATTTCAGATTCCATTTATAAAATCCCCAACTAATTATTTAGAAATTTATTTTAAAACCAATTTATGTATAATAATCAAAGTTTTAAAATAATATTAATTGAATTTTAAACTACCTTCTTTGATAATAATATCACAAGACCATGATGGGGGATTCACAAGGAGGGACAGGTGACACCTTTGGAAATATAAGAGGAATCATAGAACAAGAAATGACCTTTGACATAGAAGAAACTACCATAGTGCATAGTGAAACACCATAGTAAAATAGTATACATGAAGAGACCACCATAATGAAATATAGTGTTTGATGGAATAGATCAGGACACTACAAAATGTAACTACACTAGAACATAAACCGATATGCCATAGAATGATCACCGCAGAGTGGAACTAAATATATTATAGTCCTTCATAACTTAAGAGTGGTCTCAAGTGAAGATTGTGAATAGATATAATTAAATGTTTGGTGCACATTCAAAAACCTCTCATAAATCCCGCTCAAAAACTAAAATAGAGGCTCCCCAAATCAAAATCATAAATTTATAATAAAATTCACAACCCTCAAAGACTGAAGGTCTATAATCATTTAAAACTGGAAAAGAACATGGATATGTCGTGTGGTATAAAACACTATAGTGCAATCCTTCCCATATGGCCCTCCACAGTGAAAAATATGAGGCAAACTATAGGTTTTGGGTCACTACGGTGCATCCATTCCCACTATGGAATGGCCTCAACCCCTATATCATCATTATGGTGTATCCACTACTTCAATGGCACAAAAAAACTCCTCTATGGCATGGTCATGAGTGTTACAGCATGGTACCACCTATTTTGGAATAAAGTTTCCAAAAACATACATTTAAGCTTATATAATATTTTCAAATACTGAATTCTTTAAATAAACAAAGCTCAACTAAAAAACAAGGAGGATAATAAGGGAATTCGTCAATAAATAAAGAACATACCTAAAAGAAAATATTAGGATGTTACAATTATCCACACCATACAAGATTTATTCCACCATAAATCCTACCATGAAGACTCTATAACAAATATCTAAGGTCATTACTCTCTCATTAATTCCTCACGCTCCCAAGTCTCATTTGATTCTGAAGCACACTACCATAATACCTGAATCAAGGGTATGAATTTTCCATCCAAAACTTTTTATCTAAGAATCAACAATTTGAACTGATTTAAAATCCATGTACAAATCAATTTCTATATCTAGATTCTCCCATATTAAGACATTAAATGGATTAGAGAGATACTTTATGAGCTATGATACATAGAAAACATTGTTAATAGATGTCATATATGGTGTAAAATCAAAATAGTAAGCCTTGTTACCAATCCACTCGACATCCAAAAATGGTCCCATGTATGTTAGTGCCAACTTTCCATGTTTTCAAAGTTGTTGGTAACCTAAAAATTGTAAAAATCTTTAAAAAATAGGTCTCCCACACCAAACTCTAATGATCATAGATGATGTTTAACATAGGATTTGTAATATCTTATTTCCATTATCATTCTTTGATGGATCAAATGAATCTTAGTCATCATCTTATGGACCAAACTAGGTCCTACCAGGGAATCTCCACCAACCTCAGACTAATATAATAGATATTTTCATGATTAGACGTACAAAGCCTCAAAGGGTGTCAACTTAACGAATGACTGGTATCTCTTATTATATAAAAACTTGACTTACCCCAAATGGTTATCCAAATATCAAACAAATTTAAGGACACATTCCCAAAGTATTTACTCAAGAGTTTTAATTTCTTATTCTATATGGACATCCATTTGAGGATGGTATGCCATGATCAACTTCACTTGAGATACCATTGCCTCCTAGAGGCCCCTCCAAAAGTGAGAAGGGAATTGGGGATCCCTATTAGAAATGACTGAAAATGAAACTCCATGAAATCTCTTTATTTCCTAGATATATAAGATTCCCAAGTTCTCAACCTTGGTGGTATCACAAATCAAAATAAATTGATCCAATTTAGTCCATCAGTCAATCACTACCCATATTGCATTCTTACCTAGAGGTGAAAATGGAAATCCAACCACAAAATACATAGATATACCATCCCACTTCCAAGTCGTCACTGGAAGGATCTGACGAAAACACAAAGGATTATGATGATCATCCTTAATTTGTTGATAGGTATAGAAAAAGAAACAAAATCAGAAATGTCCTATTTCATACCTGACCACCAGAAACATCACCTCATATCATAAAATATCTTTGCGGCATCAGGGTGTACTACCCACTGGGAATTATGTCAATATCCCATCACATCTTTCCTCAAAGGTATAGGAATTAAGAATTGGTTCCTGAAGAACAGGATTCACTCCAAAGATATAGACCACTCAACAATGTTCTCACAGCCATATATAGAATGCATAATGTCATGAAACTCATCATAAAGTTTTTATTCCAAAATAATAATCTTGATTAATTTGGAATTCAAATGAACACTCGCCAAAGTAATCCAAATATCATCATCTTGGACCCCCAGATTCATATGAGTAAAGAGTTCTATTAAATTTCACTCCTCATAATATTATGTAATGGGATGGATTTTTCATACTCAACGCATTAGTAATGAAATTTACCATTCTATGAGAGTATTCAATGTCAAAATCAAAAAAATATAGGTACTCCACCAACTGTATCTATTGAAGTTTCAAATATTTTTTAGATAATATATAACTTAAGATTTTATGATTGAGTAAATGGTAAACCATTTAGTGAAAAGGTAATGCCACCAATAGTTCAAAGCATATGTCATAGATATGAGTTCAAGATCATGTATGGGGTAGTTCTTTTATGGGGATGAAGATGATGAGATCCATATTCCACCACATGATAAACCTATATAAGAATAAATCACAAAATTGAACCCAATGCATCACAAAAAAAACCACATAGGCCTAACCATCTTCTGGAAGAGTCAAAATAGGAGCTAAAGTCAACCGATTCTTAAACTCATCAAAGGAAACCTGACATTTTGAATCTAAAAAAAACTTTACACCCTTATGAGTATATTAAATAATCATAGGATCTATCTTAAATAAATCCTTCATAAAATAGTGATAATATCCTACCAAATCCCAAGAATCTCTAAATCTCAAAGACATTTTGTGGTTCCTTCCAGGTCATAAAAGCTTTCAACTTCTCAGGATCAACTAAGATATCATGTTCATAAACCACGTGTCCTAATAATTTTACTTCTTGAATCTAGAAATTTCATTTAGAAATATTTTAATGAAGTTTTTTGGTTTTTAAAGATATACTGTACTTCCCTCGGATGATGTTCAAGGTCCTCCTCAGTCTTAGAGTAAACCAAGATATCATACATGGACACTGTAACAAAGTAATCAAGTTACTCATGGAAAATCCTACTCATTCATTTGATGTACATTGTTGGAGAATTGGTTAGACAAAAAGTCATAACAAGGTACTTATAATGGTCAAACCTTCTAAAGGAAATATTGGGAATGTAAAACTCCTTAATCCTAAGATGATTATAATAAAAAAAAGATCCATATTTGAGAAAAACTTTTCCCATTTTAACTGGTCAAAAAAATTATCAATTTGAGGAAATGGGTACTTATTCCTAACAATGACCTAATTGATATTTTGAAAGTCAACAAAAAGGTGAATTGTCCTGTCAGATTTCTTAGTAAAAAGCATGGGTGTAGCCCAGGGAGAAACACTAGTTTGAATAAAGACTTAGGAAAACAGATCATCTAACTGAGTTTTCAATTCCTTCAGTTATGTTGGTGTCATATGGATAGAGGAAGTAGATATGGTATGGGTACCTCGCACCAAGTTGATGGAAAAGTACACCTTTCTCACTGATAGAAAACTAGAAAATTTGGGTGGAAAAATCAGGAAACTCAATGACTACTAAAGGAAGTGAACCATCCAAATATTCATTCTCCAATTCAAAGGAAAGAACAAATGTCACCTTACCTAACTCTATAATAGGAGGTCTAGCTCGACCCGACTTCAGATCCCATTCTCCCTAAATCACATAACTCACTCCATCAGTGATATTAAAGGAAATACATTGATTATAACAGATGATATAATATTTATAGGTGATTAAATAATCCTTACAAAGTATGAATCTAGAGGTTTCATATAAAAAACTAAAAATTCCCAAAAAAAATATCAACTTCCGAAAAAGTGAATGTATAAAAAGGGAATTGGAGACCCTTCAATTTCTTCATCCCGAGAGGTGTAGAAATATCCATAACATAAGGAATGAGATTCATAGAAAGATTTAACAATTCCATGATATGTAAAAATATGGAGGAATGAGAGGCACCAGTAATAAATAAAGTAGACACTAAATATAAAGCAATGGAAATAGTACCTCCCACTTTTTCAGGTCCTGCTTTAGATTCCATTAGATATTTTTTCACTGTGTAATGAATATTTATTCCTTATTCTTGTGGATGGAACCCCATTTTTTCTTGAATCATATGATTTTTCCTCATATCCTCTCATAATTAAAGATCCTATACCACTATGTATAGTGGTAAAAACATGAAAACCCTCTATAAATGTCCTAAGAATCCACAAGTGATGCAATTATTTAGTTCCACTGAGAAAGTATGTTTTTTCCCAACCTTTCCACACGGAAATAAAGTAATTAAACCATTATTGAATACTATAGATGGCTTAGTGGAAGTGTTATATTGACATCCACCACCATAGTTACTAGAATGATACCAATAATGTTTTCTCTTCCCTTTAGAGGGACCACTGAAATTGCCACTAGGAGTAGTAGGAGCTCCCATCATCCTTGAATTTCTAGTCAAGTCAAGATCCACCATCAAATATTTATCCATAACATAATTATATGAGCTGAGTTTTAGTAGAAAAACCTAGGATCAAATATCTGGTCAAAGACCAATCTCAAATATCTAGGCCTTCAGCTTCTCATTTGATATCACCTCAGGTGAGAAGTGAACAAGATCAGAAAATAAATTGGAACACTAAGTCACAGTTTAGTTACCTTACTTGAGTTTAAGGAACTCCATCAAGTTATATAACACCATCGAATCCAGATATAACTACTCTATGAAAATATCCATAAAGTCTTTCCACTCTAAGCCCACATTCTTACATGTCTCAACTATCAAGTCCCACCAACTTATTCTTGTCCCTTCAAGCTTAAAAGAATCACATTTCAACTTAATAGAATCAGGAATCTCCAAGAACTCAAATAGATTCTCAATTTTTTTAAACAAACCTTATGCCTGATAAGGATTATTGGTACCCTAGAAAGATAGAGGTTTTTGAAGAATAAAATATTGGGAATAATATATGTTATGACCCTTCAGGGTATAACCTCTACATCTAGATTAAAAATACATGTCATTATTTGGCCCATAGTATGGACCATATGCACAAAAATATCTATAAGGTTTTGATCAACTATAGGGTTTACTTGCTATGGTTCATCAATAGTTCCCTCTTGAGTTATGTTAAAATGTCCTCTTGGGGTTATGTTACTATAAAACATCAAGGAAAATATCATTTAATATACATGATATCATCAAATCTATCAAGAAAAATTCAATAGGATTATAAACAACTAAAATCAAATACCAAGAAAATTTTATAATGAAAACATAAATTTTCCTCAAAGACACTTTCCCCAATAAACCCATGATAACTTAAGGCTTGTTATGATGATATATGGATACTAACTCACCCATAACATACCCCTTAAGTCCTGAAAATCATGTCCCAAATTACATACCAATATCAAAGAGGATCCTCAACTACCTTTGATACTAATTTTTCTTGAAACAACCCAGATAAACCACCTAAATAATATATAAGATGGTCCTGAAATGACTCAAAGTGAATTCCAGATCCACATGGGTGGGATACAATCACCATGGAATCGATAAAAGTAAAGAGGTAATAGTTTCACCATAAGAGTTACAAGTCAAATAAAAGGAGAAGATAACAAAATAATAAAATTTTCAGATTGAAAAAAAAATACATATGATAATAAGGGTCTACAACACCTTGATACAAGTATCAAATATGGAAATACATCCTATAAAAATTGATGGATCACAAACTCTATGATGTGATGTTGACTCCTGAAGGTCCTGAAAGTCGGGTACACCCTCCACCTCCAAATGGGGTCTTCCATTTACCTAAATTTGGTATATGGAAATCTACAAATGCCTAAAGGAAAATATAGGGTGTGAGCTACAAGATTAGTATTATTTTACCAATAATTTCATAATAATTCCATATTAGATAAACTAGTTATGATTAATATAAATAAAACATGGAATGTAAACATTTTCATTGTTCATATCAAAACATGTTGGAAGAATCATTTTCAATGACTTGTATAAAATAGGTATAATAGATTTTCCATCAAAGAAGATATAATCATGTATCTTTACTAAATAAGAATGAATAAAAAAATTATCAAAAGAGAGCATGAATAAGCATTTACATCAAAATTGACATGAAAAAAACATTTATGTCAAAGGGCATGAAATGTCATTTACAATCATAGCACCACAGTTAGGAGACCCAAGGATAGGATAAATATGGATTCTCACACATATTGGTGAATGTTGGCTACCAAAATTCACAATGAACAACCCTAAATATGGGAAGTAGAAGATACATAAGGACCAATATCTATACCCTCAAGTAGTTTAGTTATGTTTTCATTGTTAATACATTATCGAGTAGAGCTAATATGTTCCTATCATGTGTTCTTCCCACTAAAATACATTGTCTCTAATTTTATTAAAGGTAAATTAATAAATTTTCCCGGGGATATCAATCAATAAAAAATAATTTCAATCATCATTACCTTCAACCCAAATTCAAGTTTAAAAACTTTCCTTTCATTACAACAAACAACCTCAATGGGTTTTTATCATAAAATTATATCATTCCTTCCAAAAACCAGTATCAAATGGGTTTTATCAAAATTCATCAAATCATCACATTTTAAATAAAAAAGAATCACATTCTTTTCAGTTTCATCAAAATCATATTAATAGTCATAATCTCAATTAAATAACATTTTCCCTGAAAAAAAAATCCATCAATAATTTTTCATCACACACCATCCCATTTCAAATTCCATTTATCAAACCCCCAACTCAAGATTTATAAATTCATTAGAAAACCAATTTATGCATAAGCATCAAAGTTTTCCAATATTAGGAATTTCTTTGAAAACCACTCAACTTGATATTAATATAACAAAATCTTAACGTGGGATTTACAAGGTGGAATAGGTGATGCCTCTAGAAATATAAGAGGATTCAAAATTCTTAAAGGTATATATAGAACAAAAATAACTACCATGATATTGGGTGGAACACCATAGTGTATTGGTGCACTAGAAGAGACCACCATGGTGCAAGAAAAGGTTTCACAGCATAGAATAGGATACTATGGGACCACAATATAACACAAACCATTATGGAATAGCATGAGCACTATGTCATGGAGGTATCACTACATTAGCCCTTCAAAAATTATGAGAAATCCCAAGTGAAGAGAGTGAATGGCTATAATTAGTTTTTTGATTCTCATTTGGAAAACCCTCATAAATTTCTCTCTGAAACCAAATAGAGGATCCATAAATCATAATCATAACTAACTAATAAAAGGAATAATTCCTAAAGATTGAATGGATATAATCATCTAAAACTAACATGGGACATGGCTCTATGGCATGGTCTAAGACACCATAGAAAAAAACCCTTCTCATATGGCCCTCCATGGAAAAGGATGTGGTGAAAACTCTAGGATTGGGTACACTATAGTGAATACATTCCCTATATGGTGTAGCCTCTACACCTATAACACCGTTATGGAATAGCCATTACTTCCACAACGCAGCCAACTCCTCTACGATGTGGTCATGAGTGCTATGGTGTGGTATAACTTGTTTTGGATGAAAGATTCCAAAAATATACATTTAATATTTGATAAGATTTTTTATGCCCAAATCCTTTGCATGAACATGTATCAACTCAAAAACAAGGAGGATGAGAAGTGAATGCATCAAGAACTAAATAATGTACCCAAAATAAAAGGTTAGGAAGTTATAATATTAATTTTTCCTCTATATAAACTTTACATCTTGTATATTATAATTATAGTAATATTATCATAATTTATACAATGATATTACTTTACTTAAAATTTTCAATACCAAGAGCTTGAAAAAATCATTATGTATTTTACACTGCTTCTTCAGCTCCATCAGAATCTGCAACGCACTCAATATTTATAGATATAGATACTAATGGCATGAAGTATCTTATATTTCTCATTTCCTTGTCTTGAATATGATATTAGATCATATTGATCCAAATGAAGACTATTTTGTGTCCCCTTATAACTAGTGTCCCTTCTTCTCCAAGTACCGGAAACATATCTCTTATGCTCTCTAAAGTATAATTGGATATTTATGATACCACCTTATGAATTGATCCTAAAATTTTATGATATTATTATATTATAAAGTATATGTTGGAAATATCATATCTAATATATATCATGTAATAGGTGATAGATCAATTTCAAAAGCATATGGAATTCTAATCACCACTTTAATCTCCTCTTATATCTCATACATGTCTTCTTAGAGAGATTTATTCTATGTTAAATTGGTTATAATTATATATTGAATTTTTCACACTTTTATTTTTTAATACCTTTTCAGTTTATATACTTTTAATTGGTCTAAGAAATCCAATAGATCTACCTCAATAGATCTCATTCTCTAGAACTTATGTTCCCACTTTAAGTAAATCTCTAGAGATTTACTTTCATTCTGGTTTTAACTAACTATAAAACCAATATTCATTTTACATATGTTATCATACATATTTTCCTTGGAAAACTATGGTGCTCTCACTAACCTAATATATACACATTGAGAAAATTCATTCTAAATGAGTATTCCATGATTTTTTTTCTTGCTTCGATCCAAAACTGGATTTCAGTAAATTGCACCCCTTATTAGAATTATATGGTGTCGCCAAATATTTCTAGTTGTATCATTTAGAAACTTTCCATGAAATGTGGTATTGACATACAATTAAAAATATAATGATCATATAAATTTTTTATGATAAGTCAAATTCAGATGGATTTAAGCATGAAATTCAGTGTAATGTTTTTTTCTTAGACTATGCCTATACATTTTTTCTTAAACCTATCAACTATTTATCATGCCTCTTTGGTATGAGAATGACCATCCATGTATTTTTTCTCATAAATACCCATTGTATTATCAATATGTGAAACTTGTAAAATACTAAGCACTTAACTTTGGTACATAGAATCCATTACTAAATTTCAATGAACTTTTAAATCATAGCTAATTGTCATTTATTACTTTATTATAGGATATATTATTCTTATCAAATAATATGCCACCCACCATGGTGAATATAAAACCACTACTATAGTTTTAACCTTCCTACATAGTATTTGCATCTGGAACATTCCTTTTCCACAAGATCTTGTGGAACTTGTTCCTATGCCAAGAACTTTTTCATCTCTTACATTAACTAAATCCAGGCCAATATTTCTCTCAATATATAAAATATATATTTCACCCTTTTATATAATAATATTCTATCACTTTATTATAAATTTTATATCATAGGGATTTATATAATATCATATATTAGCTTTAGGATACTAATAGAGATTCAATTTGTGTTTTTCTTGATGCATATTTTCATATATTCTTAAAAAAATGTTCATTTAAACACATGTTAATTATGAAATGATGGATTTATATCATAATATAACTCATATTATATATATTTTCCATCATATATTTCATATAATTATTGGATAATGCCACAATTTTTGAAGCATGTCTAAAAAATAATGGAAGTTTATGAAATTCATATGAGTATCAACATTGATTATCCTTTTACTTATATCATGAATTTGACGTGTATAAGAAAATGTGAATTTAGGAATTAATCTATGATATATTTTAATCATAAATGTTTTCATGTAATACTCATCATTTATCCTTCTTGAATACATCATATCTTTGATGTGTATAAAAAATGTTAGTTTAGGAATAAATCCACTCTATATTTTATGATCGATGAATTCTTGGAAAATATATTTTTTGGAACACAGGCTTAAAGAAACACATATCTTATAATTATTCATATTCCTTAATTCACATTTACATTCCTTAAAACTATTAAATTAATCTCATGAATCATATAAATTTACCTCTTGCTTAACATTTTAATGGTTCATGCTCTCGGTCCAAACTAATTCTTGAAGCTTTACAGCTTACCTTTATTTATAAAGGCTTATTTTTTCAAAACTAGATAAGTAAATGTGTTGATAATACATAATGTATTTAACTATAAAGAGTATAAAAACAATACTGGGAATATCCTTGACAAATAATTAGTTTTAATATATATAAAATTATCTTTCCATAACTGGGTATAATAAAGTCTTACATTATATACTCATCAGTTACTATCAATGATTCAAGAATTAATGGACTATTAGTTGAGTATGAGATAACACAAACAACATTCATTCCAAATATAAAATAATGTAATCTTGTGTCCAATGGACATGTGAGATAAATTTTTTGGTAATAATTTACAAAAGTTCAACTATAATTATTAATCTTAGAAATTATAAGTTGTGTACTTCTCACCGCTAACTTAGGAATCACCCTTTCTCAAACACGTTGAGAATTCACCTTACTTTTTATAGCATTTCTATACTTACATGGTTATTTTATTTGGATGAAAATTTATGACACAAATTCAGTATCTAATACCCAAAAATTACAATAGAAACATCACATGCAATTATTAGTATAATGAAGTTTAATCCTTTTCTTGATTCTACTTCAAATCATTTCATTTTATATTCTCTAGACTCATATCATGCCATGTAAAGAAAATATTCTTATGTATGATAATATGCCACTTTTCTTTGAAGTTAATTCATAATTTTTTCTTGTAATCACACTTTCTAATTACATTTTATCCTTTTATTTCAACTTTTTCACCATAATAACTCAAGATTAATATTTATTTTAGTTTTTAACAACTTAGATAACCTTTCCCAAAAGTTAATAAGGACTTTGTCTTCATTCTATTTGTTTTATAATCCTAAATGAAACTGGACTAATTTGGTGATAAATATATAAGAATGCAATATATTTGAAGATCATAATCTATCTTTCAATTTACATGTATTTAGTGTAATCATAATCTCATTCATTTCTTACTTCACTTTATCCTTCTAATATTCTCAAATATTAGGAAGCATGTGAAACCATCCATGTCATGATTTTTTTTACAAATCATCAGATATTAATGATAAATAATTTTATAACCATCAAATGTGCCATAAATGAATCTCTTTTAATCATCATTTTACTATAACATTCCTAATTTCAAGAAAGAAACACTATGTTCAATAGCATACATGATACGCTACATCGAGCTTAAACGAACAACTAAATATTATTATTTAAATGTTACTGTTATAACCTAGTTGTTGTAATGGAGGGAATGAATAGTATCAATTGGATTATGAAAATATGGTTTAAACATTCTCAAATAATGATTCATTGATTAAAAAATTTATTATAAATGGAAATTAAAACCAATTGAATATAAATGCTACATTTTTATGAAAACATATTTAAAAAGAGAATAATTGTGTTTATAAAATAATATCACTCTTTATGGATTTTTATTTAATGAAATATATATTTTATATATTCAATTTAATGATTTAAATTTATCTTATATGTTTTCTATATATTATATAATAATAAATATAATTTTTCGGATAAAAGAAGTATTTTTGTAAAAATGTAGTTTTACCGCCTTCTGATAAAGAACCCATTTTAAATTTATATTTTTACACATTTATATGTTATATTTGAAAAAATAAACTTCTTATATATAATTGGGACATAAAAATTTACTTTGGCTAAATTTTTGGTTATTTTCTGATAAAGTTCATTTTTTAATGAATAGTGAAAAATATTGTATTTTAACTCCAAACTGCATTTTCATATAATTTATTTATATAGTTATATTTTCTTTTTAATTGGTTTTAAAAGTGTAATTGTATTAATTTTTTATCATTTAATCAAATTTTGGTCATTGGAAGTAATTTCACATTTAAATTGGACATAAACACATGTCAATATTTTGATAGTTTTTACTTCTTAAAAACCTGCTTTTTGGTTTTGACAACGAGAATTAATTTTAAATTAATTTCTGAAAATTTTGTATTTTGAATTTGGAAAAATTGATTCCATATTTTGAATCATAATTTCCAAATTTTGTAAATAAGTACATTTTATTTTTGTACATTATGAAAAATAACTTCAGTAATTATTTTTATTTACCATGGTTAAATGTTAAATCTAGTAAACAAGGGTAAAAAATAATATTATAATATTATAAAACTACCATAACACATGTAATAATTATATTGGATGAGATATTTATTACCATTTTAATCCTTGGTTCTATTTTAGTACCCCATGGATCCACTTGGGTGTGATAATGACATGTTATAAGAATTAATTTCAAGTAAAGATAAATATAACATAAACATGTATCTTTTACTAAAAAAAATTTAATATAAGATTATATAACTAATATATTTGAATTTAAATATTAATTATAAATTTAAAAATATATCCTACATCATGTTATTTTATTTAGAATTTTTATACATTAAATAAGTAAATTTATTTATTACACAACGATGATGCAGTGATTACCTTATTAATGAAATATTAAAATAAATGATATTATAAATATTAAAATAAATGTATTTTGAATATTTTGATACCATAAAGGAATTTTTTGGATTATTATGACATATTATATTTGATTTAATTTCTTTGGTTCAAAGGAATCAAGTTTTTATCACTTTAACAAAAATCAATTACTAAATAGTGTCAAAATTGACATAAATGAGTTTTTAAAACAAATACTATTTTATTAAATAATATAATAGTCCTAAAAAATCTAATATTCATTAAAATGAATTATATAATATTAAAAATGTCTTTAATGATCCACTTTTGGTTCTATTTTCATTTTATAGAAACTATAGTAACCATATATTATGAAAATACAAGAAGACATGGTAAGAGTTAATGTTTTTAACTAAGGGTTAAAGGTAAAAGATAAGGGTAATTTGTGACCTAAACTTGTCTAAAAACTATTGGTTGAGATGATTTATAACCATTATAATACTATTCTATAAATATATCAATTTTTAACAATTATAATTCAAAAATAAATTTATAATAAAATAATATTTCAAGACTTTCCAAAAGTGCCCCACCTCCCTCTTATAAAAGTCTACCACCTCTACCCACTTAATCACACCTATAAATCCCATTGGATCATAAAAATTATGCTAAAATAATCTACCAAAATCACTACCTTCCTCCTAGAGGCCAAACTTTTTTCATAAATTCTAAGAATACCTTTTGTAAAAATCAAAAAGAGATACTCGAAAAATATGTATTTGTTTTATCACATCTTTTAAAATTCTTTTATTAGTCTACTTCATATTATTATGTAGTTTCCATAATAAAGTAATAAATAAAGTATATTCTACATACTTAGATGTTATTATAATTATGTTAAATCTTATACCTCCTTTTATCCATCCTATGAATAACAATATCACCATGCGTGTGTACGTATGACTTACTGTCTCTACATCGTGGTGTAATTTGTTATTCATAAAGAATTAATTTGAATGGGTATAATGATGAGTATAATGGATTTAAATAATTAATATAAAATTATAATTATTTATTATAATTAATATAACATCCAATTATATATTGTTTAACCATTAAGTTAATGATATCATCGCTCGTGCGTACGTACGACCTACCGTCTCCATGATGCGATGTGATTCATTATACATGATCTTAATTAAAACATGATTATATACTTGAATGGAATGAATAAATATGATATATATTATATTTATATTGACTTTATGCTTCTGTAATTTTTATTTACAACATACCTTTATGCTTTCCATAATGTGTAAATACGATAATTTCATTTGAAGAAGTGTGGACTACCGCCCCCTCAAAGTGATATGACTCGTTCATGCCATATAGGGAACATATAAATGTTGGTTCTATTTAAATTATGTAACATATATAAAATATATATTATAATTTAATTATAATATAACTATGTATCATTTATTTTTCATTCCTTTAATATGAAAAAGAAAAATAAAGTATGGTTCATGCATATGTACGACCTACCGTCTCCATGAACGGTGCATTTTATTTATTATCTCCAAATGTTATAGATATTATAAATACATATATACTGTATATATATTATATCTAAATCATTAATAATATTCTAGAGATGATGCAATTTTGACCACATGGACAATTTACATAAAAATAAGTTCATTTTCGAATCAAGTACTGAATATCGACAAAATGACCGATATGAACTTAAATAATTATGTAATTTTTATAACATGGTAATAAGTGATATAAAAGGAATAATACACTTGAAAATGGTTCTCAAGAAAGTATAAATTAACGTGAGTTTATTATTCAGGAACATAATGATTTTACGTGATGATTTAGACTCAAGGTAAGGGAACTTCTTAACCCAATTTCCAATCTTTAGGATAATATTGTACTTATTGATTATGTCGTGCTATGATTGTGACAAATAAATTTTTATATCCTATCTTTTATTTATACTTGATTTGTGTGCCTTTATATTTTACACATAATCGATCTATTTTATTTACAATATGATCTTTTCAAGGGAATTTTTAGACTCAATTTCCACTCATTGGGTTTTACATATACTTCTTTGATTATATTATGCCAAGATTATGTGTGGAATAAATATTTATTTATTTATGTTTTAATTTATACTTCCCTTTATGTGGATATACTGTTTCTACACATAATCACCCCATTGATAAATTCTTATGTCATTTATACAATCTTTGTAAGGGAAATCTTAAACCAATCTCATTTCATTGAGTTAAATATTCATGTCATTGGTTCTATTTTTCCAAGAATATGTGTGAATGACCTATTATTGTTCTACAATAAATATAAACTTATATTGGGTGTATTTATATTTTCCATACATAATTATTTCATTGATTTATCCTTAATCTAAGGATATGATTTTTTTTATGGGACTTCCCTCAATCTCCTTTCATTAAATAATATTTTGATACGAGATTCTTTTATAAAATGAATAACTATCCCCTTTTAATTTTAATTTCATTCAACGGTTTTCAAAAGGAATCTTTTTCTACGAATCATTTTACTAAAGGACAAAATGAATGTTTTTTAAATTTACATGGCGATAACAACCTTTCCGCCACTGCAAGAAATATTTGATATATGGATTCCTCTACAAGTTATAATGTTTTTAAAAAAAGAAAAGTAAATACCATATTATTTTTTTAGGTATTTTTGTATTAAAAATGGTTTTAAGAATGGATTTATTATATCAATATCTTTAAATTATGTATTATGATTTCAGTCTTAAAACTTTATCTTTCCTTTATGCTTGTTTTATGTGTTATAATTATCACTAATGGAAAAATTTCCTATACCAACGGTTTGGATCTATTGGTATAGGTACCCAAACCATTGGTATAGCTTATAACAATGGTTTGGGAAACTGTTGGGTGATTTAGAATTGGTAAAGACCTATCCCAATGGTTTATAAAAAAGTTGGGATACGTCTTTCCCAACGGTTTTCCAAACCGTTGGCATAGGTATTTCCCCACGGTTCTCCAAACTGTTGGGATAGGTCATTCTCAATAGTTTTCCCAAACCGTTTGGAAAGTTAAATCTAAAAAAAAGTTTCAGTAGAGGTTTGAACCAATAACCTCCACGTTATATATGAAATACTTTACAACTATCCTATAGTTACCTTTGTCAATATATTTGGATATATATATATATATAATTTATATATTGATTTATTTAATGATATTAGAGAAAAATAATTCATTAAAAATAAGGGTACATATCCCAACGGTTCTCAAAACCATTGGTATAGACCTTTCCCAACGGTTTCCCAAACTGTTGGGATAGGTACCTATCCTTTCCCAATGGTTTGGGAAACCATTGGGAAAAGTGGTCTCAAAGTATCCTTTCCCAATGGTTTTCCCAAACTGTTGAGAAAGGGTCCACTTTTCCCAATGTTTTGGGAAAACCGTTTGGAAAAGTGGTCTCAAAATAGGCTTTCCCAATGATTTTCCCGAACTGTTTGGAAAAGTAGGTATCAAATTAGAATTTTCCAATGGTTTTCCAAAACCCTTGGAAAAAGTATACCCTTTCCCAATGGTTTCAATACTACAATAAATACCTTTAGAGACCGCCAAAATCAGTCGCTATAGGTCTTTAGCGACCGCCTTGCGACCGCTTTTGGCGGTCATAGTTACTCCGTCAGTAAAGACCAAAAGCGACCGCCATTGGCGGTCGCTAAAGCTTATTTAAAATATTCCATGTATCATGTTCCCAAGACATGGAATGGGGTACAAGATGGGCGTGGGGGGACTTCCTCTATAGTGTGGAAGACCTTCGAAGCTATGGTCGTCAGCCATGGTAGATCTACGATGGTCGGAGGGAGGGGCAGGTGTGACATAATGGGGATCACGATAAGCGGTCAAACATTGGGGGGGCATTGGGTTCAGTGTAAGGTGTGGTATAAGTGATGTGAGGACATTTGAGGGGGAAATGGGGGTGACAGACGGTGGATGGATAGCGGCGGGGGCGACAGCAGGCCAGTTGCTGCGGTGGTTTTTGGGGAAGACAGTGGTGAGGGCGGGAAAAATCCCACTAATTTTTTTTCTTCATTAGCAGCCGCCAATGGAGGTAACTAATACTTTCAATAGTGATCGCCAATGGCAGTCTCCCATGTCCCTAGGCGTAGAAGCCCATTTATCTAGTAGTGTTTGGGAAAATTGTTGGTAAAAGTGGTCTCAAAGTACCCTTTCCCACAGGTTTTACAAAACTGTTGGGAAAAGTGGTCTCAAAGTAGCCTTTCCAAAAGGTAAAGTGGAACCTTTCCAAACAGTTTGGGAAAACCATTGGGAAAATTGGTCTCAAAGTATCCTTTCCCAAAAGTTTTGGAAAAAATGTTGGGAAAGGGGACCTGTACCAACGGTTTGGGTAAACCATTGGTATAAAAGCGTTGGTATAGGTAGGATTTCTAGTAGTGTATGTTATGGTTCTTAGGCATTGATTATGTATATGAATGGTTCTGTGATAAACCAAGGGTGGGTGAACTCGTGATAGCTCTCCAATACATTGGGTAACATGAAGAAGGTAAACATTAAGGTTTCTCCTAAGAGATTTAGGGAATATACTGTGATGGGTATTCCAAACATAACCATGAAGGTTACTCCCTACGTAGCTGTGAAATCTATAATGTAAGTATAAACCCAAGTTACCTTTTTGTTTTATTATTTATATGATGTTTTGTATAAATATTATGATTACATGATGTAAGCTAATTAGTTTATGTTTTATGGGTGAAAATTATGATTTTCTAAAAAAAGTATGGATTTTAAATATTCATGGACTAATAGTTTTATTCCTTATTTTATATTCCTTACAGATCATTTTTTTCTCATCCCAAGTTTTTGAATTTTTTCCCACAGGGTATAAGGATGGGTAAGAGAAAGGAATAAGTCAAGAATATTTTAATCAATAAAAATAAATAATGTTTTGTTTAAAGGGTTTCATTTGGTGGAAAAAGTGGATATTGAGTGTAACTGTTCGCATGTAATGAATAGGTCTATTATGTAATAGTTATGGCATAATTATTTAAACCTCTAAACCTTAAAATATCCTCAATGTTAATTCTTTACTTAACTCAAGATTATATAAGTTTTAAAGATGTGGCCTTGTAGTTGGTATAAGAGGATAGTTTAGACAACTTTAGAGATTAGGATATTTTTTAAGGTTTAGGTATATCATAATGGGTTTATAATTTTAAGGTAGATCATAACTTAAATGTCTTAGAAACACATTTTGAGGCTTTATGATTTGAAATATTATGGTGACTAATGCTATTTTTGGATACATTTTCCTTTGAGTAAATTATGAGTTATTAATTTTTGGGATGAAAAATGCGAGGTATGAGATAACCATTGAGGTTAAAATTTGTTATGGTTATTTTTTAGGATTTTATATTATTTTTTAAAATGTTATAAAATTATATATTTTTTAAAAAAGGACAAAAAGTAGACCATGTGACAACTCATCATGTCAGACAAAGTTGCGGGAATTGAACCCACAACTGAAGTGAGACTGAGATTTATCACCTACCACTGGCCTATGTTAAGTCCTTATTTAGTATGAATTATTATTTTAGATAAATTATTTTATGTATTAAGAATAAGATTATTTTTGAAACTTATGTTTTATCAAATGGATATCCTTAGTATAGGAAAATTATTTGGTGATTAATTGATAAATGTCATTTTGGAAAATGTTCTCTCTTTTGGGAACGTTATATTCCTAAAGAAAATAGTATTCTATGTGATTTTATATGAGGAGTGATGGTTGAATTTTATTTTGGAATAATTTATGTTTTATTGTGGACATATGGTGATTTGGGTTATTTATGGAAATGATTAACCTATCATGGAGAACATGTTATTAGGTAAATTACTTTTAAGTATGAGACTTTAAGAGTAGTCGATGTTATTTGGAGAGAAATGTTAAGATTTATTGTGGAAGAATATGTGATCAAATCCTTATAAATTTTTTGTTTCAATATTAGTTTTTATTATTTTGAGTAATTTTAAGGACATTTATTATTGAATGGTGTATGTAAAACTTGGGTATTACTATTGAATTTTGGAGATTAAAAGTGGTCCTTATCCTTATAAAGGATTATTCTTTTAGGGGGATTATATGATCTTTTACTAACCATTTTGGTTTTGGTTAATGTATAAAGATAGGATAAATATATAGTTCATCTTTTTTGGATTATTTGATTCTTTAGAATTTGATTATAGCGCTTCAAGTGTGACCAATTCATCTTGAATACTCATCATTTGGAGAAAAGATGAGTTTTTGGTAGATATTTATTAAAGGATAAAACTCTAATTAAAAATTAAGTATGTTTCCCTATGTTATTATTCAAACTCATAAATAAATTACTTAACTTTATGAAAATTATATTAAAACAAAAACATTTTCCATTTACTTTTCCTACTGGGAAATCAAATACTGTTTAACCCATCACAATTTTATGGTTTTTTGGTTGTTAACTTTCTCATGATATTATTTTCTATCACTCTCCATCAAAACAATATGGTTATTTTTTCTTCCATATCCATGTTTTCCAACATGTAATCCTAGTATGTGTTATCTCGGGTAACCTTTGTACTTATTTTTCTTTCATTTAAAGTAATAGATTTATTGACTCTTTTTTTTATGTGAGATTTTTAATGAGGTTTCTAAGACCAATTTTAAAATTGTGAGGACATAATTTCTAAAATGGTGGAATGATGTAGCATCCTGAGTTTTAAGAAAGAATCACTATGTTCAATAGCATATATGATACACTACATCAATCTTAAACGAACAACTAAATATTATTATTTAAATGTTACTATTATAACTCAACTGTTGGAAAGGAGGGAATGAATAGTGTCAATTAAATTATGAAAATATGGTTTAAACATGTTTAAATAATGATTCATTGGTTACCAAATTTATTAGAAATGGAAATAAAAACCAATTGAATATAAAGGATGTGTTTTTATGAAAACCTATTTAAAAAGAGAATAATTGTGTTTATAAAATAATATCACTCTTTATGGTTTTTTATTTATTTAAATATAAATTTTATATATTAAATTTAATGTTTTAAATTCATCTTATATTTTTTCTATATATGATATAAGAACAAATACAATTTTTCGGATAAAAGAAGTATTTTTCTAAAAATGTAGTTTTACATCTTTTTGATAGAGAACCATTTTTAAATTTAGTTTTTTACACCTTCATATGTTCTATATTAAGAAATAAACTTGTTCTGTAGAATTGGGACATCAAAATTTACTTTGGCTAAATTTTTGGTAATTTTTTGATAAAGTTTATTTTTTAATGGATAGTGAAAAATACTGCATTTTAATTCAAAACTGTCTTTTCATATAATTTATTTATATAGTTATATTTTCATTTTAATTTATTTTAAATTTTAATTGGATTTATTTTTTATCATTTAATCCAATTTTTTTCATTGTAAGTAATTTAACTTTTAAATTGGACATAAACACATGCCAATCTTTTGATAGTTTTTACTTCTTAAAAACACGCTTTTTGGTTTTGAAAACAGTAATTAATTTTAAATTAATTTATGAAAATTATTTGTTTTGAATTTGGAAAAATAGATTCCATATTTTTAATTTGATGTTCCAAATTTTTTTAATAAGTACCTTTTATTTTTAGACATTATGAATAATAACTTCAGTAATTATTTTTATTTTCCATGGTTAAAGGTTAAATCTGGTAAATAAGGGTAAAAATAATATTGTAATTATATAAAACTACCATAACAAATGTCTTAATTCTATTTGATGAGATATTTATGACCATTTTCATCCTTGGGTTGATTTTAGGACCCCATGGAGCCACTTGGGTGTGATAATTACTTGATATACGAATTAATTTAAAGTAAAGAGAAATATAACATAAACATGTATCTTTTACTAAAACAATTTTAATATAGGATTATATAAATTATATATTTGAATATAAATATTCATTATAAATATAAAAATATTTCCTGAATCATGTTATTTTATTTATAATTTTTAGACATTAAATAATTAAATTTATTTATGACATAATGATAATGCAGTGATTACCTTATCAATGAAATATTCAAATAAAAGTATTTTGAACATTTTGATGACATCCATGAATTTTATGGATGATTATGACATATTATATTTGATTTAATACCATTTTTTAATTAATAAAGTTTTTATGACTTTAACAAAAATCAATTACTAAATAGTGTCAAAATTGACATAAATGAGTTTTTAAAACAAATACTATTTTATTAAATGATCTAACAGTCCTAAAAATATAAGATTTTTACAATTGACTTATATAATATTAATAATCTCATTAATTATTTACTTGTGGTTTTATTGTCATTTTATACTAAATATAGTAACCATATATTATGAAAATACAAGAAGACATGGTACTAGTTAATGTTTTTAACTAAAGGTTAAAGCTAAAATATAAGGTTAATTTTGTGACCTAAACTTGTCTAAAACATATTGGTTGGGAGTATTTACACCAATTAACATCTTATAATTGAAATATATCACTTTTTAAATATTATAATTTGAAAATAAATTTATAATAAAATAATATTTCAAGACTTTCTTAAAGTGCCCCTCCTCCCTCTTATAAAAGGTCACCACCTCTACCCACTTACTCACACCTCTCAATCCCCTTGGATCATCCAACTATAACTCAAATAATATCCCAAAATCTCTCAATTCCACCTATAGGACACAATTTGGTCATAAATCCATCCTAAGGAGGCCTTTTTTTAAAATCAAAAGGAGATACACAAAAAAGAGGTATTTGTTTTATCACCTCTTTTAAAAGTTTTTCTTCTTCTACTTCCTATTCTTATATTGTTTCCATACTAAAGTAACAAATAAAATATCTTTTAAATTATTATATGTTATTATAATTTTGGGACAACCTTATACCTCCTTTTATCCATACTACGATTAACAATATCACCATGCATGTGTACGTATGGATTACTGTCTCCATGCAATGGTGTAATTTGTTATTCAAAAAGACTTAATTTTAATGGGTATAATGATGAGTATAATGGATTTAAATAATGAATATAACATGATTCTTATTCTGTATAATTAATATACCATCCAATTCTATACCGTTTAACCATTAAGTGAATGATATCGTCGCATGTGCGTACGTACGGCCTACCGTCTCCGCGATGTGATGCAATTCATTCTACATGATATTCATTAAAATGAGATTATATACATGAATGTAATGAAATAATATGATATATATTTTATTTATATTGACTCTATTCTTCTGTAATTTTTATTTACAACATACTTTTATTCTTTCCATAATGTGTAAATACGATAATTTCATTTGAAGAAGTGTGGACTACCGCCCCCTCAAAGTGATATGACTCGTTCATGCCATACAAGGAACATATAAAGGATGATTGTAACAGCCCAAAGTTTTAAAAATAAATATTTAATTCATTTTATAATCTATCCATTAAACACAATTTTGCCTCTACTATGCTTTTAATTTCAAAAAACAGTCATCTAGAGTTGTGATCAATAAGTCATTTGGAGTCTGATAGAACAAACTTGATTTTTAGTGAATAGTAACATACCCTTATGAATAGTAATATGAATAGTAATATGAATAGTAATATGAACCCTATTAATAGTAAATAATGATATTATTTTATTTTATTAAGTTAATAAGATAATGAGATCTTAATTAATTTTTCAATGTGATATAAAACTAATTATACCTTTAAAATTGTTATTTTTCGAAATAACTACGATTTTATTTAAAAATTAAATAAATAATATTTAGAAAATTATTTTTGAAAAATGGAGTTCAGTTTTGAATCCTAAATTTTGAAAAATGGTAGGGGTGAATTTTTTGAATTTTTCTGAAATTCTTGAATTTTTTATCAACAGTGAAATACGATAAAATACAGTATATTCAAATTATCAGTAAAATACACTATTTATGACATCATAAGTGATGTAAGGCCACTTGGTTCTAAATCACATGCACTTATTACTATTAGGGTTCACATGTAACAGCACTATTGGTTGTCTTGATGGAAATAATAAAATAATGAATAAAATATTCAAAATTTAACCCTCTCCTCCACTATAACCCCCCCCCCCCCCCTCACTCCCTCTTATCTTCACTCTTATATGCCTTGAAGATACTAAATTATCTGGCCAATTACCCTTCCTTAGTCACTCCCCACGTCCAAGAATCTCTTGGTCTTTCCAAAACACCAAAACTCCTTCCCTTAAGGAGGTTCTCAAGGAGGTTATTTCAAGAGGTAAAGCACCATTCTTTTTCATTTAGTTTCATTTCAATTTATCTTCATTTGTTATCCTCTCCTGACCTTATCTATCCAAATGACCATGATAACTATAGTATCATCTATATACTATAATTATATCATGTTAATGGGAGAACCATCATCAATATTCTTACTCCCACCTTTTTATTTTTATAAACGAAATCAATGTCCATGACGTTCCAATTTATAAACTTCATGGATGATGAAGTTTCCTTCTTCAATTAATCCTTCATTACTGGTCATGAAACCATTTTAATGGTTTAAACAGACTATAATATATGTATTATAACCTAATTAATATTCAAGAACCAGTATATGTACATATTATTAATTTTTATGACTAAACTAGTTCATAATGATCCAAATACCGCCAAATAATCGAAGTGGTTGTCATCTAAGGATTCATCCTCATTACATGTAACCAAGTGATATAAAAGACCATTAACAATTCTTTATGTTCCCAAATAATATATGATTTTAATTTTGGAGATTTACAACCATTACAAATGAACTCCGTTACTTAAAAACAAGTGAACCGATTATGAAAATCAAGAAAACGAACACTCCAGAATGACGAAATTCGATATTATAACTTATAAATAAGAACATAAATGAAAAAAATATAATTATGATATCTAAATAAATGTCTAATAGGTTCTTAATTAAGTTATTAATGAGTATAATTTTATATTCCAGGACCTTAATTTTAAGAGGGGAATACATTCGGACTTAAGGTAGGGGTTTTCTCACTCGAACCTCCATTTTCATTCAAATTACTTTAATTGTCTAATTACCTCAAAGAAATTCGTTTATATTATTATTTCATTCTAAAAAAATCTGTTTTATTGTTATATATATTTTTACCAACCATAACCCTTCCTTATTTTATGGATATTTACACGTTTTAAAAGGAACTTTCAAAATTGTTTCCAAAATACAAGCCTCATTCCAGAGAATCTCTCAAATTCTTACCTATTTTCAATGGAACTCTATAATCTTTTTTTAAAACCATTTTCATTATAAAATCAAAAAAATTATTATGAAAATACTATCTTACTTCACTTATGGTTTTATACAAATATTTTTTCAAAATAACTATTCTTTTCAATATAAAAGAGTATTTATCTCAAGAATTGCTTAATGATTTTATAAGAGTATTTTCATCTGATTCAACACTCTTGTTGATTCTTATGTATTATTGGGTTTAATAATTTCTGATGTCATATACCATATTTTATTTAATGGTTTATGACTAATTTTATTTTGGATGATCTATCCTAAAACCATTCACCATATTACTCAGAATGGTTAGTTTTTTGTGTTTAATGATTGGGGAAAGATAGTTACATTTCATACGATAGTTTCAATATGAATGTATATGTTTTTTATGTTTATCCCCACTCATATGAGGAATTAATTGGACTTATTATGTGATGGGTGGGGCCCTCTATATCCCCTTAATGCATCGGTAGGTCTCACGAGACAAATATATGTGGAATTGGTCGAGGCCTTTCCCAATTTGATATATAGTTTTGGATATGTCCTTAATCATTTTTAGACATCTTGGTAGAGGCCTTGAAAAAATGTTTCAGAATATCCACCATATGAACATACTTCATTATGAAGCTAGTAATTTAAATTTCATGTGTTTTTTTGACTAGTAGAATACCCATGATTATGTTTTATTATGGAATTATTTACTCAAGTCATATTTCGGCCATAATGTTTTAAAGTTTATTATTTATAAAGGTGTGTATTTTCAATTATTCACCTTTCCTAATGTTATGTTTATGTTATCTTAAATTGTATTTCTTACTCTTACTGAGTGTTTGATCTCACCCCTTTCTTATGTTTCATTTTCCTAGGATATGAAGAAGTTAGTTATGAGTGACTTGCAGGCATAATCTAGGAGGCTTAGAAGTTTCTAATGGAATAAATTAGTGTTGTATTTCCCTTCATGATGTAATTTTAAACTTATATATGTATCTTGTTTCCAAAATCTACTATACTAATTGTCCCTTAGGGATACATATTCCTTGTTTATATTCCAATGTGATAAAACAAGGCACTGGCTCCGAGAAACTGGGGTCGGGTCCTTACAGTTGGTATTAGAGGAAGTTTAGTAGAAAACTTGGAAACTAGATTTAGAAAACGTTGATTAGGGAAAAAATACCTAATATAGTCTTTGAGGATAATCATACAAGAACATACTAGTATTTTGATAAGAAATAGATTATGTGGATCTTTCTAGAAAATACTTCCTTGTCTGTATACAAACAGGTAGAGGTGGATCTGGCACAAATGTACCTAGGAGTGAAAGCTCGGGCAAGGAGTTTCAGGATTGACCCAGGGTATCCTGGTACACAACAATGGGCCCTGCTTCACTATTGGTATTGACACTCATGGTGGATATGCTTAGGATAATTCACATTTTCTTTACAAGCCATTATTAAGGATTTAAATGTAAATTTTTCCTCAAAGAAACCATTTTTGTGATTATGGGATTAGCCATGCGTTGAATCTCAATTTATGTTAAGTATTTTGTTAAGTTAAGATTATACATTATGATTCATAACCTAATCTAGTGTATGTCATCATCTATAAATGGAACCTAGTGGAAGAAATGGAAACCACATGAACACGTGTATCCCATGTAAGGATTTCCCTCTGACATAAGATAATGATGTAGGCTATGGTGATGCAACTGGCGAAGATCTGTTTATAACTATACTGGGACAACTTATTCAGGTTATGAACAATAACCTTACCCATATGGAGAATCTAGATCCTACATGTTGAGGATATTTGTTAGATTTCTTTATGCGACAACAACCTCCATCATTCAGTGGGACTACAAAACCATTTTTTTGCTAAACAGTGGATAAGTTCCCTAGAGAAGATATTTCTTATTTTGGGATGTAACGAAAGAGAGAAGGTATTCATGGAATTTTATCATCTATTGAGAGATGCGAATCAGTGGTGGTCATTAATCCAAGACACAAAGGAGGAGGAAGAGGTATAATAGATAGAATGGAGGTACTATCAGTAAATCTTCCTAGAGAAATACTTTCCTCATGAACAACGAGAAGATATAGAAAGGTAGTTTCTGATTTTTTAGTAAAAGCAAGATGATAATGTTGAAAAGTATGAAGCTAACTTCACAAGGTTAGAAAGGCATGTTGTGGACTACATACGAAATATGAGGATAAATATTGATCGATTCTTTGATGGACTAAAGTCATTACTCCAGTGGGCTATGGTCCCCAGAGTTTCTCATCATATAGAGATATAGTTTTATGTGATATCAAGAAGGAAAAGAAATTTTCCAATTCTTATGAAATTAAAGGAAAGCAAGAAAATAAAAGGGATACTAAAAACTTTGTAAAAGGAAATAATGAAATAGGGAAGAAGTGAAGAGTTGAATTTACCCCCAGTGACAATTGTGGAAAGAAACACCCTAGTTCCTGCTTAAAAGGAAAAAAAGTATGCTATAAATGTGGATAGAAAGGCCATCTTGGTGGTGATTTTAAGGGGGAGAAAAAATCAATTAATATTCAATTCTATAATTTTCGGGATATGGGACACTATGCTAATGATTTTCCAAAGCATCAAGGAAACATATAATAGAAAAGGCCAAGGGATCAAGGACAGGCTTATTCGATCACAACCACTGATATTGAAGTTCCTAATGAAGTGATGGCAGGTGCATTAATCAATCATTTCATCAAACTTATCCAATGATTTATTTGATTCTGGATTTTCACATTCATTTATATCTTCCCAATTTTCCAATAAAATTAGACATGTCCAAATTGATTTTATAAAGGATTTATCAGTCAAAAATATTAGTGGATGTATCATTGAAACAACAGTGTGCCAATCAGTCCCCCTCATGTCACAGAAACATGATTTATTTTCTATCCTTATCATCATACCAATTATTTACTTTAATATAATTCTTGGTATGAATTGGCTATCAAATTATGATGCAAATATCTATTGCAAGAAGAATGAAGTTAATTTTTTTTAGAATGGTGTAGAATTAATTATCTTTAGAGAAGAAACCTCTCCATCTGATTCTCATCTAGATCCACCACTAGTAGATCTAATAAATTCAATTATTTGGGAGGAAGGGAATGAAATAACTATGGGTGAGGAAAAGAATGTTCAAATATAAGATATAAATATTATGTAAGAATATATTGACGTCTTTCAAGAGGATTTACCAAGACATCCTCCAGAGTGGTAAATTGAGTTTTCCATTGACATAATTCTTAGTTCAAGGCCCACATCAAAGACCCCTTATAGAATGACCACTGTGTAGTTATTGGGACTAAAGAAACAACTAGATTAATTGAGTGATAAAATATTTATTCGCACTAGTGTTTCTCCATGGATAGCCCATGTTATTTTTGTTAAGAATAAAGATGGGTCTATGAGGTTGTGCATTAACTATAGGGAGATCAATGCTATAAAAATAAAGAACAAGTATCCCCTACCTTGCATTGATGATTTATTTGATCAACTTCATGAAGCCCAATATTTTTCAAAGATTGATATTCGATCTAGATATCATCTGTTTCTTGTGAGGAAGGAATGCATTCCAAAAACAGCATTCCGAACCAGGTATGGGCATTACGAGTTTATAGTAATACCTTTTGGACTAAAAAATGCACCATATTTTTCATGGATCTAATGAATATAGTTTTAAAGGAATATCTTGATGACTTTTTGGTGGTGTTTATTGATGATATTCTAGCATACTCTAAAATCTGTGAAGATCATGAAAATCACTTGCACACTATTCTGAAGACTCTTAGAAGAAATGAATTATATGGGAATTTTAGAAAGTGTGATTTTTGGATTTAATAAGTTTCCTTTCTGGGAAACATTGTCTCTAATGATGGAATATTTGTAGATCCTACAAATACAAAAGCTATGCAAGAATGTCCTACTCCAACGAACATAACTGAGGTACTTAGTTTTATTGGTTTAGTAGGTTATTATCAGCTTTTCATTAATAACTTCACCTATTTAGCCAACCCAATGAACAATCTTACAAGAAAAGGGGTTAAGTTTATATGGAAAAATGAATGTGAAGATTGTTTTATATAATTGAAGAGAAAATTATTGAATTCTCCAATATTGAATCTACCATCAGGGAATGATGGATTTGTGATCTTTAGCGATGCATCAATGAAAGGACATGGATGTGTCCTTATGCATAATGATTGAGTGATTTCCTATGCATCTAGGCAGCTAAAAATTCATGAAAAAAATGATCCAAATCACAATCTTGAGTTATCATTGGTAATATTTTCTCTAAATATTTGGATACATTACCTCTATAGCAAAAAATATGAGATATATACAGATCATAAGAGTTTGAAATATATCTTCTCATAGAAAGAAATCAACACGAGACAAAAGAGATGGATTGAGCTACTCAAGGATTATGATTTCACAATACACTACCACCCGAGGAATGAAAATAAGGTGGTAGGCACTTTGAGTAGAAAGGACCACAGAATTATGAACAAGATGAGAGTTTAAAGGAATCCTTTGTTCATGGATCTAGTAAATATGGATATGGGAATTATCAAGGAAGGTAACGCATCAATACCTTTTTAAATGGTTTCCAAACCTTCTTTACAGGAAAGGAAAAAAAAGTTCTCAGGTTGATGATGAGGAGTTTCAAAAGAAAACTAAATATTTAAATGATGGGAAGTTGATTGACTTCGTATATGAAGGTGACACTTTGAAATTCAGAAAGAGACTTTGTGTTCCCGCTATTCCTAAGCTAAAGAGGGAACTATTGGATGATGCTAATAGCTCTAATTTCTCTATACACCTAGGTAGCACAAAGATGTATAGAGATCTAAAGGAACTTTTTTGTGAGAAAACATGAAGAGAGAGATTTCTGATTATGTGTTGAGATGTTTGGTTTGTCAACAGGTGAAGGCTGGAAGACAACGTCCTGGAGGAGTCATGAAACCCATTCCTATTTCTATGTAGAAATGGGATGATATTACAATGGACTTTTTTCATGGGGATACCAAAGACTATAAGAAAGAATGATGTGATATGGGTCATTTTTTACCATCTTACAAAATCAACACATTTTCTTGATATAAGAGAAGATTTACCACTTGAACATTTAGCAAGACTATATATTAATGAAGTTGTAAGACTTCATGGTATACCCTTATCAATTTTTTCTGATTGTGATCCCCATTTTACATCACAATTTTGGAAAAGTCTTCAGAAGGACCTAGATACTGATATTTGTTTGATCACTTCCTACCACCCACAAACTGATGGACTATTCAAATATTAGAAGATGTGTTGAGGTCTTGTTCACTTGAATTTCAAGGTATATGGGATCAATATTTACCTCTTTTAGAATTTTCCTACAACAATACCTTCCATTTAAGTATTCATATGGAACCATATGAAGCATTATATGGAAAGATATGTCATACACCAACTTGTTGGGATGGTGTTGGTGAAAGAAATCTCGTAGACCTAGAACTTGTTGCGGAAACAATGGAAAAGGTGAAGATTATCCAAACCCATACCAAAATAGCTCATAGTAGGAAAAAGATCTAAGTTGATAACTGAAGGGTGGATTTGGTATTTCAAGAAGGAGAACATGTTTTCTTAAAGGTATCTCCATGTAAGGGTATTATATGATTTGGTAAGAAGGAAAAATTAAGTCCCAGGTACATCAGAACTTTTGAAATTCTAGACTGAATTTGTGCCATAGCTTACCATTTGAAAATGCCGCCAAGTCTCTCCAAAGTTCACAATGTGTTCCATGTGTCAATATTAAGGAAATACATTCCAGACCCCACACATGTACTCACCTATGGAGATAGAGAACTTGAGTCTGATCTGTCTTATTGTGAAGAGCCTATCAAGATTCTTGATACCAAAAAACATATATTGAGAAATCGGATGACTTGTCTGGTAAAGGTTCTTTGGAGGAACCATAATATGGAGGAAGCAACATGGGATCCTGAGGAGATTATGTTGAAGACGTACCCTAATTTTTTTAGGTAACATTTTGTGAATTTTGAGAACAAAATTTTTTAAGGAGGGAAGAATGTAACTCCCCAAGGTTTTGAAAATAAATATTCAATGAATTTTATAATCTATCAATTAAACATAAATTTTCCTCTACTATGTTTTGAATTTCAAAAAATGATCATCTAGAGTGGTGATTAGTAAGTTATTTGGAGTCTGATAGAACAAACTTAATTTTTGGTGAATAGTAACATACCTTTATAAATAGTAATATGACCCTTATGAATAGTAAATAATGATATTATTTTATTTTCTTAAGGTAATAAGACAATGAGATCTTAATTAATTTTTCAATGTGATATAAATCTAATTATACCTTTAAAATTGTTATTTTTTGAATTAACTATGATTTTATTTAAAAATTAAATTAATAATATTTAGAAAATTATTTTTGAAAAATGGAGTTCATTTTTTAATTCTACACATCAAAAAATGGTAGGGGTGAATTTTTTGGATTTTTTTGAAATTCTTGAATTTTTTATGAATATTGAAATACGGTAAAATGTCGTATATTCAAATTATCAGTTAAATACACTATTTATGTAATAATAAGTGATGTAAGGCCACTTGGTTCAAACTCACATGCACTTATTACTATTAGGGGTCACATGAAACAACACTATTGGTTGTCTTGATGGAAATAATAAAATAATGAATAAAATATTCAAAATGTACCCCTCTCCTCCACTATAACCCCCCCCCCCCACTCCCTCTTCTATTCACTCCTATAAGAATTTAAGATCCTATAATATCTACCCAATTAACCTTACCTAGTCACTCCCCACGTCTAAGAGGCTCTTGGTCTTTCCAAAAGACCAAAACCTCTTCCCTTAAGGAGGTTCTCAAGGAGGTTATTTCAAGAGCTAAAACACACTTCTTTTTCATTTAGTTTCATTTCAATTTATCTTATCTTGTTATCTTATCCTCACATCCTATTTCAAAATGACCATGATAAATCCATTATAATCTATATATTGTAATTATATCAGATGATTTTAAGAACCATCATCAATATTCTTACTCCCTCTTTTCTATTTTTATAAATGAAATCAACGTCCATGAGGTTCTAATTTATAACCTTCCTAGATGACGAAGTTTTTTTCTTCAATATATCCTTCATTACTAGTTATTAAACCATTTTAATGGTTTAAACAGACTATAATATATGTATTATAACCTAATTAATATTCAAGAACCAGTATATGTACATATTATTAATTTTTATGAAAAAACTAGTTTATAATAATCCAAATATCGCTAAATAATTAAAGTGGTTGTCATCTAATGATTCATCGTCATTCCATGTAACAAAATTATATAAATTAACATTAACAATTCTTTATTTCCCTAAATAATATATAATTTCAATTATAGATATTTACAACCGTTTCACATGAACTCCATTACTTAAAAACAAGTGAACTGATTATGAAAATCAAGAAAACAAACACTCTGGAACGACAGAATTAGATATTATAACTTATCAATAAGAACATAAATGAACTAAACATAATTATTATAAACTAAATAAATGTATAATAGGTTATTAATTAATTTATTAATGAGTATAATTTCATATTCCAGGATCTTAAGTTCAAGAGGGGAACACATTCGGACTTAAGGTAAGGGTTTTCTCACCCAAGCCTCCATTTTCATTTGGGTTACTTTTATTGTCTAATTACCTCAAATAATTTCTTGTATATTATTATTTAATCCTCATAAAAGCTTTGTGAGTGTTCTATATATTTTTACCAACCCGAACCCTTCCTTATTTTATGGATAGTTACATGTTTTAAAAGGAACTTTCACAAATTTTTCCAAAATACATGCCCGGTTCAAGGGAATTTCGCAAATTCTTACCCATTTTCAAGGGCACTCTATAATATGTTTTTTTAACCATTATATTTATAAAATCACTCATTTTATTATAAAAATAATATCTTACTTCACTTATAGTTTTATACAAATATTTTTCTAAAATAACCCTTCTTTTCAAAATAAAAGAGTATTTATCTCAAGAATTGCTTAATGATTTAATAAGAATATTTTTATCTGATTCAACACTCTGGTTGATTCTTATATATTTTTGGGTTTAATAATTTATGATGTAATCTAACATATTTTATTTAATGGTTTATGACTAATTTTATTTTTTATGATCTATCCTAAAACAATTCACCATATTACTCATAATGGTTAGTGTTTTATGTTTAATTATTGGGGAAAGTTAGTTATATTTCATATGATAGTTTCAATATGAATGTATATGTTATTTATGTTTATACCCACTAATATGAGGAATTATTTTGAATTATTATGTAATTTTTGGAGCCCACTATATCCCTTCGATGCATCGGTAGGTCTCATGAGATAAATAGACGTGGAATTGGCTGAAACCTTTCCCAAATTGATATATCGTTTTGGTCAAGGCCTTAATCATTTTTAGAAATCTTGGTCGAGGCCTTGAAAAAATGTTTCAGAATATCCATCATATGCACTTACCTCATTATGAATCTTTTAATTGAAAGTTCATGTGGTTATTAGACAAGTATAATACCCATGATTATGTTTTATTATAGCATTATTTACTCAACTCATATTCCTACCATAATGTGTTCAAGTTTATTATTTATAAAGGTGTGTGTTTTCAATTATTCACCTTGCCTAATGTTATGTTTATTTTATCTTCTATTTTATTTCCTACTCTTACTGATCATTTTAGCTCACCCCTTTATTATGTTTAATTTTCCCAGGATATGAAGAAGTTAGTTATGAGTGACTTATAGGCATAATCTAGGAGTCTAGGATGTTTCTAATGGAATAAATTAGTGTTGTATTTACCTTAATGATGTAATTTTAAACTTATATATGCATCTTATTTCCAAAAGCTACTAAACAACTTGGTCCTTCAGAAAACATATTCCTTGTTTATATTCCAATATAATAAAATAAGGCACCGGTTACGGGTAACTAGGGCCGGGTCCTTACAATGACGTTAATGAAGCTGGGTGAAATATATAACATAGATATTATACTATAATTATAATATACCTATGTATCATTTATTTTTCATTCCTTTAATATGACAAAGAAATGAAAGCAGCGTTCATGCGTACGTACGGCCTACCGTCTCCATGAATGGTGCATTTCATTTCTTATCTAAAAATTTAATGGATATTATAAATACATATATAGTGGATATATATGATATTTAAATAATTAATAATATTCTGGAGATGATTTAATTTTTACAACATAGACAATTGACATCAAAACAAGTTCATTTTAGACTCAAGTACCGCATATTGGCAAAACAACCAATATGAACTTAAATAATTATGTAATTTTTATAACATGGTAATAAGTGATATAAAAGTAATAATGAACTTGAAAATGGTTCTCAATCAAGAATAATTTAACCTAAGTTTATTATTTAGGAATATAACAATTGTACGTGACACGTCGGACTCAAGGTAAGGGAACTTCTTAACCCAATTTTCATTCTTTGGGTTAATATTCTACCTATTGATTATGTTATTCTATGATTATGTGAGAAATAAATTTTGATATCCTATATTATATTTATAATTGATTTATATTTATTTATAGTATACACATAATTGATCTATTTTATTTACAATATGATATTTGTAAGGTAATTTCTAAACTCAATTTCCACTCATTGGGTTTTATGCATACTTTGTTGATTATATTATGCCAAGAATATATGTGGAATAAATGTTTGTTTATTTATTTTTTAATTTCCACTTCCATTTTTTTGGATATACTATTACTACACATAATCACCACATTGATAAATTCTTACATCATTTAGATAAACTTTGTAAGGTAAGTCTTAACTTAATCTCATTTCATTGAGTTAAATATCGATGTCATTGGTTTTGTTTTTCCAATAATATGTGTGAATAACCTATGATTGTTTTATATTAAATATCCACTTATATTGGGTGTATTTATATTTTTCACACATAATTATGTCATTGATTTATCCTTAATATAAGGATATGATCTTTGTAAGTGACTTCATCTCAATCTCCTTTCATTGAGGCATATTTTCATGTGAGCATATTTTATACGATTTATAACTATCCCCTTTGAATTTTAACTTCATTCAATGGTTTTCAAAAGGAATATTTTTCTATGAAGCATTTTACTAAAGTACAAAAGGAATGTTTTTTTAACATACATGGTGACAACGACCTTTCCGTCGCCGCGAGCATTATTTGATATCTAGATTCCTCTATAAGCTGTAATTTTTTAAAAAAGAAAATTAAATACCATATTATTATTTTGGGTATTTTGGTATTGAAAATGCTTTTGAGAATTTATTGATTATATCAATATCTTAAAATTATGTCTTATGATTTGAATATGGAAACGTTATCTTTCCTTTATGCTTGTTTTTTGTGTTATGATTATGTTATGATTCATGGGAATTGTTTGTGTATATGGGGGGTTCTGTGATAAACGGAGGGTAGGTGATCCCGTGATAGCTCTACAATGCATTGGGTAATGTGAAGGAGGTAAAAATTAAGGTTTCTTCTAAAATATTTAGGGAATATATTGTGATGGGTATTCCAAAAGCCACCATGAAGGTTACTCCCTATGTAGTTGTGAAATATACAATGTAAGTATGATAAGGATGCCACAAGTTACCTTTATGTTTTATGATTTATATGAATTTTTTTATAAATCTTATGATAACATGATTTAATCTAAGTAGTTTATGATTTATGGGTTAAAAGTATGATTTTTTGGAAATGTTTTCATGGGTTTTAAATATTCTTGGACTAACAGTTTTATTCCTTATTATATATTCCTTACTGGGATTTTAATGCTCATCCCAATTTTTTGAAATTTTTTCCACAGGGTATAAGGATAGGTAAGAGAAAGTAATATGTAGAGAATATTTTTATCAATAAAAAGAAAAAAAATATTTAAAGGGTTTATTTTGGTGTAAAAAGTAGATACTGAGTGTAACAATCCACATGTAATGTCTGGGTCTATTATGTAATAGTTATGACCTAGTTCTCTAAAACTCTAAACCTAAAAGGATCCTCAATGTGAATTCTTGACTTAACTCAAAATTATGTAATGTTTAAGTCTGGGGCCTTATATTAACCCTCACTTACTGAGGTGGATCAACATATAGTGGGGACTCTAGCACATAGAATTTCATTTCATTTATTTGTACTTTATGCAAGATCATGTGCTATACTTAGAAACTCATGCTATTTAGGACATGTTCTTTGTCCAGAATTAATTGTAGTGAAATTTTGGTATTACCTTCCATTATTATACAATATAAAGTATTATCATATTATTAATTTATCTTGATTAAAAATTATACATTAATTATTAATTAAATCAATAGATTTCTCCAACTATTTTATCAAACCCTAGTATGCCTCTCTACTAGATTCAAAATACCTGGTCTCCTTAGTATTATAGTGGAAAGTATCCATGAAATCTGTCCTCATATTCTATGTTATGTCTATGCTACTTCTCAAAGAGTTCCAATGTCGTCATTTTACTAGCCAACCACAGTAACACAAATCTCCTTAAATTGTTGAGTGAAGTCCTAGATTCAAAAAATTATAACCTTGATTTACTCAACACTTATCCTCTAAAATATGAAACAAGTTATATATGGTTACTCCTTTATTTTCATATTTAGTTAAGTCAACACATTGCTCTTATAAAAAATCCTCGGTAGGAGGCACCCTCAAATAGGGATAATGAGCACCTCATACACCTGGTTTCATTTTAATTCAAATGAAGGAAGGTGTTATGACTTAATATATTTCATTGAGTATTTTATTATTACTCATTTGATATTCCTATAATTAGTGATCACACTCACAAATTGATAATGAATTAAATATAAAAAATTCATTTCATCTAAATATATTCATTTTAGTTTATTATTTTATGTGATTTCATAAACAGTCATATTTAAAAATAATAATAAACCATGAATAAATTAAATAAACAATGCGACTGATCTTGAGAATTTACTATTTATTGATCTATTGAATATAAATGTATCAACTATGACCCTAGGGGTTTCATAACTAATTCATGTCTGAATCTTATTGAAACTCACACCCCTAACTAATGTACTCACATCTTTTCTACAATATTGCCTCATCTCAGTGTGGTGCATGTCATATAACATCCTTGATATTATAAAGAGTCAGGTATGGACAAAATACATGTAGAAAAATACTAATAGAAACACAAGACCTTATATATATAAAGTGGGGAGATATGATGTGTATACCATAAAAAATAAGTTAATTATTAAATACATCTCAAACATTTCAATAATTAAATTAATTAAATTAAATCGATACATTCATTGGTCGATCGATGATCAAGATCAGTCGGCAGTTAACATACATGCGACATAAAATTAATTTTGCAATAATTCTACTTGAGGGAAATTTAAATAAATTTAAATAATTTTATCTAATTTTAATTAATTAAATATTAATCACTTGGTCCCTGAAAATTTTTTAATGCATTCTAAAAAAATATGAATTTCTGAAAAAAAAAATTACATTTTTAGGCACCTGGGTGGCCCATAAACCCCTTAAAAGGGGTTCTGAGTCATGTCGGAGCTAGTAGAATTGGGAAGGGCCCAACCCAATCCAGTTGCTTGACAAACTAGTAGATGGAACATTTCATGGCCATGCATAGAGAATATATTGTGATACTTTCTACTGCCATTATGCTTATTAAAAATTATTTTTTATAAACACTCACTGACACCACCTAGCATGGGTCTTTAGTAGGCACCACCCCCTTTGTGGGGTGGATTAAATAAATCAATGAGGTTATTTTATCTACCCCCTAAATCAATTTTTTTTTCATTACTCTTTGGAATGACCATTGAACAACCCCCCGCCCTTCCTTTTCAACTTTTTTCCTATTACACCAGGGTAGTGGATCCCCCTCCCATAGTTCAATTTTAAGAAAAATTTTGTATTTTTTAGAAACAATTTCAAATACAACATTAATAGGTTTTTTTGTATTTTCATAAATCTTCGGAAGGATTACCTGGCCATAAAAAAACTGTTTTATCCATCGAAAAAAATAGATTACCACATATATTTTTTGAATTAGTTGTTGCCAATGCCATGAGAATAAATTAACATATATATATATAATATATACATATATGTTCTTAATTTTTTAAAACTCACAAAAATTAATTTTTATCCAATTTAAATTTGTGTATGGTCATAACTTGGCGATCCGGGATTAGATCGAAGCCCGATTCAGTGCGATGGGACCATTTCAACGCCCTGTACATGAATTTAATGAAAATTTTATTTTACCTTGTATTAAAATATCACACAATTTTTATGATACCAATTGAAGATATTGGAACACACAATATAAGGAGATGTTCTAGGGATTTAATATTTTTATCATCGATCGATGTAATTATGTCATCTCTAGTGATGCAAAACTCGGTATGAAATCTAAGTATCTCACGTGAAGGAATTAATCACAAAAAATAAATTGAACTATTACCTTGTTCAATATGAAGGAGTGTCCAAAAACCACTCATCATCAAAGACCATTTCTTAAATAAACTAACATCTTATCCCTATAGATCTTCCATGCACACTTCAAATATCAACAGGAACATCATTCATTGATATCTGGGTGCTAGCATGGAGATCCAGTAATTCCTTATACATCTTAACAATCACCACAATGTCGATACTTTGATCCATGAAGAAGAACTTGGATCGATCACTTGGATCAATAGTTTCTCTCTCTTGGATGTGGGAGATATGATATAGAGGTTCTAAAATTAATATAATTAATAGTGCACCAAATTAGAGCCACCTCTCACTTATATAGTGAGATATAATATACCCAAAAATGGCTCTCCAAAGCTTGAAAATTTTTTACCCACTACATAATTCATAAATGACATGTTATGGCCAACTAAATATGTCATTAATTTCATTAAAATTTATAAAAATTACTTGTAATATAATTAATATATTATTTTACAAAAACAAGTCATTAATTTGACTTGATATTTCTGTAAACATTAAATAAACTATGAATATTAAAATTATATTCATTAATTAAATATTTTCTCATTTATTCAATTAAATACTAGTAAATAAATTAAATAAATAAATTCAACTCCAACTACTCTATACTTGAATAATAATGAATTAATTTATTACTTGGTGATCGTTAAAACTCAAACATCTCCCGAACCCTGTGGTGGAGCCTATAATTTCCTATACTCTTATTCATTTAGAATAGGCCAAAATTTTAAATACTATAAGTGTGTTAACCTTCTATACCTTATCATGATAGTAGTGAATACTATTTATAAAATATGAGCAGAATCTAGATCCCATCAAGACCCCTTAGGAGTTAAGGAATGGTCATGGGAACGAAACCTACTATGAACTCATGTCATGTAATATTATCTCTTTGAATCACATTTATAATCTTAATTGTTTCTGCATGGATGCAACCTAGTATTTATGTCATGTGGAGGTGTTTAAGGAGTTCTTGGTTTCAAGAATCCCCACACACAATTAGATAGGCTTTCATTTGTTTATCCCCCTCCCTTGACTGATGTAATAATATTATCTATTTACCTCATGATAAATCATAAATAAAGGTGCACATTTCATGTCATAATCCTTTCTTAATTTATTATTAATTGAACTTATTAGACAGACTTACCTTCTTCTATAAAGGCTATGGATTTAGTAAAGGTACTACCATCCTGATCAACTATACCTGAGATATCGCTTCCTTTTGGAAGAGACAAATTCTATCTTGATCATTCAATAAAATTCATGCCACTAATGGAATACCCAATTCAAGATACCTCACTGTGACATAAATGTCCTGGTTTTTGTATTACATCAAAGTACATATTCAAATGGTATACACTGAAAATAATCTCAAGTTTAGAGATGAATAAATATGATCGTAAATAGGAACAACCAATGACTCATAAAATATGTGGTGTTCCTATTGGTGGTTCATTCATCATGATCTCCTCTTCTTGAGATCACCAAGTGTGAAATTAATGAGAAGAAGTCCCAATGCTTATGATATCCTAGCACCTGATAGTCAAACATAATCTGTGTTTAGTCAGTATGATGTATCTAGACTATAGGAAACATGTTTAATATTAATTTCATAGTATCATGAGGTTCTAATTATAGCTAGGAACTGTTATAACTTGTTGATACAAAAAATAATATAAGGATATTACTATGTAAATAGTGAATGTGGAAATATCAAAATTATTATGGTAAGTATGCATCATGTATTACCCGCTGTATACATGATATGGTAATAGAAAAGTACTATTTAAGTGGGTTCTAGGGAACCCACTATTATAATATCACCTGGTCTAACCTTTTTTAATCAATACATAGGAATAAAAACCCACATATATTTTTGGTGGAAAAAATAGGAGCACCCCAAGGGGATATGCCCTGGAAAATAAAAGCTTTGAACTCAAGATCCTCTAACTCAGCCTTCAACTACCAATGCTCTATAGGGGCCATATTATAATGAGGAATGAATATGGGCTTCATACCTAGAATGATATTGATCATAAACATGACATATTTCTTTGGTGTAATTACCAAAAAGTTCTCAACAATTTCATCCAATAACTAGTTGAAAATAGGAGGAAATATTGTATAATACATCTCTATATTATCTAGAAAAATAATATAAAACTGGGTTTAAATCATCTCCAACTACCGATTTTTAGGTACCGAACTACTTTCTTGCATATCCCAATCACTATAAAGAATATAATAGTTACCCTCTATAGAGGTATAAGATACTCACTAGTGATAGCAGTCGATGTGTGGTTGACACTAAGTTAACCAATACATGCCTAAGATCACATTGAAATGACACATCTCTAACATGAAGAAACCCAGAGATGATAATATTCATTAATCATTATAGTTGACTCAAAATATTGATAAATCCATTCAGATCTTACCCAAAAGAGAGTATTGATAGACATCACTCCATAGAGATACTTTAAAGAAATCCTATAATCACTAGTATACTAAAAAGAATTAAATAAATATGATGAATTCATATCAGATAGAGATAAATTGAGGGTAGATTTTACTAGTATCATACATCAAACAATTAAATTTCCCTCATTATTTCTAGTCAATTTTGGTAAACATCATGAAGTTGGTCCTGCATCGAGCCTCTACCAAGGACACTAGAACCCTGGATATCCTTATGAGCATTGATCTACCATCTCTACTAACCATAAAAACATCAAACGCATCATCACCCTAATCAACTAGAAGAACTACAACTTCCAACTCATGGTAACACACCTAATCCCAAAAATCATCCCTAAGACTATGCATAATCATGACCAATATCTTCCTAAGATTGACTCTAAAATAAATTTTAAAAGTGACTCATCTTCCCACATGAGCTACACTTCACTAGAGGTCAGTGGAATTACATTTGAGTATGTTCAGACCTAATATATAGATATCACACTAACTAATACCTCCCAAGATGGGAAGAAGGAGAATCATGGAAATGGTTGGATTTTTCATTACCACTTTGGTGAGAATCACTGAAACACAATTTCTAGCTACATAAAGATCTACTATTAGGCATTTCATAAGGTCTTGAATTACTAAAAGGTATTTCTCTATATAAATTCCCCTCTATGATAAAGTAATGATTCCTAGCCTTATAAAAATATGTAATACTAAATATGTGCACCTAAGAATTAATTAAGTATCGCAATTCATCCTTAAATCGGTGACCCATAGTGATACCATCATGATCCTATAAAGGAGAAAAACATTATCTTAGTATAATGATAATCATGTTCCATTACTAATATACTACCCTAATTCATATACATAAAAACTCAATATCTATCAGCTCTCAGTATCACAGGGATGAAATACTCATAGAAACAAGATAAAAATTCCTTATAAGATATCACCATGTGTTGGTCATCCTATACAAGGACATCCCATCAGTGCCTCATTAGTCCCCAATGCATATACACCACAATAATTACCTACCTCTCAAGGGGTTCCTCAAAATGGTCAAAGATTTCTATTATAGATTTAATTTTTACCTCAACACCTATAGGTCTACCCTCTCTAATAAATAGAGTGGGTTGTTGTATCTATAACTCCCTAGTCAAATTATACATGTAAGGATCATCTATTGGATATTTATATCCCACATACATGATAACTTCAAGAAAAATCATTGGGTTTATAATCAAGAGAAGGTACATGTAGCATCCCCTCATCTATCACTCTCTCACATGGCCAAAAAAGGGTTGGTTATGAGACATCAAGCGTGACTCCTCATATGGTAGAGGTTTCCGACTACCAGTGGGGGTGGGATAAGTATTGTGGGGATACTATTACCCCTAGATTTAGAGTTTACAACACAAAAAAAATCAATATAAATAAATGAATAAATATTAGAGTGAAGAAATAATGGAAACAATATAATACTGCAAAATACCAATAACAAAATCCAACTGAATTATCCAATAAATAATAAATTAATAATGTAATGATGTGCTGGAATGTAAAAAATTTTAATGAAAGATGTAATACAAAATAAAATACTATAATACTCAATAAAAGACTCAAAATTCCCTAATCCCAAACCCCATGTCATTCCAGTCTCTAAACTACATTTCATACAGAAAAAAAATAAACAACAAGGTAATTTTCCCTTGGCCAAACCTGTATCTATATAATCTCCTCAGGTACTAAACAACAGACCAAATAGGGTGTGAGTATTACTTGGTAGGTCGAAACCACCATGTCTAAACATAAAAATTTTGATAATAAGTGTATGCACTGATTAAATAAACACATGTATTAATTAATTAAACAATTAAATTAATACCACGTCAACCTGTTTCAGCACCATGTCAGAATGTCTCTGAGAAATTCTTATAACTATATCAACCATACCCATATAACCATGGTAAAATATAAACTTCCTCATTTCCATTCTAGAATGTCTCTGAGCATGTCCTATGACCATGCCAACCATAACCTTATAACAAAGGTATAAATCACACAAATCTGGGTTAGAACCCACTATATAATAATTTCAGTATTCAGTCAGGGATGAACTTGGTATATAATCATTTTAGTATGTCTCATGGATAAACCCAGTATATAAGAATTTCAACATGTGTCTCAAATACAAGCCCAATATATAATCATTTCAACATGTGTCTCTGAGCATATCCTTATATATAAGAATTTCAACATGTGTCACTAGGAATAGACCACTATATAATCATTTCAGCATGTTTCTCTAGGCATAACCCTCAATATAAGCATTTTAATATTTATTAACTAGGCCAATGCCCCATATAAGCATCACAATATTTATCAAAACACATGTCATAACAATAAGGATGTCACAATATCACATCATTAGGATCAATGGTTAATTATGAAAATTACCATATATCATTCAATTACACATTTCATATATCAATTGGTCATAAACATTAACATGCTAGTTATCTCAATAAATAAGCCAATCCAAGGTGAAACTATATCAGGAAATCACCGAAAATTTATGTCATTATATAAACACTTTAAGCTATTAATCAATTCATTTAATCAGAGGTTCTCTCACCCAAACGGTAGCCACAATCCAGATAAAAAACCATTTGGATTAAAAGGGACTCCAAGGAATAATAAAATTCATTATTTAATCAATTTATGTGCATGTGTATTAGTTAAAATTTCGATATTTCATATACTTGAAAATTATCAAACCATAGGGTTATGTTTTTTACCCCTACCTTTAATAGACGAAGAAAGTAATGCTTCCAATAGAAAACACCCACAAGAAAGAAGGTGTGATTGATTTCAAGAAGGATCCCAGATCAAAATAGATCAATTTAAAAACCAAAGACACACATAGTCAAGAGATTTCACCTCAATAGCCAGAGAACGGAAGAAGAGAAATGGGAACCAAATAAAAACAATATACTAGGGATTGATCACAGAAATAGGACATCCAGAACCAAGGGAGGAACTTCAAAATCACCTAGAGGATCACCCTAAGTAAATAATAGAAGTCTACACCAATGTTAATTAGATTACACTCACAAATGGAACCTTTTAGAAATACACTTAGGGATTTACATTATGTGAAATTATTTTTAGAGGGATATACTAAAAACCCATTGCCTCATATTATTATTTATTTCAATAAATTATTAGACAATGTTTAATATAATTACATGATGTGTACTCTATTCCTATCGTGAATTATTTCATGAACTATAACCATTCACGACATGTGTCTCGAAATAATTATACAACATGTATTAAAATTATACATTGTGTAACTATTCAGTAGACAGTTTTTCATCCTCGTTTCCTTATAAAAACCTGAACCTCATTTAAGGATTATCAACTTACCAAGAACCCTTGGTAAAACATGACCCATTTATCTATACTCTATTAATTCAAACAAAAATCCATGAACTTTAAATCATTTTCCCTAAAAAAGGCTCTCCGTCTCTGAATAAGACTCGTCAACCAAGGCTAAAATTTAAATAAAAACTCAAAGAGGGACATGCATGGAGAAATGTGGGATATTAAAACCTCCCCACCATATAAAAACTCATCCCTGAGCTCCTCCAAGAATCACTATAGGGTCTCAAAGAACAATTCCATCCACTGTTCTTGTATATCAGACTCCCTCTCCCAGGTCTCCTCCTAAACTCACCCATGATTCCACTGCACATGAAACAAATGAATCTCTCTACCCCGTATATACTTATCACTACAGCCCACAATCTATATCAGATGCTCCTCAAAGGATGCATCAACACTAAGATTGATGTATACTACATCTATCATGTGATAAGGGTCTAAATAATATCTATGAATCTGTAATGCGTGGAACACATCATGCATAACACTGTAGCATTGTGGAAGGGATAAATGGTATGCCACTAGACTGGCCCTTTCCACAATCTCAAATGGACCAAAAAACCTAGGTGCTAGATTTCCCTATTTCTTAATATGGAATTCCCCCAACATAGACAACGCCTTAAGGAAAACATGATGAACAACCTCAAAATAAAGAGTTCATCTCTGATGTTTAGAATAATATTTGTGCCTACTTTGTGTGGTCACCAACTGATGTCTAGTCAACTAAACTTTCTCAGAATTCTTATACACGAGACTAGGCTCAACAAGAGCTGACTCACCTACCTCCAACAAACAAAGAGGCAAACAACATTTCCTACCATACTAATCCTTGAAAGGTGTCATCTGAATCAAATCCTGGAAGCTATTATTATATGAAAACTCCATGAGTTATAGATGTTTCTCCCATGAACCAATGAAATCAAAAACACAAGATCATAGAATATCCTCTAGAACTTGAATAGTTCTCTCAAATTGACTATTATTCTAAGGATGATAGGTCATACACAAAAGAACTTGTGGTCTTAGATCCTCCTAAAGACCATGCTAGAACCATGATGTGAAACAAGGATCTCTATATGAAATGATACTCCTCATAACACCGTGAAACCAAACTACTTAATTCACGTAAAGACTGCCCAGATCATTAATTATGAAGGTCTCCCTGATGGGAAAAAATTGGGCTACCATCATCAGTCGATCAATGATCACCCATAAAGAATTATCATTACAAGATATCTTGGGTAATCCTATCACAAAATCAATAGTGATGTCATCTCATTTCCACTCAGGAATGGGAAAAGGATACAAAATCCTTGCTAGCCTTTGATGCTCATCTTTCACTTACTGATAATTGAAACATCTCCCCGCAAATCATGTTACCTCCTTCTTCATTTATTACCACCATTACTGTCTATAGAGATCACGATACATATTTTTCAAACCATTGTGTACTTCTCATCTAGAAGCATGAAACTCCCTCATCATCTCCTCACATATGACCATAAGAACCCATACTCAACCACATAAAAGAAGAGAATTTCCACTACCAAGATACCATCCTATTGAAATCTCCCCAAAATATAATTCATATGTCAAAACTAATCCTTCTAGAATAGATAAATACTCGGTCTTGATCCGTTCCAAAACAACAGGTATAACAGATGTCAAAGTCAGGTCCCCTTTTCCCTATGACTCCTGAACATATAGATGCAGATCTGCAAAGAGGGCCATTTCCTTCCACTCATCGTAAGACTCTCATACCACCTATGTCAACACCTTTCAACTCAATTCATCAATAATGATATTACTCTTTCCTGATGCATAAGCCAACTTGAATTTGAAATAATATAGATAGTTGACCCACCTCCTCCACCGAAGGTTCAGGTCCTGCTGAGAAAAGATGTACATGAGGCTCTTATGACCACAAACCTCTCACCCATGAGATAATTTCTCCAACATATCAAGGAATGTACCACTACTGAAAACTCCAAATCATGAGTAGGATAATTCCTCTCATGTGGTCTCAAATGTCTAAAGCCATAAGTAACCACTCAATCCTCCTACATCATAACTACTCCGAGTCCAACTCCGGATGCATCACAGTACATGGTATATGCTTTCCCTGACATAGGTAAAGTGAGAATAGGTTCTAAGATAAACCTTTCTTTCAGATCCTAAAAATATTTCTCGCAAGCATCTGACCATAAAAAACTTCACTCCTTTCTTCATCATCCCTACATCGGTGCTATCAAATGAGAGAATTCCTGGATAATGCACTGATAATAACCTTCTAGATCCAAAAAACTCTAAATCTCAAAGACATTATTTGGATACTCTCAAGATACCAAATCTACAAGTTTATCTTGGTCTACTGAAACTCTTTCCTTTGAGATGACATGGACCAAGAATAACTCTTTATCAATCTAGAAACTACTTTTAGTTAGCTTGATGTAAGGATGATGCTCTCTTAATATACTTAAAATGATATTAAGATGTTTGGAATAACCATCATTTGAATGAGAGTACACTAATATATCATTGAAAAAAACAACCACAGACTGATCCAAAAAGGGATGAAAGATCTGATTCAGTAAGATCGTGAATACCATCAATGCATTGGTCAAACCAAACGACATTACTATGAACTCATACAAGCCATACCTACTCCTAAAAGTAGTATGAGGTGTGTTTGATGGTTTAACCCCCAACTGATGGTATCCAGATCTTAGTTTTATCTTGTAGAATATCATATCACCTCTCAACTGATCAAATATATCATCAATGTGGGGAATAGGATATTGGTTCTCTTGAAATTGGGTTCCCTAGACCCAACTTGTGATGTACTTTGATTACCACTACATTTATATAGTTTGATATGAGTGTGTGGGTGTGTGTTTATCTTACCATAATAGTTTATATAATTATGCGTCCATTATATTTATAGTAATTTCCTTAGATTTCATTTCATGTCAAAAGGTTATAACAGATCTCAAGCTATAATAATAAACTCGAGATACTATGACATTAATCATAAATATATTTCTTATGATCTATATACTTCATATTGACTGGACAGAATTGATGTCATACTATTATGTGTTGGGGGATCATAATCATTGAAACTTCTTCTCATAACGTTAGCACTTGGTGATCTATGGTTTGTGAGATCATGAGGATAGACTCGCTAATAGGAACACCACATGTTTTGGGTTTCATTGGGTGTTTCTATCTACAGACATGTGTATTTGTCTCCTAACTTGAGATTAATATCAATGTATTCCATTTGATCTTGTACTTTTATGTAATGTGAAAAACATGACAATGAAGTCATTGTGATGTAATTTGTGTTGGGTGTGTCATTGGTGATATGAAATTGATTGAATGATCAATATAGGATTTTTCACTTCCAAGTTGATTAAGTGATATATTTGTATTGGTTGATTAGGATGGTAGTACCTTCATTAAATCCATGTCCATGGTAGTCGAAGGTGAGTTTGTTCAGTAAGATCAAAAAATAATAAAGCAAGGAAAGTATGATGAAATAAGTGTGCATCCTTCTTTATGAGATATCATATCACAAAGAGATTACATTACACAGTGTATGTTTATAGGTTTGTTTTCATTGTTAGGAATACTACTTATCTCTTTAGGGGTCATGATGGGTTGCTAGATTCCACTATTAGTCTATAAATATTATTCATTGTTTTTGAGATAAGGTCCTAGAGGGTCACACACAATAGATATTTCAATATTTTTCCCTATTCTAGTGAATATGTATATAGGACCTAGTGGGACCCACCATGGTCTCTGAGATTTGTCCATGATTTATCGATCATCGATAAATAAATAAATTCATTATTATTTGATTATAGAATAATTGAGTTCAATTTATTTAATAAAAGTAATTACATGAAATAATATTACATGAAAGAATATTATATTGAATATTCAAATTTCATTTAATATTAGCATGAATTAAGTTAAGTTAATGACTTGGGTTTATTAAGTAATATATTTAATATATATTACAATTATTTGATAAAATATAAATAATATAAAATAAGTAGTTAATTAGTCATGATTATTTATTCATTACATATTTAAGTGGTTGACAGATATATAGGGGCTAGGAACCATAATCGAGTATTTTTCACATCCACTATATAAGTACATGATCAGCTCATTTCTGGTGGGAAAGGGAATTCATCATCCAATGGATTCATAGATCCTTTATCCTCCTCCCACATCCTAGAGAGAGAAATATTTCATTTAAGTAATCGATCAAAGGATGTCTTCACGGATCATTGGAACGGAGTTAAGGTGATCATTGTGACATCAAAGGAATCATAAAATCTCCGCTCTAGCACTTATAATTCAATGATAGATGTTTGTACAAATTCTTGAATTGTGTGTGGATGATCTATAGGGGTTTAACTTCATATCCTTCAAGCAATAATCTTCGACGACAAGTTGTAGTCGATCGCACCGCTGAATCAAAAAAGGTACATTTTTATTTATTTATTTATTCTTATTTAATTCACATGAGATCCTTAGACCTCTACCTGGGATCAGATGACTGGAGACGATGAAATTATGTCATTCAGGTGATGAAAATTTTAAAACTACTAGTCTGCTAAATTCTATTGCGTGTCCTGGTACCTTCAATTGGTTTCATAGGGATCAATTGAATTTCCTCAGCCAAGTAAAATTAATTTTCATTAAATTAATTATATATATTTAAATTGGTCCCAATGGAATATATTGTTCATTTATCCAATTCTAGATTACCATGTTATGGGCATTCGAAATTTTTGGTATGGATTGAAAATGCGGTTGTTGTGTTTTAAAAATTGAAGAAAAAAATAATTTAACATTTGTTCAAGTTTTAATTTTTTTATTTTATAGTTTTGATCAAGGTCTGACCATAAAAAAATTTCCCTAGTAGGGGATTGACTCCCTTAGAATATTAGAAAATAAATTAAAAATAAAAAAAGTTGTGGGGACTTTCTTCCTTCAGAAACTTTGAACATATAAAAAATATACATATAGATTTTTTATTAAATACAGTGTTTTTGGATTTTAAAAATTGGGGATGGATTTTCGTAGAATAAAAAATGGGGTGTCTTTATTAGCTTACTTTTAATAATAATTAAAAGAGAATTAATCTTCACATAGAAGACTTCTATCAGTTTCCACATTTTCCTATCCTCCTCAGTACCCCATTAAGTGCTCGTTTGGCTGCACTCCAATGGAAGGAAAAGAAAAGATATGGAACGGTGTAAATCCATTTATCAAATTTTGCGAGGTTAGAATGACAGAGAGAAATGAAGAGCACAGAAATGGGGAGAAACGGATTTCCCCCTGTCCATGTTTTCTTTGCATTTCGAATAGTTCCAAAATCAGGACGATTCCGACGGAAACCCTCTGCCATTTTAGATATTTTATAAATTCCCCATATTATCATTTTTTATTTATATAAACATGTTCATAACATAATTTATAAATAATAAATAATGATTTTTCTAAATTGAACTTAATTTATAAGTAATACCAACAATCAAATATAAATTTTTTTATAATGTGTGTATAAAAAAATTATTATAACTAATTATGCGTATATAAATAATCATAAACAATTTATAAATAATTTTGATTATAGATAATTATTATTATGAATAATTATTATTATCTTCTATTAATAGATTATATAAATAATTTATAAATAATTTTAAATTAATAAATATTTTGAATTAATAAATCTGAATTAATAACTATTTTGAATTACTAATTATTTTTAAATAATAATTATTTTGAATTAATAATTTTGATTACCTTGAATTAATAATTTTAAATTAATAAATTATATTAATAATTTTGAATTTAATTTTAAAATTTTTATTAACATATGTTCGTAGTTTAATGTTTACCTAATTTTGATGATATGAAAGATAATGATTGATTAAAATCAAAATTATTATTTTTTGATTTGTTATAAACAAGGTAATATAAATACATTTTTTTTAAATGTTATTTGTGTCACTTAACATAAATTGGTGATGTTGGGCAGACTTGCTGGCAAGTGTGGTGTCCGTGGGGATCTAATATATGGTTGTTGTTTTATCTTGAGCCAGTATGTCTCTTCATCCCGTGTGTATGTGTTATTTTTTAACAAAGGTTATTCATGTCATTTGCATCAAAAGTGTTTCTTTTCTTTTCCTTTAAAAATTGTCACCAAACATGACGGAGAGAAATCCAAATAATTTATTTTCTTTTACTAAGTTATTGATCTAAACACAGTGAGAGAAATCACAATCATTTCTTTTCATTTCTTTTCTTTTATAAACTATCAAATCATTTCTTTTCTTTTACTAAAATCTCACCAAACATAGTGTAAGTGGAGATATTTCCCCACATGGACCTCCCCTATCTGACCAAAAATGAAACCCTTCCCCCACCCCCTACTCCGAAGTCATCTCTCACCATATATACTAAGCTAAAGGATCCCCATGGCTTTTTCGCCTCTCTCTGGCGACCTAAACATTATCGGACCATCCCGATCACCCACTGACCGTCACCATCCTCCACTGAGATACCATCATCGGACACTCTTGGATCCACTCTCCCGAACCTGGATACCTCATTCACCAGATTCCATTGGAGTCTCCCACTAGTCCTCTCGCATGGACCACCCCTAATTGAGGCTAACAACCGACTGGAGCCGTCATTCGCAAAAACCCTGTTGTTGTCCTTGACTGGTCACTGACCACCATCATACCATAGCCTCCTAATCCAAAGGCTCTAACTTCTCCCTAATGAACCCCCTTTGGCTGAGCATTGGGCTCATTCGATATCCCTCACAACACCTCATCCAGTGCACAATAATGGTCGGACCAGGTAATCCGGCCACACCTTATCGTGGCTTCCCTGTCCAAATCAGGTGACCCAGTTCTGGACCAACCCAAAATGAGTCAAAATAGGTTTTTCCAACCTTAAACCACTCTTCAAAGGTTCTAAAAGACATGTGAAGCCCCTGGGTAGGTTCTTCCCCACATGAAATAGGCCTACGCGGGTCAGCCTGACCCGCTACGAGTCTAGGTGGAAATTTTGGACCCCGAGAAATATTTAATTCGACCGTAAATTATTTTTGATAATTAATTTAATTTTATTATTAAATTAAATGTATGAAATGTTAATTTATTGGTTTAAAATAATATTAGTTTTTTCGTTTAAAATAATTAATTTAATTTTAATATTAAGTTAAATTAGTTTATTAATTTAATTTATAGAATAGAAATTAAATTAATAAGTGGACTAAGGTAAATAAATTATTTTAATTTTATAATTCATATAATTTATATTTAATCCCTCAACTTTAAATTTATTTCAATTTAGTTTTCTTGAACATTTACTTTTCATACCAACTGGTCTTGAACAATTGATTGAACTCACGTATGTATGGCTATTTTCATTCAATTATTTATTATTATGTGTGATGTTTTTAATAAGTAGTTAGTTTAAGATGGTCTTTGCATCGTCATTTTTTTCATTCAATGTGTATAAGGGCTTGTGCGTCCAATTTATCAATTGTATATTGAGCTCCCAAGATCCATTTGCTTGTGTGAGAGTATATTTTTACATTTGATGATGAAATTTAAAGGCACAGACCCTGACAAGATGATAGGATACCTTAGACAAGAAGTGGACATACTAAAAGGGGACAAGATACATCAAGAGTCAGTCTTTGACTCAGGTATGATTCCCTAATGTTATGTTTGATCCATTAAGTTTAAATGGATTAATCAATATTTTATTATCAATATCAGTCAGGTAAATATTTCCTTTATGCTTTTAATTTTATTTTATGCATGTGTATTTTTGTTGTGAAAACACATAGAATAATAAACAAGAAAATGCATAAAGATGTCATGAATGTTTTTCGATTAATATTTTTTTGTGAGTGTGAAAACATAGTATGAATAGATTAATATAAATGGATTACATTCTTCGAAAAAATATAAAACCCTCAAAGAAATATTTAGCTATAAACGTCTTCTATTATTTTAATTTTAATAAAACTAGGTGAATGGGGGCTCATCAGCCAAAGTAGAGGGTACTAACTACTACCCAGGAGTTCTTATGAGAGTGATGGGTTGATTTAACTGAATTTGGAAGCAAATAAGTAGCCAAAGCTATATTTTTTCAACTTTAGAGGCAATGATTGAGTAAATAATATTTATGATTTTAGAAGGACTTCACTCAACATATCAAGGATCCACAGGTTAATGTGGTTGTCCAGTCAAACACCTACCTTGAACTTTCCAAGTAGTGGTGTAAAAAAAGCTTATAGACTATGAGGGGAGGTACACAGATCATTTCCACTAGAATACTAAATTAAAGGGATATTTTGATTCTAGTACAGAGGGTATCTAGAGTTTTATAAAATATTGGGAGACATTTGATATTTTAATTAATCAATAATTTTTAAAAGGTAATCAAGATAAATTATTGACTGGTAAAGATTATTTTTTGTAGACCAAACATGTAAATCACCAATACCACTAAAAATATATAACTATGATCAATATTGGATAAATAAAATATCTTGATTGGTTATAACTACCATGAGTGGTACAAGAACTTCCTCATAGTACTGCACCAAGAAAGGAAGCTTTATTTTCTATAATACCCATTTCCTGTTGATCCTCCTCATAGAGCTAGAAAGGTAGATAAAGACAAGTTCAAAAATCATATAGATGATGAACTAAATATATAATGTATCTTTTTGTCTTCTATGTCCAATAAACTATATAAAATTCATGAGGACAAATATGCCTAAAAGATGTTAACTCGTCTCCAAGAACTATATCATGAGAAAGTAAAGAAAGAAATATATTAGATATCTAATGCTTTGTATAAATTAAAGTTAAAATAAGGGAATCAAGAATCGCCTTTTGTACTCAAGATGATAGGGTATATTGAGAGACTTGAATCCCTTGGGTTCAAACTAAACCAAGAACTTGTGACTAATATCATTATTTTCTCTTTACCACTGATCTTCTTGACTTTTATTGTTTATTATAATATGAATAACATGACAAAGTCACTTCTATATCTTATAGATTTAGTTTTCCAAGATAATAAGGACATGGAGAAACCCAATTCTTCAATCCTAATGGTGAAAAAGAGAAGGAAGTGCAAGGATAAAATGTATAAGACTAAATATAAGTCAAATAAACCTAAGAACCATCCTTCCAAAAGGCCAAAGATATAGAGGGAAGGAAATGAGTATGAGGTTTTCTACATTTCAGGTGGAAAGAAAGGCCACTGGAAGAATAATTGTAGAGCTAAGAAGAATAAGCAAGGTGTCACTTATATTTCATGTATTTTTTTCATTGAATTAAATTTATCTTCATCTACAAGTTGGGTGTTGGATAAAGTGTGTGTCTCACATATTTTTATTCAAATATAGGATCCATGTAGATTAAATAAGATTAAAAAAGGTGACTTGGATCTCCAAGCTTCAAATAGTGCAGTTCAATCAGCCTTGGTAGTGAGATATTATCACTTATCTTTACCTAGTGGTTTAGTTCTTGTATCAAATAATTGTTATTATGTACCTTTAGTAACTATAAATATAATCTTAGTATCAATTTTGGATACTATGGGATTTTATTTCAAGTTTGGAAATAATTGGTGTCTCTTTTATAAGGATAGAATATGTTATGTAATGGATCACCATAACAATGTCTTATATATACTTGAACTCGAAACCCTAGAAATGGAAATAAATGAAAAAACCAGTGAACATGACTCATATAGAACCCGCCTATGGAACTTTAGGCTTGGCCATATAAATGAGATGTGTTTTCAGAAATTACATTAAGTAGGGTATATAGACTCAACCAAGTTAAAACCTCTATATATATGTCATGCTTGTTAACAAGGGGAATGACCAAATAACCCTTCTCTAGTAAAGGATAAAGATCCATATAATTACTATAATTGAGTCATACTGACCTATGTAGTTCTTTTAAAGTAGAGGTAAGGGGTGGGTTTCCATACTTCATTACTTTAACTGATGACTATAGTAGGTATTAATATATAAACTTAATGTGATAAAAGTCAAATTCCTTTCATATTATTAAGAATTACCAACATGAATTAGAAAACCATCTTGTTGAGAAGATTATGGAACTCCACTTTGACTAAGGTGGAGAATATATTAACCAAGATTTCATTGATTAATTAAAGGTGTATGGGATATTATCCCAACACACTCCTCTTTATACACCACAATGGAATAGTGCTAGTGAAAGGAAGAATAAAACCTTACTTGAAATAGTCATATCAATGATGAGTTAGGAAACTCTTCCATTATCCTTTTGGGGATACACATTGTAGAAATTGGAATATAACCTTAACTGAGTATCAAATAAAGATATGTATGGTATTCTATATGATTTTTTGAGTGGAATGAAATCCAACATGTCACACTTACATGTATGGGGATGTGAGGTTTCTTGTAAAGACTATACCCAGTGAAAAATTAGCATCTAGAAGCATGCAGTGAATCTTTATAGGTTATACTAAAGAAGATAAAGGATATCACCTATATAATACTAAATATATTTATAAGTTATTATGGAAAGACAATCTATATTTCTAGAAAATGGAACATGGTTCCAATGGAAATAGTGGGAGAAATATTGACGTCGATGAATTTGATACTTCATATGTACTGGAGTTGGTATGGTAACAATCTCCTCAAGAGATGGTGGGATATTAAGAAGTTCTCAAGACACAAGTACTACGCAAGTCAACTCAAGATGTTAGAGAACCAAAATGTTATAGTTTTCTTGTCACTGAGTTAGGTGAAATATTATTTTTAGAGGATAATTATCCTCTGACCTAAAAATAAGTAGTAGAAGGAAATGATGTTGCTAAATGTAAATATTCTATTAATTCTGAGATGGATTCCATGTACCAAAATTATGTTTCAATTTTGGTAGAACCTCCAACTTAGGTAGAACACATTGGGTTTAAATGGGTATTCAAGAAAAAGATGGACATGGATGGTAAGGTCAATACCTATAATTCAAGACTAGCAGAAAATGGTTTCATAAAATTTCAAGGAATATACTATGACACAAACTTCTCACCAATAGAAATGCTAAAATCCATCATAATATTGCTTTAAATAGAAACCTTCCATGATTATGAGATTTGTAAAAATGGATGTCCAAACTGCTTTTCAAAATGGGTAGTTAGTTGATGAAATCTATATGACTCAAATCAAAGGGTTTGTTAAGTCAAATAATTCCAAAAAATTGTGAAATCTACATAGATCCATTTATTTGTTGAAGTAGGCATCACAATCATAGAATGTTTATTTTTATGAGACCATAAGAAAATTTGTTTTTGTCAAAAATGAAAGTTATCTGTGTGTATATAATAAGTTTAATGTTAATGCCATCATTTTCCTAGTATTAGATGTTGATTTGATATTAATTATGGAAAATGAAGTTCAAGCCTTATAGTCATTTAAGACTTGGTTAGATAAATCCTTCTCCATGGAAGACTTAGGTGAAGTATCCTACATTATAAGGATCAATATCTATTGAGATAGATTTCATAGGATGTTTGGGATAATTCAAAGTATATATATTGAAAAGGTTCTTAAAAGGTACAGTATGGAACAATCCAAGAGAGGATTGTTACCAATGTCACATGTTATCAATCTCTCAATGAAAATGTTCCCAAAAACATAGGAAGAGATTTAAATAATGAGTGTAATACCTTATGAATCGGTAGGGTATCCATCACTTATATCATGATTTGTACTAGGTTTGATGTTGCTTTTGATTTAATCATGGTGGGAAGATATCAAGATGATTCAGGAGAGCTACATTGGGAGGCTTCCAAAACTATCCTGAAGTACTTGAGGTGTACGGAGGATATATTTTTTGTGTATGGAGGAGAATAGGAACAAGTGGTGAGAGGATACACTAATTCTAGTTTTCAGATAGATCATGATGATCTGAAATCACATTCAGGTTATATCTTTTGTCTAAATTTTGGTGTAGTGAGTTGGAGAAGCTTAAAGAAATAAATGGTCACCAATTTTATAGTAGAATCTGAGTATATAAAAGCTTCTGATGCAGCAAAGGAAGAAGTTTGGACATGTAAATTTATCTTATATATTGGTGTTGTGCCTAGAAGTTCATACCATGTTCTAGTTTATTGTTATAATAAAATAGTATTGGTGCTTGACAAGGAATCCAGGTCACACCAAATGAAAAAGCGTATACTTAGGAAGTTTCATCTCTTGAGTGATTTTACCAATAGTGGTTAAGTCATAGTTAGTAGATTAACCAATTAGGAAAACATTTAATACCCCTAACTAAATCCATATCTCAGTAGAATCATGATTTTCATGTGGGAGCTAGTAGATTTAAAATTGTTAGTAGTTGGCTCTTGTGTAAGTGTGAGTATTGAAAGTGGGTGACCTATACCCAACTTTTGATGTACTTTGAATACCAATAAATTTATAAAGTTTTATATATATATATATGTTTTTATCTTACCATAATAGTTTTGATACTTTCACATCCATTATATTTATGATAATGTTCTTATATTATGTGTCATATCAAAAGGTTATAGAAGATTCTAGGATATAATGAGAACCAAAAGATACTATGACATTAATATTAAATATATTTTATATGGTCTAGATGCATCATACTAACTCGACATATTTGATTTCAGACTATCAATTGTTGGGGGCTCATAAGTAATGATACTTATTCTCATGAAGTTCTCACTTGATGATCATTGGTTCGTAAGATCATGAGGATAGACCCGCCAATAAGAACACCACATTTTTTGGGTGTCATTGGTTGTTCCTATCTACGGACATGTGTATTGGTATCCTAAATTGTGATCATTATCAATGTATTTCATTTGATCATGTATTTTTCTGCAAGGTGAAAACCATGATAATAAAGTTGTGGAGAGGTAGTTTTTGTTGGGTGTGTCATTGGTGGTATGAAATTAGTTGAATGATCAAGATAAGATTTTTCACTTCTGAGTAGAGGAAGTCATATCTCTAGCCTAGTTGATCAAGATGGAAGTACCTTTATTAAATCCATGTCCATGGTAGTCGAAAGTAAGTTCCTTCAGTTATATTAAAAAATAATAAAGCAAGGAAAGGATGATGACATGATTTTTCATCCTAATTTTTGTGATATTGTATTACAAATAGATTATATTACACAGTGTGTGTTCATAGGTTGGTTTTTGTTTCCATGAATAATCCTTATCTATTTAGGGGTTATAATGGGTTACTAGATTCTACTCTTGGTCAGTGAATATTATTCACTCCTATTAAGATAAGGTCCTAGAGGGTCAAAAACAATAGCACTTTCAAGATTATTCCTTATTCTAATGAATAGGTGTATAGGACATTGTGCCACACCATAGGGTCTGAGAGTTGTCTAATATTTATCGATCATTGATAAATAAATAAATTCATTATTATTCAAGTATAGATCAATTGAGTTTAATATATTTAATAAAATTAAATATATGGAATAATATTATATTTAATATTCAAGGTTCATTTAATATTAGTATGAATTACAATCCAATTTGATAACTTGGGTTTATCACGTGATATATTTAATATATATTACAAGTATGTGATAAAATATAAATAATATAAAAGATGCATTTATTTCGTCATGATTATTAATTTGTTACTTATTTAAGTGGATGACAAATATATGAGGGTTAGGAACCCTAACTAGGTATTTTTCACATACACTATATAAGTATATGAGTATCTCATTTATGGTGGGAAAGGGAATTCATCTTCCAATGGATTGAGAGTTCCTATCTCCTCCTCCCACATCCTATATATATAAATACATCATTTAGGAAATCGATCCTAGGAATTCTTCATGGATCGTAGGAATGAAGTCGATTTGATTGTCATAACGTTGAATGAATTTTTTGATCTCTACACTAGCACTCAAAATTCAATGATCAAAATTCTTACATATTCCTAGAGAATGTGTGGATGATCTAGAGGTTTTCAGCTTCAGATCCTTCAAGAAATGATCACTGATGACAATTTTTAGTTGATCTTGTCACTAAATCAAACAATGTACATATTGTTTCATTTATTTCATGATTATGTAACTTACACAAGATCCTAGGACCTCTAATGGGGCTCAGATCACTGGATATGATGAAATTACATCATTATTGTGATGAAAATTTTAAAATTCTTGGCCCATCGGCTTCCGCTACATGCCCTGGTACCTTCAGGTTCTTGACTGTCATCTGGTTCAACCTCTGATAATCCACACACAAGCACAAAGTCCCATTAGCCTTCTTGGATAAGAGAACTGGAGAACCCTAAGGAGATGTACTTTTCCATATGTAACCTTTATATCATATATCTTCTAAATTAAATTTCAACTCTTAGGGATCTTCTGGTATCATTTTATAAGAAAGAATAGAAACAGACTCTACTCTTAGTACCAAATCAATCGTAAACTCGATCTCTCGCTCTAGTGGTAAGCTATATAACTCATTAAAAAATACATCCTAAAAAAGTTTTACCAATGGAGTAAAATGCTTTTATTTCTTTCCACCATAATCTAGAGAAATACAAGTTATTTTATCCATGAGAAAATCTAATCTGCACTGAATTGTCCCTACGTGACCAGCATAAAGATCCTAGTCACCTTGGTGAGAATAACCGCCTCCTTCTTGAGATAGAAAGGTAACTCTCCTATATTAAAAGTCAATATGATCTTGGTATAGAACTTACTAATCAATACCAAGAATAAAATTGAAGGATTTAGTTTCTATCATGAATGGTTCCCAAAATAAACTGTAGCCACCAATCTCTAGAGAACATGCTTTGCAACATTTGATATTCTTTGATTGCACTCCCAAAAGTGTTTCAATAGTCATAACGCTATCCAGGATTTCCACATACTAGCTCAAAAAAATTAAAAAAAAGTGAAAATAAAAAGGAATTTGATACTGCCATATCAAAAAAACACACACAATGGTAGATGAAACAACTCTATTTCACCTTCTATCCATCCTACGGAAAATGAAATCACCACGCGTGCATACGTACAGAATATTGTCCCCACGCCGTGGTGTAATATGTTTTCCACCACCACCTTACTTGGATGGGTATAATGGTGTAAAGAATAACTATATATTATTATTATAACATGATACTAATTATGAGATATTCTAGCATCCACTCCTATACCATTCAATGATTATAGGAACGATATCATCGCTCGTGCGTACGTACGGATTACCATCTCCATGACGCGATGAGATTCATTATTCATTTTAACCATTCAAGAATGATTAGAAAGTATATATATAATACATAATCATGAAATATATGACATAATAATTATACTGGATTTATTTATATGTATATATGTCATCTACTTACTTCTATTCAATTCAATAAGGAAATGAAAACAGCATTCATGCGTACGTTCGGTCTACCGTCTCCATGAACGGTGTATTTCATTTCATTTATCTATATTATATATATATATATATACTGAATATATATGATATATAAATCATTTTTTAAATTTTGTAAGTAAGTAAATAATGATATAATTAATAATAATATCAAGAACAACAAGTCCAAACATATACGATAAATGAAACGATTTTACCCAAAACGCGGCTTTAACATGGAACTGACAAATGAATGGGTAATATAAAGTAGTAAATGAATAATATATGATATCATAAATATTATTATGGTTTTGTTATAAGTTAATAATATTTTTAAACCCACTATACATGAGTCTCGGACACATATGGAATAAATTGGACATAAGGTAATGGATAATTATTCCAATCTCGTTCTTATCCGAGATTGTTTATTCATAAGTATTTACTGGGGTAATGTTTATCATCCATGTCCATGTTCTCTCAAAAAAATAATAAAATGTTTATTATTCTCCCATGTATGTTTAAAGTCATTTTTACCTTTTTTTGACTTTTACCACATGGTATGGAAGGAATATTTCTTTTGATTACCATATGAGGTACTTTTTGACTTTTTTGACAAAAGTACAAGAAGAATGTTTTTTCAACTTATACGGCATGAATGGATTTTAACAGTTCTATAAAGCCTTATTTTCAGGAAGCTTAATCTATAAGATTTAATTATTATTTTCCACAAAATTCTTTTCTTTTAAAATTGTGTGGCATTTTGTGAAAATAAAATGATTTTGAAGAAGAAAGGATATTTTCCTAAAGAATTCATTTCAAGTGTTTTATCAAAACTATTTTCCATCTAAGATGACATTATTTAGTATGTTTATGTTTCAAGTATAATGTCTCTATTATTTACATGGTTTGATTTTTCTTATTATTAAATGACATCTATTTGTTTTATATGTATTATGTTATGAAGGGATGACATTTATGAAACCTATCTTATTCTTTGGGTTATGATGAATGAGTTATGATTGTTTTGTGGAACACGTAAGAATGATTTCAGTATGAGATGGGTGGGACCTATATCTACCTCTAATGCATTGGGTAAATATTTATATCTCATGAGATAAACATGGCTGTAATGGCAAGTAAATCTGGTATAGTAATATAGGGCTATAACGACAGGTAAACCCAGTTCAGTAATGGATTTATCCACTATGATGGTCTCGGCAGCAATGCCTTGGATACTGTAGAAATCATATCTTTTTCTTAATGGTTTTCCACAATTAAATGTTTTATTCCCATTATATTTTATCATTATTGATGTTCCTTTATGATCTATGCCTTATGTAATGCCAAGATTTATTTCAGAACTCAAGATTTTGATGTTTAAACATTATGTTCATGTAATTTTTTAAGTTCAAATGTATATGGTTTGATTTATTTTCTCCATTCTTACCCTTACTGAGCATTTGAGCTCACCCTTTATATGTTTTCTTTTCCCCAGGATATAAATAAAGGTTTTAGGTAAGAAAACAAAGGGGGAATATCTTTATGGGAGATGTTGAAGATCTTTCACTATGATCAGAAGATTATGTTCCAAGTTTCCAAAGACAATAAACTATTATGGTCCTTGGGAGTCTGTTTTTTTATGTATTAAATATTCCACAAAAGTAATTTAATGTTCATGTACATCAAGATTGGGTCTCTACAGTTGGTATCAGAGTGAAGGTTTAGTTAACCTTTAGAAACTAGGATGTGAAAACTTTAGTGAGATTCCTAGAGATATTATAAGGTATGTATAGGGATTTCCATAAGGTTATGTATAAAGTATAGTTTACAATCCTAGAATTATGATAACAATCATGAATAACCTAGGACTAAACCTAAGATGTTAGAGGTTGAATATACTCCCCCTTGATTATATTTTTTTCCTAGTATTATTTTTTCCTCTCATACTATTATTTTTGGGTTTTAGAAAATGGATGGAAACTGGAAGATTCATGTTAATGGATAATATGATGGAAAATGGAATGATATTATTCATGAGCAACCAAATAAAACAGGATTTGGAATTCGAAACATCGTTATTATGCCTAATAATAAATCTCATAATATGATCAATAATATCAACTTTGGTAAGTTTCCTGGCTCATCTAATAAGAGAAATATGGAGTTTCATGATGATTATATAGGAAAGAAAGTTTAATTTCCCTCATGTAAATCATATGGGAAGAAGCATCAGGTAGAATGTTTCAAAGGAACTGGAAGATGCTTTGGGTGTGCAAAAGAAGGACACAAAGCCAGTAATTGCAAAGGAAAAGGTTTTTTTAACACCATGGACAAGGATATTGGTATTTTTAAGACATCAAAAATAGTTAAATGTTATAAATGTGGAATGTACGGGAATTATGAAAAGCAATTCCCTAAGGGAAAATCTCATGAAGAGAATCAACATGGTCGTATGGGTAGTATTTATTTTGATGATGATGAAGAGGCTACAAATGATATATGAGATGGAAGAAGTGTAGTGGAATAAAATGATGAAGCTCGGTCAATGGTTTAAGAAGGTAGTGGAATGATTGTATGTTTATCAATAGTAATGTTGTATAGGTAATTTAATGGTACTATGGAATAAAGAAACATCTAAGGATTGTTACACTATTTTTTCCTACAGTATTTGAAAGTATATGTTGAATGGTACCGGTAACCATGAGAGGTTATTCAAATATTTTTTGGAAAGTATATGATATGTGCATAATGAAATGATAAGAATATAATGTGATGTTTGATAATATTAATGAGATCACGACTTGTATAAGGAAAAAGTGATATCATGGTTTGAGTATATATAAATTTTGGGATTTTGGTATGCAGAAAGAGTTAACTTTTGACAGAATTCATGTTTTCTCTAAGGTTCTATGGTAATTCATGTTTCAAGTGAATATATGATTAAGGTATTCACATGTTTTGAATATAACCAACAATATATATCTTATGATATATAGGGGATAAATTATGGTAATCACATGCTTGGTAGATGACCTCTCTAGTAATATTTTTCTTTATACTATGAGATTGGACATAAGTATTTTGGATAAGCCTAAAGATTGGAATGTATTAAGTTTGGAATCAGATAGTATTTTTTAAGGCTATAAATTTTTTATATTATTTCTGAAATGTTATAATAGTATAGTTTTAGAAAAAAGACAACTCATAGGACAGGCAACAACCCATCGTGTCAAACAAGGATGCAGGAATCGAACCCACAACCAAAGTGCGACAAGCCTTTATCACCTACCACTGGCCTACAGGAAGTCCCTGGTTAGTAGAAACTTGTTTTATTTTATTAACTGGTATGATAGATGAAGTATAATTCTATTTTTGGAACCATATACGATTAATCTCACCATAGATGGACTTATTTATATTGAATAACTTTTGCTAACCTTATGTTTGAGACACATGGGATGACCTATCATTCTATCGCATGATCTTCTCACACTTCACAAATGAAAAATTCAACTTCATTTCTTTAAATAAGAGATGAAGTTGAAATTGTTCATGGAATGAAAAATGATGATATTATACTGAAATCAAGTAAGTATTTATCCTTATGAAAAAATTTATCAACTTTAGGGAAATGATCTTGAAAACCAAAAATGTTGTCCTAGTACCCTCATATCTGATGAATCAGATGGTACCTTAGATCATCACAAATTTTTGGATTTGTGATTATTGTATTTTCCATAGCCATGTTCTCCACCACTCTCCATCAGAACTTGATGGTTAGATTTCTCTTCCATATCCATATTTTCACCTATATTCTTCTATGTGGAAACCCAGTGCTGAGTTACTTTGGGTGACCGTTATGTTTCGAAATTTCCTTCTTAAAATTAAGTATTAGTATTGCTTTTTACAATATGGTTTTCTATGAAAGAAACTTTCAAGTAGTAAATGATTTATAACCCCAATAAATTTCAAGGGCGAAATTCATTTTAAGGGGGGTAGAATGTAACACCCTGAGATTTTATGAGAAATAATTTTTTTATTTATTTGATGTCTTGTGTTGTATGCTACACCAAGATTATCTTGCACTATACGCAATACTGTATTAGCTTGTAGTATATTCAAACACTATTATTGGATTGTGTTGCATGCAAGAGCGTCCTTCCTCAATAGCATGTGTTTTACACAATACCGAGTTTCACTAAACAACGATATATTATTATTATGAACTAGCCGTTATGAATATTATTAACCAAATTTTGAATTTTATAACATTATAATTCATCTTACACATATTCTAGAACATGTTATGAGAACAAAATAAATTTTTCAAGTAAAATAAGTATTTTTCAAAAAATGCAATTTTGCCGCCTTTTGATGGCACACCCACTTTAAATCTAGTTTTTGAGAAGTTTATAAGTTCAATTAGACAAAATAAACTTATTCATTGCAATAATTATATAAAAAATTACTTTGGATAAAATTTTGACATTATTCTGATAACCTTGATATTTTGATGAATAGTAAAAATACGCTAAATTTTAATTAAAAACAACTTTTTCATTGAGATAAATTATATGGTTAAACTATAATATTGAATGGTTTTAAAGTATAAATATAATATATTTTTACTATTTAATATAATGTAAGTCATTATCATTAATTTTACACTGAATTCATAGGTAAAAATATTTCAATCTTTTCCAACGTTTTATCTTTTAAAACCCGTTTTCTTTTACAACGGGATTAATTTTAAATTAATTACTGAAACTTTTGTGTTTTGAATTTTGAAAAATGTATTTCATATTTGAAATCAATAGGTCCAAATTATCCTAAGAGGATTCTTTTTATTTTTCTAAATTATGAATAGTAACTACGGTAAATTTTATTTACTACAGTTAAAGGTAAATCTGGTAATCAAGGGTAAAAATAAGATTATAAAATTATCCTAACACCTGCCAAAATTCTATTGGATGAATAAAAGTCGACCCATATCACTTAAGGGTCAAAATAGATTCATTTAATGGACTTTTGACTATGAAAAAGATGTAATTATTATTAAAACCAAAGAAAGTGACAACATGTCACTCTCTTATATCTTATAAGTGTAATAATTTTAATTTTGAGATAAACTTAATAAAACTTCGAACATAAATATTCACCAGAAATATAATAAAATTATCTGCATCATGTGAATTTATTTATTATTTTTAGGTATTAAATAATTATCATTAATGGTGACACAATAGTGATACATAAATTGTTTATTTAGTGAAAAATCAATAATACAATTTTTTATTAAACTAATAGTGACCATAAAAGGCACAAACACCTGACCAAAACTTATTGGTCGTGTAAAGGTAATTCATAATCATACAATGGTCTAATATTGGACCATTTAAAGCCTTATAAAAGTGATTATGACACTTATATTATTTTATTTTAAATGATGTCAAAGTTGTCACCTTCAAAATTTAATAAATATAAAAATTTAAATGTTGTGATTTTAAGATGATAAATTCGAGTAAAAGTATTATTATGGAATATATTAGATTTATCTACATCATAGTATTTTATTTTTAATTTTTATGAAACAAATAATTATATTAAATAATTATACAAAAATGTTGTAGTAATTATTTTATTAAGAAAAATATCAAATAAATGGTTTTAAAAAATATTAAAATAAATGTTATATGAACAAATTAATGTTATACATGAATTTTTTAGATGAACATGACAAGATATAAATCTATTAAATATTTTTGTTCAAATATATCTTCTGTATGGAGTTAATTTAAATTCCAATAATTGAATAGTGTTAAAATTGACACTATTGATATTTTATAAAAAAACATATTATTAAATTGTTTAAAAATCACAAAAATATTTAAAAATTACAAATTGAAAATTATCTGGTAGAAAATATAATAATGTATCTAATTATGGACAATTCACAACACATAAGTAAGTATTTAAAACAATTTAAAATTTATAAAATTATTACAACAAATAAGATTAAATAGATTAAATAAGAATAAATCAAAATGATAAGGTTTAAAATAAAAAAAAACTTTTCTAAATTTGATTTTTTGATGAAATTACAACCCTATCTTATCTCATATCTGAATTTTAGTCACTTTGGAGGTTTTTAAGTGGGTTTTGAGTTTATTATAAAGTGATATTTTAGAGGTTTCAAAAAGTGTCCCTCTCATCCCTTATAAAAGGGCACCTCCTCCCTCTCCTCCTCACACAATTTTTAGCCTTAAATAATAGCCAACCCCTAACCATTTCTCTTATCCAATTCCCTATCAGCATACTAGAGTTCATGGTATTCTTCAAAGACCAACTTTAGTGCCCTAAGAGGAGGTTTAAAAGAGGTGCGTCGAAGAAGAGGTAATATCCTTTACCGATTCTTTCAAATTCATTTATTCTTCTTCCTCCTATTATTTTGTTTCATAATAAAGTAATAACATCAGTATCACTCATATACTGATATGTTATTATAAATATGAAAAAACCCCTATTTCACCTTCTATCCATCCTATGGAAAATGAAATCACCGCGCGTGCGTACGTACGAAATACCGTCTCCACACCGTGGTGTAATCTGTTTTCCACCACCACCTTACTTGGATGGGTATAATGGTGTAAAGAATAAATATATATTATTATTATAATATGATACTAATTCTGAGATATTATATCATCCAGTCATATACCATTCAATAATTATGGGAACGATATCATCGCTCATGCATACGTACGGATTACCGTCTCCACAACGCGATGAGATTCATTCTCCATGTTAACCATTCAAGAATGATTATAAAGTATATATATAATAAATAATCATGAAATATATGACATAATAATTATAATTTTTTTATTTATATATATATTTCATCTACTTACATCCATTCAATTCAATAAGGAAATGAAAATAGAGTTCATGCGTATGTACGGTCTACCGTCTCTATGAATGGTGTATTTCATTTCATTTATATATATATTATATATATATAATGAATATATATGATATATAAATCATATTTTACATTCTTGAATTAAGTAAATAATGATATAAGTAATAATAATATCAATAACAACAAGTCCAAACACGTACGATAAATGAAACGATTTTACCCAAAACGCAGCTTTAACATGGAACTGACAAATGAAGGGGTAATATAAAGTCGTAAGTGAATCATATATGATATCATAAATATTATTATGGTTATGTTATAATTTAATAATATGTTTAAATCCACTATACAGTATTCTCAGACACATATGAAAGAAATTGGACATAAGGTAAGGGATAATTATTTCAATCTCGTTCTTATCCAAGATTGTTTATTTGTAAGTATTTACTGGGATTATGTTTATCATCCGTGTCCATGTTTTCTCAAAATGTTTTCATAAATTTTTTACTATTCTCCTATGTATGTTTAAAGTCATTTTTACCCTTTTTTTAACTTTTACCACATGGTATGGAAGGAATATTTCTTTTGTTCACCATACGAGGTACTTTTTGACTTTTTCGACAAAAGTACAAGAAGAATGTTTTTTTAACTTATACAGTATGAATGACTTTTTACGGTTTCATAACACCTTATTTTCATGAATATTACTCTACAAGATTTAATTATTATTTTCCAAAAAATTATTTTCTTTTAAAATTGTGTGGCATTTTGGGAAAGGAAAATGATTTTGAAGAAGAAAGGATATTTTCCTCAAGAATTCATTTCAAGTGTTTTATCAAAACTATTTTCCATCTAAGATGACATTATTTAGTATGTTTATGTTTAAATTATAATGTATATATTATTTACATGGTTTGATTTTTCTTATGATGAAATGAAATACATTTTTTTTATATGGATTATGTTATGAAGGGATGATGTTTATAAAACCCATTTTATTCTTTGGGTTATGATGAATGATTTATGATTGTTTTGTGGAAAACATAAGAATGATTTCAATATGAGATTGGTGGGACCTATATCTCCCTCCAATTAATTGGGTAAAGATTTATATATCATGATATAAACATGGCTGGAATGAAAAGTAAATCAGGTTCAGTAATACAGGGCTAGAACAGCAGATAAACCCAGTTTAGTAATAGACTTTGTCCACTATGATGGTCTTGGCATCAATGCCTTGGATACTATAGAAATAATATCATGTGCTTAATGGTTTTACACAATTACATGTTTTATTCCCATGCTATTTTATAATTATTGATGTTCCTTTATGATCTATTCCTTACGTACTGCCAAGATTTATATCAGAACTCAAGATTTTTATGTTTAAACTTTATGTTCATGTTTTTTAAGTTCAAATATATATGGTTTGTTTTATTTTCTCCATGCTTAACCTTACTAAGCATTTGATCTCACCATTTATATGTTTTCTTTTCCCCACGATATAAATAAAGGTTTTAGGTAAGAAAACAAAAGGGGATATCTTTATGGGAGATGTTGAAGATCTTTCACCATGATCAGAAGATTATGTTCCAAGTTTCCAAAGATACTAAACGATTACGGTCCTGGGGTGTCTGTTTTTTGTTATGTATTAACTATTCCGAAAAAGTAATGTAATGTCCATGTACGTCAAGCTTGGGTATCTACATTAACTACAAGAAGATTTGGTTTAGCTATGTTAGGAGCATCTTGATTTCCACTCTCCTGATTCTCAACTCAAAGATGAAGAGGGGTCATTTTCTCTATAAGACTAGAACACTCCTTAAAACACTAGCTATAACAACAAGGACAACCTCAAAAGGTGACAACAAAATAGAACCACTAACTCTTTATCTCTCTAAATGTGGATTACAAGTGTTTTAGCAATACATAACTGTTCATTTATTTCATTTATTAGGTATAGAAGATATCTCATATCACAATTCAATGGGAAAGTATATATCACAAACTAATAAAGAAAGCCCTATCATGAAAAATGCATGTCAAAATATATCCCTATGTGCCTGTTATAATTAATTCATACTCATACTACATCATACCAGGCCATGAGTATAAATCTCAAAAACCAATAACATCATAAAACCATAACCTCACACAACATGTGACTCACTCTAGGTGAAATATTATCAATTGTAACAAGAACATAGTATAAACAGAAATCCACCCCTGGGCACTCATATTTTTTTTCCATACATGGGTTAGATACTCCCATACACAAGCTCATTACCAAGTCCTCACACATCCTATTATCCTTTCTAAATTTCCCAAAATAGTAAAGAAACAAAAAAGAAACCCCCTCTAATACAACTTTGTAATGTCCCCCGATCTGATACTCTCTCACATGACCAGAAAAGGGTTGGTTACAAGACATAAAGCACACCTCCACATATGAAAAAATATTCCAACTAGTAGTGGTGGTGTGATAAGTATGGTGGGGAGACTATACCCCCTATATTCAAAGTTTACAACACAGCGGAAAAATCAATATAAATAAATTAATAAATATCATAGTATTGAAACAATAGAAACCATACAATAAAATCCAACTAAAACATGCAATAAATAATAAAGTAATATTGTAATTATGTGATGGAATGTAAATAAATGTCGTGTTATATGTAATAAAAAATAAAATAATAGAAGACTCAACAAAAGACTCAAAATTCCTCGGTACCGAACCACATGTTGGTCTCATATCCAAATTCTATCCCATCCAGCAAGAAAACAATCAACAGTATGGTATTTTTCCATTTTCTAAACCTGCATCCATATAATATTATCGAGTACCAAATGGTGTCCCAAATAGGGTGTGAATATAACTTAGTAGGTTGAAACCACCTTGTCTAAACATAACCATTATGATAATAAGTGTATGAAATAATTTAATAAACAAGTGTATTAATTAATTAAACAATTAAATTAATACCATTTCAACCTCCTTCCACACCATGCTAGAATATCTCTGATCATGTCTCACAACCATGTCAACCATACCCATATAGCCATGGTAAAATATAACCTACCTTGGTGCCATGATGAAATGTCTATGAGCATGTCCTACAACCATTCCAACCATAACCTTATAAAAAAGGTATAAATCACACAAATTAGGGTTATAACTCACTATATAATCATTTTAGAATTAAATCAGGGCCGAGCCTAATAAATAATCATTTCAGCATGTCTTAGGGTCAATCCGGATATAAAAGCATTTCAACATGTGTCTCAGATCCAATCTTGGTATACAAGAATTTCAGCACGTGTCTCTAGATGTATCCCTCTATATAATCATTTCAACATGTTTCACTAGGCATAGCCTACTATATAAGAATTTATGCATGTGTCATTAGGGATATCTCACTATATAATAATTTCATAATGTGTCACTAGGCATATCCCACGATATAAGCATTCCAGCATTAATCAATTGGTTCAATGCCTCATATAATCATTACAAAATTTTTCAAAACGCATTTCATAACAACAAGAATATCACAATATCACATCATCCGGATCAATGGTTAATTAGGAAAATTATCATTTATCATTCAATTACACATTTCATATATCAATTGGTCATAACCAATAACATGCTAGTTATCTCAATAAATAAGCCAATCCAAGGTGAAACTATATTAAGCAATCACACAAGATCCATGTCAGGCTAAACACAATTTAATCCATTATTAAATTCATTTCATCATAGGTTCTGTCACCCAAACAGTAGCCATAATCTAGGTCAAAACCCATTTGGATCTAAAGGGACTCCATGGAATAGTCCAATTCATTATTTAATCAATTGAGGCACACATGTGTCGGTGCAATTTGCAATATTATATATACATGACAATTATCAAACCATAGGGTTAATTTTTAGACCCATACCTTTAATATTTGAATAAATAAATGCATCCAATGGTAAACACCTATGAGGGAGAAGGTTTTAATGATTTCAAGAAGGATCCTAGATCAAAACAGATCATGATCAATACCAACAACACACATGGTCAAGAGATTTCACCTCAATAGTCAGATAATGGAGGAAGAGAAAGGTAAACCAAATAAAAACAACATATATAGCGACCTTATACTTTTACACATATCATTACATGATTTTAATCATAATAAACCATCATATTACAAGATAAGGATTATAAATTCTAGTGTCATGGAAGACTAGGTACATAACACTGAAAACATGGTACTAAATAAAACATTTATTTATTTAATCTTCATAAAGAGATCCTAAATTCCATTTTACTCATACATATTCATAGGATAACCTTGGGATAACATGAACAAAGGGATGATATAAAAATCTCAGTAAGGGAATAAATATAAGAATAAATCTTTAGCACATGGGTCAGAAGGCATGACATAATGATATAAAAAGGCATGGAACATATGGAATCATAACATATAAACATGGATTCATAGGAATTTGAAACAAACATAAAATATGACATTACAATAATTCAAGGATCATTTCACATAAATGAGCACAATTCAAGGTTAACTAGTAAGATTGTTGCACATGGTAGCACGAGTCAAGGCTAACTGCCAAGACCGTTGCACATAAGGTCTCATGAGAATAAACTTTACCCAATGAATTGGAATTATATATGGGTACACCCATAATAACATGTTCATTAATATGTTTTCCACATATATAGTCATACATAATAAATCATACATAAACATAAGGGTTGCCCATAGTAAGAATTGGGTATCATAATCATGTCATAAAGCATAACAAATGGGAGTATCATAGAAATGTCCATGAAGTAAAGGAATTATATCATTCATGGACAATAATAGGGTATAATAGGCATATATCACTAAAATTGATGTCAACTTGAAGTAATAACATGTAAAAAGAGTACTTAAGAAACTTTATAATTAAAACATTTTAGTGTGGTTAAAAGAAAATATCAAGGGTAATTTAAAACATAAAAGGGTATAATATTTTATATAAAACTAGAAGTGAAATAATAATGTTTTCATAATAAAAATATAGGTTTTATTAAAACAATGGTGTCTAAAAAATAGATTATATATTGTACTTGAAAATGTGTGAGAATTCTGGAAGTTCCCTTAAAACAGGCTTGCTTATCGAGAAGAATTGAGGAGGGAATCATTTAAAAACATGTATATATCTGAAATAGAATGATTAATGGATATTGATACATAAATTAGAAGAAAATACACAGAATTTAAAATATTTACATAAAAATAATAGATAACTTTATTTGGGTAAAAATAAATGTAGAGAAACTTGAAGGAATAATGAGGGTTCTGGTAGAATCCCTTACCTTAAGTACAATGGTTTCCTTCACTTGATCTTAATGTCCTAGATAACAAACTTAAATTCATTAATTAATATTTATATAACCTCTTTTAGATTTAATTGATTTATTATAACCTTATTAAGTTCATTCATGGCCCTTTTTATGGGTTAATAGGTTCAGTTTCATTGTTTTGGGAGCGTTTGTTACCTTGGTTTTCATGATTAGTTTACTTGTATACATGTAAGGATAAAAATGTAAGATAAAAATGGTTGTCAATAATTGTAGTTATATTTTATTAGTAAAAATCCATAATATTAAATGGTTATAAAATTCATTTGGTTATTTGGAGTGAAGATGAATCATTATATAAAACTTTAATGATAACCGTTTTGGTTAATTGGTGGTTTTTTATCACAACGAACACATTTTGATTTATAAATTAATATCATGTGTACAAAAGATTAAAGAACCTTAAATAATAAATAATACATATATTATAGTCTGGTTAAACCATAAAATGGTTTCATGACTAGAATTGAATATATTAAAATAAATTGAAAACTCTTCGTCCATGAATGTGGTGAATTAACACATCTCATATGGTGTTTTCATTTCTAGTATAAAAGGAGGGTAAAGGAGAGATGATGATGAATTATTACATTATAATAAAAAATATATATTATATTTATGGTACTAGAGTTATCACACAATTTGGATGAGGATATGTGAGAATATAAATGAAAACAAAGGAACATGAAAATAAAATAAAAGAGAAATTTACCTCTTGAATATATCTTCCTTGAGAGCCTATTTAGGGGAGATTTTTTTGTCTTATTATGAGACCAAGAGCTCCTGAAAATGGTAGTGGGTATTAGGGTAATATTAGAGAATAATTTGTACTAGTAACAAGTCTTTAGAAGTGTGAGGAGAGGAGGTAAAGAGGGGTGGTATTTATAGTGGAGGAGAGGAGGGGTTTCCCATTATTTTAATCATTAGTTCAATATTTTTTCTCAAGACTATAAATATTCTTGATTATTGTGACCCAAAATATTAAAGAGAGCATGTGATTTAGAAAAAATGGCCATTTAAATCATCCATGACTCAATCATGACGCATAAATTCATTTATTTAGCATTTATCACAAATTATCATATTTTACTATTCACCAAAAATTCAAGTATTTTAGAAAAATCCCAAAAATCCACCCTAAACATTTTCTGATGTGTAGATTCCAAAAATGAAATATAATTTTCAAATATAATTTTCTAAATATGAGAAATTTAATTTTTAATTAAAATTATAATTTACTTGAAAATACAAATTTTAAAATTAAAACTACATTTCTAACACTTTGGAAAATTAACTAAGATCCCATAGAATTATCTTATAATAATAAGAAATCAAAATAATAATTTATAAATACATTTTATAAAAATAATTTTTCTTTTAAAATAATAAATTATTCATCAAATTGTAATTAAATATTTATGACTTACAAAAATACCAACATTTAATTAATAATTTTTAAAAATGTTTATTTACTTATACCATATTTTCACTTATAAAATGGATAAATTTTATTTTCACTTCCATTGGTGAGTTTACTGTTACATTGGTCGGTTTACTATTCATTAGGGTCACATTACTATTCCAAAGGTCAAGTAACTATTCCATCAGTATATGTTCCTTAACTTCAAAAGATATCTTTTATTTCACCCATTCTTCATTTATAATGTTTTTATTATGTTATATAAGTAATATTATGTGATTATACTATAATACATAATTATAAGGCAGAAATTCCATTGATAAAACACTGGGTTCTACATTCTTACCCCCTGTGAAATTTCTTCCTCAAAATTTCATTTTAAATTCTAAGATGAAAATGGGTGTGGGTAATTTTCCTTCATCACTTCCTTCAGTTCCCATGTTACCTCTTCGTACTTATGGTAACACTATAGAACTTTGACCAGGTGAGTAGTCTTGTTACATAGAACTTTATCTCTATGATCCAGGATCTTCACTGGATGCTCCTCATAATAAATATCATTATCCAACTATACCACCTCTAAATATGGTACATGTGAAGGATCTGGTATATACTTCCTTAAGAGGGATACATGGAAGACATCATGTACTTTCAACATGGTAGGTGGAAGTGCTAGTCGATTGGCCAGAGCTCCGACATGATCAAGAATCTCTAAGGGGGCAATGTACCTAGGACTTAACTTTCCTTTATTCCCAAATCTCATAACCTTATTCCATGGAGATATGTAGAGATATACCATTTCTTTAACTTTAAAATCAATTTCCCATCAATGATTGTATTCATGGCTATTTTTTGACTTTGGGATGCCTTGATGTGCTTCTGAATGGTTTTCACCTTCCTCTCCATTTCTTTGACCATTTAAGGTCCTAACAGCTTACGCTCCCTGACTTTATCCCATCAATCCAGTGTTCTACTCATTTTACCATAAATGGATTCATATGGTTCCATTCAGATGTTGGAGTGAAAACTATTATTGTATGATAATTCGACCAGTGGAAGATGTTGGTCTACCCTCCTTTTAAGTCCATAGAACATGCTCTCAACATATCTTCCAATGTATGAATAGTTCTTTCATATTGGCCATCAGTTTGAGGATGATAGACTGCATATTGAAGTTTAACATAGTTCTTAGAGCATATTGGAGACTTATCCAGAACTTCGAGGTGAATCTTGGATCTCGATCGAATACAATAGATAGTGGTACTCCATGAAGTCTTACCACCTCTTTGATATATATCTGTTCAAGTTGATTCAATGAGAAATCATATCTAATTGTGATAAAGTGATCTACCTTTGTAAGACAATCCAAAATGACCCATAGAGAATTGTTTCCTCTAGATATCCTTGGAAGTCCAGCGAAAAAGTCTATGGTGATGTTATTCCACTTCCATGTTGGTATGGGTAGTGGTTTCATCATCCCCTTCAATTTTTTCCTTTCATATTTCTAACATACTAGTCGCTTTGATGTATACTCAGCAATCTCCTTCTTTATATTGTCCCACTAATAACTCGCGTGAAGATATTGATACATCTTTTTTCTCCTTGGGTGAATAGAGAAGGTTGAGCTATGTGCGTCGTTCAGAATCTCCTTATTTATCTATGGATCAGATGTTACACATAATGATGACCCAAATATTTCAACTCTATCCTTTTCAATATTGAACTCATTGGATTTCACATTTCTTATATCTTATACCCTTTTCTGAATTTCCACATCATTTCCTTGATCATCCTTTATCTTCTCCATGAGGTATGGTTGAGAAATCATTTGAGAAAGGATTGATGATGTTCCTACCTTAATGATTCCCATGTCCATCCTCTGAAAATCTATGAAGATTAGATCCTTTTTTATTCTCATCATTGATAAAGATATAGGATCCTTTCTACTTAGAGCATATTCTACCTTATTTTCCTTACTCAGATTGTAGTGGATTGAGAATTCATAATATTTTATGAGATTTAACCATCTTCACTTGTGCATATTAATCTCTTTCTATGTGAATATATATTTGAGACTCTTTTTATTAGTATAAATCTCACACTTCTCCCCATAGAGTTAATGCCACCATATTTTCAATGAAAATATCACATCCACTAACTCTAGATCGTGTTTGGGATAATTTTGTTCATGTATTTTTAGGTACCTTGAGGTGTATGCTATCACTTTATCATTTTTCATCAGCACACAACCTAATATTTTCTTTGAAGAATCAATGTACACCACAAAGAGTTCTCTGTTTTTAGGAGTGTGAGTATTGGAACAATGACAAGACACTTTTTGATCACGATAAAGCTTTCCTAACATTCTTGAGTCCAGACAAACTTCACCCCTTCCATGTCATCTTGGTCATTGGGTTTTAAAATAGTGAAACTGTATTCAAAAATCATTTATAATACTCATCTACACCCATAAAGTTGTGGATCTTCATTACAGATGTTGTTCTGGGCCACTCTTCAATTGTCTTTTTCTTGGAAGGGTTTAATGATATTCCTTTTCAAGTGATAACATTCCCCAAGAATGATAATTAGTCCATATAGAACTCACATTTATTATACTTTTCCTAAATTTTCTCCCTTCACAAAGTAATCAATATAGTATTCAAATGATACTCATGTTCCTCCTTTCTCTTAGAGTATATCAAAAATATCATCGATAAAGACTAACAAAAAATTTTCGAGGTAATGTCTAAAGAATCTATTCATTAAATCCATGAATATTTTTAGAGCATTAGTGAGTCTGAAGGGAATCACTATGAACTCATAGTGTCCATACCTCATTTGAAAGGAAGTTTTGGAAATATCTACCTTACTCACCTTTAATTGGGGATATCCTGACGGAATTTCCACCTTAGAGAAATAATTGGATCCATGTAGATGATCGAACAAGTCATCTATTCAAGGTAGGGGATACTTGTTATTTATCATGATTTTATTGAGCTCATGATAATCAATTCAGAGGTGAATTGATCCTTAATTCTTCTTAATAAAGAGGACCGGTTCACCCCATGGTGAATCACTCGGGCATATAAAACCCTTCTCTAGATTCTCTTGTAATAGCTTCTTTATCTCTTCCATCTCAACAGTGGTAATTCTATAAGGTGTCTTTGATATATATAAGGATTCATGAAGAAGTTATATTAAGAAATCAACCTCTTGATCAGTAGGAAGACCAGGAAATTCCTTAGGGAATACATCAGCGTAATCCCACATGATGGGAATATATTTGAGAAGTATCATCTCCTTTGTCTCAATCATTTGAGTAAGTTATTATTCCTCAAAAGGATACATTATCCACACCTGAGATAATAATTTTGAAGTATATTTATCTTCCTCCTTAAAATTGTATAGGATTTGAGGATACTCTAGGATGTAAAGATTCATCTCCCTTTCCTAACAGTTAATGTTGGAATTGTATAAATATATTCAATCCATTCCCAAAATATCATCAAACTCCACCAAAGGAAGTATGAAAAAATTTTCTAGGAGGTTTGGTCCACAAATATTTATCTAGGAGGAGTTATAAACCATGAACACAATAATTTCTCCATTCATTGTTCTCATAGATAACTCAACCAATAAATTTTTAGGTTTTTTTAATAGTTATACTAAACTTGAAAGATATGATAGAATGCATATAACTAGAATCAAATAGTATTTACACTATTCTTGAATGAATAACTAGAATAATTGTCACCACATCATTTTATGGATCCACCTTAGTAGTAGTGATAACATAATCCCTTCCTTGTTTCCTTAGAGGTTGTTGTTAATTTTCTCTAATAACCCTTGTCTTAGGAAAATTGTTCGTATAATTCCCATGTTCCTTGCAGTTTTAACACTGGACTATAGGATGAGTGTTGATCTAAACCTTCCTTTCTTCTTCCACGTTAGTGGGATTCTTCATATCCCTCTGGAAGTTCTTATCCATATTTTACATTCTTCCACATTTGAAGTAATTCCTGGTTCCCTTTAGATAGTTCCCAATATGCTTCTTCCCACAATTTTTAAACATAGGTTGTTCGATCTTCTTTCCATCATGGGATTTATTTTTTGAACCACCCATATTAGTCTCCATTTTCTTCATTTTTTTTCATCGGGCCCATGATACCATTGAGAGTCTTTGATCTCCATTTCAACCTTGAGGTAATAACAGACAATCACCTCATAACTATAAAAGTCTCAAATCACCAATACTTTTTGTAGACTTAGCTTTAGTCTACTAAAGAATCAACCCACCTTGCTTTCGGTGCTCATGATAAAGTCAGAGGTGTATCTTCCAATCCTTGTAAAGTTTGCTTCATATGCCCCGATAGAGTCATCTTCTTTCTAATTAAGTCTGAGGAACTCTCTTTCCATCTTGAGATGGTGGGTTTGGGGAAAATATTTTTTGAAAAACATTTTCTTGAATTCCTCCCAATTCATGGAATCAATTTCCTTCGGGCAATTCGTATTCTTGATCAGTTTCCACCACTGATCAGCTTCCCCATCAAAACGATAGACCTCCAGCACAACTTTCTCTTCTTCTGAGCACTGAAGGATAGAGAATATCTTTTCAATATAGTTAATCCACTATTTTTCAAGGTGGGGATCATAAGATCCACTAAACATGGGTGGCCTTTTCCGCATGAATAATTCTATGGAAACTTTCACTTTTCTTATAGGAGTAGGTTGTTCCTTATGATTCAAGTTATTATTCATAACTTGAACCAGTAGAGAAAGTATTGTCATAAAGTTTTGAGCACCTGTTCCCATCATATCTGGCATATCATTAGAGAAATCATCACACTGCCTATCACATTGATCGTTGGCACATGTTCTTATCTTTCCTTCCATTAACGAATAAAAATTACATATAATTATATGTCTGGAATAATTATCTAATAAGTATAAAAAAGGAAACTTTAAACATAAAAAGATAAAACTATTACAAGAAAAGTATATCCTAACTCCTGATTCCCTAGTTTTTAATCTAGGATACCCGTGATCTATTTCCTTTCATTAATTATTATATACTTATTCTTTTTTGTTCCCTTAATAATGGTTTATACTAATCTTATGAATTTACCAAAGCATATCCCCAGAAGAGTGTCAGACCAGAAGTGTATCAAGTCCTGTTATAGTGCACCAATTCCCCTTCAAGTCTAGATCAAATCGTTGTTTTTGGGTTTTACCCCTAGATACATATGTGACAAATCCATATCCACTTGTTTGTATCTAGATAGATATGTATTTACTTGTTAAACCACTTAATACTTGCCAAAATTTAGGGATGTTTTCTTATACTTAGTCTCATTCCTAAGGTTCTTACTAAATTGATTTATTAATAATATCTAAAAATAACTAGACCTTTCCTCTGATGCCAACTATAGTGACCCTATACTTTTACACATATCATTACATGATTTTAAGCATAATTAAGTGTCATATTACAGGCCAAGGATCGTAAAGTCTAGTGTCTTGGAAGACTAGGTACATAAAACTAAAAACATGGAACTAAATAATACATTTCATTATTTAATATTCATAAAGATATCCTAACTTTAATTATGATTATAAATATTCATAAGATAACATAGGGATAACATGAACAAAGGGATGAGCTAAAAAAACCCAGTAATGTAATAAACATAAGAATAAAGGCTTAGCACATGGGTTCAAAGGCACGACATAATGATATAAAAAGGCATGGAACATATAAAATCATAACATAAAAACATAGGATCATATAAAAATGCATTCATATTAATGTGTAAGAAACATAAAACATAACTTTATCATGATTCAAGTCTTGTTTCACATAAATGATCACAAGTCAAGGTTAACCACCAAGAGCGTTTCACATGGTAGCACGAGTCAAGGTTAACCGCCAAGACCGTTGCACATAACATCTCATGAGACTAAAATTTACCCAATGCATTGGAGAGATATCTAGGCGCACCCATAATAAAATTTTCATGAATATTATTTCCAAATATATAATCATACATAATCAATCATACATAAACATAAAGGTTACCCATGGTAATAATCGAGTATCATAATCATGTCATAAAGCATAAAAAATGGGAGTATCATAAAAATGTCCATGAAGGAAAGGAATTAGATCATGCATGGAAAATAATAGGGTATAATAGGACTATATCATGAATATTGATATCAACTTGATGTAATAACATGTAAAAAATAATTCTTAAGAAACTTTATAATTAAAACATTTTAGTGTGGTTAAAGGAAAATATCAAGGGTCATTTAAAACCTAAAACTGAATAATATTTTATATAAAACCAGCAGTGAACCAAAAAAAATTCATAATAAAAATAGTGGTTTTATAAAAATATTGGTGTCTTAAAAATATTTTATATAGTGTACTTGAAAATGGGTAAGAATTCGGGAAGTTCCCTTAAACGGGCTTGCTTATCGGGAATAATTGAGGAGGCAATCATTTAAAAACATGTATATCCCAAAAAGATAATAATGAATGGATCTTTATAAATGTGTTAAAATAATATAAATAGAATTTATAATATTTTCATAAAAATAATAGATAAATTTATTTTGGTAAAAAGAAAGATAGAGGAACATGAAGGAATAATGAAGGATCAGGTAGAATCCCTTATCTTAAGTATGATGGTGTCCTTCACATGATCTTAATATACTGGATAACCAAATTAAATTAATTAATTAATATTTCAATAACCAATTTTACATGTAGTTGATTTATTATAACCTTATTAATTTCATTCATGACCTTTTTTATGCATTAAGATGTTCAATTTAACTATTTTGGGAGCATTTGTTTCCTTAGTTTTCATGATTGGTTTACTTATATACATGTAAGGATAAACATTTAAGATGATAATGGTTGTACATAATTGGAGTTATATGTTATTAGTAAAATCCATAATATTACATAGTTATAAAATTCATTTGGTTATTTGGAGTGAAGATGAATCATTATATAAAAATTAAATGAAAACTATTTTGGTTAATTGGTGGTTTTTGATCCCAACAAACACATTTTGATTTATAAATTATATCATGTGTAAAAAAGATTCTAGAACCTTACATAAGACATAATATATATATTATAGTCTTTTTTAATCATAAAAATTGTTTCATGACTAGAATTAAAGGTGGTAAAATAAATTGAAAACCAGTCATCCTTGAATGTGATGAATTAACACATCTTGGATGGTGTTTTCATTTCTAGTATAAAAGGAGGGGAAAGAAGATATGATGATGAATTATTCCATTAGCATAAAAAATTTCTATTACATTTAAGTTACTGGAGTTATCACACCATTTGTATGAGGAGAGGTGAGGATAGAAATGAAAACAAAGGAACATGAAAGGAAAATAAAAGAAAAGAAAAGGAGGAATTTACCTCTTGAATATATCTTCCTTAAGAGCCTCTTTAGGGTAGAGGTTTTGGAATTATTATGACACCAAGAGCTCCTAGACATGGGATTGGGTCTTAGGGAGATATTTGAGTAGAATTTAGACTATTAACAAGGCTTGCGAGGTGTTATGAGAGGAGGTAAAGAGGGGTGGTATTTATAGTGGAAGAGGGGAGAGGTTTCCCATTATTTTAATCATTAGTTTAATGTTTTTTCTCAAGACTATGAATAGTACTGATTCTTATAAAAAATAGTAAAGAGAGCATTTTAGTTCAATCAAATGGACATTTACATCATCTATGACTCAATCATGATGCATAAATTCATTTATTTAGCATTTATCGTAAATTATCATATTTTACTATTCACCAAAAATTCAAGTATTTTAGAAAAATCCCAAAAATTCACCCTAACCATTTTCAAATTTTTATAATCCAAAAATGAAATTCATTTTTCACAAAAAAAATTATAAATATGAGAAATTTTTATTTTTAATTAAAATCATAATTTACTTGAAAAATACAAATTTTAAAATTAAAACTGTTTTTTAACACTTTGAAAAATCAACTAAGTTCCTGTAGAATTATCTTATAATAATAATACATAAATATAATAATTTATGAATAAATTTTATAAAAATAAATTTTCTTTTAAATTATTAAATTATTCATAAAATTGTAATTAAATATTTATGACTTACAAAAATACCAACACTTAATTAATAATTATTAAAAATATTTATTTACTTATACCATTCTATCACCTATAAAATGGATTAATTTTATATTTACACTTCCATTGGTGAGTTTTCTATTACATTGTCTGGTTTACTATTCATAAGGGTCACATTACTATTCCAAAGGTCAAGTTACTATTTCATCAGTATATATTCCTTAAATTTAAAAGATACCTATTATTTCACTCATTCTTCATTTATAAGGTTTTTATTGGGTTCTATAAGTAATATTATGTGATTATACTATAATAAATAATTGTAATAAGGGGATTCCATTGATAAAACATTGGGTCATTACAACATACTTGGGATTGATCACACTAACAGGACATCCAGAACCAAGGGAGGCACTCCAAAATTGCCTAGAAGGTCTCCTTAGATTGAGAGGAGAAGGCTGCACCAAAGGGAATGAGATTAAACTTGCTCATGACACCTTTTAACAACTTACTTGGGGATTTACATGACGTGTAATGCAGTTACATGACGTGAAATTATTTTTAGAGGGATACATCAAAAAACCCATCGCCTCATATTATTATTTATTCTGATCGATTATTACACGACATGCAATATAATCACACAATTTGTACTCACTTAATGTTTTGAATCAATTCAAATCCTATAACCATTCACAACATGTGTCTAAAAATAATTTCATGGTGTGTATTACAATTAAACTCCATGTAACTATTTAACAGACAGTTTTTAGTCCTATTTCTTTATAAAAACCCAAACCCCATTTAAGGATTCTTAACTCACCAAGAACCCTTGGTAACAATTGACCCATTTACCCATAATCCATTAAGTCAAAAAAACATCTTTGAACTTTAATTAAATTTTCTCAATAAATTATTTTCATCTACAAACAAGACTCGGACACCAAGTATCAAATGAAAAAACTCAAATAGGGACATACCTATAGAAAGATGGGATCTTACAGTGTAGATACAACTGGTATCTTTGGCTCAAAAACAAATTGGGAATGATCATCCCTACCCTCCTAATGCTTAGAGGGATGTTTTTTCAATGTCATGTCACTAAAATTCCCAATATAGAGCTCAAAAACACATATATAATAGTTATAAACATATGAAATATGGTATGTAATCATGATAAAAGTGTCTCTCCATTTTATAAACACACCATAGAACCCTAGTGGTCTCATATAATCTTCAGTATTCTCTCTATACCTAACCATTAACTCTCTCTCAAGGATGGGATTAGATACATAAAGGGATTCATGTAATCAATTTAATAATAAAAGAACATAATCATAGTTTGATTAAGTAGAATACCACCATAAATTTATATAGGAAAACACTATATGAGTGGTTTCTAATAGTAAAAATAATTGAACCTCATATCATAATCAGAGAGATCAAACATATGCAAGTGAAAGAATTTCATGTGAATCCTACATTCCATGAATGATGCGTGTACACATATTGTCTTACCACCACATTCCAAGAGTAAAACTCCAATAAATCACAATTCAATATCAAAATTCATAATATTTAGTAAAATATCCTAACTATAAACATAAAAACAATGAACATAATTCCTTTCCTTGGTAACTTTGACATCCCTCATACATGAGTTAGCTAACACTAGGCACAAAATTTGTACCAATACAACAAAACATTCAATCTCTTGTCTATCATATCCCAAATAGTATGAAAAAAGAACAAAAACAATATTTTTATCCCAATTTTTCATCTCTAAATTGGTTCACCTCTATAGTAACCGAATTGGGTTCCACTTGCTTCAACTGAACCTCCATGTATTCTAGAGGTTTTTGACCAATGGTGAGGGTCCATGAGTAAAGTGGAGAGATTAAATCCTTATAGATACAAATATATATAAATCACAATGAATGGGTTATAAATAACTTATGTTTCATAAATAAAATATAAATAAAGGATATCACAATTGCATGATATATACAAATAATAATAATAATCATTTTATAACAAAATATATATTTTTTTAATGACATATATTCATACAAGATATAAGTCAGATTTACCATAGGAATTTCATATACAGATAATCCCAAAAGTAAAAAAAAAGTTGGAAAATGGTAGAAATACTAATCCCAAATGAAAGCCTAATCCTTAACTCCCATCTCCTACCAAACTTCTGATCAACCATCAAACATAAGGCATTTTCTCTTATCAACTTCTATAACAATGAAGTCTATCCAAGTACTAATGGTACCAAGATAGAGAGTGAGTAAATCCTAGTAGCCCACTACTAGGTGTGTCTTTAAATATAACTAGAAAAAAATGATAATGTATAGTTTGATACTATCCAAATTAATGTAGAAAACAATGGAAATAATAATATATATGTCATAACTAGGGGTGTTTCATAATCACCCAGGTGTGATTATTCTTACTTAATCCAGTGTTAGGGTGTCTCTTAACATATCACATAATCATGGACAGGGAAAATAGTCCCAATTCATATTAAATGGATAAAACCTATAGTTAAAATATAATGACTAACACATGGGAAATATGTTTTAAAGTTATATCCTTAGTTAATGGTATATTAGCTTTGTGATAGCATGATCATTGATACATGGGTTGTATGTTCTGATAATAATTCCATGGATGAGGGAGTATCATCCCTATGGTAATATATACATTGATATGTGGGAAACATGTCCAAAATCATAGTCACATTCATGGTAATAGAATTCCCAAATTAATATATATAAGCTAATATCATGACTTGTCTATATGATCAAGATAGGGAATAATGTTCCTAGCCATAATGACTTAAAAGTGGGAAAGATATCCAAAATCTCAAGGAATAACATGAGTGGAAGGGAACCAAGTCACATAAGCACAAAAAACATACTAGCATCACATATCCTTCCATATAAGCATCTCAAATTTACCACTTCTATAGAAAATAAAAAATAGCATGGAATATTGTCCCTTCCCGATCATCATCAGGGTCACATAGTCATTTCATCATATTACTATGGTAATTCCACCCTGAATAAATGTTACATCATATTGTACATCACCTTCATCAAATAACCAAAATATTATGGGTGGTATTTAAGTTCCAACATCATAGTTATAATATTATAGTTCTAGATATATAACTTAGAAGTAATTACATAACTTTTCATGTGCAACATATCACTAGTGTTCATATATTCCACAATTAATACATAAGAAAAATGATGGGTAATCATCCCATAAAATTATTAAAATCGTCATAATAAATCATAATATATAGTTTAATATCAATATATAATAATTTCCATTTTGAGGATGATACAACACCCAACATGCTTTAAATGATAATTGGATTATTCTCCTAATGGTTGATCAAAGTATATGAGATTAAAAAGACATAACCAACCTAGTTCTATGAACTAATGGGGGAGGAACACTCACCATATTCCATTTTAACTAACCATAGGCTATAGTGAAACTGGATATCTCTCTAGGGGTCATAAAATAATCTAAACACACCAATATACACTCTCATATCTCTAAAGAGGCTAAATTCACCTAATTCGGGTCCACCATATCACTAAATAGTGTAAGGATGTCCAAATTTTGGTCATTGAGAATTTATAAAAATGCACATTTGATTTAATTCATATCCATTAATGATCATCACATCTATTAATAACAACCTAAAGATCCACAGTATCCCTAAACATCCTTACCTAAATTAATATAGGTAAAGGGAAACAACTTGTATTAATTTAAGGTTAATCTCTCATGGGTGTAATGACGACATATCACACATCAAATGAAATGAGTTTAAATAATAGGGATTAGTTAGGTACCACATACTTTGGTCTAATGGAATCCATCTTATCGAGAAACTCTAGATGAAACAACTCTAATCAATAGAGTTCCCAAAATCTATAAAAATCCTCAAATCATGGCATAAATGATGGAACACATTGAAATATCATGAGACCCCAAAAGTAGATATAGGAGTAATGTTAGTATTACTCATAGAAATACACCATTACCTAAAACACTTGAATCTAATCTTAAATAAAGTATATTCAATTTTGGATGAGAGATGAATGAGAGAGAGGAAAGGAAGAGGGGTCTGTAGCTACTCTTTGTTCCTAATGAAATGAAAAATAAATTTTAAGGTTTTAATTTTCTTAAAACCATTTAAAATGAATTTATAACAAATAGAATAGATGGTCATTGTGGCATGACCATACTGGTCACAGTGTAACATCCCTGGCCTAGGGTCACATTGAAGCGTGACCTGATGGTCATCATCGTATTCCCTTTTCTAAGGAAAAACCATTGAACTAGAGACCAAAAGATCCTCACGGTATAGCCTCCACACCTCATGGTGTAGTTTTCCACCACTTGATAGGATTCATACCATGGATTACTCCAAATTTGGGGCTTCATGGTGCAACCCACCCTAGCTATAGTGCAACCAACTACATGTATAAGATTTTAAATCTTATACAATTTTCACTATTTCGTGATATCCCACTTTGTAATATGATTTCTCTTAACTTCATAAATGTTTAAACTTATGTTGTACATTTTTAGGATACAATCCTCTTAGGCTATAGCATGACCCTTCACATGTAACAAAAATTAATCCTAAATCTACTTCAACTCTTGGAACCAACCCCTGGATCCCACACTAACACCTCCAATATCTCAAAAACACAAAAACATAAAAGTTTTTGACAAGAATTTAATGTAATTTACACCTTTTATAGATTCATAGTGTGGAAATATATGGTTTAATAATAAATCATCAATTTAAAAAAAATTACATTTACAAAGTTGAACAATTATTTAAAATTATATCTAAATCAAGTTGATTATTCTAAGATGGCATAAAAATTTACTTATATACATTAGATAATCTACTCTGATGAGTTATTTTCCACCTATAGAAATTGAGTTAATCAAAAATAAAAAAAAATATTTTAAATAAATTATTAAAATTACTTATTGGAAACTTAATTAAACCACTATTAAATATGGTTATACAAATATATATCCACTATAGGGAATAATTTCAATACCACATGGATTTAATATTGGATAGATGATTTTCAATACCCCATCCATGATAATCATAGATTTCCTAAAAGTGTATTAAAAAAATAAAAGTGAAGAGATTAAAAGGGAAAGGAAATATAAGAAAAAATGAAATCGAATTAAAATTTATGTATAATAGTTAGTATTTTTGTGTTTTCTCTTTCAAGAATAAAAGATTAAGGAATAAACTTAATTTTTTTGACATCATAGTTATTCCAAATATAGAATATCCTTAAAAAAATTAAATTTATAAATAATTATTCAGTTGAAAAAAAAGGTAAATAGTACTTTCATAAATCATTAAAACTAATCTGATCATGTTGTTTAGTTCATAAATGACATTCTTAGAGTGTATGAAATTAATTAAGATAACTTTTTAGAGTATAATTAGAAAGGATATGAAAAAAAAATCATCAAAGGGAATCATTATTAAGACATAGTAAACCCCTATTTATAGGCAATATTTGGTGGCGTTTTGGAAAATATTCATTTATAAGGTTTAATAATGTAATTTTTTAATTTGAAAGTATCACATAAAAGGAATATAGAAAGCACTTTCAATCATTACTCATCACCATATGACTCTTGATAAGTTTTAATTATTTTCTATTAACATATAAATCATTTTTAATAAAAATTACGATTTATATAGTTTTTTAGGGTTATTTTTTATAATTTGAGTTTAAAAATATATAAAATGTAATGAAATGGCTCGGGCTTCCATCTGACTTGACACCCAACCCAATTTTCTACAAGACCCAAAGGGTGTTCTTGATCCCCATGGGATAAAAACCAGTGCATGGGCATCATAAGAATCTTTTTGGGAATGATTTTTTATGAATTGGAGATAAATATGTAGGAATAAATAGATACAATATCAAAAAATAAATAAGCATGATAAAAATTCATAACCAACTATAATTAACCAACCCATTTTCATATACATAAATGGAATCCAAAAATAGAAGAAATTGTAAGGAAAAAAACACAAAACCAACTGAAAATAAAATAACTACCAACCAACTCGAGTAGATCTCGAACCATCTCCATGCAACCTCCAGTTTCTCACCACCACCCAACTCACCCCACATCTACCATTATTAATATGAAAGATCCAACTAATAATCTGGAACCTGAAATATATAAGCATGATCTAAAATCCTAGTAGGCCACCACAACCTTCCAAGTCTTTGAAATATGTTTCATAAGGAAATTCATCAATGTTAATTTGAAGATAAATCTAGAAATTAGATTTTCCCCATATAACATATGAAAAATAAAACAAGTCACCATCATCTTTCAAAACATACCTATTTATTTTCTAAAACTGGACTCACGTGTTTTGAAAACAAATCCATCAACCTAATCCATTTCCAAACCATGCACCCATTTACATTTCTCAAAAACATCACATTTATTTTATTTAAATTAAAATGGTCACCTTATAACATTTAACCAGCTGAATCCATCCCAAATCACCCATTTTTAAATCCACCTCAAGAACTCACACAAGAGCCTTTAAATTCAAAACAGGTTTTCCAAAAATATTTGAAAACTCATTTTCCAAAGATAATGACCCAATACACTTACATAGTTCAAGAATAACAAGAAGGCATCGTGAATAACAAGGAATATTCTAAATATAACAAAAATAGGTTATATATCAATGAAAGATTAGAAAATAGTACAAACAATAACTAGATAAAACTCCCCTCAATTATAACTAACCATGCAATCAAATGTTCCATGGGATATACCCTGGTATCCCTAATATTCCAAGAACCTAACCATATAAAAGTATAACACTGATGAACCAACTACCAACCCCCATCTAGTATTTTCTTCTTATCCTTTTCTTCCTAGAACATGTAGTGAGAAACTATTAGTGTGTGAAATAACTAGAGGAAAAAGATAGGTCATCCACTTAGTACCTAGTTTACCATGACCAATGAAGGAAGTGAGGTGTAGGAAAAAACAAGACAACTCTAACACAAAAGGAATAACCATATCTACTCTCACCACTAACACCCAATGATTAAAATTCCAATATATAAAATTAACCTATGACATGAAAAGAACATTCCCACACAAGGGGATAAAACAAGAATCACATGGTGATAAAGAACCCACTCAAGGGGAAAACAAGCAAGGGTAAATCAATGGGTTTCCCTAACCATTTAAAAAACAAAGTTCCAACAAGTTATTTATCACTAAAACATGGTTTGGTATTCCAATCCATTTATTGTTTCCTAAAACACCTTTTAAAACATTTCATACATGCCTTTCAATAAGGTTCTTCCACTTTGAAAACAAAAACAAGGAAAATTCCATTAATTTCAATAAAAAAATTCAAGGATCCATCATGAAATTTTCATAAGGGGTAAATCACAAAGATTTCTAGTCATCATTTTAAATCCATTAGAGAACAATTTTTATAAAATAATTTGATGTCAAAAACTCATTTAAAAACTAAATTCTCTTTAAAAAATTGTCTTCATTTATTTAAAACCTAAATTAGGTCAGAAAACATTTTAAAACAAGGAAACCATTACAAAAATCCATAAGGGAAATTCAAAAAATCTTATCACCTCAAAACATTCAATTTAAAACATGAAAACATGGAATTCACATGAAAAAACAATTATTCCAAGCTCAAAACACCATGAAATGGTTTCCAATAACTTCAAAGCTACAAAATATATTAATAAATTCAATAAAATGAATTTATAAAGTATAAAAACATCTTGAAATCCTAAAGGAAACAATTTCATAGAAACACCCAACACAAAGAGATGAGGGCCAAGATGAAACTCTTCAGAACACATCGCCTTTAATGGAAATCACACCCATGGGGATATAATCGGTGCTTATAAACCCTATACGCTAAAAACCCCAATATTATATCTACCTGGAACCCTAAAATCATCCACCATAGATCTAGGGTTCCTAGGGGAAACCAAAACCAAGAGAGAAGAGTGTGATAAGGGAATAAAAGGGGAAACATAGAAGAAAATCTCCTCAAAACTCTTAAAAATTATAAAAGGAAGGGAAAGAATCCAAGATAGAGGAGTTTGGAGATCCTATTTGAGCTCTTAATTGGGTCAGCTGATGTATAGGGGAGATGAGGGTAAAACCAATTAAATTTGAAATGGGTAAAATGGGAAATACCCCAAATTTTAAACACCAATATAGGTCACATGGTTTTTATAGCAACCCAATATTCTCATACATGGATATTAAGTCTTTTTAGAAGAATATTTATAACATTACACAAACACACATTCTAGAACTATAATAGTTTAGTTTCATTAGAAAATTGGAACATAATCTTCTAATCTAGTTAAATATCTTCAAGATCTCTTATAAAGATCTTCTCACATAGTACTCATCTTAGAAATACCCTACCTAAACCTCTGTTCATAACCTAGGAAAGGAAACATAAGAAATGGTGATATTAAATGTTCTGTAATGGTAAACATAAGAGATGCAAATCTATCTTCATATGAAATCATAAGATAATAATAAGGTTTTGTGATCATGAAAAAAATTTATGAAGTTCATACCCAACATGTCATAGATCATAAACAAGAGTCTTAGCATAAATATTGGTAGTTAGTAAGATATAAATCATAAGGGTATCAAAGAACATGATCCATGAGAGAATAACATTTCCATAAAACAAATATTAGTGGCATACAACTTATCTTATAACATTGTAAATATTTATAAATTGAAATAGGTTCACTCATTAAGTTAACGACTTGTAATCAGGACCTCACATAAACTTATGGACATGAAATCAGGTCCACATAAAACATTATGAACATGAAATATAGGTTCATGCATAATATTGTGAACATGTTATTATTTTTATGCATAACATTGTTATAACGTCCCGGTTCTGGAAGCCACCCAGAGACGCTCCGTACCCGGTTGGTCACATGGCCTCAAGTGAATTTCCCCATATGCCAGAGGCTTCCGACTAGAATTGAGAGCCTTGGGTGTGAGAGTGGGGAAACTATGACCTCATTGGTAGAGTATACAGTAGAAGTAAACAACTCATACAATAACAGAAGCAGTAAATATCCAACCACAATAAACAGTGGAAGACTAAAACAATAAACAACTGGAGCACACATACATATATGAAATGATGCATGATACATATGTCTAGGAAAGCATCCAAACACATCACAATGCTAGAAATAAAATAGTGTAAACCAAAGTTCAAAAGAAAGGTAAACAGATAAACTTCTTAGCATCGCAAGCCTCGGCTTGGTCCCATGCTCTCCTGCTTCAATTCAATCAAGTACCTGAAGTCAAAGGGAGCTTTCCCTTGTCTATACCTGTAGAAATATAATCTATTTGTTCCCAAAAGCATGACCCAAATAGGGTGTGAGACTAAATCCCAGTAGGCAACCACCCAAAGATCTGTTCCTAATAGCTAGTGAGTATATGGAAAGCAAAGTATAGTAACTGTAAACATTCAACAGTAAGCAGTGAACAGGATAATACACAGTAGTAAAGAATCCACAGATCAATAGGTAGTAGTGAAGAAAACAGCTAACCACAAACATGAATCCCTCTAAGAAGTACTCACAACCATCCCCTCTGATCCTATCCAAGAAGTAATAACAACACTCTGGGAAGTACACTCAGCCAAACCCCTCTGGCTTGGTCATGAGAAATTATAAGACTCTCTGAGGAAGCATGCTTAGTTAATTACCCTTATAGTATAAGGTAGTCAGGTAATCTCTGAGAAAGATCACGCGGTCTAATATTCTTATAGACCCAAGGTCTAGAGACTCTATGAGGAAGCTCACTTAGTCAATTCCTTCTATAGTCTCAGGTCTATCACAGACTCTCTGAGGAAGCTCACTCGGTCAATTACTCCTATATCCTAGAGTGGTTTAAGGAAATTCACACAAACAATGACTCTCTGAGGAAGCTCACTTAGTCTATCCTCCTGTAGTCTATAAATCTCAATACTCTCTGAGGAAGCTCACTCTATCCATCCTCCTATAGTATATAATATCCAAGACTCTCTGGGAAAGCTCACTCAGTCTACCCTTTATAGTCTATAATGTCCAAGACTCTCTGAGGAAGCTCACTTAGTCTATAACACCAGGTTCTCATGGTCTCATGCCAGTCAGTGTATAATAATGCTATAAGGCCAAAGTAAACCTACAAAGCTACTTGTCTAACCAGTCTACAGCATAACAAGCATGTTAGGGAACAACACTCCATCCTACGGTCACATGGCATGGAAAACAGGTATAACAGCTAAAGGCTAAACAAGACCAAAAGGTCATAAACAGAGAAAAGCATGGAAAAAACATCCAAGCATATCAATTATCCTCATATGTAACCAAATTACCTCTACACAAGCATACAAGAAAGGTAGGAAAACAACAGGGGAAAAACAGTAAACACGAAATACCCCGTTCGAGGGTATTGGTGGAAATTGCACATAAAACTCAAGGACTTTGAACGAAAAGGAACAAACCACCTACCTTGATTCTAGTAGATCAATATACTTGAACCACAAGGCTTGAATATCCTTAGAACTTCGTATATCTACGAAAACACACAAAACGTTCAACCCATGATAACTTGAAAAATAGGAGGAATTGGAAAACTATGATCTAGAAGAAGGGAGAGCTTACCACTACGGTTCCAAAAAAATTAATGGCGGTCGATTCGGAGAACGGATGGAGGAACAGGGGCTCGGAGAAGTTCCACGGTCATACGGCGTCTCTCATTCAAATGAAACCTAGAAGAAGACGTTTATGGTGGTCAGATGCAAGCCCGGTCTGTTTAATGAAAAAAAAGTACACGACGTGTACTTTTTGATTACACAGTGTGTACTAGGATTTTCCATACTTTGCTTTAAGTGGCCTTCACATCACCCCACATGACTGTGTGTGTGGCCCGGACATGGCCAGCACATGGCCTCACGCGGCATCAAAGTACACGACGTGTACTTAAAAAGTATACGGTGTGTACTTCAAAAATTTCCAGAAACTCTTCTTTCCTCAAAAACTCTAGAAAAAGAAAAAACATACCTGCAAAAAAGGTTCGGGTTCTTAAAAACTTTCCCCCTTAAATAAATTCATCCTCGAATTTCCCTAGCGAGGCATAGAATAAGAAACCCCAAACAGCTCCAGCCACTGTGATCGTAAATCACTCCCCCTCTCCCAAGTCTCATCCTATACTCGACCGTGCTGCCATAGCACCCATACCAGAGGAATAGACTAGCCGTGGAGAACCTTTATACTGTGATCGACAATCTAGATAGGATGCTTCTCAAACGTGCATCCACTTCGAGCTCAACCTCCCCATGTTGAAAGACATGAGATGGGTCTGAAAAGTAACATCGGAGCTAGGAAACATGGAAGACATCGTGCATAGCCCGGTACCTATGAGATAACTGCAACAGATAGGCAACCGGCCCAACTCCCTCCAACACCTCAAACTCCCCGAAGTACCATGGTGAAAGTTTACCATGTCTCTGAATCCTCTTTGTGTCCCAACCTCGGTGAGACATGCAGGAAACCTGATCCCCGACCTCGAACTCCAGAGGTCATCTCCGCTGATCAACATAAGACTTATGTCGAGACTGTGCCATAACCATCCTCTTCTGAATCAACTCTATCTACTCTGAGGTCTCCTGAATAATATGAGGTCCCAGCAAAGCTGTCTCTCCTACCTCCAGCCAGCATAAAGCTGATCGGCATGGCCTACTGTACAAAGCCTCGTAAGGTTCTATCTGAATAGTTGCCTAAAAATTGTTGTTGTAGGAGAACTCCACAAGAGGTATATGATTCTCCCAAAAACCTCCAAAGTCTAGAATGCAATATTGGAGCATATCCTTAAGCACCTGAATCGTACACTCGGATTATCCATCTGTCTAGAGATGGTATGTTGTACTCAAAAGTACATGTGTACCCAAAGCCTTTTGAAGTCCCTGCCAGACCCAAGAAGTAAAACGAGCATCCCTATCTGAAAAAATGGAGTGTGGAACCCCATATAAACGTACGATCTCTCGGATTTACAACTATCCTAGATGATCAACACTGAAGGTCTTCCTGATTGGCAATAAGTGAGAAACCTTCATAAGCCTGTCGATGACAACTTAAACAGCATCATTCCCTCGAGGTGACCTCAGAAAACCAGTCATGATGTCCATCACGACATCATTCCACTTCCACTTCGGAATGAGTAACTACTATAAAAGACCTGCTGGTTGCTGATGCTCCACTTTCACTTACTAATAAGTGGAAAACCTCATGAAAAAACCAGCAACATCTCTCTTCATACCTAGCCACCAATACTGGGGGTGTAGATCATGATACATCTTGGTGACTCCAGGATGAACTGCCCAAACTGAGGAATGAAGGTACCACATCAGCTCCTCGCATATGTCTGTTGGCACCCATACGCATCCCTGGAAACACAGGATCTCATCCTCACCCACTGTCCATCCAGGAAGAGGGTCCTCTCCTGAAACACCATCCCGTAGGATTAGGCCTTCTGAGTCTGATAGCTGCCTCATCCGTACCTGATCAAGAAATGTATAGGTAACAGCTACAGAAGATAGAAAGGTATACCCATGTCTGTCATGAACCTCCAAATGCATCTTAGAGAATCGAACCTTAATCTGCCACTCACTGTTGGCCTCCTGAACTGTCTGTATCTGAGTTCTCCTGATCAACACATCAGCCACTACGTTTCCCTTTCCCAGTATATAGGCAAGATCAAAGTCGAAGGACTGAAGATACTCAAACCACCTACGTTGTCTCATATTCATATCATGCTGAGTGAATATGTACTTGAGAATCTTGTGGTTGGTAAACACCACAAAGTGTTCTCCCAGAAGGTAATGTCTCCAACAGCATAATTCATGAACAATAGCTGCCAACTCTAGATCATGTGTCGGGTAATTCCTCTTGTGTGGCCTCAACTGTCGAGACCCGTATGCAACGACTCCATCTCCCTATATAAGCACAGCTCCCAGCCTGATACCTGAAGCATCACAGTAAACAATATAGATTTTTCCCAGTTCTAGCAAGACTAGTATAGGTGATGAATTCAACCTCCTTTTCATCTCTTGAAAAGATGACTTATAGAAATCTGACCATAATAACTTTTCCCCTTTCTTGTTCAGACCTGTCAGTGGTACTACTAGGTGTGAAAATTCCGGTATGAAGCATCTGTAGTATCCAGCCAGCCCTAGAAAACTCTGCACCTCAAAGACATTCTTTGGCTACTCTCAGGAAACTACAGCTCTCACTTTCTCTAGGTCTACTGATACTCTTGTCTCTAAGATAACATGACCCAAGAAGTGAATCTGATCCATCCAAAAGTGGCATTTCGAGATCTTAGCATATAACTGATTCTCTCTCATTGTACTCAGAATGATCTCAAGATGGGTAGCATGGTCGTGTCGAGTGTGAGAGTACACCAAGATGTCATCCACGAAAACCACCATGAAGGAATCCAAGTATGGATGGGACACTCGGTTCATCAGTGCCATGAAAACTGTAGGTGTGTTTGTGAGACCGAACGGCATAACCATATACTCGTATAGACCATAAATACTCTGGAAAACTATAAGAGGTATATCAGATGGTCTAACGCGCAACTAATGATAACTGGATCTCAAGTCAATAATCGAGAACACTCGGGCTCCTTGAAGATGATCAAAGTGATCATCGATCCTCGGCAAGGGATATTAGTTCTTGACCGTCAACTGGTTCAACTTCCGATAGTCCACACAAAGCCTGAGGGTACCATCTGCCTTCTTCACAAACAGGACAGGCGAACCCCAAGGAGAAGTACCGGGTCAGACGAAACCCTTTTCCTGCAACTCCTCCAACTACTTCTTGAGCTCTTGTAACTCAGTTGTATCCATCCAATAAGGAGGAATAGACACTGTTGATGCTCCTGGAAAGATCTCAATAGAAAATTCTACTTCACGCTCCGGAGGCAAACTAGAAAAGTCCCCTGGAAAGACATCTCTGAAACGATCCACCACTAGAGGAAATTCTAACTGTGAAGTCCCTTGGTCATCAAGATAAAGACTAGAAATATGGGTTGTAACTCCTCCTAGCCCATGATGCTCGGGTCCTGTTCAACTCGCCTGGACATCCCACTCACCTCTATGAAGAAAGTATCCACCCTCTGGTAATCCGAAACTCACCCTGCGGCGATAACAGTCGATGACTTCCTGAAAGGGAACTAACCAGTCCATTCTAAGAATGACATCATAGCTCGTCATCTCTAGGACATAGAGGTCCCATAAGAAGTGACACCCTACAACCTCAAGAGGGAACTCTCTGCACTGACGTATGCTAACTACTCTAGTCCCTAACGGTGTGTCTAGAGTCAAGGTATCGGCAGAGGAAAAGATGCAGATCCCAAGGCTCTATAAAATAGCAACAGAGATAAAGATATGTGTAGTACTAGTATCGAAAAGAGTTGAAGATAAAACTAAGGCTACTAAGATCTTACTTAAAACTGTGGAAGGTTCGGGATCCTGCTCCTAATGGGTCTACTCCATAGTGAAATTCTAGCCTGTACCGCGGCCCTGCGACCCTAGATGACCACTCTGAGCTGATCCACTCTGCTATCGTTGGTAACCTGGTGACTGACCACCATGTTCGCGACCTCTACCTTGGCCTGAATGGCTGGAATAACTCCAGTTCCCAAACTAGTGAGAAACTGACGATGCATCTCCTAAGTGTGGGGTCATAGAAGAACCCATACCACCAGCTGTATATGAGAAGATCTCGAAAAAACGCTGAAGATGGCCCATCTTGCCGCAAGATCAGCACTCCATTGGGTATCTCTGGCATTGAGGTCTAGTATGCCCGCTCCTCCCACATTGGTAGCATACTACCTGGCCACCCAAAGATACATTCCGCCTACCCTGATCTCCTCGAGCAGACTCTCTACGGCGCTTCCTGCTATCAGTAGGATGAACACTGACTCTGGATGTCGAACCGCCCCAGCTCACTACTCCAAAACCCCTCATATTTCACTTCGTGATCAACGCCTGGATGAAGATAGAGGATATTGAAGTCAACCTGAATATGTTTACCTGTGAGTAGATTTCATGCCCCAGACCGTCCTCGAACTTCCGGGCAAGGAACAACTCATCACCAGCTGGAATCGGTGTGAAATGACGTAGCTCATTAAAGCGAGATGAGTACTCCATAACAGAAAGAGTACCCTGCTCTAGACTCATAAACTCCCAGGCTCAATCAGCCCTCAAGGTCTCCGGGTAGAAGTAATCGTAGAAGATGCGCCAAAACTCATCCCAAGTCATACCCTGCTGGCGCCCTGACTGTGAGATCACCTCACACCACCTCTTGGCGGAGTCTAGGAGTATATAGGTAGCGAGATTCACCATCTTCTCTGGAGGTATCTCTAGATTCTTGAAAATTTTCAGTGTGGCCTCTAGCCACAACTCTGCAGCCTGAGGTCCTCCATCCCCTGAGAAAGTAGAAGGATGATGCTGCTGAAAAACCCACGTCAACTCTGTCATTGACGGGGTAGGAGGTAGCACTCCCTAGAAGGTCTGCATCATCCTCAGAAAGTATTCCCTAAACTGAACATCGTCTCCTGCAACTGGTATAACTGCCAGTGCCAAGGCAGGCACAATAGGAGGATATGCAGGATGTTCCTGATCGGCCATATCCGGTGTCTAATCACCATCTGGCAGCTGACGTACAACGAGAGGACGTCTTGGTGGCATAAATCTGAAAGGTCAAAATCACACCTTAGATCAGGATTATCAAATACTGAGAACACAAGAGTACAAGATGGAAACAGGAGAAATAAACATTCAAGTTTTACAAAACATGACTACACATCATGTATAAAAACTACATAGCGTGTTCTTTTAAGCCATTCACATGGGTGTGTACTTCTGCCACAAATGGTCGTGTAACTCCCCAACCCCACGGCGTGTAGTCCCCACACACGACATGTACTTGAACTCTATTCCCTTTCCCGAGTCTCCTTACACGGCTAACCCACACGGTCCTCTTAATCCTAGACTACACGGCATGTTTACGAAGGACACGGCGTGTACTAGATAAGTTCCAATGATCCGTGTTGTTAGTTACGCGGCTAGCTACACGGCTCACTCTACACGGTGTGCTCCAAGGGAACACGGCGTGTACATGAAGGTTTTCCCTGACCCATGTTGTTCATGACACGGCCGGGTACTTAGGTTACATGGAACGGTGTGTAAAAATAGGACACAGCGTGTAAAGTCAAAGTTTCATCCATCTGTGTTGTTAACCACACGGGTAGACACATGGTTACTACAACACGGCATGTACGTACCATACACAGCGTGTTCCTGAATATTTTTCACAACCCCTTGTTTCTTCCCACACAATCAATGACACGGTTTAAAAACTACACGGCGTGTATTAATAAAGTACACACTGTGTATTCTGGGTTTTTCTGGGTAGTATCTCAAAAATTGCTCTGAAGCCTAGAAAACACAGAAAACAAGAGTTAAGGTGACAAATTCTGATCCGTGAGGGCCCATACTCCCCGCTAATCAAATATCAGCATCTTATACAAGTTATAACAAGTAAACTATTCAATAATCCACCAATTCTGGTCCATGAGGGCTCATAACACCTCAAGAACCAAATTTTGGCGTCCATCTAAGAAAAATACTATACAAAAAAATTCTCTACCAAATAGTAGAGATTCTATCAATCATTTCTCACAATAGCATGCATAATATACACAACGTCTATCACAACGACATGAAATCTCTAATTCATCCTAGATGGCATGGCAAGAATGCATGGCATGTGATTTCTAACAAGTGCATATATGATGCATGAGATGGAGTACCCTCATCTCGTCAGGTTTTAATAGAAATAGAACCTCAATGATATCAACAGTAATAGCACAAATCAAGTGAGTCACTCAAGGTGAAATAAAATGAACTGTAAAAAATTCAAAACCAGAAAAAATTTCAATAAACGAGGTAGATTGGATTTTCCCTGTACACGGGTTAGCTACTCCCGGGCACAGGTTATTACTAAGTACCTATTCCATTCTATCCCTAGATATAGTCCCAAATAGTAAGTCAAGAGAAAATAATTCCACTGATACCACTTTGTAAAATCTTGGTTCGGGAAGCCACCCAGAGGCGCTCCGTACCCGGTTGGTCAAATGGCCTCAAGCGCATTTCCTCAAACATCAGAGGCTGATGACTAGTAGTGAGGGCCTTGGGTGTGATAGTGGGTAAACTATGCTCTCATTGGCAGAGTACACAGTGGAAGTAAACAACTCATACAATAACGGAAGAAGTAAATATCCAACAACAGTAAGCAGTGGAAGAATAAAACAATAATCAACTAGATCACACATACATATATGAAATGATGCATGATACATATGTCTAGAAAAGCATTCAAACATGTCCCAATGCTGGAAATACAATAGTGTAAACCAAAGTACAAAAGAAAGGTAAATGTATAAACTCCTCAGCATCGCAAGCCTTGGCTTGGTCCCATGCTCTCCGGCTCCAATGAAATCAAGTACCTGAATTTGAAGGGTGCTTTCCCTTATTTATACCTGCAGAAATATAATCTTTTTGGGTCCAAAAGAATGACCCAAACAGGGTGTGAGACTAAATCCCAGTAGGCAACCACCCGAAGATCTGTTCCTAACAGTTAGTGAGTATATGGTAGGAAAAGTATAGTAACAGTAAACAGTCAACAGTAAGCAGTGAACAGGATAATACACAGTAGTAAACAATCCACAGATCAACAAGCATCAGTGAAGCAAACATCTAACCACAAATAGGAATCCCTCTTGGAAGTACTCACAGCCATCCCCTCTGATCTTATCCAATAAGTACCAACAACCCTCTAGGCAGTACACTCAGCCTAACCCCTCTGGTTTGGTCATACGAAATTATAAAACTCTCTGAGGAAGCACGCTCTGTCAATTACCCTTATAGTCTAAGGTAGTCAGGGACTCTCTGAGAAAGATCACGCGGTCTAATCCCCTTATATCCCCAAGGTCTAGAGACTCTCTAAGGAATCCCACTTGGTCAATTCCTCCTATAGCCTCATGTCTATCACAGACTCTCTGAGGAAGATCACTCGGTCAATTCCTCTTATATCCTGAAGTGGTTTAAGAAAATTCACACAAACAAAGACTCTCTGAGGAAGCTCACTCTGTTTATCCTTCTGTAGTATATAAAGCTCAAAAATAACTGAGGATGATCACTCGATCCATCCTCCTGTAGTCTATAATATCCAAGAATCTCTGGGGAAGCTCACTCGGTCTACCCCCTATAGTTTATAATGTCCAAGACTCTCTGAGGAAGCTCACTTGGTCTATCCCCTTATAGTCTATAGCACTAGGTTCTCATGGTCCCATGCCAGTCAGTGCATAATAATGCTATAAGGCCAAAGTAAACCTACAGAGCAACTTGGCTAACCAGTCTACAAAATAAAAAGCATGTCAGGGAATAGCACTCCATCCTACGGTCACAAGGCATGGAAAACAGGTATAACAGCCAAAGGCTGAACAAGACCAAAAGGTCGTAAACAGAGCAAAGCATGGAAAAAACATCCAAGCATAGGAATTATCCTCATAAATAACCAAATTAACTCTACACAAGCATACAAGAAAGGTAGGAAAACAACAGGGGCAAAACATTAAACACGAAATACCCCGTTCAAGGGTATTGGTGGAAATTGAACATATAACTCAAGGACTTTGGACAGAAAGGCACAAACCACCTACCTTGATGCTAGGAGATCAATATACTTGAACCAAAAGGCTTGAATCTCCTTAAAAGTCATAGATCTATGAAAATGCACAAAATTTTCAACCCATGATAACTTGCAAAAGAGGTGGAATTGGAAAATGATGCTCTATAATAAGGGAGAGCTTACCGCTGCGGTTCCAATGCAATCAACAGTGGTCGATTCAGAGAACAGACGGAGTCACGAGGGCTTAAAGAATTTCTATGTTCGTACGGCATCTCTTGGTCGAACGAGACCTATAAGAAGATGTTTATGGTGGTCAGATGCGAGCCCGGTCCATTTAATGAAAAAAAAAGTACATTGTGTGTACTTTTGGAGTACACGGCGTGTACTAGGATTTTCTGTACTCTGCTTTAAGCGGCCTCCACATCACCCCACACAACCGTGTGTGTAGCCTGGACACGGGCAGCACACAGCCTCGTGCAGCATCAAAGTACATGGCGTGTACTTAAAAAATTTCTAGAAACTCCTCTTTTCTCAAAAACTCTAGAAAAAGGAAAAACATACCTGAAAAGAAGGTCCAAGTTATTACAATTGTGAATGTGAAATAAGGTTTACACATAACATTGTGAACATGTAATAAATTTCACACATAACACTGTAAACATGTAATCAGGTCCATTCATAAAATTTTGAACGTGCAATCAGGTTCACGCATAAAATTTTGAACATGTAACCAGGATTATGTATAACATTGTGAACACATAATCAAGTTCACACATAATATTTTGAACATGTAATAAGGTTCATGCATGACATTGTGAACATGCAATCAGTTTCATGCATAAAATTGTGAACATATAATCAAGTTCATGAATAAAATTGTGAACATTTATTAATGTTCACACATAAAATTTTGAACATGTAATAATGTTCATGAATAACATTATGAATGTGCAATCAGGTACATACATAACATTTTTAACATGTAATTAGGTTCATGCATAACATTGTGAATGTGAAATCTGGTTCATGCATTACATTGTGAATATGTGATAAGGTTCACACATAACATTTTGAACATGTAATCAAGTTCATGCATAACATTGTGAACATGAAATCAGGTTTATGAATAACATTTTGAACATCTAATCTAGTTCATGAATAACATTGTGAACAAGTAATATGGTTCACACATAACATTATAAACATGTAATCAAGTTCACGCATAACATTGTGATTGTGCAATCAGGTTCATGCATAACATTTTCAATATATAATCATGTTCACACATAAAATTGTAAAAAATGTAATAAGGTTCAAAAATAAAGTTTTGAACATGTAATTAGGCTCAAACATAACATGATGAATATGAAATCATGTTTACACATAACATTGTGAACATGTAATCAGGTTCATGCATAAAATTGTGAACATGTAATAAGTTTCACACATAACAATGTGAATATGTAATCTGGTCCAAGCTTAAAATATTTACACATGAGTTATCCATATTTACTCAATGCATTGGATGGAGATATAGGTTCCACCCATTACATAATTAAAACCATATTTATGTGTTCTACAATATTATAAACATTCATCATATCATAACCCATGAAATGAAATGGGTATCATAAAAATTTCATCATATTGTAAACTATGGAAAAGATCTTGGTTTCATAATAATTTTATCATAGAATAACCTATTAAAAGAATCAATTTTCATAATCATTTCCTCATGTTATAACCCATGGAAGAGAAACGGGTTTCATAAACATCGTGTAATCAAAATTTAAACCATTAAAAGAAAGAATAAGAAAGGTATCCTTGGATAATATCCCCAGTAAGGAATAAGTAACACCAAGAAATGTAATCTTATATGGAAAATAATTTTGAAATATCATTTAAAAAATTTCTTAAGGAAAATATCCTTTCCTCTTGAAAAAAACACTTTTTAAAACACAAAACATTTTAAAAATCATTTTCTTTGAAAATAACCTTAAAATATTATATAGAAAGATTTGAATATCATTTAAAAGACTTTTTAAACATAAAAAATTTAAAAATAATTTTCTTTAAAAATGGTCTAAAAATATCATTTAAAAATTGAATTTTTTTTAGAAAAAAAGGGTTTGGAAGAAAATAGATTTTCGACCATAGAGAGAAATAAAGTCGGATTTTCTTAAAAAAATTATTAATTATATTAAGTACCAAACAGTGTAAAAATGTCACCATTAATTGAATATATCATGAATATCTATAGTATAATTAAATTCATGAGAATTATTGAGAGTTAGATCATTATATTTCAACATTGGATACTTAATCATAAACAATCTTGATAAATGATTAGATTGTAACATAAAATCTTTACCACTGGTAAAATTGAATCATAAGCCCCACAAAAGAATAAAATAAAATGGAAATTAAAATATAATTATGATAAATAAATTCATCATATTACATTTAAAAGGGGTTTTATATCCACCTCATGAAAGAATACAAGTGCATTACATAACATGCATCTCAAAAAAGGAAAATTGAAACAAAAATCTCTTACCGATTTGGTAACTTTTGAACCATAAACCCTATGAAAGAGATATGATCAAATGGATATGTAAATAAAATTAATTTTAAGTATAATAATTATAAACTAAATTCATGGGTAGTACATACATCACATAAAATAAATAGTTGGTGAATATTAAATGTGTCTCACGGAAGTAAAAAGTGAGACGGAAATCCCTTACCTTAAGTCCAGACTTCTGTTTTACATGTTCAAACATCTTGTATAATAAATATAAATTTATTATAAATATATTAAATAAAATTATTCATATATATAATACCATATATTATTTTCTTATTACATTTTATTTCCTATGTATTAACAATTTCATGTTAAATTTCTGTTTTGGGCAATAACTTCTATGTTTTTCTTGTATGTTTTGACTTTTTCTTTTTGGTCCACTTACATTGATCATGGTTTCATAATCTAAAGAATGTAAAAAATTATATAAATATAACATATATTCCTTGTATATTTATTTATATTAATCCATAATTTTTAGATATAGAAAATGAAATACATTGTTTATGGAGATGGCAGGTCGTACGTACACATGAACGTTGTTTCCATTTTCTCATCGGATTGAAAGAAATAAAAGTAAATGATATATAAATATATATATATATATATTATCATTAAATTATCATTTTTATTTTATATATATCAAATATTTTTGTTAAGTTCATCCTTAATACATTCCATTTAAAGCGTAAATGAATCACATCACTTCGTGAGGCGGTAGTCCGTCGTACACACGAACGACATTATCATATTCTCACAAAAAGGAAAGTATGAATTTATGTGTGATATAATAATTATATAATCATAATAACATCATAAATATCATCAATAAAAAATATAGACTATAAATCCATCATTATGTTCAACCATGAGAGGTTGTAATGGAAAAAATGAACGACATTGATTTGCGAGGCGGTGGTCCATCATACACACTGATGATGATTTTGTAAACCATTTGATGAAATGTGTCAGATTTTAGGTATTACCATTAACATAAAAAAATCTCAATATATTTAATATACTTAGGTTATTATATAATCATGGTATTAAAATATTTGAATAAGGTGGAGAAAGAAATAAAATGAAAACGCTTGTTGAAGAACATTACCTATTCTTCGGGTATTATCCTTAGGTTATCACAAAATTCTTACTAGGTTGTCTTCATCCCCAAAATAAATATTATATTATGATTTTAGGGAATTTTGGAAGTGTTTTTTCAGGTTTTAGTTGAGAAAAATGGCTTGAGAGTTGTGAATAAAGGAAGAGAGTGAATGCCCTTTTATAATTGAGGAGTGGAATTCTTGTAAATATCCAAAATTATTCACTATTAAGAGGTCTCCCATACCTCATGTGACTCAAAAATTTAATAATAATGGATTTTAGGGATGAGTTTTTAGATACACACCTCCAAAACAAAAAATGAACACATTTTTTATCAGGTTATTCCTTAATCCTTAAGTTTACTCAATTTTGTTCTTATAGTTTTTACTAAGGTAACTTGTATCTTTTGATTTACCTAGGTAATTTTTCCTTTAATAATAAGATTAAAATAGATTTAATATATAATTTATACCTAATTATACTAAATATTAAATCCAATTCATTATATAAAAATCATATGTGTGTGCAAAAATAATATTATTACAAACACGTGTAATACGCAAAACCCCGCTTTAACCATAATCGTGTTAATTAATTTTAACTATTTTCACTAATAATTATGGTAAAAATTTAAGTTACACTTATTATATAATATATATTATTATTATTTCAAATTTGGAATCCATTTTTCTATATTAAATTCACAAAAATTTAATAATTTAATTTAAAATTAATCTCACATATATGATGACAAAACGATTTTTTAAAGTGAAAATATTCCAAAGTTTACAAAGTTTTTATTACCAATTAAAAAATTAAATAAATTAAAATGAACTAAATTGTTTTAATATATTTATAATGGAACAAATTTTACTTTAAAAAAAATTTAAATTATAACTTACCTTTATAAATAAATTAGACGAAATGGCAGTTTTCAACTAAAATTTAGTATTTTCACTATTCATAAAAAAATGAATCTTTTCATAAAAAACCCAAAAAAATAATGCTAAGAAAATTTTTACATTATGAATTAATTTTTTTTATTTTATCAAATTAATTTTCAAAAGTGTACAAAATTGTTTTTAAAATGTGTGCTATAAAAAGGCAATAAACTACTTTTTAGGAAAAATAAAATTTTTAAGTGTAGAATTGGATTTATTCTTATCTCTTGTCTATAAAACACATAAGATGAATTTTAAACATTTTATTGAATATATAACAAAAAATTTTAATTAAAATAATTAAATAAAAGTGGTTTGTTTAATTTATTGATATAAAACACAATTATGAGCATAAAAAGTTGTTTTTTCATAAAAAAATTCATTTTATTTTAAAAAGGGTTTTATTTTAATTTCTAATTAATTAGTTACAAAATAATCCATTGTATATATATGTGTAAACCATATTTTCATAATTTAGTTAATCTTATTAAAAAACTCAATTCCAATGGTGGGCTGACAACTATCATATTAAATAGTAAAATTTTAATCATATGGAACGTTTCAATTAAACTATGTGTTGTGTGTAAAGTAATATAAAATCAGTGTTGAATGTAACTCAATACTAACTCAATGTTTCATGTAACACAAGATAAAATTAGTGTTTCTGGTACCACAATCTAAAAACAGTGTTGTGTGTAGTGAAATCTTAACTTGGTGTAGCGTGCAACATAGGCCATCAAAGACTTTTAATTTATTTGAAAAAAAAAATTAATTCATAAAAAATTGATGTGTTACATTCTACCCCCCTTAAAATTAATTTATCCCTAACTATTAATCTATTTAATTTAAGGTTTAATACTTTAATATTCCTTTCATATAAACCCACATATTAAAAGGGGTTAGTAAATCATCCTCTTGAAAAATAGAAAAGGGATGTGTGAAGGTCATCTGTAATAACACATACTAGGTTTCTAAATAAGAGAACATAGGTGGAAAGTGAAAATATGGATATAAAAGAGAAAACCAACACCCAATTATAGATGGAGAGTGACAGAAAACATGGTCATTATAAATTTAATGATCACAAAATCATAAACCTAAGATACATCAAAAAGGCCATTTATATCATCAAAAGTGATGATAACTAGACAACGTTTTATTTCTAGGTTTTTTCTTAATATTGTGGAATTTATTTTTTCATCTAGGATGAGAACATATTAAAATGTACGTACTTGATATATTTTTATTTCATAGGAAAAATTTCATTATTTGGTTATTCCTTGATCAACTTCTACTTCATTTCTTACTCCATGAGATGAAGATTAATTTCTTATGCCTAAAGTACTAACAAATCATAATATCCTTAGATACAATGATAAGTCATTTTTCCTATCTTTAGTTATCATTATAAAAAAATAGTTATTACATGTTATGCATAAATCTAGATATGGGGAAGTAATAAATTAATCTATAAAACCTAATCTAAGGTTTGACTTAAATGATTCCATAAATGCTTAACCTTGTAACCCTTCCAAAATTCATGATTTATAAAGAAGGACACTTAATTTCTCAAACTCAACTTAACATTAATCCTCCAAATATCATTAAGCATCTCTTAATAGTAACATACCAAATATGTGAATACCTTGGTCATATATTATCCTGAATCTTGGTAATAACTAAAATTACCATAAAATTCTAATGAAAAAATTCATGCTTATTCATTCCTTCAATAAAGACATATTCCATAGATCCAATAATGTTTTAAAATCCATCAATGATAACATAAAAAAATTTAAAAAAAATCCTTTATTTTTTCTAAGGTCATCAATACTATTCAATTTACTATATCCATACAATCGTCTCTTTATCCAAACTAAACACCATTTTCTCATCCTCGGGAACATGTTAAGGGTTATCTTCAATTAATAATAAAACAAAACTTTTCCATTAAATAAATTTTCTATATTATCAGTATCATTCAACATATTCTTTCAAATCCTTAATGAAAAACTTATATTGAAACCTTATATATTTTATAGTTCTTGAATTCTAATACAAAAACACTTCAATTATTCCACCTCATCCTTAAGCTATTAACTAGGATTCATATTCTTATTCCTTAATACTTATTTCCTATAGTGTAGAATATAAATCATGTATTAACCTTTATAAACTTCAATTTTATCATTATTCTCACATTTAACATGAATAATATTGTTATAATAGCCCATACCTTTTATATGTCAGTTTTAGTCTCCTCGTCATCAATAGAAAAACCATTACTCGTACAACCTTGTGGATTATCTTCATGAGATTTCCCCATAAGACATCAATTTTCATAATGATCATACTTTCCACATTTAAAATATTCATCCATTAATAATACCTTAGGGATGCCAATATTCCAATTCATTGCATTAATTAAACTTTTAATTTTTTCTTGGAAATAGATTACTTTGTTCCCTTCTCCACACATAAAACATTTTCTCATTCCTTTGAGACATTCCCTTGATTTCTTATTTCCACATTTTTTAAATATAGTTAATTTAATTTCCACCATGGTCTCCACTACCCAAACTTTGGAAGAACTCTATTCTTATCTTCTTTGGTGATTTTGAGAGTTGGTTAAGGTGAACATTGTTAATAATGTTTTGGGATAACTAATTTGGCATAATCACAATATCATTCACTCTAGTCATATTCCCCTTTGGCTATTCATCAAAAAAATTCCATCACATTCAATGTTAACCCAGTTCCTTATGGTTCCTATCATTTACTAAAACCAAAAATCATAGTGTGAACAACTCTAATCATAATGAAAAACTCGATAATCATGAAGATCACTTATAGGATGTCTAAATAGTGACATATTCTTCTTTAATCCATGAAACCTTAGGTTTATCCTAGGTCATTAATAGTCATCATATATTTAAATATTTCATGATATTTCATAAAGTGGTTGAAAATTTCCAAATCATATCCCCCATGAGTGTCAAATTAGGTGTGTAGTAAGGCTCATTGTCATGCACTAGTTCCCAATCGAGTCTCACTCAATATGGTGTTTTTAGGGTTTTTACCGCTAGGTACATCTATGCTATATCCACATCCAATTTTAGTATCTATATGGGGATGTAATTTCTTGTAAACCACTCACTCTATCCTTTACCAAAATTCTAGTAAATTTTCCAAAACTTTGACTTATCCCTAGGCTTATACTTAAATACACCCCCAAACATACCCTTATAAATATCCCTATGGATCTCACTAAATTTTTCTCATCCTAGTTTTGAAAGGTTAACTAAACCATTCCTTTGATACTAACTATAGATAACTAGGATTCTCGAAAAAGGATATTACATATTTTTAGATGAATATTCATAACATCACACAAACGCGCTCTTGAGGACCATAATAGTTTAGTTCCATTGGAAACTTGGAATACAATCTTCTAATCTGGTGAAATATCTTCAACATCACCCAAAAATATATTCTCAGATAGTACTCCTCTTAGGAATCCCCTAACTAAACCTCTCTTCATAACCTAGGAAAGGAAACATAATAAAGGGTGAGATCATATTCTCAGTAAGGGTAAACATAATATATGTCAATATATGATCATATAAAATAATAATATAATCATAAAGGTATGTGATCATGAACAAAACTTATGAATTTCATACCCAACCTATCATAGATCATAAAAATAAGTCAGGACATAATGATTGGAATTTCATAATACATGAATCATAAGTGTATCAAAGAACATGATCCATGAGAGCATAACACTGGCATAAAACATATATTTGTGGAATACACCTCATATTATAACATTGTGAACATATATAAATAAAAAAAAGTTCACTCAATAAGTTAAATTCATGAAATTAAGACCTCACATAAACTTATAGACATGAAACTAGGTCTACGCATAACATTGTGGACATGAAAGATAGGTCCATGCATAATATTATGAACATGTAATCAGGTTCATGCATAACATTGTGAACATGCAATCAGGTTCATTCATAACATTTTGAACACCTAGTAAGGTTCACACATAACATTGTGAACATGTAATCAGGTTCACCACTGGTAAAAAATATATTTTCTATGACACATTTTTCATGGTGGGTATCTATAACCGATGCAAAAAATAAAAGCCCAAGATTTTCCACGTCGATTATTCAATTACCGATGGGGAAAAATGATTTTTTGGATTGATTATTAAATAAAAAATTTGTAAAATCTTGCGCTTTTATTTTTTGTGTTGGTTATAGATAACTAATGTGAAAAGGAAGATATATCACACCAGTCATTCAATAATTGATTCAGAAAATAAAACCACAATCTTTTCATGTCAGTTATTTAATAACTAATGTCAAAAGTCTTATTTTACACATCAGTTATTTTATAAATAATTTTAAATATCCTCTTTTTCATTTTAGTTATTTAATAACTATCCTAAAAAGGATTTATAGTTTTATTTAGGATGGAAAGAGTCCATTTTTTTCTTTCCTTTATGATACAAATCTTATTTTTCTCTTATGCAGTGAACCCTAACTCTAAAAATCTTCATTATGTTACTTCCAATATCTTTATTTTTTAATATGTTGCATAAAATTTATTCATTATTTGATCCTTATGTTTGAATATATTTCATTTTTATTCCACTACCTTCATACATTGTCATTAGTTGGTTGAACACTGCTCGCACTCAGTGTCACTTGTCCCGGTTTTGATTTCAATCTAAGGTTAGTATTATTGTTTTGATTTTTTCAACATTATAGAAATTGTTATTTGTAGTTTCAATTTTTATTTGATGTCATTTTATCTTTGAGTTGTTATCTTCCAACTCCATTCATTTCCATCTATTTTCGACCACCACCTGTGCTTATTCTCATTTGTGTCACCCATCCTAGTTTTGATTTTGATCTATGATTAGTTTTTTTTTCTTTTTTTATGTATTATAGATATTTTTATTTGTTCTTTCAATTATTATTTGATTTAACTTTATACTTGAATTTAAATTTACCACATTAATATATAATCAGATAATTATTTTCATTGGTTTCAACTTCTCAGTCATCATGGATCTAATATCAAGTTACAGCTTGTGTTTTTTATGCTTCGGTATCTCGTGAACCTGGATTTACAAAAACCCAATGTTCTTGTCTTTCATAGTTCACTTGTTTAATTTTACATTTACTTTTTAATTATTAATATAAATCATCTTGACTATTAAACTAGGATTTTTCATGTAAATATACCTTCTATTTATTTATTCAACCTCATTCATGATCTATACAACAATTTTTCAATTTTAATGAAGAAATTTTTTTAATTAATAATTGTTACTCCTTTGGAATAAATGAACACAATAAGATATCATTTTCCAAAATATAAATATAATTCAAATTAAAAAAAATCTATAAAAACATGCATAATTAACATTTATTAATTTAATTATTCTTCTATTGAATCAAATTCAACATCAATCTTCTCAAACCCTGATATTGGTAAAATAATTTAATGAATTAATAACATAAAAAACACATAAATCATTTAACAAAAATTTCTAGAACACATAAAACAAATTTAATGAATGGTTTCTATATATCAAAAAAGATATTCACTACTAGAAACTTCATATTTACCGATGGTTTAAAACCATTGGTAAAGGATGGACAACCATTGTTATAAACTATACTAACGGTTGTCCAAACCATTGGGTCTTGAGCTGTGGGGATAGACATATCCCAATGGTTCTATGAGAACCGTTGGGATATTTCTAAAAAATTGAGTATATACCAATGGTTCATTAAAAATGTTGGTATAAATTTTTACCAATGGTTTAAAACCGTTGGTAATATCAAAAATCATCTGTATACCAATGGTTTACAAAACATTGGTATAGACTTTTACCAACAGTTTCCCACAAACCATTGGTTAATATCAAGTAAAAATACATATACCAATGGTTTGTAAACCATTGGTATATACTTTTACCAACAGTTTAAATAAAACCATTGGTATAAGTTCTGTTTTTATAGATATTCCAATGGTTGTAAATCATTGGCATAGCCTTTATATACCTACAACAACAAGTCATCCTCCCCCTGTGCAGTTGTAGAACTTTCACCAGCTTCCACCAGCAGGCCTACCTCCCCTGTGAAGAATTCATACACAATTCTCAATACCTATAGAATTCATACAACACATAATTCATAAAAAATTCTGAATACCTCCAATTTTGTATTTAATTACCCTCTACACACATACAGAATTAATACATAATTCATAAGGTAATTACAACAAGTATACACATACAATAAGTATACCCATACAAAAAGTATAACCATACATCATTAATATGTAATTCATATGTTAATTAAATACATAATGAATTTAATTCATAATTCATGGGGTAGGGGCTGTTCAGGGGGTTGGGGTGGCTGTCCAAGGGGGTAGGGGGTGTCCAGGGTGGTGGGGGAGTGTCCGGGGGGATGGGGCTATCCAGGGGGGTGGGGAGACTGTCCAGGGTGGGGGGTTTCCATGGGGGTGGGGGTGTCCAGGGGGTGTGGTGATGTCTAGGGGTTGGGGGTCTTTCCAAGGGTGTAGGGGTGTCTAGGGGGTGGGTGGGAGTGTCAAGGGGGTGGGGTGGTGTCCATGGGGTGGGGGTGGTCCAGGGGGTTGGGGGGTTGTCCAAGGGGTTAGGGGTGTCGATGGGGGTGGGGTGGTGTTTAGGGGTGGGGGCTGTCCAGGGGGATAGGGGTTGTCCATGGGGGTGGGGGTGTCCAGGTGGTGGGGGTGTCCAAGTGGTGGGGTGGTGTCCAGGGGTGGGGGTTGTACAGGGGGGGTGGGGGTTGTCCATGGGGGTGGGGGTGTCCAGGTGGTGGGGTGGTGTCTAGGGGGGTGGGGGCATCCAAGGGTTAGGGGCTGTCTAGGGGGTAGCAGGGCTGTCCATGGGGGTGGGGTGTCTAGGGGGTGGGGGTGTCCAGGTGGTGGGGTGGTGTCCAGGGGGTGGGAAGTCATTCAGGGGGTTGGGGTGTCTGGGGGGTGGGGTGTCCGGGGGGGGTTGTCCACGGGGGTGGGGGTTGTCCATGAGGGTAGGGGTGTCTGTGGGGCTGGGAGGTTTCCAAGTGGTGGGTGGTGTCCAGGGGTGGGGGTATTCTAGGGGGTTGGGGGGCTATCCAGGGGGTAGGGGTATCCAGGAGGTGGGCGGGCTGTCCACAGGGGTGGGGGTGTCCATGGGGGTGGGGGTGTCTAGGTTGGGGGGGGGGGGTTTCCAAGGGGTTTGGGGGTGTCCAGAGGGTGTCTGAGGGGATGGGGATGTCTGGGGGGATGAGGGTGTCTGGGGGGTGGTGTGTCCAGGGGGTGGGAGGGTTTTCCATGAGGGTGGGATATGTCTAGGGGGTACAGGGTGTCCAGGGGGGTAGGGGGTGTCCATGGGGTGGGCGAGCTGTCCACGGGGGTGGGGGCTATACAGGGGGAAGGAGGTGTCCATGGGGTGGGCGGGCTATCCACGGGGGTGTCGGGGTTGTCCAGGGGGGTTGGGGGTCTCTAGGGGGTGGGTGGACTATCCACAGGGGTGGAGGCTATCCACAGGGTGGGGTGGATGTCCATGGGGGTGGTGGGGCTGTCTAGGGGGTAGGGGTGTCCAAGGGGTGGGCAGGATGTCCACGGGGGTGGGGGCTATCGAGGGGGGTACGGGGTGTCAAGGGGGTGGGCGGGGATGTTCGGGGGGTACGGGGTGTGTAGGGGGTGTGTGGGATGTCCATGGGGGTGGTGGGACTATCTAGGGGGTACGGGGTGTCTAGGGGGTGGGTGAGGCTATCCAGGGGGTACGGGGTGTCAGGGGGGCAGTCCACGGGGTTGGCGGGGCTATCTGGGGGGTAGGGGTGTCCAGGGGGTGGGTGTGCTATCCACGGGGGTGGGGGGGAGCTGACCATGGGGGAGGGGGTGTCCTGGGGGGTTAGGGTGTCTAGGGGTGGTTGGGCTATCCATGGGGTTGGCGAGGCTATACAGGGGGTATGATGTGTCCAGGGGGTGGGTGGGGCTATCCAGGGGGTAATGGGTGTTCAGGGGGGTGGGTGGTCTGTCCACGGGGGTGGTGGGGCTGTCTAGGGGGGTAGGAGGTGTCCAAGGGGGGTGGACAGGCTGTCCACGGGGGTGGGGGAGGGGCTGACCATGGGGGGAGGGGTGTCTAGGGGGGTTGGGGGTGTCTAGGGGGTGGGCATATTGTCCACGGGGGTTGGGGGCTGTCCACAGGGGTGGGGGATGTCCACGGTGGTGGCAAGTTTGTCCAAGGTGGTATGGGGTGTCTAGGGGGTGGGGTGATATCCATGTGTTTGGGGGCTATCTAGGGGGTACGGGGTGTCCAGGGGGTGGGTAGGGTTGTCCAAGGGGTACGGGGTGTCCAGAGGGGTGGGAAGGTTGTCCACGGGGGTGGTAGGGATATCCAGGGGGTAGGGGTGTCTAGGGGGGTGGGCGGGCTGTCCACGGGGGTGGGGGGCTATCCACAGGGGGGGTCTAGGGGGTGGGAGGGCTATCCAAAAAGGTTACGAGGATGTCCAGGGGGTACAGGGTGTCCAGGGGGTGGGCGGGCCATCCACCCGGGTGGCGGGGCTGTCTATGGGGGTAGGGGTGTTCATGGGGGTGGGAAGGCTATCCATGGGGGTGGGGATATCCACACGGGGAGGGGTTGTCTATAATGGTGGGTGGGTTGTCCACAGGGGTGGAGGGGCTTTCCAAGGGGCACAGGGTGTTCAGAGGGTGGGCAGGCTGTCCACTGGGGTGGGGGATGTCTAGGGGGTATGGGGTGTCTAGGGGGTGGGAGGGGCTGTCCAGGGAGGGTAAGGGGTGTCCAGGGGGGAGGTAGGGCTTTCCACGATGGTAGTGGGGCTGTCTAGGGGGGTAGGTGTGTCCAAGGGGGGTAGACTGGCTATCCACGGGGGTGGAGGGACTGTCCACGGGGGGAGGTTTGTCTAGGGGGTGGGCGGGCTATCGAGGGGGTAGAGGTGTCCAAGGGGTGGGCGGGTTGTCCACGGGGGTGGGCGGGCTGTCCACGGGGGTGGGGGCTGTCCAAGGGGTAGGGGTATTCAGGGGGGTGGGAGGGATATCCACAGGGGTGGGCGGGTTTTCTATGGGGGTTTGGGGTGTTCATAGGGTTTGGGGTTGTCCACAGGGTTTGGGGGTGTCCACGGGGGGTTTGGGGTGTCCACAGGGGGTTAGGGGTGGTCGGATTGTCCATGGGGGTGGGGGGCTATCCACGAGGGTGGGGGGCTGTCCACAGGGGTGTTGGGGCTATCCACGGGGGTAGGGGTGTCCAGGGGGTGGGCGGGGCAGTCTAGGGGTAAGGGGTGTCCAAGGTGTGGGTGGGATATCCATAGGGGTGGTGGGGCAATCCAAGGGGGTAGGGGTATCTAGGGGGTGGGAGGGCTATCTACAGGGTTGGCAGGGCTATCCAGGGGAGTGGTGAATCATTCACACCAAATAATCAATTCAATTTTTATTATTTATAGTTAAAAAATAAGGATAATATGACCTACCTAATCACACATATATTCAGGCACAACAAATCAATAAACATCAAAGGTCAGTAATATTAGTCAAAAATGTAACAGATCAATCTATCTCTCATCACCATGACTATCATCACCATCATCATCATCCCCACCCTTGTCTTCATCTTCATCCCCATCATTGGCCCCACCCTCCTCAACGACCTCCTCCTTTCCCTCGTACTCAGCCTTGGCCTCCTCATCACCCTCATCCTCCGCCTTGGCCTCCTCCTCACCCTCCTCCTTCACCTCAGCCTCCTCCTCACCCTCCTCCTCCTCTGCCTCAACCTCCTCCTTACCATCATCTCGACCACCACTAGAACTGTCACCTGGTTCACCATATATAGAACACATCGACGACATATATTCATCATAAGTTTTGTTGGCCTCTGGTGGAAGTGTTGGACGTAAAACTTCCATCAGATTCATAAATGCAGTGTTTTCCCTACCAGACTATTCTGCTATCTCTATGGGCCTTTTTTTAGCCTGGTCTACCTATTCCTTAACCTGCTGGAACTCGGTGGCACTACAACTCGTACCTAAGGAGGGCTAATACCTCTTCGAAACTATACTCTTCCCATGTCCGCAACGTACTCTACCAGGGTGCTCATCTCCCAACACCTGATATAAGTGATCATTTGGCCCAAAATTGTCAGGTTCCTGGGAATCAAGGGCCTCTAAAGTAGCCTGTTACAAATATAAATAGATTATTAAGTTACAAAATATTGATTAAAATTTTAAATCTACAAAGTAAAACTTACAATTTTCTGTTGAGTTGGTCAATTAACCACACTTCCATCTTTCTTCCTTCTACTCGATAAAAATAGTTTTTCTCGAGGCACACATCCTTTTATATTCAATTTATGCCTCTACAATGACATTGAATATAGGAAAACATAATTAAAAATAGGATACCAATAATTAATTTCATAACTAAAATTATATAACAACTTTAGCAATTGAATAAATTATGGAGGAAGTAATAGAAAGTGAAAGTCGTAAAGAAAAATTATAAACTATCATACCTACTTCCTCTCATGATCTGGCATCGTACTACATCCCAATGTGTGGAGGTATTTTTTAGAATCAATGTTTTTTTATTTCTTTCAAATGATTCCTAAATAAAATTCAATAATTAGTATTAACGAAAAACGTGAAAATTTTCATTTAAATACCTATAATGTGATTAATACCTTAAACTGGATAGTCATACAATGAGTAATCATCTATTGATACTATTCTAATGGACAATAATCCATGATAGGGACCACCTTTAACTCTGTGCCAACTCTAGCGCACCATCCAATATACAACTCATGCTTATAATCTCTCCAAATCTCACCTAAATCCTTTAGACGTGCTGGCCATGCATCCTCACCACCGGGGAAATTAAACCAAAGCTGACACCAAAATATTAATTCATATAAATACAAAAAATAATATATTTCATTAAATACAACAGATTTTTTTACCTATATCTCTTCCCAAGCTTTATCCTTGACTTCATTTGGAAACTGTCTCCATGATATCGAGCTGAAAGGAATGATGTCAGGGTATTTTTCAAGCATCGCCAAAAAGCTCTGACATTGATGCCCTGGTTTTTCAATCATTTGACTATCTTCATTTTAGTTCACCATTAACTACGTGCGGCAGTTCCACACCACACACATGTGTGTACGTCCCCGCCCCTACCTTCTATCAGTAGATGTATCTTTTATAAAAGAAAAAATATATATTTTATCAATACATGTTATAATAAAAATAAATAATGGTGTAAAATTTTTTTAGGGTTGTATAAGTATACCTATGGTAGTCTGATCAATGGGCATTATTGGATCCACAAAAACTGAAGGAACACCCTGTATAGGTGGAGTAGGTCCCAATGTATGCTCCGTAGGGACAGACTCTGGCGAAGCAAGAGTAGAAGATGATGGAATATAAAATCCTAGAGAGAAGGAAGCAGAAGTAAAAGAAGATGATAGGGATGGATGGTCGAATGCTGGATGGGGAGTGGGAATTATCATTGGATATGGTATAGATGGGTGAGGAGGCTCAAATATAAAGGGTGGTGAAAACATAGGAGGCCTAAATATCTCATGTGTCCCTAACGACTCACCAAGATCAGAATGTGGGATGGATGGTATGTCAGTGGGAGGGTCAGGGTCTAATCAGGTACACTGACCAAATCGTCTAGATCTCATACCCCCCCCCCACCCTTCATACGAACACCCCGAGTGCTGGGACCACTACTAGGCTTCTCATCAAATAATTATCGCCAAATAGGTGGATCCTACAAATTTTTTTAAAACAAAACTAATAACATGACATTATATATTATTTAAATATATATATATTTGAAATAAAATACTCACTACAGGCATTAGTGGTGGAATACCCATCTTAGTCATGCGACTATTGTTGTCCATCATCTGTTTTCATCGCCTCTCTTCAATTGGTTGCATTTCCTGCATTTGAAAACAAATATGGAAGTAATTAAAAAAGGATAACTAATTTATAACCCAAAAAACAACATAAATGAGAGGAAATACGGGGATTCATGGATAATTTAACTATCCATTGTTTTAGGTGAGCTTGAACAGATATATAATGAAGTCAATAAATCATACAAGATGTAATAAAAACATTTAATTTTTAGTAGGATGATTATTTACTAAGTGTCATCAGTCTATTAAAATCATGGAACATTGATTATACCAGATTCATAAGGGGTAAATCAGTTGTTGAAATTAAGGAAAAATTTAATTTCATTAGCCCAGGTAGATGATACATGTTTCTATACATGTTTTGCAGAAGAATACAAACCATCATGTTCATTACCTAGTAAAATGTTAAATAGATGTCTTAGAGTTATACTAATTTTATACATGGTCAATAAATCATTGAAATTTTCACCAAGTTATAAATGTTGGTTTCGTAGGTTTGAATACAGTTCAATTCCAATTTAGAAAATGAAATTAAAATAAAATTGCAACCAATAAACATTGAAAATTCACATAACGGTCAAGTTGGATACAACATATTTATAATCAATATTAAATCAATTTGAATAGTACCAACCCTAACAACTCAAGTTGAGGTAAACCAAAATAATTAAGAACATTAATGGATGGTTTTATATATTTCCCACCATAACTTCAAGTTCACAGTCAACTCTGACAATTGAGCTATTTGAGTCATCAAAAGTAATAAATGGATAATTTATAATGGAAGTAGGGATAGTGTCAATTCCATCATCACTATAATCAAAAATTTGTCTTGGAATTACTTCAATAATGACACCAAATTTATGTCAAAGATGGTCTTTGACATAAAAAACTTGTTTCTCCATTAATTCCAATACATATGGTTCATCGATATTAAGAGTGCGATTCCTATAAATTAATCAAAATCCACAATCATCAATAAATTTGTCATGCCTTATCATCAAATCAAACCACTGAAATTTCATCATCGTGACTTGTACATGAGAATAATAATCCAATATTATTATTTTTTCAACAACTCTATAATAACCTACATTTTCAAATCGTGGTCTAATATCTGATGCACTAGAATAATATTTTATTGTGGAATTAACCATAAAACCATCATGTTGTGTTCTCATGTTCTTTTCTTATTCAATGATAATAAATTTGTACCAATTGATGAAAATTTATGTACAGTCACGAACCACAGTATTATGACTAAAAGCCAAAGATTTTATTTCCTCAGAGACAAATTCAGCAGGCAAACTCAATACCTAAAATATAAATGAATATTAAACTTAATTAAATATTGTTTTAATTATTTTAAATAGTAATATTATTACCTTCAATTTTAACCAAGCATAAAACTCTTTGCTATGCAAAGTCTCCCTTATTCTCAAATATAAATAATGATGCTTTCTATTTATCATCGCTTTATGTTTCCTGTAGATAAAAATAGAAATAGTTTAATAGATATATATATATATATATAAGATATACATATTCAATTTACTTACAAGATGTAGTCATCGAACAAATCACAATTGAACAAAGCTGTGTGATGTGCCATCTCCCACTCTTCAAGGCTATGTTGTCAATGTATATGATCCAGGAATTCCTCCTATTTGAGGAATTGATTGAAAACTGGGTTCAATTTTATCATACTTTTATTCTTCATTTCTCATTGGTCTGTACATTCTTGTAGTAATATCAAACAAATACATAGATCATAAATTCATACATTCTTGATCCAAGTAACCGTTCATGATAGAACCTTTGGGATGATTCTTGTTACTGACATAAGACTTTAATGTGCACATGTTTCTTTCATTTGGATACATCCAACGAAAATAAATAGGTCCTCCGAGAAGTATTTCAATTATAATATGGATAGTCATATGCAGCATGCATGTGAAAAATGATGGAGGAAATATTTTTCCTAACTCACACAAAATTAATGGGGCATATGCCAACATTTTTTACAAGAAATACTTGGACAACTTCCTAGCAAAAAGATCTATAAACAAATTGAACAACTGAATAATATCCACCCTTACATTATTTAACAAAAGATTATGAATTACTATTAGAATCAACTCATGTAGAAGGATTTGATAATCATGAGTCTTAAAAGATTTTAGCTTCAACTCTCTTCTGTTGACCCATTTAGATATGTTGATTGAATATCCATCAGGAAATTTAATAGTCCCTAGTACTTATAGAAATTGTTTTTTTTTTCTGTATGTGTCATCACATAAGAAGCACAAGGAACTTTCCATTTATTTTCCCTAATACGTACAGGATGCAATTCTAGTCTGATTCCCCAATCCACCACGTCACGCCAAGACTGTAAATCATATTTTGTCTTTCCCTTAACATTTATAAGAATTTAAAGCAACATTTCACACATATTTTTTTCAATGTGCATTACATCTAATCAATGACATAACAAATTGGTTGGCCAATAAGGCAAATCAAAGAAGATACTTCTCTTCTTCCAATTGTAATAGGTTTCAGTGGAAACATTCTTTCTCTTTACAGATTTCATTTGAACCTTCCCGAATGAAAAACTGAAATCTTTCAATACATTAAGCACATCAATTCCAGATAATATGCTAAGGTGGATCATCGGTCTCCATGGTATTGTCAAATTTTCGATGATTATTTCTATATAGATAGTCCACTGGTAAGAATTGTCGATGTCCAATAAAACTGAAACTACAATGATGTTTCAGTCTTCTGAATCGTGTATTCTTTATACAAACAATACATGATAGTTTTCCCTTCGTGCTCCATCCAAACATCATTACATAAGTAGGAAAATCATTTATCTTCCACATAAGTGCAGCACGCATCTGAAATATATCTTTCGAACATGCATAATATATGCACACACCCACATACCAAATAAGTTTCAACTCTTTTATTAAATTTTTCATGTATATGTCTATATCATTTTTGAGATCAGAAGGTCCAGATATGAGTATACTCATGAAAGTGAATGGTTTTTTCATACACAACCATGGGGAAAGATTATAAATGTGTATAAACATTGTCCAAGTGTTGTGCGGCATAAGAATATGCCCAAATGGATTAAAACTGTCACATGAAAGACCCAACCTCATATTACGCACATTAGTTGCAAAATAAGTATATCGAGCATCAAATCTCTGCCATGAAAATCCATCTGCAAGGTGAATCAACTCATCATTAGTCTTCTTTCTCTTGGTATGATTCCATTTCATTTTTATTGATATTTCATTAAACATAAAAATATTCTAGAGTCTGGGGATCAATGAAAAGTTCCACATTACTTTATGTGGCACACGGGATGGTGTTTTATCAGCTTTTGGCTTCCAGTGGGATGTGCCACATTTTATACAATCATTTTGTTCAGCAGTTTCCTCCCAGAATAAACTAAAATCTTTCAGGAAAGCATGAATTTTAGTTATTTAAAATCTAAGTTCCTCAACTAACTTCAATGCCATATAGTGGTTTGAGATAATATCTACATCATCTGGAAGTAAGTCCTTCAAGAAGGTAAGAATTTAATCTATAGCATTATTAGAAATCCCATACACAGTTTTCCCATGAAACAATAAGATTAAAAATTCCATCTTTTTTATTTTACCGCATTGTCGATATACTAGATTCGTGGAAGCATCATTCAATTTTTTCACCCTGACAACATCATCATTTTTTATTAGACGCATCATGTGTGCTCAAATCGAAATCTTATTAGGTCATAATCCTTTATTTTTCATGATGACGAATAAATGAAAATTGTTCATATAACAAATTAACTAATCCAGTCCTCTCATTTGGATCATTAGAAATTTGAGATTTCATTTTCTACTTATTGTGAAAGCACACATAGTATTTTTCTTTAAAACCATATTTGGTTATGTGGTAGTTGACTTCTTCATGGCTCAACCAAGGTATTCCAACACAATTGTAACAGGGGAAGTGTATGTGACCACTATCTAAATCACTTTGAAATGCAAAATCTAAAAATCTCTCCAAATTGTTATGAAAATTGCTTGAGATCTGATTAGTTTCATACATCCAACTTCTATCCATTCTGTAAAAAAAATTATAAGCCATTTTGTCAAAAATCAATTCAATAAGATTGAAGTTTTATCGAAAATATATTTAAGCAAATGAGATTTGTTCACTTTATATGAAACCATAAATGACACACTACTCTATATGATAATCATAATATAAAAGATAACAAAATACTATATTTATAACAAAATATCTTTGAAGAACTATACATGAGTGTACAAGATCATATACACTTGTGGAGGAGAATTATTCAGGAGTTGAGTAAAGTTTATATCTAAGAAATTTTATATTTTAGTAGATTATTTGAGTGATCACATACACTTCCCAAGGGGGTGGGGGTGTCCAGGGGGTAGGGTGCCTACGGGTGGGGGTTTCCAGGGGTTGGGGGCTATCCCAGGGGGTGGGGGCTATCCACGGGGGTTGGGGGTGTCCAGGGGGTGGGGGTGTATGGGGGGATGGGGGTGTCTGGGGGGTGGTGGGTGGGTGTCCAGGGGGTGGGTTGGCTTTCCATGGGGGTGGGGGGATATCCAGGGGGTATGGGGTGTCCAGGGGGTGGGGGGGCTTTCCAGGGGTGGGGGCTGTCTAGGGGGTGAGCGGGTTGCCAAGGGTTATGGGGTGTCCATGTGGTACGGGGTGTCCAGGGGGTGGGTGGGCTATCCACGGGGGTGGTGGGGATGTCCGGGGGTTATGGGGTGTCTAGGTGGTACGGGGTGTCCAGGGGGTGGTTGGGCTATCCACGGGGGTGGTGGGGCTGTCCAGGGGGGTACGAGGTGTCTAGGGGGTGGGAGGGCTATCCACGGGGGTGGCAGGGCTGTCCAGAGGGTGGGGGTGTCCAGGGGGTGGGAGGGATGTCCATGGGGGTGGGGGATATCCAAGAGGTAGGGGTGTCTAGGGGGGTGGGCGGGCTATCCACGGGGGTCGCGAGGCTGTCCAGGGGGGTTGGGGTGTCCACAAGGGTGGTGGGGCTATCCAGGTGGTAGGGATGTTCAGGGGGTGGGTGGGCTATCCATGGGGGTGGGGGGTTGTCCAGAGGTGTAGGGGTGTCCAGGGGGTGGGTGGGTTTTCCACGGGGGTGGCGGGGTTGTCCACGGGGGTGGTGGGGCTTTCTAGGGAGTAGGGGGGTTCTAGGGGTAGGGGGTTTCTAGGGGTGGGGTGGCTTCCAGGGGTGAGGGTTGTCCAGGGGGTGGGGGTTGTCCAAGGGGTTGGGGTGGCTGTCCACAAGGATGGGGTGGTGTCCAGGGGGTGGGGGTGTCCAGGGGTAAGGGGGTTTTCCAGGGGGTTAGGGTGGCTGTCCAAGGGGGTAGGGGTGTCCAGGGGGGTTGGGGATTGTCCAGAATGGGTGGAGTCCAGGGGGTTGGGGGTTTTCTAGGGGGTGGGGTTGTCTAGGGGGGTGGGGGTGTTGTCCAAGGGGGTAGGGGGTGTCCAGGGGGTGGGGGTGTCCTGGTAACATTGATAATCAAGAAGCACAATTTCATAACACTATTAACCTATAATTACCACTGGGGATGGGTTCATGACTCACCTATCCAATACAAACCTATCAGCATATAATTATCCACAAATATTAAGAAAAATGAAACACTCTAATATTGATTCCTAATGCCCAGAATAAAAGAAAAAATATATAATCCAAGAAGGTGCACAATAACTCCTCATGTGCACCTCCACAGACTTCCAATACTATCAACTAGTAGTAACTAATTATGTGCACATGACCATGATATTTTGTTTTTTGGGATATATATCAGAGAGTAAATAATGTGTAGGCATGAAAAACATTGGTTACTTCTATGATGGTTATACTCCATTATTATGGATGACTTCTTAGGATAGAAAATGATATAAATACCTTAATAATTCTTTATAACTACCTAAAAAAATTGTGACATGAATTCTTAACACTCTTTTATAATTTCAAAAAATATTACAAGTGTATGACCGAACTGCTTGATAGAGTAGGAATAAATGATCATGTAATAGAGTAAATTTTGGTTCTATCACCATTCACACATGAAAATGACCCCAAACCCACTCTAGTGGTTTAGGTGGAAGCACCACTTCATTAAATGACTTATAGTGTGGGTATAATCATCTTAAAGTTATAGTGTGATATTTCAAAGACAACATTTAGGGGTACATTCATAATGCATGAGTATCTTATCGTTCCTCCTAGGATAAAAAATTCTATAATTGTATTTATGTCTAACCAATGATATCATGTCAATAGACCTTAAATTTAAAATAAACCAAGGATAAAATAACTCAGGATCATATTGACCTCTTCAATATCAATCAAAATTATTCTATATAGATAAATCAGAACAAAACTGCAACCTAAAATGATATATTGCTTGTGTTCATAAGAGGATCATAATACACAGTACATTGCAGTGAAATGGAATGAAAAAATCTAAAATAAATGAAGGAACACATACTGATTTAAAATGGAAGAACAAAAATTATTTGAATCAAAGATAGAAGCCCGGTTGTAAATTAGAGTTATCACCCTCGAGAGAAGGTTGGAAAATAGGGTCTGAACCGCACCCTAAAATGATATATTCCTTATGTTCATAAGAGAATCATAATAAACACTACATTGCATCAAAATGTAATGACAAAATCTAAAATAAATGAACTTACACGTACCAATTTAAAGTGGAAGAAAAAATCTTTGGGAAACCAGACCTGTTGTTCTAGGAAGTAGGGTTCACGTCGAGATTTAGGGACAAATCTTTGAGATGGTCGAGGTTTAGGGAAAAATATTTGAGATGGTGCGTCGAGCTCTCATTTAGGGAAAAAAATTTGAGATCTCTGGAGTTGGAGATCTATGGAGGCGTCGATATTTGGGGATTTTCTTTCCCAATGGTTTTAAAAAATTGTTGGGAAAGTAATGTTATCCTAATAGTTTACAACTGTTGGGAAAAAATATTCAAAACTATACCCAACGGTTTGTTTAAACTGTTAGGAAAAAACCTATTAATCAGAACTATACATAATGGTTTCCTTAAAACATTGGGAAAACAAAAAAAACATAAGACTATACCAATGTTTCTACATAACCATTGGTATAGTAGCCTTTTCCCAACAATTTTTTTAAACTGTTGGAAACACTGTGTTGGTATAGGTGGGATTTCCACCAATTATTATTGATAAGGAAGAGAGAAAAATATATAGAGAACTTGAAATAAATATGATGTGTTATTTCTATAGAGGAGGGGAATAAATATTCAATATGTTAAATGATTCATGCTGGTATCTTAGTACTAATAAAAAATAGTTTCATTCAATATTTTTTTACAAAACTGAGCAATGAATCCCAGTACCCCTCTCAAAAAAGCACCATGGGGAACACACCCAACACCCCAACAACATATAATATTTTCCCATTTATTTAGTTATAAATTTTTAAACATTTATTTTAATATAAGATAGTCCTTGAATCCTTTTTTCAACTTCAATACACCTAGAAACCACTATGATTTCCCATTTTTATATTTTTTATTTTAAAATTACACTAACACATCCCCCCCAAAATATATAGCCATGACACATACTACACACTTTAACAAAAACCCCTTCTCTTCACACATTTACACCCCAAAACTCAACATATTTAAATTTTAGTTTATTTTTTTTCAAAACACAAATATTTACCCAATAATCATATATTATTTGAAAAGATACAACTAAAAGAAAAGAAAATAAAAATATAATTTTTCTTATATGGTTCAGGTCACTCCCCTCCTCAATGTTAACCTACATACTAAATTACAACTTAAATATTCCCCCAATATAGATTCATTTAGAAATCCAATAATATACCAATGGTTTTATAAACTAATATAATGATGTATTTTATTTTATTCTAGATATCATATAGCACAAAATATACCATCATTATTGTTTTTTTTTCGTCCATCCCAAAGAGAAACATGTTTTTTATCATCCTTGCATGATCATCCATCAAGCCACATACACTCCTTTTCATAAATGCCAAATATTTGCGTACATGTTGTTTCATGTGTGTCATTTAACAATTGTCACTATCCTAGAACATATTTGATCAAATATTATAAAGAGAAAACTTAAAAATTTATACACCATCTACATGATTCCTTCTTCCTCAATCTGGGCATGTACAAGTCTTCTATAAATATTACTACAATCACACCTTGATTTAAAAAAACTGTGAATAACCATATTATAAACAATATTAATAAATAATTTAAAGGAATTGATCAAATAATAATAATAATAATAATAATAATATTATTATTGTATCATTCTTAATATTATTATCATTAAAATCATTAATTAAAAATATATAAAATAATATTTGTTTTGTAAAATATGTTATGTTATTTATTTATTGTTGTTTATAAGAGTAAATTTGTAATTAAATTTGAAATTATAATAACTTATTTTCAATTTTTTATATTTTTTATAGATAATAATGGGTCGAAGATGGATTACTGCACTTTGAATAAGTGATTAATATGAGTAAGGTATCGATGATTTTTTGTAATTTTCTAAAAAAAATGTTCCAAACAACGACATTATTGTTGTTACCATTTTAGTTAACCACTCTAACAAATATGAATAAAAATTTGGTTAGTTTAGTTTACTTTTTTTGGAACATTTTTGTAACACCCCGACCCCAGTTACCCAGATTCGGTGCATTATTACATAACATTGGCATGATCACAAGAAAGATCAAATCTCAAAAGACCGATTAGTTTAGTAGCCTTGTAAACACTAGATATATTTATAAAGTTTTACATTACATCATAAAAATAAAAACTACAAAAACATAGTCTCCATAGTCCACAATCTTATCCCCTCATACTATCCATGCAGGTCATTCATAATTTACTTCTTCACATCTTGGGAAAAAGAAAACATAGAAGAGGGGTGATCTCAAATGCCCAATAAGGATAACAATATAGAGGAAACTTTCATAAATAAGAATAAACATTTAAGGTAGTTTATAACTAAAAAAAAGCCTTTTAAACTTGAAATTAAACATATTATGGAAAAAATAAAATGAAATAATTCCATTTACTTATTCACATGGATATTCTACAAATCGAATAATCACATGAAATATCAATAACCACTTTCATAATGATGAAATTCATAATGCTAGACTATCATAACCACATATCCAAGGCCTCGTTCCAAGACTAAAAATAAGATTTTGTCAAGGCCTTGTGCTAAGACACTAGTTTGTCTCATGAGACCTACTGATGCAATATTTTTAGAAGACACTTACGTTTAAAATTACTCAAATATACTCTAGTGTTTTTCTAAAAACATTATGAAAGATTTTGAAAACAAAATAACTAATTCTGAGACTACTCGACTAATTATAGGCCATGACGGGTCTACGCCCAATCCCTTCTTATATACCACACTCGAGAGTCAGGTTTTCTGAAAACATTTTTAAGCTTGCATTAAATACGTATACATTTGCACTGGATTTTCATATATTTGAGAGAAATATCTCTTTTTTGAAATCATTTAAAAATCACATAATTATAAAAGAAAACCTTTATTTTGAAAATATCCTTATAAGCGTGTAAGGTAAGCTTCAAAGGTATAATAAAGGCGAAGAATAACCTCACCTTCCATATAAGTTAAAAAAATACATTCTTAACTTAATTTTGTGGAAAAGATTAAAAAGGACCCTGTTTGGAAAAAGACGAAAATATTCCTTTATAAACTTCTTATAAAAACTCAAAAAAGGGTATAAATGACATTAACCCATATTCTGTAAAATAGTAAGAAGGTTTTGAAATACATTTTTAAGAAACATGGATGTGGATGATAAAGAATCCCCAGTAGATAATTACGTATAAACAACCTCGGATAATGAAGAGATTGTGAAATAACCCTTACCTTGTACTTTTCCTTGGTTGGGGTAGGTTAACCTCCTGTATAATAGTGAAATAATTGTTATTAAATTATACAAGAATCATATACATTAATATGATATCATATATGATCTTTTAACATTGCTTTGTTAATAATATCTTAGAATTATCGTCGTTTCGGTGTTAACTTACTCGTTTTCTTTTATATGTTTTGTTACGTAAGCCATGTTTGTCATGGATAGGTTGTATCTTATTCATATCCATAATGATATCAAGTCCTTAGATACTATTATTAATCATCAAATAAGAATTATACTTGAATGGATATGATGGAGAATGAATCTCATCGCGTTCGTGGAGACGGTAGTCCGTACGTACGCACGAGCGACAATATCATTATTTTGATATTAAAATAATATATAATTGGATGGTATATCATATACACAGACTCATTATCATGTTATATTTATTATTTACATGAATTACAAATCATTATTATACCCATCCAAATAATAATTTATTGAATAACAATTACACCACGACGTGGAGACGGTAAGTTGTACGTACGTACGTATGGTGACATGTTATTCAAAGGATGGATAGAATACTGAATATGGTTGTACCATATTTATAATAAAATCATAGTATATATAAGATACTTGGAGTTATTATTTTATAATGGGAATAACAAAGAAAGAAGAAGTTGATGAAGAAAGGAATTTGAAAGAGGGTGGTGAAAACATTACCTCTTCTTCGGGTTCTTCCTTTTGATTTGATCAAAAGGGATCATTAGGTTGGCTTTATGATAAATGTAAGGCCTCTAGAATGAATTGAGGGAGGTTTAGAGAGTATTTGGGCAGGGTTTGGCCGAACCAAAAGGCTTTTAAGGTGTGAATTTATGAGAATGGGGAGTTCCCTTTTATAAGAGGGGTGAGGGGCACCTTTGGAAAATCTAGAAATATTATTTTATAATAAATTCATATTCGGTTTATAATGGCTCCAAAGTGTATTATTTAAAGTTTAAGGTGGTTATAGGTTGAAAACCACTAAACCAATAGGATTTAGACAGGTTTGGGTTACTATATTAACCTTATCTTTAAGTATTAACTCTTAGTTAATTAGTTTCACTTTTACAATGTCTCTTTGTATTTTTATATTATATGGTTAATAAACTTACTATATACAACCAAGATACCCCCAAGTGGTCCATTAATGATACACCTATCATGATATAAGTCTCTTGGCCGAACCTTAGATTTTTATGAATTGAATATCGATTAATAATATAATATTTGTTTTAAAAACTCTTTTATGTCAATTTCGACACTATTTGGAAAATTGATTTTTGTGAAAATCATAAAAAAATGATTACTTTGAAAAAAGTTAATTAAAGAAATACTAACATGTAATATTAACCTATAAAAGTATTTTTATTTATGAAAAGTCTCATATTACATTTATTTGGGTATTTATAATATCAATTATTTTAATTTTTTACTATTATGGTAATTACTGCATCATTATTGTGTCATAAATAAATTAAATTATTTATTGTATAAAAATTATAACTAAAATATAATTATGTAGTAAATATTTTTATCTTTCTAATGAATATTTATAATCTAAAATCCAACATATATAACCCTATGTAAAAAAAAATTTTCAAAAAGATATACGCTTATGTCATTTTTGTATTTATTTTAACTTAATTAAAATAAAGTGTCCCTATCACCTACAAGTGGCTCCATGGGGTCCCAAAAATAGACCCAAAGATGCTCATGGTCATAAATGTATCCACCAATAAGGTTAGGACAAGTTTTAGGGTAATTTAGTATTATTATAATATTATTTTTTAACCCTTATTTACCGGATTTACCCTTTAACCATGGTAAATAAAATTTTTACCGAAGTAATTATTCAAAATGTCTAAAAATAAAAGTTACCTATTTACACAATTTGGACATCCTGATTCCAAATATGGAATCCATTTTCCCAAATATGGAATCCATTTTTCCAAATTCAAAACACAGAAGTGGCAGAAATTAATTTAAAATTAATTCCCGTTGTTAAAACAAAAAAACATGTTTTTAAGAGATAATAACTATCAAAAGATTGTCACTTGTTTATGTCCGGTTTAATTGTGAAATTTTTTCCAATGACCAACATTGTATTAAATAGTAAAAATATATTCTAAATATACTTTAAAACCACTCAAATTAATAATTTATCACTATTAATTATTTTGATTAAAAAAGTTGTTTTTAATTAAAATTTAGTAATTTTCACTATTCATAAAAATATAAAAGTTATCCAAAAAGTACCAAAATTTTACCCTAGGCTAAATTCGATATTCCGAATCCAAAAATGAAGTCCATTTTGAGAGATAAAATTTATAAAATTTTAAAAAGTAGGTATTACTATTCATAATGGCTAGTTTGATTGGTTGTGGTGTGTGTTAGAACTCGAAGTTGCGTACAACACACGATATTGTATTATTCAAAGAGAAGCATATCGTGGAAGCTTGGGGTGTTACCTTGTAAATTTTTGATGTCCCCATTCTAAAGAATAAATTTATTTAGTCAAATTTAATATATAAAAGTTTAAAATATTGGATTTAAAAAAAAAGGGTTTCACTATTAAAAGTTGATAAAAGTGAATTTTTTGAAAAATAAATCTTTTATCTGAAAAAAAAAATGAATTTATTCTTACATTATGTCTAAGAAACTCATAATATGGATTCTAAAATTATAAGGATTATATAAAGTTCAAAATTTAGTTAATACTATTCATAACCTCTTTTGAACGGTTTGTTTGGTAAGTCATGGTGCGCTTGAACTCAGTGTTGCGTGTAGTGAAAGTTATTGACTTGTTTTGAAGAAGTACATACTATGAAATATTGGGGTGTTACATTATTCCCTCCTTCAATAAATTGTGTTCTCGAAATTTGATATTGTTCTTCGAAATTAAAGGTTGAAAATAGAAAATATCTTTGTGGGAAAACCCACATCGGAAATTTGGTTAATAAAATTTAGTCTTAATAAGAGGAAGAGAGAAATTAAAGGGTCACCACCAAACTATGATCTCGATTATGAGAACATTGGTGGTAATTAGAGACATATAATTGGAGTAAAAACTTAAATATTTATATGTAGTGATTGAGGTCATCAATCATAAACAAGTTTAAAATTGAGGTCCTTAAATTCATCAATCTATGATGATTTAAAATTCCATCAATTCAAAAAAACATAAGTTATTAGGATAACACATTTTTGGTTTTAAGATCCCTTAAATAAAGTATAAGAATTAATTTCTTCATAGAATAAGAGGAGGAGAAAATTATATACTTGAAAAGTAGAGTTCCATCTTTTTACTAATTTCTACCACAAACTCATCTTTTACTCTAAAAGATAATAGAACTTAAAAAATATTCTATTTATCCTATTAATTTGGGGTTAAAAAAATGAATTTATAATTCATATACTAGACCTTATTAAAATAAACTACATTATTTAATCCAAGACATCTCATGGGCCAGTGGTAGGTGATACACCCTTGTCACCCTTCGGTTGTGGGTTCAAGTCTCGCGACCTTTCTGGTCGTGACGGGTTGTCGCCCGACCTCCGGGTTGTCCTTTTATGGCAATCCAAAATTAATCTCAAACTAAAATTATCCAAAATACTTCTGTCCAAACTCACAGTCCAACATTTATAAGTAAGTTAAACATAATGTAGATCCTTTTTACCCCATAATAGCATGTGAATAACTTCATCATGTATTCTTTTAAAACACTGAAACATCCTGAATTACCATAATCCTTATTGATTACATTCATGCTCCCTTATTCCATATAGAATGCTGGATATACTTCATCCATCCAAAAATGTTGTAAACTCCAACAATGATGGAATATACAAATCTTTAATCAGTTTAAAGGAAGTCAAGAATATCCAATATAATTTACCCAAATCAACCATATCTTATTCCAAAATCAGTACCTCAATATTAGGACCATATTAAGGTTTATCTTTCCTTCAACCATGTAATTTCCAAAAAAAATTAACTCTATGTCGAGTCACTTTTCTTAATACCATAAAATCTCAAATCCTCAATGAAATAGTACTGCAGTACAATCCTTATATACTCCATAGTTATTATAACAAGTACATTGTTGATACAATACTCAAATGACACAATCAACATAAGAACTCTAATCATTACTCTTCATCTGTGGTAGTATCATAACTTGATTATTATCCAATAGCATCATTTGCGGCATAGTCTGATGACTGGGATATAGGTTCGTGTAGTTTCCAAACTCCTTACAAATGAAGCATTGTACATTTGAAACCATTTTCTTACCCTTGCAGTCACGTACTTGATGCCATTTTCCTCCACACTTATAACAAACTCCCATTACTTTCAGGAAAGTTCCAGGGTGTTTCTTCCCACAATTATCACATATGGGGAAATTGTTCTTTTCCCTCTTCCCTTTATCCATCTTTCTCTCTTCCATCCTTTTCTTCTCTTGCTTACCTTAAAATCCATAGGACTCAATAAACTCTTTACTTATCTTATCAACACATGATACTATTTCTTCATATGATGATAATACGTGGGAGACTATTTACCTTCTAAATGATGGCTTGATACCATGAAAGATATGATCCTTCTTACTCTTTGGATCATACATATTTCTGGAGTTCACATTCCTTCTACTGGGTGCCATTTCTATACAATATCATAAACTAGGTCAGTTTATGAATTGCAATGAATAATTCCAAACATGTAAAATACCTAACATAAATTGAATAGTTTATGGATATAATCCATAATCATAAAAATGTCTCCTTTGAGGAATTATGTACTCATAAACCCTTCATAATGGTTTGTAAAGAAAATGAGAATTATCCTAAGCATATCCCCCGGGAGTGTAGTAACCAAGAGTGCAGCAAGGCCCGTTGTCGTGCACCAGTTCCCGTTCGAGTCTAGCTCAAAGCGGTGTTTTTGGGTTTTACCCCTAGGTACATCTGTGCTAGAGCCGCCTCTACCTGCTCGTATCCAGACAGGGATGTATTTCTCGGAAAACTCACAAAATCTCTACAATACCAAAATTCTAGGAAGTTCTTCTATACTAATCCTCAAAGTCCATCTTAGGTCTGTGTGCTCTAATCAGAGTTTATCTAAATCTATCTTCCAAGTTTTGTACTAAACTTACTCTTATACCAACAGTAACGCCCCAACCCCAGTTACCCAAAGTCGTTGCATTATTACATAACATTGGCATGATCACAATAAAGATCAAATCTCGAAAGACCGATTAGTTTAGTAGCCTTGGAAACACTAGATATATCATAAAGTTTTACATTAAATCATAAAAATGAAAAATACAACAACATAGTCTCCATATTCTACACTCTTATCCCCTCATACAATCCCTGCAGGTCATTCATAATTTACTTCTTCACATCCTGGTAAAAATAAAACATAGAAGAGGGGTGATCTCAAATGCCCAGTGAGGATAACAATATAGAGGAAAATTCCATAAATAAGAATAAACATTTAAGGCAGTGTATAACTAAAAAAATCCTTTTAAACTGAACTTCAACATAGTATGGAAAAAATAAAATGAAATAATTCCATTTACTTATTCACATGGATATTCTACTAATCGAATAATCAAATGCAATATCAATAACCACTTTCGTAATGATGGAATGCATAATGCCAGACTATCATAACCACATAGCCAAGGCCTCGTGCCAAGACTACAAATAATATTTTTTCAAGGCCTTGTGCCAAGACACTAGTTTGTCTCATGAGACCAACCGATGCAATATTTTTAGAATATACTTACGTTTAAAATTACTCAAATATACTCCAGTGTTTTTTGAAAAACATTATGCAAGCTTTTAAAAACAAAATAACTAATTCTGAGACTACTTGACTAATTATAGGCCATGATGGGTCTACGCCCAATCCCTTCCTATATACCACACTCGAGAGTCAGGTTTTCTGAAACCATTTTTAATCTTGCGTTAAATACGTATACATTTGCACTGGATTTCATATATTTGAGAGAAATATCTCTTTTTTGAAATCATTTAAAAATCACATAATTATAAAAGAAAACCTTTATTTTGAAAATATCTTTATAATAGTGTAAGGGAATCTTCAAAGGTGTAATAACAGAGAATAATAACCGCACCTTCCATATAAGTTAAAAAAATACATTCTTAACTTAATTTTGTCGAAAAGGTTAAAAAGGACCTTATTTGGAAAACGAAGAAAAGATTCCTTTATAAAATTCTTATAAAAACTCAAAAAAGGGTATAAATGTCATTAACCCATATTCCGTAAAATAGTAAGAATGTTTTGAAATACATTTTTAAGAAACATGTATGTGGATGATAAAGAAGTCTCAGTAGATAATTACGTATAAACAACCTCAGATAATGAAGAGATTGTGAAATAACCCTTACCTTATACTTTTCCTTGGTTGGGGTAGGTTAACCTCCTGTATAATGGTGAAATAATTGTTATTAAATTATAAAAGAATAATATACATTAATATGATATCATATATGATCTTTTAACATTGCTTTGTTAATAATATCTTAGAATTATCGTCATTTCGGTGTTAACTTACTCGTTTTCTTTTATATGTTTTGTTACGTAAGTCTTGTTTGTCATGGATAGGTTGTATCTTATTCATATCCATAATGATATCAAGTCCTTAGATACTATTATTAATCATCAAATGAGAATTAGACTTGAATGGATACAATGGAGAATGAATCTCATCGCGTTCGTGGAGACGGTAGTCCGTACGTACGCACGAGCGACTAAATCATTCGTTTGATATTAAAATAATATATAATTGGATGGTATATCATATATAAAGAATAATTATCATGTTATATTTATTATTTACATGAATTAAAAATCATTATTATACCCATCCAAATAATAATTTATTGAATAACAATTACACCACAACGTGGAGACGGTAAGCCGTACGTACGCACGTATGGTGACATGTTATTCAAAGGATGGATAGAATACTGAATATGGTTGTACCATATTTATAATAACATCACAGTATATATAAGATACTTGGAGTTATTATTTTAGAATGGGAATAACAAAGAAAGAAGAAGTTGAAGAAGAAAGGAACTTGAAAGAGGGTGGTGAAAACATTACCTCTTCTTCGGGTTCTTCCTTTTGATTTGATCAAAAGGGCTCCTTAGGTTGGCTTTCTGATCAAACTAATGCCTCTAGAATGAATTTAGGGAGGTTGAGAGAGTATTTGGGCAGGTTTTTACTGAACCAAAAGGCTTTGAAGGTGTGAATTAATGAGAAGGGGGAGTGCCCTTTTATAAGAGGGGTGAGGGGCACCTTTGGAAAAGCTAGAAATATTGTTTTATAATAAATTCATATTCGGTTTATAATGGCTCCAAAGTGTATTATTTAAATTTTAAGTTGGGTATAGGTTGAAAACCACTCAACCAATAGGATTTATACAGGTTTGGGTTACTATATTAACCTTATCTTTAAGTATTAACTCTTAGTTAATTAGTTTTACTTTTACAATGTCTCTTTGTATTTTTATATTATATGGTTAATAAACTTACTATATACATCCAAGAGACCCCCAAGTGGTCCATTAATGATACACATATCATGATATAAGTCTCTTGGCAGAACCTTAGATTTTTAGGAATTGAATATCGATTAATAATATAATATTTGTTTTAAAAACTCGTTTATGTCAATTTCGACACTATTTGGAAAATTGATTTTTGTGAAAATCATAAAAGAATGATTACTTTGAAAAAAGTTAATTAAATCAATCCTAACATGTCATATTAACCTATAAAATTATTTTTATTTATGAAAAGTCTCATATTACATTTATTTGGGTATTTATAATATCAATTATTTTAATTTTTTACTATTATGGTAATTACTGCATCATCATTGTGTCATAAATAAATTAAATTATTTACTGTATAAAAATTATAACTAAACTATAATTATGTAGTAAATCTTTTTATATTTATAATGAGTATTTATAATCTAAAATCCAACATATATAACCCTATGTAAAAAAAAATTTCTAAAAGATATATGCTTATGTCATTTTTGTATTTATTTTAACTTAATTAAAATAAAGTGTCCTTATCACCTACAAGTGGCTCCATGGGGTCCCAAAAATCAACCCAAAGATGCCAATGGTCGGAAATGTATCCACCAATAAGGTTAGAACAAGTTTTAGGGTAATTTAGTGTAAAGAACCGGAAATTTCAAGGAAAATTTTTTCTTAATTTTCTTTGGAATTTTACAAGAACGCAGTTTCTGACGGCACCTGATTCTGAGGCCCAGTGTGACCGGAATCAATTTCCGAAGTTTGGATCAGGTACGTTCAGTGAACAAACGAGTGGGAATTTTTAACTTTTGAACCGGTGCCCAGAATCGAATTCTGAGGGCACCGATGAACTCGCAGCGCCGATTTTCGCTTAAGGAGACCTTTTCCGAGGTTGCGTTTTATGCGAGTTGAGAGTAAGTTTTGGGGAAAGTTGGATGTATTTAAATAAATTGTGGAACACAATTTATTTTAAACCATGTTGGTTATATCCTCCCAAAGGGAGTTAGAGGTGGGACCCACACCCACATAACCACCCTTGAGAGGATTAATTGTGGTGGGGCCCACACGAGCCCTAACTCTTTAACTCCCCTTAAACTCCCCAATAACTCCACTCTATTTTAATTTTGACAACTTGTGTTATTAATTAAGATGAGTGACTTAATTTCAAACTTTTGAAATTCAAAGTGGTTTAGTTGTGTAAATAAAATAAGCCTTAGACTTATTTTATTTGGGTTAGTTTTCTTTTGCCACCTTGAGAGGATTGGGAAGCTTTCTTCTTCTTCTTCAACCTCGATGATGAACGCGAAGAACACTTAGGCTCCGACGAAGAACGTCGTCACAATAAGAAGAGAAAGATGTGCCGTCTCTTCTCTTCTTCGCAGCCGGTGTGTTTCCGAAGATCGACGACGCCGCTTCTTTCGATCTTCTTCCCGTGTCAACGAAAGGAGACGCCGCTTCCTCCTCGGGCTTTCTTCGTCAGCTTACGAAGCTTCTCCTGCGACATTACCTCTTCGGACGCACCTCGACGTCAACGGAATCGACATTCGATTCCCGCGACGCCCGACCTCCGCGACGCTTGTCTTCCGCGGCTTGTTGACGTGCTCTGCACTTGAAACCGAGGTAGGGGTTTATTGTTATTTTATTAAACTTTTCTGTTCTTGACTCAAGCATGTCGAGCTTTGTGGTTAATCGGCTAAAATGTTATCGTTAACGAGAGGGGGGTCGGACCGCACAAACATGGCTGAACCCCTCCTTTGTTCATGATTGTTTCTTGCGGATGGAACGGGATGGAGTGGTGTCGTCGCACCACGCGGGTATCACACGGCAAGTATTGCGCGGCGCCGTCGCGCCGCGCTGTGGAAAGAAATTCAAGAACGCGACGCCGTCGTGTCGCGTCGAAGGAAGTCAAAGGCGCCGCGGCCGGAGTAGGGCCGCGGCAGAGGGGCGCGGTGTCGTCGCACCGCGCCGGATGGCAAAGGTCGCGGCCGGTTCCGGGCCGCGGCGGATCAAGATGACCGGTGGCCAGTCGGGCCGCCGGTGTCGGAGCCAGAAGGGGACCGGCCACCGTCGGTCCCGTTGTGAGGGAGTCGGCCGGCCAGGTCGGGCCGGCCGGAAGGGAGCAACCAGGGGGAATTAAATTCCCCCGGCCAGTTGAACGGCCCCCCATAATGAGGGGGGGTCGCGGTTTCACAAAGGGGGGCAGGCACCCCCCGTTTTTTATCAATCAGCTCGGCCGAAGCCGAGCTGGCAGCGCGCCCAGCGCACTGCGCTGAGCCGGACCGGCACTTGGCCGGTCTGCCAGGCCGGGCCGAGCCCAGCCGGGCCGCGCCGGGCTGGGCCGCGCCGCACCGCTCCGGGCCGGTTCGACCCTGTCCGGGGCGGGTCGACCCGGTTCGGGCCAGCCGGGGGGTCTCGGGCTGGGTCGGCCCGGGCCCGAAACCCCCGATACCGAACTGTTTGGGTTCAAATGCCCATAACTCGGGCTACGGACCTCCAAACGACGCGCCGTCAGCGGCGATGCGATCCTTGGATCGAGACAGTCATTTGGGTATATCTCACTCAAGGTTTAGGATTACTTTGAGTTCGGCCGGGTTGGTTCGTACACGAAACCAACCGGGCCCTCGGAGTAGAAACGCTCATATCTTGAGCTACGGACGTCCGATTGACGTGCCGTCAGCTTTGTTGAGTTCCTCTTAGTGAGACGGGTCTTTTGGCATACTCCGCCCGAGGTTTGGACGCAGGTGTATTATGGTTGGGTTGGTTCGTACACGAAACCAACCGGGCCCTCTGAGCGGAAACGCTCATATCTTGAGCTACGGACGTCCGATTGACGTGCCGTCAGCTTTGTTGAGTTCCTCTTAGTGAGACGAATCTTTTGGCATACTCCGCCCGAGATTTGGACGTAGGTGGAGTACGGTCGGGTTGGTTTTTCCTTAAAAACCAACCGGGACCCTGGGACGAAAAAGCCAACAACTCTCAGACCGGGCATCCGATTGACGTGTCGTCTGTTGCGTTGAGTTCCTATTGATGATACGGAACATTTGGATACATCAACTCTAGACTTTGTGACAGTTGATGTATCAGTCTCTCGGCTCTTGGAGCGGACCCTCCTGAACGAGCTTGTTGTGTGCGGGAACCCTAGTGCTGGCTGTGACTTCGACGACGACGATTGTGCATAGATCCTCAGTGGACTGCGACGATGAAGACAGCTAGTCTTTTATTTTATGTGGGTCCTAGTTGTGCTGGTCTTGTATCCTATGTGGGTCCCAGCTTAGATGATTCAATACTGGTCTTGTATCCTATGTGGGTCCCAGCCTAGATGATTCAATACTGGTCTTGTATCCTATGTGGGTCCCAGTATAGATTAATCAATGAAGACAGTTGGTCTTGTATCCTATGTGGGTCCTAGCTGTACTGGTCTTGTATCCTATGTGGGTCCCAGCCTAGATGATTCAATACTGGTCTTGTATCCTATGTGGGTCCCAGTATAGATGAATCAATGAAGACAGCTGGTCTTGTATCCTATGTGGGTCCCAGCTTTGATGGTTCAGTGCTGGTCTTGTATCCTATGTGGGTCCCAGCATAGATGAAACAATGAAGACAACTGGTCTTGTATACTATGTGGGTCCCAGCTTAGATGATTCAGTATCTATGTCTGATCATCTCTTTCACCTTTTCGATGATGTATACCTGTGTGAGCTGAATCCTGTTGCTTTCCTGTGTGGATTGTGTTGTGCTATCCTGTATGGATTTCGTTTTGCTTTCCTGTGTGGAATACGTATACTTTCCTGTGTGGACTGAGTTGTACTTGGGCTCGGAGGTTGGAGCGTATTGGAATTGATGACTTAGGTATATGTATGGGCATATACCTAAGCAGTGTCGGTTGTTACTTCATGTTTGTATCTTCCTTTTGTGGTTTATCCTTTGTGGATTTTGGGATACCTTCGGGGGTCTCGGGGTCCCTACTGAGTAGCTTATACTCACCCCTGCACGGGCTATGCCCGCACTACGTTGTGTTGGTTTCAGAAGACGGACAGTGTTGATCGTGGTTGAGGCTCGCAGAGCAGGACGGTACCTGGAGGTGGACCACTGGGCGGGACGTGCTCGGAGCGGACGGCAGGACCCGAGGAGCAGTGGAGCTATCTGTACCCACCCTTCAGGTGGGATTTCTAGTGGACAGCTCGGTGTAGCGGCTTTTACTTTACAGTTGTTGTTTTCCCTTTTTGAGTTGTACTTTACTGTTGGTCTTGTATTTCCGGCCCCTTTTACTTTTCCGCACTTTCAGTTGTACTCTGTTTTTACTTAGTGTTTACTTTTCTGCTTGCTTACTCTGTGGTGCTTGTTTACTTTACAAAGGCAATGCCTTCCCTTTTTACCGGGATTTACGCCTTGGTGCTAGTCGCCAGCCCCTGGCCTATGGAAGGCGGGCTTGGGGTAGTCACGGCACGGGCCCCGAGGACGGGTCATGACAAATTGGTATCAGAGGAGTTCGGTTCTACCGCGAACTCTGATATTTTCTATGTGAAGCAATAGTGTTTAGAGTATTGAGTGTGGTTATCAGTCCAGGGAGTCCAGTGTTGGTGCGACGGCCGACGTATCCGTACACCAGGACCCTGACTTCTGATTTCTGACTTAATACACGAAAACATTGATTGCGTGTGTGTTTCAAGTTTTCTTTGTGATTACTTGTGTCAGCTCACCAGGTATACAGATCTGACCGTGGTGCACCTGTTTCATTTCAGGATGGCCCCACGATGGCAGCCAGCTAGGGTTCCGAGATTCGAGCGTGACGACAGCCCACCGAGCGACGAGGCCTCGGTTCAGGGCCCTTTGTCAGCAATGGCACCGGCGGTAGCACTACCCGTCGAGCCACCGATGCTACCAGCCCCAGCCGCTGACGATGCACGTCGCCTTAGCGCGCTGCACAAGTTTCAGCATCAGCGACCACCCAGGTTCCGCGGGGAGATGGACCCCCAGGCAGCCGAGGACTGGCTGGAGGCAGTCGTACGAGTTTTCAGGCTAGTGAGGACACCATCAGACCTCATGGTGGTCCTCGCAGCGAGCCTACTGCACGCAGTAGCGGGCCGATGGTGGAGCTTGATGCTCCAGGTGCACGACGAGACATCTCTTCTCTGGACGGACTTTGAGAGCATCTTCCGCTCCGAGTTCGTCCCCGCCACCCTTCGTGCGGTGCGCATTCAGGAGCTTCTTCAGCTGCGGTAGGGCAGCTTGACAGTGGCCCAGTACTCGGCGAGATTTACTGATCTCTCATGCTACTCCACAGATATGGTACAAGACCTGTTCTTCCGGGCCCGGACCTTCGAGCAGGGACTGAGGCATGAGATCAGGGCTTCGATGATCTCCCTCAATATTCCGACACAGACAGAGGTGTTGGAGAGAGCCCTTCTAGTAGAGAGTTTTCTCGCCGAGCAGGCTCCAGTGACAGGGCCCTCCGCAGGACGGCCCGTAGCAGGGACTTCTGCAGTTGGCAGTAGACAGGTGACACAGAGGTCCAAATGGGCCAGACCATCAGATGGGCAGTCACTGGATGAAGATTTGGTTGTGCGTGGCACACGAAGAAGAGCCAGCTACACGAGGGTCAAGAATTTATACGCATGTAGCGGGTGAGGTCACATGGCTCGAGACTGCCCGACTCGTATTACAGATGAGCAGCAGGTGGTAGAGGGACCTCCCAGACATAGGTTCAGCCACAGTGGTCCGCAGGGTGCAGGCGGATGAGGAAGAGGAGTTGGACGAGTAGTAGATGGTGGGCGACACTTCAAGGTGTTGCCACCGCCACCACCAGGAGGTCCGCCCTGACCGCAGGAAGTTGGTGGACATGGGAGAGCTCAGCTTCAGGCAGCTGAGGCCTTTGATCATGGAGCTCTGGGAGCAAATGGACAGGAGAAGAACTAGTGGATACGTCCTTTGTACTTCTAGTTCCTTGTTTCTATTGTGTAGCGTCTTGTATTATGAGCTGCAATAATAAAAGACGCATGCCTTTGTGATGTTTTCATTCCTGTCCTCTTTTGTTTTGTTAATAATAGGCTCCAGTTTTGACTGTTGACTTGACCCTCACTTGTGAGACATCTACTGAAGGAGACCCAGTTACCACACACTGAAGCCGACAGTGTGACTCAACCCTCGGAGGCAAGAGTAATGGTTGGATCTCTTGGTAGTAGCGTCGAGGCCTTACGACATCATCCTTGGTATGGATTAGTATCATTCATGTTGGGATTGACTGTATTAGGCAAAGAAAGTGGTTCATCCAGGGGATGAGACCAGATTTCTCTTATCGGAAAAGAAGAAATCACAACAGCTCTTGTAAGACCAGAGAAGGTCCAGGTCATCCAGGAGCGGATGAGGATAGCTCAGAGCCGGAAGAAGTCTTTTGTTAACAGGAGGCGAAGGCCACTGGAGTTCGCGGATGGCGACCACATCTTCATGCGGGTCTCACCTCGACGTGGATTACGGAGATTTGTCCAAGGTGGCAAGTTGTCTTCATGCTTTATCGGACCCTTCCAGGTCTTCAGCTGGATTGGCGAGGTGGCTTACCGCCTAGCTCTACCGCCTTTGTATCCCTAGTTTGTGTTGAAGCTTTACAGGGACGTAAAGCCCTGTGGTGGGAGTAATGTAAAGACCCGTAAATTTCAAGGAAAATTTTTTCTTAATTTTCTTTGGAATTTTACAAGAACGCAGTTTCTGACGGCACCTGATTCCGAGGCCCGGTGTGCCCGGAATCAATTTCCGAAGTTTGGATCTGATACGTTCAGTGAACGAACGAGTGAGAATTTCTAACTTTTGAACCGGTTCCCGGAATCAAATTCTGAGGGCACCGATGAACTCGCAGCGCCGATTTTCTCTTAAGGATACCTTTTCCGAGGTTTTATTTTATGTGGGTTGAGAGTTAGTTTTGGGGAAAGTTGGATGTAGTTAAATAAATTGTGGAACACAATTTATTTTAAACCATGTTGGTTATATCCTCCCAAAGGGAGTTAGAGGTGGGACCCACACCCACATAACCACCCTTTAGAGGATTAAGTGTAGTGGGGACCACACGATCCCTAACTCTTCAACTCCCCTTAAACTCCCCAATAACTCCACTCTATTTTAATTTTGACAACTTGTGTTATTAATTAAGATGAGTGACTTAATTTCAAACTTTTGAAATTCAAAGTGGTTTAGTTGTGTAAATAAAATAAGCCTTAGAATTATTTTATTTGGGTTAGTTTTCTTTTGCCACCTTGAGAGGATTGGGAAGCTTTCTTCTTCTTCTTCAACCTCGACGATGAATGTGAAGAACAGTTAGGCTCAGACGAAGAACATCGTCACCATAAGAAGAGAAAGACGTGCCGTCTCTTCTCTTCTTCACAGCCGGTGTTTTTTCAAAGATCTACGACGCCGCTTCTTTCGATCTTCTTCCCGTGTCAACTAAAGGAGACGCCGCTTCCTCCTCAGGCTTTCTTCGTCTGCTTACGAAGCTTCTCGAGCGACGTTACCTCTTCGGACGCACCTCGACGTCAACAGAATCGACATTCGATTCCCGCGATACCCGACCTCCGCGACGCTTATCTTCCGTGGCTTGTTGACGTGCTCCGCACTTGAAACCGAGGTAGGGGTTTATTTTTATTTTATTAAATTTTTCTGTTCTTGACTCAAGCATGTCGAACTTTGTGGATAATCGGTTAAATGTTATTGTTAACGAGAGGGGGACCGGACCACACAAACACGGCTGAACCCCTCCTTTGTTCATGATTGTTTCTTGCGGATGTAACGGGATGGCATGGTGCCATGGCACCACGGGGGTATCACACGGAAACTATTGCGCGGCGCCGTCGCGCCGCGCCGTGGAAAGAAATTCAAGAACGCGACGTCGTCGCGTCGTGTCGAAGGAAGTCGAAGGCGCCGCGGCCGGAGCGGGGCCGCGGTGGAGGGGCGCGGTGCCGTCGCACCGTGCCAGACGGCAAAGGCCGCGGCTGGTTCCGGGCCACGGCGGATCAAGATGACCGGCGGCCAGTTGGGCCGCCGGTGTTAGAGCCGGAAGGGGACCGGCCACCGCCGGTCCCGTTGTGAGGGAGCCGACCGACCAGGTTGGGCCGGCTGGAAGGGAGCAACCCGGGGGAATTAAATTCCCCTGGCCAGTTGAACGGCCCCCCATAATGAGGGGGGGCTACAGTTTCAAAAAGGGGGGCAGGCGCCCCCCGTTTTTTTTCAATCAGCTCGGCCGAAGCCGAGCTGGCAGCACGCCCAGCGCGCTGCGCTGAGCCGGACCGGCGCCTGGTCGGTCTGCCAGGCTGGGCCGAGCCCAGCCGGGCCACGCCGGGTCGTGCCGCGCCGCGCTGGGTCGTGCCGGGTCGACCCTGTCCGGGGTGGGTTGACCTGGTTCGGGCCAGCCGGGGGGTCTCGGGCCGGGTCGGCCCGGGCCCGATACCCCCGATACCGAACTGTTTGGGTTCAAATGCCCATAATTCGGGCTACGGACCGCCAAACGATGCGCCGTCAGCGGCGATACGATCCTTGGATCGAGATGGTCATTTCGGTATTTCGCACTCAAGGTTTCGGATTACTTTGAGTTCGGCCGGGTTGGTTCGTACACGAAACCAACTGGGCCCTCGGAGCGGAAACGCTCATATCTTGAGCTACGGACGTCCGATTGACGTGTCGTCAGCTTTGTTGAGTTCCTCTTAGTGAGACGGATCTTTTGGCATACTCCGCCCGAGGTTTGGACACAGGTGGAGTATGGTCGGGTTGGTTCGTACACGAAACCAATCGGGCCCTCGTAGCAGAAATGCTCATATCTTGAGCTACGGACGTCCGATTGACGTGCCGTCAGCTTTGTGAGTTCCTCTTAGTGAGACAGATCTTTTGGCATACTCCGCCCGAGGTTTGGACGCAGGTGGAGTACGGTCGGTCTGGTTTTGCCTTAAAAACCAACCGGGCCCCTCGGACGAAAAAGCCAATAACTCTCAGACCGGGCGTCCGATTGACGTGTTGTCTGTTGCGTTGAGTTCCTGTTGACGATAAGGAACTTTTGGATACATCAACTCTAGACTTTGTGACAGTTGATGTATCAGTCTCTCGGCTCGTGGAGCGGACCCTCCTAAATGAGCTTGCTGTGTGCGGGAACCCTAGTGTTGGCTGTGACTTCGACGACGATGATTGTGCAGAAATCCTCAGTGGACTACGACGATGAAGACAGCTAGTCTTGTATCCTATGTGGGTCCTAGTTGTGCTGGTCTTGTATCCTATGTGGGTCCCAACTTAGATGATTCAATACTGGACTTGTATCCTATGTGGGTCCCAGTATAGATGAATCAATGAAGACAGCTGGTCTTGTATCCTATGTGGGTCCTAGCTGTGCTGGTCTTGTATCCTATGTGGGTCTCAGCCTAGATGATTCAATACTGGTCTTGTATCCTATGTGGGTCCCAGTATAGATGAATCAATGAAGACAGCTGGTCTTGTATCCTATGTGGGTCCTAGCTGTGCTGGTCTTGTATCCTATGTGGGTCCCAGCCTAGATGATTCAATACTGGTCTTGTATCCTATGTGGGTCCCAGTATAGATGAATCAATGAAGACAACTGGTCTTGTATCCTATGTGGGTCCCAGCTTTAATGGTTCAGTGTTGGTTTTGTATCCTATGTGGGTCCCATCATAGATGAAATAATGAAGACAACTGGTCTTGTATCCTATGTGGGTCCTAGCTTAGATGATTCAGTATCTATGTCTGATCATCTCTTTCACCTTTTCGATGATGTATACCTGTGTGAGATGAATCATGTTGCTTTCCTGTGTGGATTGTGTTGTGTTATCCTGTGTGAATTTCGTTTTGCTTTCCTGTGTGGAATACGTATACTTTCCTGTGTGGACTGAGTTGTACTTGGGCTCGGAGGTTGGAGCGTATTGGAATTGATGACTTAGGTATATGTATGGGAATATACCTAAGCAGTGTCGGTTGTTACTTCGTGTTTGTATCTTCCTTTTGTGGTTTATCCTTTGTGGATTTTGGGAGACCTTCGGGGGTCTCGGGGTCCCTACTGAGTAGCTTATACTCACCCCTGCACGGGCTATGCCCTCACTACGTTGTGTTGGTTGCAGACGACGGATAGTGTTGATCGTGGTTGAGGCTCACAGAGCAGGACGGTACCTGGAGGTGGACCACTGGGCGGGACGTGCTCGGAGCGGACGGCGGGACCCGAGGAGCAGTGGAGCTATCTGTACCCACCCTTCAGATGGGATTTCCAGTGGACAGCTCGGTGTAGCGGCTTTTATTTCACAGTTGCTGTTTTCCCTTTTTGAGTTGTAATTTTCTGTTGGGATTGTATTTCCGGCCCCTTTTACTTTTCCGCACTTTCAGTTGTACTCTGTTTTTACTTAGTATTTACTTTTCCGCTTGCTTACTCTGTGGTGCTTGTTTACTTTACAAAGGCAATGCCTTCCCTTTTTACCGGGATTTACGCCTTGGTGCTAGTCTCCAGCCCCTGGCCTATGGAAGGCGGGCTTGGGGTAGTCATGGAATGGGCCCCGAGGATGGGTCGTGACATTTAGTATTATTATAATATTATTTTTTAACCCTTATTTACCGGATTTACCCTTTAACCATGGTAAATAAAATTTTTACCGAAGTAATTATTCAAAATGTCTAAAAATAAAAGTTACCTATTTACACAATTTGGAAATCCTAATTCCAAATATGGAATCCATTTTTCCAAATTCAAAACACAGAAGTGGCAGAAATTAATTTAAAATTAATTCTCGTTGTTAAAACAAAAAACGTGTTTTTAAGAGATAATAAATATTAAAAGATTGTCACTTGTTTATGTCCGGTTTAATTTTGAAATTTTTTCCAATGAATAACATTGTATTAAATGGTAAAAAAATATTCTAAATATACTTTAAAACCACTCAAATTAATAATTTATCACTATTAATTATTTTGATTAAAAAAGTTGTTTTTAATTATAATTTAGTAATTTCCACTATTCATAAAAATATAAAAGTTATCCAAAAAGTACCAAAATTTCACCCTAGGCTAAATTCGATATTACGAATCCAAAAATGAAGTCCATTTTGAGAGATAAAATTTATAAAATTTCAAAAATTAGGTATTACTATTCATAATGGCAAGTTTAATTGGTTGTGGTGTGTGTTAGAACTCTAAGTTGCGTACAACACACGCTATTGTATTATTCAAAGAGAAGCGTACCGTGGAAGCTTGGGGTGTTACCTTGTAAATTTATGATGTCCCCATTCTAAATAATAAATTTACTTAGTCAAATTGAATATATAAAAGTTTAAAATATTGTATTTTAAAAAAAGTTTTCGCTATTAAAAGTTGATAAAAGTGCATTTTTTGAAAAATACATATTTTATCTGAAAAAAAATGAATTTGTTCTTACATTATGTCTAAGAAAATCATAATATGGATTCTAAAATTATAAAGATTACATAAAGTTCAAAATTTAGTTAATACTATTTATAACCTCTTTTGAACGGCTTGTTTGGTAAGTCATGGTGCACTTGAACTCGGTGTTGCGTGTAGTTCAAGTTATTGACTTGTTTTGAAGAAGTACATACTATGAAATATTGGGGTGTTACAAATTTTCATATATTCAAAGAATTTTTTTGTGTGTGGAAAATATGGTGTTATATGTTGGAGGATTTTTACTATTCATAAAAAAAATTGGATTTTTTCATTTATTTATGTCATTTCATCTCTCATTAATGTTGTTATCATTTTAGTTAACTATAAAAAAATATGAATAAAAATTTATTAAGTTTGTTTTAATTTTTTTTTATAAATTTATATTTTTTATATGCATTTATATGTAGTAGTTAGATTTTTATATTTTTCTATTAATTGATTATTTCTTTGTTTTGTGGGATAATTAAAGATCAATCATATGATCCACCGCATACTTCTAGAGAGGATTCTACACATAACTCTAGGGAGGAACATACACATGATCTTATTGATGATCCTATTCATCATTATTTGCAAGAGACATCTACTTACACAGGGGAAAAAGAGTTTGAGGGTTGGTAAACATGGTAGCACACGTTTATCAAAATTATCAGTTACTAATATCCAAGACTAGAGGATACCAATAGATTTTGATGATGATGATATTACAAGAGGTCCAAATTCAAAATAATTCAAGACTTTTATAGTAGTGTAGGATAAAAGAAAAGTTAGTATTTAGATTGATGATTAGAGAAGTGTTTACAAATTGATAATATCTTACTTGTGGGAGATATTTTTGGTAAGGTAATTTTTTATTATTTTACTTATATTAAAACATTTATAGTAATATATATTTTTCCTTCATATTAGTAACATATAGTATACCTGATACTGGAGGAGTCAAGAGGAAATTTTTATCATTGGTTACTAAGATATGAAGTGATTTTAAATCAACTCTTGCATTAGATTTCATTTTTGGGAATAGAAAACATCATAATTCACGTGATATATATCCATTTATATATAAAGATACATGGAATAAATTTATTGAAGGTAGATGACAATAAGCATTTTTGGTAAGTGAAATTTTAACTTTTAGAAGTTTTTTATATTAATTATCTTATTAATGATTTCTTTATTCTTAATTTAAAAAAATCTTAGAGATTTCATCAAGAGATACAATCTAGAAACATATACCCACATACTTTATCTTGGGGAGGGTATATGTTATTGAAAGAAAAAATGATAACTGAAAATTTACAAAAACTGAGAGTTGAGTCTTCAAGCTCTACATAGGTTGATACCCCCCCCCCCCACTAGACATGAAAAATAGAAGAGGGTTCAGTTGATAAAAAAGGACATTATCTTACGGAAGATTTGATGGTTATAGATGAGAGAATTGTAAGATGTTTACTTTATTTATTTATTTAAGTTAAATTAATTTTTTATATATTGTGATTCATTAAATATTTTTTCAAATATTACATATAATATTATCTTGAATATAAGACACATAGGGGGTCTTTATAGTTGAGGTAGGTAAGTATATTTTAGTTATAGCATTGGGAAATCCTAAACACCCAGGTTGTTTATGATGATACCTAGCAGGTGTATCGGTAAAAAAGTGTTCCCATATTCTGAAGCTTCTTCAATGGAGGATTTTTATAAAAAGTAAATCTTTGGGAGATGAAGTTCAAGATATTCATATGGTGATGGAGTACAGGATTAGAGATTTGGTACAGTCGATGTTTGTAGACATGCAAAGATAGTTTCGAACTACCGATCTCACTCCTCTACCTCTGCCAGTAGATCCCACTCCTCCTACTTATCCTACTCATACACCTCCTCCTACATACCCCACTCTATCCTACTTATACACCCCCTCCTCCACAGATTCCCAATTATTGTGAGTTATTTGTTTATGATCCCCAACATCATGTTGTTGCATATAGGATGATATATTATGTTGGTGATTCCATTCCTCTTAAAAAGATAGATATATAGAGTCATAGGGTCACTTTACAGGATATTTTAGATATATCAGCTAGAATATCATTTCCTACATGTGATGTGAGTGCATTTGGAAAAAAATATTGAACATTTTTTAGTTTGGCCATCTAGACTTGTTTGATAAATTACCATAGAGGTATTTTTATATTTTATATTTTATTTAATTTTCATATAATTTTTTTTAACATTATAAAGTTAATACATTTATCTACTTTTTATAGTAATTCTTTAATGGTAAATAAATATTGTATAACACCCCTAAATTCAAAATTAATAACCTTATATTCGATAGTGTGCATGACACGCAACATCAAGCGCATAAGGGGATAGAATACCATGATAATTTAAAATATAATTACTATTTTAAATAGATTTGATATATTTTATATTTTTAAATTCACACAATACCATGTTAGCATGTGTTACACTCAAGAGCGACCTTCTTCGATGGCTTTCATTACACATAAGACTGAGTTTACAGAACAATAATATATTATTAAAATATTATTATTTAATATAATAAGATATAAACTGGATTTTATGTATATTATTAACTAAATTATTAAAATATATGGTTAATATAAATATAAAATTAATTCATGGGTTACCAATTAATGAGAAATGAAAATAATAACCAATTGGATATAAAAAGAAATGTTTTTATTTTTATGCTTCCAAAAGAGTTTTATCTTAATAAGCATAATTAATTAAAATTAAGTAATGATTATAATGAAATATATATTTTATATATTCGATAAAATATTTTTTATATTCATCCATTAGGTTTGATATGCATAAGATAAAAACAAACCCTATTTTACCCATTAAAAACCTGTATTTTTTATATAGGCAATTTTACTATCTTTTAATGGCGAACCCATTTTAAATATAAATTTTGACACTTTAATTGATCTAGTATGTCAAAATAAACTTTATATTTTAAATATAAACATAATAATTAGTTTAGGGTGAATTTTTTATATTTTTCTGAAACATTTTATTTTTTAATGAATAGTTAAAATTACTGAATTTTAGTTCAAAACTGCTTTTTCATCTAATTTACTTATAAGGTTAAATTAGATTTTATATTGTATATAAAGTATAATTATGTAATATTTTTACCAATTAATTAAATATAGGTCATTGGTATCAATTTCACTAGGAAAATGACCATAAAACATAGAAAACTTTTGAACGTTTTTACTTTAAAAACCTACATTGTCATCTCGCCTGCAGGATTAATTTTAAATTAATTTAGGACGATTTTATGATTATAATTTGGAAAATTTGATTTCAAATTTTGAATAACCATAATTTATAATTTATAATAAGACCATGTTTTTTGTTGACCAAAAATATTAGTGAAAGTAATTAAAATCAAATACAATTTTAAGGTAGAATTAAGTTTAATAAAGGACTAAACCTTTAATTTAAGGGCACAAATGACCTATAAACTTGTAAAACGCCAATTTTATGGAAAAATATCCATAATAAACCTAAAATTATTTAGTTTTTTTGGTTTGGTGTGACTTTTTTTAGGTAAGGAAATGTGTACACCTAACTTGTTTCCAAACATTCTAAGTGAGTCATTTTCCTTCCCTATAAAAGGCCACCAACTCCTCCACTTTTCACACCTCTCAAACCTATTAGGTTCATCCAAGATCTGAAAAAATAGATTCACAAAATCTTTCCACTTGACCTTGAATACTTCCTTCGGGCATAAAGCCTTTCAAGGAAGCCTTTTGGTATAAACCAAAAGAAGTTACCCGATTAAGAGGTAACGTCTTCTCTCAATCTTTTTAGTTTCATTTCCATTATCCACTCCCTATACTTGTATTATTATATTATTGTATAAAACAAAAGTATACTTAATATAATATCATGTTTTTATGCTAAGGGTTCTACCTAAACTTACACACTCCTCCATCTAATGGGTAACAAACATACTGTTTCTCTGTACGGTGAACTACTGCCTCACAAAATGATGATTGTTCATTTTTCCCTTACCACATATCATGGTTTCCATTATAATGGAAACTCTTCCTATATATGATATATATTATATTTATTATATCTTTATTCTTATTTAATTCTTTTATAACACATACCTCTATACAATTCATTTTGTGTAAATACGATAACATCGCTTGTGGAAGTGTGGATTACCGCCCACTCATTGCAATGTGATTCATTCACGTTATACATGGAACATATTAAGGATGATATTAATAAAAATATATGAAATATATTACATATATATTATACTGGAATTATATTATACATATTTTTCATTTATTTTTCATTCTTTTAATACCAAAAAGAAATGAAATTAGCGTTCATGCGTACAACCTATTGTCTCCATGAACAGTGAATTTGATTTATTATCTCCAAACATTATAGATTATTATAAATACATATTTACTGAATATATATGATAATTAAATCATGTTATACATTCTTTGGATGATGAAACCATGATACAAATAACAATAACAACAACAAAAAAGTCAAAACATACATGAGAAAACTAGGCAATTAACACCCGAAATAGTCAAAATAATGAAAGATTGTTAAAAAAAGTTAATAAGATATTATAAGAAGTTAATTTATGATATTATGAATATTATTAGGGTTATTTTATAAGTTATTAACATATTTTAAACCACTATACATGAGGATAAATACCACACATGAAAAGGAAGGTTAAGGTAAGGGATTTCGTCTCAATTTACATTCCATTGAGACTTATTCTTTATTATGCACCAGTTCAATTTTATTTGGTATATTTAATTAACTTTAAAAAGTTATATAATAAATATAATTACCCTAATGGTACTATAATTTTCATTTCATATTATTCCTTCATGGGGTTTATGATTTAAATATTTCAATGTGGTATGGGACACATTGGAATGTTTAAAATGTCATTTCCCTCAAGATTGGTTTATGGTATTTCAATGGTATTTCAATTAATTAATGTCAAAAACCCTTATTGTTACTTATCCTCCACTAGGGTATTACTGATAAATTTGTATCTTTTATTAAATGTGTATATTTTGATAAGGCACATTATTCGTGATTATGAGGAATGCTTTGGACTGGTACGACACTGGTGGGGCCAAGTTATAGACAGCCCCTCGATGCATCGATAGTCTCATGAGATGAAATAGTTGACCAAATTAGATGGGTTTTTACCGAATAGATAAACTGTCTTATTAAAGGTCTTGACAGTACTGGTTCCATGTACCTAGGAAACATGGAGTCCAATACTTAATCATTTCCCTTATCTAGATTCAATTATTATTCATCCATGAGATTTTGCGTCGACATATCTATGGATACATTTTAGTCTTATTTTATTTATTTATATGGAATTAGTTTTAGTTTCTTACCTTTATATATTTATATTTCTTTATATAGTTATTTGAATGGAATTCATTATCAATTATTTACCTTTCTTTGTTAATTTATTCTCATTGATTCATTATTTATTCCGCTTTAATTACCCTTACAGAGATTTTGAGAACACTCTTATTATGTTTCCTTTCCCCATATTATAAAGAATAAATCTTTGAATAAGCATTAAAGGATGCAATTTATTTCATTTTATTATGTATCGTGTTTTTATTTCCTATTTACCAATGTATTATGGGTATCCTGTATGTAATCTATATTTCCAGGACTGTTAAACTGAATGGTCCTTTGGGATTTGATTCCTTGTAATCATGCCAATGTAATAAAATAATGCAATGCATTTTGGATTTTGGGGTTGGGGAATTATAGTTGGTATCAAAGGAAGTTTAATATCAACCTTAGAAACTAGATTTTTAAAACTTAGATTAGGGAGCACAGCTATAAGATAGACATTGAGGATAATTATACAAGAACATCATATAATTTTATTAAGGTAGGTATTATGTGGGTAGTCCTAGAAATACATACATGTCAGAACACTACAAGTGGACATGGTTCTGGAACTGATGTACCTAGGAGTGAAAACTCTGATAAGGTGTTTTGGGCCTGACTTAGGGTAACCTGGTACATGACAATGGGCCTTACTGCACACCTGGTTTGAAACTCCTGAGGGGTATGCTTGGGATAATTCAAATTCTCTTTACCTACCATTATGAAGGATTTGTAATTAAATATTTCCCCAAAGTAACTAAATTTTATGATTATAGTATTTACAATGCATAAATTTATGTTATGTGTTATAACATATTTAGAGTTATACAAAGTTCATAATTTTAGGAGATAATCCAGTAAATTTCATTGTTTAGAAATAGAACATGGAAGGACTAACAATGTCAATACTCAGGTAAAATGTAGATATTTCCTTTCTTATGAAACCAATACAGCTGGATTGGAACCAAGAATGTTGTGGAAATATTAGGTCATCTTAATAAAATTATGACATGTAACCTTTCCCAGATAGAGAAACTGGTTCCATAGAGAGATTCTATGGTGTTGTATCACTTTATATGGCAGAGGCCCCCATCATTTAGTGGGGATACTAATCCAATGGTAGCTGAAAATGGGTTAATTCTTTGGAGAAGATATTCATGGCATTAGGATGTGGTGAAAGGGAAAAGGTTACACTTACAGTATATTGTATTAATGATGATGTGAATTAGTGGTGGTGTTTAATCCAAAATAAAAGGGAGGAATAAGAAATAAAACTCATGGAATGGAGGACTTTTAAGGAGACATTATTCAATAAATGCTTCCCTTGTGGTCAGTAAATTGAGATAAATATAATGTTTCTTAGCTTACAAAAAAAGGAATAGGAGAGTGTTGTATATTATGAAGCAACCTTTACAAGGGTATCTAGGTATTCTATGGATTATATATGAAAAATGGAGTACAAGATTGACCACTTATTTGAAGGACTTAATCCAAATCTATGAAGGGCACTGGTTTCTCAGAATTTTTCATCATACGAAGAAATAGTTTTATGCAACATCAATATGGAGAAGGAATTATCAAAATCCTATACATTTAAAGGAAACAAGATAAGAATATTTCTTTTGAGTACCAAGAAAAATTTAATGCATCAAATAAGAAGAGGAAGTTCAATAAATTTCCATTGTGTAAAAACTATAGAAATAATCTCCTTGGGAAATGCTTGAAAGTAATGGGAGTTTGTTATAAGTGTGAAGAAATGGGTTGCCAGGAAAAGGAATGTAAAGGGAATAATAAAAAGGATACTATTTAGTGTTACAACTGCAAGGAGATTGGTCATTATGCAAAAAAATTCCCCAAACATCAAGATAATATACCTCCTAATAAGCTAAGGGGCCAAGGTCAAGCATATGTTATTGACAAAACTAAAGTAGAATGATTAATGTACATCTATATTTGGATCTAAGAAACATGTTGTAAAAGTATTTTGTTTATTATTTTCTCATCATATGATTTATGAAAAATTTAAATACTATATTTCAATACTTTTTCATTAAGTATTTGAGATCATATTCTTAATGGTATTAAAAAATGTTACTCATTAGAAGGTTAAATTTTTCAAAAAACACATGATTAAGGGAAAGACAGCCCTTAATATGTTTCTAATGTTGAGATAATGATGAATAAATTATTGATTTGGATAAGTTCTTACTACCTTGGAACTAAATAATTATTTTTCAACAAGTGTTATATTATATCACTAATGGAGTTTACAAAACTTTTGGATTTAAGGAATATATCCAATAACATGTGTCATACTTAATGAATAATGAATAATGCATGTTTCCAATTAAGTTTTATGGTAATTTGAGTTGTTTCCATATTTCAAGAGGATACATGATTAAGTTATTCACATGTTTGGAATGTAAAAATTTAAAAATTCTTCATGTTTATTAAATGATAATGATAAGTTCATTTTGAAAATTCAATGACTCTTCTTCAGAAGTTATTGGATCATAATCTTTTGGAAAATTTAACTATTTGCAAAATGGTTTAAGATGATCATTGGATGATATTTTAGAGGTTAATGTATTACTTTTCCATATGATGAATCATGTGCTAAGAGATGAATTATAAATAGTTCAAGGTGTAATAAAATGAAAATATTATGTTTATAAACATGTATATTTACTTATATCATTATAGAGTGAAATAATTCATTAACTATCAAAAAATTTATTTTGAAACAAAAATTTTGTCCTTTTATCATCATTTTTTATAAAATCAATAACCTTTATTCACACCTATGGTTTATTATTTTGTGATCAAAAACTTTAATCTAAACATGTTCTTTATAAATCTCCATCAGAACTTGATTTCCTTAATTTTTCTTTTATATCCATGTTTCCATTTCCCACCTATGTTCTCCTACTAGGGAACCTAGTTACCTACCAGATGTACTTTCCTTTCTCTCTTATTAAGAATATATTATATTAACTATTTTTATGATGTGGTTATTTTAAAAATAGTTTATTTTTAATCCCCCTATCACCAAGATCAGGTTTAAATTATAAGGATGCAATTTAATTAAGGTGGGGAGAATGTAACACCCCGAAATTCAAAATTAAGAACCTTATATTTGATATCATGCATAATACACGACAACAAGAACATAGGGGAAATAATACTTTGATACTTTAAAATATAATTACTATTTTAAATAGATTTGATATATTTTATATTTTTTAATTCACACAATACCAATTTAGTGTGCATTTCACTCAAGAGCAACCTTCTTCGATGGCTTGTGTTACACGCAAGACCGAGTTTTACCGAACAATAATATATTATTAAAATATTATTATTTAATATAATTAGACATAAACTAGAATTTATAAATATTATTAAATAAATTATGAAAATATATGGTTTATATAAATATAAAATTAATTCATGGGTTACCAATTAATGAGAAATTAAAAGAAGAACCAATTGGATATAAAAAGAAATATTATTATTTTTATGCTTCCAAAAGAGTTTTATCTTAATAAACATAATTAATTAAAATTAATTAATGATTATAATGAAATATATATGTTATATATTTAATAAAATATTTTTTATATTCATCCACTAGGTTTGATATGCATAAGATAAGAACAAACCCTATTTTACCCATTAAAAACCTATATTTTTTTATAAAGACAATTTTACCACCTTTTAATGGAGACCCATTTAAAATATAAATTTTTACACTTTAATTGATCTAATATGTCAAAATAAACTTCATATTTGAAATCAAAAGATAATAATTATGTTAGGGTTAATTTTTGATATTTTTCTAAAACATTTCATTTCTTTAATGAATAGTTAAAAATACAGACTGACTAAAAATAATTTTTTATTTGATTATCAAATCTCTTTCAAAGGAAAGTGATAAACCACCAAGTACAACATAAAAACTGAATAAAATAGTACAGATAATTCCCAAGAAAATATTGGTTCTGCCTCTCCCCAGTAACTACATCGTGTGAAGGCCCTCCACTAAAGTATGAGCACTCAGTAAACAGTCTCGTGAAAAGATGCATAGGCATGAAACTGATGGCCAATCCATACCCTCTCAGAATCCAAGTTCCATGAATAAGTGATGACCTCATGCTTTGAACCCCATATGAATTAGAACCAGATAAATGTTGGAAATGTAACACCCAAAATCACCTCGAGTCACACTAACTGATAAAAGGAGTCCTCACAATCAAACACTTAATAAAATTGATAGACCAAATCAGAAAATGATAAAATAGAATCATTGAAATAAATTTTAAATATTCTAGAGTCCATATCCATAAACAAATTTCAGGATATATCGGTTACCTGAGTGTGAGGCTCTTCAATTATCAGATCTTCTAATGCAGAAGATAGTTTATCCCAATCCTGTATATATTCCTCGGGTTATAACAACCCCTTATTGAATCCCAAAACCATAATCATGTCTTGTTTGTCAACCCAATAATATTGCTCCTCATTAAGTTTCACTTCAATATTTTGGCCCATCATCTTGGTCGCTTCCTCTTTAGTGGAATTGAGAAATAGAGCCTACTATGTCACCTCATCTCCCGAACTCAACATCAAACCCCAGGATTCAGGTTGACCATGATGTTTCCATTGACATAAGGCCTCATCGTCCATCTTCTCATCCACTTTATTTTTTGCTGACTGAGTCTTCAAAGGAGGTGGTAAGGAGGAGTAGTCCTTCTTACCCTTCCTTCTCTTGTTACTCCTACTACTCCTTGGGCTAGTTTCCCTAGCAGAAATACTCTTACCACCTTTAATGGAATTCTCCGCACAGTCCCCATTTGTAAATTATAGGTATTCTTGGTCAGTGTTCAGACCTTCCATAATAAGGCCATAAAAGTGGTTTCTCGCCTGTATGGAGTACTGGATGCCTGAAGGAAAATCCCCTAACTTGGAAATAGATTTGTGGTCATCCATGACTAGTGAAAACGCTTGAATTCCCTTTTGTATGGCCCCACTATCCCAAACCACTTCCACACAAGAAGCATCACCTATATCCTCAACCCCTTATTTTACTGCACTATTTGGAGGGACCACCTCCATATCCAACCCCTACCTCCCCTTCCTCAATAAACCTTGTCCTAAATCATCCACTTTCGTTGTACCTTTCTCCTCAAAACCCCCATCTGCACCGAAACATGATTACTCCCAGACACCTTGAGCCCCTCATGAGTCGCATCCTACTGAAACAAATTTTCCTCCCTCATAGTGTCCTTGAGCAGCAGATTGTTACTAGAGGGTGGCCCGGCCAAATCCTGCCTCATCCTGTTAAACACATTATCCACTATCAGATTGACATGATTCCCCAATCCTTTCTTCACCAGTGAACAAAATTGGGGTGTCTGCCTAGGTTCAGTCTCCCTTGGCCCATCGCACACCCTTGGAGGACTAACTAAACCTCCTTCTTGTCAGTTAGTCAACCCCAAGGAACTCTTCTCACCCTCAGTATGATTCTTGACTTATCTTCCACAGCCATAACCCATCTTCAAGACATTACTCTAAGCATGCCTATAACAAACCTCCTTCGAATTGCCCAGCCGCTTGCATTCAGAGCAGTAATCGGTCTAGGATTCATAAATCACACGTTGTTTGCAGCAGTATTATTCGCCCACCGTGATCCACACATAATTGAATGGAACCCTCGACACATCCAATTTAACACAAATTCATGGATTCATGGGGTGAAAATGGATGTTGTGTGGATATCCGAACACATAGAAAACTTTTGGACATTTTTACTTTAAAACCCTGCATTATCATCCCACGTGAGGTATGAATTTTAAATTAATTTATTCCAATTATATGATTTGAATTTGTAAAATTTTATTCTATATTTTTAATCATCATAATTTATAATGCCTAATGAGACCAAATTTGTTTTTGACCAAAAATATTAGTGAAAGTAATTAAAATTAATTACAATTATTAAGGTAAAATTAAGTTTAATAAAGGACTAAAACTTTAATTTAAGGACCCAAATGACCTATCCACTTTTCAAAAACCCGTTTTATGGACATATCTCAGCCATAAACCTTCCATTATTATTTTTTTGGTTTTTATGACTTTTTATAGGTAATAACATTTGTACACCTAACTTGTTTCCAAAAACTCTAAGTGAGTATCTTTCCTTCCCTATAAAAGACCACCAACTCTCCCACATCTTCACACCTCTAAAAACTCTTAGGTTCGTCCAATATCTACCCAAATATATTCCCAAAATCCCTCCCCTCAACCTTTAATCCTCTCTTTAGGAATAAATCCTTCCAAGTAATCCTTTTTGTATAAACCAAAAGAAGTTACCCAATTAAGAGGTAACGTCTTCTCTCAAGCTTTTTAGTTTCATTTCCATTATCCACTCCCAATAATCTCCTTATTATATGATTGTATAAAAACAATAGTATCATAAATATACTATTATTTTTTATTCTAAGGTTTCGACCTACACTTACACACACCTCTATCTAATGGGTAAAGAACATATTGTTTCTGTGTACGGCAAACTACTGCCTCACGAAACGGCGATTGTTCATTTTTCCCTTACCACCTATCATGGTAGATATTCTGATGGAAACTCTTATTATATATTATATATATGATATTTATTATATATGTATGCTTATTTAATTATTTTATAACTCATACCTCTATTCATTTCATTTTTCATAAATATGAGAACATAGCTTTTGGAAATGTGGATTATCGCCCCCTCAATGTGATGTGATTCATTAATGTTATACATGAAACATATTAAGGATGATATTAATAAAAATATATAAAATATATTACATAGATATTATACTAGAATTATAATATACATATGTGTCATTTACATTTCATTCTTTTAATATGAAAAAGAAATTAAAGTAGCGTTCATGCATACATATGGCCTACCGTCTCCATGAACAGTGCATTTCATTTCTTATCTCCAAACATTATGGATTATTATAAATACTTATATAGTAAATATATATGATAATTAAATCATGGTATAAATTTTTTACATTATGAAACCATGATACAAATAATAAGAATAGCAATTCAAAACATACTTGAGAAAATAAGGCAATTAACACCTGAAAAAGTCAAAATAATGAAATATTGCTAACAAATGGATAATAAGATATTATAAGAAGTTAATATATGATATTATGAATATGATTATGGTTCTGTTATAAGATATTAACATATTTTAAACCAATATATATGAGGATAAAGACCAAACTAGAAAAGGAAGGTTAAGTTAAGGGATTTCGTCTCAATTTACATTCTATTGAGAATTATTTGTTATTATGAACCAAATCACTTTTATTTAGTGTATTCACTTAACTTTAACATTTTATATTCTGAATATAATTACCCTAATGGTATTATAATTTTCATTTAATATTATTCCTTCATGGGGTTTATGATTTAAATGTTTCAATGTGGTATAAGACATATTAGAATGTTTAAAATGTCATTTACCTCAAGATTGTTTTATGATATTTAAATGGAATTTACATTCATTAATGTCAAAAAACCACTATTGTTATTTATCCTCCACTATGTTATTATTGATAAATTTTAATCTTTTATTCAATGTGGATATTTTGATAAGGAACATTATTCCTGATTATGAGGAATTCGTTGGACTGGTGTGATAAGGGTGGGGCCCGGTCATAGATAGCCCCTTGATGCATCAGTAGTATCATGAGATGAAATAGTTGGCCAAATTAGATTTGTTTTTTCCCAATAGCTAACTTTTCTTGTGAAAGGTCTTTATGGTACTAGTTCCATGTACCTAGGAAACACGACATCCAAAAATTAAGTGTTTCCCTCATTTAGATTCAGTTATTATTCATCCATGAGATTTTGTGTCGACATATCTATGGATAAATTTCATTCTCAGATTATTGATTTAGATGGTATGATTTTTAGATTATTACCTTTCCATATTGATGTTGCCTTACCTAGTTATTTGAATGGCATGTGTTATCAGTTATTTACCATGTCATGTTAATTTATTCTCATTGATTCATTATTTCTTTCGCTTTACATACCATTAATGTGCATTTAATCTCACCCATATTATGTTTCCTTTACCCAGGTTATAAAGGATAAATATTTTAATAAGTGTTCAAGGATGTATTTTATTTGATTTTATTATGTATCATGTTTGTATTTTCTATTTCCCAATGTATTACGAGTAAAATTTACGTAATCTGGATTTCCAAAACTGCTAAATTGAATGGTAATTTAAGATTTGATTTCTTATAATCATTCAAATATAGTAAAATAATGCAATGAATCTGGGATTATAGGTTTAGGGTGTTACATATTGTATAGAAAGTGACAAATACAAAGTTTTATGACTTCAGATACAATTTCTACTAGTCTTGATATATTGTCAACATATTCAAATTTTTTGTTGGATGTTTATGGGATTACAATGAAAGTTTATATTTGTGAGAGTGAAATGACTATGGCGCTTTTAAAAAATTATATTATAGAGATTATAACTAAAGATCAGTTGGGCATCAACATGATGATAGTTTTTTCATGTAAGTCAATTAACAAAAATATTTTTGTTTATTTAATTTATTGAAAATTTATAGTTATACTTCTTTTGTATTAGTTTTTTATACAATTTGTATTCAACGTGATAAGACAAAATTATATGGATTTATAGACCCAAATTATATTTCACCTATAGTGAGGACAATGAATAATGCAGAAAGAAAATTTTATATTTCTGAAAGATTTCAAAAGAATGTAATTATTCAGTGATGGATATTTCCTTATCTTTGAGAGTATGAAACATATATCTCAAAAAAATGTATATATCACTTAACATAATAACCATTCATATTAAATTTTCTTTTATATTAGTGGTCATTGGATGTTGTTGTTTTTTCTAAGGGAGAAGACACTTGATTGTCTATGTTCTATCCATGGTAAAGTGAGAGAAAATTATATAAATGTATAGAACACGTAATATTTAATATTTTAATACTTTTTTATATTATAATGAAAATTAAATTTATTTTATTCATATTATCTTCAAACAGGGCATGAAATTTCTTTAGAGAGATCATAAGAAAGAAGGGTGTCAGGATCAGATATGTAAAACCAAAGGTGAATTTGCATTTATAATTACTAAATTTTTCATATATTACTTAAAAATTTTATTTTGAATTAAAAAATTATTTCAAAAAAAATGACATAAAAAATATTAAAGGAATATGGATATTATTTTTTTGAGATTTATGTATGAAATAATTTCAACTGGGACAATTACAAAGTTTTAGAAGGTTATATTTCTTTATAAATCTTTTCTTAATATTTCATTCTTTTTATTCAGAATACATGTTAAATGATTAATATTTAATTTTTAGCCTTTTGACGACCCTCATCCTTATACTAGATAAGATCTAAGTCACTTAAAAATTTAATGGGAGAATCATTTCATATATTTTATTGGATTTTATTTTATTTATAATATATATTGTAATCTTGAAAGTTCAAATTGTAAGTGTTTGTGCTACTATGTTTCAATTGGTGTTTTATTATATTTTTTTTCTTTTCTTCTATTTTCTTCTGAGGAGTGGAAGAATTAATATAAAATTTTTTTAAAATAATATTTTTCACATCAGTTATTTAATAACCAACATTAAAAATTATTTATAAGATTTGATAGTTTTTTTTAAAACATATGTGGAAAATGATCTTTCACATCGGTTTTCTGATAACTAATGTGAAAAATAAAAAATAGAAGGTTTTTTCATGTCAGTTATAAAATAAAAAATGTGAAAAACATACACAATTTTTTTTACAACATCTATTTTTATTAATAAACATTAAAAACTTATTTTCAATGTTTCTTGTAATAACATCGTGTACTAACCAACACTAAAAATAAAAAAACCAACATGAAAAATTATTTTTTTCACGAGTGTGAAATCAGGTTCATGCATAAAATTTTGAAAATGTAATCAAGCTCCTATATAACATTGTGAAAATGTAATAATTCTCACACATAACATTTTGAACATGTAATCAAGTTCATTCATAACATTGTGAATGTGCAATCAGGTTCACGCATAACATTGTGAACTTGTAATAAGGTTCACGTATAGCATTGTGAACACATAATAAGTTTCACACATAACATTTTGTACATTTAATCTAGTTCACACATAACATTTTGAATATTAAATAAAGTTCATGCATAACATTTTGAACATGTAATCATTTTATGTAATAAGTTTCACATATAACATTGTGAATGTGAAATCATTTTCACACATAACATTTTGAACATGTAATAAGGTTCACACATAACATTGTGAACATGTAATAAATTTCATGCATAACATTGTCAACTTTCAATCAAGTTTAATCATAATATATTTAAAATGAAATCAGGTTCACACATAACATTGTGAAAACATAATAAGGTTTACACATAACATTGCGAACATGTAATCAGGTTCATGCATAACATTGTGAAAATGCAATCTGGTTCATGCATAATATTGTGAAAATGTAATCATATTCACACATAACATTGTGAACATGTAAAAGGTTCACATGTAACATTGTGAACATGTAATTAGGTTCACACATAACATTGTGAACTTGCAATCAGGTTCACATATAACACTGTGAACATATAATCAGGTTCACGCATAACATTGTGAACACATAATAAGGTTCACACATAAAATTATGAACATGTAATCAGGTTAATGCATAACTTATTTACCCATGACTTATCTATATTTACCTAATTCATTTCAGGGAGATATAGTTCCCACCAATCACAAAATAAAAACCATATTATGTGTTACACAAGATCATAAAAATTAATCATATCATAACCCATGAAATGAAATGGGTATCATAAAAATTTTATCATATCATAACATGTGGAAAAGAGATAGGTTTCATAATAATTCCATCATAGAAAAACCCATGAAAATATATAGTTTTCATAATCATTTCCTCATGGTATAACTTATGGAAGAAAAACGGGATTCATAAACATCATGCAATCAAAACATAAACCATTTAGAGAAATAATAAGAATGGTATCCTTGGATCACATACCCATTAAGGAATAGGTAACACCAACTGATTTTATATTATATGGAATGTAATTTTTAAATATAATTTAAAACATTTTTTGATGAAAATATCCTTTCTTCTTTGAAAGACAGTTTTTAAAACATAAAACATTTTGAGAACCTTTTTCTTTGAAAATAATCTTGAAAACTTATAAAAGAAGCTTTGAAGAAAATTTAAAACACTTTTTAAACATAAAACATTTTATAAATCCTTATAATTTAAAATTATCTTAAAATATAATTTATAAAAAAAATTAAAACATTTTTAGAAAACATGTTTTTGAAATAAAACAGATTTCCAATTTAAGAGATAAATAAAGTTGAATTTTCTTAAAAACATATTCTTAATTATCTTAAGAATGAAAGAGTAGGAAAATGGTAAAAATACTTAAATATATAATTAATAAACATAGGTTAATAAAATAAAAGATAATTATTTAGATTTATATCATTATATTTCAATATTTGAGACTTAATCATAAACAATCCTAATAAATGATGAGATTGTAACAAATAATTTTTACCATTTTGGTAACATTGAATCATAATATACCACAAAGTAATAACGTAAAATGAAACTTAAAATATCATTAGTATAAATAAATTCATGATATTAAATGTTAAAGGGTCTATATATACACATATTTAAATAATATAGGTGTATAATATAACGTGTGTCTCAACGAAGGAAAATTGATACAAAAGTCTCTTACCGATTTGGTAACTTTTGAACCCTAAACCTCATGAAAGAGAGATCCTAAAATGGATATTTAAATACCAATAATTTTAAGTAGTATAATTATAGAATAAATTCATGGGAAATATATATACCACATAAAATAAATAGGTGGTGAATATGACATGTGTCTCACAGAAATAAAAAGTGAGACAGAAATCCCTTACCTTAAGTATTGACTTCTGTTGTATATGTTCAAACCTCATGTATAATAAATATAATTTTATTATAAATATATTAAAGAAAAATATTCATATATATCATACCATATATTATTTTATTATGACCTTTTATTACCTTCTTATTAACAATTTCATGTTAAAGTCACATTTCAGGCAATAACTACTTTGTTTTTCGTGTGTGTTTTGACTTGTTCTTTTTGGTCCACTTACTTTGATCATGGTTTCATAATCTACATAATTTAAATCATGATATAAATATAATATACATTAATTATATATATATATATATTAATCCATAATATTTAGAGATAGAAAATAAAATACACCATTCATAGAGATGGTAGGTTGTACATACGTATTAACATTGTTTCCATTTTCTTGTCAGATTCAAATAAATAAAAGTAAATGATACATATATATATTGTAATTATAGTGTAATTTTAATGTCATATAAATCACATATATTCATTAAAATCATACTTAATACATTCCATGTAAAGCGTGAATGAATCACATCGCTTCGCGAGGCGGTAGTCCGCCATACACACGAACGATGTCATCGTATTCCCAAAAAATAGAAAACATGAAGTCATGTGTGATATAATAATTCCATAATAATAATAATATCATAAATATAATATATAAACTAAAAATACCTAATTATGTTCAACCATGAGAGGTGGTAATGTAAAAACGAACAACATTGGTTTGCGAGGCGACAGTCCACCGTACACAGGAACAATGATTTCATAACCCATTTGATAGAATTGTGTGTATTTTTAGGTCATAACCTTAACATAACAACATATAATTATATTTAAGATATTTATGTTACTATATAATCATGTTATAAAAACAATTGAATAAGTTTTAGAAAGAAATAAAATGAAAACACTCATTAAAGAACATTACCTCTTCTTTATGTATCCTCCTTATGTTTTCACCAAATTCATACTAGGTTAGATTTATTCCAAAAATAAGGCTTCTAGGATGAGGTTATGAAAGTTTTTAAGTTATTTTTTAGGTTTTTTTATCCAAATGGCTATAGAGTTGTGAGGAATGGAGTAGAGTGAGTTATCTTTTATAATTTTTTTTAAAGGTAGTGTTCTGGTCAAAGACCAAAACACAAAATTTATTATAAAAAATAAAGGGGTTACACAAGTCTAAAGGAAGGAATTTTTTTAACATCCCATATATAAAGAGATAGAAACTCAGGGGGAAGATCATATCTCCAGGTAGTTTCCTTATCAACGCCCATGTTGGCAAGAGCATTGGCAACTCTGTTCACTTCTCAGTAAGCATGTGTAGTAATGGAGTTGAGGGAGGAGAGTGAGTGAAGATGTTCAGTCCAGCAGGAAGTGAGCTTCTAAGCCAGGTGGATGGTACTCTTCTAGATTGCATGGATGGTAGTGGAGGAGTCACTTTCAATCCTTATGTTGTTCCAGTTGTGCAGCATGACAAACGAGATCACATGTATGACACTGAGCATCTCAGCTTCTAGGGAGGTATCAATACCACATGATCCATATAATCAACCGAGAACTTGATCCAGATGATTTCTGAAGATGGCTCCACAACCCGCTGGGCTTGGGTTTCATTTAGAGTCACCATCTACATTGATTTTGATCCATCCTGTAGGAGGGGTTTCCAAAAAACATCAAGCATGAGTTTAAGGCGAGGTTATTTACCTACAATCCCAAGACATCGTAAGATCACCAAATCTCTGACTGGGTTATTACACAGATCCTTCTGTATCGAGGCCTCCTCTCAGGTATCGATAAGAATTCTCATTTTTCCTACATTAATATTGAAAGAACTATTGTGAAAGGTATATTCATTACTACCATACCAAATCACATGTAGAAGCTCTGCAATTGCTGCCACAAAGAGGTTGTTGATTTGTTGAGAGATGGATTTATCCAAACATTTTTGAACCTGAGAGATTAGAGAGCTACAAAAAAACCAGTTTCAATCAAATATGTCAAAGATATAATTCCAATGATCATTATCTGTATCACAAAAAAGAAAAATATGGTTAATATCTTCATGATGTTGGTTACACATATGGCATTTAGATCAAAGGTTGTTTCCAAAAGTTTGTAAACAGGAGTCAGTTGGAATTCTTCCATGAGAAATATGACAAACAATAGTAAATCTTGAAGGTTTGATCCAAGATTTATTGAAGTTGTTAAGCCAGATAAATTTGTTCATATCATTGATGTAAATTTTTTTATAGAAACTCTTTGAGTCAAGCATCCTGTTATGCGAAGTTTCCCAGATCAAGAAATCCTCATTAACAGAGACATGGTAATTATCAAAAATACTTTTAATCTCCTTAATAAAGGGAGTATTTTACATGTTCATGATGTTTTTAATGGGGTCACTAGTGTGCACAGGGAGTTGTGAGGAAGAAACCAAGGAAATCAAGGGTGTGCTGGTCTAGTTATCAATCAAAAAAAATAAAATTCGAGTCTCTATTGGCCATCTATCAAGAATTGGACATAATGGATTTGAAGGTACATTTAATGGATGTCCATATGGAGGACGTGAAATAAATATGCATGTTGCTTCAGAGTTTTTCAAGGAAACGAGCCCAAAGGAAGTCTGTGGAAGGCGATTTGTTACAAATGAGATTCTACGTGAGCTTCACCTGAAGGTCTTGGTTAAAGTTAGTGAGGTTTTTTATTCCAATGCCTCATTTTTCAATAGGCTTATAGCACGTGGACCAAGGTATGGTAACAAATTTCCTTTTCGGAGTGTTTCCCGTTTAGAAAAACTTTTTAATGGAAACGTTGTTGTGTTTTAAGAGACCGTCTGGCCATTTATAGATCATCATGGAGTATACCAGTTTAGAAACAATTGTGGATTTAACAAGGCAAATTCTTCCTACCATTGAGATATTTTTTCCTTTCCAAGAGGAGATGTTTCAAAGAGTTTGATCAACAATGGTATAGAAATGAACTGCTTTGGGTCTACCCCAAAAAATGGGAACACCAAGATAATTGAAGGGGAGATATCCCTCCTTAATACCAAGCATGTTTGTAAATCTACTTTTCCGACCAGGGGGATAGTTTTTCCAAAGTAAATAAAATATTTCAGCCAGTTGATATGTTGACCAGATACTTATTCATAGTGAGAGATGATGGTTTTAAGGTTGCTTAGGTTTCTTTTTTCCCCTTTTAAAAAAAGGATTATGTCATCAGCATATAGCAAATGGGAGGGGGCATTCACATTTCTAGAGGCAGATATAGGATTAATATTACCATTTCCAATAGATTGGGAGATGATTCTACTAAGGTAGTCTTCAACAATAGAGAAAAGGATAGCCGAGAGGGGGTCTCCTTGCCTAGCCCCTTTAGAACAATTGAAGTAACCTCTAGTTGTACCATTTAGAAGAATAGATATACAAGCCGATTTAAAAATAGTGCTAATTCTATTGATAAAGGTCTCATTGAATCCAAAATTTCTAAGCACTTTAAAAATAAAGTTCCAGTCAATGGTATCAAAGGCCTTCGTTATATCAAGTTTAATGGCCACATTCCTGCCTCTGGTTTTTCTGTTCAACAGGTTAGTGGATTCAGAGGATAAATAGATACAATCTTGTATAGATCTGCCTTTAATGAAACCAAATTGATTCCATGAAATAATTCTATTGTTGTTATCAGAGATATGGTTGGTAATCAATTTGGTGATAATTTTAAACAGTGAATTGATAAGGGTGATGGGTCTAAAATGATTGATTTCGTCAGCATTTTTTGATTTAGGAATGAGGATAAGGAATTGAGAGTTCAAGCCATGAGGAAGAATTCCTCCAGATAATAAAGTTTTAACCATTCGGCAGACATCATCCTGAATGATATCCCAATGATGTTGGTAGAACCCATTATTAAAGCCATTCGGACCTGGGGCACCGTCCGTGTTAAGACTAAAGACAGCGTCCTTAATCTCTTGATCGAGTGGGATATTATTAAGTAAAATATTATCCTAATCTGTGACCATAAGTGAAATAACTTTAGGTCAAAGATCTTTACCAATATTAAGGCCATTGAAGATATTGTGAAAGTGAGTGACCACATGGTTGGAAATGCTTTCATCAGTGTCAAAAAAATTCCCCCCTTCCCTAATATATGAGAGAGGTTTACAAGCTTTTTTAACTTTTTGAAGAGCATTGTACAATTTTGTGTTTCTATCACCATCGTTCGTCCATTTGGTTTTAAATATTTTCTTCTTTAGGTTATCTTTAAATTTAAGGAGAGTAATCAATTTGGAAGAAATATTAATTTCATGCTGGGAGTTTTGGTCAAAATTATATGAGGTGTTATGAATTTGAAGTTGATTAAGATATTTTTCTAGAGTGTAAATATTATTATCTATTTCATTTGATTTTGATTTACACCAGTTTTTGAGGATTTTTTTTAGCATTTTTAGTTTCATAGGACAGGAAAAAGAGTCATTATTAGTGTGCTTTTAATAATGTTCACACAGCCTATGTAAGAAGACCAGGCAATGTTATATCTAAAAGGATACCTAGGTTTTATGCGGTTGAAGGAGAAACTAACCAGAATTGGATGGTGATCAAAATCCATCTTGTTAAGGGTGATACTAGAAATGTTGTCCCATTTATCAAGAGCAAGATAGTTAGTGAAGGCTCGGTCCAGTTTTCTAGCCACAGTCTTGTTATAATGATGTTTGTACCAAGTAAACTTAGCATCTCTTAGATTAACCTCTATAAGGTTATTATGTTCAATGCGTTATTTGAATTCTCTAGTAGATATTGAATCATGTGGCGGGCCTAGTTTTTCACTAGCATCTAGAATGGCATTGAAGTACCCAACAATAAACCAAGGTTTTTGAATCAAGATTCTAAGCTGGGTAATTTTAGTCCAAAGATACCTTCTATCCTGATATCTATTATAAGAATAGACAAAAGTAGTGAAAATGTGTGTTTGTTTGAACATGTAATCACAAGTAAAATCTTGATTTGAAGTTCTAAAAACATTGACATTTTAAAGGTAAGAGTGAGAAAAAACCCATAAGGATTCAATTGGGAGGTGATTAGTGAAAACCCCTACTAAGAAGTAACCAGGGGACAAGCAAGCTGAAATCTAGAAGCAAAATTAATTTTGGGCTCAGAGATAGCAAACAGTTTCGGTGTTTGAGTAAAAATAAATCTTTTCAGAACATTAGTTATCTCAGTATTTTCTATCCCTTGGCAGTTCTAGAAAATAACATTCATTTATACCTCTTTTTTGTTGGGTTTTCCCCTTTCTTTTTAGAGGTCGCGGCCTTTTCTCTGGTTGTAACTCACATGGTGTTCTTCTTGTTCTTATTACCATGTTCTACCTGTGTTGATAGGGGGAGCTGATTAACCACTAAATGAGGATAATATTCATTGTTAATATAAATAATATTCCTGTTATTTATTATTCATAAACACCATTTCAGTGCATTTTATACTTTGAACATCATTTCACATTATGATTGTAATACCTTCCTAAAATGCACTATTATGTGGTACATTTTTTAACATCATTTAAAGTACCCAATGATTCATCTGATTTTAAGGAATATAATTATACATATTTTAATTTGATATTTTTGTAAATTTATCTACACTTAAATATGAACATGTTTTATTCAGGGATCAATGGAGAATTCATGGAAGAAGATTGGGATATTTTGTGATGAAAGGAAACAATTCTGGAGAAGTCATATTGGAAACCAGCCCACTGATGAGACTTTGGGGCCCAACATACAGGCCCAATTAATCCCAAATTTCTTGGGATTTTATAAGACATATATAGGAACAAATAACTCTTTAGGATACAATGATAATTAGGCCTCCATGGTGTCCATTTATGCGTCCCAAGTTAGAGATAAAATTCTGGGCCAGATTCTGCGGCCCAGAAAAACAGCCCACTAATATGATCATATCTCAGAATTCACAACTCCAAATGGACCCAACTTTTACATAAGGTTATAAGACTTCCGTATATCCATTTTCTTCTTCTATGTCCCACTCTGATTCATCCATCTAGAAGGTCTTCCAAGTGCGTCTGTTTGGTGAAGGAAAACTGGCTGCCACCTCGGGTCAAGGATGGAAAAATCAACTCTCCCTTACTTTCCACCCACCTATGGCCTGCCACAATTAATTTAGGAGACTTGGACTGCTGGAGGATCGACCCAAGGGCTCAAAAAATCCTATTTAAGGCAGTGGTGTTGGAGGATTGAGGAATCTTGTATGCTTTGTTCAATTGTAATGTTATGCTGCAATTTTGTTGTCTTAAATTTGTCTTTCACATGTAAGTTGTTCAATGCACTTTAGTTTCTTAATAAAAGTTCTTTTTATACTCTTATTCTCTTTTTCTTCATATCAATTTGATACTGTTGGATCAAGGTGTGAATTTATTCACACCAAACCTTGTGAAATTATTCACACAATGGTGGAGTGATCATTTTATTTTTGTTGTTTTCTTTACTTCTCCATTTCCTCCCTCATGAGTCTACTTTCCGCTTCCATTGAAACCATGAGATCAATGGAGGGATAACCCACTTATGGTTTTATCCAAGGGAGTAGAAAGTGTCTGGATTGGATGTTATTTATCACCTCATTAATGTATAATCACTTCTTTAATTGAGATTTTTATTTGATGATTTTTAAACTCCATCGTCCTTGTTGAATTTAAGGCCCCACACTTCAAGTGCTAATACGAAGCTTTACCTTAAAGTGATCAAAACTTTGATCCTTCAAGTGTATAGGTAATTAGTATTAAAGGGTGTAGTAATTAAACCAGTAAGTGATGATGTTGTTTTATCTCCTTAAATGAACCCATCTCAAATATAAGAAATTGAAATCATTAAAAAGGAAATACGTCGAATCCACCCCGAGCGATAACCTAGGATCAACTCATTCTTTTAAATTGAATTCACTTAAGTATCTTAGAGTTCCTTTAAACCCATCTAAAATCAACCCAAGTTGGCCACTTCATAGCCAAAAACAGTCCATATAATGTACGTGTCTATAGGTTACTTCTTAGGTCTCTGAGGATTCGACAACCCAAGCTAAACTACAAGGACCGTCTTACCTTATTCTCTTGGGTAAATTTGAGCGAGAATCAAATTTTGGCGCCATTTCCGGGGACCTAAGTAAGTTATCTTAGACATTATCATCCTTTTTTTTCATCCCTCTTCTCTTATCTCATCACAAATTTCATTCCTATGGAAAACCCTTTTGAACAAATCCAAACATGGGGAACCTCTCCTTACTTTGATCACTCTACACCAAGTGTGATGTACAATGACCATCCTAATTCCTACTTGTGGGATCATCAACAAAATACTTAACCACAATGTTTTTATTCATATGATCCACAATAAATTCAATACTATTATGAGTTTCAATCCCCACAAAGCCAATTTGAACATCCTCCTATGGAATTCCAACAACATAGTTATCCTCCTAGAATATACTATATGTCTCAACCCCTTATCCATCCTAATCCACATCCATTACTTGAAAAATTGTGTCAAAAAATTGAGATAATGAATTTTGAGGTTTCATCATTGAGGTTAGAACTACAAAGCATTAAAACTTGTGAGGAACCCATCCCTACACAAACTATCCCTTCCATAACCTTATGTGAAGTGTCTGGTTTCCCAAAAACCTCTCATGAATTTACTGAATAGAAAACCTTTGGATTTGGGGAAGATGAGGAGGATCATGGAATTGTTTATGGGTGTTTAAATCAAGAAGAAACTGATTTTTTGTATTCACAAGAGGGAAATTTGACATCATGGATTGAGTCTCATGAATATAACTCCATTGATGATTTTTCAAAAACACAAATCACTGAACCATTAAGAGAAATCACAAACTTTGACTCCATACCCATTCCTGAAACTGATATTTCTAATTTGGTGGTTGAATCTTCTATTCAAAAGGAACAAATTTTGTTGAGAAATTTGAAAAATGAAACTGAGTTGGATTCAAAATATCAACTTGTGTCTAAATTTCCTATCCATCCTGAGCTCAAAATTATTGTCCTTCCTTCCCCTCTAAAGAATACCTTCATAAGGTATAATCATGACCTTTCAATTGGAATTAATTCTTCTCTTGAAACCAAAAAAGTTGGAATGATCATTCATGTCTTAGGAAATACTACAGAGGAAACTCGGTCAACCATTTCTGATATTCCTTTGATTTTACCATTCATTTTAGAATATAGGTTTGTCCATGAAACAAATTATAAAAATAGAATCAATATCAACCTAGTAGAATTGGTGAAACATGTGGTCCATAAAATGTTGAAATTTGGTATTGGGTAAGTCGTGGGTTCAAGTCGAGCTAGCGACATTAAACCAAAGCACTGCACGAGAGGAAACCCGTGGTTTTCATCTTTGCAAATCATAATTTTTTTAAATGGGATTAATGAATAATTTTGATAAATAAAAAAAATATACTATTGACCTATTCTTCTATTATGAGTATTGATTAGTATGAAAGGGGAGCACCATATTCATCCATGTCACGTGGTGTGATCCTTGAGTAATACCATACCCAGAAATTTAAAAAGAAGACAATGTATCATCAGTTAATTTTATTTTATATATATACCTATATTGTATTTATATATATATATATATACTATTTTGTTTTGTTTTGTTTGTTTTCCTTTTTCCACTATGGGAACTCTGCAAGCGACATGGATACCAAAGGACTAAATTAAAGTAGCAAGAATTTCAACTTCAACCACCAGGTGACTTCATTCAATGACCCTCATTTTCAATTTCCTTTTTGAACTTTCATTATATACCTCTACCCCCTTCTAAATTTTCTTTTCTTTAAACACAGGGGACAGTGTTATTTTAAGTTGGGGGGGAGATAAAATAAAAAATGATTTTGTGTCAAAAAATGATAAATGATTTGAAAAAAAATATATGTGTAAATGGAAGGAAAAATTCCTTTAACTTTGAACATGGTAATACACATTGCACACTTTGAAATGGAATATCAAATAATTTAGCATGCCCTGATTCTTATTTTAATCCTTGTATAATTTCATGATCATAGATTTTGGAAAGTGTGGCTGTCCAATGTGATATTTCATCGTTTATATTTTCATCCAAATAAAAAAACACAATGCACGTCCTTTGGATAGTGGGGTATTAGTTTGAGTTCATGGGGTCCCCCAAATAAATAGCATAGGTTTGGTGATCATTTTAGTTTAATATGAGTATTCAAAAAAAATTAAAAAAAAAATTTGCGCGTAGAGCAATGAAATGACCTAATGCGTGGCTTTCGGCACTTGGGGATCATGACTCCATAGTTTTCTGGCCCAGAGTTAGTAATTTTATCTCCATTTTTGGTAATTTGAATTTTTTTTTGACTGAGTTAACTCAAGATGATGCCCGAGTATGTGGGATTCACTTGGTTCCCTAAGGTCTTTGAGCCTAGGAGTCATCGTCAAAGTCTCTCTACAGGGGTTGACTCTTTTGAGTGCAACTTCAATTACCATGGCAAAATTGCAAAAAAAAACAAAAAAAAAACAAAAAAAATAATACAATAAAAAAATGATTAATACTCATCTTAATATTCAAATGTGATTCCACCTAGCGCTTCCATCATTCCCCCCTTGAATAAAAATGAACCCCCATGTCTATTGTGATGCACAACACATTCTCATACTTAATTGATATTGGATGAAATATGGAAATTAATTTCAACAAAGGAATGGGCTTGGGCTTGGGATCTTCTTGTGAAACTATCTTGTATTAAAATATGTTGATGGGTTTCATGATTTTTTGGTATAAGGGTTTCTGGTGATCATTGTGTATTAAAAAAATTTTGGAAAAGGGAATTCGAATTTCATATTGTTGAGATATATTTTTCTCGGGACTAGCAAAACTCAAGTTGGCGGTGTGTGATTAGCCACTAAATGAGGCTAATATTCATTGTTAATATAAATAATATTCATGTTATTTATTATTCATAAACACCATTTTAGTGCATTTTATACTTTGAACATCATTTCACATTATGATTGTAATACCTTCTTAAAATGCACTATTATGTGGTACATTTTTTAACATCATTTAATGTACCCAATGATTTATCTGATTTTAAAGAATCTAATTATAAATATTTTAATTTGATATTTTTGGAAATTTATCTACACTTAAATATGAACATGTTTTATTCAGGTATCAATGGAGAATTCATGGAAGAATATGGGGATATTTTGTGATGAAAGGAAACAATTCTGGAGAAGTCAGATTGGACACCATCCCACTGATAAGACTTTGCGGCCCAACATAAAGGCCCAATTAATCCCAAATTTCTTTTAATGTTATAAGACATCTATAGTAACAAATAACTCTTCAGGATCCAATGATAATTCGGCCTCCATGGTGTCCATTTAGGCAGACCAAGTTAGCGATAAAATTCTGGGCCAGATTCTGCGGCCCAGAAAAATATCCCACTAATATGATAATATCTCGGAATCCAAAACTCCAAATAGACCCAAATTTTACATCCGTTTAGAAGACTTCGGTAGATCCATTTTTGTATTCTATGTCCCACTCTAATTCGGTCATTTAAAAGGTCTTCTAAGTGCATCTGTTCGGTGAAGGAAAACTGGCTTCCACCTCGGGTCAAGGGTGGAAAAATCAACTCTCCCTTACTTTCCACCCACCTATGGCCTACCGCAATTAATTGAGGAGACTTGGACTGTTTGAGGCTCGACCCAAGTGATAAAAAATTCCTATTTAAGGCAGTGGTGTTGGATGATTGAGGAATCTTGGATGCTTTTTTCAATTGTAATGTTATGCTACAATTTTGTTGTCTCAAATTTGTCTTTCACATGTAAGTTGTTCAATGCACTTTAGTTTCTTAATAAAAGTTCTTCTTATACTCTTATTATGTTGTTCTTCATATCACTTTAATACTTTTGGATCAAGGTGTGAATTTATTCACACCAAACCTTGTGAAATTATCCACACAATGGTGGAGTGATCATTTTATTTTTGTTGTTTTCTTTACTTCTCCATTTCCTCTCTCATGAGTCTACTTTCTGCTTCCATTGAAACCATGGGATCAATGGAGGGCTAACCCACTTATGGTTTGATCCAAGGGAGTAGAAAGGGGATGTATTGGATGTTATTTATCACCTCATTAATGTATAATCACTTCTTTAATTGAGATTTTTATTTGATGATTTTTAAACTCCATCGTCCTTGTTGAATTTAAGGACACACACTTCAAGTGCTAATACGAACCTTTACCTTGAAGTGATAAAAACTTTGATCCTTCAAGTGTATAGGTGATTAGTATTAAAGGGTGTAGGCATTAAACTAGTAAGTGATGATGTTGTTTTATCTCCTTAAATGAACCCATCTCAAATATAAGAAATTGAAATCATTAAAAAGGAAATACGTCCAATCCACCTCGAGTGATAACCTAGGATCAACTAATTATTTTAAATTGAATTCACTTAAGTCTCTTAGAGTTCCTTTAAACCCATCTAAAATCAACCCAAGTTGGCCACTTCATAGCCAAAAACAGTCCATAGAATGTACGTGTCTATAGGTTACTTCTTAGGTCTCTGAAGATTCGACAACCCAAGCTAAACTACAAGGACCGTCTTACCTTCTTCTCTTGGGTAAATTTGAGCGAGAATCAGGATCCAAAGAGGTGTTAGTAGAAACCGAAAAATTTTACATCCTAGTCTCACCTTTCTTGTTAGCATCTAGATCAATCGGTTTTCATGTATCTGTAGCTGGTGCAGATTTTTTGTTCTCATCCTCTTTTAGTGCGGCTTGTTCATCAAGAGGAGGGGATCTATCCATCCCAGTTTTCTCATCCTTGTCCTGAGACTTGATTGGAGAGGACAGCAAATCCATTTTGGATCCCTGCATCAACATGTCAGACTTGCAGTCTTGTTTAATTGGTGCAGATTTACTGGTTTTAGTATTATTTTGGGTGTCCAGTGTGACAGAGTGCATTAAGTTTAGCAGGGGGTCTGTTCAGCAGTGTCCAAGTCTATTTCCTTTAGAGGTGTGCCTAAAATAAGGACAGTATCCTCTAAAGGGGATTCAGATTTTCTAGGGGCTGCTTGTGGATATGATACAATTTCAAATATATTAGCCTCAAGGTCATTTTGAAGGATCTGTTCAAGGTTTTCAGACTCGTGTTCATCAACCATATTAGCCCAAGATTCTCCTTTTTCAGTAATCAGTTGCTCAAATGGGTTGTTTTTTACAACCCATTTCTTCTTTTTTCTTTTGGGATATTCAGGTTTTTCAGGTACATTTTCATTTCCCCTATTATTTCTCCTAACCTCTATCCATTCATTGGGGTTCTGAGGAGGGGGAGGTTTTTGCACAAACCTACAGTTATGGACAGTATGACCAACCAGTTTACAAAACTCACAGTATTGTGGAAGCCTCTCATACACTACCTTAACTTCAGTTTTATAATCAGTAGCATTGAAATTGATTAAGGGGGGAGTTTGTTTTCAAGATTTACCTCTATGAGCACTTTAGAATATAGGCCAGGGTCTCCATTTAAGTTTCTTTGGTCCACTTTTAGTGGGGAGCCAATACAGGATGCTAGGTCATTGAGAATTTTTGGAAGCTAGTAAAATCAATTTAGGTTATGCAATCTAACCCAAACTTGTGTTGTGTTATTCCTGTACAAAAATGGGTTGAAAGCAGCATCCCATTCAGACAAGCGAAGGATCCCTGGTTTGAGATTCAAATTACCCATTTTCTAGGACCTATTGAGGTCTTCTTGCAAAGTAAAGAAGATATGAAAATAAACCTTACCAAGTGGAACTAATTTCCAGTTTGTAAAACCCCAGCAAGCATCAATTCTTAGTTTCAAATCAGTGTAAGGCCAGGGTTTGTTACCTTTGATATACGCGATGTGAGCCATGATGGAAAATTCACATATTTGTTCTCTTTGTCGTACCGCATCCAGATCTGATTCTACAAATAAGCATCCTTCTTCCAATATTTTGATCCTAGGTGGCTTCGAGGTCTACGTCTTGAGGGAGTCGGTACCCGTCAGGGCTTTAAGAAAAGAAACAGCTTTCTCCCGTCAGTTAATAATGATCAGTGGTTCCTCTTTCAAGGAAATCCCCTCTTCCTTCTCATGTAGGTCCAAGATGAGATCAGAGGAAGACATACCTCACGAATTGGCATGAATCAGTAGGTTTAGTTGCGTCTGTGATGATTAGGGTTTTCGAGAAATGTTTTCGAGCGTCTCTCTTTTATAATTGATAAGTGTAATTCTTGTAAATACCTAAAATTATTCACTATTTGGAGGTCTCCCTTACCTAATGTGCCTCCAAAATTGAATAATAATTGAGGTAAGGGATGAATTGGTCGATAAATACCTCCACCAAACAAAATAAAAACATTTTTTATCAATTCATTCATTAGTTTTTAAGTTTACTCAATTATATCCTTATAATTTTTACCAAGGTAACTTTAATCTTTTTATTTACCTAGGTAATTTATCATTTAAGACTAATATTAAAAGGGATTTATTATATAATTTAGGCCTAATGATCCTAAATATTAAATTAAATTCATTAAATAAAAATCATATGAGTGTGTAAAATTAATTTTAATATAAAGGCATGTCATGCGCAAAATCCCATTTTAACCTTAATCGTGTTTATTAATTTTAACTATTTTCAGTAATCATTATGGTAAAAATTAATTTAGTATTATTATATAATATAAATTATTATGATTCAAAATATGTAATAAATTTTTCAAATTCCATTAATATAAGTGGAATAATTTAATTTAAAACTAATCTCGCAGATGTGATGAGAAAATGGGTTTTTAAAGTGAAAATGTTCAAAAGTTTACAAAGTTTTAAAATCCAATTTTAATATAAAATTTATTACAGTGACCAAAATTGGATTAATATATGTATAATTTAGCTAATTTAACATTAAAACTAATTTAAAATATAATTTAACTTTATAAATAAATTATATTAAAAGTTAGTTATCAATTAAATTTCAGTATTTTTCACTATTCAACAAAAAAATGAATCTTTTCAGAAAAAACCCAAAAATTAACCCTAAAATAATTTTGGAATTATGAATTAAAAAATTAATTTTTGTTTAATTAAATTTATTTTTTAAAATTGTAAAAATATATTTTAAAATAAGTGTGCCAGAAAAAGTTGATAAAACTACTTTTTCGAAAAATACATTTTTAAGCATAAAATTAGATTTATTCTTACCACTTGTCTAGAAAACACATAAGATAGATGTTAAACATTTGATTGAATATATAATATATAAATTTTATTAAAATCATTTACCAAAATTTATTTTATTAATTTTTTGATATAAAATACACTTGTGTGTATAAAAAATAGTTTTTCAGATAAATTTTTCCTTTTATTTTTTAAAGGGTTTTATTTTAATTTATAATTAGTTGTTTATCAAATAATTCATTTTATATACATGAGTAAACAATATTTTCATTGTTTTTTTATTTTATTCATAACTTCCATTCTATCACTAGGTAAAAACTATCATATTAAATATTAATATTCTAATCATATGTCACATTTCATTTAAACTCTATGTTGCGTGTAAAAAAAGATAAGATTGATGTTGTGTGTAATGAAGGACAAAATAAATGTTTCATGTAACTCAAGATAAAATTATTTTTTCATGTACCTAATGCTAAACTTAGTGTTTCATATAGCACAAGCTTAACATGGTGTGGCATGCAACACAAGCCATCAAAGAATTTTAATTTATTTGAAAAATAATAATTCATAAAAACTCAGGGTGTTGCATTATACCCCGCTTAAAATGAATTTTCCCTTGAAATTCATCTAGGTCATAAAATTTTTAATACTTTAATGTTCTTTTCATAGAAACCCACATTGTAAAAGGGGTTGATAAAACATCCACTTGAAAAAGAGAAAAGTGATGTGTGAATTCCATTTAAAATAACACACACTAGGTTTCCAGATAAAATAACATAGGTGAGAAGTGAAAAAATAACATAGAAGAGAAAAATAACAACCAAATATAGATAGAGAGTGATATAAAACATGGTTAGGAGAAAGTTGACGATCACAAAGCCACAAACATAATATACATCAAAAAGGTTATTCATATCATACAAAATGATGATGATAGGACAAAATTTTATTTTAGGTTTTTTCTAATGTTAGTAAATTACTTTTTTTTATCTATGATCAAAACATACAAAAATTTTCTTACTTGATATCTTTTTATTTCATAGGCATAATTTGATCTATTGGTTATTCCTTTATCAACTTACACCTCATCTCTTACTCCCAGAAATGAGGGTGAATTTCTTATGCCTAAAGTAATAACGGATCATAATAACCATAGATAGAATGAAATTTCATTCCTCTTATTTTTGGTTATCATTAGAAAAAAAAATATTTAGCATATTTTATGCAAAAATATGCATATGGTGAAGTAATTCATTAATCTCTAAAATCTCATCTGAAATTCAACTTAAACAATTCCATAAATAGTCAACCTTATAACCCTTCTAAAATTAATAATTTATAAAGAAGGCCACTTAATTTCTCAAAATCAACTTAACATTAATCCTCCAAATATCATTAATCATCTCTTAATATTCACATTCCAAATATGTGAATACTTTGGTCATATATTCTCCTGAAGCTTGGTAATAATCAAAATTACAATAAAATCTTAATGAAAACATGCATGCTTCCTCATTACTTGAATAAAACCATATTCTATAGATATAATAATTTTTTAAACTCCATCAATGATAAATTAAACCACTTTTTCAACAAATCATTTATCATTTCTGAGGTCATCGATACTATTCAATTTACTTTATCTATATCAATCATATATTTATCTAAATTAAATACCATTTTTTTTTCCTCATAAATAGGGTTATATTCCCTTAATCATAAAATATAATATTTCTATTAAATAAATTTTCTTGGTCATCAGTTCCATTCAACATATTCTTTCAAATCCTTAATAGAAAATTTATACTGAACAATCCTCATATATTTCATAGTTCTTTAATTCTGATACATAAACACTTAAATTATTCCACCTTATCCTTAATCCATTAACTAGGATGCATAGTCTTATTCCTTAATACCTATTTCTTATAATGTAGAACATAAATCATTTCTTAACATTTATAAACCTCAATTTAATCATGCCTCTCACATTTAACATTATCAATATAGTTATAACATCCCATACCTTTCATATGTCATTTGTAGTCTCTTCATCGTCAATAGAAAAATCATCACTTGTACAACCTTGTTGATTCTGTTCATGAGATTTCTCCTTAGAACATATCTTTATATAATTCCCATACTTTCCATAATTAAAACATTCATCCATTGATAATCCATTAGGGGGATCAATATTCTCATCCATTGTGTTAACTAAACTTTCATTTTTTTTCTTGGTAATCGCTTACTTTTTGACCTTATTCCCTACACATAAAAAATTTTCCCATTCCTTTTATACATTCCCTTGAGTGATTCTTTCCAAATTCTTGACATATAGGAAATTTAATCTTATTTACTCCATGTTCTCCACTATCTGAACTCTCAACAAACACCACTGGAAATAAGATCTATACTAACAGTTTTGGGCAAACCGTTGGTATAGTTCACTAATTTGGACCTATACCAACGGTTTGGCCAAAACCGTTGGTGTAGGTCACTTATATGGACCTATACCAATGATTTTCCCAAAAATGTTGGTATAGGTCACTAATTTGGACCTATACCAATAGATTTCCCAAACTGTTGTTATAGGTCTATTATAGAGACCCTATACCAACGGTTTGACCTCAAACCATTGGTATAGGTCCTCCCTATACCAAAGGTTTGTCCAATGTAACACCCAGAGATTTTATGAAAAATATTATTTTAATTTCATTAATGTCTTATGTTGTATTCTACACTAAGATTACCTTGCGCTATACGCAACACCGTATTAGCTTGCAGTATACGCAACACTATTCATGGACCGTGTTACACACAATTTTGATAATAGTTATTCTACGCAACATTGAGTATATATATATATATATATATTAAATGTATAAATGAAATATGGTTGGATTCTGTTATACGAAACAACGAAGTATTCTTTCACAACACGCAACCCTGACTTGGCTTGCATTACACGCAATCGCGACCTTCCTCGATAGCGTGTGTTGTACGCAATACCGGGTTTTAATAAACAATGTTATATTATTATAATATTGTCATGAACTAGCCGTTATGAATAGTATTAACTAAATTTTGAATTTTATAACATTATTATTCATCTTACACATTTCTAGAACATGGTATAAGAACAAAATAAATTTTTTGGGTAAAATAAGTATTTTTCAAAAAAATGCAGTTTTGTCGCCTTTTGATGGCGCACCCACTTTAAATCTGGTTTTTGACATGTTTATAAGTTAAATTTGACAAAATAAAATTATTCTTTGGAATTAAGAAATAAAAATTTACTTTGGATAAATTTTTCATATTATTCTGGTAACTTTCACATTTTAATGAATAGTAAAAACACGCTATATTTTAATTAAAAACAATTTTTTTCATCGTAATATCTTATGTGGTTAAATTATAATATTGAATGGTTTTAAAGTATAAATAGAATATATTTTTACCATTTAATATAATTTATGTCATTAACATTGATTTTACCTTGAATTCATAAGTTAAATCAATTCAATCTTTTGCAATGTTTTAAACAAAAACCCGTTTTTATTCGACAACGGGATTAATTTTAATTTAATTTCTGAAACTTCTGTGTTTTGAATTTTAAAAAATAGATTCCATATTTGAAATCAGTGGGTCCAAATTATGTTAATAGGATACTTTTTATTTTTGGGAATTATGAATAGTAACTATGGTAAATTTTATTTACCATAGTTAAAGGTAAATCGGGTAATTAAGGGTAAATATAATATTTTAAAATTACCCTAACAAATGTCAAAATTCTATTGGATGACTAAAAAACGACCCATATCACCTAAGGGTCGGATTAGAATCATTTAATGGACATTTTTCCATGAAAATAACTTAATTATTATTAAAACCAAAGAAAGTGACAACATGTCACTCTCTTAAATCTTATAAGTATATTAATTTTAATTTAGTGATAAACTTCATGAAACTTAGAACATGAATATTCTCCAGAAATATAATGAAATTATCTACATCATAGGAATTTATTTAGAATTTTTAGGGATTAAATAATTATCATTTATTATGACAGAAAGATGATGCAGTAATTGTCTTATTAATGAAATATTGACAGAATTGATGTTATAAATGCCCAAATAAATGTAATTTGAGACTTTTTATGACTTAAACTAAATTTCTAGGTTAATATGATATATTAGTGTTTATTTAATCAACTTGGTTCGAACATATAATTCTGTTATGACTTTCACAAAAATCATATATCAAATAGTGTCAAAATTGACACAAAATAGTTTTTAAATAAAATATTATATTATTAATTGTTATTTTATTCCTAAAAATCTAAGGTTAGGCCAAATGACTTAGATAAGGATATATATATTAATAATAAACAATTTGGGGTTCGTTTGGCATGTTATAGTAAGTGTATTAACCATATAGTGAAAGAAAACAAAAAGACACGGTAAAAGTTAAATTATTTAACTTAGAGTTAAATCTAATTGATAAGGTTAAAATAATACCCTAAACTTGTCTAAATCCTATTGGTTGATAGGATTTCGACCCTTACCCACTTTAGCTTCGAAATAATACCATTTGGAACCATTATAAACCGATTTTGACTTTAATATAAAATAATATTTTGAGATATTCCTAAGGTGCCCCTCTCCTCCCTTATAAAAGGGAACCTCCTCCCCCCTCCTCCTCACACCAATTTGAGCACTCAAGCTCGTCCAACCCCTGCCATTTTATTCTATCCACTTCCCTAGAATAATCCTAGAGGTCCTGTTCTTCTTCAAAGACCAATATTATTTCCCTAAGTGGAGGATTCAAAGAAGCGTTCCAAAGAAGAGGTAATATCCATTACCGATCTTTTCAATTTCTTTCTTATTCAACTTCTTCTTCTTTAGTTGTTTCATGATAAATTAATAACATCAGTATTACTTACATACTGATATGTTATTATAAATATGAAACAACCCTAATTCACCTTCTATCCATCCTACGGAAAAATGAAATCACCGCGCGTGCGTACGTACGGAATACCGTCTTCACGCAGTGGTGTAATCTATTTTCCACCACCACCTTACATGGATGGGTATAATGGTGTAAAGAATAACTATACATAGTTATTACAACATCATATTGATTCTTATATATTGTATAATCCACTCCAATTCAATTCAATAATTATGTAAATGATATCATCGCTCGTGCGTACGTACGGACTACCGTCTCCACGACGCGATGAGATTCATTCTTAATGATTAACCATTAATGAATGATTATAAAGTATATATAATAAGTAATAATGAAATATATGACATAATAATGATACTGGATTTATGTATATATATATATATGTCATCTACTTACTTCCATTCAAGACAAAGGAAAGAAAAACAGCGTTCATGCGTACGTACGGACTACCGTCTCCATGAACGGTGTTTTTCATTTCATTTATCTATCTATTATATATATATATATACTGAATATATATGATATATAAATCATATTTTATATTCTGGAAGTAAGTAAATCATGATATAAGTAATAATAATGTCAATAACAACAAGTCAAAACACCTACGATAAATGAAACGATTTTACCCAAAACGCTCTTTAACATGGAATTTACAAAAGAACGGGTAAAATAAAGTCATAAGTGAACCATATATGATATCATAACAATTAGTATGATTCTGGAATAAGTCAATGACATTATTTAAATCATTATACAGGAGGTTCGGACACTTACGAAGCAAATCGGACCTAAGGTAAGGGAAATATCACAATCTCATTTTTATCCGAGATTGTTTATTCGTAAGTATTTACTGGGGTGTATTTTATCATCCACATCCATGTTTCATCAATAATATTATTTCCATCCACCTACAATTTTTTAAATCCATTTTTACCCTTCGGTGAGTTTTTAGTAATATGTATGAAAGGAATCTTTTGTCGTTTTTCGTACGAGGTACTTTTTGACTTTTCCGACAAAAGTACGAGAAGAATGTTTTTCTAACTTATACGACACGAAAGGATTTTTACGGTTTTATAAAGCCTTATTTTCATGAAGCTTCCTCCAAAAATATTTCATGACTATTTTCAATAAAATCTATTTCTTTTAAAATTGCATGACGTTTTGTGAAAAGAAATTTATTTTGAAGAAGAAAGGATATTTTCCTCAAGAATTCATTTTAAGTATTTTATCAAAATTATTTTCCATCTAAGATAACATAGGGTTCTATTTCTATCCCTATTATTACATTGATTTGGTTATGTTGTGATGGAACTATTTTTATGAATTCCTTTATCTTATATGAATTGTTTTATGATGTCACGATGTTTACAAATCCCATTTTTACTACATGGGTTATGAAATGATGTATGATCTATGATTTTGTGGCACACATAAGAATGGTATCATTATGAGATGGGTGGGACCTATATCTCCCTCCAATGCATTGGGTAAAGATTTTATATCTCATGAGATAGACATGGCTGGAATGGTAGGTTATACCGGTTCAGTGAAACAGGACTCAAACGAGGGTTACTCGATTCAGAAAGGGACTTTGTCCACTAAGATAGTCTTGGCAATGAGTCTTGACTAACAAGAAATGATTCTATATGATTATGTGTGAATTCCACAAAGTTTCATGTTTTAAGTTATGATTATTGTGATTACATTTCACTGCCATGATTTATCCCATGTTATGAAATTATGATCTCTTTTACAGGTTAAGATTTCCAAAAGTTATGTGCTTGTGTATACGATGTGATTGATATTTCTTTTGTTTACCCTTACTGAGCATTTGAGCTCACCCTTTTATGTTTTCTTTTCCCCAGGATATAAAGAAAGGGTTTAGGTAAAAAAAAGGAAGATCTTTATGGAAGATGTTGAAGATCTTTCACCACGATTAGAAGATTATATTCTGAGTTTCCAAAGACACTAAACTATTACGATCCTTGTGTGTGTGTTTTTGTTATGTACTAAGTATTCCGCAAATGTAATGTAATGTCCTTGTACGTCAGGCTTCGGGTCTCTACAGTTGGTATCAGAGGAAAGGTTTAGTCAACCTTTGGAAACTAGGATGCGAAAACGTTAGTGAGATCCCTAGAGATATTTCTACGGTATATCTAGGGATGTCCCTAAGGTTAAGTATACGTATAGGTTATAGTAATAGAACTACGCTAACGATCATAGAATTAAACCTAAGATGTTAGATATTGAAGGTACTTCCCCTTTATTATGTTGTTTTTCCTAGCATGATTTTTGCCTCTCACACTATTCTTTTTGGGTTTTAGACGATGGCTGGAACCCGAAGGAACCGTGTTGATCAATGCAATGGACAATGCAATGATTGCCCTCCTGAACAAACAAATGTTATGCGAGATGGAGTGAAAAATCTTATTGCTATACTTACACAAGCTATGAATCATTCTGGACTTCCAAATGAGCAGAGAAGGGAACAATATTCTATTGAGTCCTTCATGAGGCAACGTCCACCTTATTTCAGTGGGACTTCCGATCCACTTGTTGCTGAACAATGGATCAGTACCACTGAAAAGATATTTTCAGTTCTTCAATGTTCTGAACATGGTAAAGTCATCTTAGCAGTATATCGTTTGGAAGGTGAAGCTGATCAATGGTGGAATCTTATCAAGAATACGAGTCCAAGAGATGAAATTGAGTCCATGGAATGGGACGAGTTCAAGAACTTGTTTTTCAGTAAGTACTTCCCTCGTATTCTTCGAACAAAGATGGAAAAGGAGTTTCTTGAGCTGAAGCAGAAGGATGATGAATCTGTTGGTATATACGAAGCGAATTTTACAAGACTTGCAAGGTATGCATCTGGCATTATCATCCAACCTGAAAGTAAAGTTGATCGATTTTTCAGTGGCTTAAAACCAAGTCTTCGAAGGGCATTATCTATAAGAGACTTCAGTAGCTATGAAGAAATTGTGCGTTGTGCTATCAAAGTAGAAATGGAAGTTGGTGTTACTTATCCATCTCATAGTTTTGACAAGAAATGAAAGATGGAGTTCAAGGAGAAATCTCAAAATAATGGTGAAAAGAAGATGAATGTTTCCTTATGCACAAAGTGTGGAAAGAAGCATGGTGGAGATTGTCTTAAAGGGACTAGAAAATGTTTTAAGTGTGGAAAAGAAGGTCATCGAGCAGCTGAGTGTCGAAGTAATGGAAAAAGGGTTTCTAATGATATGAATAAAGAAAACACTGCAGAGAACGCACCACCAACACTTCAATGCTTCAAGTGCAAGGAAATGGGGCATTATGCTAATAAATTCCCTAATCCAAGGGTTAGTGATGATCAACATGAGCAACCACTTAAGTCAAAGGACAAAGGGAAGTCACATGCGATCACTATTGGCGATGTTGAATATGACAACGATGTGGTGGAATGATTAAGTATTTATGTAATGGGATTCCAAAATAATGTTGTATCATAAAGTATTGGAATATTTATGTGTTGGTCTAATGTGGTATTAAAAATGATTGAGATATTTTTGGAAATAAGATGATATACGCGTAATGAAGGGAAAACGAGAAAACGAAATTTTTAACAGTATTCATGAGCTCATGATTGATATAAGGACTAAGTGATATCATGGTTTGAGTATATAGAATTTTGTGGATTTTGGTATGTGGAAAGTGTTAACTTTTAACTGCATTCATGTTTTCACTAAGGTATTCAAGAGAATACACGATTAAGTACTTTGAATGTTTGGAATGTGACCAACAAGACATATCTTATGATATGTGGGGATCAACGACAGTATTAAATCTCTGGTAATCGTTGTCACTATATTATGAGAGTGGACTGCAGTATTATGTATAAGCCTAAAGATTATAATGGATTATGTTGGACATAAGTTAGTATTGTTTAAGGATAGAAGATTTTCGATATTATTGATGGGATGTTATAGTAACGTAGTTTTAGAAAAAGGACAACCTGCAGGATGGGCGACAGCCCATCGCTTCGGACAAGGCTGTAGGAATCGAACCCACAACCGAAGTGCGACTGGCCTTTATCGCCTACCACTGACCTACAAGAAGTCCCTCTTTAGTAGAAAACTAGTTTTATTATATTAAGCAGTATGATATGTGAAGTATAAGTTCATTTTAGGAACCATATATGATTAATCTCACTATAGATCAACTTATGTATATAATTTTTGCTAACCTTTTTTTGAGACAGATGGAATGACCTGTTATTCTATCACATGATCTGCTAACACTTCACGAATAACAAATTCAACTTCATTTATTTAAGAGATGAAGTGGAAATTGTTCAAGGCACGAACAACAGTGAGATTGTACCAAAATAAAGTAAGTATTTATTGTAATTAAAATTTTCAACTTTAGGGAAATGATCTTGAAAACCAAAAATGTTGTCCTAGTGCCCTTATATCCGATGAATCAGATGGTACCCTAGATCATCACAAATTTATGACTTTGTGATTGCTAGCTTTTCCATAGCCATGTTCTCTACCACTCTCCATCAGAACATGATGGTTAGATTTCTCTTCCATATCCATATTTTCACCTATGTGGAAACCCAATGATTAGTTTATTTGGGTAACCGTTACGTTTCATACTTTTGTTTTTTAAAGATAAGTTTTGGTATTCCTTTTTACGATGTAGGTTTCTATCAAAGAAACTTTCAAATAGTAAACCATTTATAACCCCGACGAATTTCGAGGGCGAAATTCATTTTAAGGGGGGTAGAATGTAACACCCTGAGATTTTATGAAAAATATTATTTTAATTTCATTAATTTCTTATGTTGTATTCTACACCAAGATTACCTTGCGCTATACGCAACACCGTATTAGCTTGCAGTATACGCAACACTATTCTTGGACCGTGTTACACACAATTTTGATAATAGTTATTCCACGCAACATTGAGTATATATATATATATATATATATATATATATATATTAAATGTATAAATGAAATATGGTTGGATTCTGTTATACGAAACAACGAATGATTCTTTCACAACACGCAACCCTGACTTGGCTTGCATTACACGCAATCACGACCTTCCTCGATAGCGTGTGTTGTACGCAAAACCGGGTTTTAATAAACAATGTTATATTATTATAATATTGTCATGAACTAGCCGTTATGAATAGTATTAACTAAATTTTGAATTTTATAACATTATTATTCATCTTACACATTTCTAGAACATGTTATAAGAACAAAATAAATTTTTCGGGTAAAATAAGTATTTTTCAAAAAAATGCAGTTTTGCCGCCTTTTGATGGCGCACCCACTTTAAATCTGGTTTTTGACATGTTTATAAGTTCAATTTGACAAAATAAAATTATTATTTGGAATCAAGAAATAAAAATTTACTTTGGATAAATTTTTCATATTATTCTGGTAACTTTCACATTTTAATGAATAGTAAAAACACGCTATATTTTAATTAAAAACAATTTTTTTCATCGTAATATCTTATGTGGTTAAATTATAATATTGAATGGTTTTAAAGTATAAATAGAATATATTTTTACCATTTAATATAATGTATGTCATTAACATTGATTTTACCTTGAATTCATAAGTTAAATCAATTCAATCTTTTGCAATGTTTTAAACAAAAACCCGTTTTTATTCGACAACGGGATTAATTTTAATTTAATTTCTGCAACTTCTGTGTTTTGAATTTTAAAAAATAGATTCCATATTTGGAATCAGTGGGTCCAAATTATGTTAATAGGATACTTTTTATTTTTGGGAATTATGAATAGTAACTACGGTAAATTTTATTTACCATAGTTAAAGGTAAATCGGGTAATTAAGGGTAAATATAATATTTTAAAATTACCCTAACAAATGTCAAAATTCTATTGGATGACTAAAAAACGACCCATATCACCTAATGGTAGAATTAGAATCATTTAATGGACATTTGTCCATGAAAATAACTTAATTATTATTAAAACCAAAGAAAGTGACAACATGTCACTCTCTTAAATCTTATAAGTATATTAATTTTAATTTAGTGATAAACTTCATGAAACTTCGAAAATGAATAGTCTCAAGAAATCTAATGAAATTATCTACATCATAGGAATTTATTTAGAATTTTTAGGGATTAAATAATTATCATTTATTATGACAGAAAGATGATGCAGTAATTGTCTTATTAATGAAATATTGACAGAATTGATGTTACAAATGCCCAAATAAATGTAATTTGAGACTTTTTATGACTTACACTAAATTTCTAGGTTACTATGATATATTAGTGTTGATTTAATCAACTTGGTTCGAACATATAATTCTGTTATGACTTTCACAAAAATCATATATCAAATAGTGTCAAAATTGACACAAAATAGTTTTTAAATCAAATATTATATTATTAATTGTTATTTTATTACTAAAAATCTAAGTTTCGGCCAAATGACTTATATAAGGATATATATATTAATAATAAACAATTTGAGGTTCGTTTGGCATGTTATAGTAAGTGTATTAACCATATAGTGAAAGAAAACAAAAAGACACGGTAAAAGTTAAATTATTTAACTTAGAGTTAAATCTAATTGATAAGGTTAAAATAATACCCTAAACTTGTCTAAATCCTATTGGTTGATAGGATTTCGACCCTTCGCCACTTTAGCTTCGAAATAAGACCATTTGGAACCATTATAAACCGATTTTGACTTTAATATAAAATAATATTTTGAGATATTCCTAAGGTGCCCCTCTCCTCCCTTATAAAAGGGCACCTCCTCCCCCATCCTCCTCACACCAATTTGAGCACTCAAGCTCGGCCAAGCCCTTCCATTTTCTCCTCTACACTTCCCTAGAATAATACTAGAGGTTCTGGTCTTCTTCAAAGACCAATATTAGTTCCCTAAGTGGAGGATTCAAAGAAGCGTTCCAAAGAAGAGGTAATATCCATTACCGATCTTTTCAATTTCTTTCTTCTTCAACTTCTTCTTATTTAGTTGTTTCATGATAAAGTAATAACATCAGTATTACTTACATACTTATATGTTATTATAAATATGAAACAACCCTAATTCACCTTCTATCCATCCTATGGAAAAATGAAATCACCGCGCGTGCGTACGTACGGAATACCGTCTCCACGCCGTGGTATAATCTATTTTCCACCACCACCTTACATGGATGGGTATAATGGTGTAAAGAATAACTATACATAGTTATTACAACATCATATTGATTCTGATATATTGTATAATCCACTCCAATTCAATTCAATAATTATGTAAATGATATCATCGCTCGTGCGTACGTACGGACTACCGTCTCCACGACGCGATGAGATTTATTCTTAATGATTAACCATTCATGAATGATTATAAAGTATATATAATAAGTAGTAATGAAATATATTACATAATAATGATACTGGATTTATGTATATATATATATGTGTGTCATCTACTTACTTCCATTCAAGACAATAAGGAAAGAAAAACAGCATTCATGCGTACGTACGGACTACCGTCTCCATGAACGGTGTTTTTCATTTCATTTATCTATCTATTATATATATATATATACTGAATATATATGATATATAAATCATATTTTATATTCTGGAAGTAAGTAAATTATGATATAAGTAATAATAATGTCAAGAACAACAAGTCAAAACACCTACGATAAATGAAACGATTTTACCCAAAACACTCTTTAACATGGAATTTACAAAAGAACGGGTAAAATAAAGTCATAAGTGAACCATATATGATATCATAACAATTAGTATGATTCTGGAATAAGTAAATGACATTATTTAAATCATTATACAGGAGGTTCGTACACTTACGAAGCAAATCGGACCTAAGGTAAGGGAAATATCACAATCTCATTTTTATCCGAGATTGTTTATTCGTAAGTATTTACTGGGGTGTATTTTATCATCCACATCCATGCTTCATCAATAATATTATTTCCATCCACCTACAATTTTTTAAATCCATTTTTACCCTTCTGTGAGTTTTTAGTAATATGTATGAAAGGAATCTTTTTTCGTTTTTCGTACGAGGTACTTTTTGACTTTTCCGACAAAAGTACGAGAAGAATGTTTTTCTAACTTATACGGCACGAACGGATTTTTACGGTTTTATAAAGCCTTATTTTCATGAAGCTTCCTCCAAGAAGATTTCATGACTATTTTCAATAAAATCTATTTCTTTTAAAATTGCATGACGTTTTGTGAAAAGAAATTGATTTTGAAGAAGAAAGGATATTTTCCTCAAAAATTCATTTTAAGTGTTTTATCAAAATTATTTTCCATCTAAGATAACATAGGGTTCTGTTTCTATCCCTATTATTACATTGATTTGGTTATGTTGTGATGGAACTATTTTTATGAATTCCTTTATCTTATATGAATTGTTTTATGATGTCACGATGTTTACGAATCCCATTTTTACTACATGGGTTATGAAATGATGTATGATCTATGATTTTGTGGCACACATAAGAATGGTATCATTATGAGATGGGTGGGACCTATATCTCCCTCCAATGCATTGGGTAAAGATTTTATATCTCATGAGATAGACATGGCTGGAATGGTAGGTTATACCGGTTCTGTGAAACAGGACTGAAACGAGGGTTACTCGATTCAGAAAGGGACTTTGTCCACTAAGATAGTCTTGGCAATGAGTCTTGAATAACAAGAAATGATTCTCTGTGATTATGTGTGAATTCCACAAAGTTTCATGTTTTAAGTTATGATTATTGTGATTACATTTCACTGCCATGATTTATCCCATGTTATGAAATTATGATCTCTTTTACAGGTTAGGATTTCCAAAAGTTACGTGCTTGTGTATACGATGTGATTGATATTTCTTTTGTTTACCCTTACTGAGCATTTGAGCTCACCCTTTTATGTTATCTTTTCCCCAGGATATAAAGAAAGGGTTTAGGTAAAAAAAAAGGAAGATCTTTATGGAAGATATTGAAGATCTTTCACCACGATTAGAAGATTATATTCCGAGTTTCCAAAGACACTAAACTATTACGATCCTTGTCTGTGTGTTTTTGTTATGTACTAAGTATTCCGCAAATGTAATGTAATGTCCATGTACGTCAGGCTTCGGGTCTCTACATCCAAAACCATTGGTATAGGTCCCAAAATCAAAGAATCTATACCAACGGTTCTCAAAACCGTTGGTATAGGTCAATGCCAACGGTTTTGAGAACCGTTGGTATAGGTACATGTATTTTTAATGGAATCTTCTTACAGATGACATTAAATAAATAAAAATCTAAAATACTTATGATAATACATATATATATTTATCAAATTATGTTCACAAAAGTAAGTTAGGTTAGTGGTTAGGTCTTTCAATCACAAACCGGAGGTGCTGGGATCAAAACCAACCGAATGATTCTTTTTTGAATTACATATACCAACGATTTTATGGAACCATAGGTGTAGATTTTCATATTAATTATACCAACAGTTTTGAAAACCATTGGTATAGGTATATACCAATGGTTTTCCCAAAACAATTGGTGTAGACCTATCCCCACGGCTTACTAGCCAATAGTTCTCCAAACCGTTGGTATAGGCTATACCAATGGTTTGGAGGCCTATACCAACGGTTCCAAACCATTGGTATAGGGTATTTTTCCAGTAGTGAAACTTTATCCTTGTCTTATTTAGTGAGTATGATAGTTGGTTAAATCAAACATTATTAATCATGTTCCTTGATAATTTATTAGGTATAATCACAATATATTTCACTCTAGTCATCATCCCCTTTGGATGCTCATCAAAAAAGTTTCCATCACGTTAAATTTTAACCCAATTTCTTCTAGTTACCATCATTGAATAAAATCAAAAAAAAAATAGTGTGAGAAACTCTAATCATAATGGAAACCCCAATAATCATGAAAATAACTTATAGGATGTCTAAATCATGACACATTCTTCTTTAATCCATGAAACCTTAGTTTTATCCTAGGTAATTCATAGTCATCATCTATTTAAATCTTTCATGATGGTTCATAGTGAGTTTTTGAATTTATAAATCATATCCCTTAGGAGTGTCAAACTAGGTGTGCACAAGGCTCATTCTCGTGCACTAGTTCCCAATCAAATCTAGCTCAATATGTTTTTTTTTTGTTTCTTACCCCTAGGTACATTTTTTCCAGAGCCACATCCACTTATAGTATTCAGATAGAGATGTAATTTCTTGGAAACCACTTGTTCTATCCTTTACCAAAATTCCAGGACATTTTCCTATACTTTGACTCATACTTAGACTTATCTTTAGATACATCTCTAGACATATCCTTAGAAAAATCCCTAGGGATATCACTAAAGTTTTATCATCATATATTCAAAAGGTTAACTAAACCTTTCCTTTTATGCCAACTATAGAGACACAGGATTCTCATATGTGGATATTACATCTTTTATATAAATATTCATAACATTACACAAACATACTCCTAAAGGTTGTAATAGTTTAGTGACATTGGAAAATTGGAAAAACAATCTTCTAATCTAGAGAAAGATCTTCAAAATATCCCACAATGATCTTCTCATATAGTACTCCTCTTGGGCATACCCTACCTAAACCTCTCTTCATAACCAGGGGAAGGAAACATAAGAAAGGGTGAGATCATATTCTTAGTAAGGTTTAACATAAGAGATGTCAATCTATGATCATATGAAAGCATAAGATAATAATAATAGTATGTGATCATGAAAAAAACTTATGAATTTCATACCTAACCTTTCATATATCATAAACATGATTCAAGGCATAACGATTGGCAGTTTATATGAAATGAATCATAAGGGGATAAAAGAACATGAGTCGTAAAAGCATAACATTAGCATAAAACATAGATTTTTGGTATACACCTTAGATTATAACATTATAAATATGTATAAATAGAAACAGGTTCACTAATTAAGTTATGGACATGAAATCAGTCTCTTTCATAAACTTATGGACATACATCTAGGTCTACACATAACATTGTGGACATGAAAGACAGTTCTATGCATAACATTGTGAACATGTAATCTGGTTCCAGGATAACATTGTGAAAATGAAATTAGGTTCAAACATAACATTTCGAACACATATTAAGGTTCACACATAACATTGTGAACATGTAATCAGGTTCTCCACTAGTAAAAAATATATTTTCCATAATACATTTTTCATATCGATTATCTGTAAACGATGCTGAAAATAAAAGTGCAAGATTTTCCATGTTGGTTATTCAATAACCAATGTAGAAAAGATTGGTTTTTTATTTTCCTCATCAGTTATAGATAAATTATGTGAAAAATAATATATTTCACATCAATTATTCAATAACTAATGTAGAAAATAAAATAGCATGATTTTTCAAATCGGTTATTTAATAACTAATGTGAAAAGGATTATTTTACACATCATTTATTCAATATATGATATTAAGCATCCTATTTTTCATGTTGGTTATTGAATAAAACACATGAAAAAAATATTTATAATTTTAATTTGGATGGGGAGAGATTATTTTAGTTTCTTTCTTTTGTGAGACGGCTCCAGTTTTTCTCTCACACACCGAACCCTGACCCTAAAAATCTTTATTTGTTACTTCCAATATCTTACTTCTTTGATATATTGCATAAAATTTATTCATTATTAGATATTTGGGTTTGAATATATTTCATTTTTATTCCACTACTACCATCCACGGTCATTCGCCGATTGAACACAGCTCATGCTCAGTGTCTCTTGTCCCAGTTTTGATTTCAATCTAAGGTTAGTGTCATTATTTTCATTTTTAATGCATTACATAATTTTTTATTTTTAGTTTCAATTTTTATTTGATTTTGGTTTATCATTGAGTTATTATCCACCACTTCCATCCATGGTCAGTTGTCATCAACCATCACTCGTGCTTGTTCTTATTTGTATCGCTCATCCCAGTTTCTATTTCAATCTATAGTTAGTGTTTTTTTTCTTTTTCCATGCATTCTAGCATTTTTATTTTTTCTTTCAATATTTATTTAATTTATATTTATATTTGAGTTGAAATTTACCACTTTCATCCATCTTCAACATCTTATTCTCTTTGTTTTCAACTTATCAGTTGTCCTGGATCTGATATCAAGTTACAATTTGTGTTTATATGCTTCAGTATCTCATGAACCTAGATTTACAAAAACCCAATTTTCTCAACTTTCACAATTCACTTATTTAATTTTATTTCTAATTTTTAATTATTTATACCAATATTCTTTGTAACACCCCAATATTTTTATGGTATGTCTCTTTTTTTTAATTCAATTTCTTTCATAGCTTATGTTGTATGCAATAGTGAGCTTAAACAAACAACTAAATATTATTATTTAAATGTTACCATTATAACCTACTCTTTAAATTTGAAGATAGTAATAATATTAAATAAATTATAAAATATATGGTTCATAAAAATATAAGACGAATTATTTTATTACTAATTAATTAAAAATAAAAATATAAACCAATTGGATATAAAGAAAATATTTTTATTTTTATGCTCCCAAAGGCGTTTTGTCTTAATAAATTAAATTGATTACAATTAGTAAATAATATTAATTAAATACATAAGTTATATATTCAATAAAATACTTTTTATATTCATCTATTATATTTTATAGTCATAAGATAAAAACAAATTTAATATTACACATAAAACCTATATTTTTGTAAAAACAATTTTACCGCCTTTTAATGGGGAACCTATTTTACATATAATTTTTGAAAATTTTATATATTATATTTGAAAAAATAAACTTATTATTTTAAATAATAATATAAAATTTTTATTTGGTTAATTTTTTACTATTTTTCTAATAAGTTTCATGTTTTGATGAATAGTAATAAAATATTGTATTTTAATTGAAAACATCTTTTTGTATAAAAATTTTATAGTGATAAATTATATTTTTTATTGGTTTAAAATTATAATTAGATCAATTTTTTATCATTTAGTCTAATTTTTTTCATTATAATAAATTTAAAATTGAATTTAGATATTAAAAAATTATAATTTTTTGAACGTTTTTATTTTAAAAAACTTATTTTCTCATTCCGTTAGTGGGATTAATTTTTAATTAATTTCTTCCAATTATGTGATTTGAATTTGGAAAAATTAATTCCAAATTTTTAATAATAAGTAAATATTTAAATAGGTCACTTTTTTTGATAATATGAATAGTAACTTTAGAAATATTTTTATTACTACAGTTAATGGTAAATCGTGTAATTAAAGAAAACAATTATATTATAAATATTATAAAATTACCCTAAAACTTATCCTAATTTCATTTTATGAGTTATTGTAGACCAAATTCATCATTGTTACAATTTTGGGAGCACTTTTATCCACTTTTTTTACTTTAATCCATTTATAGTATTTTATTCAAAGAAAAATCAATTTTATCTCACTTTTGTTTTTAACAAGTAAAATATTTTTAATATGGGGTTATTTAAGGGATATATTAAACTATAAATAGTATTAAGAAATATAATATGTTTATCTACATCATAGTGATTTATTTATAATTTTTATTGATAAAATAATTTTCTTAACTGGTGACATGATGATGATGCAGTAATCGTTTAATTAATGGAAGGATCAAATAAATGATTTTAAAAACATTAAAATAAATATAATTTGATATAATTAATGTCATAAAAAACTTTATAGATTAATTTGACATATTAGTGATTATTTAAAAGAGTTTTTCTGAATATATCATGTTGTTATGATATTTTTAAAAAGTCAAGTAATGAATAGTGTCAAAATTAATACTAATGATATTTTAAAATAAATAATATTTTATTAAATGATATAAAACTCATAAAAATCTAAAATTTTGTAATATGATTGGTATTAATTTAAATATTTGATAAATGGTTTATTTATGGATATTTTTTTATTTTAGAGTAACTATATTAACCCTTGAGTAATAAAAACACATGTTGTCATGGTAAGAGTTAAAGAAATTAATTTAGGGTTAAAGCCAAAAGGTAAGGGTAGAAATAAAATTTAAACTTATATAAAAAAATATTTTTTGAGATTATTTAGACATATAATCTTATTATATTATAAATAACTCAATTTGGATCCATTTGTAATTAGAAATTAATTTATATTAATTTAATATTTTGAGAATTCCCAAAAGTGACCATCCCCTCTCCTATAAAAGGGCACTCATTCTTCTCCTTTCATCACACTCAAAAACCTATTTTTTTTTGGAAAAAAACTTCCCAAATTCATTACTATAATACCTCCATGCATTATAGAGGCCATATTTTAGTCATAATACCATCCTTAGAAGTGTTAAGTTGTTAATCAAAGGAAGTACAACGAAGAAGAGGTAATTGTTTTATCAACTAATTCAAGTTCATTTCTTCTTCTACTTCCTCTTCATGTGTTTTTTCCATACTAAAGTAATAAATACAGTATCATGTATATTATTATATTTTATTATGATTATTTTACAACCAAATTCCATGATTTATCCATCTTACAAAAAATTAAAACATTATGTGTGTGTGTGTGTACATACGGTTTACCGTCTCCGCACCGTGGTGTAATCTTTTTTTCATCACCAATTTATTTAGATGGGTATAATTATGGATATAATTGATATAAATAATAAATATGAAATTATATTAATTCTTTATTATTAACATACCATTAAATTTTTTACCCTTTAACCATTAAGTGAATGATATCATCGCTTGTGCATACGTATGGCCTACCATCTCCTCAACGCAATGAGATTCATTTTCCACAATAAACATTTAATAATGATTATAAAAATGTACATAATGAGTAAATATAATATCTATGAACTTAATATCATTCTTGATATGAAATATATATATTCTATGCATAATAAATATGACTTACATGATAAAACATACATAGGAAAATAAAGCAGTTAGCACCTGAAACAAGGGTAATGATAGAATATTATTAACAAAATGATATAATAAGATCATATATGATATCATAAATATGGATATGGTTATGATATAAATTAATAACATGTTTTAAATCATTATACATGAGGATAAATAATATTCAATTAAATTAAATTATAATGTAAGGGTTATTTCACAATTTCATTATTATTCGGGATTTTTTATATATAAGTATCTAATGGGGAATATTTATCATCTATGTACATGTTTCATAAAAAAATCCAAAATATTTTTACTATATTCTTACCAATGTTTTAAGTCTTTTACCCATGTTCTAATTTTTACAAAATGGTTTGAAATTAATATTTTTTATCATTTTCCAAACAAGGTCCTTTATGACTTTTTCGATGAAAATACGAAAAGAGTGTTTATTTTAATCTTATATGGAATGAGAGGATTTTACCTCTATAATGATGACTTGATATTTTAAAGCTTTATTTACAAGTTTACAAAGTTATTTTTAAATAAAATGTTTTCGTTTATAAATTTTAAGCTTTAAAATAATTGATTTTAAAGTAAAAAAAGAGTATTTCACACAAGAAATATTTAATGATTTTATTAGAGAATTTGCATCTATGTCAACATCATTTTTTGGATATTATTATTGATTTATGTTGATCTATTGTGATATAATTTACCATATTTTATTGAATTTTTTATGATTTTGTTACTGTGGATGTGCTATTTTGATACCATTCATGGTTTATGGTTAAAGTATTCACATTTCGTATGTTAGTTTTAATAAGAATGTTTATTTTGATTATGTTTCATCACCCATTTAAAATGATTAATTCATTGGACTTAGTAACTAATGAGTGGGTCCTATTATATCCCTTTTAAGAATCATTAGGTATTATGAGACAAACTAGTTTGGGTGTTGGCTGAGGATTTACCTGTTTATGTATGGTGTCTTGGCTGAAGCCTTGACGGTATGTTTATGATGTTCGGCGTTATGCATTCTCTCATTATGAGCCTAGTTACTGATATTACATGTGATTATTTGTCCAGTATAATATCCATGTTTTTTTTCTTATGTGATTATTTATATGGAATTATATGATTTTCATTTATTTTTTCCATATTATACTTAAGATTGTTTTTAAGTGACTTGTGTTTTAGGTATACACATTGCCTTAATGTTTATGCTTATATTTCATAATAGATTTCATTATACGCTTACCCTTACTAAACATATAATCTATCCCATTTCTTATGTTTTATTTTTTCCAGGATGCCAAGATGTTTATATTGACTAATATGTAGGGTTAATCTAGGAGAATAATAGTGTTCTCGAAAGATTTTCTTTGTTATACTTTATGTTTTAAAATATAATGTAAGGTTCATGTATATAATCTGGATTCCAAAAATACTAAAGTAATTGGTCCTTTGGGATTCAAATATTTTATCTATGCCAATTTAATAAATTTAGGTACGACCTACTAGGTTCAGGGTCATTACAGTTGGTATGAGAGAAAATTTAGTAAAAACATTGGAAATTCGATTTAGAAAACAATGATTAGGGAACATAACCCTAAGACAGAATTTGAGGATAATCATATAATAACATCCTATAATTTTTTTAAGGTAGATATTATATGGGTATTTTTATCAATACATCCCTATCTGGATATTATAAGTGGATGTGGTTTTTGAATAGATTTACCTAGGGGTAACAACTTTGATAAGGTGCATCAGTCCTAACTCTGCATAACCTGGTACACGAAAATTGGTCTTAGTGTGCACCTGATTTGACACTCATAGGGGACATGCTTAGGATAATTTTCATTTTATTTACAAACCATTATAAAGGATTTAAAAGTAAATATGTCCCAAAAGAAACAATTTTTATGATTATGAGACTAGATACACATAAATATTTCAATTTTTATTAAGTATTTTGATAGTTTTTGGATTATAAATTATGATATGATCTAACCTAGTGTATGTTTTCATTTATAAATGGTTCCTAGTTGAAATAATGTAAACATAATTGATTCCCATGATCTAATGAGTAAGAATGATCATATCTTTCTTGGTATTAATCCAAATTTTCAAAGGCAAATAGTCTCCCAAGCATTCCTATCATATAAGAAAATGGTATCATGTGATAATGGGATAGGAAAAGAGTACTCTAAGTATTGTGTATTTGGAGGGAATAATGAGAATAATATAACAGTTGGGGAAAATATGGATAAAGGTAATAAGGGAAAGAAGTATTTTCCCACATGTAATAATTATGGAAATAATCACCCTGGTACTTTCTTAAAAGGAATGGGATTTTTCTACAAGTGTGGAGAGAAAGAACACCATGATTGTGATTGTAATGATAAGAAAAAGGTTTATAATGTATAATTTTTTAAATAAAAGTATATGGGACACTATAGAAATCAATGTATCATGCATCAAAGGAGTATACCCCAAAAGAGGCTAATGGATAAGGGTAATGATTTTGCTACTACCACAGATGAAGATGAATGATTAATGTGCTTATGTTTAGATTCAATAATTATGCCATTGAGTATTTTATCAATGATACAATGTTTATAAGAATTATATAATTGTAATTAATTTTATTTTTATCTTGTTTTATTTTTATAAATTAATTGGTAAAATTCCAAGACCAGGCACTGAGACGACGTGAGATTCAGAAACCCAGTGTGCCTAGGAAAAAACAATAAAAAATATTCAGTTTTTAATAAATCATGTAGGAAGTTTTTCTTTAAACTATAATAAATCTTAAATGGGTGCCCATATCAAAAATTTGAGGTCATTGTTGCATTTAGAATAGTGGAATTACCTTAGGCGAGGCCCAACCTCGACTGGTGCGGGTCGAGGGTAGAAGTTGGTTTTTGGACGTAAACGTCATTAAAATATTTAATAAAAATATTTTATATGATGTTGTGTTGGTTTCTTTTAAGTATGGCCTATTTTTAGGAATTCATAGTTATGACATAACCCTATAAATCCTCTAAGTCAAGGAGATGGACCTTCCTCTAATGAACATCGACAGATTGGAGAATCAAGATCGACAAACCTTGAATTCGATATATTAATGAACGATGATGATGAAACTTATCCCTTCGTCAATGATTGATCCAAACCACAAGGTAGGGTGTTTGATATCTATGTGATTTCCTTTCCCTTATTAGATTCAAATGAAAAACGTAGAACAACACATGACCAGGTTGATCTGCGGTTCGGTCATTCTTGTGGGATGGATAATTGTTGCAAGGTTTAAAGAGGGAGATATATATTTGTGATTATATATTATTTTTCTTCATTAAACCTTCTAATAAATATGTATCAAGGCCTACACAAACAAGGACAAGATCCATTCTTCGGGCGTTCTATGTATTCTTCTTATCCCTGTTCTAGGTGTTCTTCATCGTTGGACCCTCATGGTTATGGAATAATTTTTTTAAGAGTCTCCAAACACGTTCAGACCCCTAGAGTACTAGAAATATGGATCAAATCCCAAGGAAGTGAATTTTGCGACCCGAGGATTGTGGATGTGGCTCTGTTTCGAAAAATGGAGCACTGAAGCAATAGGGGCAACCTGTGGAACCAGGGCCACTGGCGACGGCACAAGGAAACACCTGGTGGCACGTAGCAGTGGTCACGTGTAGGTGTGGTGGAGGATGGTGGTCATGGGAGTAGGCAGTAGTAGTCGTACCATGCAAGCGGTAAGGCGGGACCGCGTGGAGCCTCAGTAGGGACCGGGGATGCGGCGGCCGACCGCGTTGAATGTAGCGGTACCGTATTGACAGGGTGACATGGGGGATCCATGTAGTCAGGGAAGACCATGTGGAATAGGGGGCATGGTTAGGGTGGGACTCATCCAGTAGACCAAATCGGCCCGCATGTAGCGGGTTAGACCAGGGTGTCCGGTTCACTCCAACAACCCCGCGAGCTGGACCTAGAGGGCCGAGCCCAGTGGATTGGACTAGACCGAAATGGACCGGAATGGAATAGATTGAACTGATCTAGGTCTGGTCGGTTTAGCTGGACCAGGTTGGGTTAGCCTGCAGGTTAGGTCGGATCGGAGTCGGAACGAACCCGGTTAAGACATTTTAAGTAAAATAGCCATAACTTTCAAACCATGTGTCTATTTTGAGAGATATTTTTTGGAATTAGGACACTTACAACAAGAAAATAATTTTAAGATACTTTAAGTGAGTCTTTATGAAATTTGGCATATGACCTTTTGTAATCAGGAGTAGGTCCTCCCTGAACAAGCACACTACGAGCAGAATCATGTGGCTGGATATGGTCTTGAGACTATGTGACTTGGTGACTACATTATATGGGGGTTACATGACCTATCGACACTCTGATTGTTATTGAAAATCCATGTGTTATTGACACTCCATGTTTTATGGACACTCCATGTGTTATCAACACTCCATGTGTTATCAACACTCCATGTGTTATCGACACTTTGTGTGCTATCGACACTCCATGTGTTATCAACATTCCATGTGTTATTGACACTCAGTGTATTATCGATTCTCCGTGTGTTATTAAAACTCTGTGTCTTACCGATACTGGGTGTTCTGTGGACTATGTCTGATAATCCTTCTTTTCATGATTTATACTTATACCTATGTGATCTAACTGTACTTCATGTATTTCTTTGTGGTACACTTCATGTATTTTCTTGTGGTATAATTATTATATTTCTTAGTGGTATTCCTTTTTGGTTTTAGGGTGTCCTACTGAGTATTTTTTTACTCACCCCTACACATGCTTTGGTTGTACATATCATGTCTTGTGCAGATGATCAGCGCTTTGATATAGTCCTAGGTAGACCAAGACCAAGTGGTGCTTAAGGTGATCAGACAGACGAGGTGTGATCCTACAGCTTCAGATAGTTTTTCTACACCTACCCTTCAGGTAGGGTTTTATGTAGATGACTTTCAAGAACTTGTGAATTCACTTTTTCAAACTCTTTATTTTGGTGGACTTGATTTATGGCCCTATTTACTTTCTAGTTTTTCTACTGTCATACTCTATGGTTGGTATCTTAGTTTATGCATGATTTTTCTACTTGGTGTTTTTACATTTCAGAATTTTGGGCTTGGAGATGTGTGTGTGTGTGTAGGTAATTAGTAAAATTCCTCCCATTATTGGGATATGCCTACTCGGTGCTAGTTTCTATCCCTTGGCCTATTAGAGGCAGGATTGGGGTAGTCATGACACAGTCCCCTCTGGGGTGGGTTATGAGGGAGTGGTATCATAGTTGGTCAGTTCTACTTAAGGATTGGGAGTCTATAATGTTGGTGTGGCGCAACAGTGGTAAGTGTTTCAAGTTCGTATTTTAGGCTAGGGAATCCAGTGTTGGTGTGGAGGCTGACATATCCATACACCAGGACTCTGGACACCTGATTTTTGAATCGATACATGAAAATAATGCTTGTAGTGAAATTAATGGTACATGTATCATATAGGATTTGGGTGTGTTCTCATATCCTTCTTGAGTCCTCTCACTAGGTATACTCTATTGATCATGGACCATCTTTTTAGTACCCCAAAAATTTTATGTTATGTTTCTCTATTCATCACTGAGTTACATTCTATTCATCACTGTGTTCTTTTGAAACAACACTAGGTTATTTAGGAGATAGTTAAAACCTATCCATTAAACATAAATTTTTCACTTCTAAGTTTTGAATTTTGAAAAATGGTCATCTAGAGTTGTGTTCAGTAAGTCATTTGAAGTTTGATAGAACAAACTTGATTTTTGGTGAATAGTAACATACCCATATGAATAGTAATATGAATATTAATATGAATAGTAACATACCCTTATGAATACTAAATAATATTATTATTTTATTTTCTTAAGGTAATAAGATAACGATATCTTAATTAGTTTTTCAATGATAAATAAAACTAGCTGCACTTTAAGATTGTTATTTTTTGAATTAACTTTGACCTTATTTAAAAATTAAATTAATAATATTTAGAAAATTATTTTTGAAAAATGTATTTCACTTTTTAAATCTATACGTAGATAAATGGTTAGGGTGAATTTTGGGAATTTTTCTGAAATGGTTTATTTTTCAGTGAATAGTAAAAAATATAGTTTTCATTTTTGGTGTGTTAATGACATCATTAATGATATAATAATGATGTCATAAATCTGGTAGAATTGTGTATAGTTAAATAATATGTGAGGTTTCCCAAGTGGCTTATACCATGGGAAAATACCATGGGCAAGCCCATGGTTTTGCAAAAACCACTCATGAGGTGTCCCTTGAAAATTATTAAAATAATCCCTCACTTTTCCTATAAATACCAACTCTTCCATTCATTTAATTCATTCCCAATTCTCACTCAATTACGTTCTGGCCTCATTCCCTGAATATTAGTCCTCCCAAGGTTTCCTCAAGCTCCCAAGGTCCCAACCTTCAAGTTCTAAGGGTTATTCTACAATGTAAGAAAATTCCCAATTTCTTTCTTTTTTCCTTTCAAGTTCTCTTTTATGTGGTATATTTTTCAAGTTTACATATCATGTTCTTATTTTTCTTATTATTCTTGATATAATATATATTATGATTCATTTCTGGAATGGTTTACCCTTTTCCCCCCTCTTTTTAATATTTTCTAAAACCATGTTACGTAGCCGTCAGGCTGCCAAATTTTTGTAAGTGATTTCAAAATTATTCTTTTATTTTGAGTTCTTTATTTATTCTTTCTTCATATATTCTTACCCAAGAGTAATGAAATCTATATAATATTGTATATAATGTATTTTCTCATTTTCATGATAAATTCATCATCAATCTTTTTCTTTTCCCCACTTGTTCAAAGGAATGAAAAAAATTGTCCGTGATGTGTCGAATTACCGACATCGTGGTCAATGTGATTTCAATTTGCAATAGTTCTTTCAAGTATGGTCATGAAACCATTTATATGGTTGAACCAGGTTATAATATATGTTTTATGACTCACCCATGGTTCTGGAATTCATTTTCACTCATGGTTCTAATTTATAAGACAAAATGAAGTTGTTATTATCAAAGAACCAATAAAACGATCTAAACAAACATCATTAATGTTTTAAATAATGAATCATCATCATGGTATATAACTCAAAATAATTATAAAACAATTTATATCTCCATTATTTCATTAATAATATGTATTAACAATTCTGGATGTTTAACCATGTTTCAAATGAAATTCCATTCATGGAAACAAGTAAACGAACCATGAAAACCAAGTAAGAAAATACTTCCAAAACAATAAGATTTAATCTCTTAAAATCATCAAAGAGACCATTAATGGACTTAATAAGGTTATATAATATCAATTAAATGTTTATTAGTTTCTGTAATTATTAATTAATGAATCTAAATTTTATTATTTGGGTCATTAAGAACAATCAAGAACACACTAGAGCAAAAGGTAAGGGGTTTCTCATCTCACTTTCATTTCTGTGAGATTTCCATTGTTCGCCAGTTATTACTTATATTTGGTATATGTGTACTTAAATTTGATATATAATAACATTATTCTATTTATATTCACGTTATTCAATGATTCACTTGATGGTTATTAAGTTCTGGTCATACGGTTTGACCGATTACATTGTGGTTATGGACTTTGTTTCAGCTGCCGTTTTCATTGTGACTATCTTTGTATTGTGCACCTAATAATCCTTATGTGGTGTACCTACTGCCCATTTGAGATCACTTTTCATTTGAAATTATATTTATATTAAATATCCATAATCTCATGTCATGGATATGTTTTTCGTCTAAACCGTATACCATTTTGCATACGGTGTTTATTTGGAAAGTTATTTTAATTATGGAAATATTGATGAATATGTATACTCTAATCTATAAGGATATTGAAAGGACATATTGCTCTTGTATTTAATCAATATAAAGAATTATTGGACACCTAGTGGTGGGTGGGGCCCTCTATAGCCCCTCGATGCATCGGTAGGTCTCATGAGACAAAACAGTTTGGCGACAAACCCTTCGAGTTTGTTTCCAAAAATCAGACGGGTTTCTACCCATAGAAATAAACCGTTTTTATGGTATTATATTTTCATGTTCCAGATACATGACGTCCAATTAAAAACCAATCTTTTTATTCATTATCAGTTATTATTATTATCCATGAGGTTTTCACTATGAAAAAATCTATGGATGCAGTTTCATTTTCAGTTTACTAATGGCATTAGTTATTCATTTATTAACTATTCCATAGTGATTATGTCATATTGATTGTGATTCACTTATTATTGTTCTCACGGTTACACTATTTTTAACCCTTAATGATCATTTGAGTTCACCCCTTTCATTGTTTACCTTCAACAGGTGATGAAGAGAAGGTGTTTTATTGAGTTCGTGTAGTTGCAGTTTTTAGTTTTGTTTTGTATTGTATCTTGTAACCTTTTTCAATGTAATTTGTGTTACATCTATGTATTTAGTTTCTTCAAGACTACTAAAATGTTCGTTCCTTTGGGACTTTCATTCCTTTTAACCATTCCAATATCACAAGTAATGCACTGGCTCCGGTCTAGAGGGGTCGGGGTGTTACAGTTGGAATTAGAGGAAGTTTAGTAGAACACTTGGAAACTAGACTAGGAAATTTATAGTAGGGAACAAATTCCTAAGTTATTATTTGAGGATAAAAAATACAAGAACATCCTGGTATTTTGGTAAGGAATAGATTATGTGTATTTTACAAGCAATACATCCCTGTCTGGATACGAGCAGGTAGAGGCGGCTCTGGCACAGATGTATCTAGGGGTAAAATCCGAAAACACCGGTTTGAGCTAGACTCGAACGGAAACGGGTGCATGAAAACGGGCCTTGATTAACTCTTGGTTACGACACTCCTGGGGGATATTCTTAGGATAATTCATGTTTTCTTTACAAGCCATTATGAAGGAGTTAATGTAAATTCTTCCTTATTGGAACCATGTTTATAAGATTCGCTATGCATATAATTTCAATCTATGTTGAGTGATTTTCTATTTGAGATTCATAAACTAATATAGTGTATCCCATTATTTAGAAATGGCATCTAATGGAAGAATAGGAATCAATACTAGTGTCCAAGGTAGGTATCTCCCTATTGAGGAAGTCAACACAGTCAACATTAGAGCAGATCAGATCATGACCATATTGGGACAACTTACTCAAGTTGTAACAAATAACCATTCAACACCTGTGTTGGATCGTTTCATGTGGCAGAATCCCCCATATTTCAGCAGGACTACTAATCCAGTGGTTGCTGAGCAATGGTTCAAGTCCCTTGAAAAGATATTCATGGCGTTAAGATGCAATGAAAATGAAAAGGTAGTAGTGGAAGTATATTGTCTCAAGGGTGACGCTGATCAATGGTGGTCTCTGATTCAAAATACCACAGAGGAAGAAGAGATATAGGATATGGAATGGATTACTTTTAAGGAAATATTCTTTGAAAAATATTTCCCTCATAAGCAACGAACTGAAATGAAGAGGAAATTCCTTGGCATGAAACAAAGGGAAGAAGACAGTGTTGCGGAGTATGAGGCTACCTTCACAAGGCTAGCCAGGTATGTTGTGGATTACGTACATGACTCGGTGGACAAGATTGATCATTTCTTTGAAGGTATTAAGCCAAGTCTTTGAAGGGCACTGGCTTCTCAATCATTTTCATCATATGATGAAATTGTATCAAGTGCCATCAAAACAGAGAAGGAATTTGCTAGATCAAATTTTTTACAAGGAAACCAGGATAAGAAGCGGTATTCTGATAAAAAAGGAAAAGGAGAGGAATCAAGGAAGAGCAAGGGAATTAATAGTTTCCAATTATATGAGAATTTTCGAAATAATCATCTCGGGAAATTTTTGAAAGTCATGGGAGTCTACTATAACTATGGAGAAAAGGGTCATCGATCTGATGAATGAAAAGGGAAGAAACAATTCAATGATTTTCAATGCTATAATTGAAGAGATATGGAACACTATTCAAATGAGTTTCCTAAGCGCCAAAAAAAATGCCTTAGAAAAAGCCAAGAGAGGAAGGGAGAGCCTATGCGATTACAACCATGGAGGTTGATGTTCCTAGTGACGTGGTGGAAGGTACTTTAATTGTTTCCTCAAACTTAGCCAACACTTTATTTGATTCTGGATCATCACATTCATCTATATCCTCTTAGTTTTCCAAGAAAATAATATTTGTCCAATTTGATTTAAGAAAGGAGTTGTCAGTCAAAACTCTCATGGGATGTATCATTGCAACAAAGGCATGTCGACTAGTCCCCCTCCAAACACCAAAAAGTGCTTTAGTTTCTATCCTTATCATCATACCCATGACTGAATTTGATATAATTCTTGGTATATATTGGCTTTTAAATTATTATGTGATGATTTATTGCAAGAAAAAGGAAGTTAAAATTTTTGGAAATGGTGTAGAATCCCTTGTCTTTAGGGCAGAAACTTCGCCACCTGATTATTTTCAAGAACCACCCCCAGTAGCTCTATTGAATGCAATACTTGGAGAGGAAGATAAACCAACATCTATGGGATAGGAAATAAATATTCAAATTGAATATGTGCACATAGTTAAAGATTACATTGATGTATTTTGAGAGGATTTACCTGGACATCCCCCAGAGCAGGAAATTGAGTTTTCCATTGACTTAATTCCTGGTGAAAAACCTATATCAAAGACCCCATATAGAATGGTCACTGTGTAGCTAGTGGAGCTGAAGAAACAACTAGAAGAGTTGATTGACAAAGGATTTATTTGACCTAGTGTTTCTCCATGGGGAGCCCCAATCTTTTTTGTAAGGAAGAAAGATGGATCCATGAGGCTATGCATTGATTATAGAGAAATCAATGCAATTACAATAAAGAATAAGTATCCCCGGCCTCAGATTGATTATTTATTTGAAAAACTTCATGGAGCTCAATACTTTTCAAAGATTGACCTTTGATCTGGATATCATCAATTGAGTGTGAGGAAGGAAGATATTCCGAAGATAGCATTTCGAACCAGGTATGGGCATTACGAGTTTACAGTGATGCCTTTTGGACTGATGAATGCACCATCTCTTTTCATGGATTTAATGAATAGAGTTTTCAAGGAATATATTGATAACTTTGTTGTGATATTCATCAATTATATCCTCATATACTCAAAAAGAAATTAAGACCATGAGAGTCACTTGCGAGTTATTCTGGTAACTCTTAGAAGAAATCAATTATATGGGAAGTTTAGCAAGTGCGAATTCTGGTTTCAGTTGGTTTCTTTTCTTGGCCATATTTTCTCTAAGGATGGAATCCTAGTTGATACTGCGTAGATAAAGGCAATCCAATATTGGCCCATGCCAACAAACAAAACTGAGGTACGCAATTTTATTGGCTTAGCAGGTTATTATCGGCGTTTTGTGCAGAATTTTGCCTGACTGGCTAACCCACTAATGAAGCTCACACAAAAAGGGGTTAAATTTGTTTGGACAAAATATTGTGAAGAATGTTTCGAATAACTAAAGAGAATATTATTCAATGCTCCTATATTGACTCTTCCATCGGGGAATGACGGGTTTGTTATTTATAGTGATGCTTCAAAGAAAGGACTTGGTTATGTCCTTATGAAAAATGATAGGGTTATTTCTTATGCATCACGACAGCTAAAAGTTCATGAGAAAAACTATACTACTCATAATCTTGAGTTAGCTTCTGTAATCTTTTATTTGAAGATATGGAGACATTATCTCTATGGTGAAAAATGTGAGATTTATACTGATCACAGGAGTTTGAAGTATATTTTCTCACAGAAAGAACTCAACATGAGACAAAGGAGATGGCTTGAACTACTCAAGGATTATGATTGCACGATACACTACCTCACGGGGAAGGAAAATAAGGTGGCAGATGCTTTGAGTAGGAAGGATCATGGAGTTTTGAACAAGATGAGAGTTTAAAGGGATCCTATTTTCATGGATCTAATAAATATGGATATGATAATAACCATGTAATGTGAAACATCAATGATTTTTTAAATGGTTGTCAAACCATCTTTACTATAAAGGATAAAAAGTTCTCAAGCTGATGATGAGGATTTTCAAAAGAAGATTAAAGCTGTGAATGATGGGAGATTGAGTGACTTCGTATATGAAGATGGAATTTTGAGATTTGGGAAGATACTTTGTGTCCCAATATACCTGATCTAAGAATGTAATTGTTGGATGATGCTCATAGTTCCAATTTCTCTATACACCCTGGTAGCACTAAGATATATAAAGATTTGATGGAAAAATTTTGGTGGGACAACATGAAGAGAGAGATTGATAATTTTTTGTAAAGATGTATGGTTTGTCAACAAGTGAAAGCTGGAAAGCAATATCCTGGAGAAGTATTGCAACCTCTTCCCATACTTGAGTGGAAATGGGATAATATCACAATGGACTTTTTCATGGTACTACCAAATACTCCTAGAAGGAATGATGCAATATGGGTCATTGTTCATCGTCTAACCAAGTCATCATATTTTCTTGCTATAAGATAAGATCTACCAATTGAACGTCTAGAAAGACTATATATTAATGAAGTTGTGAGACTTCATGGAGTACCCCTATCGATTTTTTTTATCATGATCCACATTTTACAATAAGATTATGGAAATGTCTTCAGAAGTCCCTAGATACTGATCTTCATTTGAGCACTGCCTACCACCCACAAACTGATGGACAATTAGAATGGACTATTCAAACATTGGAAGACATGTTGAGGTCTTTTTCACTTGATTTTCAAGGCATGTGGGATCAGTATTTACCTCTCGTAGAATTTTCCTACAAAAATATCTTCCATTCAAGTATTTAGATGGCACCCTATGAAGCATTTTATGGGAGGAGATGGCGTACACCAACTTGCTGGGATGATGTTGGTGAAAGAAAGCTCGTGGGCCCAAAACTTGTTGAAGAAACAATGGAGAAGGTGAAGAGTATCCAGAACCATATCAAAATAGCTCAAAGTAGGAAAAAGATCTATGCAGATAACCGAAGGAAGGATTTGGAGTTTCAAGAAGGTGATCATGTTTTCTTAAAGGTATCTCCATGGAAGGGTATTATACGTTTTGGTAAGAAGGGAAAGTTAAGTCCCAGGTACATTGGACCTTTTGAAATTCTGGACCGAATTGGATCCGTAGCTTACCGTTTGGAAATGCCGACAAGTCTCTCCAAGTTTCACTATGTGTTCCACGTGTCAATGTTAAGAAAGTACATGCCAGACCCAACACATGTACTCACTTATGGAGAAGTAGAACTTGAGCCAGACTTATCTTATTGTGAAGAGCCTATCAAGATTCTTAATACTAGAGAACAAGTATTGAGAAATCGGATGACTCATCTGGTAAAGGTTCTATGGAGGAACCATAAGATGGAGGAAGAAACATGGTAGCCTGAAGAGCTTATGTTAAAGACATACCTGAATCTTTTTAGGTAATATTTTGTAAATTTTGAGGACAAAATTTTCTGAAGGATGGAATAATGTAGTAACCCAAACATTTTATGTTATGTTTCTCTATTTATCACTGAGTTACATTCTATTCATCACTGTGTTCCTTTTAAACACCACTAGATTATTTAGGAGATAGTTAAAACCTATCCATTAATCATAAATTTCTCACTTCTATGTTTTGAATTTCGAAAAATGGTCATCTAGAGTTGTGTTCAGTAAGTCATTTGGAGTCTGATAGAACAAACTTGATTTTTGGTGAATAGTAACATACCCATATGAATAGTAATATGAATAGTAACATACCCTTATGAATAGTAAATAATATTATTATTTTATTTTCTTAAGGCGATAAGATAATGATATCTTAATTAGTTTTTCACTGAGAAATAAAACTAATTTCACTTTAAGATTGTTATTTTTTGAATTAACTATGACCATATTTAAAAATTAAATTAATAATATTTAGAAAATTATTTTTTAAAAATGTATTTCACTTTTGAAATCTACACGTCGATAAATGGTTAGGGTGAATTTTGGGAATTTTTCTGAAACAGTTGATTTTTTAGTGAATAGTAAAAAATACAGTTTTTAGTTTCGTTGTGTTAATGACATCATTAATGTTATAATAATGATGTCATAAATCTGGTAGACTTGTGTATAGTTAAATAATATGTGATGTGTCTCAAGTGTCTTATACCATGGTAAAATACCATGGGCAAGCCCATGGTTTTGCAAAAACCACTCATGTGGTGTCCCTTGAAAATTATTAAAATAATCCCTCACTTTTCCTATAAATACCAACTCTTCCCTTCATTGAATTCATTCTCAATTCTCAATCAACAAATTTCTGACCTCCTTACCTCCATATTATTCCTCCCAAATTTTCCTCAATCCCCCAAGGTCCCAACCTTAAAGTTCTAAGGGTTATTCTACAGGGTAAGAAAATTCTCAATTTCTTTCTTTTTCCTTTCAAGTTCTCTTTTATGTGGTATATATTTCAAGTTTTCATACCATGTTCTTATTTTTATTCTTATTCTTGATCTAATCTATATTATTATTCATTTTTGGAATGGGAGACCCTTGTCCCATCTCTTTTTAATATTTTCTAAAACCATGTTACGTAACCGTTAGGCTACCGAATTTTTGTAAGTGATTTCAAAATTATTCTTTTATTTTGAATTATTTATTTATTCTTTATTAATATCTTCTCACCCAATAGGATTGAAATATCTATAATCTTGTATATACTATATTTTCTCATGTTCATGAGAAATTCATCATCAATCTTCTTCTTTTCCCCACTTGTTCAATGGAATTAAAAACATTGTTCGTGATGTGTCGAATTACCGACATCGTGGATGATGTGATTTCAATTTGAAATAATTCTTTCAATTCTGGTCATGAAACCATTTATATGGTTGAACCAGGTTATAATATATGTTTTATGACTCACCCATGGATCTGGAATTAATTTTCACTCATGTTTCTAATTTATAAGACAAAATGAGGTTGTTATTATCAAAGAACCAATAAAACGATCTAAAAAACATCATTGATGTTATAAATAATGAGTCATCATCATGGTATATAACTCAAAAACATTATAAGATCATTTATATCTCCATTATTTCATTAATAATATGTATTAAAAATTCTGTATGTTTAACCATGTTTCAAATGAACTTCCATTCATGGAAACAGGTAAACGAACCATGAAAACAAAGTAAGAAAATGCTTCCAAAACAATAAGATTTAATCTCTTAAAATCATCAAAGATACCATTAATGAACTTAATAAGGTTATATAATATCAATTAAATGTTTATTAGGTTCTGGAATTATTAATTAATGAATCTAAATTTGATTATTCAGGTCATTAAGAACAATCAAGAACACACTAGAGCAAAAGGTAAGGGGTTTCTCATCTCACTTTCATTTCTGTGAGATTTCCATTGTTAGCCAATTATTCCTTATATTTGGTATATTTTTACTTATATTTGATATATAATAATATTATTCTATTTATTTTCATGTTATTCAATGATTCACTTGATGGTTATTATGTTCTGGTCATACGGTTCGATCGATTACTTTGTGGTAAGGGACTTTGTCTCAACTGCCGTTTTTGTTGTGACTATCTTTGTATTGTGCACCTAATAATCCTTATGTGGTGTACCTACTTCCCATTTGAGATCACCTTTCATTTTAAATTATATTTATATTAAATATCTATAATCTCATGTCATGGATATTTTTTTTGTCTAAACCGTATACCATTTTACATATGGTGTTTATTTGGAAAGTTATTTTAATTATGGAAATATTGATGAATCTGTATACTCTAATATATAAGGATATTTAAAGGGCATATTTCTCTTGTATTGAATCAATTTATAAACAATTCTTGGACACGTAGTGGTGGTTGGGGCCCGCTATAGCCTCTCGATGCATAGGTAGGTCTCATGAGACAAAACAGTTTGGCGACAATCCCTTCGAGTTTGTTTCCAAAAATCAGACGGGTTTATACCCATAGAACTAAACCGTTTTTATGTTATTATGGTTTCATGTGTCAGATACATGATGTCAAATTAATAAGCATTCTCTTTATTCATTATCAGTTATTATTATTATCCATGAGGTTTTCACTATGACAAAATCTATGGATGCAGTTTCATTTTCAGTTTATTAATGGCATTAGTTATTCATTTATTCATTATGCCATAGCGATTATGTCAGATTGATTGTGATTCACTTATTATTGTACTCATGCTTCCTCTATTTGTAACCCTTACTGAGCATTTGATCTCACCCCTTTCATTGTTTACCTTCAACAGGTGGTGAAGAGAAGGTCTTTTATTGAGTTCGTGTGGTTGCAGTTTTTAGTTTTGTTATGTATTGTATCTTGTAACATTTTTCAATGTAATTTGTGTTAAATATATATATTTAGTTTCTTCAAGACTAATAAACTATTCTTTCCTTCGGGACTTTCATTCCTTTTAACCATGCCAATATCACAAGTAATGCACTGGCTCCGTTCTAGAGGGGTCGGGGTGTTACAGTTGGTATCAGAGGATGTTTAGTAGAAAACTTGGAAAATAGACTAGGAAATTTATAGTAGGGAACAAATACCTAAGGTAGTATTTGAGGATAAAAATGAAATAACATCCTGGTATTTTGGTAAGGAATAGATTATGTGTATTTTACAAGTAATACATCCATGTCTGGATACGATCAGGTAGAGGCGGCTCTAGCACAGATGTATCTAGGGGTAAAACTCGAAAACACCACTTTGAGCTAGACTCGAATGGAAACTGGTGTAGGACAATGGGAATTTCTACACTCTTGCTTACAAAACTCATGGGGGATATGCTTAGGATAATTCATGTTTTCTTTACAAGACATTATGAAGGAGTTAATGTAAATTTTTCCTTAGCGGAACCATGTTTATAAGATTAGATATGCATAGAAATTAAATATATGTTGAGTGCTTTTCTATTTGAGATTCATAAACTAATCTAGTGTATCCCATTATTTAGAAATGGTGTCTAGTAGAAGAGGAGGAATCAATAATCGTGGGCAAGGTAGCGATCTCCCTACTGAGCAAGTCAACACAGTCAACATTGGAGCAGATCAGATCATGACCATATTGGGACAACTTACTCAAGTTGTAACAAATAACCATTCAACACCTGTGTTGGATAATTTCATGTGGCAGAATCCCCCCTCTTTCAGCAGGACTACTAATCCAGTGGTTGCTGGGCAATGGATCGATTCCCTTGAAAAGATATTCATGGCATTAAGATGCAATGAAAATGAAAAGGTAGTACTGGAAGTATATTGTCTCAAGGGTGACGTTGATCAATGGTGGTCTCTGATTAAAAATACCACAGAGGAAGAAGAGATAGAGGATATGGAATGGAGGAATTTTAAGGAAATATTCTTCAAAAAATATTTCCCTCGTGAGAAAAGAACTGAAATGAAGAGGAAATTCCTTGGCTTGAAACAAAGGGAAGAAGACAGTGTTGCGGAGTATGAGGCTACCTTCGAAACAAAGGGATAAGATTGATCATTTCTTTGAAGGTCTTAAGCCAAGTCTTCAAAGGGAACTGGCTTCTCAATCATTTTCATCATATGATGAAATTGTATCAAGTGCCATCAAAACAGAGAAGGAATTTGCTAGATCAAATTTTTTCCAAGGAAACCAGGATAAGAAGTGGTATTCTGATAACAAAGTAAAAGGAGAGGAATCAAAGAAGAGTAAGGTAATGAATAGTTTCCCATTATGCGAGTACTATGGAAACAATCATCTCAGGAAATGCTTGAAAGGCATGGTAGTCTGCTATAACTACGGAGAAAAGGGTCATCGATCTGATGAATGCAAGGGGAAGAAACAATTCAATGATGTTTAATGCTACAATTGCAGAGATATGGGACACTATGCAAATGATTTTCCTAAGCTCCAAGGAAAAATGCCTTAGAAAAATACAAGAGAGAAGGGGAGAGCCTATGCGATAACAACCGCGGAGGTTTATGTTCCTAGTGACGTGGTGGAAGGTAATTTAATTTTTTCCTCAAACTTAGCCAACACTTTATTTGATTCTGTATCATCACATTCATTTATATCCTCTCAGTTTTCTAAGAAAATTATATATGTCCAACTTGATTTAAGAAAGGATTTGTAAGTCAAAACTCCCATGGGATGTATCCTTGCAACAAAGGTATGTCGACTAGTCCCCCTCCAAACACCAAAAAGTGCTTTAGTTTCTAGCCTTATCATCATACCCATGAATGAATTTGATATAATTCTCGGTATGCATTGGCTATAAAATTATGATGCAAGGATTTATTTCAAGAAAAGGTAAGTTACAATTTTTGGAAATGGTGTAGAATCCCATGTCTTTAGGGCAGAAACTTCACCACCTGATTAGAACCACCCTCAGTAGCTTTATTTAATGCAATACTTGGAGAGGAAGATAAACCAATATCTATGGGAGAGGAAAGAAATATTCAAATTGAAGATGTGCACATAGTTAAAGAGTACATTGATGTATTTCAAGAGGATTTACCTGGATATCCTCCAAAGCAGGAAATTGAGTTTTCCGTTGACTTAATTCCTGGTGAAAAACCTATATCGAAGACCCCATATAGAATGGTCATTGTGTAGCTCGTGGAGATGAAGAAAATACTAGAAGAGATGAGTGATAAAGGATTTATTTTACCTAGTGTTTCTCCATGGAGAGCCCCATTCTTTTTTGTAAGGAAGAAATATGGATCCATGAGGCTATGCATTGATTATAGAGAAATCAATGCTATTACAATAAAGAATAAGTATCCTCTACCTCGAATTGATGATTTATTTGAACAAATTCATGGAGCTCAATACTTTTCAAATATTGACCTTCGATCCGGATATCATCAATTGAGTGTGAGGAAGGAAGATATTCCAAAGACAACATTTCGAACCAGGTATGGGCATTATGAGTTTACAGTGATGCCTTTTGGACTGATGAATACACCATCTATTTTCATGGATTTAATGAATAGAGTTTTCAAGGAATATCTTGATAAATTTGTTGTGATATTAATCGATGATATCCTCGTATACTCAAAAAGCTATGAAGACCATGAGAGTCACTTGCAAGTTATTCTGGTAACTCTTAGAATAAATCAATTATATGGGAAGTTTAGCAAGTGTGAATTCTGGCTTCAGTCAGTTTCTTTTCTTGTCCATATTGTCTCGAAGGATATAATCCTAGTTGATCCTATGAATACAAAGGTAATCCAAGATTGTCCCATGCCAACAAACATAACTGAGGTACGTAGTTGTATTGTCTTAGTAGGTTATTATCGGCGTTTCGTGCAGAATTTTGCCTGACTGGCTAACCCGCTAATGAATCTCACACGAAATGGGGTTAAATTTGTTTTGAAAAAATATTGTGAAGAATGTTTTGAAGAACTTAAGATAAGATTATTCAATGCTCCAATATTGACTCTACCATCGAGGAATGGCGGGTTTGTTATTTATAGTGATGCTTCAAAGAAAGGACTTGGTTGTGTCCTTATGAAAAATGATAGGGTTATTGCTTATGCATCACGACAGCTAAAAGTTCATGAGCAAAAATATCCTACTCATGATCTTGATTTAGCTGCTGTAATATTTTCTTTAAAGATATGGAGACATTATCTCTATGGTGAAAATGTGAGATTTATACTGATCACAAGAGTTTGAAGTATATTTTCTCACAGAAATAACTTAACATGAGGAAAATGAGATGGCTTGAACTACTCAATGATTACGAGTGCATGATACACTACCACCCTGGGAAGGAAAATAAGGTGGCAGATGCTTTGATCAGGAAGGATCATGGAGTTTTGAACAAGATGAGAGTTGAAAGGGGTCATATTTTAATGGATATAATAAAGATGGATATGGGAATAACCATGGAATGTGAAACATCAATGCTTTTTCAAATGGTTGTCAAACCAACTTTACTAAAAAGGATAAAAATTTCTCAAGCTTATGATGAGGAGTTTCAAAAGAAGATTAAAGCTGTGAATGATGGGAGATTGAGTGACTTCTTATATGAAGATGGAATTTTGAGATTTGGGAAGAGACTTTGTGTTCCCAATATACCTGATCTAAAAAGGGAATTGTTGGATGATGCTCATAGTTCCAATTTCTCTATACACCCTGGTAGCATTAAGATGTATAGAGATTTGAAGGAACATTTTTGGTGGGACAACATGAAGAGAGAGATTGCTGATTTTGTGCCAAGATGTATGGTTTTTCAACAAGTGAAAGTTGGAAGGCAATATCCTGGAGGAGTATTGAAACCTCTTCCCAAACCAGAGTAGAAATGGGATAATATCACAATGGACTTTGTCCTGGTACTACCAAAGACTACTAGAAGGAATGATGCAATATGGTTCATTGTTGATCGTCTAACCAAGCCAGCACATTTTCTTTCTATAAGAGAAGATCTACCACTTGAACGTCTAGCAAGACTATATATTAATGAAGTTGTGAGACTTCATGGAGTTCCCCTATTGATTTTTTCTGATTGTGATCCACATTTTACATCAAGATTCTGGAAAAGTCTTCAGAAGGCCCTAGATACTGATCTTCATTTGAGCACTTCCTACCACCCACAAACTGATGGACAATCAGAACCACTAGTGCAAAAACACTTATTAACGTCGGTTTTTATTGATTTTTGACGTCGGTTATAAAAAATGCGACGTTAAAAATAGAGTTTTCGCGTCGGTTTTTCAAAAGCGATGCCAAAAATAATTTTCTTATGAGTTTCAGCATCGGTTTTCTATAACACCGACACCAAAACTTCATTTAGACATGCTTTTCGGTGTCGGTTTTTTTATAAAACCGACGCCGAAACTAGAGTCGACTGGCTTTTCGACGTCAGTTTTATAGAAAATTGACGCCGAAAATCGAGTCGACTGGATTTTCGACGTCGGTTTTATAAAAAACCGACGCCGAAAATCGGTTCTTCGGCGTCGGTTTTAGATAAAACCGACGCCATAAGTAATTTTTTTTCAAAAAAACTTTCGGCGTCGGTTTTGAAAACAACCGACACCATAAATAAAAAAATTATAAAATAATTACAATTTCACTTCCAAAAAAATCGAAACCCCTGAAAAAAACATAGTATACAAAAACAATCAAACAATATTTTTACAGAGGCACTTGAGAGAACTCAAAGTAAAGTAGAATTAAAATACACGTACCTGAAATATTAGAATATACATACCTCAAATCTTAATCAATATACATACCTCAAATCTTAATCAGACTTAACAAAAAGTTTGCAAAAGTATATTTAATGTGGATCATATCAGATTGGGAATAAGACTGTGAATCATTGAATGCCTACAATAATATTGAATGATATGAAATTAATAAATAGAAAAAGTGGCAGAAAATATAAAAAAAAATTAATACAACTAACCTTATGAAAATCAATAGTTTCCCCAGTTGTGATTATCTCGTACATGAATCGTAGAATATAATAACCACATTCAACATGTCCATTTTGACGATGACACTACAGTTATAAAACATTTAACTAATAATAAAAACCAATATATAACAAAAATATAAAAACTAATTACCTGTACGTCCACATATTTGATTTTCGTTGGTTTCTTTTCTAACATGTTTTCCTTTGTAAAATGTTTCCATGAGCTACATTTTTTTTATATAAGAACTAATAAAACTTGTGTAAACAATGAAAATTAAACATAACAAACTTATAAAAATAAAAAACAACTTACCTATTTAATAAGTTGGAAAATGGTTTACGCACTTTTCCTAATAAAGACCAAAACCAATATAAGGTGCATTCATTTGGGCAAAATACGCCTAATGTACAATTCCTCCTAAAATACAAAAAGTTCACAATTAATGACATTATAATGATCATTAGTTAAAAATTATGTTGATGTTCTTACTTATCAAGAAATGGAAAAAACCAGCACTGAATCTCTGTTTGTGATAATCTCTCGGATATATATTGAACTCTTTCTTCATTCTTCACATGTTTGACTTCCAAGGAAATGTACTCTAGATCTATAAAGCTGTAAATTATTGTAGTTTCATTTTGTAAAATAATCCTGTGTAGATACCTAATTTAAAATAAAATATAGTTAGTCAATGACATAACAATATTTTATTAAAGAAATAGCAATTCAAACGTCAATTTACTTGCATGGAAAACAACTGCACCACATTCAGCCCGATCTCTTCAAAATTAACTAAATTCATGATATCTTCTTTCAGTATTCTCAATTGATAATTTCTTACACATATATCGGGCGTCATCCGAAACTCATAGATAAAATTCAAGGAAGAAGAGGACTCAGATAATCTTTTCAACCCATAAGAAATATCAGAAGTATCTACAACCAACTTTTCCTGAACATTTTGTTGCATTTGTATAGTTTATTTTGCTTTCAGATATTCCTATATAAGTTAAATGTCAGAAAATATTATAAGTAATTTGGAATCATTTGTAATTAATACTTAAAAAAATGCATACCTCATGTGAAATATAACGAAGTAGGGTAGTTGGCCAAAGTAAAAAATGGCTCATACATTCCCCAACACTGGTGATCTCCACAGTAGGAAATGGTAGTAGAGAAGTAGGATCTATAATAACAAGTACTGATATTCTAACCTGAACCATCTACATAGGTTGATGATGTACTGAGTCCCCCAAAAAATACACCTGTCCTAACGCAACAATATGTACATGAGGATCTCCCGCAAACAACTCACAATATAAGGCTTGATCCGAGGGAGGAGGTGGAGGCTCAAAGTTAGCAGGTGGGGAAGGGTAGTCCGGTTGAGCAGACTAAGAAGGCAGAAAAAAGAAAAGGGTATATTAGTGTTTAAAATTTATAACATAGAAAAATTGATTAAAAATTAAATAAAATAATATACCTCAAAAGGTTGCGCAGACGGGGCAGGGTAAGCAGATGGGGAAAGGTAGTCCGGGTGAGTAGGCTGAGAATGTTGAAAAATGAAAAAGTTATATTAGTGTTTATAATTTATAAAGTATAAAAATTGATGAAAAGTAAATAATATACCTCGGAAGGCTGCCCAGATGGGGCTGGGTAAGAAGATGAGGCAGGGTAGTCCGGGTGAGTTGGCTGAGAATGTTGAAAAATGAAAAAGTTATATCAGTGTTTATAATTTATAAAAAAGAAAAATTGATGACAAGTAAATAATATACCTCGGAAGGTTTTGCAGACTGTGATTGTCTTGACAATTGTTCTAATAAAGCCTTATGTACTACTGCTTGAATTTGATCACCCATAGAACATTTCATATCATGCAGCTCTTCTTTTAAGTATTCGATTTCTGGGTCTCTTGATTGCTTACTCTTACCAAAAACCTTCTGAATACTAACACCCGCCTGATATCCTCTAACACGGCCGGGGTGTTCTACCTTTCCCAAAGCAGTGGCTAGGATATCTATCCTACCCTCGGGGATAAAAGAGCCCTGTGTCTCTTGCTCCTGAAGTTCATCCTGAAATGAAAAATAAAAAAGTTATATTAGTGTTTATAAATTATAAAATAGAAAAATTGTTAACAAATAAATAATATTTACTTACAAATCTATCATCCACTTGATGAGCTTCCTCTGTAAGATATTGTTCATTTTTTCTTCTTCTTGTTCGTTTCCATTTCTCATGGCGAGTGGGAGGAGATGGAGGACCATACTGGACCTCTTCTCAACCACTACTTGATCGAGCTCTTAATGCTTCAAATTTTTCTTCAATCATTTTCTGCTCCAAATATGAGTACCCTACACATGATAAAGTATGAGGGTATACGTTTTTCAACTGGATCTCCTGATGATATCTCCTAGAGTCCTGTTACATAAAAATAAATTACTAAGTAATAAGTAAAATATAGCATAAATTTTAAAATATAAAACAATTACAATACCTGAAATTTCTCTTCCTGATGACTGTCAACAAATCACTTCCATATTTATTCATCTATATATGGATACTTAAGACATGGTCTTTCAAAAATTCTCTTTCCAAAAACATATTCTTTTTTTAGTTTGGTTTTAAAATCTCTCCATCGAACCGCCGCTAAAGAGAGATGTCTTTTCCTAATTTCTTTGGTTTCCTCAAAATTGAATGTCATCTGTAATTGAATAAATTAAATATGTCATTTAAACTATATAATATTAAAAAAATGAGATAAAATAAATAAATAAATAAATAAAGATATTTTACCGTCACGGCCTCCCAAAGTTATTGCTTCGACGTCCTATCCACTGACTTCCAATCAGGATATAAAATACTAATCCTGAAACGGCTCTGCATCGCTATATAACTGACAAACTGAACTGCATTTGGGCCAAATGCATTATTATTATCATAAAAATGGATGTGTACTTTGTTATCATCACAAGCAAGTGATAGTTTTGGTAAACGTGTAATACCACGTTTACCAACTTGAGAACTTGATTTTTGAGTAGTAACTGGAGAAGTCTCCTCCGCCGAGGACGCATCAGTAGTCCTGAATTTGTTTTTGTAAATTAACAGTTTTATTTCATTAAATAAGTATATTACTAAATATTTAATAATATGTCAAAATAGATATACCTCGGTAACTGCTCCTCTCTATCTGTATCTGACATTTCTACTAGAAAGTGTAAATAAATTTTGTGTACCTGCATATCATTAGAAAACTGAATAATTAGAAACAAGGAAGACAAAAATAAATATATAAAAATAGAGGCATGCATTTGTAAGTTTTAAAAATAGACACAAAATATAAATATTTACTAGAAAAATTAGGAGACTAATTTAGTGTTTTTCCACATGCCTTCATCATGATCGGTACGTACTGCATGCACTATGTCTATCTTATATTCATTGTAATCATCTGGAAATTGCGTAATAGATGAATAAGGCTCATGTAAATCACTAGCATCATCATAATCATCCTCATCACCCAAATGATATCTTTTCCCTTGCAAAACAACTGACCACTGATCATTTGACGGATCAATGACATAATATACTTGTTTTGCATGTGTCTCCATGATAAATGGTTCCTCATTGTGATTAAATCTTTTCAAATCAACTAGTTTAAACCCATATTCATCATGTTTCACGCCACTATTACTATCAACCCAATTACACTTAAAAACAATGACTTGAAATTTAATATAATCAATTTCCCATATGTCTTCAATAACTCCAAAATATGAAGTTGATGCAGAAATTGGGTTTTTATCTTTGGCACTCGAAAAATGCACTGCTTCAGTGAATACCATCACACCACTATTCTGAACGATACTCTTGTCATCCAGGTTTTTTGTGTAAAATGTGTAGCCATTGATATCAAAACCAGACCAAGTGATCACATTAAGAGATGTTCCCCCTGCTAACCACTTCAATGTTTCTGATACAGATATATATGGGGTGACTTTCTCTTTAAACCATGAAACAAATGTCTTCTTATGCTCAATCATCAACCACTTTTCATTTCTTTTCTGATATCATAACTTTAATTCAGCAATATGTTAGGATATATATGGTTGAACCTCATCTATGTTGTTCAAAATGTATAAATGTGCTTGCATCACTTCATCACGTGGAATGAACATTACCTTTAAGCCTCGAACCCCTCTACCTTATCTATCAACTGTCATATGTCGAGATACAGGGAGACCAATATGCTCCACCTCATTCAAATAATCAGTACAGAACTCAATCACCTCTTCTGATACATATTTTTGAACAATAGATTCCTCTGGTCGATAAGGATTTTTAACATATCCTTTCAAAATTTTCATATATCTTTCAAAAGGATACATCCATCTTAAATAAACTGGCCCACATATTCTTATCTCACGCACCAAATGAATCAATAGATGAACCATTATATCAAAAAATGTGGGTGGGAAATACATTTCTAGTTGAAAAAGTATAAGAGTTGATTCATTCTCCAACACATCTAACAAATTTGGATCAACGACTTTGCTACAAATGGATTTAAAGAAATTACATAACCTGATGATTGTCTTTCTGACAGCTTTCGGTAATATACCATGCACTGCTACTGGTAGAATTTGTTGCATCAACACATGGAAATCATGTGATTTTATACCTATTAATTTACAATACTTCAATGACACAAAATTATTCACATTTGAAGAAAAACCGCTGGGTACTTTAATACCATGAAGACACTGATAGAAATTGTGTGACAAGCCGTAAGTAAATATGTTCTGTTTCCTTTCACAGTGGGAGATAACTCCAAATGTATTCTCATTAATATCAAGTCCAATATAGCATGTAATCCATCTTTTGTCTTTACTTTTATGTATAACAAAGTTCCAATCAAACTATCACATATGTTTTTCTCAACATGCATAACATCAATGTTATGTTTTATCTCCAAAAATCTCCAGTAAAGTAGTTTGAAAAAAATAGATTGCTTCTTCCAGATAGGTTTTTGTAAACCAGAACTTTTTATCTTTCCAAATGTCAAATCAATATCTTTCACTCTTTCATAATATTCTTCAGTTGAAAATGGTCGAGGGGGGAGGTTGTATTCTTGTAAACCGTTAAATGCTTTTTTCAATCTACGATAAGGATGATCAATTCGCAAAAATCTTCGATGTCCCATGTACACTGTCTTTCTTCCATTCTTCAATTGATAATATGAAGTTTGTTTTTCACAAATTGGACATGCTTTATGTCCCTTAACACTATATCCAGATAAGTTTCCATATGCAGGAAATTCATTTATAGTGAACATTATCATAGCACGCAAAAGAAAATACTCTTTCTTGTATGCATCGAAAACTTTAACACCTTCCTCTCATAGAAGTTTCAAATCGTCAATCAATGGTGTAAGATACACATCAATATCATTTCTCGGTTGTTTTGGTCCAGAAATCATCAAACTCATCATAACATATATTTTTTTCATACATAGATGTGGGGACAAGTTGTAAAGTACCAGAAAAACAGGCCATGAACTATGTTGGATATTGAGGCTCCGATATAGATTCATTTCATCAGTACACAATCCCATTATGAGATTTCTAACTTCACTTCCAAAATCATGAAATTTTTTATCAAAGTTCTTCCACTGTGGTGAATCGGCAGGGTGACGTAAGTTACCATTAGAGATGCGCTCATCTAAATGCCATCTTAACCTTTTTTCATCAATTGAATTTGCAAATAGACGCTTCAAACGAGGAATTATTGGAAGGTACCAAATTTCTTTAGTTGGAGTTTTTATTCTGGTACCTAAAAATAAATCAGAATTGAATTATCAGAATTGTATGCAAAAAATATTGGATGATGTCATTGGAAAGTAAAGAAATTGATTTTTCATAACGTTACATGACATCACCTGAGAATGAATCTGAGTTTACTTTATCATCCATCTTATAGCGCGATGTCCCACATGTAGGACAACTTGATAAATGTTCATTTTCTTTTCTATACAGTACACAATCATTGGGGAAAGCATGTATCTTTTTATACCACAATCCCATTGGGCATAATATTTTATTTGCCTCATAATTAGAATCTGGAAGCCCATTGCCTTCTGGAAGTAGCTCTTTTAAAAGATCAAGTAAACTGGAGAAACTTTTATCACTCCACCCATTTTTTTCTTTTAAGTTAACAAATCTCAAAAATGCTGATAACACTGTATATTTACTGCAACCTGGGAATAATGGTTTCTCAGAATCTCCATAAAATCGTTCAACATTTGGTGTTTTTTTGATGGTTTCAACACCTAAATCATGAATTAATTCTTCAATACGATCCTCTGCCTCATTATGAATATCGTCATCAACATTGGATGTTGAATTTTCAGTTCTTTCACTATGCAAGATCCAACGTGTATAATTAAAGCTAAAACCATAACAAATGAGATGATCCTTGATTTATCTGGAGTTTAACTTTCTCATATTTACACACTTCACACATGGAAAAAAATCAAATCAATATTTTGAAGATGTCGTTTAGCAAATTCCAAAAAATTATCAACTCCTTTTTCATATTCACTAGTGGTTCTTCATAAATAAATCCAATTACGATCCATTAATACCTGATATCACAATATAATTGATGAATATATTAAAACATATAAACATTTAAATATCTATCAGATAAATTGTAAACAAAAAAATATTTAATAAAAACTATTGATAATCAGATAAAAAACTTTAGATATGAAACACGTTTACAAATAGAGTAAACAGTTTATTTTCATATTATATACATGTGTGTTATATTGATATTATAATTTAATTACAATATCATTCTTATAAAATTTATTAGTTCATTTTACATATTTGCAATATTTCAATGTTGCATGTGTCAAAAATATTGAAGAGTATATTAATTTAAAGGATGCAACAAGTGAAATGTGGGAGTACATGGAAATATGTATAAATTATTGACGATTTTGTGGTATGATCTATACCTATGTACTAACAAATAGATGTATCGAGATTAATATGACGGTGAATATAGTAGCAGTTCTAGATAGAATGATAATACAAACAAAAAATAATGATAATACAAACCAAAAATAAACTAATAAAATCTATACCAATAATGATAATACAAACAAACACTATAAAATGATAAAATGCAACTATAAAATCTATACCAACAATGATAATACAAACAAACACTAATAATGAAAATCGCTCAAAAATAGGGAGATAAAATCTATACCAACAATGATAATACAAACCAACAATGATAATACAAACAAACACTATAGTGTTTGAAGAAACAATATAAAATCTATACCAACAATGATAATACAAAAAACAATGAAAATCGCACAAAAATGATAATACAAACAAATGATAATACAAACAATGATAATACAAACAAACAATGATAATACAAACAAATCTATACCAACAATGATAATACAAACAAAAAATAATGATAAGTACAACTAAAATCAAACCAATAATAAAAATCGCGCAAAATAGGGTTCTTGAAGAAGAAATAAACAATGGGAGATTAAATAAGAGATAAAGAGGAGGAACGCATACTCGAAATCGTGAAAACGGCACAAAACCTTCAACAAGGGTCGTCCAAGATCTCAAATCACGTTCGAAGGTCGTCGGGAGTCCAAAGCGCCGCAACGGAACTCGATTTCGACGATCGAACAAAATGAGGGTTTCGGCCGTGAATAATTTTAAAAGACTTTTCATGTCAGTTTTAGAGAAAACCGACGCTAAAACTTTTAAAAAAACATTTCGGCGTAGGTTTTTAAAATAACCAACACCGAAAATAAAAGTTATGGCGTCGGTTTTCCAAAAAACCGACGCAAATTTTTTATTTTTTTTATTTTCGGCGTCGGTTTTATAGAAAACCGACACCGAAACTTGAGTCCATTGGATTTTCGGCGTCGGTTTTATAAAAAACCGACACCCAAAACCGAGTCGGCTGGATTTTAGGAGTCGGTTTTTTTGAAAACCGACGCCGAAAACGAAGTCGACTGGATTTTCGGGGTCAGTTTTTCTGAAAACCGACGCCGAAATGTTTTTTATAATTATTTTCCACGTCGGTTTTACTCAAAACTGATGCCAAAACATTTTTTTTTAAAATTTCTGTGTCGGTTTCATGAAAACCGATGCGAAATATCATCGGATAATTGTTTTGGGCGTCGGTTTTTTGTAAAACCAACGCCAAAAATTTCCCGCACATACTATTCACGTCGGTTTTTAAAAAACCAACATTATTACGACAACTTTAAAAACCATATTTCTACTAGTGAATGGAATATTAAAACATTGGAAGGCATGTTGAGGTCTTGTTCAATTGATTTTCAAGCGATGTGGGATCAGTATTTACCTCTCGTAGAATTTTCCTACAACAATACCTTCCATTCAAGTATTCAGATGGCACCCTATGAAGCATTGTATGGGAGGAGATGTCGTAAACCAACTTGCTGGGATGATGTTGGTGAAAGAAATCTCGTGGCCCCAAAACTTGCTGAAGAAACAACGGAGAAGGTGAAGAATATCAAGAACCATATCAAAATAGCTCAAAGTAGGCAAAAGAGCTATATAGATAACCGAAGGAAGGATTTGGAGTTTCAAGAAGGTGATCACGTTTTCTTAAAGGTATGTCCATGGAAGGGTATTATATGTTTCGGTAAGAAGGGAAGGTTAAGTCCCAGGTACATCAGACCTTTTGAAATTCTGGACCGAATTGGAGTCGTAGCTTACCATTTGGAAATGATTCCAAGTCTCTCCAAGGTTCACAATGTGTTCCACGTGTCAATGTTAAGAAATTATATGCCAGACCCAACACATGTACTCACTTATGAAGAAGTAGAACTTGAGCCAGATCTATCTTATTGTGAAGATCCATCAAGATTCTTAATACTAGAGAACAAGTATTGAGAAATCGGACGACTCGTCTAGTAAAGGTTCTATGGAGGAACCATAAGATGGAGGAAGCAACATGGGAGCCTGAAGAGCTTATGTTAAAGACATACCCGAATCTTTTTAGGTAATATTTTTTAAATTTCCAGGACGAAATTTTCCGGAGAGAATAATGTAGTACCCAAAACATTTTATGTTTTGTTTCTCTATTCATCACTGAGTTACATTCTATTCATCACTGTGTTCCTTTGAAACAACACTAGGTTATTTAGGAGATAGTTAAAACCAATCCATTAGACATAAATTTCTCACTTCTATGTTTTGAATTTCGAAAAATGGTCATCTAGAGTTGTGTTTAGTAAGTCATTTGGAGTCTGATAGAACAAAATTTATTTTTGGTGAATAGTAACATAACCATATGAATAGTAATATGAATAGTAATATGAATAGTAACATACCCTTATGAATATTAAATAATATTATTATTTTATTTTCTTAAGGAAATAAGATAATGATATCTTAATTAGTTTTTCAGTGAGAAATAAAACTAGTTGTACTTTAAGATTGTTATTTTTCGAATTAACTATGACCATATTTAAAAATTAAATTAATAATATTTAGAAAATTATTGTTGAAAAATGGATTTCACTTTTGAAATCTACACGTCGATAAATGGTTAGGGTGAATTTTGGGAATTTTTCTGAAACAGTTGATTTTTTAATGAATAGTAAAAATACAGTTTTTAGTTTCGGTGTGTTAATGACATCATTAATGATATAATAATGATGTCATAAATCTGGTCGACTTTTTTATATTTAAATAATATTTTATGTGTCCCAAGTGGCTTATACCATAGGAAAATGCCATGGGAAATCCCATGGTTTTGCAAAAACCACTCATGTGGTGTCCCTTGAAAATTATTAAAATAATCCCTCACTTTTCCTATAAACACCAACTCTTCCCTTCATTTAATTCATTCCAAATTCTCACTCAAAATATTTATGGCCTCCTTACCTCCATATTATTCCTCTTAAGGTTTCCACAAGCCCCCAAGGTCCCAGCCTTCAAGTTCTAAGGGTTATTCTACAAGGTAAGAAATTTCTCAATTTCTTTCTTTTTCCTTTCATGATCTCTTTTATGTGGTATATCTTTCAAGTTTCCATACCATGTTCTTATTTTTCTTCTTATTATTGATCTAATATATATTATGATTCATTTATGGAATGGGTGACCCTTTTCACCTCTCTTTTTAATATTTTTTAAAACCATGTTACGTAGCTGTTAGGCTACCGAATTTTTGTAAGTGATTTCAAAATTATTATTTTATTTTGAGTTATTTATTTATTATTTCTTCATATCTTCTTACCCAAGAGGAATGAAATATCTATAATCTTGTATATACTGGATTTTCTCATGTTCATGAGAAATTAATCATCAATCTTCTTCTTTTCCCCACTTGTTCAAAGGAATTAAAAACATTGTTCGTGATGTGTCGAATTATCGACATCATGGACGATGTGATTTCAATTTGCAATAATTCTTTCAATTATGGTCATGAAACCATTTATATGGTTGAAACAGGTTGTAATATATGTGTTATGACTCACCCATGGTTCTAGAATTCATTTTCACTCATGGTTCTAATTTATAAGACAAAACGAGGTTGTTATTATCAAAGAACCAATAAAACGATCTAAAAAACATCATTAATGTTTTAAATAATGAATCATCATCATGGTATATAACTCAAAATAATTATAAGATCATTTATATCTTCATTATTTCATTAATAATATTTATTAACAATTCTTTATGTTTAAACATGTTTCAAATGAACTTCCATTCATGGAAACAAGTAAACGAACCATGAAAACCAAGTAAGAAAATGCTTCCAAAACAATAAGATTTAATCTCTTAAAACCATCAAAGAGACCATTAATGAACTTAATAAGGTTATATAATATCAATTAAAATTTTATTAGGTTCTGGAATTATTAATTAATGAATATAAATTTGATTATTCAGGTCATTAAGAACAATCAAGAACACACTAGAGCAAAAAGTAAGGGGTTTCTCATCTCACTTTCATTTCTGTGAGATTTCCATTGTTCTCCAATTATTCCTTATATTTGGTATATGTGTAGTTCCATTTAATATATAATAAAATTATTTTATTTATATTCATGTTATTCAATTATTCAATTGATGGTTATTAAGTTCTGGTCATACGGTTCGACCGATTACATTGTGGTAAGGGACTTTGTCTAAGCTGGCGTTTTCGTTGTGACTATCTTTGTATTGTGCACCTAATAATCCTTATGTGGTGTACCAACTTCCCATTTGAGATCACTTTTCATTTGAAATTATATTTATATTAAATATCCATAATCTCATGTCATGGATATGTTTGTTTTCTAAACCATATACCGTTTTACATACGGTGTTTATTTGGAAAGTTATTTTACTTATGGAAATATTGATGAATCTGTATACTCTAATCTATACGGATATTTAAAGGGAATATTGCTCTTGTATTGAATCAATTTATAAATAAGGATTCGACACATATTGGTGGTTGGGTCCCGCTATAACCCCTCGATGCATCGGTAGGTCTCATGACACAAAACAGTTTGGCGAAAAACCCTTCGAGTTTTTTCCAAAAATCAGACGGGTTTCTACCCATAGAACTAAACTATTTTTATGGAATTATGGTTTCATGTGCCAGATACATGACATACAATTAATAAGCATTCTCTTTATTCATTATTAGTTATTATTATTATCCATGAGGTTTTCACTATGACAAAATCTATGGATGCAGTTTCATTTTCAGTTTATTAATGGCATTAGTTATTCATGTATTCACTATGCCATAGTGATTATGTCACATTCATTGTGATTAACTTATTATTGTACTCATGATTCTGCTATTTGTAACCCTTAATGAGCGTTTGAGCTCACCCCTTTCATTGTTTACCTTCAACAGGTGATGAAGAGAAGGTCTTTTATTGAGTTCGTGTGGTTTCAGTTTTTATTTTTGTTATGTATTGTATCTTGTAGCCTTTTTCAATGTAATTTTTGTTAAATCTGTGTATTTAGTTTCTTCAAGACTACTAAACTGTTCGTTCCTTTGGGACTTTCATTCCTTTTAACCATGCCAATATCACAAGTAATGCATCGGCTCTGGTCTAGAGGGGTCAGGGTGTTACAGTTGGTATCAGAGGAAGTTTAGTAGAACACTTAGAAACTAGACTAGGAAATTTATAGTAGGGAACAAATCCCTAAGGTAGTATTTGAGGATAAAAATACAATAACATCCTGGTATTTTGGTAAGGAATATATTATGTGGATTTTACAATAAATACATCCCTTTCTGGATATGAGCAGGTAGAGGCACCTCTGGCACAGATGTATCTAGGGGTAAAACCCAAAAACACAGCTTTGAGCTAGACTCGAACGAAAACTGGTGCATGACAACGGGCCTTGCTGCACTCTTGGTTACCAAACTCCCCGGGTATATGCTTAGTTTAATTCATGTTTTCTTTACAAGACATTATGAAGGCGTTAATGTAAATTTCTCTTTAGTGGAACCATGTTTATAAGATTAGTTATTCATAAAATTTCAATCTATGTTGAGTGCTTTTCTATTTGAGATTCATAAACTAATATAGTGTATCCAATTATTTAGAAATGGTGTCTAATGGAAGAAGACGAATCAAATAATTGTGGGCAAGGTAGGGATCTCCCTACTGAGCAAGTCAACACAGTCAACATTGGAGCATATCAAATCATGACCATATTGGGGCAACTTACTCAAGTTGTAACAAATAACCATTCAACACCTGTGTTGGATCGTTTCATGTGACATAATCCCCCATATTTCAGTGGGACTACTAATACAGTGTTTTTTGAGCAATGGATCAAGTCCCTTGAAAAGATATTCATGGCGTTAAGATGCAATGAAAATGAAAAGGTAGTACTGGAAGTATATTGTCTCAAGGGTGATGTTGATCAATGGTGGTCTCTGATTCAAAATATCACGGAGGAAGAAGAGATATAGGATATGGAATGGAGGAATTTTAAGGAAATATTCTTTGAAAAATATTTCCCTCGTGATCAACGAACTGAAATGAAGAGGAAATTTCTTGGCTTGAAAAAAAAGGAAGAAGACAGTGTTGCGGAGTATGAGGCTACCTTCACAAGGCTAGCCAGGTATGTTATGGATTACGTACGTGACTCGGCAGACAAGATTGATCATTTCTTTAAAGTTATTTAGCCATGTCTTCGAAGGGCACTGGCTTCTCAATCATTTTCATCATATGATGAAATTGTATCAAGTTCCATCAAAATAGAGAAGGAATTTTCTAGATCAAATTTTTTCCAAGGAAACCAGGATAAGAAGCGGTATTCTAATAACAAAGGAAAAGGAGAGGCATCAAAGAAGAGAAAGAGAATGAATAGTTTCCCATTATGTGAGAACTGTGGAAAGTATCATCTCGGGAAATGCTTTAAAGGCATGGGAGTCTGCTATAACTGTGGAGAAAAGGGTCATTGATCTGATGAATGAAAGGGGAAGAAATAATTCAATGATATTCAATGATACAATTGCAGAGATATGGGACACTATGCAAATGAGTGTCCTAATCCCCAAGGAAACATGCCTTAGAAAAATCCAATAGAGCAAGGGAGAGCCTATGCGATTACAACCGCGGAGGTTGATGTTCCTAGTGATGTTGTGGCAGGTACTTTAATTGTTTCCTCAAACTTAGCCAACACTTTATTTGATTCTGGATCATCCCATTCATTTATATCCTCTCAGTTTTCCAAGAAAATTAGATATGTCCAATTTGATTTTAGAAAGGAGTTTTCAGTCAAAACTCCCATGGGATGTATCATTGCAACAAAGGCATGTCGACTAGTCCCCCTCTAAACACCAAAATGTGCTTTAGTTTCTAGCCTTATCATAATACCCATGACTGAATTTGATATAATTCATGATATGGATTGGATATCAAATTATTATGCGAGGATTTATTGCATCAAAAAGAAAGTTACAATTTTTGGAAATGGTGTAGAATCCCTTGTCTTTAGGGCAGAAACTTCGCCACCTAATTCTTATCTAGAACCACCCCCAGTAGCTCTATTGAATGCAATACTTGGAGAGGAAGATAAAACAATATCTACGGGAGAGGAAATAAATATTCAAATTGAAGATGTGTGCATAGTTAAAGAGTACATTGATGTATTTTGAGAGGATTTACCTGGACATCCTCCAGAGCGGGAAATTAATTTTTCCATTGACTTAATTCCTGGTGCAAAACCTATATCAAAGAACCCATATAGAATGGTCACTGTGTAGCTAGTGGAGCTGAAGAAAAAACTAGAAGAGTTGAGTGAAAAAGGATTTATTTGACCTAGTGTTTCTCCATGGGGAGCCCCAGTCTTGTTTGTAAGGAAGAAATATGGATCCATGAGGCTATGCATTGATTATAGAGAAATCAATGCTATTACAATAAAGAATAAGTATCCTCTACCTCGGATTGATGATTTATTTGACCAAATTCATGGAGATAAATACTTTTCAAAGATTGACCTTCGATCTGGATATCATCAATTGAGTGTGAGGAAGGAAGATATTCCGAAGACAGCATTTCGAACTAGGTATAGGCATTACGAGTTTATAGTGATGCCTTTTGGACTGCTGAATGCACCATCTGTTTTCATAGATTTAATGAATAGAGTTTTCAAGAAATATCTGGATAACTTTTTTGTGATATTCATAGATTATATCCTCATATACTCAAAAATATATGAAGACCATGAGAGTCACATGAGATTTATTCTGGGAACTCTTAGAAGAAATCAATTATATGGGAAGTTTAGTAAGTGATAATTCTGGCTTCAGTCAGTTTCTTTTCTTGGACATATTGTCTCTAAGGATGGAATCCTAGTTGATCCTGCAAAGACAAAGGAAATCCAATATTGGTCCATGCCAAAAAACATAACTGAGGTATGCAGTTTTATTGGCTTAGCGGGTTATTATCGGCATTTTGTGCAGAATTTTACCTGACTGGCTAACCCGCTAATAAAGCTCACACGAAAAGGGGTTAAATTTGTTTGGAAAAAATATTTTGAAGAATGTTTCGAAGAATTGAAGAGAATATTATTCAATTCTCCTATATTGACTCTTCCATCGGGGAATGACGGTTTTTTTATTTATAGTGATGCTTCAAAGAAAGTTCTTGGTTGTGTCCTTATGAAAAATGATAGGGTTATTTCTTATGCATCACGACAGCTAAAATTTCATGAGAAAAACTATCCTACTCATAATTTTGAGTTAGATACTGTAATCGTTGCTTTGAATATATGGATATATTATCTCTATGGTGAAAAATGTGATATTTATACTGATCACAAGAGTTTGAAGTATATTTTCTCACATAAAGAACTCAACATGAGGCAAAGGAGATGGCTTGAACTACTCAAGGATTATGATTGCATGATACACTACCACTCGGAGAAGGAAAATAAGGTGGCAGATGCTTTGAGCAGGAAGGATCATGGAGTTTTGAACAAGATGAGAGTTTAAAGGGATCCTATTTTCATGGATCTAATAAAGATGGATATGAGAATAACCATGGAATGTGAAACATCAATTCTTTTTCAAATGTTTGTCAAACCATCTTTACTAGAAAGGATAAAAAGTTCTCAAGCTGATGATGAGGAGTTTCAAAAGAAGATTAAAGTTGTGAATGATGGGAGATTGAGTGACTTCGTATATGAAGATGGAATTTTGAGATTTTGGAAGAGACTTTGTGTTCCCAATATACCTGATCTAAAAAGGGAATTGTTGGATGATTCTCATAGTTCCAATTTCTCTATACACCCTGGTAGCACTAAGATGTATAGAGATTTGAAGGAAAATTTTTGGTGGGACAATATAAAGAGAGAGATTGCTGATTTTGTGTCAAGATGTATGGTTTTTCAATAAGTGAAAGCTGGAAGGAAATATCCTGGAGGAGTATTGCAACCTGTTCACATACCTGAGTGGAAATGGGATAATATCACAATGGAATTTATCATGGGACTACCAAAGACTCCTAGAAGGAACGATGCAATATGGTTCATTGTTGATCGTCTAACCAAGTCAGCACATTTTCTTGCTATAAGAGAAGATCTAACACTTGAACGTCTAGCAAGACTATATATTAATGAAGTTTTGAGACTACATGGAGTACCCCTATCGATTGTTTCTGATCGTGATCCACATTTTACATCAAGATTCTGGAAAAGTATTCAGAAGGACCTAGATACTAATCTTCCTTTGAACACTGCCTACCACCCACAAACTGATGGACAATCAGAACGGACTATTCAAACATTGGAAGACATGTTGAGGTCTTGTTCACTTGATTTTAAAGGCAAAGGGATCAGTATTTACCTCTCGTAGAATTTTCCTACAACAATAGCTTCCATTCAAGTATTCAGATGGCACCCTATGAAGCATTGTATGGGAGGAGATGTCGTACACCAACTTGTTGGGATGATGTTGGTGAAAGAAATCCTGTGGGCCCAGAACTTGCTGAAGAAACAATGGAGAAGGTGAAGAATATCCAGAACCATATCAAAATAGCTCAAATTAGGCAAAAGAGCTATGAAGATAACCGAAGGAAGGATTTGGAGTTTCAAGAAGGTGATCACGTTTTCTTAAAGGTATCTCCATGGAAGGGTATTATATGTTTCGGTAAGAAAGGAAAGTTAAGTCCCAGGTACATCGGACCTTTTGAAATTCTGGACCAAATTGGAGTCGTAGCTTACCATTTGGCAATGCCGCCAAGTCTCTCCAAGGTTCACAATGTGTTTCATGTGTCAATGTTAAGAAAGTACATGCCAGACCCAACACATGTACTCACTTATGAAGAAGTAGAACTTGAGCCAGATCTATCTTATTATGAAGAGCCTATCAAGATTCTTAATACTAGAGAAAAAGTATTGAGAAATCGGATGAATTATCTGGTAAAGGTTCTATTGAGGAACCATAAGATGGCGGAAGCAACATGGGAGCCTAAGGAGCTTATGTTAAAGACATACCCTAATCTTTTTAGGTAATATTTTGTACCAAACATTTTATGTTATGTTTCTCTATTCATCACTAAGTTACATTCTATTCATCATTGTGTTCCTTTGAAACAACACTAGGTTATTTATAAGATAGTTAAAACCTAGCCATTAAACATAAATTTCTCACTTCTATGTTTTGAATTTCGAAAAATGGTCATCTAGAGTTGTGTTTAGTAAGTCATTTGGAGTTTGATAGAACAAACTTGATTTTTGGTGAATAGTAACATACCCAAATGAATAGTAATATGAATAGTAACATACCCTTATGAATAGTAAATAATATTGTTATTTTATTTTATTAAGGCAATAAGATAATGATATCTTAATTATTTTTTCAATGAGAAATAAAACTAGTTGCACTTTAAGATTGTTATTTTTCAAATTAACTATGACCATATTTAAAAATTAAATTAATAATATTTAGAAAATTATTTTTGAAAAATGTATTTCACTTTTGAAATCTACACGTCGATAAATGGTTAGGGTGAATTTTGGGAATTTTTCTGAAATAGTTGATTTTTTAGTGAATAGTAAAAAATACAGTTTTTAGTTTCGGTGTGTTAATAACATCATTAATGATATAATAATGATTTCATAAATCTGGTAGACTTGTGTATAGTTAAATAATATGTGATGTTCCCCAAGTGGCTTATACCATGGGCAAATACCATGGGAAAGCCCATGGTTTTGCAAAAACCACTCATGTGGTGTCCCTTGAAAATTATTAAAATAATACCTCACTTTTCCTATAAATACCAACTCTTCCCTTCATTGAATTCATTCCCAATACTCAGTCAATAAAGTTCTGGCCTCCTTACCTCCATATTATTCCTCCCAAGTTTTCCTCAATCCCCCAAGGTCCCAACCTTCAAGTTCTAAGGGTTATTCTACAAGGTAAGAAAATTCTCAACTTCTTTCTTTTTCCTTTCAAGTTCTCTTTTATGTGGAATATATTTCAAGTTTCCATAACATGTTATTATTTTTCTTCTTATTATTGATATAATCTATATTATGATTCATTTATGTAATGGGTGACCCTTTTCCCCTCTCTTTTTAATATTTTCTAAAACCATGTTACGTAGCCGTTAGGCTGCCGAATATTTGTAAGCGATTTCAAAATTATTCTTTTATTTTGATTTATTTATTTATTATTTCTTCATATATTCTTACCCAATAGGAATGAAATCTCTAGAATATTGTATATAATTTATGTTCTCATGTTCATGATAAAATCATCATCAATCTTCTTCTTTTTCCCACTTGTTAAAAGGAATTAAAAACATTGTTTGTGATGTGTCGAATTACTGACATCGTGGATGATGTGATTTCAATTTGCAATAATTTTTGAAAGTATGGTCATGAAACCATTTATATTGTTGAACCAGGTTATAATATACATTTTATGACTCACCCATGGTTCTGGAATTCATTTTCACTCATGATTCTAATTTATAAGATAAAACAAGGTTGTTATTATCCAAGAACCAATAAAAAGATCTAAACAAACATCATTAATGTTTTAACTAATGAATCATCATCATGGTATATAACTGAAAATCATTATAAGATCATTTATATCTCCATTATTTCATTAATAATATTTATTAACAATTCTGGATGTTTAACCATGTTTCAAATGAACTTCCATTCATGGAAACAAGTAAACGAACCATGAAAACCAAGTAAGAAAATGCTTCCAAAACAATAAGATTTAATCTCTTAAAACCATCAATGAGAACATTAATGAAGGTTATATAATATCAATAAAATGTTTATTAGGTTCTTTAATTATTAATTAACGAATCTAAATTTGATTATTCAGGTCATTAAGAACAATCAAGAACACACTAGAGAAAAAGGTAAGGGGTTTCTCATCTCACTTTCATTTCTGTGAGATTTCCATTGTTCACCAATTATTCCTTATATTTGGTATATTTGTACTTCCATTTAATATATAATAACATGATTCTATTTATATTCATGTTATTTAATGATTCACTTGATGGTTATTAAGTTCTGGTCATACGGTTCAACCGATTACATTGTGGTAAGGGACTTTGTCTCAGCTGGCATTTTTGTTGTGACTATCTTTGTATTGTGCACCTAATAATCCTTATGTGGTGTACCAAATGCCCATTTGAGATCAATTTTCATTTTAAATTATATTTATATTAAATATCCATAATCTCATGTCATGGATATGTTTGTTTTCTAACCCGTATACCATTTTAGATACGGTGTTTATTTGGAAAGTTATTTTAATTATGGAAATATTGATGAATCTGTATACTATACTCTATACGGATATTTAAAGGGAATATTGATCTTGTATTGAATCAATGTATAAATAATGCTTGGACATTTAGTGGAGTGTGGGGACCGCTATATCCCCTCGATGCATCGGTAGGTCTCATGAGACAAAACAGTTTGGCGACAAACCCTTCGAGTTTGTTTCCAAAAATCAGACGGGTTTCTACCCATAGAACTAAATTGTGTTTACGGTATTATGTTTTAATGTGATAGATACATGATGTCCAATTAATAATCATTCTCTTTATTCATTATCAGTTATTATTATTATCCATGAGGTTTTTACTATGACAAAATCTATGGATGCAGTTTCATTTTCAGTTTATTAATGGAATTAGTTATTCATTTATTCACTATGCCATAGTCATTATGTCAGATTGATTGTGATTCACTTATTATTGTACTCATGATTCCTCTATTTTTAACCCTTACTGGGCGTTTGAGCTCACCCCTTTCATTGTTTACCTTCAACAGGTGATGAAGAGAAGGTCTTTTATTGAGTTCGTGTGGTTGTAGTTTTTAGTTTTGTTATGTATTGTATCTTATAACATTTTTTCAGTGTAATTTGTGTTACATCTATATATATAGTTTCTTAAATACTACTAAACTGTTCGTTCCTTTGGGACTTTCATTCCTTCTAACCATGACAATATCACAAGTAATGCACCGGCTCCAGTCTACATGGGTCGGGGTGTTACAATCTTGATCTGTTTCAGGATGCCTCCCCGTAGGCATACATCTAGTATTCCATTGCATGATCCTAAGGATGATCTATATAATGATGAGGTGTAAGTACAAGGGAATGTACCAAATATACTTCTTTTAATGTAGATAGAACCTTCGGGTGGTTTATTATCGATGCCACCACCCACCGAGCAGCAGTTACTCCCAGCACTACCAATTGAGGATGAACACAAGCTGAGTGTGTTGCATGAGTTCTAGAGGCAACGACCTCCCATGTTTAGTGGTGAGCTAGACCTAAAATATATGAGGATTGGCTAGAGGTTGTGAATCATGTCTTCCACCTTGTGAGGACACATGCTGACCAAATGGAAGTCCTAGACGCGAGTCTTCTTCTGGGATCAATGGGGTGATGGTAGAGCTTAGTAACCCAGACACATGATGACATGAATCTCTCTTATGTATAATTTAAGATACTCTTCAGAGAGGATTTATTCCTAGATACATTATGCTCAGTTCACATATAGGATCTCCTACATCTACAGCAAGGTATTCAAACTGTGGTGGAGTACTTGGTGAGGTTTACTAATCGTTCTTGCTACTCCATGGATATTTTGTGAGACCCATTCTTCGGGGATCATACCTTTGATCAGGTTATATTCTAGGAGATAATGGAATCCATGATATCCCTTATAATACCTGCATATATTGGGGTACTAGAGTGAGCTCTGCTAGAGGAGAGATTTCTGGTGAAGAAAATGTGAGTAATGGGAGCTACCAGTAGGCACCAGGTAGCTAAGTATTTGATGGAAGGTAGCCGATAGTAGATGTAGGGAACCAAGAGGGTCAGGCTCTCTAGTGGATGACCCCAATACATAGGATCAGTGTTGAAGAGGTCCCAGGGTAGAGCGAGATAGCTGAAGTACATGCAATGTTACTTGTGCGGTGGTCAGGGAAATCTGACACAAGATTGCTCGACCCTCCATACGGACGATCAGGAGATGGTCAAGGGACTTCCAAGGAATAGGAGGAGGCATGATCAGGGTGGTCCATAGGTTTGTGGAAATAGAATAGGATAAGGTAGGTCAGCAGTATGTGGGCGTGGGTTTGATGTATTACCACCACCATCACCAGGTGGTCCACCATGGGCTTAGAGAGCTAGTGTATTGGGATGAGGCCAGCTTCAAGAAATGAAGGCTTTTGACCCTGGTGCTCTAGTAATAATTATATGTATGATCTGTGTCTTTTCTACCTTAGATGATGTTTTGATAGACATATATTCCATACATTCTTTTCTTTCAATGACCCTTATTCAAGACTCAGAAATTCCAGTGGAATCATTGACTCGTCCCTTATGCTTAGAGACTCCTATGGGAGGGGATTTAATGATCACACACTAGTGCCAATAGTGTGACCTTACTCTTGGGGGTGATAGTTTCAGTTGGGATCTCTTGGTAGCAGTGTTGAGTCCTTATGATGTCATTCTTGGTTTGGACTGGTTATCTACAGTCCATGCTCATATTGACTATTTTAGGAACAGAGTGCAGTGTGTCCATGGTGATGGGACCAGGTTTTTCTTTCTTGGTGAAAATAAAATGCATGCAGTGTAGTATGGACTTACTCATAGGAGAGTTTATCCAATTACCCATCATTTGTCTAGCCTCACCCTTATTGTAGTGGATTAAAGGATTCATCAGTGTCCTGCAGTGATGGTAGAGTATGAGGACGTCTTTATTGAGGATGTCCATGGACTACCTCACCATAGGTAGGTGGACTTCTATATTGATCTATACCCCGGGAAGACACTAATATTTATACCTACATATTGGATGGATCCTGTGGATCTTCATGTGTTGAGGGTATAGCTGGAGTAATTATAGAGGAAGGGATTTGTGAGACCTAGTGTTTCACCCTGGGTGGCCCTAGTTTTGTTTACCAAAAATGAATATGGGAGATTGAGATTATGTGTGGAATTTCAGTGCCTAAAATAGGTGACCTTGAAAAATAAGTATCCACTACCAAGGATTTACAACCTATTTGATTAGCTGAAGAGAGCGAGGTGGTTCTAGAAGATAGACCTCAGATCAGGATATCACTATCTTTGAGTACAGGATGAGGACATCCTGAAGATAGATTTTAGATGTTGGTATAGACACTATGAGTACTTGGTGATTCTGTTTGGCAAGAAAAATGTCCCATCATTGTTCATGGGACTCATGAATAGGATCCTCTATCCTTACATAGACCTGTTCATGGTGGTCTTCATTGATGACATCTTGGTGTACTCAGCAACCAAGGAGGATCACATGATACACTCAAGGATGGTCCTAGACACACTCCTAGAGAAACATATTTATGGGAATCTCTTGAAGTTCCAATTCGGGATTCGGGAGGTCCTCTTTCTGGGACACATCATTTTAGAAGTTGAAGTCGTATTGAATCTAGAGAATATTGAGGCGGTGCTAACTTAGGAGCCACCCAAGAGTGATACTGAGGTTTAGAGTTTCCTGGGTTTGACTTGGTACTATCAAAGGTTTTTACCCTACTTTTACAGAGTAGCAGCACCATTGATGGATTTTAAATGGAAGGGAATACCTTTGTGTGGACAGAGAAGTGCCAATAATGATTTTAGGAGTTGAGGCAGAGGTTGATGAGCGCTCCCATCTTAATATTTATAGAGGAGAGTGTCGGGTACATAGTTTTTTTCAATGCATCAGGGACTAGGTTTGGTTGTGTCCTAATACAGGGGAAACTGTTGATTGCCTATGGTTCACGATAGTTGATACCACATGAGAAAAACTATATGAACCATGATCTTGAGATAGCATCAATAGTCTTCGCATTGAAGATGTAGCGACACTACCTGATGGGTGAGTATTTTACCATCTACTTTGACCACAAGAGTCTCAAGTATATCTACTCTCATAAAGATCTAAACTTGAGATGGAGATGATGGATAGAGTTTCTCAAGGACTGTGACTTTGATATTTTCTATACTCTTAGAAAGGGGAACGTGGTGGTAGATTCTCTTAGTAGGAGATCCAGATTGTAGTTGCTAAGCAAGGAATCGTAGTATTTGGCCTTATTGTAGATATTCTTTGTGGATGGAGATGGATAATCTTACCTCTAATCTATTGTTGTCATCTCTCTACTCTTACAGCGAGTCAGGGAGGCACAACTAGGGGATACTGACTACAAGACTGGACCTACTTAGTTTTCCACAAGTCATGCACCTGATGGATATTTGATAGGTGGGGATAACACCATTATTTTTAGAGGTAGCACAGTAGTACCATTGGATTTTTGGGTGGAGGTTCTGAAGGAGTTCCACACATCCCCTTTGGCGGTACATCTGGGTGTGGGGAAGATTTACCAGGACCTCTGGTGTTAGTTCTAGTGGTCGGGGATGAAGAAATTGGTGGAAGAGTTTGTTTCTTGATGACTCACTTGTCGAAAAGTGAAGGCCAAGCACCGAGTTCCGACGGGCTTGACCCAACCACTTGAGGTGCCAGAGTGGAAGTGGGATGGTATATTGATGTAATTCATGATGGTTTTCCCATGCACGTCCAATGGAAATGATACTATTTGGGTGATCGTTGAAAAAATCACCCATTTGGACCACTTCCTAGAGATTTGGTAATAGATTTTAGTAGATATCTTGGGATGCCTCTACGTACAGAAGATAGTATGGCTTCATAGGGTTCCATCTATGATCATTTAAGATTGTGATGCTCATTTCACATCTCGGTTATGGAAGGTATTATAGGAGGCATTTGGGACTTAGTTAAGCTTGAGAATAACTGTTCATCCCTATACGGATGCCCAGACAGAGAGAACCATTCAGGTTTTTGAGGATATGATATGTGCTTGCATCCTAGACTTTGGTCATAGTTGGGAGGATCACCTACCACTAGTGAAGTTTTCATAAAAAAACTGCTACCACTCCACCATTGTTATGGAACCATTTGAGGCCTTTTATGGGCCATCATGAAGGTCACCACTTTGCTGGACTGACCCAGGAGAGTTATCACTCATTGGTTTAGAGTTTGTATGGGCTACCATCGAGAAGGTGCAGATCATCCAAGAGCATATGAGGAATGCACAAAGATGAAAAAAGTCTTATGCCAAAAAGATATGAAGGTTCTTGGAGTTTGAGTAGGGAGACCATGTGTTCCTTCATGTCTCACCTCAATGAGGATTGAATATATTTGTCTGGGCGGAAATTTATCTATGAGATACATCCACCCCTTTCAGATTTTGATTAGAGTTGGCAAGGTTGCGTACCGCCTAGCTCTACCCCTGTAATTTCACTGGGTGCATGATGTCTTCCACATGTCACACTTGAGGAGGTACATGCATTATCAATTACACATCATCAATTAGGGAAATATGGACATTGATGATGGGTACAGTTTTGTGGAGTACCCGGTGGAGATCGAGGATCGATAGGAGAGGATCCTTCGTGGACGGTTGATTCCTCTAGTGCGCATTTGGTGGTAGAATGGGAATATCTAGGAGAGCACGTGGGATTTGGAGGCTCATATTTATGCTCAATTGTTGAAAGTGGGTTCCCTAGACCCAACTTATATTGTACTTTGATTACTGTGACATGTATTCGGGTTGTTTTATACATGTTTTTATCTTTCCATGATAGTGTAGATACTTCTGCATCCACTTTATTAATGGAAATGTCCTTAGATTACCTGTCGCATCAAATGGTTATAGCAGGTCCCAGGCTATAATGAGAACCCTAAGATGCCATGACAGTAATATTAAAGTAACTTCCTATGGTCCAGTTACATCATTCTGAAAGGACATAGATGATGTGTGACCATCAGGTGTTGGGGGATCATAAGCATTGAGACTTCTTCTCATTAAGTTTTCACTTTATGATCTCTAGCTATTGATATCATGAGGACAGACCCACTTAATAGGAACACCACATGTTTCTGGTGTCATTGGTCATTCCTATCTATGGACATGTGTAATGGTCTCCTAACTTGAGATCATTATCAATGAATGTCATTTAATTACGTACATTTGATATAAGGAGAAAACCATGGTGACAAGTCGTGGTGAGGTAGTTTATACCGGGTACATCATTAATGGAATGGCATTGATTGAATGATCAAGAAAGGATTTATCGCTTCCGAGTTTAGGAAGAGAAATCTCGGGGCTGGTTGATTAGGATGGTTTCACCTTCATTAAATCCATGGCCATGGTAGTCGAAGGTAAGACTGACCAGACAAATCAACAAACAAAATAAATCAAATGAAGAATGATGACATTGAGTATGCATTCTACTTTATTTAGATATCGATGACGAAGAGATTAGATTACACGGACTGTGTTCGTATGAAGGCAGTCATTGCTTTGACTTTGCCTTATCTCTGTAGGGGCCTTGATGGGTTGCTAGACCCCACTCTAGGTCAGTGATATTATTCACTTCTATTGAGATAAGGGCCTTGAGGGTCACACACAACAGCTCTTTGAGAATCTTCCCTATTCTGATGAATAGGATTATAGGACTTGATGGGCCCCACCACGGGGTCCGGGTATTATCCAAGTCCTATGTATCACCAAGTAATAAATAAATTCTTTTATTATTAAAGTTTGGAATAATTTGTTGAATTTATTTATAACATGTATTTACGAGTGATTAAGTAAATACATAGATAAATATTAATCAGACAGATATTTATATCTTGGGTTCGTTTGGTATTATCAGGAGGTGCGAGTCGAGTTAGACTCATGTTTATCACATAATATATATATATATATATTTCATTTTAGTGATAAATAATAAATATTATTTATGGAATAATTTAATTTTTCATAAATAATTATTTATAATATATATATAGTGAATGTTTAATACACGGGGTCCGGGAACCCTTACCGCGTATTTTAGATATTCCCTATATATAGTAAGAGAGAGGCTCTCCCCTGCGTACTATTCATCCATTGGAATTGAGAGCCTCTCTCTCCTCCTGATTTCTAGAGAGAGACCCTCTAAAACTAGCAAGTTCTTCAAGTTCCACCTTCACGGATCGAAGACGCTAGTTTGTGTTGATCATCGCTGCGTCGAAGTGTGCATCGAAGATCCGCGCTAGCACCCAGATCTTTACGAACAGCGTGCGAGCAGATTTTCGAGGCATGTGTGGATGATCTAGAGGGCTTCGACGTCAGAGTCTTCGAGCAATGATCACCGGCGTCCTGCACGTCAATTCTGAACAAGGTAAATGTTCAAGTTTATTTTTGTGCTCCTAAAGAACCTTGAGAGATCCTCGGACCAAGACGGGACAACATCATTGGAGTTGACAGGGTTATGTCACTCTAGTGAAGCAGAAAATTTTAAAATCTCAGCCCACCGGCTTCCGCTGCGTATTATCAGTACCTAACATCAGTACCCTCACCTTTTTGTTGAATAGCCCTTTTTTTGCTTTCGGGGACATAAATTCCTAAGGTGGGGAGAATGTAATGACTCAGATTTTTCTCTAGTTTTATTTTTATAAATTAATTGGGAAAATTTCAAGACCATGCACTGAGATGACGTGAGATTCCATGGCTCTATGTTCCTGAGGCAAACCAATGAAAAATGTTCAGTTTTTAATAAATTGTGTGGGTAGTTTTTCTTTAAACTAGAATAAGTCTTAAATTGATGCTCAGATTAGAAATATGATGGCACCATTGCATTCATAATAGTGAAATTACCTTAAGTAGGGCCTAACCTCAACCGACACGGGTTGTGGGTAGAAGTTAGTTTTTGGACATAAATGTCATTAACATATTTAATATAAATATTTTATTTGACCTCGTGTTGGTATCTTTTAAGTATGGACTGTTGTTTGGAATATAGGGTTATTATATAACCCTATAAATATTTTGAGTTAAGGAGATGGATATTCCTCTAATTAATGTCGACAGATTTGTGAATCAAGATCGATGAACCTCGGATTCAATAAATCGATGAATGAGGATGACACAGCTTCTCCCTTCATCAATGATCAATCCAAAACTCGAGGTAGGGTGTTTGATCTCTTTGTGATTTTCTTTACCTTCTTAGATTCAAACAATGAATGCATACCAACCCATGAACAGGTTGATCCGCAGTTCGACCATTCTTACGAGATAGATAATTTTTGCGGGGTATAAAGGGGGAGATAGATATTTATGATTATCTATATTTTTTCTTCATTAAACCTTTTAACAAGGATTGATTAAGGTTGACATGAACAAGGTCAAGATCCATTATTCAATCATTCTATGTGTTCTTCTTATCCCCGTTCTTGGCATTCTTATTCATTGGACCCTCGTGGTCATGGCACAATTTTGTCGTGAGGATCTGAACACGATCAAACCACCGTAGTACTATCAAGACGAACCAAAGCCCAAGGTGGTGAAGGTCATGGCCCAAGGATCATGGATGAGGCTCCATTTTGAAAAACAGAGTAATGGGGGAAACTTACAAAACCAGAGCAGTCAGTGGCTATGCACGATGGTGCACGGTGGCGCCCGGTGGCACGCAGTAGTGGTTGTGTGTGGGTGTGGTGGAGGATGGCGGTCACCCATAGCAGCGGTCGGACCGCATGGAGCCGTAGTGACAAGGGCCGTGGTGAGAACCGGGGATATGGCAGCTGACCGCATTGAACACAGAGGGATCCATGTTAACTGAGAAACACAAAGGGAGACACACGGTTAAGGTATACCATGTGGACCAAGGGGCACGGATAGGGCGGGCCGCATCTGGTGGAGAAAACTGGTCTGCATGCAGTGGGCCGAACCAGGGCAGTTAGGCCACTCCAACAGCCCAGCAGGCTATACTCAGTGGGCCTCACCCAGTAGACCAAACCAGGTGGGGATGGGCTGGCTAGACCGGGTAGGGTTAGCCGGAAGGTCTGTTCGGATCAAGCCCATACCAGTTTCGGGTTGGACCTTTTCAGTAAGAAAACCATAACTTTCAGATCGTGTTTTATTGACCCTTCATGTGTTATCGTCACTCTGTGTGTTATCATCACTCCATGTGTTATTGACACTCCATGTGTTATCAACCCTTCATGTGTTATCAATACTCTGTGTGTCATCTACACTTCATCTATATCAACATTCCATGTGTTATCAACACTCCGTGTGTTATTGAAACTCTGTGTCTTACCGATACTGGGTATTCTATGGACTGAATCTGATAATCCTACTTTTCATGATTTTGACTTATAATTGTGTGATCTAACTATACTTCATGTATTTATTTGTGGTATACTTTGTGTATTTTATTTTGGTATACTCTTTGTATTTCTTAGTAGTATTCTTTTTTAGTTTCAGGGTGCCCTACTTGGTACTGTTTTACTCACCGCTACATTGGATTTTCCCGCATGTGTCGTTTCTTGTGTAGATGATTGATGCTTTGATAGATTCCTAGGTGGATCAAGACTATGTGGTTCTTAGAGTGATCAGACAGATGAGGTTTTCTCCTACGACTTCGTACAGCTATCATACACCTACCCTTTAGGTAGGGTTTTTGGTGGATGAGTTTTAGGAACTTGTAAATTCACTTTTGTAGACTCTTTCTTTCATTGGTCTTGTATTCTAGCCCTGTTTACTTTCTAGTTTTCCTACTTTCATAATTTATGGTTGGTATCTTAGTGTATGATTGATTTTTCTACTTAGTGTTTTTATATTTTAGCATTTAGAGCTTGGAAATGTGTGCATGTGTACAGGTACATAGGAAAATGCCTCCCATTTATGGGATATACCTAATCAGTGTTATTCACCATCCCCTAGCCTATTGGAGGCGGCCTTGGGGTAGTCACGGAATGAGCCCCTCTGGTACAGGTCGTGACAGGAATATATATAGATTGTATTGTAGTACTATTTCATTAAGGATTTGAGATCATATGGTACCGATGACCAAGAAAAGTTAGTTAGTAACAAGTTAATATTTTTAGAAAACATATGGTTGAGGGAAAGATAACCCTTAATATGTTCTTGGTACTAAGATAATGATGTCGTAATAAAGAGATGATTGATTTGGATAAAGTAAATTGGATGGTACTGACTACCTTGAAATTGATTAATGGTTTGTTGAAAAATTATTTATGCCATTATTAATGGAGTTTGCAATGTTTTTTTATTTAGGGAGTATATATAATGATATATGATCTATTTAATAAATAGGGAATCATTCATGTTTTCAAAAAAATATTATAATTAAACTTATTATTAAGTTTCAAGAGAATACATGATGAAGGTATTCACATGTTTAGAATGTGATAAATAAGAGCTGGTTTATGCTATAGAAGGATTAATGATATGTTTATTTTAGAAATGTTAACCATTTATGAAATGGTTTAAGTTGATCTTTGGAAATGATTTTATAAGTTAATGTATTAAATAACCCTATGATACAACTTTTTCTATGAAATGAAGTATAAATAGTTCAAGGCACAACTAAAGGATAAGATTGTATTTATATAAATGTATCAAGTAATTATATTTCCTTACATTATTACAGAGTGAAATAATTCCACAACTATAATGAAAGGATATTGAAACTAAAATTTTTATCCTAGTACATTTTTTTAATGAATCAAATGGCCCCTTATATCATCATAGATTTATAGCTTTGTGATTATTAACTTTCTCCTAATCATGTTCTCTATCACTCTTCGTCAGAACTTGATGGTTAGATTTATCTTCTATGTCCAGGTTTTTCTAAATTTAACCCTATTATGTGTTATTTCTGGTGACCTTCATACTTCACTCTCTTCATTTTAAAGTGGAAGTTTTATCGACCCTTGTTCTTATTTGGGATTTCAATTAAAGTATTTTGAATAGTCAAACCATACTTACTGAACCTGAATTCAAAAAATATTAGGAAGGAATTTATTGGAGGGGATAATGTAAAACCTCAATATTTTTATGACATGTCTATTTTTTTAAAATTTAATTTCTTTGATAGTTGGAGTTGCACACAACAATGAGGTTAAACAAACAACTAATTATTATTATTTAAATGTTACTATTATAATATAGCCATTAAATTAGCAGATATGAATAGTATTAACTAACTTATAAAAATATATGGTTTGTAAAAATATAAGATTAATTCATTGGTTACCAATTAATTAGAAACAAAAAATACAAACCAATTGAATATAAAATAAATATTTTTATTTTTATGCTCCCAAATGGGTTTTATCTTAATAAATTAAATTAATTACAATTATTAATTGATATTAATTAAATATATATGTTATATATTTATCAAAATATTTTTTATATTTATCTAATAGATTTTATATGCATAATATAAGAACAAACCCAATATTAAACATAAAAACCTATATTTTTATAAAAGCAGTTTTACCACCTTTTAATGGTGAACCATTTTTAAATACAATTTTTGACACTTTTATATATTATATTTGAAAAAATAAGGTTATTATTTTAAATAGTAACATAAAAATTTATTTTGGTTAAATTTTTGGTATTTTTCTGATAATTTTCATGTTTTTATGAATAGTAATAAAATATTGTATTTTAATAGAAAATGGTTTTTCCGTCTAAATAATTTATAGTATTAAATTAGATTTTTTATTGGTTTAAAAGTATAATTAGATTAATTTTTTATCATTTAATATAATTTGGTTCATTATAATAAATTTTACATTTAATTTAGATATCAAAACATTATAATCTTTTGAATGTTTTTACTTTAAAAACTTATTTTCTTATTCTGTCAACATGATTAATTTTTAATTAATTTCTAAAACTTTTTTATTTTGAATTTTTAAAAATGATTTCAAAATTTAGAATAAAAATTTATAAATTATGTATATAGGTCCATTTTATTTTTGGACAATATGAATAGTAACTTTAGTAATATTTTTATTACTATGGTTAAGGGTAAATCGGGTAATTAAAGGTAAAAATTATATTATAAATATTATAAAATTACCCTAAAACTTCTCATAATTTCATTGGATGTGTGATTATCTATTAAAATCATCATTAGGATGATTTTGGGAGCTCCTAGATCCACTTGTATGACTTTAACCCATTTATAGTATTTTATTCAAAAAAAGTCAATTTTGTAACACTTTTGTTTTTAACAAGTGAAATATTTTTAATATGGGGTTATATAAGGGTTATATTTGACTATAAATAGTATTTATAAATATAAAATATTTATATACATCATGGTTATTTATTTATAATTTTTAGTCATAAAATAATTTTCTTAAATGGTGACACAATGATGATGCAGTAATTTTTTAATTAATTGAATGGTCAAATAAATGATATTAAAAATATTAAAATAAATATAATTTCATATAATTAATGTCATCCATGAATTTAATATATTACTTTGACATATTAGGGGTGATTTAAAATATTTGGTTTGAATATATCATGTTGTTATGATATTTTTAAAAAGTCAAGTAATGAATAGTATCAAAATTGACACTAATGATATTTTAAAATAAATAATATTTTATTAAATGACATAAAAATCATAAAAATACAAAATTTATTAAATAACTCACTTTGGATACATACTCATTTCATATTTTAAATAACTCATTTTGGAGGCATTTGGAATGGAAATTAATTTATATTGATTTAATATTTTGTGAATTTTCAAAAGTGACCCACCTCTCTCCTATAAAAAGGAACCCATTATTATCTTTTAATAACACTTAAAAACCAATTTTTTCACCTAATATCTACCCAAATTCTTTCTTGGAATACCTCCCTACATTTTAGATTCTGTATTTCAATTATAACACCCTCCTTAAAGGTGTTATGGTGTTAATCAAAGAAAGTTCATTGAAGAAGAAGTAACTGTTTTATCAACTTATTCAAGTTCATTTATTATTCTAAATCCTATTAATGTGTTGTTTCCATAATAAATTAATAATTAAAGTATAATCTATATTATAATATTTTATTATGATTATGGTACAACTATATTCCATGATTTATTCATCTTACAAAAAATAAAAACATTGTACGTGTGTACATACTACTTACCACATCGTGGTGTAATTTTTTTTTTCATCGCCAATTTATTTAGATGGGTATAATGATGTATATAATGGATATAAATAATAAATATGACATGATATTAATTCTTTATAATTAACATACCATTCAATTCCTTACCCTTTCACCATTAATGGAATGATATCGTTGCTCGTGCCTACGTACGGTCTACCATCTCCACGACGCGGTGAGATTCATTTTCCACATTAACCATTTAAGAATGATTATAAAAATGTAAATAATGAGTAAATATAATATCTATGAACTTAATATAATTATTTATATGAAATATATATATCCTATTCCAAAGAAATGGGACTTACATGATAAAACATGCATAGGAAAATGAAGCAATTAACACTCGAAACAAGTTTGATAACAAAATATCATTAAAAAATGGTATAATAAGATCATATATGATATAATAAATATAAATATGGTTCTGTTATAAATTAATAACATGTTTTAAACCATTATATAGGAAGATAAATCAAATTCAACTAAAGGAAAATACAAGGTAAGGGTTATTTCGATCGAAAATTTGTTTTTTATTATTAAAAATAAGGGGGATCCCTACAATGTAGAAAGAAATCAAGGAGGTCTAAAATATTGAATCCTAAGGGAATCCCATTGGAAAAAATTGTTACACTCCTGAGGTAAGTACCACAAGTTAGAGAAAATTACCAAGGGATCATCAGGACTACTCTCCCAGGAAAGGGAATCCACAGTAAAGTTAGCCTCTCTTGGAATATGAAGAATCACACATCCATTAGGAATATCCAAGCCATAGATTCTAACCAGATAAGTTAGATGACAAGGTGGGTTAACTTTCCCATGAAAAACCTAGATCGTCACCTCCGAGTCCGATTCCAATTCTAAAAGAACCAACGAAAAACTTTTGCAAAGCCTGAGACCAGTGTGCAAGACCCTAGTTTCCACCACTAACAAACTACCTGGCCCATGGAAACTACTAAAATACAAAACTATCGATCCAATATTGTCTCGCACCAGGCCTCCTCCATGTATCTTTCCATTTAACAGTGACCCATTGACATTAAGTTTGAAACCATTCTCCGGAGGGTCCCATATAATTCAACACCCCTGGGATCTTGGGTGTGCCACTGTCTTGTTGAGAAGTCTGCAGAGGCTATAGGATTTCATCCCACTATTAATCAACGAACCCAGATCAAAAAAAAGATCCTTCAATCTCAAATGCAGATAAGCCATCGAAGGTTGTACCTCTATCCTTGATTTTTTTGTGCCTCCCATAGAGTCCAGAAAATAACTGTAACAATGACGCATCAAATCTTGGACTCCATCACTTGCTGCTCCGTACCCAAGAACCAACTCACAAAGAGATCATGCATGGAAGATCCTGTTTTATTATAAGTACCACATTTATCCATCATAGGCAAAAGATTTACCACCCATTCACCCTTGATAAATAGATGGACCACTGATTCCTCTTGGGGGTTACTAAAAGAGTAGCAACGAGAGGCCAGGTGGATGCCCCCATTTGAATATTATCCTCTATAGGAATGTCTTGATTATGCGCTCTCCAAACTAGGAAACTCAGCTTCGTGGGGACCGCCTTTCACCAAAGGCGTGATCCCCACTCATCATGAACCCCTCCCTTCCAGATCAATCTATAGTAGTCTTTTCTATTGAAGAAACCAGACTATGACTCAGAAAAACTGAAATGGTCAGCATCCTCAGAGAAAACAACCTCGTTAAAAATATTCATCTAGTTCAGGATGAGAATGGATTCAATCAGACTGGTTTGATGACTAGCTTCTCTTACTGACATGTTCGGTCCTGGTCAATACAGAAAAAATAGTTTCTCTCCCACCCAGTTATCCCTCCAAAGGATAATATCTCCTCGTTTGATCATCCAGTGAGAAGACCCCTGGAGAATCTCCAGGTGAAACATCACAGATCTCCCCAACCTGGAAATTTTCCTATAATACCAATATTCCCAGTTCTTTATATACTTGGTTCTAAGAATTTTGGCCCACATTGATTCTCCAATAGAGAAATCCCATTCTAGCTGAGCCTGCATGAAATGCATGGCAGCTGAGACATCCCTGAGACCCATGCCTCCTTCCTCCACCAGTTTCGCTACCTAGTACCATGATTCCCAGATAGCTCTTCTAGAATATTTAGCATCCCAAATAAATCGGTTCATCATCTTATCCATTGATGAGATAATACCCTTCAGAGGGGTGATAATGGACAAGACGTGCATTGGTATCGAAGAAATAACACTATTAAGTAGTGCCACACATCCGTCAAAGGAGAGAAATCTATTTTTCCAGTTAATAACCCTTCCAAGCATTTTTTTATGAGATCCTAAAAGAAAATATTTTTAACTAGGCCATTAGAAATAGGATCCCTAAGATATATCATAAAAAATTGTTTCTTTTGAATTCCCAGGATGTCTTGAATGGTCTGGAGCCTTCTTATTAGACATTTCTTTGATATGAAAACATTTCTCTTCCTAAAATTGACCTATTTTCCACTTAGATTACCATAAACCAACATAAGTTTCATGAAGCTCATAAGTGATGACCTACTTCCATTAAAAAAGATGATAATATCATCAGCAAACATCAAATGATAGAGATAGCCATCTGAATCTTGAGAATGGTAAAGAAAAATTCTCCATTCCACCAAGCATTTGTGAAGATTTCTCAAAAGGGCTTATGGTGCAATTATGAACAAGATGGTGGATACTTTTAAATTATATGGAATGAGAGGCTTTTACCTCCATAATAATACCTTGATATTTTTAATCTTACTTTAAAATTTTACAAAGTTCTTTTTAAATAAAATGTTTTCTTTTATAAATGATTGGATTTTAAATAAATGATTTCAAAGTAAAAAATGAGTATTTCTCTCATGAAATTTTTAATGATTTTATTAAATAATTTTCATCTATGTCAACATCCTTTGATTGATATTATGATTGATTGAGATTTATCTCTTATGATATCATTTACCATATTTCATTGAATGGTTTATGACTTAGTTTTACTATGGGTGTTCTAATTTTGATATCATTTATGGTTTATGGTTAAAGTACTCACATGTTGTATGATAGTTTTAATATTAATGTTTATTTTGATTATGTTTCATCACCCATTTAAAATGAGGAATGCATTGGACATAGTAAGTGATGTGTGGGTCCTGTTATAGACCCTCAATGCATTAGTAGGTCTCATGAGAAAAACTAGTTTGGGTATTGGTTGAGGCCTTACCCCTTTATGTATGGTGTCTTGGCCGAAGCCTTGAAGGTATGTTTATTATGTATAGCATTATGCATTCCTGAATTATGATATTAGTTATTGATATTCCATATGATTATTAAACTAGTAGAATATACATGGTTATGTTTTCTAGCTCATGTGATTATTTATATGAAATTATATGATTTTCATTTATTATTTCGGTATTATGCTTAAGATTATATTTAAGTGGATTGTGTTTGAGTTATATATGTTTCCTTAATTTTTATGATTGTTTTTTATAATAGCTTACATTGTACCTTTACCCTTACTGAGCATCTGATCTCACCCCTTTCTTATGTTTTATTTTTTCTAGGATTCTAATATTTGTATATTGACTGATATGTAGGGTTAAGTTAAAAGATTATAGTGTTCTCAAAATATTTTATATGTTGTACTTTATGTTTTAAAATGTAATGTAAGGTTCATATATGTAATATGGATTCCAAAACTATTAATCTAATTATTCCTTTGAGATTCAAATCTTATATCTATGTCAATGTAATAAATTTAGGCACCATCTCTGAGCTACTGGGGCTGGGGTCGTTACTGTCTTGACTGTTAAACTATAATTTTTTATGTAAGGATAAATTCTATTTATTTATTCAAAATCATTCATGATTTATACAATAAATTTTCTAGTTTTAATGAAGATAAATTTTGAATTAATAATCGTTGATCCTTTGTAATAAATGATACCCAACAACATATCATTTTCCAAAATATAAATATAATTTAAATGAAAACATTCTAGAAAAACATCCATAATGAACATTTATTAATTTAATTGTTCTTTTATTGAATCAAATTCAACATAAATTTTTTTAAACCCCAACATTGTTAAAATAATTTAATAAATTAATAACATAAAATCACAAAAAAATAATTTAAAAAAGTTCTTAGAACACATAAAACAAATTTAATGAATTAATTTCTATATATCAAACAAGATATTTTTTATACGACACATAAATTTTTTTTAGAGAGAGAACTTGAAAATATGATGATGTGTTATTACTATAGCAGAGGGGAAGAAATATTTAATATGTTAAATGAGTCATACTAGTATCTTAGTACTAATAAAAAATATTTTCATTCAATATTTTTTTACAAAACCAAGAAATGTAGTCAGTACCCCTTCTCAAAAAATCCCCATGGGGAATACACCCAACACCCAAACAACATATAATATTTTCCCATTTATTTAGTTTTAAAATTTTAAACATTTATTTTAATCTAGTCTAGTCCTTGAATCCTTTTTCAACTACAATGCACCTAAAAACCACTCTGATTTCCCACTTTTATATTTTTTATTTTACAATCACACTAACACATTCACCACCCATCAACTCTATACCCATGAAATGAACTACACACTTTAACACAAGACCATGCTCTTCACACATTTACACCAAAAACTGAACACATAGAAATTTCAGTTGATTTTTTATTTTAAAACACAAATATTTGACCAATAATCATATATTATTAAAAAATTACAGAGAAAAGAAAAAATAATACGAACCTAATTATTCTTAAATGCTTTAGGTCACTCACCTCCTCAATATTAACCCAGATAATGGATTACCACTTACATATTCACCCAATATATATTCACTTATAAATCCAATAACATACCAATGGTTTTTTAAACTGATCTAGTAATGAATTTTCCATTATTCCATGTATCATATAGCAAAAAATATCCTATCATGATTGTTTCCATTCCATCCAGCCTAAAGAGAAACATGTTTTTTATCATCCTCACATGATCATCAATCAATCCACATACACTCCTTTTTCTAAATGTCAAATATCTTCATACATGTTGTTTTATGTGTTTCATTTCCCAAGTTTCGTCGGCCTAGAAACATCTCTGACTAAATCTTATAAAGGGAAAACTTACAAAATTATACATTATGTACATAATTTCTTATTCCTCAATCTGGGCATGTACAAGTCTTCTACAACTTTTACTATCATCATACCATGATTTGAAAAAACTAAATTCCATGAATAATCACCATATAAACAATATTAATTAAAAGGTTCAATGGATTGATCAAATATTAATGATAATAATTTTATTATTATTATTATTTCATAATCATTAATATTATTATCATTAACACCATTAATTAAAAATAAATAAATAATCATTTCATTTTTTTAAAAATATGTTATGGTATTTTTTATTTTTATTTCTAAAAGTAAATTTGTAATTAAATTTTTAATTAAATTTGAAATTATAATAACTTATTTTCAATTTTTGATATTTTTTATAGATAATAATGAGTCAAAGATGGATTATTGTACTTAAAATAAGTGATGAATATGAGGAAGGTGTCAATGTTTTTTTGGAATTTTTTAAATGAAATGTTCCAAATAATGAAAATAATGTTGTTAGAATTTTAGTTAACTAATATAACAAATATAAATAAAAATGTGGTCAGTTTAGTTTACTTTTGTTGGATCATTTTTCATATATTCAAAAAAATATTATTTTCAGTGGAAAAAAATTGTGTTATACATTGGATGATTTTTACTATTCACACACCATTTTTGTATTTGTTTTCATTAGTTTATGTCATTTCATCTCTCATTAATGTTGTTAAAATTTTAGTTAATTATAACAAATATGAATAAAAATGTGTTAATTTTAGTTTACATTTTTTTATAGTTTTCTATTTTTTATTTAAATTTGTATGCAGTAGTTGGATTTGTATATTTTTTTACTAATTTTTGTTACTTTGATTTTTTGGATAATAACAAATCAATCATCTGATCCACCACATTCTTATGGAGAGGATCCTACACATACCTCTGGGGAGGAACATGCACATGCTCCTATTGATGATCCTCCTCATCCTTATTTATAAAAGACTTCTACTTCCATAAGGGAAAAAAGAGTTTGAGGGTTGGTAAATGTGGTAGCACACATTTACCAAAATTATTAGTTTCCCATAGCCAAGACTAGAGGATACCAGTAGAAAAAAACAATATGAAAAATCATTTTTTCACTAGTGTATGCATAACATTTTGAATGTGAAATCGGGTTTATGCATAACATTATGAACATGTAATTAGGTTCACACATAACATTATGAATATGTAATAAGGTTCAGAAATAACATTGTGAACATGTAAACAGGTTCATGCATAACATTGTGAACATGAAATAAGGTTAATTCATAACATTTTGAACATGCAATTAGGTTCACGCATAACATTTTAAAAATGTAATAAGGTTCACACATAACATTACTAATATGAAATTTGGTTCATGAATACCATTGTTAACATGAAATCAGGTTCACACAAAACATATTGATATTGTAATCAGGTTCATGCATAAAATTTTGAATGTGCAATCAGGTTCATTCATAACATTTTGAGCATGTAATAAGATTCATGCATAAAATTGTGAAAATGTAATCAGGTTCACACATAACATTGTGAACATGAAATCAGGTTTCCGCATAACTTTATGAACATGTAATTAGGTTCATGCATAACATTTTGAACATGTAATAAGGTTCACACCTAAAATTGTGAATATAATTACCCAGCCTTAAACATAACTCATTCTAGTTATTTTAAAAATGTAAATCAATTTATTTCCTAAAGATATTTTAGGTTTAAAGTTTTAGAGAATTAATAAAAACTCATATATAATAAACCCATACATTACACATGGACACTTATACTCAGTATCCAATTTTTTCATAAAACAATAATATTTAAAATAAATAATGATTTATTATGCTGATATATCTTCACAATTTTCCCTTGATCTCATCCTAGAACAAACTCTTCCTTAAACCACGTGAAAAAAATTTAAAACTTTTGATAAGCACAAAATATTAGTAAGATACTTAAAAGAAAGGTAACCATTAGTCCAGTGAAAACCCATAAAACATTTCCTTAAAAACATACCTTTTACCTTGAAAATTTTATCATAGTTTTAAAAATATCATTATATTACCTTTTGTAAATCAAATATTTTCATGAAAAATCATAATCAATCATATAAAAGATAAATAGGTAACTTGGGACACAAGTAAACTAAATGGAATAACCATGCAGTCAAATTCCATACATGTAACTCTTACAAATGGAATAACCATATGGTTTACTTTCATACATGTGACTCTTATAAATGGAATATCCATATGTCTGACTTCCATACCAATGCATTAGATTTTATAATGTAACCATCCATCCTTATTTTATCATGTTACCACCCATAAAATTTCCAAGTACCATTAACACATAAAATCATGAAATTTTAAAAATTTCACTCATAAAGTTTCATTTAAACTTATAATAAAACATTTCATGTTATTTAAATAACCAATCCATTTTCAAAAACCAATTTAAAACATTTATAAAAGATATTTTTGAATCAAAGTGTCCCATACCACTTTAAAAAAAAATTAAATAAATTAAAAAATTAACATTTTAAAATATTTATATCCATATAAATAAATCCATAAAACTATTTTGAAAACATGGACATGAATGATAAATATTTAGAAGAATAAATCTTTAAAACACTTAAATCAATGTTTTAGTTAAAGATTATCTTACCTTTAGTCTGACTCATCACGTACAATCTTTATCTTCCTGAATAATAAACTTAAGTTAATTATTTAATTTTTTTGAGATCATTTTTGTAATGTCCCGGATCTGGGTGTCACTCAACGGGTGCCCCGAACCCAGTTGGTCACATGACCTCAAGCACATTTCCCCAAATGCCAGAGGCTGCCGACTAGCAGCGAGGGCCCAGGTCTGATAGTGGGGAAATTATGCCCTCATTTGTCAAAGTGTAGCGCAGCGAAAAAGAATTATATAACATACAACAGCAGAAGCAGTAAACAATATACAACTGAAATGGAAAACTGAAGTAAAAGAGAACCAGCAGTCATATATATATAGATGCATCATGTCACTAATTCTATGAAAACATCCAGAATAGGATACACTTCAATACAATACAATACATCTCAAAGTACAAGGTACAGCTAAACAAAACAAAATAGTGAAACAGGAACTCAGCAGCATCACGAGCCTAAGCTCGGTCCCATGATATCCTACTCCTCTCCAAAAATCATGTACCTATGTAGGGACCCTTGCCCCTATCTACACCTACAACAATATATTATGTTTGGACCGAATACATGACCCAAACAGGGTGTGAGAAATAAATCCTAGTAGGCACCCACCAAAGGAATGTTCCCAACTGTCCATGAAAATGTGCAACAGTAGTGTGCAAAGGTAAATGAAATAAACTAAGTAGTACTCAAAAGTAACTAACTACCAGATATACTACCATTTTAATATTCATTTAATCATTCAATTTAATAAAATCACCACAGTGAATATTCTAGGTAAACAGTCAGTGTCCTTAGACATGTAAACCCTTACCCTCAGGTAAAGAGAATCAAAACCCATAGGAGTCTGTCCACAGGAATATCGAATAATTCCCACAGGCATATGAGTTGTCGCCCATAGGCACAGAATCTACTGCCCATAGTCACGGAAGGAGTTGCTCTCAAGCTAAACAGAACACTTCCCACAGGCTAATCACAACACTGCCCTCAGGTTAAACAAGAAACCGGGCCATTCCCAACATATAAGAAAGCAATTTATATACAATTCTTCTCAAGTAAATTTAAAACAAGCTAAAATTTATGGTATACCCTTGGGTAACCTAGCCAAACAGATAAACAGAGGAACACACCCCAGGGGTGGTCCTGGATCCAAGCAGTGATCCCAAATAGCAGTTCAAACATGTCATTAGATTATCTATACAATTATAGATATATTTCAGCAAAGTCCTTAGCCATACGACACCCCAAACATGGGTTCGTAGCACAACGGTACAAAAAAATGCACAACAGTTGGAATTTAAACACCATACCACCTACCTCGATCACCCTTGATCAGTATATGTGAACATCGCCTCCCGAAACGCACGAGAAAGGCGTAGATATAAGATAAACAACTACACGCTCAATGTCAAATAACTTCCACACGGTAAAGAATTGGTAATAACAAATTAATGAGAATGGAGGGCTTACCCATGCGGTCCCAACGTGATTGGCGGAAGTGAAAATGGATTCTCAGTGCGCGGTAGGAAGATCTCCAAAGCTCCAGCTATCCTCCCAAGATCTTTTGGAGTTCTAAGATTCCTCTTTGAACAGAGGAGGATACTGCTCGTTTTAAGCAAAAAAATAAACTACACGGCGTGTACTCTCAAGTACACAGCCTGTACTTTTCTCATTTAACTGTTCCTCTGGAGGGTACCTTTTCACCACTGAATTTTTCATCTGTCAACATGAGTACACGGTGTGTATTCCCGATTATATGGTGTGTACTATCGCTCAGCTGGTGGCTGCCTACACCACCTTACTATTCACCTGCTGAATGAATACACAGTGTGTTGATATTTTATACATGGCGTGTAGTCAGTTTTTACATCCTTCCTTGCCGACAGGCCTACACACCCTGTGTACCCATCCCACGCGGCCAAAGTACACAGCGTGTGGAAAAGTACACGGTGTTTAGTTACAAAATTTTGTATTTTTTCCCATTTTCCTTATTTTCTCAAAAACACTTAAGGAAAAAGGAAAAGAAGAAACCCGTACCTCAAAAATAAGAATCAGGTTCTTACAAACTTCCCCCCTTAAACAATTCGTCCCCGAATTTCCCTCCCAAGGGTGGTGAAGATAAAGCTCAGAACAACTCTAGACACTGATCACGTACGTCTGTCTCCCACTCTTAGGTTTCATCTTGCACTCAGCCATACTGCCATAGCACCCGTATGAGAGGAACTGACTGGTCTCAGAGAACTTTCGTGTTCCTATCAACAATACTAATTGGATGCTCCTCAAAGGATGCACCAACCTGAAGCTCAACCTCCTCAGGCTGAAAAACGTGAGACGGTTCTGAGTGATAACGGCGCAACTGAGATACATGGAAGACGTTGTGCATGGCCCGGTACCTCTGTGGTAACTGAAACTGAAAGGCAACCGACCCGACTCTCTCCAGAATCTCAAACGGCCCCACATACCTCGGTGAAAGTTTACCCTGCCTCCTGATCCACCTATGTCCCAACCTCAGTGAAACATGTAAAAACACATGATCCCTGACCACGAACTCCAAGGGTCATCTGCGGTGATCAGCATAAGATTTCTGATGAGACTGTGCAGTATCCATCCACTTCTGTATCAACTGGACCTGCTCTGAAGTCTCCTGTATGAGACATGGTCCCAGTAAAGCTGCCCCACCTGCCTCCAACTAGCACAAAGGTGATCGGCATGGCCTACCATATAACACCTCATATGGTTCCATCTCAATAGTTTCCTGAAAACTATTATTATAGGAAAACTCGACTAGGGGTATATGCTTCTCCCAATAGCCCCCAAAGTCTAGGATGCATGCACGCATCATGTCCTCAAGCACCTGTATCGTACACTCTGACTGGCCATCAGTCTGGGGGTGGTAAGTTATGCTCAGAATCACCTATGTACCCAGTGACCTCTGAAAACTCTGCCATAAACGAGACTTAAAATGGGCATCCCTATCTGAAATGATAGAACGAGGGACCCCATGAAGACGTACGATCTCTCGGATATACAACTTTTCGAGCTCGTTAACACTAAAGGTCTCCTTGATCAGAAAAAAGTGAGCTACCTTTGTAAGTCTATCCACAACGACCCACACAGCATCATTTCCTTGAGGTGACCTTGGAAACCCGGTCACGAAATCCATCGCGACATCATCCCATTTCCACTCTGGAATGGGTAACTGTTGTAACAGTCCAGCTGGCCTCTGATACTCCGCCTTCACTTGCTGACAAGTGGGACATCTCGTAACAAAACTAGCTACTTCTCTCTTCATACCCAGCCACCAATACTGACATCTCAAGTCACAGTACATTTTGGAAACTCTGGGATGAACTGCCCAAGATGAAGTGTGAAACTCCCGCATCAACTCTTCACGTATGTCCCCTGGAACCCACACTCATCCATGGATATGCAGTACCTCGTCATCGCCTATCGTCCATCCCGGAGGAGGGTCCTCACTTGCCACCGACTCTCGTATAACTAGGCCTTCTGAATCAGATAGTTGTCTCATCATCACTCTATCCAGGAGGGTAGAAGTCACAGCCAAGGAAGAAATATAGGTTTGCCCCTAATTATCGTGCACCTCCAAATGCATCTCAGAGAACAAAGCCATAAGCTGCCACTCACCACTGGCCTCATGTACTACCTGTGTTTGAGTCTTCCTGCTCGGTGCATCGGCTACTACATTATCCTTACCAGGTGTATAGCCAAGCTCAAAATCGAAGGACTGAAGGTACTCAACCCACCTTCGCTGTCTCAAGTTCAAGTCACGCTGGGTAAAGATATATTTAAGAATTTTGTGGTCTGTAAACACCACAAAATTCTCTACCAAGAGATAATGTCTCCAACAGCGTAACGCATGAACAACTGCATCCAACTCAAGATCATGCGTCGGGTAATTCCTCTCATGTGGCCTCAACTACCGAGACCCGTACGCAACTACTCGATCACCCTGCATCAACACTACTTCCAACCCAATACCTAATGCATCATAGTAATCTGTATAGCTCTTCCCCTACTCTGGAAGTATTAGGACTAGTGCTGATGTCAACCATCCCTTCATCTCCTGAAAGGCTGTATCGCAAGCTTCTGGCCAAACGAACTTCACACCCTTCTTAGTCAAACCTTTCAACGGCGCTGCTAAGCGGGAGAAGTCCTAAATAAAATACCTGTATTAACCAGTCAGCCCCAAGAAACTCCGTATCTCAAACATGTTCTTAGGATACTCCCAGGAAACTACTACTCTCACCTTCTCTGGGTCTACTGCAACTCCTAACTCTAAGATAATATGACCCAGGAAGTGTATATGGTCCATCCAAAAATGACACTTTGAGAGATTAGCATATAGCCTATGCTCTCTCAGTGTACTCAATACGATATCAAGATGGGTACCATGGTCGTGTCAAGTGTGAGATTACACCAAGATTTCGTCCATGAAAACTACCACAAAAGAGTCCAGATAGGAGTGGAACACACGATTCATCAGAGCCATGAAAACTGCTGGCGTGTTCGTGAGTCCGAACGGCATGACCAAGTACTCGTATAGACCATATCTATTTCGAAAAGCTGTGAGAGGTATATCTGATGTTTTAACGTGTAACTGATGATACCCAGATCTCAAGTAAATCTTTGAGAACACTCGTTCTCCCCGAAGTTGATCAAAAAGATCACCAATACTCTGTAAGGGATATCGGTTCTTAACCATCAGCTGGTTCAGCTTCCGATAATCCACACAGAGTCTGAGGGTACCGTCTGCCTTCTTTGAAAAAAGGACCGACAAACCCCAAGGAGAAGTGCTGGGTCGGATGAAACCCTTTGACTGAAACTCCTCTAACTATCTCTTGAGCTCTTGAAAATTAGGTGTAGCCATCCTATAAGGAGGAATGGACATCAGTGCCACTCCTGGCACAAGCTCGATAGAGAAATCCACCTCTCACTCTAGAGGTAGACCTGAAAAGTCGTTCGTGAAGATATCCCTGAAAAAATCAACTACTGGAGGGAAGTACTTCGGACACATCCCCTGATCATCCAGATATAAACTCGCAATCTGGGTTGTCACTCCACCTCACCCATGATGCTCGGGTCCAACTCATCTCTCATGGACATCCCATTCACCCTTGTATAGAAACTCTCCGCCCACTGGTGACGTAAAACTCACCCTGCGACGGTATCAATCCACAAAGGCTCGAAAAGGTACCAAACAGTCCATCTCGAGAGTGACATCATAGCTCATCATCTCCAAGACATAGAGGTCCCATAGAAAGTGACACCCACCAACCTCAAGGAGGGCACTCCCTGCATTGACGCACACCAGCCGTTCTAGTTCCCAACGGAGTTTCTAGCGTCATAACAGTAGAATAAGAAGAAACACAGAACCCAAGGCTCTCTACAACAGGTACAGATATAAAGCTATGTGTAGCACCTATATTTAAAAGTACTGAAGATAAAACAGAAGCTACTAGAATAGTACCTATGACAGTAGAAGGTCTGGAATCCTGCTCCTGTTGGGCATGTTGCACTGCATATGCCTTCCCAGTGTCATGGCCCTACGACACAGCCTGGCTACCCTGAACTGTCCCGCCCTGCTGCCTCTGAGGTCCTGGTGTCTGGATACCACATCCACGACCACCATCTCTGCCTACACGCCCTGACATATTCCAGTTTCCCGACTGGTAAGAAGCTGTCGGTCCTGCTCCCGCACGCGGAGTCTAGACAGAACCCCTCTCACTAGCCACTAGTGGAAACGCCCTACAAAGGCACTGAAGATGGCCCATCCTGCCGCAATCTCGGCATTCCAATGGGTCACGTGGACACTAAATTCTCTTTTTCCCTTCCTTACCACACTAGTAGCACATGACCTGTCCACCTAAATCATTCTTCTGGATGGTACTACCACCGTGAGAGAAATCCATTTGTCTCTTCCTCTTACTAGTATAAATAGTACCAGAAACTGGTGTCGAACCGCCCTAGCCCACACCACTAGCTTCCCACAGGTTCTGCTCAGTAATCAGTGTCGGGTTCACAATATCATGTACAATAGGAAACCTCAAAACATTCAACAGTGCTTAGATGTCATATTGAAGACCATCCTCAAAGCGTCTAGCCCTAAACGTCTCATCACCCACCAGAACGGGTGCAAAACGCTGAATCTCGGTCAAGCGAGAAGAATAATTCATCACTGATATAGCTCCCTACTGGAGATTCAAGAACTCTCGAGCTCGATCTGCCCTCAGCATCTATAGCAAAAAGAATTCAAAGAAGGATGTCTAAAAATATTCTCACGCCATGTCTCTATGATACTCAGATTGGGTGGTAACATCCCACCACCTCTTGGCAGAATCACGCAGCATGTATGTAGCGATCTTGAACCTATGCCCTAGAGGTGTCTCTAAATGCTCGAAAATAGTCTTCATAGACCCCATCCAAGACTTCGCAGCTTGTGGTATGCCATCCCCTGAAAATGTAGGCGGATGCTGCTGCTGGAATATACGAGTCAGCTCTGCCATAGATGTGGTAGCCAGCGGTGCTTCCTGAAAGGTCTGCATAAACCACATAAAGCCTTCATGAAACTGCGCATCCATGATTCTGTCTGGTATAACGGCTGGCGCTGCATCTGGCTCTACTAGAGGATCCATCGGTAGCCCATGGCCTACCATTTCCAGAGTATAATCGTTGTCACTCTCTTGGCGAACAACCGGTGGTCGTCTCGGAGACATGACTCTACAAGGTCAAAAACATGCCTTAGATTTAAGTTTATCAAATACTAAAAACTAGGGGACCAAAAAGGTAACAGGAGGAAGAAGGCATTCAAGATTTGAAAAACAAGACTACACTGCATGTATATTAACTACACAGCGTGTACCTGAATCCTCCTTTTTTGCCTGGGTCCTTCTACACAGCTAAGGAACACGGCTCTCCTTAAACAAAACTACACGGTGTGTATAACATCTACACGGTATGTATGGTTTAATTCCAACTGCCAGTGTCGTTCATGACTCGGTTGACTACTCAGCTAACACTACACGGCATGTTACAACCGCACATGGCGTGTACACCACCACTCCGTCTTCCCAGCCACACGGCTAAGTCCACACGGTCTCCCAGCTATCAAAACCACATTGTGTGTCCCACAGAAACACGGTGTGTAATAGGTAGGGTAACACTGACCCGTGTTGTTAGTGACATGGCTGGGTACCTAGTTCAGACTACATGGCATGTTCAAGGTGAACACGACGTGTATGTATTAAGGTTTCTTCATCTGTGTTGTTATTTACACGGGCGTACACCGGGTCTAAACTACATGGAGTGTACAACCGGTACACGGCGTGTTTCCCCCAAGTCATTCCCTACCCTGTGTCCCCACCCACACGGTCTATGACATGGTAAGAGACTACACGGTGTGTACTGAGGGTATGTGGCATGTACTTAAAAAGATTTCATTTCTTCCCAAACAGAAGAACACATGGCGTGTGTCCACAGAACTACACGGCGTGTATACTGAGTTTTTTCAGACAGTAAGCCTCAGAAACTACCCCAGAACCCAAAAAAACACTGAAAAAACACCTAAGTGCCAAATTCCGATCTGTGAGGGCCCATACTCCCCACGAATCAAATCTTGGCATCTTATACATGTTATAACCAGAAAAACACATTAATGATCCACCAAATTCCAGTTATTGAGGACCCATACTCCCCAAAAACTAAAGTTTGGCGTTCATTCTAGAAACAAACTCACACAACAATACCCTATCAAATAGAAGGTATTTATCAAAGTAGTTATCACAACAGCATGATTTTCTAGCACAACATCTATCACAACAGTATGCAATTTCTAATGCACCTACATGGCATGGAAACTATGCATGGCATGTGATTATAACATGTTCCTAAATGATGTATGATACGGAATACCCTCATCTCATCGGGTTGCAACTAAATAGAACCCTGTAGAAAAATATAACAACACACCACAAGTGCATCACCCAACGGTGAAAATCAAATCAACTGTAAATTGCAAAATTGGTAAAATTGCAACACGAGGTAAATTGGCTTTTCTCTGTACACAGGTTAGCTACTCATGGGAACATATTATTACCAAATACCATTTCCGTCCTATCCCTGACTAAGGATCCAAATAGTAAGTCAAATAAAAGAACCCCTCTGATACCACTTTGTAACGTCCTGGATTCGGGTGCCCTGAACCCGGTTGGTCACATGACCTCAAGTGCATTTCCCCAAACGCTAGAGGCCTCCGACTAGCAGCAAGGGCCCAGGTCTGATAATGGGGAAACTATGCCCTCATTTGTCAATGTGTAGCACAGCGGAAAAGAATTATATAACATACAAAAACGGAAGTAGTAAACAATATACAACTGAAATGGACAACTGAAGTAAAAGAGAACCAGTAGTCATATATATAGAGACGCAGCATGTCACTAATTATATGAAAACATCTAGAACATGATACAATACAATACAATACAATACAGCTCAAAGTACAAGGTACAGCTAAACAAAACAAAACAGTGCAACAGGAACTCAGCAGCATCACGAGCCTAAGCTCGGTCCCATGCTCTCCTACTCCTCTGCAACAATCATGTACCTGTGTAGGGACCCTTTCCTCTATATACACCTGCAATAATATAGTATATTTGGGCTGAAGACATGAACTAAATAGGGTGTGATAAATAAATCCCAGTAGGCACCCACCAAAGGCTCGTGCCCAACTGTCCATGAAAATGTGCAACAGCAGTGTGCAAAGGTAAATGCAATAAACTAAGCAGTACTCAAAAGTAACTAACTACCAGATATACTGCCATTTTAATATTCATTTAATCATTCAATTTAAGAAAATCACCACAGTGAATATTCTAAGTAAACAGTCAGTACCCTCAGACATGAAAACCCTTACCCTCAGGTAAAGAGAATCCAAACCCACAGGAGTCTTCCCACAGGTATATCGAATAATTCCCATAGGCATACAAGGAGTCACCCGCAGGCACAGAATCTACTACCCACAGGCACAAAAGGAGTTTCTCTTAGGCTAAACAGAACACTGCCCACAGGCTAATCACAATACTACCCTTAGGCTAAACGAGTAACCGGGACATGCCCAACATATAAGCAAGAAATTTATATACAATTTTTCTCAAGGCAATTTAAAACATGCTAAAATTTATGGTATACCCTCGGGTAACCTGGCCAAATGGATAAATAGAGGAACACACCCCATGGGTGGTCTTGGATCCAAGCAGTGATCCTAAATAGTAGTTTAAACTTGTCATTAGATTATCTATACAATTCTAGATATCTTTCAGCAAAGGCCTTAGATATATGACACCCCAAACATGTGTTCATAGCACAATGGTACACAAAAATGCACAGCAGTTGGAATTTTAACACCAGACCACCTACCTCGATCGCCCCTGATCGGTATATGTGAACATCGCCTCCCGAAACGCATGATAAAGGCGTAGATATGAGATAAAAAATGACATTCTCAACATCAAATAACTTTCCCACAGAAAAGAATTGGTAAAAAACGGCCTAAAAAGAAGGGAGGGATTACCCGTGCGGTCCCAACGTGATCGGCGGAAGCAGAAATGGATTCCCGGTACACGGTTGGGAGATCTTCGAAGATCTGGCCATCCTCCCAAGCTTCTCCAGCATTCTAAGCTTCCTCTGTGAACAGAGGAGGCTACTTCCCATTTTAAGCGAAAAAAACAAACTACATGGTGTGTAATCTCAAGTACATGGTGTGTACTTTTCTCATTTAACTATTCCGATGGAGGCTACCTTTTCACCACTGAACTATACATCCGTCGACATGAGTACATAGAGTGTATTCCCGATTACACTGTGTGTACTGTCACTCCACTGGTGGTTGCCTCCACTACCTTACTATTCACCTGCCGACTGAATACACGGCATGTAGATACCCTATACATGGCGTGTAGTCAGTTTTTACATCCTTCCTTGCCGACAGGCCTACACGCCCTGTGTACTCAACCCACACGGCCAAAGTACACGGTGTGTGGAAAATTACACGACGTGTAGTTACAAAATTTGGGATTTTTTCCCATTTTCCTTATTTTCTCAAAAACACTTAAGGAAAAAGGAAAAGAAGAAACCCATACCTCAAAAATAAGAACCGGGTTCTTATAATTTTTAATTTTAATTATTCATTTTATATCACTTATTATTATTTTTTAACAATTACTTAATTATTTTGGTTCATGTTAGATGTTTTGTCGATATTCGGTACTTGAGTTGAAAATGAACTTGGTATGATGTCAATAGTCAAAGTGTTCATTAGTAAATCATATCCAAAATAATATTAATGACATAATAATCACTTTTATAAATCAATTATACTTTTAAATTAAACCATTTATGTATGGTTATAAAAAATTAACAATGTTATAATCATGGAGACGGTAGGTCGTACGTACGTATGAGTAACGTTTTGATTTTTCAACGATCATTATAGAAAGAAGGTAATTATTATTTATCTTTCCATAATTATCATAATATAATTAATATTATATTAATAATTTAAATATAATTATATATATCATTAATGTGATGAGGTGATGAAAAATTAATCACATCAATTCGTGGAGGTGATAGTTCACACGTACGCATGAACGACGTTATCATTTTTATGTACATGGAAAGGTATTAAATTAAATGATATATTATTACTTTATAATGTTAAATATGTCATTAATATCATATATAAATTTTAATTCTCTCATTATAACTAGTCTTGAGAGATGGTGATGGAAAATGAATTATATCGGTTCGCAAGATGGTAGTTCACCGTACACACAAACAATAATTATTTTCCCATTTGATAGAAGTGCAGATGGATTTAGGTGATGATATTAAAATCATAATATCTCTATATATTTAGTATATTAGATTTATTATTTTATAATGGTTGAGGAATATTTTATGTAAGTGGAAGAAGAAATAAAATAGTAATACTTGATTAAAAATGATACCTCTTCCTCGGATGATCTCCCTTGATTAACACTTTAACACCTCTAAAGGGGGTGTTATGCCCAAAATAAGGCCTATATAATATGATTAAGGATTATATTAAGGTATTTTTTTAGATATTGGTCTAACCAAATAGGTTTTTAAGTGTTTTTAAATGAGAAGAATGGGTGCTATTTTATAGGAGAGGGGAGGGGCACTCTTGGAATTCTTCAAAATATTAATTTAATATAAATTAATTTTCTATTCAAAATGGGTCAAAATTGATTTATTTAGAATATAGTATGAGTTTTTGTTGAATAAAATTAATCCAATAAAAATTATATAAGTTTTTACTATTTTTTAATCCTTATCTTTTTGTTTTAACCCTTTTAACTCTCACCATAATATCATGTAATTTACACTTTGAGGGTTAATAAAATTACTATAAAGTGTCAAACAACCAATAAATGAGTCATTTATGAAATTGTATGACTTATAAAAATTAGTCTTAAAAATTTTATATTTTTATGAATTTTATATCATTTAAAAAATATTATTTATTTTAAAATATCATTAATGTCAATTTTGACACTATTGATTATTTGACTTTCTAAAAAATATCATAAAAAACTTGATATATTCAAAAAAACTCCATTAAATCATTCCTAAAATGTCAAATTATTTCATAAAATTAGTGTATGAAATAAATTATATCAAATTATATTTATTTTAGTATTTTTAATATCATTTATTGGATATTTCCTTTAATTAAACAATTATTGCATCATCATTGTATAAGCCTTTAATTTAATTATTTGTCTTATAAAAATTAAAAATAAAATATAATGATAAATATAAACATTTTATATTTTAAAATAATATTTATAATTGAAGATATCTTCTATAAAACCCCATAATAAAAATATTTTACTTGTTGAAAATAAAAGTGTGTCAAAATTGACTTTTGTTTTGAATATAATATTATAAATGTCATACTCTCATACAAGTGGCTTAAAAAGGTCATAATTTAAACCCAATAATGTTTTTTTTTTGAAAAAACCAATCCAATTAAATTATTACAATTGTTAAGGTAATTTTATAATATTTATAATATTATTTTTACCTTTAATTATAGGATTTACCTTTAACCTTGTTTATAAATAAATTACTAAAGTTTCTATTCATAATGTCCAAAAATAAAAGGGTCATATTTACATAATTTGAACATTATTATTACAAATATAGAATCTATTTTTTAAAAATTAGAAATTTAAAATTGATAGAAATGAATTAAAATTTAATCTCGTTGACAGAACGATAAAACAGTTTTTTTAAGTAAAAAAGTTCAAAAGTTCACAAAGTTTTTATATCTAATTTTAACATGAAATTGATTCCAATGACATTAATTGGATTATATAATAAAAATGATCTAATTATACTTTAAAACCATTAAAATATATAATTTTACTCTATAAATTATTTTGATGAAAACCTTATTTTCAATTAAAAATGCAATATTTTTTCACTATTCATCAAAAAATGAATCTTATCAGAAAAATACCAAAAATTAAACCAAAGTAAATTTTGATAATATTATGTTAAATAAGAAGTTTTTTTTTCAAATAGAATTTATAAAATTTTCAAAATATGTATTTAAAACAAGTGTTCCATCAAAAGGCGGCAAAACTATCTTTTTTGAAAAATACTTATTTATGTGTAAAATTGGATTTGTTCTTATATCATGTATGAAAAACACATAAAATTAATGTTAAAAATTAAATATAATATTATATATATATATAATTAATATAATCCAATAAGAGTGATTTTTTTATTTATTGGTATAAACACACACTTTTACACATTTAAATAGTTTTTCAAAAAAAACGTTATCTTTTACTTTAAAAAGGTTTTTAAATTAATTTATAATTAATTGGTCCAATAATTAATTATATACACATTTTTAAAACATATTTTAATAATTCAATTAATATTATTCATTCCTTCCATTTTAACAACTATGTTATAATAGTAACATTTAAATAATAATATTTAATTGTTCATTTAAACATGATATGGCATATCATGTACGTTATCGAACATAGTATTTCCTTTAAAAAAACTATAGATTTTAAATTCTCCCCCGCCCCCTTTTTGTAAATTTCATCCTCGTAATTTTGAATTTGGGCTCAGTAACTAAGTTATGAATTTTCAAAAATCCTTTATTGAAATCTCGTATCAGAAAAAGGATTAATAACATTACCACTTTAAAAGAAAGAAAGGGATGTATGTCACCTGAGATAACACATACTCAATTTCCATGTATGAAATCATGGACATAGAAGAGAAAACTAACCATCAAGTTTTGATGAAGAGTGATAGAGAATATTGTCACGAGACAGTTAACAATCACAAAACCATAAATCTCTAATGGGTTAAAAAGGTCATTGATTTCTTGGCAAGAAAAGTAAACGGATAGCATTTTTATTTCAAAATACTTTTCATAGAGCTGAGGAATTATTTTACTACTTCGAATAAGAACATAAGGAAATATACTTACCTGAAAAGTAGAGTTTCCCCCATTAATCAAATTCCACCACAAACTTATCTTTTTCTTCAAATGATAAGTATTCAAGATAAATTTTTCACACCTGAAACACTAGAATAATCTCCTAGATAATCACATAATCTATAAAAGATTAAATATTTATTTCTCCTATCATGAAACATTAACCAAAAACAAAATGTTTAGGATAATATAAGATGATTCCCCAAAAATAATAAACCATTATATGACAGAAAACTGCTTAAATCTCCAAAATTCAATAGTAATATCCAAATTTCAACATAAATCATTCAAAAAATAACTATATTTCCTTAAAACTATTCTAGACTAAGAAACACAAAATCTATAAGGATTTGATAACATTTTCCTCCAAATAGCATCAATCAATCTTAATGTCTCAAACCAAAAATTTAATTTCCTAAATCACATAATCTCTAAGATATGCTAACCATTTCCATAAATAAACTAAATCACCATAAGTCCATAATAAAATCATATTTGGATCCAAAATAAAATTCAACCTTTATTCCTAATAATATTATATTTACCTTAACCTTATAGGATTCCCAAAATAGGGAACATCTTTCGAAATAACATTAACCACTTAATCCCCAAATCATTTTCCATTATTATAAACAAAAATATCACAAAATAAACTTATTCTTAATCCATAGGATCATTTAAATAAAAATAAAAATACATAATAACCAAGAATTTTTGTAGTTCAGTGATAGGTTATGCACCTTTTTCACCCTTCGGTTGTGGGCTCAATTCCCCTAGTCTTGTCGAACGCAACAGGTTGTCACCCATCTTGCGAGTTGTCCTTTTTCTAAAACTATATAATTCTTATAACATTATCATAATATGATAAAGTCCTTAAAAATAACCCTAAAATTTTTTAATCTCAAATTTTATCTCATACCTTTCATTTTTCATCCTAAAATGTAACAACCCATAATTACCACAAAAATAAATGTCTCTAAAAAAATACCGTTAGTCACCTTAAAATTTCATAACTTAAATCCTAAAAGAGGTTTCTAAGACATTAAAATTATGATAAAATTTAAAATTGTAAACCCATGATGATATCCATATCTATTAAGAAAACATCCAAATCTACAAAGTTTTCTAAACCCTACTCCGATACCAATTTTAAGGAATCGACCTTAAACATAACTCATTCTAGTTATTTTAAAACTATAAATCACTTTATTTTCCCAAAGACATTTTATATTTATAGTTTTATAGAATTAGGAAAATCTATTACATAGTAAACTCATAAATTAAACATGGACACTTATACTCATCATCCATTTTTTAGATAAAATAATAATCATTAAAATAAAGAATGATTTCTTATGCTGATATACCTTCACAATTTTCCCTTAATCTCATCCTTGAACCAACTCTTCCTTAAACCCTTTGAAAAACATTTTAAAGCATGGTATGAGAAAAAAATTTTATTAAGATACTTAAAATAAAGGAAACCATTAGTCTAGTGAAAAACCATAAAATATTTCCTTAAAACATACCTTTTTACCCTGAAAAGGTGATCATCATTTCAAAAATATCATTATCTTACCTTTTGAAAATCAAAAATTTTCATGAAAACTCATAAGCAATCATATAGAAGATGAGCATTTAAATTAGGAAATAATTAAACTAAATGTAATAACCATGTGTTATAATTCAATACATATCACTCTTACAAATATAATAACCATGCGGTCAATTTCCATACATGTCACTCTTATAAATGGAATAGTCATATAGTCGACTTCCATACCTAATGCATTGGAGGTTATAACGTAACCACCCATCATTGGTTTATCATGTAATCACCCATAAAATGTCCAAGTACCATTAACATATAAAATCATAAAATTTTCAACATTTCACTCATAAATTTTCATTTATAATCATAATAAATCATTTTATGTTTCCATTTTCAAAAACCAATTTAAAACATTTAAAAAAGAAATTTTTGAATCAAAGTGTCATATCCCACGTTGAAACTTTTTATATAAATTATAAAATTAATATTTTAAAACATTTATTTTTATATAAATAAATCCATAAAACCATTTTGAAAACATGTATGTGAATGAGAAAGATTTAGAAGAATAAATATTTAAAACACTTAAAATGGTGTTTTAGTTAAAGAGTCACTTACCTTGAGTCTGGTTCGTCACGTACAATATTTATCTTCCTAAATAATAAACTTAAGTTAATTATTTAATTTATTGAGATACTTTTTAAGGTTAATTATTCATTTTATATCACTTATTATCATGTTATTAGAATTATTTAATTATTTACATTCATGTCGGGCATTTTGTTGATATTTGGTACTTGAGTAGAAAATGAGCTTGGTATGATACCAATAGTCAAAGTGGTCATTAGTTCATCATCTCAAAAATAATATTCATAACATAATAATATCTTTTATAAAATAATTATACTTTTAAATCAAACCATTTATGTATGGTTATGAAAAATGAACAACGTTATAATCAAGAAGACGGTGGGTTGTACGTACGCATGACTAAAGCTTTCATTTTTCAAAGAGAATTATGAAAAGAAGGTAAGTATTATTTATATATTCAGAATTATCATGAAATAATTAATATTATATTAATAATTTAAATATACTTATTTGTATCATTAATGTTATGTGGTGATGAAAAATGAATCACATCTCTTTGTGAAGGTGATAGTTCACACATACACACAAACGACGTTATCATTTTTATGTGCATGGAATGGTAAGAACATAAAGGATATATTATTATTTAATAATGATAAATATTTAATTAATATCATATATAAACTTTAATTCCATCATTATAACCAGTCTTGAGAGACTATTATGGAAAATGAATTATATCAGTTCGCGAGGTGGTAGTCCGTCGTACACACAAACGATAATTATATTCCCATTTGATGGAAGAGGATATATATTTAGATGGTGATATTAACATAATAATATATCAATATATTTATAATAATATATTTATTATTTCATAATGGTTGAGGAATATTTGAAGGAAGTGGAAGAAGAAATAAAATAGAAATACTTGATTAAAAATGATACCTCTTCCTCGAACGATCTTCTTTGATTAACAACTTAACACCTCTAATGAGGGTGTTCTGCCTAAAATAAGGACTTTATAATGTGGGGATGGATTCTAGGAAATTGTTTGGGAAGATATTATTCAAAAAAAATAGTTTTTGAATTGTATTAAAATGATAATAATGAGTGCCCTTTTATAAGAGAGGGGAGGGGCACTCTTGAATTCTTCAAATTATTAATTTAATATAAATTAATTTTCTATTTCAAATGTGTAAAAAGTGATTTATTTTTAATATAGGGTGATTTTGGGTATAATACCCTTAATAAAATGAAAATTAGATAAGTTTTGAATATTTTTTAATCCTTATCTTTTTGTTTTAATCATTTTAACTATTACCATGATATCATGTAATTTACACATTGAGGGTTAATATAATTACTATAAAATTCTAAAAAACCAATAAACGAGTCATTTATTATATTTTATGAATTATAAAAATTAGTTTTCCAAATTTTATATTTTATGAATTTAATATTACTTAAAAATATTTTTTTAAATATCACTAATGTCAATTTTGACACTTTATTATTTAACTTTTTTAAAAATATCATAAAAACCTAATGTCTTAGAAAAAACTATATTAACTCATTACTAAAATGTAAAATTAATCCATAAAATTCATATATGGCATCAATTATATCAAATTGTATTTATTTTAGTATTTTTAATATCATTTATATGATATTTCCTTTAATTAAACAATTACTACACCATCATTGTATAAGCCTTTAATTTAATAATTTATCTCCTAAAATTTAAAAATAAATTATCATGATAAATATAAACATTTTAGATTTAAAAATACTAATTATATTCTAAGAGATACCCTACATAACCCCATATTAAAATTATTTCATTTGTTAAAAACAAAAGTGTGTCAAAATTGACTTTTCTTTTGAATATAATATTATAAATGTCATACTCTCACTCAAGTGGCTTCCAAAGGTAATAATTTCTGTCAAAGTATTATTTTGGTTGAAACACACTCATCCAATGAAACTATAACAAGTGTTAGGGTAATTTTTTAATATTTTTACTACGATTTTTACCCTGAATTACCCGATTTACCTTTAACTGTGTTAATAAAAAAATTACTAAAGTTACTATTCATAATATCCAAAAATAAAAAAAAAACTTATTTAAATAATTTGGACCTTATTATTGCAAATATTGAATCCATTTTTCCAAAGTCAAAATATAGAATTGGCCGAAATTAATTAAAATTTAATCCCGTTGACTGAACAATAAAACAGGTTTTTAAAGTAAAAACATTCAAAAGTTCACGAAGTTGTTATATCCAATTTCAATATGAAATTGAATAAAATGACCTTAATTAGATTAACTGATAAAAAATTATATTATTATACTTTAAAAACATTCAAATATATTATTTAACTCTATAAATTATTTCGATGAAAAATCCATTTTCAATTAAAAATGCAATATTTTTTCACTATTCATCAAAAAATGAATCTTATCAGAAAAATACTAAAACAAATATTCTCAGATTTCAATGAATAATTTTATTTTCTCAAATATAATTTATATAAGTTTCAAAATCTAGATTTAAAACAATTTTGCCATCAAAAGGCGGCAAAACTGCCTTTTTTGAAAAATACTTCTTTTATGTGTAAAATTGGATTTATTCTTATATAATATCTAGAAAACACATAAAAGTAATGTTAAAAATCAGATTTTATATTATTTATATATCATTGATATAATATAATAATATTTTTTTTGTTTATTTATTGGTATTAAACACGCTTTTTCACATTAAAATAGTTTTTTAGAAAAAAAAACATTTTCTTTTTCTTTACAAAGGGTTTTTAATTCATTTATAATTAATTGGTCAAATATTTCATTGTATAAACATGTTTAAAACATATTTTCATAATTAAAGTAATATTATTCATTCCATCCATTCTAACTACTATGTTATAAGAGTAACATTTAAATAATAATAATATTTAATTTTTCATTTAAACATGATGCGGCGTATCATGTACACTATTAAACATAGTCCTTCCATTAAAAAACCTTGAGATGTTATAGTGAATATGTAATTAGTTTCATAAATAACATTGTAAATGTGAAATAAGGTTCACACATAACATTGTGAACATGTAATCAAGTTCATGCATAACACTGTGAAAACGTAATAAGGTTCACACATAACATTATGAACATGTAATCAGGTTTACACATAACATTGTGAACATGAAATCAGGTTCATGCATAATATTGTGAACATTTAATTAGTTTCATGAATAACATTGTGAACATGTAATAAGGTTCACACATAACATTGTGAACATGTAATAAGTTTCATGTATAATATATTTACTCATGAGTTATCCATATTTACCCAATGCATTTGAAGGAGATATAGGTCCCACTCATCACATAATGAAAACCATATTTATGTGTGCCATAAGATCATAAAAATTCATCATATCATAACCCATTAAATGAAATGGGTATCATAAAAATTTCATCATATTATAACCTATGTAAAATAGGTAGGTTTCATAATCATTTCATAATAGAATATCCCATGAAAAGTATTGGGTTTCATAATTATTTCTTCATGGTATAACCTATGGAATAGAAATGGGTTTCATAAACATCATTAAATCAAAACATAAACCAATCAAAGAAAGAATAATAATGGTATCCTTGGATCATATCCCCAGTAAGTCATAGGTAACACAAATTGATTTAATATTAGATGGAAAATAATTTTGAAGTATTATTTAAACATTTCTTGATTAAAATATTTTTTCCTCTTTGAAAAACACTTTTTAAAACATAAAACATTTTTAGAACCTTTTTCTTTGAAAATAACCTTTAAAACTTGTAAATAAATCTTTGAAGATCATTTAAAACACTTTTTAAACATAAAACATTTTGAAAATACATTTCTTTAAATATTATATTAAAAGTTAATTTAAAAAAATTGAAAACATTTTTATAAAACATGGTTTCGAAATAAAATAGATTTCCGGCTGAAGAGATAAATAAAGTCAGATTTTCTTAAAAATATTTTCTTAATTATCATATGTACCAAAGAGTAAAAAATGGTAAAATTACTTAAATATGTCATGAATAACTAGAGTATAATAAAATTCATCAAAATTATTGTGAGGTAGATCATGAAATTTCAACATTGGAGACTTAATCATAAATAATCCCGATAAATGATGAGATTGTAACCCCTAATCTTTACCACTTTGGTAACATTAAATCATAATCCCCATAAAGGAATAACATAAAATGGAACTTAAAATATCATGGATATAAATAAATACATCATATTAAATTTCAAATGGGTTTTATATTCACCTCATGAAATAATAAAGGTGCATAACATAACATGCGCCTCAAAGAAGGAAAATTGAGACAAAAATATCTTACCGATTTAGTAACTTTTGAACCGTAAACCCCATGAAAAATAAATCATAAAATGGATATGTAAATACAAATAATGTTAATTAGAATAACTATAAACTAAATTAATGGGTATTATATACAACACATAAAATAAAGAGGTGTTGAATATCACATGTGTCTTGTGAAAGTAAAAAGTGAGACGGAAACCCCTTACCTTAAATCTTGACTTTTATTGTGCATGTTCAAATCTCATATATAATAAATATAATTTTATTATAATTATATTAAATAACTATATTCATATATATCATACCATATATTATTTTCTTATGACCTTTTATTACCCATTTATTAACAATTTCATGTTAAAATCACTTTTTTGGGCAATAACTACTTTAATTTTGTGTATGTTTTGACTTTTTTATTTTTGGTCCACTAACTTAGATCATAGTTTCATAATATAAATAATTTAAACCATGATATAAATATAATATATATTCATTATATATTTATTTAGATTAATCCATAATATTTAGATATGAAAAATGAAATACCTTATTCATAGTGATAGTGGGTCGTAGTATATATGAACGTTGTTTCCATTCTCTTTTAGGATTGAAAGAAATAAAATTAAATGATATATATATATATATTATAATTATAGTATAATTTCTTTCATATATATCACATATTTTTATAAAACCCATCCTTAATACATTTCGTGTAAAGAGTGAATGAATTGCATCACTTCATGAGGCGGTAGTCCGCCATACACACGAACGACGTTATCATATTCCCAAAAAATGGAAATCATAAATGTATTTGTGATATAATAGTAAAAAAATCAAAATAAAATCATAAATATCATATATAAACTATAAATATTTTATTATGTATAACTGTGAGAGGTGGTAATGGAAAAATGAACGGCATTGGTTCGCGAGGCGGTAGTCCGCCGTACAGATGAATGATGATTTCATAAACCATTTGATGAAGGTGTGTAAAGTTTTAGGTTTTACCCTTAACATAACAACATATTTGTATATGTAAGATAATAAGGTTATTATATAATAATTTTATAAAAATAATTGAAGTTGTATAAAGAAATAAAATGAAAATGCTCATTGAAGAACATTACCTCTTCTTCGGGTATCCTCCTTAGGTTTTCACCAAAGCTTTACTAGGTTGGATTTTTTCCTAGAATAAGGCTTCTAGTATTAGTTTCTAGGAGTTAGGAAGTTTTTTTGGAATATTTTGGTTGATGTAAATAGATTTAGAGGTGTGAATAAGGGAGGAGAGTGAGTTCCCTTTTGTAATTGAGGAGGAGTGGCATTCTTATAAATACCAAAAAGTATTCACTATTGGGAGGTCTCCCTTACCTCATGTGACTCTAAAATTGAATAATAATGGATTTTATGGATGAATTGGTATATAAAAACCACCACCATACAAAATAAACACATTTTTTATCAATTTATTCCTTATTCTTTAGGTTTACTCAATTTTATCCAGTTTTTACCAAGGTAACTTGTATCTTTTTATTTACCTAGGTAATTTATCCATTAAGACTAAGATTAAAAGATATTTATTAAATAATTTATACATAATTATCCTAAATATTAAATATAATTCATTATTTAAAAATTATATGTGTGTGTAAAATTGATTTTAATACAAATGCATTTAATGTGAAAAATCTTGTTTTAACCTTAATCGTGTTAATTAATTTTAATTGTTTTCACTTATCATTATGATAAAAAATTAATTTGTACTTATTAGATAATATATATTATGATGATTCAAAATATTAAATCCATTTCTCTAATTTATAATCACTTAATTTGTATAATTTAATTTAAAAATAATCCCACATAAGTGATAAGAAAACGGTTTTTTAAAGTGAAAATGTTCAAAAGTTTACAAAGTTTTTATATCCAATTTCAATATTAAATTAATTAAAATAACATAAATTGTATTAATATTTTTATATTTGAAATAATTTAACTTTAAAACTAATTTAAAATATAATTAAAATTTATAAATAAATTAGATGAAAAGACAGTTTTTAATTAAAATTCAGTATTTTTCGCTATTCATCAAAAAAATAAATCTTTTCAAAAAAAACCCAAAAATTAACCCAAAGATAATTTTTGAGATTATAAATTCAAAAATTAAGTTTATTTTATCAAATTAGTTTTATAAAAGTGTAAAAATTTAGTTTTAAAATAAGTGCGCTGGAAAAAGGCAACAAAACTGCTTTTTAGAAAAATACAGTTTTTAATTGTAATATTGGATTTATTCTTATCTATTTTATAAAAAACACATAAGATGAATGTTAAATATTTTATTGAATATATAATATATTAATTTCATTAAAATAATTAACCAAAAGTTATTTGGTTAATTTATTGATATAAAACAAACTTGTGAACATAAAAAATAGTTTTTCAAATAAAGTTTTCCTTTTATTTTCAAAAGGATTTTATTTTCATTTAAAATTAATTGGTTAAAAAATAATTCATTTTATATACATGTATAAACCATATTTTCATAATGTAGTTAATCTTATTCATAAATTACATTTCAGTGACTAGGTGACAACTATCATATTAAATAGTAATATTTTAATTATATGTCATATTTCATTTAAACTCTATGTTGTGTGTAAAGAAAGCTAAGAAAAATGTTTCATATAACTCTAGACAAACTCAATGTTACATGTAACTCAAGATAAACCTAGTTTTTCATGTGTCGTAATCTAAACTCGGTGTTGCATGTAGTGCATTCTTAACTTGGTGTAGCATGAAATGCAAGCCATCAAAGAATTTTAATTTATTCAAAAAAATTAATTCATAAAAACTCAGGGTGTTAGATTTTGGCTGCATGGTTTTTCAAACCATGCATTATACTTTTCCTAAGCCAAAGAGACCTCACGGTTACTCCTATGTTGTCACACAATTTAACAAATTGTGCTCTAACTGTACCATTTAACACTGTCAAAAACTAGATTCAAACTGTACACTTGCCAAATGGTTTACCAAACCATGCACAAGTCATGCTCCACACCTCATACACACCCAAATCCTCCCATAGCTTCTGGGGAGCTCCGTATGGTTTTCCAAACTATACCAAATATGTGAAAAACAATTCTATCAAAATTATAGAGCTACCCACATGGGCACCATACGGTTATTTCTAACCATGAAAACTAATCATGATTCTCCCAAAATTCCTCCAAAAATATGAAGTTTTGGCCCACAAACAACTAAAACTAAAAAACACTCAAGACAATATAAAATAATACAAAATAAACAACATTGTGACATGTGGGGTGCCACAAACTCTCTACAATGCCACTTTTTTCCCTAGAAAGTCCACATTCAAAAAGAAAGGTAAGAAGGAGTAGAGGATCTAAAGAGGATTTTACCCAAGAGAACCACTCATTACTAGAAAACCTCAATACAATAACCCAAATCCTTTTAAGGATAGAACCAAACCAACCAAAAGGATCCCAAACATCTCCAAGCACAAATGAAATGGAACCTCGCACCAGAAGTCCTATGAAGCACAGGATACCCAGCATGGTATCCCCACCATTTAGAGTTACTCTAACATGGTATCCCCACCATTTATAGTTCCTCTAACATGGTGGAATAAGAGAAAAACTATTTAGAAATGAATCCTTGAACAAAAAAACAATGGGAGAAGATCAATCTCAACCACAAGCACTCTCAAACCCAAAGGAAGAGAAAAAACCATGAGCATCCTCAATAGATTGAAACGATCTCTCACCTTGGGTCATGGAACACACAGATAACACTAAAAGAAAAATGTTGAGTAGTGGCAGTTTTTTTTATTTGACAATGGTTTAAACCACTTCTATATGGTTCTACAATGGTTTCAAAAAACCTCTGCTAAATCGCATGTCTGTATCTAATACACAGTAGTTTCTTCCATTTAGTGGTGGTTTCTAGTAAGCGTCGTAGAAATCTTATTTAGTGGTGGCTATTTTCATTTTTTGGGGGTTTTCTGGGGAGGAAATGAGGATTTAGAGGCATTTTTAAACCACCGCTAAATCCCAAAAAAAAATATACCACAAAACTTCCGCTAAAACAATTGAAACTGCTGCTGAATAATAATGCATCATAATTAGTGGTGGTTTTAACCACTGAAAATAATACATCTTATAGTGGAACTTTTAACTGCTAAAAATAAAAATATGTCATATATAGTGGCGATTTAAACTGATGCTAAATGTTGATTTACAAAAAAAAAGTCAGTTGTAGATTCTGCAGCCCCATAACTACCCTGAAAAAAAAACAAATAAAAACCAAGTGTATCTCCTATCAATAGCACAAAAAATCCTTATCAAAATCACAAAAAATCACACATATATAAAAAATATGGCATAAAAAACAAGTATATTGGTTTACATCCAACCATAAATGGTTTCAAGTATGTTTCATAAATAATACATCAAAAAACCCTCTCATTCCATATTATTCCAAGACATCAAAATACCACTAATCACTGCCAGATGAGCTTTGTTTGTCACCCTCTCTATCTCCATCTCAATCTTCATCTCCATCTCTACTTCCTTCTACCAGCACCTGTAAGAAAATTATATTTAAAATTAAACAGTTTTGTATATTTATATTTAAACTTAAAACCAATAAAATTTTGTGAACTAAATGATTTTCAAGTTTTGTGATTTACCTAATCACCACCAATCATAGATGAAATATCACCAAGGACAGATCTAGTTGTCTTCTGATATAAATCAACCAACACTTTCAATGTCCACTTTAATTCTATAACATCAGCAATGGAAAACTGGGAAAACATCTGTACAAAGATATACATTTTGAAAATATTAGAATTTAATAACATAATGATATTCAATTAAACCATAATGTATTAAAATTATCATTATATGTGAATCAAAAAATTCATTTTTCCAAGATGATGGTGTATGTCTCCAATCATCATACATAATCAGAAGTGTAACCAGTTGTGCCACAAGTTGGCCTAGAATTTGGCCAAATAATCCTATGGAGTCAACCATAGGGACCCCATAGCAGTCAAATGGGACAACTATCTTTAGTTTATTCAGATTCTAAACATCTAAACTTTTCATATTTTTCTCTATAGTAGCATCGTTTCCATATTTTATGAAAAAAATAGTTATTAGTGTAAAAAATGTAATAAATTTATTCATATTAAAATTTGTACCTATAAGAGTCACCCTCCAATATCCTCATGAATAACCAGGAGTGGCATGCTGCCTCACTACTGAGGGTTGACTGGTATCAATATAACACTTACTCCTTGGAATTCCTATCATTTAATCAAATAAAAGTAACTTCAAAATATATATTTCAAAAAATTCATGCAAAAAAAGAAATTATAAAGGATAACAGATGCACAGTACTGACAAACAAAATATACATAACTATGATAATGAATGACTGCACAAATGACATAAGTGGTTGATAAATGAATGGATGACTGAACATACAATCATTTTATCCTTCAATTATGTCATTTTCCAAATCCATAATTACTTCATCTACTTCATCTAACCTTGAAATACTAATATTTTCAATATCATGATGGACAAATAAGTTCACTTCTTGCTATTTATGAGATTCAATGTTAGAGTTCAAATCTTCCACTTCATCACTCATATCATACAAGTCTCTTTGTTTTATGTGAGCAACTACACTCCACCCTTCATCTGGGACATCTTCCACATAATATATCATTTTTTCTTGTGATGATAAGATATACGAATCATGAAATTCACGGTCACCAAAATCCATCAAGCAAGAGAATTTCACAAAAGTAAATTGCAAGTAATCTCTTTTAACACCCCTAATAAAATCTACCCAATTGCATTTGAATAAAACAAATAAAAAATTACCACGGTAGTTTAATTTGATAATATCAGTAAACTTTCTATAGTATCCCACTTTGAAAAATGTAAATGTACCACTATTTTGTGTTTTTAAACCCTCTTCCTGATCAACTGTATGAAATTTAAAGTCATTCATATTATAAGCATCGAACTTTCTAGCCTATTTTAGAGGACCTCAAGAAATAAACTTAAAATATTTTGACAAATCATATCGAGTATCAGTATTCATGATCTAAAAATTAATATACATTATTAGATTTAAAAAATATATATGTCAACCTAACATCTATATTGATTGTAATATTTATGAACTTACATGTCATGCAAACCATTCTACAAGCTCTTTATTAACAAATTTTGTTATATCTTTCTCACTTCATGTTCGACCTCTCATTCATCTCTTTGTTTTTATCCTAAACTCTTCAATAAATGGATCTACAATTTCACTATTCATCATCACATATCTATATTCCTGTGATAATTCCATTTCTGTCAGTGTAACATTTGAGCTCCTCCCAACTTATCATCCAATAGCAGGAAATATTTTTGATTTCCCATGTATTTGAGATTTATTTGATGTGTTGTCAACACATACAACTCAATTGAATCTTTTCTCAATATCATTAAATTATCTAGAACAAAACATAATACACTCCTCTACCAAATAGCCTTCAGAAATAGAGCCTTCAGTTTGAGCTTTATTTTTCACATATGATTTTAAATTCCCAAGATATATGTGAAATAAAAGAAAAATAATTGTGTATTTAATGAAGTTCCAATAATTGTTTAATTAAATTAAAAACATATAAATAAATTACCTCTCAATTGGATATATCCATCGATAATAAATGGGGCCTCCTAATTTAGCTTCCTCAACCAAATTCATAGTTAAATGCATCATGAAAGTAAAAAAACGATGGAGGAAAGATCATCTCCATTTCACAAAGTGTCAATACAAATCTCTCATGAAGGTTTTCAAGCTCAACTGGTTGTATATTTTTCTCACATAGTTTTCTGAATAATGTGAAAAAATTTAGTGCAGCAATAGTAACCTTTTCATGTAATAATGTATGCAATGCCAATGGTAGTAACTACTATAACAAAATATGTGAATAACAACTTTTCAATCCATGTTACCTACGATGATTTAAGTAAACACACCTTGAGATGTTAATTAAATACCCATCAAATACCTTGAAATGTTTTAAAATTCAAAGGAATGTATCTTTATCCCTATTTTTCATTGAAAAAATTGTTAAAGCATACTTTATATTCTCATCTGGCTAGAGATCATGCTTTATGTTCATTACTTGTAAGTCTTTCCAAACATTGAGATGATCCTTTGATTTTCCATGCTCATTAAGTAATGAAAAGATCAAATTGTCAAAAACATTATTCTCAATATAAATCACATCAATATTATGCCACAACAAATTAAATTCCCAATATGAAAGTTCGAAGAATATACTTTTTTTATTCCATTATTGCATTTTGATTTCGCTTGACGATGAACTTCAAAATCATTTACCAGTATCATTCAAATGATAAACCTTCCCAATTTTTTTTCAACATTTCCAAGTTGTTCTAATATTTCAAAACATGTAAACAACTTCAGAGGTTGTATACGATCAATAAAACTATTGAATTTTGACTTGTTCAACCAAAATCTATGAGATGCATCAAGAAATATTCGATGACACAAGAAGCACCATAATCTACTATGAGGTAGTCGTTTGAGCTCAAAATAAAAGTTACAAACAGGACAATTCAAACCTGTGTAAGTATTCCAACCAGCTAAATTCCCAAGTCTAGGGAAGTCACAACCGGTCCACATTAGAGAAGTTTACATTTTGAACATTGTTCTAGAAGATGCATCATATGTATCAATACCATTGCTCCATAACTCCTATAATTATTCAATTAAAGGCTGCAAATATACATCAATATCATTTATAGGCATTTATTTTTGAGTAATAATCATTAAAATGATAAAAGACATTTGTTGCATACACATCCATGGAGGAAGATTGTAAGGGATCAAAACAGCAGGTCAAATGCTATAACCGGTGCTCAAAGTCCCAAATGGGTTGAATCTATCTGTATCTAATCCCAATTGAACATTACTAGGATCATATGAGAAATATGGATATAATGAATCAAATATATATCACAATTTTGAATCTCTTGGATGTTTCATTAACCCATCATTGTTATTATCTATATAATGTCACTTCATGTGTTCAATGGTTTTTGATGACATGAATAATATTTTCAATCAAGGCTTTAAAGGAAAGTAACATAAAACCTTTGAAAGTGTGTTCCTTCTCTTCTTATTCATAGTAGTATATTGATTTAGACTTCAAATATCACTCATTGAATTCTATCTAGAAGAAGAACATTTTTTTCAATCTTGTCTGCTTGAATTCTCTCCCTAATAAAGCATACAATCATTGGGACATGCATGTATTTTTGTATAATTTATACCAAGCTTGTTAAAAAAATAATATAACAAAATGACTCAAAAATATTTACTTCAAGAAATTCATCACGCAAAAAATCCAGTATCATGGACATCACCTTATTTTTAATTCCACATAGGAATTTGATATGGTACAAATTCAATATAAAAGAAATTTTTGAATATTTCAAACATCTACTATATAACTCTTGATTTCCATCATCAACTAAACCATGAAACACATATGTCTTCTCAATGAACTTTTATCTTATATTATTCTCCACATGATCAAGAGGAGGATCCAATGATATGTTACAATCTTGATCTGGTTCTCCTATAGTCTCAAAAACATCATCCATCACGTTGTTATTTATATCACCCTCAACTGGTTGTTCTGATATGTTTTTATGTTGATTTTGTTGTCTTGAAATGTTGAATTCATTGTTAATGGGGTTTTTCATTTCATTTTCCATTGTCGATGAAGTTTGGAGCTTATTATGTTGATTGACATCAGTGATCAAAGTTTCTATAACATTCGATTCTCCGTGCCAAATACAACACAAATATTGATCATAGAATTACTTAAAAATCAAGTGTTTATAAACCTCATCTCTATTCAACCATCTTCTAAATTTACATTTAGTACATGGACATCTTATTCTCCTATAAACAGATTGATTGAAAATTGAAAAATCTAAAAACTCCTCCAAAACCTTAGCATACTGAGGTGTGTTCCTCAGTAATGTGACCCAAATTTTATCCATATATATTATAATGTGTCTACACATTATTAAAAAAACTTAAAACACATAACTATTACTAAATAAGAAAAGAGATAAATGGAATTAAAAAAACCACAACCCAAGTAGTTACAAGAAGAGTCATATAAGTACTAGAGGGGATGTCACATAATTATTCACTAGCATTGCTAGTGGTGGAGGACCTCATGAATAAATCACTTAAATTTTCTAGTTTAACAACTTACTTTGTGTTAGTCATTATTAAATTAATTACATATGTAACTAGATATTCTTATACTAGATTTTTATTATTAAATCTTGAAGTTATCATAATATGATAATGTCACGACCCATCCTCGGGGCCCGTGTCGTGACTACCCCAAGCCCGCCTTCCATAAGCCAGGGGCTGGCGACTATCACCAAAGGCATAAATCCTGAAAACTGGGAAGGCATTGTCTTTATAAAACATATACACATCCAACCATAGTATAAGAGGAAGTAATAAACTAAGTACAAAATAAAGTGTTGAAAGGTAAATGGGCCAGAATACAAACCCAACTGAAAAGTACAGCTACAACTGAACGAAAGTACAACAGAAAAGACAAACAGCTGGAAGATAGAAGCAGCTCCTGGGTCGTCCACCTCGGATCCTACCTGAACGGTAGGTACAGATAGCCTCCTCAATGCTCTCACCCGCCAACCTCCTCCGAGTACCGTCTCGTCGTGAAATCCACCTCCGGGTATTGACTCGTCGTGAGGTCCACCTCTGGGTACCGTCCAGTCCTCGTACACTCGGTCTCTGTCAGCATTGTCCATCATCTGCATTCAACACAATGAGGTGCGGGCATAGCCCGTGCAGGGGTGAGTATAACGATACTCAGTAGGGACCCTGAGACCCTCAAGGTCTCACTAAATCTAACAAGGATAACCACAAAGAAGGGTCTCAATAGATAACCCTTACTTAGGTATAAGCTCATACTTATACCTAAGTTATCAAGTAACCCATCTCAATCATGAGGAAACACAAAGGTTAAGAAATCAACGGATAACCACTACTTAGGTATATGCCCATACATATACCTAATTTATCAAGTGACCCATCTCAATCATGAGGTTAACACAAAGGTCATAGACTCAGCTCAAACCAGGATTTTCATTAAAGATGTCGAAACCACAACTACTAAAGAGCTCCTCCTCTGTCGAGTACTGTGATCCTGTCATGACTCTGAGGCACTGCTCACTAACCTTAGACTGTTGAGATACTCCTCCTGTAGAGTACCGCGGGAATGTCACCCAAACACAGTAGTGCTCCCCGCCATGGGTCTTCCACCCCAACACAGTAGTGCTCCCCCTAATAGCCTACAGAGGTACTCCTTATGTCGAGTACCGCGGGTCTTCCACCCCAACACAGTAGTGCTCCCCGTCGTGGGTCTTCCACCCAAACACATTAGCGCTCCCCACTGGGCTATACAAGTCACTCCAACTCGAATCGGACAAGCATTCATCAGGTCTCGTCCAGCTACAAGGTCTTCGTACTCCGTACACTCGTCTCCGGGAGGATCCTCTCCACAAGCTACTAGTAGATACTCCAAGTATCACAATGTCCCACTATGTAGTATCTCAAAGGACTTCCTCATCGAAGGGGTCTCAACGCAACAGACGGCGCGTCTATCGGATGCCCGGGCTGTGAGTTATCAGCCTTTTAGTCCCGGGGGCCCAGTTGGTTTCGTGTACGAACCAACCCGACCATATCTCAATTGTACCCCTAACTCTCATGGGGTATACTCAAAGGAACCTTTTATCAACGTGATTACCAACTCCGCTGACGGTTCGTCAAACGGACGTCCGGTCTGAGAGTTATTAGCTTTTCCGTTCCAGGGGCCCGGTTGGATTTCGGGTACAATCCAATCCGGTCATACTCTAACTGCGTCCAAACCTCAGGTGAAGTATACCAAAAGAAACGTCTCACCAAGAGGAAACGAACAAAGTCGGCGGCACGACAATCGGACGTCTGGAGCTCAAGTTATAAGTGTTTCCGCTTCGAGGGCCCGGTTGGTTTCGGGTTCGAACCAACCCAGTCATACCCAAACTTCACCAAAATCTTGAGTGTAATATACCGAAATGACTTTATTGATCCAAGGAATCCTACGCAACTAACGGTGCATCGATCGGAGATCTGTAGCTCAAGATATGTCCGTTTAATCAAAAATGGTCTGAACATAGGGAGTCTGGGCCCGGTCCGACCTGGCCCAACACCCCCTGGGTTGGCCCGAACCGGGTCGACCCGACCCGGGCCCGGGTCCATCCCGGTTGGGCACGGCCCGGCCCACGTGGCCCGCCTCGGCCCGGCTGGGGGAGCTGGTTCGGCCAGTTGGCCGAGCGCGTCGCGCCGAGGGGGGGAACGCGGCCCCCCGTTTGTAACCGACGGTGCCAACTGGCGCCGCCCTGCCTCTCGGATCCTGCGCAGCCACAGGGTCCGGCGCTTCGCCGCCGCGGCTGTGCCATGGCGGATTTCTTCTGGCATCGTGGTGGGGCACCACCGCCTCCGGTCGCCGGCGCGCCGGTCGTGCCTTCCGCGGACCACCGGACGCGCTCCAGTGGTCTGATTTGCCCTCCGTCTGCGCCTGTGGCTCTCCTGAGACCCTCTCTTCACTGTGACAGCTTCCATATGCCATTGCAGTCCCGTTTCATCATTTTCCATCAATCTGCGTACAAAAGAACAACCAGCGGAGGGTCGTCGGGCCGTGTTTGTTCGGCCCGCGCCCTCTGCGTTAGGCGTTATCGATTTGCAATAATAGAACACATGCTTTCAAAATTGACAAGGGTATAATTTATTCAAGAATAAATTATACTAACATCATATAAACAAACGCTCATGCTCGTGAGATAAAACCACTCAAATGAGAAATAAACAAAATTCCCCTACAATTCCCCCGCAAATAATTATTCCTAGCCCGTAAATAAAAACATTCACGGATTAACTTGATAATGAGTTGATCAGCATTCTTTGTTTTAGAAGGGAACAATCCTGGGAATATTAACATTCTCAAATTAAACCCCTACCTCGATTAAGGTTCGCGGTTGACAAGCGTCTTGGATGACGGTGTCGTTTCTGTCATCGTCGGTGTGCACACGAGGAAGCGACGTCTCCTCTTTTGTCACAGAGAGAAGAATAGAAGATGCGCCGTCGCTAGCAAGTTCCTGCGTCGGTGTCTCCTCCCTTGTCGCGGAGGAAGAAGAGGATGAAGAACTGTGGTCACCGAGTTGATTTTCTTCGTCAAAGGAGAAATCCTCCTTTTCTTCACAGGAGTTCTCTCCCAAAAATTCCCCCCACACAATAAGCCAAAAACGATTAAAATAAGGTCACCCCTTATTTTAATTTAACTTACCATGCATTTCAAAATTCAAAATCCATTTCACTTAATTAATTAAATCAAGATTTGTTTAATTAATTAAGTGATAGGTTGTCAAGTTTAAATGAAGTGAGAGAGAGAGAGGAAGAGTCCTCATTAATTTAGAGGAGTTGTCAAGTTTAAAGGGGGAGTTTATGAGAGTTAAAAGAGAGTTATGGGAATGTAAAAGGTTGGGGCTCATGTGGGCCCCACCTCACAAATATCCTTACATGGGTAGTTAGAAGCTTGTGGGTCCCACCCCAACTCTCCCATGCAGGATATAACCACTTAAGATATAAAAATAAAATTGTTCCACAATTTTATTCACTTCTCATTTAATCCACAAATTTTAACTTCTCCTCCCATGCAAACACAATCGCGGTAAAGGTTCCCTTAAACAATTACCGGCACTGCGAGTTCATCGGTGCCCTTAGATTTCAATTCTGAGCACCAGTTCAAAAGATAGAAAAACCCGCTCGTTTGTTTACTGAACGTACCCGAGCTAAACTTCGGAAATTGATTCCGGGCACACCGGGCCTCAGAATCAAGTGTAGTCAGAAGCCACAGACTTGTAAAATTCCAAAGAAATTAAGAAAAAAAATCTTTGAAATTTCCAGGTCTTTAAAGATAACTTAATACTTAGTAAATTATACTTTGATTATATTCTATGCTCTAAAAATTACCTCTATCAATATAACTAGTCCAAGATCATTAATGTAGGTTCAATGATTAAATTGAAATATGTATATAAATGTATTCTATAAATTCATACCTAAACCGATAATTTTTCTAAATCTCCTTAATTAAAATCTTCAAGAGGAAAAGCAATATCAATACAATTTGAGAGAAAAAACATGTTAAAGAAAAATTCTCAATAATTTATCAAGGTGATCAAACAGATTCACCTAAACATACAAAAAAATGAGATATAATGTCTAATGTCTATTTAATGATACTGTATTTTCAGGATGATTGAGTATTCATATTCCAAAACTATACATAGTACTATGTGATCCTATTACAAAACTATACATAGTACTATGTGATCCTATAAATACATATGGTAAATAATAGATCATTTTAAAAAGGATAATCGAAATCCATAAAGTCTAGTTTTGAGTAAAATGGTGTGTAAAAGAGTTACATTTTTCATTTAAAATCCATTAAGAAACCCAAGAGGAAAAATACATGTTGAAATCCATTTTTAATAAAAATATTCTTTTAAGAAATCATTGAAAAAAGTATCACAATCCAATTTCAATAATTGATATTGAAGCTATGAGTGTGTACCATATACCTATGAGGATTACATCATATCAAGGAAGATACATTGGTAAAAAATGTACCTCATAACAATCAAACAGATATAATAAAGGAGTTAAAATGTAGAAATTCTAGTGTTGAGTAACTATCAAGTGATCAGGGATACATAAAAACTACCAATTCCAGGTATCAAGGTCATATATCATTGGATAGTCCTAGGTATATTATTGATACCATCGAATACAAGAAAAATATAACAATAAATTTCTATATTCAAATTTTGTATCTACAATGTACACAAGCTTACCGACTCAGTGAACACCTTCTTCCTCGTTTCATGTCCCTAACATAAATTTAAATTTCTAGGTAGATTATAGTTGGGGTGTGAGTCTGTAAAATCCTAGAATAAATATACACTTTCTCATCATTCTAACATGGATTCCCCTTGACCAATCAAGGTGGTGAGTGATATTTCAAGAAACAGGGATCCCAATAATGATCCTTAATGGAATAAACATGAACAATCAACATTCCATTGGATACAAGGTTCTTATATCTCCCCACCCCCAAGATCCCCCAATGACCAAAACCCCTATTTCAACAACCATTATATTTTTCACCAATAACCATCCATCAAGTAAAATCATAAGTAAAGGATTAATCAAGAATTTATCAAATAATATAATTTACATTAAAAATTTCCAAATTTTCCTTTATGGAAAACCATGTTGGTAAAAAAATTATTTGTCAACAAAATAAAACATTTCATTCAACCAATAATTTAATAAAACCCAATCATACTCATTTACTTTAAAACTAATTTTAATGTGTTTAAAGGGCCTTTTAAAAAAGAATATGAAAACACTATGAAATGCCTTCAATGTTTTGAAATACCATACGATAAACCATTCAAAACAAATCATTGAATGTTTCTCTTTAAATCATTCCAAAACACATTTAAGGGAAACACACACATTAAATCATGTGGAATTAACATTAGTAAATAAACATAATTTTATTAAAAGGAAACTTTATATTTTGATAATGAAATCCACTGAGATTAGTGAAAAAAATCAATATCGTTTCAAAACAAAGGATTAAATCACTATATGAATGCATCCATTCCAAACAAAATTTTCTTAAAAATGGGTCATTTTTTGTTAAAAAATTATAAATTAGTCTTAACCAATCTCAAATGGAATAAATTATAATTTTATCAGTAAATGAATCAAAGAATAAAAAATTACATAAAAACACCTACCTCGAGACTAGTATAATAATACGTTGATGGTCTAAAACCAATGAGGAAGAAGGATCCTATAATAGTAAATGGAGGAGTGGTACCAGCAGTGGGGCAGTGACCAGGGGAGCAGCGATAGTGATGGTTTAGGGGAGAGAGAGAGCTCGGTGGCTAAGGATCGGGATCAGGGGGCTCAAGGGTGCGAGTGAGGGGGTGTCAGGGGCTTGGGATCAAGAAGGGGGTGTCAGTGGGGGAAGTGGGTGTTGGCGGCTTGGGATCAGGATCTGGTGTCAGTGGGGGGAGGGGATATCGGTGGATCAGGATCGAATCAGCGGTGAGGGGCTAGGGCTAAAGAGCTTGGTGGTGGGGGTGTTGGGTTTGAGGGGGTGAGAGGGGTGTTTGGGGAAAAAGTGTCATGTTTTAAAAAAAATCTAAAAGTTTTAGCGGTGGTTTTTAAAAACCACCACGAATTTTTTTTTAAAAACATCTAGCAACGGTTTAAGAACCCACTGTTAAAAAACCACCATGAATTGCTGATTTTGATGTAGTGTAAACTAGGGTTTAAACTAGACCACCATTACATGGTGCATCCCAAACAGCCATATCCAGACACCAACTAGTATACCAAACTCAACTGGAAGATCACACCCCCTAGTTACCCAATCGTACACCCAAGTCCTCTCTCATGTCTAAACAATGAGCACCTCAACAGCTCAACACAGGGGAACCATCCAAAAGATTCCAACAATAGAGTCGAAGCTCCCCAAAACCAAGATTAAATCCACAATAGGAAAGGGTCCCACAACAACAACCCAACCAAAAATGATTTCCCTCAAGACCACTTCTGAAAACTAGGCTTACAAAGCTTCTAAAGATGGCCCAAATGGCCACATCGAAGAAAAAATCTAGGAAAATTCAAGCAGTGGGGCTTATAATTCCCTAGGCCCCCACATTGGAAGCATGCAAGATATCTCCTCCTCCTGTGAGATAGACCCTTGACCCCAAGCTCTATCGCATCCTAATCATGATCCTTACTCATTGGGTTATTCTTTTGTCCACCGCGCTTTTGATGCGCATTAGACGAAACCAAGGTATCACCCATCACAAGCTACCTAGACTGGCCATCTTCTACTCGAATGGAATCATCGATAGCCTCCAGAATAGGTGTCATACTAGATGTAAGTGTATCTAAACCAAACTCTAGGAGATGGCCACCTCTAAATAAAAAATCTTCCTCGGGATCTCTGACCACCTACCTTGGATAAAATATGAAAAACTTTGAAAATTGATTGATGTACTCCCTCACTAATCGATCACCCTAACAAAGTCCTGCAATCTCAAGCACTTTCTTCCCTCTCACAACCTCCAGGAAGAACCACTATAAGAACACCATCTTAAAAAGCTCCCAAGACACACCTTCACATAGCTAAGAAGGAACCAATGACTCCCACTAAACTCAAAAAATACCAAAAAATAAAGCTCTCAACATCCCTCACTCGCGAAGCTTCAAGTGTTCCAAGAGAATCAAGGATCAACTCGGTCTCTTCCAACCACCTCTCTTCTTCCACTTACCCTTGATCGCCACTAAATGAAGGTAGATTCTAATTTAAGAATTCTGAAATAGAGTCTGACCTTAAAGAAGATTCCACATCCACAACTAAACTCGGGGTATAGGTAGGCACCATAACTAAATAAACCCTTTTGACCACTATGGGGGAAAAACAAAGACCAATAAAAGACATATACCATGTTAATTAATGCCTCAAAACAAAAACTAAATGATTCCACCATTCCATAAATCAATCTAAACAACAAGCCCTCAAATGAGGCCCAAAAAACTCACTAACAAATTTTGAAATTACCCTCCATCAATGAACATGCTTAAAATTAAGCCAACCCATTTTCAAAACAAAAAAAACCCTTGGTGGAACACACACTACCCAAACAAGGCATTTCACAAAAACCACTTCCAAAATTCCATTTAATTTTGAAAACCAGCACCCCAAGAACAGTCATCAAAACCCATTTCCCTTTTTAAAAAACACCATCCATAATGGAAAACAACCATTTTGTAAAACTTTTCATAAAACCAAGTTTGAAAACAAACTTTTCACAAAATCCTTTCTTTTTCCCAAAATGAGGTTTTAAAAACTAGCAGAAAACAAAGCACTTCACAAGCATTTAAATGAGGTTCACACAAATCACATCCACAAAGGGCATCAATATACTCCTCTCCCCACCTCCAATAAGAGAAAATTACTTTTGGAGAAATCCATAATCAAGAGGATTCCAAACAGGCTAACCAGGAAAGAAATAGTGGGGTGTAAATTTTGGCCACATGGTTGGGCAGCCATGTGCCAATCATGAAACACACCCTACTAAAGAAGTTGACTCAACTGCATGGGAACTGCATGGTTTCCCAATCCATTCATGTAAACTGTGCAGCTCAATTTCCCCTACCTTTCCACCCTGAAGCTAAGAAGTGATCCCCAATATCACATACATGCTAAAATGGGATCAAAATAGAAACTCACATCAAAACCACCAAAAGAAACTAAGACAAATCAAATTAAAAATTTGAAACCCAACTACCCCTAACAACTTGAGGCTTGAGATGAAAAAGAGCTATCTAGATCCTACCCACCCTTACCCCTCAAGATCTGATAACCTTATTCTCCTTTATATCGATACATTCAAAATAACAAGGTATATACAAAAGAGTTTAGGCCCTTAACAAAGAAAAATCAAAGCTCTGATGCCATTTTTTAAATAACTGACTCGGTTTTCCATCTGACCCAGCACCCGACTCGATTCTCCACAAGGCCTGAAGGGTGTTCTCGATCCCCACGGGCTGGAAACTAGTTCCTGGGCATCATAGGATTCCCTTTGGAAATGATTTCGAACAAATCAAATATAAAGACAATGAAATAAATAAATAAAAGATCCAAAAATAAATAAACATTCCAAAATATCATAACAAACTATAATGATCCAACCCATTTTCATATAAATAAATTCCATCCACAAAAAGAAAAAATATTCAGGCAGAATAGATACAACACTAACTAAAAAAACAACTACCATCCAACTCAAGTAGAGCCACCACCAATTTCTCACTACTACCCAACTCACCCCACATCGGCCATGATGAATAAGAAGGATCCAACTAAGATTCTGGAACCTTAAATATATAGGTGTGATCTAAAAGCCCAGTAGGTCACCACAACCCACTGAATCTATGAAATATGTTTCATAATGAAATTCATCAGTGCTAGTTTTAATTAAAGCTATAAAGTAGGTTTTTCCTATATAACATATTAAAAACCAAACATGTCATCGTCATCTTTCAAAACATACCTCTTTGTTTTCTAAAACTGAACTCACGCATTTTAAAAACAAATCCACTAGCCTAAGACATTTCCAAACCACGCACCCATTTTCATTTCTCAAAATCATCACATTTGTTTTTTTAATTAAAATAGTCACTTTAAAATGTTTAAGCAGCCGAATACATCCCTAATTACCCATTTTGAGATCCACCTTAAGAACTCGCACAAGAGTCTTTAAATTCAAAATAGGTTTTCCAAATGTATTTAAAAACTCATTTTCCAAAGAGAACAACCCAGTACACTCACATGGTTCAATCATAACAAGAAGTCTCCATACATCACAAGGAATATACCAAATATGATCCATAATAATGAAAGAGTGGAAAATGGTACAAACAATAACTAGATCAAACTACCCTCAATCATAACTTACCATAAAATCAAATGTGTCATGGAATCTACCTTAGGATCGATAACATGCCAATAACATAACTGTATAAGAGTATAACACTCGCGAACCAGCTACCATCATGCACTGAAGTTTAAATAATTGGTCATCCAATTAGTCCACACAAGCATCATTGCAATGACCAACCCCCACCTAAACATTGTTCTTAGCACGAATAGTGGGAAACTAGCGGCATATAAACCAACTAGATTAACAACATAGGTCTTCCACTTAGTACTCAGTTTCCCATGACCAATGAAGGAAGTGAGGCATAGGAACAAACAAGATAAATCTAACACACAAGGAATAACCATAGCTACCCTCACCCACAACACCCAATGATGAAAATCCCCAAATATAAAATCCATCTATGACATGACAAGAAAATTCTCAAATAAGGGGAGAAAACAAGCATCACATAGTGATTAAGAACCTGCATAAGAGGTAAACAAGCAAGGGGAAATCAAGGGGTGTTTCTTGCTATTTAAAAAACAAAGTGGAAATCATGCCTATAACACTAAAACACGGCTCATTATTCCAAGCCCCTTATCATTTCATAAAACACCATTTAAAACATTTAAAAGTTATCCTTCAATGAGGGTCTTCCTCTTTGAAATCCAAAATAAGGCCAAAGGCCATTAATTTTGATAAAAACATTTTAAAGGATCCATCATTTAATTTTCATAAGTGGTAAATCACACACAAATTTTGAAACATCATTTTAAATCCTTTAAATATCCCCTTTTATATATCGCTTTGAGGTCAACACCTCATTTCAAAACCAAATTCCCTTTTAAAACATGGTCTTCCTTCATTGAAAACCCAAACCAGGCCACAACACATTACACATCATGGAAACAATTTCAAAAATCCATATTTGTAATTCAAAAAAGTTTAGCACCCTAAAACATTCCATTTCAAACATTAAAATATGGAATTCACATGAAAACCCAATTATGCAAGCTCAAAACACCATGAAATGGTTTCAAATCACTTCAAATCTACCACATATGTTCATAATTTTAATAAAAAAGAATTTATAAATCACAAGAACGTCTTTAATTCCAAAATAAAACAATTTCATAGAAACACGTACCTCAAAGAGATGAGAACCAAGTCAAAACTATTTAGAAATTGTCACTTTCAATGAATACCATGCCCACAGGGATAAAATCAGAGACTATGAACCCTAGACCCCAAAAACCTCAACTTTAGATCCACTTGAAACCCTAAAATCAACCAAAATAGATCTAGGGTTCATGGGGGAAGCCAAAACCAAGAGATAAGAGATTGAAAAGGGAATAAAAGAGTAAAGAGGGGAAGAAATCACCTCAAACCTCTTGAAAATTATCAAATGAAGGGAAAGAATTCAAGGTGGTAAAGGTTAGAGCTCCTTCTTGATCTCCCAAGGGGGGTGGCTGATGTATGGGGAAGAAATGGGGGGTGAAACCCCTTAAATTAAAAAGGGTTAAAATGGAAAATATCTCAAATTTTAAACACTTGGAACGGTCACACGGTTTGGCCACACGGTTTGTCAAACTATTCACTAATCGTGCACCAACCTATACCTAATCCAAAGAGGCTCCACGGTTACTCTTGGGTTGCTGCACGGTTTAAGAATTCATACTCCAACTCTCTCATTCAACACTATCAAAAAATAGATCCAAAATTCACACTTTCTGCACGATTTAACAAATTTTGTGCAAGTTGTGCGCCACACCTCAAACACCCCCAAATCCTTGCATTGCTTATGGGGAGCTCTACATGATTTTCCAAACCATGAAGAAGTTGTGAAAAATAGCTCTATAAAAATGAAAGAGCCACCTACATGGGCACCACATGGTTACTACTAATTGTGTGGTCCATTCGTGTACCTCCCAAAAAGCCTCCAGAAACATAAATTTTTTACCTGCAACCAACAAAAACTCAAAACCACTCAATAAAAGATAAAATAATACAAAATAAACAACACCATGACACGTAGTGTGTCATAATAGTGTAAATCCCCTATAAAAGTGATACTTAAAAGTCTAGATGTTATTACCTATGTTAATAAGGTGCACCTTTCTTTTCAGGAGCCTTCATAATTAGAACTCCACAGTTAACTGTGTTTGGCCTGGAGTAGTGGTCAGGATGGGTGGCCTTTTGGGAAGTTTCCTAGAGTGTATGTGAGTGAGGACAAATCACACATGAAAGAACATTCATTTTCTTATGGGGGCAGTCATTAGTTTGATAAGTAACCCTAATGGGTAATAGCATGTGGTGTAGTTGGAAGGAAACCAAGGTATTAAAAGAGACCCATGGGGTTAGTTGACCAGGTTCATGGCCCAAGGTAGGTCAGGTCATGACAAATGGTATCAGAGTAAATACACAGCTGAAAGTGCAGAGGTGTTTCCTGGGATTAAGGTGTGGGGTCTATAATGAGGGCATTATACTTTAAAGGGATGGAGAGTGTAACACCCCTAGAAAAGTGAGACTTAAAAGGATAAATGTTACTACTCATGTCAACAAGGTGCACCTTTCTTTTCAAGATCCTTCTTGATTATAAATTTATAGTTAAGTGTGCTTGGCATGAAGTAGTGGTCAGGATAGGTGGTCAAATCACACTGAAAGAACATGTGTTGGACTATGAGGACAATCATTAGTTTGATAAGTGACCCTAGTGGGTAATAGCTTGTGGTGTGTTGGGAAGGAAACCAAGGTATTACAGGAGACCCATGGGGTTAGTTAGCCAAGTTCATGGACCGAGGTAGGTTGTGTGTGAGTGAGGACAAAGCACACTGAAAGAACATGTGTTGGACTGTGAGGACAATCATTAGTTTGATAAGTGACCCTAGTGGGTAATAGCTTGTGGTGTGTTGGGAAGGAAACCAAGGTATTACAGGAGACCCATGGGGTTAGTTAGCCAAGTTCATGGCCTGAGGTAGGTTGTATCATGACATAAATAAATATATAATCCATGTTATCAAATTTATATCAATTATTTATGATCATATATGTCACTTAAAGTTGATAGAATACTTTTCCATTACCAATCTTACCACTAAGACACCATTTTTTACTTTTCCGATGCTACAGAAGCACTGTGTCATCACCTATAAATATTTTCATATTTATCTTAACCTAAAATTTAATTTATATTAATTGAATAATTTTTAGATGATATGTTTATTATATTATCAATTAAAACATGTTCCATAGGTTTCTATAATGTTCAATATCTTCTTAGATAAAAATATAGTTGAATATTAAACCTTTGAAAAATAATGTTTTCTATCTATAATATTTCAACATATTCTATATATTTCTCAATTTTTATAAAATATTATAGATAGTTTAAAATTAATAAGTAATATGATTCTTTTTTAATTCAAAGTATTATTTTTTAAAAGGAATTCAAATTCAAATGTATCACTCAACTTATAAACACATAAAATTAGAATATTGAGTTTAAAAGTCAATCCTTCAAAATTTTAAAAACCCTTAATTGAAATAATAATATAATTTATTAGGTTTTACCATATTCTTAGAATAAAAAAGTGATTATATCTCACATTTATTAATTATTGTCTTATGTTGTTCTTATAATTTTTTAATAAAATACTTTTCTTCTATTTTTGACATAATGATTCAAAACATATAATTCATTTGATTAAAATAAATCCATAACTATTAAATAATATCTTTTAAAATAAAACTCATAATATATTTTTTTCTTAGAATAATATATTTTTCATTTTAGATCGAAAATAAAAAAAAATTCATATCATTTCATCATATTTTTCTAAGATATTTAAAATATTAATCCTATGAAAAGAAACTTTGAAATATTAATCTTGTAAAAAGGGAATTTGTCCCTGATGCATCAACATTAGAAAGGGATGGGGGAAGTGCTCTACCACTTCCTCCCTTTCCTCTAAGATTTCATAATAGCTATGTTGATTGGAGTTAGAGATTTATTAGGTTGTGATTTTGATGAGGCATCACTGCATTTCAGAGTTATTTGAGGATCCCTTGTGTGGTTGTGGCCCCAAGGTCCATTCTCTCTTGCTTTGGATTTGCGCAGTGAATCAAGAAGTTTCTTTTGAGGTAGGGGATTAGATTTCTCTCTCTCTTTATGTTCATGTGTGAGATTATCATGAAATTTCTTTCTGTTGGGTGAATGACATGAATTGTCATAATGAAGATAATAAACCAGATTAAATAAATTAAAAGGGAATGGTGTGATACGCATGTGGTTGCTAGTTTTCCTTAATATTGTTGTTGTTGGTTCATGTTATATTCTTGTTATGAAATTATGTCTTTTAGTGTTGTCTTGATTTGAGAATAACCTGTAAATGGTTAAATACTTAAATTCAGTAAATTAAAGAACTAAGTTTAATATACTTGTTCTATGCTTGTCATGGCATGTGCGGCTTTGTGGCATTGGTTGCTTTGCGGCTTAGTGGACTTGGTTGTTTGTGGCTTAGTGACCTTGGTTATGATGTGGTGGATTGACGTAATGGATGCTTGGTAGCGGTTCAGTAGCAATGGAATAATATCAACTTATATATTAATGTGGTAACAGATAAAGAATTCATTGGTTCAAATTTAAAATCAATAATTAAATAGATAAATCTTGGTCGTTGAATTGTTAAATTAAATATGGGAAATGGAAAGAAGATTGTGGACCACTATGTTATTCTTGTGATTTGGTTGTTCTATATTAGATGCAGTGCTTGGTGGCGTGATATCAGTAGTGTCTTGACGGTGGTTATGGCAGTGTTTCTTGTTTGAACCCATAGGTGTGGGATTGAGTGAGACTATTATATATATAAATTATTTCGTGTTTCTCTATAGACCCCACCTGATTTAGATAACCTTACTGACACCTAGATGTGTTGGGGTGTTTTTTTCAACATCCAAGACGGGAAGGATGTAGATAGCTGGCTACCCCCACTCTCTCTTCAGCAGTAGTTTCTGGTCATACCGATGGTGGATGATATGACATGTGGTGGGGATCATCATGGTGAGAGGAGGGAACAAGGTTGATTTACTATGTGTTCATGATACTCTACTTCCCTGGTTATGTGATGTAAGATATGTAATTGGTGTCACACGATCTAATATGTGGTTAGTGTCACGAGACATGATATACGATTGGTGTTGTCATTGGTAGATATGGAAGGGATGGGAGTAAAGGATGTCTTCTCATTGGATGAGACCAGCAAACCAGCAGAGAAAGTGGTTGTGGGGAGCCTTGTATATATTATTATGATATTACATTACTAGTATTGGATCTGTTATTGGGTGAGTGGATCTTGGTGAGGCTAGGGGAACCAGTCGATCTATGTGGGTGCTGGTCAATTGTGTTGTTTGTTCACTGAGGCATTAGTATGCTCTTTTCACACTTGCACAAGATACCTTTGGTATGATCCTACTAAGTATACATGTTATTCTCACCCATATAAATACATCGTCCAGATTTCCATGAGGACTTTGGTGATTGGGATGGACAATACTAGCTTAGATCTTGGAGTTTTTTTGGTTTCAACCATGGGATTATTTTGGTATTACTTTATTCCTAATACATTTGTATCTGTTTTATTTTTATACATCGTGGGTTTTCTTGTATGGGATTCTAGTTTATTTACCTTTCATGGTGTTTGATTGGTGGTATTTTTTTATTTTCTTGGGATTCTTGAGGGTAATGCCTCCTATATTCGTGTGATATACCCCCGACGCTAGTCACCAACCCAGAGCCTATTAGAGGTGGGATTTGGGGATAAATATCATCTTCATTGTAGGGCCAGGAGGGGTTCCCATTGGGGCAGGTCATGATAGAGTGATATCAGAGTTTTTGGTTAAGAGATAGGGTGAAGTTTGAAGTTAGGCACTATTGAGGACCGCATGGGCTGGTAAGGGAAAATTGTTAGCCAAACTTGGTATGTTATGGAAATAAGGGAGACTGGCTAGGACACATATTTTTAGGGGACCCTGTGATCTGATGCAAGGACCATAAGCTCTCTAAATGTACTAAGCAAAGTGATGTGCTTATAGGGTAGAGACCTGGGATAGGTACATGCATCATGCTTTCTTGAGTTCTGTTTTGAATGGGGTGGTTCTGGGATTAAATAAAATAATTAATTAAATGAACTTAAATAAATTCATTACTACCAGACTTAAGTGTCTCTCCTTTCATTGTAGAGATGTCAATTGGTTGCCACTCGCATGTGGACCAAGTTGGGGAGGTTTAGCAGGATGGCCTTGTTGATCATCTAAGGGTTGATTATAGAGACCCGGTTTTCACCTCATAAGACTTTGGAATATTTCTACATATATTTCCAAACCCAGATGCTAAGACGACATGTGATTCTGAGGCCCGAGGTTCCCGAAATAAATTTTATAAAAATATTAAGTGTTTTCACACTGTGCATGTGGAGGAAATGAGATATCTCACAAACAGTAGCTTGGATCGGAAATATGAGGTCACAGTTGAGTCCAGAGCATGTCGTTTACCTTGGGTGAGGTATAACTTTTGTGGACACAGGCTTCCTATGGAAAATGCTATCGAGGGTGTTTTCGTAAATAAATTAATTAAAATAATTAATTTATTTTGGACGTCATATCGAATAACTTATGAATGAATATTCGGATTGTAAACCTAATAGCACCGTTGAGTTCGTAGCGTAGTGTTTTCCTTAGGGGTGACCTTAAGTGAGAGGATGTGGGAGGTTCGGATCCCACGACCGATGAAATTTTCCTATAAATAGAAGCTTAAGGAAATGAGCAGGGGTTTGGCTCATTTCCTCTCGGGCATGGACGAAACTCCACTCTCCCTTACGACGGCATTTCAACATCCGTTCTTCGAAAGATCACAACGAAACTTTAGGCACGGGTAGATCAGAGCGCAGCGAACACAACGACGAAACCAAAAATCGAGGTAGGATTCCTATTTCAGATTTTGTAGCTCTCGATTGTAGAAATTATTGTCGAAAATCTTTTCTAACTATTTTTTCTACTTTGGAATCCTTTAACGATGGCCAAACTAGCAATGGTCATCATCCGATTTGATTACTAGTTTCATGTTCTTCACGTTCTTCGCATTCTTTGCATTCTTCATCCTCCAACATTTTGATCTGTCAAATTATCGATGAATCATGGATCAAGACATATGTCTATGAAGCTCTCGACCCGAGGAGTCCCGATCTATGGTCAAATTCGAGTTTTGGGCACTGGAGGAGGCGCGACAGCAAGCGGAAGATCCGCCAACTTTTTGTCACGTCGAAACGTCAACGATTCATCGAACGAAGACCACTGTTGTATAGATCAGGCCCCGAGAAATCTAGATCTAGTATCAATTTCTTTTTCTGACCACTGGAGTGGTCCCGATGGTCCATGGAAGATAGTGGCCGAAGAGGCGGCACGGCTCCAACGGTGTGAGGTGACAGGCGGCACTCCCTGGGCGGCGGTGGATGGCTCTGGTGTGAGGTGTCAAGTCAGAGGAGGTCAGGATTGTGACAAACCGGCGGTGACGGGGCTTCGGCGAGCTGGGCGGCGCAGACGGGAGGTCGGGACGGCGGCGTGGGGCACGCAGGCGGTGGCACGGGTCGAGAGGCCAGGTGACGGCAACAGCGGCCGCAGGAAACCCTAACAGGGTGAAAAAAAAAAAGATAAATAATAATAATATTATTATTATTATTATATTTATTATTATTATTATTATTATTATTATTATTCTTTAAACCGATATAACTCCTACTCAGGGAGTCTGATTAACGCACCGTCAGTGACAGCATAATCCCGTTTGTGGTACGGTCATTTCAAGACCATTTTGGATGATTTTTCCTGACCTACAGCCTGGGCCCATGAAACGCTTGGAAAATAATAGATTTAATGTTTTTTTTAAATCTTTTCCCCACAATAACTCCTACATGCGACGTTCGATTGGAGAGTCGTCAGCGGCATCGCGACCCTTGCTTCGAGGAAGACCTTGTGAGGGGTTTTGGGGGAATTTAATTCCAAGTTCGAAGCTCATTGGATTGAAACACCGTATGAAATAATAATTATATAATTATTATTATTCAAGGAAACTTGCATCAGACGTATCTCCTGTATTCGAAGTCCAGTTGACGCGTTGTCAGCGGCATTGTTACCCTGGAGTTGAGGCATAATTTTCAAGACTAGTTTCGAGTGTTGAGACCGAGATCGAGGTGTGGGCCCCATGAGGCATGTTTTGGGCGTCGGTAGTGAATTGGAGATTCTTCACCAGGTGTCTGTTTAGGACAATAGAATAGTCGATATCATGTGCTTTTTTGAGAGGATCATAATGGTGTGATCTGTTTGATGTGTTTCGGGGTCGTGGCATGGGTCTCATGTAGCATCACTCATGTGCGGTACGGTGAAATGCAGCTTCTTCACTGGGTGTCCATTTGGGACTAATGAGTAGTTGTTTTTGTGTTTTTTTTTTCAAGAGGATCACAATGGTGAGATCTGTTTGTCTTGTTCCCAGATCGAGACATGGGCCCCAAGAAGCATTGTTCACGTGCGATGCTGGGAGATGAGATTTTCCACCAAATGTCTGATTCTGGTGAATGAATAGTCGACCTTGTGCGCTTTTTTGCAAGGATCGCAATGGCATGATTCTTTTGGTTACTCAGGGCTATTTGAGGGGGCTTTTCGGTGGATATGATGTCTTTTCCCTTCGAACCAGCAACGAACATCGAGCACTCGTCTTCCCTTTTCAGGCCAAAGATGCTATATACTCTGGGAGTATATGGGCATGACTATGGGTACTTGTGAAATAGTTTAGTGCTTGAGAATGGCTAGGTACACAGCCAGGCAATGAAGTAGTTCCACACATTGTGTGGGCCCCACACACTTCGTGTACCGCACTACAAATCTTCTACCTCTCATATCTCCTTTGTTTGGACTTGGATTTTGGCATGCGAGTAGCCTATCCTGAGTGTTTTTTCACGTAGAACGTGATGGTGACCTTCGTAGTGGCTTTATAGATACGATGCAATATGTTCCAGATGTAACACATATTCAAGAAACGTCCAACGACAATAGTGATCAAGCGCTGACATACCAATGCTTTCTGAGACGTACCATCCAACGGGGATGGCCAGTGTAGTTCCTCGATACCTTCCGAGTGAAATCCCCCTACCAGGTAGGGTGTGGGTCCTCGATGACCTAGAGTGGAATCCCTCATCGACAAGGGTGTGGATCCTTTACGACTACTATGAGAGTGGAATCCCCCTAACGCACTAGGGCATGGGTCCTCTGCAACCATAAGAGTAGAATCCCCCATTGACATGGGCGTGGATCCTCTATTATCTATTTGTGAGTGGAATCCCCCTGACACACTAGGGCGAGGGTCCTCGATGAACAAGAGTGTAATCCACCTGATGTATCAAGGTGTGGGTCCTCTACAACAATAATTAAAGTGGAATCCCCTTGAAGCACTAGGGTGTGGGTCCTCTTCTTTGGGTTTACTCTTTTCAACTATGGATCAGTGCAGAGACACACTTTGATGTTACTTTGGACTCACAAATAAGAGGATCCCTTTCCCCACTGAGACACGTCTTTGTGATGCGACCTAAAACCGTGCGGGTGAGATAGATCCATCTAAAGTGGATAGTATCAAGGTGTGGTGATTGAGTCCCCTTGACTTGCGTGTTCAGGACAGACGTGAGGGATGCTGGGCATCATTGGTGGTTACTTATGGAACTTTTGGTGACTCTTTTCCTGGTTTGAGCTATGATATGGAGATCCCCTTACTCTCTAATTTGGGCTTCTTTGACTGGGCATATATATATATACCCTATTTTAGTAACCACTCCTTGTGTTTTGGTTATTCTCCTTCCAGAAGAGGAGAAGACATGCGGGATATGCCACCTTCTTTCTGTGTCTAGATTCTCGTGGTTGGATGAGTCTACTCTCCTACTATAAGTAGCGAAGACTCGGTGAGAAGTTCATCTTCTCACTATTTCTAGCTCCTTGTGTTTTGGATGAGTTTACTTCACTATCTTGTTGGGTTGAGTTGTACTCTTTTACTGTATCTAGTTTTATATATTTCTCCCCTCTTCAGTACATCTTTTTCTACTCCCTTGACCCTTTGGGGAATCCTACTGAGTATTTTTATACTCACCCCTGCTTGGGCTTTTCCCGCACTTGGTGTGTCTTTGTAGATGACAGACAGGTTGATTGTGACATCAGAGGAGTTTAGGGATATAGGGTGTTTGGATCATGTGTGGTGGTCGTAGCTTAGGATCCAGGAGCGAGGCTCTCTCAACTATTTTACATTTCTATTTGTTGTCGGGTTGTGGCACTTTTCTAGTTGGGTGTGTATTTTTTCCCTTTCCCTTTTAGTTTACTTTTCTGTACTTGTACTGTTTAGAGGTTGATGCATGTTTGGTTTCCTTTTTATAGCAGTTTTGTATCTTATTTTCCTTTCCCTCTGTACTTTTTCATTGAGTGGGTTGCGTGTATGTGTATAGGTTCTTAGGAAAAGACCTCCCTGAGTTTGTTGTTCCTTTGGTGATTTTCGTCACCCCCTGGCCTATGGAGGTGGGCTTGGGGTAGTTACGGCTCAAGCTCAACATGGGTCAGATCGTGACAAAGTGGTATCAGAGGTGGTTCGACCCTTGGTATATTGTTCGGATGTTTCCCTAAAAAGGTTTTGATGGATTTTAGGGAAACAATGTCAACGTTTCTTAAGAGTGTCTCTCAGGCCAGGGAGACCAGTGATGGTACGACGGCCAACGTAGCCATTCACCAGGACCCTGATAACCCACTTTTTGACTCAGCATGTTGAGACACTTATTACAGGGAACTTTGGTATATGCATCATATAGGATTTAGTCTTTTACTGTCCTTCCTGAGTCAGCTCCCCATTGTTTTTGAAATACATATGTGCATGTGTGTGTGTGTATTCATTTGACCACGATATTCCTTGATATGTTTCAAGATGCTTCTGTGATGACAGCTAGCCAGGATACTAGTCCTGGTTTGTGACGACGATTCCATGAGAGATGAGGCCTCAGTTCAGGATCCATCATATGATCCCCCTTCCTACAGGTTGGTAGGTAGCAGTACCTCCACCTGTTGAGTAGTATTTAGTCCCAGTAGAGCAGGTCAGGGACGTGCGCAGGGTGAGCACACTCTGTGAGTTCCAGTGTTAGAGACCGTTGAGGTTCCGCGGTGATCCAGATATCCTCAGGCCATAGAGGATTGGATAGGGTTGGTGGTCCGGCTCTTTAGGTTTGTTCAGACACTGATAGATCAGATAGTGGCGTTGACAACCAATCTTTTCCACAGATCAGCTGGGTGTTGGTGGATTTTTTATTTCTCATATTCACAACGAGTCGGTACTCTCATGGGATGACCTCCAAGTAGTTGTTATGTGAGGAGTGACACCCCTCTTTCTTACGCTCTATTCGGTTTCAGGAGCTTTTGGATCTTCAGTAAGGAGGGATGACGGTGGCATAGTACACGACTGGGTTCGCAAACCTTACTCAGTACCCTTTGGACGTGGTCCATGTAGGATACTTCCGAGCACGGAAGTCTGAGTAGGGTCTCTGTAAAGAGATATGTGCTAGTGTAGTACCCTTTTTCCTTCCCACCTTTGCCGAGGTGCTGGAGCGAGCACTAGTGACAGAGAGTTTTTTGTCAAAGGGGTGCTAGTAGGATAGTTTTGGTAGTGTGTGCGACAAAGATGAGATGTTTATCATAGTTAATAGACGTCAGTTGGCATGGTCTCAACACAGGAGGTCTTTTAATGATCAGACTCAGGCATGTGATCGGGAATAGCGTAGAGCATCAGGGCATCCTAGAGAGGGCCGATTCTATGCTTGTGATGGGTGAGGTCACATGGCAAGAGACTACCCGACGAGACGTGTTAATATTCCTAGGCAGATGGTTGATGCACCACCACATCAGAGACAGTGTCATGATTGGGGATCTCCCAAGAAGGGATAGGGTGGTCCCCAATGAGGTGGTGATGGAAGAAGAGAAAGATAAATTTTGGTTGGTGGATGACGTTACGAGGTCCTTCCACCACCACAAAGCAGCCCACGTCAGGCTCGGGAAACTAGCGACTAGGGCTACGATCAACTGCATGTTCTGGATATCTACGATCCTGCAGCGTGTGAGATGATAAGAGGTACGCTCTATGTCTTCTATACCTTTTTGCAGTAGAACTTGTTAGACACCAGGTGAGGTACTCTTTTCTCCTTCAAGCTTGAGGCTTTATTGAGGTGACACAGGGCATCGGTGTAACCCTGTGTCGGTGTTGTTCGATGTAGATTTGAATGCATGAGGAAGAGGGATCCTTCCCCCACCAAGATGCATTTTTTTGATGCGACCAAAACCATGAGAGATATTCAATGCCACCCAAAGAGGATAGTATCGAGGTGTAGTGGATGGATCCCTTTAACTTGTGTGTTCATGGCGGGTTTGTGCAGTGGAGTGTCGGAGCAGATCCTGTATTTGCTAGTGGGGTTTTTCTGCTTGACCTCCTTTTGCTTGGAATGCCACTAGTGGGTGCAGAAGAGTGTCTGGGTTGGGGCCACTCTCCTTCCAAGAGAAGCAAAGATGCACAGAGTATTCCATGTGCTTTCCGCATATAGCTTCTTGTGGTCGGAAGAGTTTACTCACCTGTCTTGTTCGTTGGTACCTTGAGTGACCAACGTCAATCTTGATACATCGTATCAAGTACGGGTCGAGGTGATGGATACCCTATGAATAGAACTACATGAATCAGTACCTGGAATTGGTAGCGGTAGAATTCTCCCTGAGAGTGGGGAGACATGGCCTTTTGGGAGAGTGTTTCATGGTTTTCATAGACCACCAGAGTCTCAGGTGCGTCTTCACTCGGAGAGACATGAATCTGAGGCAGCAAAGCTAGTTGAACTTCCTTTCAGATTATGACTTTGAGATAGTCTATACTCTGAGAAAGGGGAAATGTTGTAGGAGATTCCCTTAACAGGAATTCCTAGGCTCGCTTAGTGCAGGAAGCTTCGGAGCAGTTAGCTTCCCTACAACTGACCCTGGTGGAGTTGTAGGGTACAATTTTCTTCAGTCGATGGTGTTGACTCCTTCGCTTCTCGAGCATATGAGAGAGTCCCAAATGTGAGACACCGACTGTAAGATCTTTCATGACTCAGATATCCACAAGCAACATACCCGATGGATATTCTGAAAGAGGGAATCTTGAGATCTCATTTCAGGGGCAACTGATGGTACCAGTTGTGGTATGGGAGGAAGTGATGAGAGAGTTCCACCTCTCCCTTAGCTATACATCCTAGTGTGGGGAAAATATACATGGATATTTAGCGGAAGTTATGGTGGACCGGTGTGAGATGAAACGTAGCTAAGTTCATCTCATGATGTCTCACCTGTCATCACGTGAAGGCTGAGCACTGAGTTCTGGCGGGTTGTTGTAGCCTCTTGAAATCCCAGAGTGAAAATGTGATAGAATATCCATGGACTTTGTCATAGGGATTCCGCAAACAGTGAAGGTTCATGAAGTCATCTGGGTGACAGTAGACCGACTCGCAGAGTCGGCGTACTCCCTTGCTCAAGGAGCAGAGCTCGGTAGAGGGTCTGGGACATTTGTACGTGCGGGGTAATCGTCTGCCTTCACAAATAACCTCGATGTTAGTCTCTGATCATGACACATGGTTTACATTACGATTGTGTAGAGGCCAGTAGAAGGTGTTTGGGACCCAGTTGCAGATAAGTATAGGCTTTCACCCCCAGACTGATAGGAAGACCAAGAATGCTATCCAGGTGTCAGAGGATATGCTAAGGGCTTGCGTGTTGGTTTTCGGCTGAGGAGGTGAGTTACCCCCAGGGTCCTTCAGGCTGTTTGAGATCGTGTAGAGGGTTGGAGAGGTCATTTACCGTCATGCCCTACCCTCAGAGTTGGAACAAGTACACGATGTTTTCCACGTGACGCAACTAAGAAGATGCATGCATGTTTTCCTACGCACGTCATCGGAAATAGAGGATCTTACAAGGATGGATCATCCCCTTAGTTCACATGTTGTGGTAGCACGGGAACGTGCATGAGAGTTCTTGGAAGTGAAAGAGCCCAGAGCGGGCTCATTATCCCAAGTTGTATTCCCTAGTTTTGCTTTTCAGGGATGAAAAGCTTAAAGGTGGTAATAATTTAGAGACCCGGTTTTCTCCTCGTAAGACATTGGAATATTTCTATATATATTTCCAAATCCAGGTGCTAAGACAACATGCGATTCCGAGGCCCGGTGTGCCCGGAATAAATTTTATAAAAATATTAAGTGTTTTCACACTGTCCACATGGAGGAAATGAGATATCACACAAACAGTAGCTTAGATCAGAAATCTGAGTCCACAGTTGAGTTCGGAGCATGTCATTTACCCTAGGCGGGGTATAACTTTTGTAGGCACAGGCTTCTTGTAGAAAATTCTATTGAGGGCGTTTTCGTAAATAAATTAATTAAAATAATAAATTTATTCTGGATGTCAGATCGAATAACTTATGAACGGAGATTTGGATTGGAGATCTCGAGTGAGAGGGTGCGGGAGGTTCAGATCCTGAAACCGCTGACAGTTTCCTATAAATAGGAGCTTAAGGAAATGAGCGGGGGTTTAACTCATTTTCTCTCATGTACGGGCAAAACGTCACTTTCTCTTCTAACGGTGATTCGACATCCATTCTTTATCGGATCGCAATGAAACTTCATGTGCTGGTAAATCAGAGCACAGCGAGCCCAACAGCGGAACCAAAAATCGAGGTAGGATTCCTATTTCAGATTCTGCAGCTCCCGATTGTAGAAGTTGTTGTCGAAAATCTTTTTTGACTACTTTCTCTGCTTTGGAATCCTTTAATAATGGTCAGACTAACAATGGTCATCGTCTGATTCGATTACTGGTTGCCTGTTCTTCACGTTCTTTGCACTCTTCATCCTCCAACTTTTTGATCTGTCAAATCATCGACGAATCGTGGAGCAAGACATATTTCTGTGAAGCTCTCGATCCGAAGAGTCCCGATCTATGCTCAGATTCGAGTTTCAGGCATTGTAGGAGGCGCAGCGGAAAGCGGAAGATCTGCCAACTTTTCGTCACATCGAAACATCGACGATTCATCGAGCGAAGACCATCGTTGTATAGATCGGGTCCTGAGAAACCCAAATCTGGTCTCGGTTTCTTTTTTCGACCACCGGAGTGGTCCCGGTGGTCCGTGGAAGATGGTGGTCGGAGCAGCGATGCGGCTCCAGTAGTGCGAGGTGGCAGGCGGCACTCCCAAGCGATGGTGGACGGCTCTGGTGTAAGGCGGCAAGCCGAAGGAGGCCGAGATGGTGGCAGGCCTGCGGTGACGGGGCTCCGGTGAGCTGGGCGGCGCAAACAAGAGGTCGGGATGACGGCGCAGGGCGCGCAGGCGGCGGCATGGGCCGGGAGGCCGGGCGACGGCAGCAACGGCCGCAGGAAACCCTAACAGGGTGGGAAAAAAGATAAATAAAATTAATAATATTATTGTTATTATTAATCTTTAAACCGTTATAACTCCCACTCGGGGAGTCTAATTAACGCACTGTCAGCGGCGGCATAATCCCATTTGAGGTATGGTTATTTCAAGACTGTTTCGGATGATTTCCCCCAACCCGTAGCTTGGTCCCACAAAACGCCCTGGAAATAATAGATTTAACGATTTTATTAAATATTTGTCCCGTAATAACTCCCACATGCGACGTCTGATTGGCGAGTCATCAACGGCATCACAACCCTTACTTCAAGGCGGACCTTGTGAGGGGGTTTGGGAAATTTAATTCCAATTTCGATGCTCAATGGCTTGAAACGTCGTATTAAATAATAATAATATAATTATTATTATTCGAGGAAGCCTTCATCAGAGGTATCCCCTACATCTGAAGTCTGTTTGACGCGTCGTTAGGGGAATTTTCACCCTGGAGTTGAGGCGGACGTTTCAAGACTAGTTTTGGGTATTGAGACCAAGATCAAGGTGTGGGCCCCACGAGGCCTGTTTTGGGCATTGGCGGTGAATTAGAGATTCTTCACCAGGTGCCCTTTTAGGACAAGCGAATAGTCGATCTCGTGTGATTTTCTGAAAGGATCGCAATGGTGCGATCCGTTTGATGTGTGTCGGAGTCGTGGTGTGGTTCCCGCGTAGCACCACTCGTGTGCGGTATGGTGAAATGCAGTTTCTTCACCGAGTGTCCATTTGGGATTAAAGAGTAGTCGTTTCCACGTGTTTTTCTGAGAGGATCGCAATGATGCAATCTGTTTTGCTTGTTCCGAGATCGAGGTGTGGGCCCCATGAAGCACCGTTCACGTGCAATGCTGGGAAATGTAGTTTTTCCACCGAATGTCTGATTCGGGAAAATGAATAGTTGATCATGTGCGCTTTTTTGCAAGGATCAAAACAGCGTGATTCGTTTGGTTACCTAGGGCCATTTGAGGAGGCATGTAGGTGGAAATTGTATTTTTGAACTTCAGACTAGCGGCGAGCGTCGAGCGCTCGTCTGCCCTTTTCGGGCCAGAGATTCCATGTACTCTAGGAGTACATGGGAATGCCTAGGGGTACTTGTGAAAAAATTTAGTACCCGAGCATGGTTGGGTACATGGCCAACTGATGTGGTGGGGACACACGTCGTGTGGGCCCCACACACTCTGTGTACCACACTACAAATCTTCTACCTCTCGTATCTCCTTTTGGAATTGGATTTTAGCATGTGAGTAGTCTATCCTGAGTGTTTTTTCATGCAGAATGTGATGGTTCTCTCCATAGTGGCTATCAAGATACGATACAAGATGTTTTGAATGTAACACTTATTCAGGCGACGTCCAACGATGGTAGTGATTAGGCACTAACATACCAGTGCTTTCTGAGAGATACCATCCAGCAAGGATAGCCAGTGTAGTTCCTCGATACCTTCTGAGTGGAATCCCCCTACCAGGTAGGGTGTAGGTCCTCGATGACCTAGAGTGGAATCCCTCATCGACATGGGTGTGGGTCCTCTACGACTACTATGAGAGTGGAATCCCCCTGATGCACTAGGGTGTGGGTCCTCTACGACAATAATAGTAGAATCCCCCATCGACATGGGTGTGGGTACTCTATCAGCTATTTCTGATTGGAATCCCCCTGACGCACTAAGGTGAGGTTCCTCAATGAATAAGAGTGGAATCCCCCTGACGTATCAGGGTGTGGGTCCTCTACGACAACAATTAAAGTGGAATCCCCCTGAAGCACTGGGGTGTGGGTCCTATTCTTAGGGTTTACTCTTTCTGGTTGTAAATCAGTGGCGAGACACACTTTGATGTTACTTTGGAATCACAAGTAAGAGGAGCGCTTTCCCTACCGAGATGCGTCCTTGTGACGCGACCTAAAACTGTGTGGGTGAGACAGACCCGCCCAAAGCAGATAGTATCAAGGTGTGGTGATTGAGTCCCTTTGACTTGCGTGTTCAGGACAGACGTGAGGGATGTTGTGCATCATTGGTGGTTACTTATGGAACTATTAGTGACTCTTTTCCTGGTATGAGCTATGAGATGGAGATCCCCTTACTCCCTCGTTTGGGTTTCTTTGAATGAGCATATATTTGTACCCTATTTTAGTACCCACTCCTTGGGTACTCTCCTTCTAGGAGAGGCGAAGACGCGTGGGGTATTCCATGTGCTTTCTGTGTCTAGATTCTTGTGATTGGATGAGTCTACTCTCCTACTATAGATATCGAAGACTCAACAAGAATTTTATCTTCTCATAGTTTCTAACTCATTGTGTTTTGGATGAGTTTACTTCACTATCTTGTTGGGTTGAGCTGTAATCTTTTATTGTATCTTATTCTATCTATTTCTCCCCTCTTCAGTACTTCTTTTGCTACTCCCTTAAGCCTTGAGGGAATCCTACTAAGTATTTTTATACTCACCCCTACATGGACTTTGCCCGTACTTGGTGTGCCCTTACTAGTGACAGAAAGGTTGATCATGAAATCAGAGGAGCTTAAGGATATAGGATGCTTGGACCACATGCGGTGGTCGTATCTTGGGATCTAAGAGTGAGGCTCTCTCGGATGTTTTACTTTTCCATTTGTTGTCGGGTTGTGACACTTTTTTGGTTGGGCGTGTATTTTTCTTTTTTTCCCTTTCAATTTACTTTTCTATACTTCTACTATTTAGAGGTTGATGCATGTTTGGTTTCCTTTTTATATCAGTTTTGTATCTTTTTTTTCTTTCCCTCTGCACTTTCATTGAGTGGGTTGCGTGTGTGTGTGTATAGGTTCTTAGGCAAAGGCGTCCACGAGTTTGTTGTGTCTTCAGTGCTTGTCACCACCCCCTGACCTATGGAAGCGGGCTTGGGGTAGTTTCAGATCGAGCTCGACATGGGTCAGGTCGTGACATTGATCTTGATCAAGAGGATGAGTAGTGGAAACAGATGTTGTTCACCTTTCAGTTCCATAGCCTAACAAAGTATGAGGGCAGCGCCTCTTATCTAGAGATGGAGTGTTGGTTGGAGGAGTTGGAGATCACTTTTATCTTGATTTGAGCTCGAGTCGAGTATTTGGTTCCCCTAGAAGTTAGCTAAATGAGAGGAGAAGCACATTAGTGGTGGACGTTGTATATCGAGGAGTGGAAGGAGACTGATGTATCATGAGTCGATTTCCAACCGGTGTTCCAGGATCTGTTCTTATCAACAATAGTGAAGGCGGCGAAGTGGCAGGAGTTTATCTCCTTTCAGTAAGGGAGAATGATCATTCCGAAGTTAGGGATTAATTTTAGGGACCTTTTGAGATTTTCCCCTGACATATTTCTAGATGTGGAGTCCTGATCACGGTGCCTGGAGGAGTCGTTGTGACCCTCCCTTTATTTTTTAATCACCCCATTTATGTTACCTACACATTTAGAGGTGCATAAGAAAACGGAAGAGATGGATGGGGTGCATGAGTGGGTTAAAACACCCCTAGTTGAGGGTTAGTAGGGACCTTTGAGGAGAAAGGCGCCATATGGATTATCACATATGTAAGACCAGTCGAGATTCCAATCGACGGAGAGATGGTCGCAGCATTCAGCATTGCATTTCCATAGGGATGGAAGTTCTCATGCGTCTAATAGGAGCTCTGCCATTTTTTTCTTTAGTTTCGAAGGTCTTGGTCACAATCAGTGATAGTGTCCATAAAACCCAAATAGTCAGTATGGTTTAGGCAGCTAGGCTCCCTTCCAGCAACAATAGTTTCTCCCAAGGAAGTATCAGTCATAGGGCCCACCAGCATATATTCAACAGCCTATCCAGCAGGCTTATGCTCAACCGATGAGTGAGGTTTCCAGATGAGCAATAGGCAAGCGAATCCCCTTCTTTCCTTGATATTTGAATCTTCAGCAAAGTCAGTGAGAGATTAAGCGGTAGGGGTCACCAAAGTCTTTGCGAAGTTTCTGGATGTTTTCCTTGAGAATTTTACGACACTACCCCCTCAACACAATGTCAAATTTAGAATAGAGTTGCAATCGGGTGCTACACTAATTTTGATGGCTCCATATCAGATGGCACTCTTGGAATTGCAGGAGTTGATGAACCAAATTGATGATCTGATACGAAAAGGATTTATTAGGTATAATATGTCACTAGTGAGTTCCATTTTTGTTCGTCAAAAAGGTAGATGGTGATATGAGGTTTTGTATAGACTATCAGAGGCTAAATCAAGTGATGATCAAGAATTGTTTCCCTCTTCAGAGAATTGAAAATCACTTTGACCAGTTTAGGGGAGCTAGCTACTTTTCAAAGATTGATCTACGGACTGGATATCATCAGCTATGGGTTAAGGAGGCGAGTATCCTAAAGACTATTTTCTAGTGCCGATATGGGAACTTTGAGTTCGTAGCTATGTCGCTCAGTGTCACAAACACACTGGATGTGTTCATGGGACTCATAAACTCCATGTTTCAAAGATTCCTGGACCAATTCATAGTCGGGTTCATCAACGAAATTCTCATATACTCGAGGTCAGATAAGGAGCATGTCAAACAACTGAGGATCATCTTGCAGACTTTACAACACCACCATCTGTATGGGAAATTGTTCAAATGTAAATTATGGATGCAATAGGTGCACTTTTTGGGCATGTGGTGTCCTGACAGGAAGTAACACTGGAGATTTGTGTTTGGATTCTCTCGAATTACATCCCTGACTAGGAAGGATCATGATTTTGTTTGGATTGATCAGTGTCAGGTATCATTCAACTGCCTAAAGGAGCAGTTGATCAATGCCCCGGTTCTTTGATTGCATGAGGAGAGCATGATGCTTGAGGTGTTTTGTGAAGCTTCTTGTTTGGGTTTGGGATGTGTCTTGATGCAGCAGAAGATAGTGATCTCCTATGGGTCCAGGTAGTTACACCACTATGAAAATAACTACACCACCCATGATCTAGAGATTGCGGCGGTGGTGTTTTCCCTGAAACTGTGGTGGCATTACCTCATCAGGGAATGTTTTATGGTCTTCATGGATCACAAAAGCCTGAGATATATCTTTTCTCAGTGTAACTTGAATCTATGACAGCGAAAGTGGATAGATTTTCTCCAGGACTATGACTTTGATATCTCTTAGACACCAAGAAAGGGAAACGGCATGGCTGACATATTGAGCAGAAAGTCATGGGGAGTCATTCGAGAATCTAAGGATGTATGTATGGGTGATGGAGTTACGTGACTTTACATCTCTGAGAAAAGGAGGTTGATGGCAGAGGATACTTTTTCCAGATGATGGTAAATCCTGCTTTGTTACAAGAGGTGGAGGGGTCTTAGTGGGGAGACTTTGAGGTGGAGATGATGCATGATCATATCGTTCATGGTGATTCCCCTAAGGGATGTTCAGATGATGACCAACATTGGGTTATGTTCAAGGGAAGGATGTTCATCCCATTGGTGACGCGTGAGGGGGTGTTCTGTGAGTTTCATAGCTCACCTCTAGCAATACACCCCGGCGTATCTAATATATATCATAGCTTGAGAAGACAGTTTTGGTGGTCGGTGGTGGGGTTTGTGATGGAATGTCTAGTCTACCAGTAGGTGAAGGTAGAACATCATGCCTATGGTGGTTTTTTTCAGCCTTTGGATGTCCCTGAATAGAAGTGGTAGGACATATCGATAGATTTCATCATTGGGTTACCCTAGGCTCAGGGGGGGTATGATGCTATATGGGTGATCATGGATCGACTGATGAATTTGGCTCAATTTTTGACGATTCGGGAGTCGAGTATCATGGATGTTCTGGAAAGACGATATGTGGATGGCATGGTGAAGCTTTAGGGATCTCTAAGGACCATAATATCTGATTGAGACCCTAGGTTTACTTCGCGAGTCTAGAGGGGATTGTAGCATGTCTTTGACTCTCAGTTACACCTTAGTATTGTTTTCCACCCTCAAGCGTACGAGCATATGAAGTGGACCATCCAAACACTAGAGGATATGTTGTGGGTTTGTGTTCTAGACTTTGGCGGATCATGGGCACGACACCTACCTTTGGTTGAGTTTTCTTATAATAACAGCTATCACTCGTCCATCGGTATGGCCCCCTTTAAGGTGTTGTGTGGGAGGTTGTGTTGATTCCCATTAAGATGGATCGAGATTGGAGAGGCAACAGTTATTGGTCCCAATGTGGTGCAGAGCATGATAAAAAAGATTTAGGTGGTTCATGAGAAGATGAAGGCAGCACAAGACAACTTGAAGGCTTATACCGATCAACAGAAGAGGACTTTGGAGTTTGAGGTTGGAGACCATGTTTCCCTGAAGGTTTCTCCTCGACACAAGTAATGGAGGTTTGGTCGGGGGAGCAAGCTCTCTCCCCAGTTTTTCAGGCCCTTCGAAGTGTTGGAACATGTTGGCAAGGTGGCTTATCGATTGGCGCTACCTCCGTAGCTGGACAAAGTTCATGATGTCTTTCATATGTCTCAGTTTCATTGGTATCTTCATGTTGATTCTCACATCATTAACTGGGGGGATTTAGATATCAGGGACGATGCGACATACGTGGAACATCCGGTTGAGATTTAAGACCATTAAGAGAAGGTGCTGCAAGGGTGTGTTATCCTCATGGTTCGGGTTCTATGGTGGCATGATGCTCTGGAGGAGAGTACTTGGGTGAGGGAGCCACAGATGTGTGATCAGCACCCGAAGTTGTTTGTTCCCTGGTGTTTTAGTTGTTTTGATGTTAATACTTTTTTATGGTTGTTTGACGTCTCGCTATTATGTTTGCAATATAGTTTCATCCTTGTTTGAGAGGTATCTCTCGAGGGAGTGTTTGGTGGTTTTTGATGATTGGTGTCGCCTTTTCTTATTAATTCTAATTCTTGAGGACAAGAATCGCTACTAAAAAAAGGCCATTAGCGACCGCCATTGGCGGTCGCATCTGCTCCGTCGCTGTAGGGCTTTAGCGACCGCCAATGGAGGTCGCTATAGGTGGCCGAAATGCCGCCTTAAGTGACCGCCTGGCGGTCGCTGTAGGTTGCCTCGCGGGCACCATTAGCGACCACCATTGGCAGTCGCTAAACTTGAAAAATTTTTTAAAAAAAAAATTCATACCAAAATAAATATATATATATATATATTTATTTATTAAATCAAATATATATATATATAAAATAATGAAAATATTTATATATATAATATTAAATAAAATATATATATATTTATTAAATAAAATATATATATATATATATTAAAGAAAATATTTATATATATAATATTAAATAAAATATATTTATTTATTTATTAAATAAAATATATTTATTTATTTATTAAATAAAATATATTTATTTATTTATTAAATAAAATATATATATATATATTAATGAAAATATTTATATATATAATATTAAATAAAATATTTTTCATTTTTTTAATGAAATGTACAAATTGTGTTTTTTTCTTCACGGTGGAAAAGCAGACATAAAACAAGGTAACAATCATAAAAAATGGAAAACAATTTCAAACAGCATAAACATCAAAATCATCATAAACGATAAACGTGCTTCAACGATCCGAGCAGGTCCATCGATTTCAATCTTCTGCTTCAAAACCTACAATAAGACAAAAAAACAAAACAAACGTAAATTGAACATAATTATTCAGTTATTATATACATATAATAAAATTAAATCTGACATCAAATCATGGTGATAATTTAAAACCCCTGATTTAAGAAATGCTATCATTTCAGGTCATTCAGAGCACGTTTGCTCCGAATTCGATCGTCTCACACCGTTTTTGATGTATTATGACACCGGAAACGCGTTTCCGGTCACCACGGTCAAACGACACATCCGATTGACGTGTCGTCTGCTCGACCACGTCACAATTCACTAACCCTTTGATGTCGTCTGATTTAAGGTCATTCGGACCTCGTTCGGCCCGTTTGGACCCCCCACGCGCGTTTATCAAGCGCGCGCAACACTTAAAGAACGCATAATGAGCCCTACCGCGCAGACCGCGCGTCCGATTGACGTGTCGTCTGCGCGTACACGTCACGAATAATAATTAGATTGTTTTCCTGTGATTTCAGGTCAATCCGATGTGGTCTGCTATGACTTTGAGCGTGAGACGCCCGTTTTGGCCGTTTATGACACCGGAACGGCGTTCCCGGTCACCGCGGGCACACGGTGCGGCCGATTGACATGTCGTCTGCTCGACCACGTCACAATTAACTCACCCTTTGATGTCGTCTGATTTCAGGCCATTCGGACCTCGTTCGTCCCGTTTGGACCCCCCCACGTGCGTTTATCAAGCGCACGCAACACTTAAAGAACGCATAATGAGCCCTACCGCGCAGACCGCACGTCCGATTGATGTGTCGTCTGCACTTACACGTCACGAATAATAATTATATTGTTTCCCTGTGATTTCAGGTCATTCCGATGTGGGCCTCTATGACTTTGACCGTCAGACGCCCGTTTTGGCCGTTTATGACACCGGAACGGCGTTCCCAGTCACCGCGGGCACACGGCACGTCCGATTGACGTGTCGTCTGCTCGAACACGTCACAATTCACTCACCCTTTGATTTCGTCTGATTTCAGGCCATTCTCACCTCATTCGGACCGTTTGGACCCCCCCACGCGCGTTTATCAAGCGCGCGCAACACTTAAAGAACGCATAATGAGCCCTACCGCGCAGACCGCACGTCCGATTGACGTGCCGTCTGCGGGTACACGTCACGAATAATAATTAGATTGTTTTCCTGTGATTTCAGGTCAATATGATGTCGTCCGCTATGACTTTGACCGTCAGACGCCCGTTTTGGCCGTTTATGACACCGGAAACGCGTTTCCGGTCACCACGGTCAAAAGACACATCTGATTGACGTGTTGTCTGCTCGACCATGTCACAATTCACTCACCCTTTGACGTCGTCTGATTTCAGGCCATTCGGACCTCGTTCGGCCCGTTTGGACCCCCCCACGCGCGTTTATCAAGCGCGCGCAACACTTAAAGAACGCATAATGAGCCCTACCGTGCAGACCGCACGTCCGATTGACGTGCCCTCTGCGCGTACACGTCACGAATAATAATTAGATTGTTTTCCTGTGATTTCAGGTCAATCCGATGTGGTCCGCTATGACTTTGAGCGTGAGACGCCCGTTTTGGCCGTTTATGACACCGGAACGGCGTTCCCGGTCACCGCGGGCACACGGTGCGGCCGATTGACGTGCCGTCTGCTCGACCACGTCACAATTCACTCACTCTTTGATGTCGTCTGATTTCAGGCCATTCAGACCTCGTTCGGCCCGTTTGGACCCCCCCACGCGCGTTTATAAAGCGCGCGCAACACTTAAAGAACGCATAATGAGCCCTACCGCGCAAACCGCACGTCCGATTGACGTGCCGTCTGCGCGTACACCTCATGAATAATAATTAGATTGTTTCCCTGTGATTTCAGGTCAATCCGATGTCGTCTGCTATGAATTTGACCGTCAGACGCCCGTTTTGGCCATTTATGACACCGGAACGGCGTTCCCGGTCACCGCGGGCACACGGCACGTCCGATTGACGTGCCGTCTGCTCGACCACGTCAAAATTCACTCAGGATTTGATGTCGTCTGATTTCAGGCCATTCGCACCTCGTTCGGCCCGTTTGGACCCCCCACGCGCGTTTATCAAGCGCGCGCAACACTTAAAGAACGCATAATGAGCCCTACCGCGCAGACCGTACGTCCGATTGATGTGCCGTCTGCGCGTACATGTCACGAATAATAATTAGATTGTTTCCCTGTGATTTCAGGTCAATCCGATGTCGTCCGCTATGACTTTGACCGTCAGACGCCCGTTTTGGCCGTTTATGACACCGGAAACGCGTTCCCGGTCACCACGGTCAAACGACACATCCGATTGACGTGTCGTCTGCTCGACCACGTCACAATTCACTCACCCTTTGATGTCGTCTGATTTCAGGCCATTCGGACCTCGTTCGGCCCGTTTGGACCCCCCCACGCGCGTTTATCAAGCGTGCGCAACACTTAAAGAACGCATAATGAGCCCTACCGCGCAAACTGCACGTCTGATTGACGTGCCGTCTGCGCGTATATCTCACGAATAATAATTAGATTGTTTCCCTGTGATTTCAGGTCAATCCGATGTGGTCCTCTATGACTTTGAGCGTGAGACGCCCGTTTTGGCCGTTTATGACACCGGAACGGCGTTCCCGGTCACCGCGGGCACACGGTGCGGCCGATTGACGTGTCTTCTGCTCGACCACGTCACAATTCACTCACCCTTTGATGTCGTATGATTTCAGGCCATTCGGACCTCGTTCGGCCCGTTTGGACCCCCCCCCCCATGCGCGTTTATCAAGCGCGTGCAACACTTAAAGAACGCATAATGAGCCCTACCGCGCAAACCGCACGTCCGATTGACTTGCCGTCTGCGAGTACATGTCACGAATAATAATTAGATTGTTTCCCTATGATTTCAGGTCAATCCGATGTCGTCCGCTATGACTTTGACCGTCAGACGCCCGTTTTGGCCGTTTATGACACCGGAACGGCGTTCCCGGTCACCGCGAGCACACGGCACGTCCGATTGACGTGACGTCTGCTCGAACACATCACAATTCACTCAACCTTTGAGGTCGTCTGATTTCAGGCCATTCGCACCTCGTTCGGCCCGTTTGGACCCCCCCACGCGCGTTTATCAAGCCCGCGCAACACTTAAAGAACGCATAATGAGCCTTACCGCGCAGACCGCACGTCCGATTGACATGCCGTCTGCGCGTACATGTCACGAATAATAATTAGATTGTTTCCCTGTGATTTCAGGTCAATCTGATGTCGTCTGCTATGACTTTGACCGTCAGACGCCCGTTTTGGCCGTTTATGACACCGGAAACGCGTTCCCGGTCACCACGGTCAAACGACACATCCGATTGACGTGTCATCTACTCGACCACATCACAATTCACTCACCCTTTGATGTCGTCTGATTTCAGGCCATTCGGACCTCGTTCGGCCCGTTTGGACCCCCCACGCGCGTTTATCAAGCGCGCGCAACACTTAAAGAACGCATAATGAGCCCTACCGCGCAAACCGCACGTCCGATTGACGTGTCGTCTGCGCGTAAACCTCACGAATAATAATTAGATTGTTTCCCTGTGATTTCAGGTCAATCCGATGTGGTCCGCTATGACTTTGAGCGTGAGACGCCCGTTTTGGCCGTTTATGACACCGGAACGGCGTTCCCGGTCACCGCGGGCACACGGTGCGGCCGATTGACGTGTCGTCTTCTCTACCACGTCACAATTCACTCACCCTTTGATGTCGTCTGATTTCAAGCCATTCAGACCTCATTCGGCCCGTTTGGACCCCCTCACGCGCGTTTATCAAGCGCGCGCAACACTTAAAGAACGCATAATGATCCCTACCGCGCAGACCGCACGTCCGATTGACGTTCCGCCTGCGCGTACACCTCACGAATAATAATTAGATTGTTTCCCTGTCATTTCAGGTCAATCCGATGTCGTCCGCTATGACTTTGACCGTCAGACGCCCGTTTTGGCCGTTTATGACACCGGAACGGCGTTCCCGGTCACCGCGGGCACACGGCACGTCCGATTGACGTGCCGTCTGCTTGACCACGTCACAATTCACTCACCCTTTAATGTCGTCTGATTTCAGGACATTCGCACCTCGTTCGGCCCGTTTGGACCCCCCCACGCGCGTTTATCAAGCGCGCGCAACACTTAAAGAACGCATAATGAGCCCTACCGCGCAAACCGCACGTCCGATTGACGTGTCGTCTACGCGTACACCTCACAAATAATAATTAGATTGTTTCCCTGTGATTTCAGGTCAATCCGATGTCGTCCTCTATGACTTTGACTGTCAGACGCCCGTTTTGGCCGTTTATGACACCGGAACGGCGTTCCCGGTCACCGCGGCACACGGTGTGGCCGATTGACGTGTTTTCTACTCAACCATATCACAATTCACTCACCCTTTGATGTCGTCTGATTTCAGGCCATTCGGACCTCGTTCGGCCCGTTTGGACCCCCCCACGCGCGTTTATCAAGCGCGCGCAACACTTAAAGAACGCATAATGAGCCCTACCGCGCAAACCGCACGTCCGATTGACGTGCTGTCTGCGCGTACACCTCAAGAATAATAATTATATTGTTTCCCTGTGATTTCAGGTCAATCCGATGTGGTCCGCTATGACTTTGAGCGTGAGACGCCCGTTTTGGCCGTTTATGACACCAGAACGGCGTTCCCGGTCACCGCGGGCACACGGTGCGGCCGATTGACGTGTCGTCTGCTCGACCACGTCACAATTCACTCACCCTTTGATGTCGTCTGATTTCAGGCCATTCGGACCTCGTTCGGCCCGTTTGGACCCCCCACGCGCGTTTATCAAGCGCGCACAACACTTAAAGAACGCATAATGAGCCCTACCGCGCAGACCGCACGTCCGATTGACGTGCCGTTTACGCGTACACGTCACGAATAATAATTAGATTGTTTCCATGTGATTTCAGGTCAATCCGATGTCGTCCACTATAACTTTGAGCGTGAGACGCCCGTTTTGGCCGTTTATGACACCCGAACGGCGTTCCCGGTCATTGCGGGCACACGGCACGTCCGATTGACGTGTCGTCTACTCGACCACGTCACAATTCACTCACCCGGGATGGAGGGCATGTCCGGGGTGTGGGGAGGTCTGTCCGGAGTGCGGGAGGCCTCTCCGGGGTGCGGGGAGGGCTGTCCGGGGTGCGGGGAGGGCTGTCCGGGGTGCGGGAGGGCTGTCCGGGGTGCGGGGAGGGCTGTTCGGGGTGCGGGGAGGGCTGTTCGGGGTGCGGGGAGGGCTGTCCGGGGTGCGGGGAGGGCTGTCCGGAGTGCGGGGAAGGTTGTCCATGGTGCGGGGGGGGTTGTCCGGAGTGGGGGGCATGTCCGGGGTGCGGGGGCATGTCCGGGGTGCGGGGAGGGCTGTTCGGAGTGTGGAGGGTTGTGTGAGGTGCGGGGGGGCTGTCCGGGGTGCGGGGGGCTGTCCGGGGTGCGGGAGGCCTCTCCGGGGTGCGGAGAGGGATGTCCGGAGTGCGAGGAGGGCTGTCCGGAGTGCGGGGAGGGCTGTCTGGGGTAGGACGGGGACTACAGATAGTGAACTCAGCTCATTCGGCATAAACAAGTTTAATGATTTATATTAGAAATCACGTATTTTTTTAAAAAATATTACAGAACATACAATTCTAAACATTGAAAATTAAATGAAAAAAAGCTATCCAAATCACAAAAAAACTCACTAGAAACCCAACATAAATATCAATAACAACCCTACCATTAAAAGCAGAAACACACCTCGTGATGCGTCATGCGTGTTCATCATTGACCTCCATCCGGTGGGCCAAGGTCCTACAACAAATAAACATTATGAATATTTTCATAACAAAAATAATTTAAATTAAATAAATAAATACAGTATAAAACTGCGTCGTGTGATCCCCTGCACCATCACCCAGACGCACATATTCCTGCAGTGCTCTAACCTCAGCAGCCAATTGCGCATTTGCCTCCTCGGAAGCCCGCAGTCGTGCCTCAAAATCTGACAGCTGCTGTGACATCTGAGCAACAGTAGGACCGACAACCGCAGCGCGTGACAGTACAGAACGAGGAATCCTTGTTCCATAGGTCAAACTATATCCATGTCCATCCCGACCAATGATGCGATGAAAGATCTCATCCCTTCGCATGGGAAGCTGTCGCTGGTCCTCTGGAAGATGTTCTAATTCAACTTCAAATTGAGCCTGTGAAATATTTAAATATATATACATATATTAATATAAAGATTTTATGTAAGTATTGGTAATGAGTACAAGCACTTACTATCAATGCTGCAGCCTCTGGATCATTGCGATCACGAGTCCTCATCCACACCGACATTTTATCAGTTGGTGCACCTTGCTCCCGCAACTATATATGAATAGAATATAAACACAAAACCGTATTAATTAAAAAAAAATAAAAAATGAATAATAAATACCTCATGTCGGATCTGAGACACGTGACGAGTCTCGAGCCTGTGAGGTGGTTCCTGCAACGCTCGATTCTCAGAATGGCGTGTAGACACCTCCTACATTCAATTCATTCAAATATCAAACAAATCACACATTCTTGAAAATATATATACCAAAATAAATATACAAACCGCAACACCCTCAGTGGACCAATATGCAACTAAATCACGCCATTGAGCCGGGAGGACACCTCTCGGGACTTTTTCTAGAATGTCTGGGGCACCCACATTTGGTACCCAGTAGTCCCTCTTAACTTTGCCTTTATAGTCTTTCCACATCTTACGGCATTTACTCATACACACTGGCCGAAACTCATCGGGACATACTTTCAAATTTTGCTATTAAAGAAAAAAATCACATATGTTATTATTGTTTATACATAGGGAATAAAGTAAAATGGTCTTCTTACCTGAACCTCCCTCCAAAGACGATCTAATGTGTCATGAGGGATAGAAGCCCAGTCACGCGTGGTCAATGGAAATCGATGTGGATCACGTATGATATGACCCAACTGACGAATAAATGCAGGGGCATTCCGTCCCACAGGATGAAATACCTCATCAAATGAAACATCGAAAGTCGTGTCGGAATTCTATGATAATATGCCACGACCAGGGCCTCTCCTGCGAGAGGAAGAAGCAGTCGGGTCTGATCCTGTTGAAAACAATTTTATATACAAATTGTCAAATGTTATAAATATATATATATATATGTTTATTAATTACATAAAAAATAGAGACAATGACATTCCAACATACCTCGACCCTGAGACGTAGATGACTTAGATGGATGATGTGGATCTTCTGCCTCTTCCCCTGACATTCCTGCAGTAATGGAAAACATTAGTAAGGGGACTATCCAAAATGTCCAAATGATAAATTGGATTGTTTTTAAAAAAATCAAACTTGTACAGTTGTTAATCAAACAAAAATTGATTGAATAATTAGTTGGGAATGAATTTAAAGAATCAGAAAGTTCACAAAACAGATATACAAATTATGTACAAAACCAATCAATGCATAGCCAAATTTCAAATTAAATTAATAAAAATTCAAGCAGCACATGAAACAAATGAAGAATACCTCAATGGAAAGATACACCAACAATAACATCAATATAACATGAGTTAAATCACCTTAAATAGTTATAACTGAATAAACTTCAAAAAGTGAGGATTAAAACTTACAAGGATTTATAAAATGTTTAGATAATTTATGATATCTTAGGCTGAATAGTGGGAAAACAATTATACCTTTCATTAAGCATGCAAATCGACCGTTTCTCCTTCAACAGCCGCTCTGACCCAATAAATATGTTCTTCACGTTGAACTATGGTATGTTGATCAAACTGTTGGGAAACAAAAGGAACAGTCTCGGGTTCATCTTGTTCAAATACAAACACTCCTCGCCGAGACATTCTGAAAACAACTTGCCAACTTGGATTCGAAGGCAAAGTAACGAAAAATACTTGTTCCGCTTGTGATGTCAAAATGAAAGGTTCATTATCAACTCGTTCATTTCTGTATAACATATAGTTAAAATTCACCAATGAAAACTGATATTGATCGACTTTGCATCCACGCACTGGATCAACCCAATTACACTTTAACAATATGTACTTCAACTCGTGTGTGTATACAACTTCAATGATGTCTATCAATTGACCATAGTAATAACCAGAATCGACAAATGGACAACTGATGCCACTGTTTTGTGTTGCTCGTTTGTCGTCAACATCTTTAATGCGAAATCGAAAACCATTAGCATCTATAGATTTATAACGACGAGCCGTTATAGATGGACCCTCAGCCAGTTGGATAAATTCTTCAGTTAGCGTGGGGTCCCCTAACTCCCTCAGCTTATGAACCTACATAATTCATAGAATTCAATAATGATATATGAAGAAAGAAATTAGTGTAATACTTCACTCATAATGAAAATCAATTTATACGTACATAATCCTTGAACCAATCATGAAATGACGCATAATTAGATTGTTGAATTTGCAACTCAGTCGCACGATACATCTCTTCTTTTATCTCATTAATGTGTTTTCTGCAAATGATAACGCAATGTTTAAATGATCAACTAATGCAAACAAAACATGTAAAAGGTAAACAATAAAAGTGATAAGATACTTACTGCATTAATGGTGCAACTGATGGAGTATTGAACAAGATATATCGATGCGCTTGTATCCACTCGATGTTGTCCATATCATATGTGGTTCCTTCTCCAAGTGGACCATCCTGAATCCGAGAGGGCTTATCTAATTTTGTTTCAACATCCGTAAGATATTCTGCACAAAAAGTAGTACACTCATCCATCAAATAACCATTGGCTATTGATGCCTCCGGACGAGCTCTGTTGCGTACAAATCGTTTCAATGTACTCAAATACTGCTCAATAGGATACATCCACCTGAATTGCACTGGACCAGCAGTCATTACTTCATCAGTTGGGTGCACTATCAAGTGGACCATAACATCGAAAAATGAGGGGGGAAATAGTTTCTCAAAGTGACAAAGCATAAGTACAATTCGGTCCTGTAAACTTTTTAAATCACTCATTCGTTGATTTCTTAAACAAAGCTGTCTAAAAAAATTACTCATCTCAATCAACGGCTGAACAACATTGGGGGATAAACAATCACAAATTGCGATTGGAATCAACTGCTGAAGTAGTATGTGATTGTCATGACTTTTCAACTCTTGCAATGTCTTACTCGTCAGATTCACACACTTTGAAATATTAGAAGAGTAACCATCAGGGACTTTGAGAATCTTCAAAATGGAAAGAAATGACTCTTTCTCCTTTATAGTCATCGTATACTGTGCAGCAGGCATATATGCATTGTTTCCCTCAGCTAACTGTAAATGCAACTGTTTCCTTAAACCCATTTCTTCCAAATCACGGTGTGCATTAACATGGTCCTTTGATTTCCCACTGGCACCTAAAATGGTCCACAATATGTTATCACAAACATTTTTTTCAATGTGCATGACATCCAAATTATGCCTCAGCATGTTAGTTTTCCAATACGGAAGACAATAAAAAATACTTTTCTTTTTCCAATTGTGACTGCGCTGCCTACCCGCAGCTTGAATATTACGTACCGGAGGAGCCACCAAATCCTGAATTTCATATACCGTGCGGATGTTTTCTTCCTCAATCTGTGATAACATTTCGACTCCTGTCATGATCTTTGGTGCTGGGTTGAACTCTCTAGAACCATCAAATGTCACTCTGTCCTTTCTGAACCTGTGCTGAGGGGGGAGAAAACGTCTGTGACCCATGTATGCCCATTTTTTGGAATGCTTAAGCCATACGGATTTTTTACTTTTGTTGCAACAGGGGCAAGCAAATTCCCCTTTCGTACTCCAGCCTGATAAATTTGCATAAGCTGGGAAGTCATTGATTGTCCACAATAAAGCAGCCTGTAGTTTGAACATTTCATTCGTTTCACAGTCATAAGTCATCACACCATCGCCCCAAAATTCATTCAACTCATCAATCAATGGCTGAAGGTAAACATCAATCTTATCCCCCGGACTTTTAGGTCCATCAATAAGAGTGGAAAGTAATATAAATTGTTGCTTCATACAAAGCCACGGAGGAAGATTATACGGAACCAACACCACGGGCCATGTGCTATGAGTTGCACCAACCATAGACTTGAATGGATTGAAACCATCTGCTGCCAATCCCAATCGGACATTACGAACATCTTTGGAAAAGTCGGGATGTCTCTTATCAAAATCCTTCCATGCATGAGAGTCTGCCGGGTGGATTAACATATCACTTTCATGAACTCTTTCTGCATGTCATCTCATTAAATTAGAAACTTTAGATGACATAAAAAATCTTTTCAACCTTGGTTTAAGGGGAAAGTAATGCATTTGCTTTACGGCAATCGGTTTCCCCTGTATCACAATCTGACTTTGATGAGTCTGATTTCCCCTGTTCTCTTTCCACCTGGAAGCACCACAAACCGTACAAATATTCAAATGGGCAGTTTCCTTTCTAAACAACATATAGTTGTTTGCACATGCATCTATGGTCTCATATGTAAAACCTAAGTTCTCTGTCAGCTTACGAGCATGGTAATACGACTCAGGAATCTTAGCGTCGACAGGAAGAACCTTTTTCAATAACACCAACAGCATGTCAAATGATGTGTCTGACCAATGATTCAAAGTCTTCAAATGCAACAAATCCACGATAAACGACAATTTATTGAAAGAAGTACATCCTGGATATAATTCTGTTTTTGCATCATCAATTGCTTCATAAAACCTCCTCGAATCACGATCTGCACCAGAGCGAAGATTTATCTCACCGGTCTCAAGATTCTGGATGTCAATGCCTTCAGGATCCAACCCACGTACCATTTCAGTAAGCATTTCATGCATTGGATCATTCATCCTTGCATCAACATTCATCTAAACTGTATCCGTATTTTCACAATGAACATATTCTTCTCCATGACGAGTCCAACTCTTATAATTTTTCAGAAATCCATTAAAGAATAGGTGCTCCCTCACAGTATCTCGTGTGAATTGATATCTGTTAGCACATTTTCTACATGGACAACTAATATAGTCACTTTCAAATCCTCTGGTGAAGTCAATAAACTGCATAATGCCATTGAAATACTCTCTAGACGTTCGATTTGGAAGATCAATCCAACTCTTATCCATAATAAGATCCATATAACAAACATTTACATAAGACTTATTACATTTTCATTTTTGATATCAAATATATTTAAAATAAATACTAACTAATTGTTTGTGAACCATTTATAAAATAATAATATAAGTGAAAGCCCATGTCATACCTGATTGCGCTACAAACCTGGAAGGGAGGGGAGCCGACGGCGGTGCTTTGAGGGAGAGGAGCGGTGGGGAGCCAGAGCCGGAGCTGGTGCGGCGAGGGAGGGGACGGTGAAGGAGGGGACGGGTGGCGGTGGTGCGGCGAGGGAGGGGACGAAGACGAATGGGACGGGGGTTGGCGGGGTGCAGGGGGGGGGGTTCGGGGTGCTGGGGGGAGGGACGAGGGGGCGGAGGGCCGAGGGCGGAGGTCGGAGGCCAGAGGGGCTGGAGGCCGAAGGCCAAAGGGCGGTCGGAGGGCTACCGGAGGGCTCCCGAGGGCTCCCGGGCTACCGGAGGCGGGTGGCGGGAGGCCGCAGGGCGGAGGGCGGCCGGAGCCGGAGGGCGGAGGGCGGGCGGAGAGCGGTCGGGGAGGGCGGGGCCGGCGGAGGGCGGCCGGAGGGCTGCCGGAGGGCTGCCGGGCTGCCGAAGGCGGGTGGCGGGAGGCTCGAGGGCAGAGGGAGGCCGCAGGGCGGAGGGCGGCCGGAGGGCGGAGGGTGGCCGGAGGGTGGTCGGCCGGAGGGCGGGCCGGCGGAGGGCGGGGCTGCGGAGGGCGGGGCTGCGGAGGGCGGGCCGGCGAAGGGCGGGCCGGCGGAGGGCGGGCCGGCGGAGGGCGGGGCGCCAGGGAGGGCGCGCGGCGGTGGGGAGGGCGCGCGGCGGCGGGGAGGGCGCGCGGCGGCGGGGGGGGGGGGCGACGGGGGGGAAGGGTTCGGGGAGGTGGGGGGGATCACGAGAGTGGAGAGGGGGGGGCGCGGAAGCCCCTTATTTTTTTAAGGAGACTTAGCGACCGCCAATGGCGGTCGCTATAGGTAACAGGGCTCAAATGCCCATATTTCTAGTAGTGAATCATCTAAGATGTATCTAATGTAACAGTTCAGGCTTTCTTGGCCTGTTACTTTATGAATTTGAGATACCTGAGGAGCTTAGGAGGGGCTAGAGTTGAATCTGTAACTACAAGTGGTGATTCACATCATGAATCGCTAGATAACGATCTAAATGTTTATGGTGGAGTTTTTGGTGGTTCTGTCTTCGAAGGTTTCACCGTGTGAAAGGTTTCATTCACAACATGAAATCCATCTCGAGTTTGTTGGATCAAGTGCCTTGTTTTTTGATGGATGTGAATCGTGTAAGGTTCGTGGTGTGAACTAGCCCTTCACGTCGTGAATGACTTCTTTTACAGGTTGTCTATAAATCTTAACCTCCCTTTGATCTCCCTCATTCTCCTTTTGCTTCTCTCAGACTTTCGGCAATTCCTAGGCAATTTTGGGAGCTTTATCAGCCCATGATCTTTGGCATTCATCCTTGGCCTCTGAAGTTTTGATATCGATGATTCTGTGTGAGTCCTTCCCTTTCTGTTCAAGTTCTTCCTTATTTCCCTGGAGGTTTCATGGTGGCTATGTTGATTGGAGTTGAGGGCTTATTGGGTTATGATTTTGATGAGGCATCACTGCATTTCGGATCGATTTGAGGATCCCTTGTGTGATTGTGGCCTCGCGGTTCATCCTTTTTTGCTTTGGTTTTGTATAGTGAATCAAGAAGCTTCTTTTGAGGTAGGGGATTCGTGCTCTCTCTATTTATGTGCATCTGTGATATGATCATACTTTTGTTTTCTGATGGGTGAATAGTATGAATTGACGTACTGAAGATAATAAACTTGACTAATGAAATTGAAAGGGAATGGTGTGATGCGCATGCGGTTACCAATTTTCCTTGATATTATTGTTGTTATTTCATGTTATATGCTTGTTGTGGAATTATGCCCCTTGGTGTTGGCTTGATTTGAAAATACCCTTTAAATGGTTAAATACTTAGTCGATAAACAAAAAGACTAAGTTGAATATACTTGTTCTATGATTATCATGATGTGGCTTGGTGGTCTTGGTTGTTTTGTGGCTTGGTGCCTTGGTTGTTTGTGGATTGGTGGCCTTGGTTGAGATGTGGGTGCTTGACATGATGGATGCTTAGTAGTGATTCAGTGGCAATGTAATAATATTTGCTTATATATTAATATGGTAATGACTAAAGAATTCATCCGTGCGAATTTAAAATCAATTATTTAAATTGATAAAGCTTGGTAGCTAAATTGTTAAATTAAATATGGGCAATGGAAACCATGTTGTGGCCCATTATGTTGTGTTTATGGGTTGGTTGTTCTACATTAAAGGCGGTGCTTGGTGGTGAGATATCAGTAGTGTCATGACGACGATTGTGGCAATGTTGTTTATGTGAACCCATAGGCGTGGACTTGAGTGATACTATTACATGTTTGTATTATTTTGGATTTCTCTACGCACTGTGCCCGAGTCGGATAACCTTACCAACACTCAGATGTATTGGGGGTGTTTTTCTCAATATCCAAGATAAGGATACAAATGGCTAACAAACCTCTCTCCTTTGTTCTCTCTTCATCATAGTTTCTAGTGATGTCGGTGGTGGATGATGAGATGTGGTGGGGTCATATAGGATATAAAGAGGGCGTGAGGTTGATGTCTTGCACGTTTATGATATCTTGCTACCCTGGTTATGTGATATGAGATATGTGGTTAGTGTTGTAGGATGTGATATGTGATTGGTGCCGCAAGATGTGATATACGATTTGTGTCATCATTGGTGGATATAGAAAGGATGGGAGCAAATGATGTCTTCTCATTGGATGAGGGTGACAAACCAACGGGGAAAATGGTCGTAGGGCGCCTTGTTTATATTCTTTCAATATTACTTTACTATTCTTGTATGCTTTTTTGGATGAGTGAGGCTTCATGATGGTATGGGTGAACTGGTTGACATGTGTAGGTGATAGTTCTGTTTATTCATCGAATCATTAGTATGCTCTTTCCACATTTGAATGAGACTTTGGATGTGATCTTACAGAGTATATATGTTATGTTCCCCCCTATATATACATCTAGGTTTCCAAGAGGACTTTGGTGATCAAGTTTGGCAGTACTAGGCGAGAGCTTGGAGTTGCAGTTGGTGTCATAGGATTCTATTGGTATCAAGTTATTTTGGAGACGTTTCTATGTGATTTATTTTCATACATTAAGGGTTTGATTGTATGGAATTTTGATTTTTTACCTTGCATGGTGTGAGTATTTCTGTATTTTCCTGAGATTCTTGAGGGTGATACCTCTCATATTCGTGTGATATTCCTTTCACATTAATAGTCAACCCGAGGCTTATTGGAGACAGACTTCAAGAGCCACTCTCATCGTCGTTGAGGGGTTCTCAATGGGGCAAATCATGATAGATTTACAACCTTATAATCACACAATCTCTTATACATAGCAAGGCATAACAATGGTTTCCAATAACTTAAATCATTACTTCTACCAAACATTTGATACATCAATAACATATATTGTAAATAAAGCATGTTTTTAGAACTAAAATTATTGATTGAATTGCATATACAAACTATTAATCCATTGAATACATAAACCTCTAAACTTTTTACATGAAATTTCTTACTCATCATTCGGAGAGATTCATTATTAGAGAATAAATTTCACAAAATGCATATATTTTTGAGAACGTCTCAATTCAAACACGTTGATTTCACAATATTTTAAAACAATTATCAACTATCATTCATCATGATTGTTTTAAAAAAGAGAGATTATAACAGAACATGTGTTCTATGTAAGATTAAATAACTGTGATACCTTCAATCCTCTAATAGTTGGTCTCAGAGTGCTGAAGCAAAGAAACTTCATCACATATATACAACATTAAAATGTAAAGGGAGACTAAAATGGGGCAGAAATAAATGGCATCAAACCTTGGTTAAAATTTCAACACCGGTTTTGGTGATCAAAATGGTATGCTCAAACTGAGCAGCGGGGCACCCATCCGCGGTCACGGTCGTCCAGTTATCGTCCCAAGTTACACAATCGATGCTCCCTATTGTCAGTATCGGTTCTGCGCCAAACACACTCCCCTCAATTCAACATGGGCCGCCAAATTTTATACCATCATTCCACACTACTACTGCCCTATACATCACATTTTCCTTTCCCTTAAAACCCTTTGGGTGCTTCCTCCAAAAACACAATAAAAAATAAAATATTTTCATTTATTTTTAAAATATTATATAATATCATAATATTTTTTATTAATTGTAAATCTTTTATTATCGTACAAATACCAGGGAATCCAAAAACATCATTTTGTCGCACTGCAAGTTTGAAGTCGAGATAAATAAATTTAAAAAAATGGATTTATGGATAAATTTTCCTTTAAATTATTTTCCCTTCTATCGCTAACCAAACATCATATTTTAATTTTTCTTTTCTTCCCATCAAATAATCGCTATCAACACATACTCTTCAAAGGATAACCCATTGAGTTTGCAATTGCACACACGCATTGACATTGTGGTGCACTGTCCCACATAGGATTATTCCCGGCGCCTTTTTCCACATAGGATTATTCCCGGCGTCTTCTCCCACCTTCCTGGTTTTTCTGTGATCGGCTTCCCATTCTTAAAATACACTTTTCTTTTCATAAAAATTCTAAAAAAGTTTTTCAACGCCGCTTATTATGAAACCAAAGTGGCGGTAGGCAAGAATGACGTTTAGGATGCAGCAAGATAGTCGCTATATTGATAGAGATGATAAATGAAATTCAAATTTCAAGACATTGCTAAACGAATGCACTCACCGATTGTAAATGTTTGCCCCTCAACCATGCGACCACGATTCTGATTGCCTGTAGAACAAGTTGAACAAAAAACAGACCATAAGAAACACACTAGGCAGCATGAAAACATATATGTGGCACAGATACAACACAAAATGGACTGGACACAGGACAAGAGGACACACGAGGGAAGCCCACAAAGATGGCACGCGAGGGAAACCCACAAAAAGTAAATTGATGAGAAAGAAGGGAAAATTCCTGAGGAACAGTGCATTACTAAGGTTCAACTAGGACAGATGCACATATCATGGGACGCTTTGGAATAAAGAGTACATTGATGATGTGGCCTGTTTGTTTCGAAAACAGGGACCTGTGATACCCTCTGGTATGGGACAAAGATGTTGTGCGGAAGCCTCACTCTCTCAAGAATTGCACACAAAGCAGGGAAACAAAACAGAAAAAACAACATAAATTTACGTGGTTTGGTCGGATGACCTACGTGGGAAAGGCGGCGGAAACTTCATATTCAAAAAGGAGAACAGCCAGATAACAAATCCCTTATTTTTGCCCATATTAGGGCACCCATATTTATAGCCAGAGATGTAGAGAGAACAAAAGGTTGTTGCAAGTTTCTCCGGACGGTCACCAACTACTGCAGCGAGTCTTCTTTGGCGACACAAACTCCTGCAATCTTCTTCCGTCGGCCACCCACCAATTTTGGATGGTGGTATTTTTCGTCAACTTTCAACAAGAGTGATATTTGTTCCTAATCCTACCACTCAACCAGAAAGGATCGTCTAAAAAGAAAAGGAAAGATGTAGAAGTGGAAGTGTTCATTTTGAAAAGATATTTTGATAAAAAGGTGGCGATAAAGAATTCTGACAGAGAAAAAATGAATCAAATAAGACATTTTGAAAGGAGTTGTGGCTAACAAGAATCGAAGAACGAATGCGAAGCATGGAAAGAAATGTGTATTGCACTGTAACCGGAATGGAAGTTGCAGGAGTAAAACCTATTTAATTTGGGTCTATTGGTCCAACACTCCCCCACAAGCAAGAACATGTGTACCTAGAAATAGAAATCCCACAAAAAAGAAACAAATGAACAAAACTCCCCCTCAAGCTAGGTCATGAATGCTTGGTGCAAAGAAAGCCAGGTAAGCATTCGGTGAAGATGCCGGCAAGCATTTGATGAAGATGTCGGCAAGCTGATGAGCAGTGAAAATGTAGTCAAAAGTGATATGTTTTTTGCTCAAGTGATGTCAAAGGAAGTGGCATTCAACTTCAATATGCTTTGTGCGTTTAATATGCAGTTTTCCTTTATGAAGAACAGTGTGTCGGTGACACACCGATACTATGAAGGAGTTAGCAGAGAAACAAAAATTGACTGAAATAAAGAAAAAAAAATTGTGATTCCCAACCCCTTGAGGCTAGCTCTAGTGAGAAAAAGAGAAAACCCACGATGAAACTTCATATTAAAAAAAGGTGGGAAAACTGTAAGGGTTGGTGTCCTGAGAACCAACTGTTTTGTACTTTGATTACATGAATGTACTCTTATTATATATTGTTCATTGTTCTACATGACTAATATAATAATGTCCTGGAATATTTGTTGCATTAATAAGGTCATGGCAGATCCCCGCTATGATGAGAACCTTGAAATGCTATAACAATATTCTTAAATAAAATTCTACGGTTGGATGACATACTATGATAGGACACATAGTATACAGACCGTCATGTGCGAGTACTCGTAAGAAGACGAGACTCTATCTCATGGAGTTCACACTTGGTAATCTCCAAGATTAGAGATTATGAGAACAGACCCGCCAGTAGCAATTCCGCATGTCTTGGTGTCACCGGACATTTCTATCTATGAGCGTGTGTAATGGTCCTTAGACTGGAAGATTATCATTAACTCATGTCATGACTCGCGCACTTAGATTTGCTAACGAAAACCGTCACGAAGAGAGTTGGCGGGAAGTAGGCTACGTTGGGTGCGTCACGAATGACATGTTGTTAATGGATAAGTCGAGGAAGGATTTGTCCCTTCCATATTAATGGAAGTAGGTATCTCGGGCCTTTTGATTGAAATAGAACTGTCGAACAAATTCCATGGCCATGGTGACACGACGAGTTTATTTCTGGAAGTCAAAGAATGACAGATCAAACATATAGGTTTATGACACTGCCATGAAACCTGCTTGATGAGATATTGAGACAAAAGGATTACATTACACAGTAAGCATTCGTATGAGGTGATACGTCAATGCGGCGTCAACTTCTTTTTCTTAGGTGCCTTGACCCGTTACTAGACAGTAATCTTGGACTTTAGGCAAGCTCGTCTAATGCCAACGAGAAAGAGGCCTAGAGGGTCACACACTAAGTGCATTCAAGTATCTCAAGTAGAATAAAGATTATTCCCGTACGTGGTTTAATAATTATTCAAGGAAGCCTAAATCGTTTTATTGTTGAAGGAAGAATAAAATGAAAACAAGTACACGTCGTGTATTAATGATTACGCGCCGTGTAGTTTTTATTTTGAAAACAAGTACACGCCGTGTATTAATGATTACACGCCGTGTAGTTTTTATTTTGAAAACAAGTACACGCCGTGTATTATTAAATGTACACGCCGTGTAGTTTTCATTTTGGAAAGGAAATGAATAAATGAAAACAAGATATACACGTCGTGTACATTGAATGTACACGCCGTGTAGTTTTCAGTGAAAAACAAGTACACGCCGTGTATTTATGATTACACGTCGTGTAGTTTTTCCAGTCGGGATTTTGAGGAAATATCGTTTTATTAAATGATATTTATTATAATCAGTGTGGGCGCATGTCAAGGAATTAATGACTCGACATGTGGTTTTCAAAAGAGTTGATGAAATAAATAAAACGCGTAATGCGTTTATTTATTGTCATAACTCTACAACCTCAAACCCGATTATAAATATCCTCACAACCCCAACTCTTTTCCTAAGACAAGAGAATCGTTGTGCACAACAATTCTGGAGAATTCTTTCAAGGCCGGAAGAACCTCTTCCTCCAAGAACGCTCTCAAGACCGAAAGAGATCCTCTTCCATCGGATCAAGACGATCTAAGGCGGACAACGCAAGCAAAGGTTTCTCCACGCTAGCACCCGAAGACTCTTTTGGCGACGTCCAGAGATACGAGGTGCACGTGTGGATCACCGCTAAAGGAAGTCTACACTTGGCTTCTGCGACGCAACGACGAATCACATCGGAACCTGATCAAGAATATCAACGAAGAAAGAACACCAAAAGGTACTTCTTTTCAATTGATTAGATTAATTATAATCAACCTGTAACGATCCTACTTATTGGTTCCGGGACTTTCCTTTTCTTTGTCTATTTATGTGATTCGATCCGTGGAGATTGGCGTTTATCGTCGTATTGATCCTGGATTGATCATTGTTAATGACAAAAAGCCAAGTGGGCACATCCACCCACGCGCTTCCGCTGCGCCCGGAACCTTCAATTGGTATCAGAGCGAGGTTACAACGTTGATTATAGTTATTTAATTTTTGTTGATAATTTACGCATTTATATTTGATTCAATTCGAAATAAATCATTCTATAAATCTGAATAAACGAGATCTGTTCTTCCTCCTTTGTTTCTCAATTCATATCACAGAAACGGCCTTTTTAATTTTAATTTTGATTAAAATAAAAATGAGGAACTCATCCGGAGGAGCCGCTCTTTCTGTCTGTACAACACGAGAATACACAGCGTGTAATGAAAACTACACGCCGTGTACTTAGGTTCAACGAACCGGTACTGGTACGCCAAACCACGCCGTGTGAATTGATTACACCTAAGCATTTAACACCCCGTGTTGACCAGAAATGAACGGCGCGTGGGAACAGGAATACACGGCGTGTATGTTGGAGCAACACGCCGTGTAGTCCGATCTGGCCCAAGTGAAACCGTGTACAAAGGAGAAGCCGCGTACCACGTACACGGGATTGCCATACCGGTCACCGCGTAACAAGGAAGTACACGCCGTGTATGATTTATCTACACGCCGTGTACTCCAAAATTTCAAAATACAGAAAACACGCCAAAGCCCCCGACGTGTACTTTGGATAAAGGGTGAAAAGAAATACACACCGTGTAAATATAAACTACACACCGTGTACTTTCCAGAAATTTCACCAGATTTCCTCCAAAAGTACAAAGACCTGTACAAGGAATATGGATGAGAAGAATCTCAAGGAAATTCATAAAGGAATTTAAGATAAAGAATTGATTAATTATAAGATCATAATTAATTGAATTTGAGCGCGACTTATCTTAAATGAAAGAACGATTAAAAGAATTTGAATTCTAAATATGCGTAAATGTCGTTGCATGTTATGGATGATCATGAGCTAGACCAAAGACCCTTTGTATGTGTGTATGGTTTCATTTAAATTTGTTGTTGGCCTGCGAGCCTTCTTCCAATAAAATGTAGGGCCTACGTGCCCATGGTTTCTTTAATGTAAACCCCATGTAATGGAGGATCTCCCAAGCCAGAGGAGACGGTTCAAAACCCGAAGCTGAGGCGAAACCAACCCAAGAAGATACAAAGGTGGACAGGTGAGAGCTGCAAAACACGAACCATCGGTTCAAGGTGTTTTTCCCTAGGTCAGGGTTAGCTTATCAAAACCGCTGGATAAGCTAATCAATAGAAGCTCATGATCATGCCATCTTATTTTAATTATGTCTGATTGCATGGTTTATTTATTATGTATGTGTTGTCGCGATCACATAATTAATAAACAAGCATGCAAAGATGGAATAAAATAAAAACCGGACTATGCGTAAACATTATCAGAACGTGGTTAATCACTTAAGCAAGCATCACTTAATATTAACAAGCATGTGATAATGCAAAACTACGCATAAAGAATAAAATCCCTCAAATACCATATTAAGTCAAACCAAGCCTTCTGTTACTTGATTAAGGGCAAGACTCAATAAAACTATGTGTTTGACCAACCCTTGTTGGGACACTTACTTTTATAAAGGAAGCCCTTATGAAAGGTTTCGAGTTGACTTAACCATATTACATCAAGAGGAGTAGCCCTTGCTAGACTTGATGTAATATTGGAGGCAAGAGTTGAGAAAATCCAAGTCAAGATTTCAAGATTGGGCAGTCCACTCAACAGATCAAGGAACTGTAAGCTCACAGTTGGCAAAAACCTGCCTACCTAAATACCTTCAAATAGCTTGACCAGCCCTTGTTGGGGTTATGCGAAGGGGAATATGGATCCTTGCCACTATAATGTCAAAGCAACTGGGCATTCCGAGTTTAATGGTGAGGGCCATTGAGACTTGATAAAATAGTGGGAGAATTAATAAATTCATTTATTATTTTTCATAAAATGTAATCAAAAGGTACTGATAAATCTGCACTTTTAATTTGTAGAATCAAAATGACAAACTCGTCAACCACATTTTCTCTGCGATCAATTCTGGATAAAGACAATATTCTCACTGGCAGTAACTTTCAGGAATGGTTTAGGCGCCTTCGGGTTATCCTACGCCATGAACGAAAGTTTTACGTGCTGGAGTCCTCACTTCCTAATCTGCCTGCCCAAGGGGCGAATGATGATGATTTCCTAGTCTATGATCAACATTTGAGCGATGCACTCAACGTTCAATGTTTGATGTTGTCATCAATGTCTAGTGAGCTCATGAAGTCTCATGAAGACATGGATGCCTACAACATGCTTGAGCACCTCTGTGGTCTATACCAGGAGAGAGCAAGACATGAAAGGTTTGAGATCTCCAAGGCTCTATTTCAGAGCAAACTTGGAGAGGGTGCCCCAGCCGGGCCTCATGTAGTCAAGCTCATTGGCAACATTGAGCGCTTGGAGGTTCTAGGGTTTAAACTCCCCGAAGAACTGAGTACCGATCTCATTCTTGCATCACTCCCCCAGAGCTTCTCAAACTTTGTTGTGAACTTCAATATGAACAACATTGAGAAGTCTCTGTCTGATCTTCTTATCCTCATTCGCCAAGTGAACAATGACATGAAGCGTGAAAAGCCTTCTGTCCTCATGGTGAATAAAAGGAAAGGGAAGGCGAAGAGCTTTAAGCCCAAAACTTCTTCAAGGCTTTCAAGAAAAGGAAGATCAAAGGAGAGACAAGGGAACAGGATGTTGTTTGTTTCGCATGTGGCAAGAAGGGTCACTGGAAGAAAAACTACACCCAGCCAAGGAAGCAAGGGGAAGCTTCAGGTGCATTTGTTATCGAATGCAATCTATCTGTTTCTACTAATTGGGTATTAGATACTGCTTGTGGTGCTCACATCTGTATCCAAATACAGGAACTAAGTAGATTCAGAAAGATTGACCGAGGTGAGGTGGATCTACGAGCAGCCAACGGAGCCAGACTCGCTGTTGTAGCTGTCGGAGACTACCATCTCACATTGCCTACTGGGATGGTCTTGGTTTTGAAAGGATGTTATTATGTACCCTCTGTAACCAAAAACATTATTTCAGTATCCAGATTAGATACTGATGGATTCATCTTCACGTTTGGAAGTGGATGTTGCTATTTTTACAAAGATAGCATTTGTTTTGGTAGGGCACATTTATATAACGGCATTTATGTGTTAGACTACACAAACCAAGTAATGGTAATCGATGACAAAGTTAATTCACATGACTCATACCACACCCAACTTTGACATCACCGGCTAGGTCATGTCAATGAGAAACGTTTGACAAAATTACATCAAGATGGGTATTTAGATTCTTTTGAACTAAAACCACTTGGTGTATGTCATGCGTGTCTACAAGGCAAAATGACCAAAGCCCCATTTAGTGGGAAAGGTGAAAGGGCTAAAGAGCTTCTAGAATTAGTTCACACAGATGTGTGTGGACCATTTCTAGTTGAAGCAAGGGGTGGGTTCTCATACTTCATAACTTTTACTGATGATTTTAGTAGATATGGATATATTTACTTAATGGGGTATAAGTCAGATTCTTTTGATCGGTTCAAAGAATACAAGAATGAAGTTGAGAACCGGCTTGGTAAGAAGATTAAGAAACTCCGCTCAGACAGAGGAGGAGAATATCTTAATCAGGACTTCATTGATTTCTTACGGGAGTTTGGGATTTTATCTCAACTCACTCCTCCTTACACACCTCAGTGGAATGGTGTAAGTGAAAGGAGGAACCGCACCCTGTTGGACATGGTAAGATCAATGATGAGTCATGCGAGTCTTCCATTATCCTTTTGGGGATATGCATTACAAACAGCAGCACACATACTAAACCAAGTACCAACTAAATCGATAAATGGTATTCCATACGAGTTATGGAGTAGACGCAAAGCCATGTTATCGAATTTACATGTGTGGGGTAGCGAAGCATTTGTTAAAGCCTCTTCAGGTAACAAACTTGCACCCCGAGGCACAAAGTGTATCTTTATAGGATATCCCAAGGAAACAAGGGGATATTACCTATATAACCCCTCAGACAAAAAGGTTACAGTGGCAAGACACGCCATATTCCTTGAGAGGGAGCACATCTCCAAAAGATATAGTGGGAGCGAGATAGACTTCGATGAAGTCGAGGCTCAAGATACACAGGAGTTGGTACAGGAACAGATTCCACAAAGCCCCGTGGAAGAACAATCTGTTCCAGAGACACAAGAACTGCGTAGGAGCACGAGAGAGGTGAGAGAACCAGAACGATATGGTTTTCTTGTCACCGAGGATGGTGACTCATTATTGGTTGACGATGATGATCCTCTTACCTACAAGGAAGCAGTTGAAGGCACAGACGCTGCCAAGTGGCAAGAAGCCATGAAATCTGAAATGGATTCCATGTACCAAAACCAAGTCTGGATTTTGATAGATCTTCCAGTTGATGTAAAGCCTATTGGTAATAAATGGGTATTCAAGAAGAAACTGGACATGGAGGGGCAAGTCAGCACCTATAAGGCACGACTGGTTGCCAAAGGTTTTAGACAGCGTCAAGGAATTGACTATGATGAAACCTTTTCACCGGTTGCGATGCTCTAAATCAGAATCCTATTGGCCATTGCCGCTTACCATAACTATAAAATTTGGCAAATGGATGTCAAAACAGCATTCCTTAACGGGAACCTCTAGGAAGATGTCTACATGACACAACCTGAAGGGTTTGTGACTCCAAAGGATGCCAACAAGGTAAGCAAGTTGCAGAAATCAAATTTATGGATTAAAGCAAGCATCAAGGTCATGGAACATTCGTTTTGATGAAGTCGTAACGGAATTTGGCTTTGTTAAGAACGAATATGAGCCTTGTGTCTACAAAAGGTTTAGTGGAAGTGCAGTTGTTTTCCTAATAGTATATGTTGATGACATATTACTAATTGGAAACGAAGTACCTGTCTTACAGTCAATTAAGGCATGGTTAGATAAATGTTTCTCCATGAAAGACTTGGGCGAGGCAGCATATATTCTTGGGATCAAGATCCATCGTGATAGATCCAAGAGAATGCTGGGCCTGAGTCAAAGTACATACATTGACAAGATACTGAAGAGATTCAGTATGAAACAATCCAAGAGGGGATTGTTGCCAGTGTCACATGGCATTCATCTTTCCAAGAAAATGTGTCCTCAGACACATGAGGAAAGAAAGAAAATGGCAAGGATCCCTTACGCATCCGCGATTGGGTCAGTCATGTATGTTATGTTATGTACAAGGCTAGATGTTGCTTACGCATTAAGTGCGGTAGGCAGATATCAAGCTGATCCAGGAGACCGCCATTGGATGGAAGTCAAGACTATCCTTAAGTATCTGAGACGTACTAAGGATATGTTCCTGGTTTATGGAAGAGATGAGGAACTAGTCATCAGAGGACACGTAGATGCTAGTTTCCAGACTGATCAAGATGACATGAAGTCGTAGACTGGATACATCTTCAGTTTGAATGGAGGTGCAGTGAGCTGGAAGAGCTCAAAGCAAAGTGTGGTGGCAGATTCTACAACGGAGTCTGAGTATATCGCAGCTTCTGAGGCAGCTAAAGAAGCAGTATGGATGCGAAGCTTCGTCCAAGAGCTGGATGTAGTACCTAGCAATAAAGATCCTATCACACTCTATTGTGATAATACTGCAGCAGTGACACTTGCAAAAGAGCCAAGGTCACATCAGCGGACAAAGCACATACTTCGGAAGTATCATCTCTTGAGAGATTTTTCTCAGAGAGGTGAAGTTGAAGTGAGCAGTATTTCCACGGAAGACAACGTGGCGGACCCCTTGACTAAAGCCTTGACTCAGCAGAAACATGATCATCATGTGAGGTCTAACGGACTAAAAGTCGTAGGCAGTTGGCTCTAGTCCAAGTGGGAGTTTGTAAGGGTTGGTGTCCTGAGAACCAACTGCTTTGTACTTTGATTACATGAATGTACTCTTATTATATATTGTTCATTATTCTGCATGACTATAATATAATAATGTCCTGCAATATTTGTTGCATTAATAAGGTCATGGCAGATCTCCGCTATCATGAGAACCTTGAAATGCTATAACAATATTCTTAAATAAAGTTCTATGGTTGGATGACATACTATAATAGGACACATAGTATACAGACCGTCATGTGCGAGTACTCGTAAGAAGACGAGACTCTCTCTCATGGAGTTCGCACTTGTTAATCTCCAAGATTAGAGATTATGAGAACAGACCCGCCAGTAGCAATTCCGCATGTCTTGGTGTCATCAGACATTTCTATCTACGAGCGTGTGTAATGGTCCTTAGACTGGAAGATTATCATTAACTCTCATTAACTCATGTCATGACTCGCGCACTTAGATTTGCTGACGAAAACCGTCACGAAGAGAGTTGACGGGAAGTAGGGTACGTTGGGTGCGTCACGAATGACATGTTGTTAATGGATAAGTCGAAGAAGGATTTGTCCCTTTCATATTTATGGAAGTAGATATCTCGGGCCCTTTGATTGAAATAGAACTGTCGAACAAATTCCATGGCCATGGTGACACGACGAGTTTATTTCTGAAGTCAAAGAATGACAGACCAAGCATATAGGTTTATGACACTGCCATGAAACCTGCTTGATGAGATATTGAGACAAAGGGATTAAATTACACAGTAAGCGTTCGATGAGGTGATACATCAATGCGGCGTCAACTTCTTTCTCTTGGGTGCCTTGACCCGTTGCTAAACAGTAATCTTGGACTTTAGGCAAGTCCGCCTAATGCTAACGAGAAAAAGGCCTAGAGGGTCACACACTAAGTGCATTCAAGTATCTCAAGTAGAATAAAGATTATTCTCGTACGTGGTTTAATAATTATTCAAGGAAGCCTAAATCGTTTTAATGTTGGAGGAAAATAAAATGAAAACAAGTACGCGCCGTGTATTAATGATTACACGCCGTGTAATTTTTATTTTGAAAACAAGTACACGCCGTGTATTATTAAATATACACGCCGTGTAGTTTTCATTTTGAAAAGGAAATGAATAAATGAAAACAAGATATACACACCGTGTACATTGAATGTACACGCCGTGTAGTTTTCAATGAAAAACAAGTACACGCCGTGTATTTATGATTACACGCCGTGTAGTTTTTCCAGTCGGGATTTTGAGGAAATATCGTTTTATTAAATGATATTTATTATAATCAGTGTGGGCGCATGTCAAGGAATTAATGACTCGACATGTGGTTTTCAAAAGAGTTAATGAAATAAATAAAACGCGTAACGCGTTTATTTATTGTCATAACTCTACAACCTCAAACCCGATTATAAATATCCTCACAACCCCAACCTTTTTCCTAAGACAAGAGAATCGTTGTGCACAACAATTCTGGAGAATTCTTTCAAGGCCGAAAGAACCTCTTCCTCCAAGAACGCTCTCAAGACCGAGAGAGATCCTCTTCCATCGGATCAAGGTGATCTAAGACGGACAACGCAAGCAAAGGTTTCTCCACGCTAGCACCCGAAGACTCCTTTGGCGACGTCCAGAGATACGAGGTGCACGTGTGGATCACCGCTAGAGGAAGTCTACACTTGGCTTCTGCGACGCAACGACGAATCACATCGGAACGTGATCAAGAATATCAACGAAAAAAAGAACACCAAAAGGTACTTCTTTTCAATTGATTAAATTAATTATAATCAACTTGTAACGATCCTACTTTGTGGTTCCGGGACTTTCCTTTTCTTTGTCTATTTCTGTGATTCGATCCGTAGAGACTGGCGTTTATCGTCGTATTGATCCTAGATTGATCATTGTTAATGACAAAAAGCCAAGTGGGCACATCCACCCACGCGCTTCCGCTGCGCCCGGAACCTTCAAAAACCAGTGGGCAAAATTTTTCTGATGATGAAGAAGCGATTGTTACCAAGAAGAGCAGGGGTACTGGAACAACTTCTATTATTGAAATTGTGATATCTTCTGTTGAGGCAGTAATGTTAGGTCCCAAAAGGTAATAACAGATGGTCTAGAGGAGGGTGAATAGACCAGATTAAAAAAATCTTGAAGAAATAGATTAATTATGAAAGTTAATTATGAGAGTTAATTTGCAGTGAAAATAAAAGAATGAACACAAGGATGTTTTTTATAGTAGTTTGGTCCAAAGTGAACCTAATCTACTCTTATACCTCTCTACACGGCTAGAAATACGTTGTGCACTAATCTGATTTTTTAAGGAGAATCACAACCCGATTACAGAATCATTTTCTACAAAAAGGAGGGGTAAACACATTGGCACACTGACTTTTGTAAGGGGAGTCACAACCCAGATACAACACTGACTTTAGACAACAAAAGTCACAACCCAAACAGTCCTAATTTTAGAATCCGAGAGTCACAACCCGAAAAAAGAAATAAGAATGCTTTTGTATGTAAAAGCATGAACAAAAAAGTGAGAGTGCGTGATAGAGATAAGAAGTTGTGTTACAGACTCAAACAACCTAAACAAAATAGATAAAAGAAAAAAAAAAACACAGGTGTTGGTTCTTGAGCAGTGTATCAGGATGTCGCGTCAAGGCAATAGAAGTCAAGGCAAATTAGGTTCAATCCTCGGCAGATCATCCAGCAAATAAAAACTTCCAGGACATGGTTTGTACAGCTCTTTAAAGTTCAGCGCAAAGCACTTTTGATTCTCAAAAGTTCGTATTCTCGTAACTCATATGTGTGTATGCCTTGAATGTGTCTCATGGCCTTTAAATAGAATCTGTAAAAACTAACAAACCAATCTTCAACCGGGTAAAACAATTCAGATTCAAATTACACAATTCTCCAAGAAAGAAAAAATTATCGTCTAAAATAATCGTACCAAATAATTGTTTGAATTCAAAAGTTAAAGACCAATTCAAACCAATTTGAATTACCATTAAATATTTTAAATAGACTCTATAATAATAAGTCAAATCTGTTAGACTACTAATGTTGATCCAACATATCTCATGTACCTTATATTTTAATGATCTCAAATACCCTTGATACTTTACTAATGATCTTGTTAAGTATGCATTATGGATGTTTTTTGCCGAAATCTATATAAGTCTGGAAAATCAATTACGTGACGATTTTTAGCTACGTGGTGAAAACGACCACATCGTTGAATCGCATACATGAAAATAGCCTACGTCGACAAGGTCGCCTACGTGATCAGGCTACATAAATCTGCTATGTGAAGAAATCGGTTACGTGAATCACCTACGTGGTGAAATCGGCTACGTCACTTCAATTAGCTACGTCAGTATCGGTGAATCGCCTGCGTAATTCAATTTGGCTACATGAAACAAAATTGGCTACGTGGATTTGGTACTGCAAATTGGTTACGTCATGCTGCTAGTTGGTATTTATTACCGTTGAAGCACTCGAGTGAAGTTTTTAATGCGACTAAACAATCTTTAAATGCCCGATTTCCTCGTTAAGATAAAATCGAATATAATAATAGTCAAGTACCGAGACAGAAGACAGGGACGATATATTTTATTTGTCTCTACTGTTGCCAAGGTATTTTCAAGGAGGACGTGTCACTGATCCCTATTTTTCTACCGATCATGTGCAGTACATTTAAATGAGTGAATGCATTTTCAAATATAGGGGTGCAAACGCGGACTTATTGCATGAGAAGTGGAGTCTGCTGAAAAGCTTTTGTGCTTGTACCATGTGTCGACTGTTTTCACTCATTCGCACAGTCCCTGGGACTGGTCTAGTAGAAATCATCACACTCGTGGAGAAGAGTGATGGTGGAGTGGACTAGGGGACTTCTATTCCCCAAACCACTATAAATCTCTCTATGTTTCTCTTTTTATGCTTTTATTTCCGTTGTATGCTTTGTTAAAGAACAGAACAGAAATCAATCATAAACAAGAGGGAGATTTTTCCAAGTGAAGAAAAATTTAAAGAACTTAATTCACCCCCTCTTGATTCTTATTACGGTCAGTCTTTGACAACATTTGGTATAAGAGGAAGTGATTCCTGAGTTCTGAGTTGTAAGAGTTGAAATCTAAAGATCTCTTCAACAATGACCGCTATGACTGACAATAGAGAATGAATGTATATAGTCAAAGCACCTTATTTTAATGGTGAGAATTGTGGTTGTTGGAAGACACAGATCATATATTTAAAGAACCTTAGTTTGAAGGATCTTAAAGCCGTGAAGTCTTATGAAATTCTGAAGACAGAACCAGAAACTCAGGATGTTAAAACTGAAGCAAACTATGATCTGAATTCTAAAGTTATGAATGCTATAATCTGTGGATTAGATCCGAATGAGTTCAATAGAGTTTCTCAATGTCAAACAACCCATGAAATAAGGACTACGATTTCAGTTACTTATGAAGGAACAGATAACGTGCGGGCTCTTAGATACAATATTGTCAAACTAAAGTTTGACACTTAGAATGATGGATGGTGAGTATCACACAGTTGAATGGAAGACTTATAGAAATTGTAAATAATGTTGTTGCTTTAGGGACACCTATTATTAAACCAGATCAAGCTCTGAAAGTTCTCAGGATACTACCACCAAGATGGAGTGGTATTTTGCCTGCTATCAAACAATCAACAGAGGTCAAAAGCTTCAAAATAATCGGTTTTCTGATTACGTATGAGGCAGAGATGGAAGCTAAAGATAGGGAACATAGGGTGGTTAAGAAGGAGAACGCTGCTTTAAAAGTCTCAAATTCAAAGGATGATAAGAAGTGTAAAGAAGTTCATATGGCTAAGTCATCTAATGGAAATTCTTCAAATAGCTCTGATTCAGATAGTGAGCTTGCTCACTTTTCTAGAAAATTCAAGAAGTTCTATAAACAGAGAAAAGGTTTTAAGAAACCATTCAACAAATATAAGAAGTCAGATAGAAATTCCAAATAAGATGTTATGTGTAAGAAGCTTAGACACATCAAGTATGACCGTGCGTAGCTTCAAGGTGACAAAAATTCAGAAAAGAAATACTTCAAGAAAGTTGGTTACAAAAAAAAGGCTAAGAAAGTCATTAAGGCAATATGGAGTGCTTCAAAGGATTCTAGTAATGTTTCATCTTCGGAATCAAAAACTGAGCATTCTAATCAGAAAGTCAACATGTATTTTATGGCACATACTAATGAGGTACATTCTTGTCATTCTTCTGATCACGAAACTAAACCAGCAAATAAAAATTGCTCATTTGAGAAACTCGATGAATATTGTTCCTTCTTAGAAGCTAAATATGAATCTTTAAAAAGAAAAATAACTCTCAAAAAACCTATGAAGCGGTTGTTAATGAAAATGAGGATTTAACTAAACAAATGTTAATTTTAAAAACCAAACTGGAAAATTATAGTGGATCATGTATTGAACATGGAAATAAAATTGAAAATTTACAAAAAGAAGTGCAAGACTTTAAAGATGTTGTTAGTGTATTTATAAAAGGTGAAATTATTTAAATCAAATTCTTGGTAACAATAAAACTCATAAAAATAAATTTTGAATAGGAAGTCAAGATGAAAAACCAAAATTTTATAGTTATTTTGTACCTAGTTCCAAAAATAAAAATCTTTCAAAAATTACTTGTTTTCATTGTGGGGAGGACGTTATGCAAATAATTGCAGTTTGAAAAACCCAAAGTTCTATGGAGTTAAAAATGCTTTTTTCACGAAAAGTTTTACAAAATGCAGTGTCGAAGGTTTTGGACAACCCAAACAAATTTGGGTTCCTAAATCCTTGCCCTTGCTGGACCCAAGAAAATATGGGTACCAAAACAATTTCTTGTTTAATTGGTCTTTGTAGGTACAAAGGTCCAAAAGCACCAATGAAAAATGGAATATAGAGAGTGATGCTCAGATTTTTCTAAATTTCACTATATCAAAGATAGATGGGTCATGTCACTTTTGGTGACAATACAAAAGGAAAAATTATGGGAGTTGGATCTGTTGGAAATCCGAAATCTGTCCTTATCAACAAACTTTTCTATATGGAATGTTTAAAGCATAATCTGATAAGTATCACTCAACTTTATGATGAAAATTATTTTGTTGATTTTTCAAATAATGCATATTCTGTTTTTAAAGATAAAATTCTTAAATTTAAGGCACCGCGAATAGAGAATGTCTATACTCTATATCTTAATTCTTTAAGTGGACAAAAGGTGAACTGTTTAAATGCTGAAACAAATGAGTCATGTATATGGCATAGAAGATTGGAACATTGTAATGTTTATTCTTGAGAAAATTGTCCAAAAGAAATTTAGTTTTAGATTTACCACAACTTAAATTAAATAAAAAGGAGCTATGTGATGCATGCCAAATGGGCATGCAACACAAGACATCTTTTAATCCAATTAAAGAGGTTTCCACTTCCAGACACCTAGAACTTATTCATATGGATTTGTTTGGATCATCTAGAGTTGCAAGCCTAAGAGGAAAATCTTTTATTTATGTTTTGGTTGATGATTATTCTAGATTTACTTGGGTCTTCTTCTTAAGTTTTAAAAGTGATGCTTGTTCTGTTTTTATAAGGTTTTGCAAAGTGGTTCAAAAAGAGAAAGATGCCAAAATTATTACTTTAAGAAGTGACTGTGATGTAGAATTTGAAAACCATGAGTTCAATACCTATTGTTCAAAACATGGTATGGAAGCATACTTTTTTTGCCCTCAGGACACCTCAACAGAATGGTGTTGTTGAAAGAAGGAATAGGACTTTGCAAGAAATTGCTAGGACGTGGAAATAATTTGTCTACTCATTTTTGAGCTGAAGCTGTGAATATAGCATGTTAGGTCATAAACATAATTCTAATTAAACCTATTTTAAAGCCCTATGATCAATGGAATAATAGAAAGTCAAAAGTTGAATAATTTAAGGTTTTTGGATGTAGCGTTTATATTCTAAACACAAAGGATAATCTTGGTAAGTTTGATTAAAAAATTGATAAAGAAATCTTCCTAGGCTATTCTACTGCTTCAAAAGCATATAGAGTTTTCAATAAACGGTTAAGGATTGTTGAAGAATCAACTCATGTGAAATTTGATGAAAGTGATATTTTTTATCACAAAGTAACTCAAATTAATGAACCAAGTGATTCTTTTGAAAACATGAGATATGGACCTCTTTTTGATAGAAAAAGGTGAAGAATTGGAACTTGATTTTCCATAACCAAATCCTGAAAGGTTGGATGCTAGTGAACCTAAAAATGTGTTGCCCAGACAGCCTAGAACCCTTAAGGAGTGTAGGAAACCTTGTAGAGTTTTCTGCCTTTTTATCACAGTTAGAACATAAGTCTATAGAAGAAGCCTTAGTTGATGAAAGTTGGGTTGTAGCTATGCAAGAGGAATTAAGCCAGTTCAAGAGGAACGAGGTATGGGAATTGGTTGATAGACTCTTTGACTATCCTGTTATAGAAACAAAATGGGTTTTTAGGAATAACCAAGATGATCTTTATGTGATAACTAAGAATAAAGCTAGATTAGTAGCAAAAGGATATAATCGGAATAAGGTATAGACTATGAGGAGACATTTGCCCCGACAGCTAGATTAGAAGTCATTAGGATTCTTTTAGCCTATGCATTATATATAAATTTTAAATTATATCAGATGGATGCAAAATCTGCTTTTCTGAATGGTTTTCTAATGGAGGAAGTTTCTACTGAACAACCTCCTGGTTTTGAAAATCTTTATTTTCCAAATTCAATTTTTAAACTTACCAAAGCACTTTATGACTTTAAATAAGCACCTAGAGCTTGGTATGAGTGTTTAAATTTTTTTCTTTTGTCAAATAGATTTTCAGTAGGTAAGGCAGATCCTACTTTATTTAAGAAAACTCTTCAGATATCTTGTTAGTGCAAATATATGTTGATGTAATTTTTGGTCCTACAAATACAAAATTGTGTAATAAATTTTCAAAACTCGTGAAAAAGAATTTGAAATGAGCATAATGGGTGAGTTAAATTATTTTCTAGGTTTTCAAAATTTTCAAAAAGACTTTACGAATGTACTAAATCAAAGCAAATACATACTAGACTTGCTTAAAAGATTTGGACTTGAAAGTGTTTAAGTACATAATACTCCTATGAGTTCTAATGAAAAACTAGATTTGAATAAAGCTGGAAAACCAATCGACAACAAGCTTTACAGAGGAATAATTGGAAGTTTATTGTATAAGACTGCTAGTAGACCACTAGTAGACCAGATATTATGTTTACAGTATGTCTTTGTGCTCGATTTCAAGTTAATCCTAAAGAATCGCATTTAAAAACTGGCAAATGGATTTTAAGATATTTTAAAAGGAACAATTTCTTTTTCATTGCTTTTTTCAAAAATTTCTGATTTTAATTTAATATTGTTGGAATCTGCATCCCACATCGGACTTTTGGTCTGATTTGGTATTATTATTCATTATAAAATAACCTCAAGTCCCTCCCTTAGAGAGGCACCTTGGGTATTGGGTTCTCCTCCATATCATTCTACATGGTATCAGAGGAGGTCTAATCCAAAACCCCCCTCCTTTGTAATTCTCTCTAAGTTATTTTTTTTTTCTCCGTAAGGATTTCCCCGAGAGGGGGCGGCGGCAGGCCCGTCAAAGTTGTCCGCCCCTGTAGGCTCCCTCTGGGCTTCCCTCTACCTGCCCGACTCTTCTGCAACGCCCCGTCGCCTGCACGCCCACGCAGAGCACTTCTCCTGCGACGGGCCACTCCCTCCCGTGCGACGGTGCCTCCCTGCGCGAGGCCTCTCCCTGCGCAACTGCCGCAACAACCCCCTTCATGTCGGCACTTCCCGTGTTGGTACCTCCTCGCGTCGGCGCTCCTCCTCTGTAGCCACGCTCCCCAGTCGTCGCTGCTCCCAGCACGACGGCTCCCCTCTGGTGCGACCACTCCTGCGTCGCCTCCATTCCCGCCGTCGTCCTTCCTACGCGCCGGATCCTGCAGCATCGGCTCTCACTGCTGCAGCCCTCCCTGCACCGAGATCTCATCCCTGCAACGACCCCCTTCCCGTCGGACTCCCGCGTAGGCTCCTCCCGAGTCAGCAACTCCGGTGCGCCGCCCACCCATCCCTGTGCTCCGCCCTCCGCGACCCTCCAGGCGCGGTTTCTCCCCGACGCCAGTACCGCCGCCTCCTGTGAATCCCTCCCGTTCGGCCAAATCTGATCGGCCGCGACTGGATCACCTCTCTGGATCTCCCCCGTCCGCTGCTCCTCTGCAACACAACCCTCCCCACTGGTTTCATCCGCAGCTTTTCCGACCTCCTCTCCAGCAGCGGCCCACTCCACTCTGGCTTTCTCGGCGCCTCATTGACCCCTGCCTCTGCGGTATTCCCGACGCCTCCCGCGCAGGCTCCTCCCGCGCCAGCAACTCCGGTGCGCCGCCCACCCATCCCTGCGCTCCGCCCTCTGCGGCCCTCCAAGCGCGGTTTCTCCCCGACACCAGTACCACCGCCTCCTGTGAATCCCTCCCGTTCGGCCAAATCTGATCGGCCGCGACTGGATCACCTCTCTGGATCTCCCCCGTCCGCTGCTCCTCTGCAACACAACCCTCCCCACTGGTTTCATCCGCTTACAGCTTTTCCGACCTCCTCTCCAGCAGCGGCCCACTCCACTCTGGCTTTCTCGGCGCCTCATTGACCCCTGCCTCTGCGGTATTCCCGACGCCTCCCGCGCAGGCTCCTCCCGCGCCAGCAACTCCGGTGCGCCGCCCACCCATCCCTGCGCTCCGCCCTCTGCGGCCCTCCAAGCGCAGTTTCTCCCCGACACCAGTACCGCCGCCTCCTGTGAATCCCTCCCGTTCGGCCAAATCTGATCGGTTGCGACTGGATCACCTCTCTGGATCTCCCCCGTCCGCTGCTCCTCTGCAACGCAACCCTCCCCGCAGGTTTCATCCGCTTACAGCTTTTCCGACCTCCTCTCCAGCAGCGGCCCACTCCACTCTGGCTTTCTCGGCGCCTCATTGACCCCTGCCTCTGCGGTATTCCCGACGCCTCCGATGACCGACCCGCCTGTGCAGCTTTCCCGGCACTCTGTTGAACGGTCCCGCCAGTGCGGCATTCCCAACGCTCCCTCATCCGGCACCGCCAGTGCGGCATTCCCAGCGCCTTCGACGACCGGCCCGCTTGTGCGGCTTTCCCGGCGCTCCGTCGACCGGCACCGCTTGTGCGGCTTAATAACCAATCTTTTTCAGCAGCATCATCCATCAACTTCTTGAGGGGGAGCAGCACCCATAGAGGTTTATCTTTTCTTTGTTTTGTCTTATTTTGTAACCAAACTGGGTATGTCCAGCTTGAGGGGAAGTGTTTGCAGCATTTGTTGATTGCTTTTTTTTCATTATGTGTTCCAGCTAGGTACACCTAACTTGAGGGGGAGTGTTGGAGTCTGCATCTCACATCGAACTTATGGTCTGATGTAGTCTATATTATTCATTATAAAATAACCACAAGGCCTCCCTTAGAGTGGCACCTTGGGTATTGGGTTCTCCTCCACATCATTCTACAAATATCATACTCAGATGCCAACTTTGGTAGTTGTAGAATAGAAAGAAAAGGTACTTCAGAAACTTATCATTTTTTAGGTAAATCTCTGACATCCTGATCTAGTAAGATGCAACACTCTGTTGCATTATATACTGCTGAAGCAGAATATATTACTGTCGGTACTTGTTGTGCACAAGTGTTGTGGATGAAACACACATTAATGGGCTTTGTATTCAATTATAATCAAATCTCGATTAAATGTGATAACACTAGTGCTATCAACATTTTTAAGAATCCGATAAATCATTCAAGAACAAAACATATAGACTTTAGGTAACATTTTCTAAAATATCACACTCAAAAATGTGATATTTCTCTTGAATTTATTTCTACAGAGAATCAGTTAGCAGATTATTTTATTAAACCGCTTGCCTGTGAGCATTTTGATTTTATTAAAAGAGAATTGGGTCTATTTGTTCTTAAATAGATTTAATGTGTTTTAATTTATCCTCATGTAAATGAATTTATTCTCTTTATTGATGTTGAAATTTAAAATTGAGTGCTTTGTTATATTATTTAGTTTAATGACGTGTAAATTACTTGTATTCGTATTATTTGTTTATTTAAATTTAGAAAATAGAATTTTTTTTCTTTTCTTTTCTTTATTTTTGTTATTCATTTATCAGTCAAAAGTAACCCTAACCCGAAACCGGGTACGTAAGCAAATTGGGATTCGGGTACGTGACCTAATACAAAATCGGTTCACAGTCCTTTTGTCATTCGCATACGTAACCTCCCTTTGAAGCCGAACCGTCATCTCTAACCACTCGATCCGTGTTCGACCTTCAACCGACTTGTTCGAAATGGGAAAGTCGAAGTGTGCTGATGGAAGCTCTGGTTTGTCTAAGAAATCCAAAGGAAGTGGAAGAAGAGTTCTTGCGAGAAAAGCCATAGATATGACGAGAATGAAGACAATCGAAATGTTGTTAAAGAAAGAGTTTCAAGGTTGGGATTTTGTGTTTGATGAAAAGAAGTCGGGTTTTATTTTTGAGGAAGAAGTTAACGAGTTCCTAATGAATGTCAAGTTTCAGTTTAATCAAACAGAGGATGTAATCTCGTCAAATGTTAAAAGAAAGACAGTAGTAGTTTCTTCTATTGAAATGGTTGATATCTTTCATCATCCCCATGAGGAGAGTTTTCTTTTAGTCAGACGTTTGTAGGGGACTAACTCAGTAGGTCCAAATGAAGTTTTCAAGTTTTTGTTTGGAACCTTTGTTTTTGAAAAGAAGCCTGTAAAAGAGTTGCCTGCTGAATGGAAAATTTTATGTAAGTTTGTGCAAACAGATATAGCACAAAGAGCAGAAGAGATGGAGAAAGTTCTTTTTCAAGATATGTATTTGATATATGTCTTGATCAATAATGTAAAGTTGAGTTTGCCAAGATACATGGTGAGATGCATGCATCATTGTTGTGAAGGAAAGGGTAAGTTAAACTACTATCCTTGTGGTAAATTAGTTTCATTAGTTTTGAAGAAGAAAGAAGTAGATTTAAATGAAGTTGATGCGGTAAAATGTCATAAAAGTAATACCCTATCATCAGTTCTCTCGAAGAAGATTGGATATTTTTGGGATTCTGCTTCGAATTCTTTGACAACAACTGGTTAGGAAAGTGTGACTCGAGGGGGGGGTCAGCTCAGACCTCACTGCCTAGTGATGCAACACCTGTTGAGACAATGTCTGCTAGGAGAGTAGAGGAAACAACATCAGTAAGAACCGTCGTAAGCAAGCATCTCTTTCGATTCTTGAATTTTGCAAGTCTGATGTTATTCCAAGGATCAACATGTGCGCTGAAACTTTGTTTCAGATGAGAAGGAGACCTCTTGGTCCTGATCCTGTTAGTACTTCTCAACAAACCAAACAAAGAATAGGTGTTTATGATCCTTCGGCACCATCAGTGTCAACGCCATCTACCTCCAAAACCGCTCGAATCTTAAAACCACCTTCACCCATACCAAAATGGATTCCCTTGCTGATATTTTGTAATTTTATTGACTAGAATTATCTTTGTATTTCAAAGCAATTAATGAAGTACTTCATTATTTCTGTGTTTCTAATGTGTTTCTTAGTGATTGTTTTCATTTGATGTTATTTATCTCTTTATAATAAAATTTAATGAAACTCAATTTTGCCATAATTCCATTTTCGTTTTCGCACAACAGTTAAATAGTTCATAACTCTAAAGTGCTACATTAATATGTGTTTTATCTCTCTCTTGCCCGTCCTTTTTAATGACACAAAAGGGGGAAGAAGTTTTCAACCATATGAGAAAAAGAGAAGTTTTCAACCATTTGTTTTATCTTTAAAAAAAGGGGGAGAGGTCTTTTCTACCTTTAAAAAAGGGAGAAATGATTCTCACAGGGGGAGAAACACTACATTTTAAAAGATATCATTTAATTTCTGTTGAGTCTTTTTTAAAAAAAATCGTGTTTGATATCTATTAGAATATATCACGAATTTTATAGGTTTTAGAGGTTTTGTTATCATCAAAAAGGGAGAGATTGTTATACTATTAATGTTGATCCAACATATCTCATGTACTTTAGGTTTTGATGATCTAAAATACCCTTCATACTTTACTAATGATCTTGTTTTCTAAGTTTGTTTATCAGGTTTTATCTTATTTTCATGTGTTCGGCGGTTAATTTCTCGAAGTACGCATTCTGGATGTTTTTTTTGCTAAAATCTACCCAAGTCTTGCAAATCGGCTACGTGGTAGTTTTTGGCTACGTGGAAAAAACGAATACGGCGCTGAATCACCTATGTGAAAATTGTCTACATCGACAAGATCGCCTACTTGATAAATCTACTACGTGAAGAAATCGGTCATGTGAATCACCTACGTGGTGAAATCGGCTACGTCACTTCAATCAGCCATGTCAGTATCAGTGAATCGCCTACGTAATTCAATTTGGCTACGTGAAGCAAAATCGGCTACGTGGATTCAGTTCTGCAAATTGGCTACGTCGTGCTGCTAGTTGGTATTTATTACCGTTGAAGCACTCGAGTGAAGTTTTTAATGCTGTTATACAATCTTTAAATACTCAATTTCCTGTTTAAGATAAAATCAAATATAATAAAAGCCAAGTACCGAGACAGAAGACAGGGACGATATATTTTATTTGCCACTGCTGTTCCGAGGTACTTTCAAGGAGAATGACGTGTCATTGATTCCTGTTTTTCTACGGATCATGAAGTGCATAAGAAAATACATAGAATTCTTTCAAAAAGCTCTAAAAACAACACTATTTTTCTACGAAAACAAGGATGAAGAAGTCTCAACTTATCAGCTGTGCTTATTGACAATCTTTGTTGTGTTCAGAAGACTCCTTGAGCTGCTTGCTCCTCAGATTATTTCTCTTGGAGATCCTTCTTTTTCAGTCAGTTGTATCTTACGGTTGTGAGCTGAAATCTGTAAACTCTTTCTTTTATTATCTTTCGTTGTAAAGGTTCCCAAAAAAAGAATCTTTAAAGGCCTGCCTGCACTCAGTCGTGCAGTCTCTAACAAAAGGACTGGCAACCCCCGACAAAAGGACTGGTCTAGTGGAAATCATCACTCGTAGAGAAGAGTGGTGGTGGGGTGGATTAGGGAACTTCTATTCCCTGAACCACTATAAAGTTCATTGTGTCTGTTGGAGTATGTGTAACTTCCTGCCCCACTTCCTTTGTAACTTCCTGCCCCACTTCCTTTGTAACTTCCTGCCCCACTTCCTTTGTAACTTCTCTTTGTAACTTCCCTTTCTTTCTATAAATGAGGGCCCTCTCCTCACCTTGAAAGGTGTGGGGGATTTCTGATTTTACATGGTATCAGAGGGATTTACTCCCGATCCTCCCTCCCTCATTCTTATTATTTTTTCTCCCATCAGCCTTTAGGGTTTTTTTTTTCCCCGTCCGAGGGGCGGCGGCCTCAAAGCCCCGTAGGGTTACCGCCGCCGTCCCGCGGCTTCCCGTCGTCTGGCACTGCTCCGCTGCTCCGTTGCCGACGTCCCCTCCTGCGGCTTCCCGGCTTCGCCTCCTTGCGACGACCGGCCCCGCCTCCCTCCGGCTTCCTGTCGCGGATCCCGCCTCCCTCCCGCGGCGCGACTCGGCTTCCAGCCCCGCATCCCTTGCGTCGGCCTCCTGTGACGCGCGGCACCTCCCGCGACGCTCTGTCCGGCGGTCCTCTCTCCCGAAGGCCCTCTCTCCCGACGACCCTCTATCCCGACGGCCCTACTCCCTGCGCACGCCGGCCCGCTCGTCGCCGCCCCTTCCCGCAGCGCCTCCTGCCGGTCCTCCCTCCCGGCGGCTCTCCTGCATGGCGCGGCCCCCCTTCCCGGCGGCCCTCTCCCTCCCTGGTACGCGGCTCCCGTCGCGCCTCCCTCCTCTCGCGCGGCTCCAACGCGGCTCCCAGCGTGACTCCTTCCTTCGCGCAGCCGCCTCCCGCACGGTGCTCCCGACGCGGCTCCCTCCAACGCCGGACCTCCTGCCCCGGTTCATCCCGCGCCGGCTTCTCCTCCGGCAGCCCTCCTCCCGTGCTCCGCTCCTCCCGCTGCTCCCGCGCGCTCGCGGCTCCCGGCTCCCGGCGGATCTCCCTCCAGTCCGACGACCGCTCTCCCGGCCCTCTCGTCCCGCGGCGCTCCTCCTGTCCAACGGCCCTCCGCGCGCCTCCCGGCCGGCCCTCCGCGCGCCCTCCCGGCCCTTCCCGGATTTTTCGGCCAGATCCTTCTCCCGGCAGCTCTCCTGCGGATTTCCCGGCGACCCTTCCGGCTGGCCGGCTGCGCCTTTCCCGCCTTGTTCTTCCCGGCGGACCTCCCTTCCCCGGCTTGCGGCTCTTTCCGGCAGCCCGCCTCCTGTGCGATCTCCAGCCGGCTCTGTTGACGATCGGCCTCCACCCCTGCCGGCCTCCACTCCTGCCGGCTCCTCCAGTAGTTGGCCTCCATTCCTGCCGGCTCCTCCAGCAGTCGGCCAACAGCCCTGCCGGCCTCCCGTGCCACCTCTGCTCAACTGCTCCCTCCATCGCCGGCCTCCTGTTGCGGATTTCCCGGCGCTTCGACGACCGGCACCGCCATTGCGGCTTCCTCGACACTTTGACGACCGGCCCTCCCGAGCGGATTTCTCGGCGCTTTGACGATCGGCCCAACATTACGGATTTTTCGGCGCTCTGACGACCGGCCAGTAGTGCGGATTTTCCCGACGCTCTGATGACCGACCCGCCAGTGTGGATTTCCCGGTGCTCTGTTGTCCGGCCCCGCACTTTTCCGGCGATGACCCATCCTTTATTTTTCAGCGGCATCACATTACCATCTTCAGGGGGAGTAGCATCAACAACGATTTTATTATTTCCGTTTCGTCTATTTTTGTCTTGTATTTGTCATCAAGCTGGGCATGCCCAACTTGAGGGGGAGTGTTGCGGTCTTTTTATTGATTTGTCTGTTTTTCATTATGTGTCCAAGCTAGGTACACCTAGCTTGAGGGGGAGTGTTGGAGTAGGTCAGTCTCCAACAACAAAATCTATCCCATAAAAATCGTAAGATAATGACTGTTTAAATTCAAATTTCAAAAGACATTAATGCATCGCGTAATAAAAAATTAAATTATATCGCATTAAATGATGCAAAACAAAATTGAATAATTTCCATGTTATTAAATATTAATTTAGAAAAGAATAACTCAAAGAAATCAACTCAAAATATAAAAACTAATATTCAAAAAATATATTGTAGGTGTACGCATAAATAAAGAGTAAATTATTACATATTTTAAAATTGTTTAAAATATTTTTAAAACAAGAGTAAATATTTTTAAAACGCTTTGCATGGCTTATATATAATATATATTAATTTTAGAAAACAATGAAACACTTAAAATAATTAAAATAAGCATGCAGTTAATGATATTATCAAGAATAGCTAAAAACTGTGTATGTTTAAAAATTCAGATTTTAACAAAAATAATTGAAGGAAGAACCAACAGTGCGCTCCAGATGCATTTGTGGTCGATATACTGACCGTGCCCATAACGTGCGTTTGGTTATCTTGTGGTAAGTATACTGGCCATGAATGCACGGTTAGTATACTGACCGTGATATAACTAATCATACGGTCACTTGAACTATCATCGCACGGAAGGTATAGTTACCGTGTAAATAAGCATAACATGTGATAGGTTCACTTACCGTGCGGTCACTTGTAAGAGTCGCGATAGGTTGAAACAAAGCACACGGTGGGTACATACACCTCATGCGGTAACTTCATAAACTTTGCGGTAGGTTTGATTATCCTTCATGGTAGGTTGATAAAAGAACTCACGGTGACTATGAAAACACTCGACGCTGAAGTGCCGGTGTCGCCTGCCGGACTGGTGTGGATGCTGCATGGGGATGCATGTTGGTGTCGCATTGCAGGAAGAAGCAGGAGGTGCTGCCTCGGTAAACAGAGAAGTTGAGCGGCTGTGGAGCTAACACTGGACAAGGTTGCGGCTTAGTGCGTGCATGGAGTTCCTGAAATGCTGTCGGACATGGAGGTGCATTGCGCAGGCAGTTGGTTTAACAAACCTCTTCATGCTGTAAGTTCAAAAACCATGCGGTAACTTAATAAAGATTCATGCAGTCACTTAATATGCCACTTGCGGTCACTACAACTGAAACCCACGGTAGGTTCACTCAAGTCACGATAGGTACACTCAAGATTCACAGTAGGTATGAAAATGCGTTTCAAGAAACCTGTACACCTTGACAACAGAACCTTCTGTGAATTTTTAGACCCTCTAAACAACTGAATCAGCGAAAGGTCCAGAAGACTTAAATGTAGATGATTTCGAGATCTTTCCAACGGATCAAAGAACGCTTCAATCGAAAAACAGTGAAATATAAAAACTGAAAGCTGCAGAAAAATACTGAAATTATTGCAGATATTCAGCCAATTTTTAAGGTATCTAAACCCTTTCATGCAGTTGAATGAAATGTAAAAAAACTTATTAGCTTTCCAACGCAACAAATGGCGTGCGATTCCAATGTATATCGAAAGAGTTATCAATGAAATACATAAGAAACTTAATTCTGGAAATTGTAAACTTCCAGAACTGTTGCAGTGACTTTGAGCAATTTTTAGACCACTTAAACAAGGATTTCAGACTTCCACGTAGTTTAATGAAATGTAAATAAATGTATTGGCTATCCAACGGAACAAATCGTGCAAAGATCCGAGCTATATAACTCAAGTTATAAGAGAATAACTAAATAAAACTTTAAAGCACTAAACTGAAAATTATTATTGAAACCAAAATCATGCAACATGTTCGGACAAAAATGCAAACATTATAGAGATTGAATTAGACTTGGACGTAGTTGAATAAAAGTTCGATAAAGTTCTGATCTTTCATATGAAATAGGATTTATAAAAATCCAATCACTATAACTCAAGATATAATAAAAATACAGAGAGCTGGTTAAAACTGATTTTCACATAAAATAACGAGGGTTTGAAATATTAAAAAACAAAAAAATATAAACAAAGAACAACAAACTCCCAACAAGTAACTGGTTCACTATTGATAGTCAAATTTGCTTCACCCATGCTTCGGAGGGGCATTCCAGTCCCGAAAGCTAAAGTCAATGAGTTACCACCATCAACTGAACATGCACCTAAAGGAAAACCAGTTGGTGAGTCTATACCTTCTTTGGCAAACTCCTTAAAAGGAGGCTCTAGATGAGGTGCAGAAGACTCCAGAGGCAGATACATCTAAGAAAGTCAGTGAGACTGAAGAACAATATCAAGAGAAACCATTAGAAGAGCCTAAGAAAGATGCATGGTATGGGTTGTGTTGGAGTCTGTATCCCACATCGGACGTGTGGTCCGATGTGGTCATTTTCATTCATTATAAAAGAATGTCTCCGCCTCACTTTGAGGTAAGGAGGCGAGGGGGTTTCTCAACCTACATGGTATCAGAGCGTTTTCTAACCCGATCCCTCCCTCCCGTCTAGGGTTTTCCGACGTCAAGTTCCCCGCGGGGGGCGGCGGCCTCGGTGGCCATAGGTTTTATGCCGCCGCCCCTCCGCCTCGTGGCCCTCCTGCCCTAAGCGGATCTCCCTCAGCGCCCAGCGCTTCTTCCCGGCGGTTCTCCCCCCTGCCGGCAACTCCTTCCCGTCGGATCTCCCTCCTGCGCGTCGGCCCTCATTCTCGTGCGGCACTTCCCTGCCAGTTCCTCCTTCCTAGCGGCATCTCGGCTCCCGTCGCGGCTTCCCTGGGCTCTCCCGTCGCGCAGCAAACCCCGGCCGCCTCCAGATCCCATCGCGCAACAAATCCCGACGGTCTCCCTCTCTCCCGGCAGTCCCGCGACGGATCGTCCCGCTGCAGATTTCGGCGTCGCCCTCCACATCCTGGCGCCCTTCTTCTCCAGATCCAGCGTTCCTTACGACGCGGCTCCACCTGCGCCGGCCTCCTCAATAGCTCCCGCATTCCCCGGCGGTCTTTTCGGATCCCGCAACTGCCCGCACCGCCTCACGCTTCTCCAGGCGACCGGAACGGACGGCTCCGCCTCTCCTGCAACTGCTCCGCCTCTCCCGCAACTGCTCCGCCTCTCCCGCTACGCACGACCGCGCTTCCCAGGCGGTCCTCCTGTGCGCGCAACACCTCCAGCGGATCCCCCGGAGCCCACCCTCGTGTCGGCGCCGCTTCCTCGAGCGCTGACCCCACCCTCCCCGGCGGCTACGTCCAGGACAACTTCCTTCCCCGGCGGACTCCCTTCCCCGGCGACGTCTCCATCCCGGGCGGCACTCTTCAAGCGCGCGGCTTCCGGCTCCCCGCATCTGCCGGCTCCTGCTCCCACTTCCCCCGGTGAGAAGAACAGTCGGCTCCTCCAGCAGCCGGCCTCCACCTCTGCCGGCTCCTCCAGCATCCGGCAGACTCCTGGTTCGACACCGCACCAGCCCCGCCCTTCCAGCAGTCTCCCGACCTCTTCCGGAATCACCCATCTTGTCGGCTCTGTTGCTGTCTAGCGGCTCCACCTTGCATGACGCCCTCCAGTGCGCTGCTCTACAAGGCAGCCCTCCCGCCGTTTTCATCCGCTCCAGTTCGGCGACTCTCATCGCCCTTCACTTCTTCTGGCAACTAGCTGCTCCCTCCATGCCAGCCTCCTCCTGCTTCCTGCGAAATCCCCGCCTTCCTGCCCGGTGCCTCCTGCGGAATCCCCGCCTCCCTGCCCGACGCCTCCTGCGGCATCCCCGCATTCAATCGCCGGCCTCCTCCATTGCGGATTTCCCGGCGCTTCGACGACCAGCACTGCCATTGCGGATTTCTCGACGCTTTGACGATCAGCCCGACATTACGGATTTCCCGGCGCTCTGACGACCGGCCTGTAGTGCGGATTTTCCCGACGCTCTGACGACCGACCCGCCAGTGTGGATTTCCCGGCGCTCTGTTGTCCGGCCCCGCACTTTTCCGGCGATGACCCATCCTTTTTTTTCCAGCGGCATCACATTACCATCGGGGAGCAGCATCAACAACGATTTTATTATTTCCGTTTCTTCTGTTTTTTGTCTTGTATTTGTCATCAAGCTGGGCATGTCCAGCTTGAGGGGGAGTGTTAGCGTCTATTTTGTTACTTTCTTTTCATTATGTGTCCAAGCTAGGTACACCTAGTTTGAGGGGGGTGTTGGAGTTTGTATCCCACATCAGAATTGTGGTCCGATGTGGTCTTTTTCATTCATTATAAAAGAATGTCTCCGCCTCACTTTGAGGTAAGGAGGCAAGGGGTTTCTCAACCTACAGGTTGATTTTGTTTTATTATTGTGTTTTATCTGAAAATTTTGATATTTGTTTAAATATGTAATTTGGCTTTGATATTATATGATTATCAGTTTGATAAATTTGTTACTTCATGATTTGATCATTCCCTGTGTTTCTTATCGATAAGTTCAAAGGGGGAGATAGATTGGAATATTCCTAGGGAGAAATACTTTAAAGGTAATCATATATTCAGAAGGTGTTTATGTTTAAAATGTTCATATAAGGATGACTATCATGTTTTATTTTAATAGGTTGTTCTTATCAAGAAGGGAAAGATCATCGGATCATGGATCCTAATAATTTTGTTTCGACAAGTGCAACTCTATAAATTTGTGTTTCAAATGTTTTGGATTGGTTTAATGAAAATTCATTTCGGTTGTTATTTCACTAGAAATGATATGAACATAATGCCGCATGTGTTATAGTTGAACCATTACAGTTGGACTGCAATATTGTTTTGTTGGAGTATGTATCCCACATCGGAAATGTGATCTCATGTGGTCTTTATTATTCATTATAAAATAACCTCAAGGCCTCCCTTAGAGAGGCACCTTAGGTTTTGGGTCTCACCTCTCTTTTATCTTTCTTTTATCTTTCTACAAGCTATCAGAGGCAAAATCCCGTTAAATTTTTTTTCCCGCTGGCCTCATTCCTCCCGTCACTTTTTTTTCCCAAACGGTTTTTCCCCCATTGGGGGGGGGGTTCCCCCATTGGGGGAGGGGGGGGGCTGTCAAAGTTGTCCGCCCCTTGCCGGCTTTACTCCCTAACACCCGTTTCCTCATCCGACGGCTCCCTCCTCCAGCCCCCTACACATCCCTCGCCGACGCCTTCCAGCGGAAGCCCCGCCTCCACACCAGCCTCCTCCCTGCGGCTTTCCGGCTCCGTCCGGCCCCGCCTCCCTCCTTGCGGCTCCCCGGCTCCGCTCGGCCCAGCCTCTCTTCACGACTCCTTGGGCGGCTCCCACCCGGCGGAACCCTCCAGGCGAAAACATCCCTCTGCGGATTCCTTCAACAGCGGCGCTTCCCCGCTCGCGCCACCGGATCCACGAGCACCTACTGCCGATCAGCCTCCTGTCCAGCCAGATTTGGTCGGCCTCGCCTGGCTTCCCCCTCTCCCGCGCAACGATCGACTGCCCTCTTCCCGTTGCACCTTCCACTCTGACGCCGCACTGCTTCCCTGTGCGCGTCGGCTCCCGCAGCGTCGCCGGCTCTCGCAGCGTCGCCGGATCCCGCAACGGCTCCTCCGCGACTCCCATGCGATGACTTCTGTGCGCCAGCCTTGACAGCTCCTCCATGGCCCCTTCATCCGCCGGCCCACGCGATCCTTGTGCACCGATTTTTTTTTCTCCCCTTCTGCGACGAGCTGCTCCTCCCTCCTACGGCGCCGACTCCCTGTGCGACGTCTCCTCCCTCCCCGTGTCTGCTCACAGTCCCCTCCTTGTGCACTTCCCTGAGCGACAGCCCTGGACAACCCTTCTCCAGCGGCCATGACGGCCCCTTCACCCAGCTCGCCGCCTCCCTGAGCGATGACCGCCAGCTTTCCCGACGTCCCATTAACCAGCCTGCCTCCGCGGCTTTCTCGGTGCCTCAACGTCCGGCCCCTCCAGTACGGCTTCCCCGACACCTCATCGACCAGCCCCACCAGTGCGGCTTTCCCGGCGCCTCATCGATCGGCTCCGTCAGTGCGGCTTTCTCGACGCCTCATCAACCGGCACGCCAGTGCGGCTTTCTTGGCACTCATTCGACCGGCCCCGCTAGTGCGGATTTCCCGACGCTCTATCAACCAGCCCCGCCTGCGCGGTTCTTCTGCTGCGCCTCGACAACTTGCCGCGCCACTAATGTAATCTGACTATGTCAGCGACATCTTCCATCATCCACCATTTTCATCTCGAGGGGGAGCAGCGACTGCAGATGATTTATCTTTTTTTTTTGTTTCGTCTTGTTTTGTCATCAAGTTGGGTATGTCAAGCTTGATGGGGAGTGTTTGCAGTATTTTGTGTTTGTTTTCTTTGGTTTGTTTTCTTTAATTTTGTGTTCAAGCTAGGTAGACCTAGCGTGAGGGGGAGTGTTCGAGTATGTATCCCACATCGGAAATGTGATCTCATGTGGTCTTTATTATTCATTATAAAATAACCTCAAGGCCTCCCTTAGAGAGGCACCTTGGATATTGGGTCTTACCCCTTTTTATCATTCTACATATTTAATCGCTTCATGTGATATATACCACAGACACTCATAAATCGTTGTTTGATTCATATTTGTCAACATGTGCAACATGTACTTATCGCCATTGGCGATATGACATTCTTTATACTTAGTCTAAAACGCATATAGCATCATACCCGATCATTGTTCATGATACAACGCTATTTTTAAGATGTATTTAGAAATGTATTTATTTAGATGATTCTAATTTATGGAACTTATATAGCTTACAACGTTTATATGCTTCACGATATTGTGAGCAGTCTGCTGGGAATTTAGTGTTTAAATCATGCTTGAATTTACAGTTTGAAAAATTCGAAGAAAATAAACAGTCAATGATGGATAGTGATAGATTCAAAACACTGGTTGCGATATAGCTGGCTCTGCAATGTGTCATGTCCTACTTGCGTTATAAGGTTAAGTTGTTTTATACTTCTGACACGAACAGCGATCAGCAAGTATCGTTGTGCGTGATATAGTGTTTCATGTTTCCGCCAGGTTGCGATATGAAGGAAGCAGGAGCCGCAATAGAAACATGAACAATACAACGATAACGCCAAACACGACAGAGAAGCCGACTGCGATATGAAGTTAGTGCCAGATGAAGCAAGCTGGAAGCAATAAGAGGATAACACAACATGCGATAGAAAGCAAGAGGCTGACACGGACTGCGGTATCAAATGATGACATATGTGATATGGTTCCACATGAGGATTAAAGACTGAAGATCGTTGGTGACTGTGGTCTATAAATGAATTGCAAAGGAGATCGAGACCAACACCACAAATGTGCTTAAAGCTTGTGATCATCTTGTTGCTACTGCAATCTACCAAATTGTTGTTCTGAATTGATTATTGTGTTGTAAGTATTTGTTAATTTTTGTTGTGTTATACATATTAATTTGATGTTTTCTCTGTAAAAAGCAGGATCCTTTGTAATCAGTTGTGCCTCCACCCAAAAGGCATAGTAGTTTTGGCCATGCCTCGACATATCAAAAGGCAGGATGCCACCTGTTATGCCTCTAGGTAGGCAGGATCATTGTTAAAGGGTTGTGACTTCCTTCAAAATCAGTTTCCATATTGAAACACTCCTCTCACTGAGTTAGAGTATGAGAAGACAGTAAATATATGATCTTTTGTTCCCAATTATCATAAAAACACTTAAGTCTTTGATTGATTAATTGTTATCTGTTTCATCTTTGTTTTATTTGAAAACCATCAATTCACCCCCTTCTTGACTAGTTATTGCAAACACCAGGCAAACAAAATTCACAAACTTAATTAATAAAAAATATGCTTTAGACATGCAGGAAACTTTTCCAGATTTTGAAGGAAAAAAAACAGCCCCAATGCATTTTGGCATTTTTCAGACACAACCCAAAAGTGTTTCAGCACGTCAGACACAATGCAATGCAACACGAAACATAAAGGGCCATTTTATAACTACAGCATTTCACTACGGTTCAGATAGGATAATCCTGCTATCTTATCCATGGTGACGAATACACTGGTATAGAAGGAATAGAACCAGAAATGGTGTCGCTCAAGTGAGGCCGAGTCCTTTTATTTATAGATCACAATGAGAGATAAATGACTAGAGATACATGGGGGATTTGAAATTTAAACACGCACAATTAAGGGGATAGGATGGACCTAATCAAACAGAAAAAACCTTGACATGCTCATGTGCTAAGTACATAACTGCTCTAAAAGCTGAGAATGAAAAAAAAAACTTACGGTGATGTAATATAATTGGTTCAGAATGAAATGCTGTTCCCACACCATGACCAGCAAAACGCTCCACCAAGCCAAAACCATACTTTTCAGCAACGTCACTGACACAAGTGTCCACAAAACATAAGTAATTTAAGAACAGGCAATGAAACATGCAAAGTCACTATGAAAAAATACCAGCCCCTATGTGAACTCGGAGATTTTTTCACTATGTCTGGAACTATAAATATATAATGAAATTGTTGAAAGCAGTACCTGCATTTTGGATTGCTAAACAAGAAATATGTGTCCTATTAAAATTCAAATACACTGCCCATCCACTAAAACTATGGGTGGGCAATTACATGATTAACCAAAAATCAAATTAAAAATAACTAAATTGTTTGATTGAATTGGATTTGGCAAATTTAAAATTGGTTTCGGTAAATAGCCGATGATGTATTTATATTTGGTGTTAGTTTTGAATTTTAATAACTGAAAACCGACCGACTTAAAAATTATTTTTAAAAATTTTATTTCACAACTCTGTTTTAATTATATATATATGTATGCATGTATATGTATTTCATATATTTAATTTGATTTATTCTATTACTACTACTTACATATATTTACATGTTTATATAACATGATTATGTTGTTTTTAAAACTCATGCAACAAAGCCCCATTAAATTATATACATGCCCAATTTATATATTCACGTCACACACCCACAACCCGGCACCGCATACCACAACCATTCTTTTAGGCTGTGTTTCGGAGTTTTTATATGATAGAATGAAATGGTCATTAATGGAACATAATGGCATGGAACAAAACTGAATTGAATGCTCCATTGTGAGTTTTATGATGGAATGGAATTGTATTACAATACTAATATTTATAAAATAAATAAGCAAAATTATTTTTATTAGTTATTTTCAAAACTACCCTTGTTATTTTTATCCATTTTACTTTCCCTAATTCTTGTTATATACATTTATTAAAAAACAACTTATTTTTTGTCAGTTTCATCGATGACCCTTCGATTCGGAGGGTCAGGTTAAAGAGGATATGGGATGCCCAAGGATGGCTTGCATGGCCATTACTTACCATCCCACTCCCTGATAAAAAAAACTCTCAAACACTGGATTTATCCAAGTCATTCGATTTCATGCCACTCCATCCAATTTAAAAGTCCCAAACATACCATTAATATATTAGTGTCTATTGTATTCAAATGTGAAAAATGAACATATAAAATACGAATACTTTACAAATTTAACAATGATGCAAATTAATTATTTTAAAAGAATGAGAAAATATTGGTCAAATTACATTTTAAAAATATATATCAAAAAATTATTCATATTCAGTGAAAACCAAGAAATAAAATTAAATAACTGAATATTTTGGCAACCAAAACCGGGGAAAATTTGGATATTGGTTTTGGACTAAAAAAATATAACTGGAAAAACGGTTAATGAAATATTGGTTTTGATTATAACCAAAACCAATATTTGTCCAGCCCTAACTGAAACTACACCAACATATAATGAAAAAAGAAAGTGTACCTGATGCGCTTTCCAATTTTATTAAAATTAGCACCATCTCTACAAACATGTATGCCTCTCTCTAGGCATTCTTCTGCTGCCTGTCAAAAATTGCTTAATGTTTGAAGCCAAAAATTAATCACGTAATTTGACATACAAATAAGTCAAGATTGGTCCTAGTTCAGCAAGTCTAACAAAAACAAACAAGTCTTAAACCCAATTAAATGGGGTCGGCTACATGAATCAAATGTCACCAATTATTGAACACCATGTTTTTATTGAAACCATTTAGAACGAGATCATCTTGAATAATTTGTTTAAGGATCCTTTTAAGTTTACCTCTCCTTTTAAGTTGATAAAATTTCATCTTATATCATTAAATAGAATAAAACTTTCTCAACCAGTTCAACAAAACCTCACCTTCACAAGGCGTTTAACTCCTTCACTAACATTTCCACAAAGAAAAGTCTTTGACGTGTCCCCATGATAACCCTGTGAAACATGCACCGAAATAAAGTAATATAAGATTTCCGTTTAATAAAGTAATATAAGATTGCCGTATTGGATGCATCAATACTTTTTTTTTTGGGGGGGGGGTTCTTAGAAGTTAATATAATAACAATTCCGCCTTACGATCATCTTATCCTCCTATTCGTGCCATGCAGGTCAAGTATAACTACAGAAAGTAATAAAAGGTGGTGTTTGGAATGGAAACTAATTCAATATAATTAAAAAATGATAAAATAGTATAATAAAAAAATATGCATATAATAACGATAATTATAATATTAAAAATAAATAATAATAATGATAATAATATAAGATTTCCGTTTTAATTATTATTTCTATTATTATTAAATATACTAAAAATAAGACTGTCCTGCCCCCGCCAGGGTAGCCCAGTGGTAAGTTTGGGCTGTTTCTTTAAAGAGAGGGGGTTCAATTCTCACTGCTAGTTTGAAAGGATCATAATTATGTACTGAAAAGATTTAAACAGACCGTGAATCTAGGGACAGGTGTTGCAGGATGGGTTTGTCTCATGAGTACTGCAAGAGAGACAGGTGGTCAGGATTGCTATAAGGTGTTTGCTTTATTGACTCAAAAGACAGTTTCGGGTTAAAATCATGTTGTATGGGTCTCTCGGGATTTCCCAGGGAAGTAATCCTTCCAAAAAAAAAGATCAGCCTTGATTTCCTCCCATTCACAGGAGGAAACAATATGTACCTACAAAAGGGAAAGGACCCATTTGGAGCAGCCCTACAACCTGCGGGGTGGGATTGTAGTTTCCTTTCCCTCCCTTTCCATGATCCAAACGGCCCCTTAGTGTATCCAATCTAATTGCAGCGTTGTCAAAATGAGGGAATCCAAAAAAAATGACAAAATGACAGCAGGGTGGGCTTTTTAACAGGTGAAATTAAATCCCTTATCATACACTAATGAAACTACAGCTAAAACAGAAAAGGAAAGGAAAGAGGTTAAGAATATACGTTCAAGTAAACTGTCACGTCAATATTTATGGTGTCGCCATCCTGCACAAAGGGATAACTATCAGTGAATATATAGCACGCAATATGAGAAGTGACACAGTGTGCACCAAACCCGCAGTTGGCGAGAATCAGGAATTCCATGGCACATGCACTCATTAACTGATGTGCAAACACTCTTTGGAAAACCTCCGTAGCCAAGTGGTGATGGATATGCACCAGCATCAATGATCATCTGATGTACTGCCTTGTCAATTTCATTAGTCGTTATTGATGGCTGCAAAAACAAGACAGAAGATGTATATATGTAAAAACAAGAAGCTAAAAAGTCCAAAGCATCCGCCAGAGGCAATGACCACATAAACATGAAAGTCGTCATGCATTTCTAACAATTATACAGTCTTCCTAAATGGGCAGCTGTACTTACAAACCAGGTCCAGCTTCTACCACTAGAACCACACACCATGGCCCCAAATGTTATATATTAAGATGTGCAAAAGTATATTGGGCTTATCACTGAGGCTAAAGATGATCAAGTTCACTATCATTAGGAAAGTAAAAGCTGCACCATGGAAAGAGAAAGTTCAACTGGAAATCATCAATATTAAAGTGAACCACGCTTGTATAAATAGGTATATCTTTTAGAAAACAAACAGCAGCTTAAAGAGTCAAATGCAGGAAATCTTCACAAATCAGATGACTAGGGTGCTACAATTTCTTTCGATGGTTTTGAAGGATTAACATAACTAAATTCAAAAAAAAAAGTGCAGGTTTCATTATGCCCCTTACTGCATCTCCCACGCCATAACTTAGGTCTCCACCCCCATGAATTTCCATCATCTTTTGGTGATCCAGAGAAAGCTTTCACTGCAACCTACAAGCAACTCACACTAAAGCCCTAGACCTCCCTTCTCATTCCTGAAGTTAGTAGCCCTAACCTAGAAGTTATAAAGCAACAATTAGAGACATAAACCCATCAATCACCTCAAAGAAGGCATAACACAGGATATCCTGACATGGAACAAGTAAAGAAAAGAATAATAGAAGAGCCCACAGGCATTGATTGATAAGTCGAAATGCCACAATCAAGACCGCCATGGGAGATTTGTCACACCCCAGAAATAAGGAGGGCGTGGGATTTTCACCAAGTTATGAAACTTGCATAAGAAAATTCGAGTGAAAATAAGACAACGGATTTCAGACTGCAAAAAGGCTGATTTTTCATTCAGAGACTGCTCATTTTAAAATCAGGAACAATCTTCATGACATAGGTAAGAAAACAGCACGAATTTCAAACTCTTTGCCCACTTTTCATGGCATTAATGACTCCTTTATCCATGACATTAACACAACTTTTCCATGGTACTTTCACTCCTCAATTCCAGCACAATCATGACTACATAGAAAATACAACAACCTTGTCTTGGAAATTGTTAAAGCAGTTATGTGGGTTTGACTTTGTCAATTCTTTTCCCCTTATCCCGCTTATTTTTAAATTTAAAATTTCCCACTATCTCGGGTCATGTATCATTTGCCTCGATCGATACACGCATGGTTTTCGATATTCAGTAGGTCCCTTCATTACTCAGTTTTCTACAGTTTGCAATATTTTCTACTGCTCCTAATGGCTTCCTCTAGTAAGACTCCTTCCAAGCCTGATATGTTCACTGCTTCATCTCGATTGGTAGCGTCTCGATTCCTCCAATTTTACCATGTGGAGGAAGACTGAATATATGATCCCCAATATGCTTCTTGAAAGCTTGAGGGCAACAAGATTTTCACCCTCCTTAATTCAATGAACAAAACGGCCAAGCATGATGCCAAAAACGCAAACACAGTCAACTATGGGATTCGTTGGCTCTTATGTATTCTGAGACCAATAACAAGTCTCGAGTGTCTGATCTTTTTCAACAGTTATTTGCCCTTCATCAAGGGCCCCCCACCTAATTCCTGCTTACTATTCTAATTGGAAAACGATTGTGGACAAGATCATCGACTCATGATTTGTTCCTCAAACATCAGAAGAAATGTGCAATCAGCACGAACAACTGTTTTTGTTTTCTCTTCTACAGGGCTTGAACCCAGGCTTCAATGCCACACCAAAAAGGATGTTCGGCGATCCTATCACGCTTCATCCATCCTTATTCTATAGTCATCTTATCAAGAACAGTCGACTGTCTACCACTACTATCGTTGATCACTCATACCAAATTTGATGCACGTTCGCTTAAGTGCATTTTTCTTGGTTATTCTCGCACACAACGGGGCTATCAGTGTTACTCCCGAACTCTTGGACGCTATGCCATCTCTGTTGATGTGTCATTTGTCGAAGCCTCTCCTTTTGAGACCTCTCTTGTTTCACAGGATAATTCTCCGGATGATCTTGATATCCAACTTCCTTTTTCTCTCACGTCTATGGTTCCTTCTACATAGACTCCTCCCGAGTTCGATCAGCTCTGTTTTAAACATCTCTCAACCAGCAGGCCCACTCCACCGCATTCTCCCGAGACAAGTGGATCCGATTTTGGTTGTGTCTATACCCATTGGATGCAAGACCGCCCTCCCACTGTGTGCTAATATTGCCGCCACTGATCAGTTGAGTTCATTGTCATCTTCCACCGATGATCTCCCAATTGCATTGCAGAAAGACTCTCGTGTCTGTGAACAGACTCCAGTATATTCCCACTCTTATCAGGGCCTCTCTGCTAGCACTACTGCCTTTGTAGGTGCTTTGGCTGCTACTTCCACCCATCATACACTCGTCAACACCAAAGCTCATCCAGGTTGGCTTTAGGTAATGCAAGCCAAGTTACAAGCAAGCGACGTTAATCATACCTTGGGAGCAGGTGTCCTTTTATAAGAGGATGTGCCCATAAGTGAAGGGATGGGCACTTTTGGAATTTCTTAAAATATTAAATTAATATAAATTAATTTTCATCGAAAAAAAACTCCAAACTGATATAATTCGAAGATAGAATGAGGATGGGTCGAAATTATATCATCCAATAAAATTTAAACAAGTTTATATTAGGTTTTTACCATAGTAATAAATCGCGGATCGCGGCGTGACACGGCGAGGTCCTATAGCGGGATAGCGGCGACGCGGATCGCGTCACGGACGCTTTTTTATCCAATCGCGGACCAATAAATATAATTTAAATTATATAATTCCACACATATATGTTGAAAATTTTAAATATGATAAATAAAATATAAAACAGAATAAAAATAAAAAAAGGTTTTTACAGTGGAATTTTTAACTAAAACACATAAAATAAAACAAAAAACAAAAAACAAAAAACAAAATCAAATAAAGAGAATAAAAAATGAAAGGACCCCGACACCCACGTCACTCGGGGGGGTCGGGGTGTGGTTGTCATCGTCGTCAAGGGTGCAGGGTGTGGTGTGCGCAGCAACGAATGGGGGGGGGGGGGGCGGTCGTCATCGCCGTCGGGAGCAGGGGGAGCAGTGTGCGCAACAGCAAATGGAGGAAGAAGAAAGTGCGACTGAAAAAAAAAATGTGCGTGCAGCAGGGAGGGCTTCGTCGCGGCAGGAGGAAGAGGAAATAGGATGGGTAGGGTAGGGGCGAAGCGGGTTTGACTGCTTACAGGGCAAAAAAAAACCCGACGCCAGAAGAAGTTGCGGCCGCGCCAGCCGGGATCGCGGCGGAAGCGCAACAGCCGCGATAGCGGGTGGCGCGGTGAGATCACGTTCCCCCTGCGATCAACCCGCCTGAAGCGGTTGGGCGCCGCTCCGCACTGTGACGGCGCGATCGCGGCCGCGACGGCGCGATTTGAAAACTATGGTTTTTACCCATCTCTTTATTTTAACCTGTGCTAAGCCTTTTTGACAATTACCGTCGTATAAAGGTTTTACTCTTTAAGAGTCAATATAGTTATTATAAAAGAACAATCGATCAATAAATAAGTCATGGTTGATATTTTCAACCATATCCCAATCAATTGACTGAAGATAGGATTTTTAGAAATTTTAAACCATTTAATAAAATATTATTTATTATAAAATATCGTTAATGTCATTTTTGTAACTATTCATTTAATTTTACTTTGAAAACAACAAGACAGTAATGGAATTCGAATATAATCCTTCATGCATCACTAACATGTTATATTTATCTACAAAATCCGTGGAACAAAATAATTCATTCAATTTATATTATTTTTAATATTTTTAAAATCATTTATTTTATTTTGCTATTAATTGAATAAATATTGTGTCAGAGTTGCATAATCATTTAAAGTAATTGTTTCATTACTAAAAATTAGAAATAAATCCATGATAAAAACAAATCATTTATCTTGCAAATTACTATTTAGAACCGAACATAAATTGTTTTTATCTCTAGTCGCAAAATATTATAGTTATTTAAAGCAAGAAAGTACATTTTTTGCTTTATCTTTTACTTAAATATTATAAAGGTCAAAATCAGAGAAATATGACATCAAATGACCATATATTCGAGACTTGGATGGACATGCCCAAACTCCACTCATCCAATGTGATAAAGGAAAGTGTTATGGTAAATTTTTAGTCTTTATCATGTTATTTGTAGCTTTATTTACCCGATTTACTCTTACCGTAGTGATAATTATTTACTATAGTTACTATTCATAATGACTAAAAATAAGACATATTTACCAAATTTGGGTCTCTTAATTCCAAATATGAAATTCATTTTTCAAAGTTCAATTCACAGAAGTGACAGAATTTAATTTAAAATTAGACTTGCGAGACGAGATGAAAAACGGTTTTTCAGAAAAATGTTTTCTTAAGTATAAAATGTTTTTATACTATATCCAAGTATAAAATTCATTCCAAAGACCATAATTAGATTATGTTTAACAAAAAAACTAATTACACTTTAAAACTAATCCAAAATAAAATTTGGCTTTGTAAATACTTGAAAATAAAATACAGTTTTCAATAAAATCAATATTTTTCACTATTCATTGAAAAATCAAACTTTTCAGAAAAATCTCAAAATTTCATCATAACCTAATTTCGATATACTGATTTCCAAAATGATATCTTCTTTATCAAATAAAATTTCTAAAAGTTCCAAAAATTAATTATAATATTTAGTCACAAAAACAATAAGTCATTTTTGAATAAAGTGGATTTTTAAATAATAATATTTCATGACTCATTTAGACCCAGTGTTCCGTGTTGTATTTTCTATCGAACATAGTTTTCTTTTTTTAAAATTTTAGTGTTACATTGAAATTATTTGACTTAATAAAAAGAAATAACAGTATTTGAAAAATCAGTATTTTTCATGGTTCATTGAAAAATCAATCATTTCAAAAAAATCCTAAAATTTCACCGTAAGTTAATTTTGATATTATGACTTCAAAAATGATTTCATTTTTGTCAAATTGAATTTCTAAAAGTTGTAGAAATTAATTATAATATTCACGCACAAAATGCAATAAAACCCATTTTTGAAGAAAACATGTTTTTGAAACATAAAATAACTTTACTAAAAATTGACCTCTGTATATATATTTCAAAATGTGGTTAATCCTATTTATACCTGTCAATTTAACGATTATGTTATAATATATCACGGTTCGTTTTAAGCTCAGTTTTGTGTGTCAAACAAGCTATTGAATACTTATGATTTATTTAAAGAGAAATATATTCTAAAATATCGGAGTGTAACATTCTATCCCCTTAAATAAATTGCGTACTCGCAATTTTAATCTTTATAAATAAAGGTTCAAATTTTGAAAATACCTTTGTTGAAAACTCGTATCATACAAAGAGATGATAAAACTTTCTCTAAAAAGAGAAAGTGTGAAGCATAAAGGTTATCTGAAATATCAAGCATTCGGGTTCCCAGATAACGAGAACACTGGTGGGAAGACTGACGTACAAGGACTGATAGAGTGATAGAAAACATGGTCATGAAAAAGTTAACGATCACAAAACCATAAATCAGTGAGAGGTTAAAAGACCATCAATTCATCAGAAATGAAGGAAAACGGATAAACATTTTTATTTCAATATCATTTTTCTAAAGCTGGGGGATTCTTTTACTGTCAAGATAGAGAACACGAGAAAATGTAATTACTTGATTTCTTTCCATTTCATAAGTACAATTTCATCCTTTCGTTGTACTTCGATTGATTCTACTTCATCTCTTACTCCAAGAAATGAATATTCAAAATCAATTTTTCATATCTGAAGCACTAAAATTGACTTTTAACAGATCATAAGATCAATAAAAGAATGACAAGTCGTTTCTTATTTCTCTAAATATTTAACAAAACCAAAATGGTTAGCACAAGTTATCAAATATGGATAAATATAATACATTAATCTCTAAAAGCTCAACAATAACCCCCAAAGTTCAGCTTGATACATTCCATAAAAAATTAACCATAAGATTCCTCCAAAATATGTCTGACCAAATTCCAAACCCAAAAATTCAAAAGATTTGATCAAACATTTATCCCCAAACAGCATAAAGTAGCTCATAATGTCACATACCAAACATGAGAATACCTTGATCATATATTCTCTAGAATATACTAAGCATCTCTCAAAATAACCTAAATCACCATAATACCATTACAAAAACATTTATGCTTCCACAAGTTAACTCAATCTTTATCCCTCAAATGAAATCTCATCCTAGAAAATAATATTCTTTTTATCTTTATCATATAATGTTCCCTAAAGATATAGAAATCTTCTTCTCAAATAGCTTTAATCACTTAGACTAAAAATCACTATTCAATCTCATAATTACCTCAACTTCAAAGATCATATTAACCTTTAAGGTTATCAATACCTTTCAGTACAAATTCTCAAAATTCACATTTGCTAACTCTTCCATACAAATTCATTAAATTAAATATCAGTAGAATAATCCTTGGATGTCAAAATACCATCAATGAATACCAATACATAATAATTTTCAAAACCCAATGCATAGGTACATCAATCATTCAACTTCATAAACTTCCAACCAATCTTTGTTGTTTTATTTCATAATCCTTCCTTTCTATAAATAGAAATATGAATCATATCTCAAATTTCATCAATCTCAATCTAATCATATTTTCTTTTAAGGGTAACTGCTAAAACAATTCATACCTCTTATATGTTACTCGTAGATTCTTCATCTCCAGCTATATAGCAAATAACTTTGTTAATCCTCTATTCACATGACCATGTTGATCCTTCTCCTGAGCTTTCATCCTCTGAACTTTTCAATGAGCAATTTATTGCTCGATGCCCTATTTCTCCACATGTAAAACATCTTTTCGTTCCTTTAAAACATTTCCCCAAGTGCCTCTTCTGACATTCTTGACATGTAGGATGTTGAATCCTTTTCTTCCCACGGTTCTTATCACATGAAATTCCATGAAACTTCGTCTTTCTATTATTTGGTGTGTCGGGAAACTCACCCAAGTTGAAATTGTTAGATCATATAATGAGATAGCTAATTAGGCATAATAACAAGGTTTCGCATATCTCCTGTTTCATTTGACTGCTCATTAGGACAATCATTCCACTAGTCCGATGTGGGATGAAGACTCCAACACTCCCCCTCAAGCTAGGTATACCTAGCTTGAACACATAAAGAAAAACAAAGCAATCAACAAACGCTGCAAACACTCCCCCTCAAGCTGGACATACCCAGCTTGATAACAAAACAAGACAAAACAAAGCAAAGACAAATCGTTATGGTTGTTGCTCCCTCTCAAGAAGATGGATGATGCTGCTGAAAAAGATTGGTTGCCAAGTCAGACAAGCGGACCAGTCGACGGAATGCCGGGAAAGCCGCACAAGCGGGTCGGTCGTCCGACGCGTCGGGAATGCTGCACCGGCGGTGTCGGACGTCAGAGCGCCAGGAAAGCCGCACCGGCGGGCCGGTCGTTGGAGCACCGGAAAAGCCGCACGGGCAGGCCGCTGCCAGAGAGGAGGTCGGAAAGGCTGGACACGGATGAAACCAGCGAGGAGGGCTTCCTTGCACAGGAGCAGCGAATGGGGGAGATCTATAGAGGAGATCCAGTCGCAGCCGACTGTAGTTTGTCGAACGGGAGGGAGCAGCGGAGGGCGTGGTGAGCAAAGGGGAGCCGATCACCGAAGGAGAGGTCGGCGACAAAGGCGGGGTGTCCGCGGGAGGAGGCCAGCGACGGGATCCGGCCGGATCGGGCCAGATCTGGGAGAGGGGAGGTCGCTTGGTCCGTCGCACGCAAAGGAGGAGGTCGCGGCTCGTGCAGGCCGACGGATGGCCAACGAGTATAGTTGCGCGCAGGGAGGGAGTCGTCGGGAGAGAGACGCCGAGAAAGGAGTCGCAGGAGGAGGCGGAAGGTCGCGGGCGGACTGAGGGTCGCGGAGCCGGGAAGCACCGCGGGGAGGCGAAAGCCCACACATCAAACCACTAGTCCGATGTGGGATGTTGACTCCAACAATAATCATAATGGGAAACCACATAAGCATTCACATTATTTACGGGATATCTAAATCTTAACACCTTCTTTTCAATCTATGACATCATAGGTTTAACCTAGGTCATTCATGATCATTATCTATTCAAATCCTTCATAATGGTTCATAAAGATAATGTGAATTAACCCAAACATATCATCCGAAAGTGTCAAACCTGATGTGCGGTAAGGGCACACTCACTGTGCACTAGAATGACGGTCGAGATATATTCGACCAACTCTTTTCAGGGTTATTACCCCTAGATGCATCTATGCCAAAAATCACGTCCACTTGTAGTATCTAAATAGGGATGTATTGCTAGAAAAAACACATAATCTCAAAAACATTAAGATGTTCTCCTATACTTAGACTTATCATCAATGTTTGTCATAGGGTTATGTTCTCTAATCTATGTTTTTCCTGAATCTAACTCTCAAGTTTTCTACTAAACTTACTATGATACCAACTGTAAAGACCCCGACCCTAGTGGCTCAGAGTCGGTGGTTACTTTATTACATTGTCACTAGATACAAGCGATCGCATCCCAAATGATCGAATGATTTAGTAGTCTTGGTAAACTAGATGCATACATAATTCTCATATTACATTGGAAATATAAAAACATAGCATAATAAACATTCTTGCATCTTTGATATCATTCATAGTATCCTTCTTCATATCCTGGGGAAAGGAAAATAAATAAAGGATGAGCTCAGATGCTCAGTAAGGATTACGTAAAGCATAAGTTATCATGAATAAATAAGGAATAATTAACATGGTAGAGTGGATAATCAAAACACATGTCATTCAATGAATAACTTGATTTCAATGAACATACATGGCTAATATCAACATAGTAAACACATGGATAATGAAAACTGAATTCTTAATAAAGAAAATGCATAATTATAGACATTCATGATCAAGGCCTCTTTGTAGCAACTGGGCCCCGCCCACCAGTTGCCCTGCAGGCACGTGGTCCCCACCCTGGGGCCCACCCACGTGCCCGAACAGGTCATCTGACTAATGACAGTCCCCACAGGCCAACACATGTTCTTTCCAGTATGTTTTGTTCTCACTCACACACACCCTGAGAAACTTCCCAGGAGGTCACCCATCCTGATCACTACTCCAGGCCAAGCACGCTTAACTATGGAGTTCTAATCAGGTAGGCTCCTTAAAAGGAAGGTGCACCTTGTTGACATGAGTCATATCATTTAGCCATTTAACCATTTATCATCCAGGGGTGTTACAATCACCCCCCTTTAGAGCACAACGTCCTCATTGTGGGCCCTACATTTCAACCCAGGCAGTGCACCGCACTTAAGGCTGAGTACCACCTCTGATACCAAATGTAACAACTGGGCCCCGCCCACCAGTTGCCCTGCAGGCACGTGGTCCCCACCCTGGGGCCCACCCACGTGCTCGAACAGGTCATCTGACTAATGACAGTCCCCACAGGCCAACACATGTCATTTCCAGTGTGTTTTGTCTTCACTCACACACACCCTGATAAACTTCCCAGGAGGTCACTCATCCTGATCACTACTCCAGGTCAAGCACGCTTAACTGTGGAGTTCTAATCAGGTAGGCTCCTGAAAAGAAAGGTGCATCTTGTTGACATGAGTCATGTCATTTAGTCATTTAACCATTTATCATTCGGGGTGTTACACTCTCAACCAAAAAATCATGAATCTTACTGTCAAGGTCTCTCAACCAAGACATTATCATTATGTCAAGGCCTCTCAACCAAGATCTTACACCCACAGCTTATACATCATGTCAACCCGTTTTGTCTCATGAAACCTATTAATGCATCGAGAGCCTATATAATTCTAGGCCCCACCCGTCACTGTCTGTCTTATGCATTCCTTATATTTTGAAGGATCAATACTGTAGGTTGATAAAATGAGAGGAACCGAACCCCCAAGGTCCTCTCTCTAAGGGAGCCCTTGGGGTGCTTTTATAACAAATAATAAAGACCACACCGGACCTCAAGTCCGATGTGGGATGCAGACTCCAACACTCCCCCTCAAGCTAGGTGTACCTAGCTTGGACACAGAAAGAAAAAACAAAGCAAGCAACATGCTGCAAACACTCCCCCTCAAGCTGGACATACCCAACTTGATGAAAAAAACAAGACAAAAAACAGAAGAAACGGAAATAATAAAATCGTTGTTGATGTTGCTCCTCCTCAAGATGGTAATGTGATGCCGCTGAAAAATAAAGGATGGGTCATCACCGGAAAAGTGCGGGGCCGAACAGCAGAGCGCCGAGAAATCCACACTGGCGGGTTGGTCATCAGAGCGTCGGGAAAATCCGCACTACGGGCCGGTCGTCAGAGCGCCGGGAAATCCGTAATGTCGGGCCGATCGTCAAAGCACCGAGAAATCCGCAATGGCGGTGTCGGTCGTCGAAGCGCCGGGAAATCCGCAGGAGGAGGCCGGCATGGAGGGAGCAGTTGTTGATGCGTCGTGCAAGGAGGCGGAGTCGAATGAGCCGTCGACGGAAGCCGGGAAAGTCGCGTGAGGGCGGGGTCGGGACGCGTCGCGGAAGGCGGGGCCGGCATGGAGGGAGAACCGTCGTCGGGGAAGGGAGGCCGCCGGCGCAGGGCATCGTCCGGGTCGGAGCCGCCGGGGAAGGGAGGGTCGGGGAAGGGATGGAAGGCCGCCAAGAAGGGGGTCATTTGGGCTGGCGCACCAGATCTGGACGGGAGGCGCGCGCATGGAGGATGGGAGCCGATCCGCCGGGAGGAGCGCGCATGGAGGATGGGAGCCTTCGGGAGGGAAGGCCGCGTCGGGAGGAGCCAGATCCGACGCCTGGAGAGGGGGACTTCGGCGACAGAGGAGCAGCAGGGCGGAGCGTACCCGCTGGGAGCCGGAACGAAAGGGGTCGATCCGTCGGGAGGGTTCGTCGACGGAAAGGGAGGAAAGCCGGTGTGGGCGTTGAGAGGGATCCGCCGGGGAATCCGCGAGAGGGCTGCCGGGTGAGCCGCGGGTGATCCGCGGGAGGCGCTGGGTGATCCGCGGGAGGCGCCACTCGCAAAGGAGGAGGGCCGCCGGGGGAAAGCCGCCGGGAGATTCGCAGAAGGCGTCGCGCGAACAGGAGGACCGCCATGGGAGATGCGGGAGCCGCGCCTCGCGAACAGGAGGACCGCCGGGAAGAGAGGGAGCAGCGCTCGGAAGGGGATGCAGGGGCGGGGGGGAGTCCGTCGGAGCAGTGCGAACGGAGGGCCGCCGAGCGAGAGTTCAGGAGGAAGCCGCCGGGGAAGGGGGTGGCCACCCTTCGGGAAGGGAAAATGCAGAGGGGAACCGGACCGGGCAGAAGTGCCGGGAGGGAAGGCGATCCGCTTAGGGCAGGAGGGCCACGAGGCGGAGGGGCGGCGACATGAAACCTATGGCCACCGAGGTCGCCGTCCCCCGCGGGGGACTTGACGTCGGAAAATCCTAGACGGGAGGGAGGGATCGGGTTAGAAATCCCTCTGATGCCATGTTGGTTAATAAAATGAGAGGAACCGAACCCCAAGGTCCTCTCTCTAAGGGAGCCCTTGGGGTGCTTTTATAACAAATAATAAAGATCACACCGGACCTCAAGTCCGATGTGAGATGCAGACTCCAACAAATACAATTCATTCTCAAAATGCCTTATAAGTCAACAATTATCCGTATTGAATCAAGAATACGGAACATCAATCCATCATCATCATAGACCATCCAAAGAAAGAATAAAGATGGTATCACTGGATCATATCCTCGGTAACATCAATGGGTGTAGTCATAGTTGAAAATACCTTTAAAAGATCACTAGAACATTTATTAAGGAAAATAATCTTTTTATTTTGAAAAACACTTATTTAAAATCTAAAAAATTCCAGAATATTAGGGAAAACATTTTCTTTGAAAATAACCATGAAAACTTGTAAATGAACCCTTCAAAGAGTAGTAATAACGGAGAGAAAAGTCGTCCGTGCACTGTTTGTTAAAACAAAGATTCCATTAACATTTTTTTTGTATAAAATACCCCGTTCGGAAAACGACAAAAAGATTTTTTTAAACCTTTTTATAAAAAGTCAAACATGAGTAAAATTGACTTTAAACAATCATAGAGGAATGGTAAAAACATCCTTGAAAACATTTTAAAGAAAATATGGACAGAAAAAAACTGTTGGAAAGAAATCTTCAAAACAAGATTTTTAAAAGAGAATCCCTTGTACTTGTTGATTCTTGATCCAACAAGAGAAGAAATAGAAAATAAACGTGTAAACCCCAAACATAACCAAAATAGAACAAAAAATATGGGGTTTAAGAGGTTAGGATCATATAATTTTCCCAAAAAAATCTGAACATGAACAATCCCGAAATAAAATGAGATTATAAAATAAATCTATTACCGCTTTGGTATCTTTTGAATCATAACCCGCATAAAGAAATGACTTCAAATGAAACTTTAAATATCATGAATATAAAGGGATTCATAATATAACATATCAAAAGGACGGTATATACATCACATGAAATAAACAAGTGGTGCATATGACATATGTCTCACGGAAACAAAAGTGAGACGAGAAAACTTACCTCAAGTTCAACTTGTTTCGTAAGTGTTTTTAACCTCCTATATAATAAATTTAGATTTATTATACTTCCATACCGGAACTATATACATATCTATAATAACATATATGATCCATTTATAACATTTTATCACTAGTTTGATATCAATCTTTTATTATTATTATTTCAAGTGTTAATTACTTTGTTTTTCATGTATGTTTTGATTTGGTAGTTTTGGTTTTTGCATGTTGTTCATGGTACCATCATCTCCAGAATGTTATTCATAATATAAATATCATATATATATATATATATATATATATTTAGAGTCATCCATAAAAGATAGAGATATAAAAATGAATTACATTGTTCATGGAGACGGTAGGTCGTACGTACGCATGAACGTTGTTTTCACTTTTCAAAAAAAAAAGTAAATAATAATTCACATTTCCAGAATCATTGTTATATCATATATATCTTATATATTCATCTATCCTTATTACCACTCATATAAAGCGGAAACGAAAAACGGATCATATCGCTTTGTGAAAGTGGTAAACCACACATACGCACGAGCGACGTTATTATTTTCCAACGGATTAGAAAGTAAGAAGGTGGATAGGATATTATAATTACAGAAGCATAATTATATCATAAATATCATATATATTCATTAGTTAAATCCTTATAACCATCCAAATAAAATGGTGATGAAAAACGAATTACACCGCTACGTGGAGATGGTAAGTCATACGTACGCACCAGCGATGTTTTCGCTTTTCATAGGATGGAAAATGGTTGACTCGTAATCATAATAGCATCTCAGTATATTGATGATACTGGGGTTATTATTTTAGAATGGATACAATAGATTAAGTAGAAAAAGAAATAAACTTGAAAGAGTCGATAAAGAGAATTGAGCGTTATTTGGTCAAGCTAGGCTACTCAAAGTGGTGTAAAGAATGGAGAGAATGTGTGTCCTTTTATAAGTGAGAGGAGAGGCACTTTTGGAAATTCATGAAATATTATAATATAATATGTATTTAACTCGTGTCAAATGGTTCCAAAATGGCATGAATTTGAAGATAAGAAGGATATGGTATTAATATAATCATCCAATCAAATTGAGATAAGTTTATATATCATTTTAAACCCTATCATTTGGATTAACCCCTTAATTAACCAATTTTAACCTTAACTGCGGTAACAACTATTTCAATCTTAAAGGGTTGTAATTTTAATTATAAGATAACAATTGGCTCATAAATGATCAAGGAATGACATTGTAGATCAATTCTCATCATACTTGTCATCTTTAATGATTTTTATAATTTTTAAATAATTTAATAAAATATTATTTTTCATAAAATATCATTAATGTCATTTTTTGACACTGTTCATTTACTTTAACTTTAAAGTCATCAAAATAGTTATGAAATTCAAATATAAATTTTTCACACATTTCTAGCATGTTATATTTATCTACAATATTCGTGGAACACAATAATTCACTCAAATTGTATTACTTTAAATATTTTTAAAAACGTTTATTTTATTTTTCTATTATTTGAATAAATATTGTGTCGGCGTTGCGTAAACATTTAAAGTATTCAATCACTGAAAATTATAAATAAATTATCATGATAAAAACAATTAACTCTTCTTTCAAATAAACATTTAGAACCGAACTTATCCTCTTTTCATCCTTATAACAAAATTTCAGAGATATTAAAGTCAAGAGTGACATTTTGAAATTTTATTTATAAATTTCATTATGAAGGGCAAATGGCTCCAAAATGTCATATATTTGAATTTGGAATGTCTATGGTTGAATTTTTTCTATCCAATGAAATAAAGTGTTGGGTTGATTTTGAGATTTTATCTCATGGTTTTAACCATGTTTTACCCATTTTACCTGTACCGATATGACAAAATATATATCACGGTTACTATTCATAATGATCAAAAATAAAAAGAGATATTTAACAAATTTGAACCTCTTTATTCCAAATATAGTATACATTTTTCAATATTCAATTTCTAGAAGTGACAGAAATCAATTTTAATATAAATGCATAAAACGCAACGAAAAAGAGTTTTTAGAAAAATGCATTTTTAAACATAAAAATTAACTTATATCAAAATCATGAATATTGCTGATTCAAATTGAATTAATTAAATTATTCTAAATCAAATGGATCATATGTCGCTTTAAAACCAAATCCAAAATATAAAAGTGTCTTTAAATTACTTGATTTAATGAAAATAAATAACGGTATTTGAAAAATCTGTATTTTTCACTATTCACTGAAAAATCAATCATTTCAAAAAAAATCCAAAAATTCACCGTAAGTTAATTTTGATATTATGACTTCAAAAATGATTTTTTTTTTATCAAATTGAATTTCTAAAAGTGGTAAAAATTAATTAATATTCGCACACAAAATGCAATAAAAACCATTTTTGAGGAAAATATATTTTTGAAAAATAAAATAACTTTACTAAAAATTGAGTACTTATATATTATGCATTAACTAATACATTTCAATTAAGTAAAACATTTCTATAAATATATAATATATTTCATAATGTAGTTAATCATATTCATACCCATCAATTTAACGGTTGTGTTATAATATATCGCGGTTCCTTTTAAGTTCAGTGTTGCGTGTCAAACAAACTATCCAACACTTAAAATTTATTTAAAGAGAAATATATTCTAAAATCTCGAGGTGTTACAAACCCCACTAAAGCACCCTTAATACAGTGATGGTAGCATGATAAATACTTCAATAAAAAGGAAAAAGTAAAAAATCTGAAATGGGTGGTGAGAGACATAAAAAGCAAGCAAAAAATATCTATTGATAAAAAATATAATTAAAAAACAGAATAAGTGGAAGAGGAGGATAATGGCATATTAGAATACATGATATAAAAAATGAAGGAGCAGAACCCAATGCACCAAGCTCTTCCAATGTGCAGGCAACCGCCCTTATGGCAAAGACACGACATGAAACAGTGACTTTCAGAACATAAGAGGGGATCTTTCCGATGACCACAAGGAGACAATGATGCACGGATGGGACCAAACAACCAAGCTGGGTTCACATGTTTCTAGTAAAATAAAGAAAAAAGAATAAAAAAATTGAAAAAAGAGAACATGTTGGATAGTTTGCCAAATTTTGAAACGCAAAAGTTTATCACATGCATGCCAAGGAAGCTTTAAACAGTTCAAATAACGGGTAATATGAAGCAGAACGGAGGACATGTTCCAGTAAATTTACCATTTCCATCCCATCACACAAAGGGCATTTAGAAGAACAGGATTTTATAAATGGCATCTTATTTAACAGGTAAGATACAGGGTTAACGCTGCTTAGCAACAAATATGCAATGAACAACACAGTCCTCGAAATAAATCAATACCATGACTCATCGTAACATAGCTACTTACCCTGACCAGAGTTCCAGCATAATCTAGAACACGGGCAGCAAGCTCACATGCAGCCCTCATGCGAGCAATGCCTTCAGAGTCATGGATTTGAAGTTCGCTTGAAATATCAGGCATCAACTTTGAACCTACATAAGAAGGCCTCGGGATGTGCTCAGGCACGGGAAGACGTGGTGATACTTTTCCACGTCTTAATGGTGGTGGCCGCCTTCTAAATTTATTTGCAGCAAGAAGCTCATGTTCTCTGTATTTGAAAAGGATGTTGATAAAAATACAAATCAAATATCAGGGAACCTTCACAGGATGATCAAAACAGCTAGCGATGGCAACAGCATAACAATGGAAAGCCAACAGCCATGTAGTCCTGAACTTATATAACGCCATAAAGCAACGCGATGTGAATTTGCTCAACTTCTTCAACAGCACATGAAGAGGGAGGAAGCGGGAAATTGAAATCATATTTATATTGCAAAATTGAAGCTAGTGTACCGGTCAAGTCGTATGCTCTCCTCTAAACCTGTTAACCTTTTTGAGAAAATGGTCAGCCGCCTTCGCGATGCAGGTTCTTTCGCTTTATTGGAGTTGGACATAAACAAAAAATCACATTAGAACAAACTGAAACCTAGTTTAACAAGATAATAAGTGTATATCAACTTTTAAAACTCTTCCAAGTGATAAATGGCGTAGATTTCAACTAAACTAAACATTTTCATTGAGTTCCAACGAAATGGCCTATCAATCTTTCCGGGAACGAGTTAATTAAGATAATGAGATAATCGATTTCTTTTGTCGAGTTTACACGAAAAAATAAAAAACCGAACATGCTTTCGAAACATTAAAGCGAAATATGGAGTCAGGCCAAGCAGCGACAAACCAGAGAAAGGTGACGGCATCTGAAGCCAACAGGAGACGGCAAGGGGAGTCCCCATGAGAGGACTGGAGCATGACGAAGACAAGTCTTCCCCGTGTAAAGGGGAAGACAGGCTCGGAAATGCTGCATGTAGGGGGCTAACAGAGAACGCCATCAGATGGAGAAGAGTGACCGGGATAGCGAGGCAGTGACGAAACTAATCCAAATCAAACGGAACGGGAGGATGGACCTCGGATTTGGATGTATTAGTAAAATAAATTAAAAAAATGATTTGAAGAAATCAAAGATTTATGTTGTTGGATACAAAATTTAGTAAAATAAAATAAATGATTTTATGAAATTTTTTAAAATAAAATAAAAGTAATTGTTTTATGATAAATCGCACAAATAATCTTTATTAAAAAACATGTTTTATTACTTTTTTCCTAATTTTAAAATAACAATAATATTTTAAATTCACCTTTTTATTTTTGAATCAATATGTAAATCAATAATAAGCATATACGATTTAACAAGTTATGCATTGCACATATAATATTAAAAAAATCAATATATGGCATATTGTGTACTACATAAATCAATATAAAGTGACTTGTAATTTATTTATTTTAAATTAATTATAATCAATATATTTATTTATTTTAAATTAATTGTACACTTGTTTGTTATTGTTATAAACAATCACATTATGATTTATATAAATATTAATTCAAAAAAACGTTAAAGAAAATAAAACGTGTTTGGGATGATATAGGGGGAATAACATGCTACCCCTCTCATCGTTTCCTTCCAAATCTCCCGATTTTGGGGTGATTGAAAAACAACACGGGGGGAATCAATTTCTCTCCGTTTCTTTGTCCATTGTTTCTCTGTGTGGAGTTTTGTTTCACCAAACACGGGGAATTACTTCACATCGCTCTTTTTTCCTCCAAACCACTTGTTTCACACGAGATGTTGGTTGGAACGAGTGAATAGAAATATACAGTGAGAATTGAGAATAAATTAATTTATATTCACCCTCCTACATCAAATCATTATATAAATGAAAAAGTTTTGTCCGAACAAAAAGAAATTAAATCACAATCATTTTTTTTATTTTATAAGATAATAAAACATTTATATGTTATCGTAAAGTGTTTGGTCCACAGTTATTGGAACTGGACTAGATCAACTAGTTTAATCGATTAACCGGTGAATCGATCGAGTGATTAGTCCAACTATGATCCTTGGATTATTTACATTATCAAATTTATTATAGAAACTGGATTAAGTTGTCGATTTTCGACTAAATCGATTGAACCGGCTCAATAAATCAAATGTTATTTTCATAAACAACATTTAACTATTGTTATATTTGGTGTTATTTTAATTGAAGTATTTTGAATATATGATTTAAAATGTACCTAAAAACACTTTTATAAGTGAGTTGTGTTTGAAACATTTTGAAGATCTGTAATACATGACTCAATTTATTATTTTGTAGCAAATGAATGGATCCTTTATTTCTTACTCTCCAAACGTGGCACCTTTTATTTAATACATGTATGTATATATGCATAGATACAAACAATTTTTCAAAAAATATTTTGGTGAGTTGTGCATTGTGGTGGTCTTGCGGTTCAAAGCGGTTTGACGTGGAAAATGGTTGTGGTTAATGTTGGTTATGTCATGGTTTGATAAAGGCATGTTTTAGAGGGCAAAGCCACCAGCAAGATCAGGGGGGGTTGAATGTTGTGGTAGACGGATCGATGTTGGTTGGGCTAAACTACGGTGTAGTTTATGCTCAACATGGCACGGTTTGATCTCTCGAGTTTTTATTATAAAATTGAGGTGTTATCCTCACTTGTTTAGTTCTCTTGTTATCTCTTGAACCCTAGGCAGTCGTGAGTCTTCTTCTTGGTGGTTTTGGACGCCCTTGGTGGATCGTTGGGTCCCTAGCTCCGTGTGATCAAGCTCTTATGATTTAAGGGGTTCTCCTCCTCCTTCGTTTGTCTTTTTCTTGTTTCTCCACGAGAAGTTATTGCAGTGGATGATTCATGGATATGGTGGATGATTGATAAACAACTAGTGAGGGATTGATGTGTTATAGGTTATTGAAGGATCTTTATGAGATTACAAGCATTTGATCATTAGTTTCTTTCTCATCTCGATGTTGAGTCGTGATAAATGACTAGTGAGGGATTGATGTGTTGTAGGTTATTGAAGGATCTTTATGAGATTACGAGTATTTGATCATTAGTTTCATTATCCTCTTGATGTTGAGTCATTCAAGTTCCCTTCGAGTGGGTAATATAGATTCTCTCTTTTTATTTATTATATTAGTATAAAAGTATCATGTTTTGGTTTTATTCGGGTAAAGAGATGAAATTAAATTAATTGAAAATAAATAATTAAATTTAAAGGGAAGTATTAGATTGTTGATTATTTTACATGTTTTCCTTATTATTGTTTGTGTTGTTGTTTGTTGTTGTGATGAGCATGCTAGTATTATTTAAAAGTGATTGTTGAATATGCTTTAAATTGGTTAAATACAATTTAAATATGGTAACATAAAAATAAAGTAGAAAGTTGGAATTTATTGATTGATATCAATTCATTGTGAGTGAAATGATGAATTAATAATGAATTAATGGATAAACAAATTATGTTGTTGTTGTTGTAATGGGATTGCTTGCAATTGATGTTGTTGGTATGGTTTGGCTGGCATGGATGTGGTGGAGGCGGTGATGGAGGTTTTGGTGTGGTTGAATGTTATGGTGGTGGAAGAGGTGTTGATGTGGTACATTATAGTTGAGGCTTGGAAGTGAGTAGTGTATAAGGGGCAGAGTTTTGGCTGAGAATTCAGCTGAAAACAAATGATGGAGATATGCTCTAAAGCCAGTATAAAACATATGATATTCTAGCTACATTGTAATATACGATATCTATAGGTCGCATGGTATGACATGTGGGTTTAAAGGAATATCAAAAAGCTTGATATGTAAATACCATGTTATTTTCTTAAGTTAATCACAGTGTACAATATGACTGGGTTGTAATATAATTGATCATATTGTATAGTTCACATAGCGTTTTATGATTTATTAATGGTAGACAAACATTAAAGCAACATTCTAGAATATACCACAAATGACTATTATCAAATAAAACATTTAATAAGATGGAATGCATGGGAGAATTATATTAGCCAAGGGTTACAAAGAGTTTGTAATTGCATGCATAACTCGTACTTTTCATAATGTATGATTTATTGCACGATCACTCAAGGAACATCCCCAAGGGCTATATAAGGAGACTATTACCATCAATATGAGGCGTTTAATCTTTCCATAACCACCAACTGGTTCTCCATGCTCAAGAGTTATCTTATTCTTCCTCCTTAACCATGAGAGGTATTATCATACTGTGGAGGGAAGGAGAATCCCACCCACATGTTGGTTGATTCATGTTCGCCCATGGATACACCATAGATGAGGGAGTCTTATGGATTCCTCTTAGTGATATTCTTCAAACGTATGAGTAAATAGAACAAAAATGGAATTCATCAGTGAAAGGTGCACAACATGTTCTTCATTTTATAGTTTATATGATTTTGGGTTTCATGCATTGTGATCTTGAGAATTTGTGATTTCTAATATATTATGTTGTCTCAAATAAGTGTTGTTCGATCCTTATAAATCCTCCAATGGTATCTAAGATTTAATATGCATTTTGATTCATGAAATCATTATTGAAAAACAAAAAAAATCGATATTGTATTGATGTCATATAAGTACCCGATCTTAAACATTACATAATCTTGAGTTTTAAGCCAATAATTAATTCTCTTACATTTGAGGATCTTTATGATTTAATTTTTTAGAGAACTAGTCCATCATTCTTACATAAATAAATATTACATCACAAAGTGGAAACTTCCACTTAGTATCCATTTTTTCCACAAAATAAATATTTTAAGATATAACAAGTTTTCTTTTCATGAAACATCTTCACAATTTTCATATTGACCTCATCATTTTCCCCACTCATCCTTAAAACTCTGTGAAAAAATATTTTAAAATGTGATATGAACACAAAAATCTCAGTAAGGTACATAGAAAGAAAGAAAGAAATATGTTAGTTCATGAACACTAATAAAAAATTTCCCTTTTCAGAAATAAACTTTGAGCTCAAAATAAACATTTTCTTATCTAATAAATCGATTTATATCCCCAAATATTTTTATAAAACATTTCATAATAAATCTTAACAAAAAAATAAAACTCATAAAGGTTTATTTTCAATCATGGAAACTCATAAAAACTATTTCAAATTATTCATTTCACCCTTAAGAAGTAGCAAATACCTTCCTTTAAACATAAACTCATTAACCTACCTTGTGAAATAATAATATTTCCATAAAAACTATAAAAAATGTAAATAAATAATATAGGTAAATTGAGACATCATTTTCATATCACTTTTCTAAATAGAATAACCTACACGGTCAACTTCCACCATGATCATTACCCAATGCATTAGAGGGCTATAACAGACCCACCTGTTCTTGGTTTATAATATAACCATCCATATTTGGTTTATAACAGAACCAACCATCATCATAAACAATGCACAAGAACCATAAAATAATAATAATGTATAACAGCTTACAATTTTCAACATTACACTCATAAAAATATTCTTTCCACCCATAATAAATCATTTCTAGATATTGAAATTTCTATTCCATTTAAAACCATTTTTTAAAATTCTCAGAACAAAGTAAAAGAGAGTTTTTCTTTAAAGAAAACATGAAATATTGTAAATGAATCCAAATATCAAATAACAGTTACTGTAGAGGGAAAATTTTCTGATGTTGTATACGTTAAAATAAAACTTTTTTTTGTCTTTTATAAATAAATTCAAAACATTTCATATAAAACATGTAAAAAGATTCATATTGAAAACCTTTGAAAGAAAGTAAAAAAGATACATAAAATTTCCTTTATAATTCATTTATTTCCATATAAATACATCCATAAAATAATTTTAAGAATATGTACATGGAAGAAAATATTTAGAAAATAAATCTTTAAAACATTTAAAATGAGGTTTTTAAAGTAAAGTGTCTCTTACATTGAGTCTGACCCATCAAATATGTTCTTTATCTTTTTGAATAATAAAATTATGTTAATTATTTACTTGATTAATAACCTTTTTCAATTTTATTATTCCTTTTATTTTATTTTTTATCATGTTATACATAACTACTTAATCAATTAAGTTCTCATCAAATGTTTTGATGATATTTGGCTCGTATCTCTAAAATGGATTCGATAGGTTGACTATGGTCAAAGAGGTCATTATTCCATTATCTAAATAACAATAATCATTACATAATTATAATTTTATACATCAATTATATATATTTTAAACCAACCATGAAAGATGATTGTGAAAAATGAATTATGTTACAATCATGAAGACGATAGGTCGCACGTACGCATGAGTAACATTTCCATTTTTTCAATGATCATAATAGAAAGAAGGTAATTATTATTTTATATTTTTAGAATGATAATTATTTAATAAATAACATATTAATTCTTTAAATATAATTTTATATACCATCCATATGATGCGGTGATGAAAAATGAATCACATCGCTTCATGGAGGTGGTAATCCACACGTACGGACGAACGTTATATCATTTTTCAATGGATGGAAAGGTAAGAAAAAATATGACATGTTGTATTTTTAGAATAATAATTATATTATTAATATAGTATATAAACATTAAATCCACCATTATAAATAGCCATGAGAATCATTGATGGAGAAAAATTATGTCGGTTCGCGAGGCGGTAGTCCGCCGTACTCACGAACGACGATTTTGTTTCCCATTTAATAGAAGAGGAGATAGATATAAGTTATGCCATTAACATAAAAACATCCCAATATATGGAATATAATTTTTTTTATTTCATCATATTTTAATAAGATTTTAAAGAGGTAGAATAAGAAATAAAACTATAGCATTCAGTAAAAGACTATACCTCTTGTTTAGACAACTTCCTTTCCTGTGCACCTTAAACCCTCTAAGGTTGGTATTATGACCAAACCAAGACCTCTAGACCATATTGGGGGATGTTAGTAAGGGTTTTGGGTAGTAATTTACCAAAAAATTGTTCTTTAAGTGTGTAGATAAGAGGACAGGGGTGCCCTTTTATAATGAGGGGAGGAACATTTTTGAAATTTCTTAAAGTATTAAATTAATATAAATCAATTTTAATTTTCAAATGGATCCAAATTAATGTAATTAAAATTTAATATTATCATGAGTCTAAATAATCTAATACAATAAAAAATTTATAAGTTTAGATGATATTTTCATCCTTAGTTTTTTGTTTTAACCCTTTGTTAACCCTTTTGATGATTACAATGATAATAAAGTTTTCACTCATTAGGGGTCAAGATAGTTGATATAAAAGGAAAATTTACACATAAATGGACCATAATTGATATTTTAAAATATATACCAATCACTTGGATTGATATAGTATTTTTATAAATTTTAAATCATTTAATAAAATATTGTTTATTATAAAACATCATTTATGCAGTTTCTGGAAATATATGAAATATTATAATATAATACGTGTCTAACTCATGTAAAATGGTTCCAAAAGGACGTGATTTTGAAGATAAGGGAAATATGGTATTAATATAATCATAAAATAAAATTTTGATAGATTTTTATATCATTTTAAACCTTGTATTTTGGATTAACCCACCAGTTAACCAATTTTAATCTTAACCGCGATAATGATTTTTTCAATATAAAAAGTTTATAATTTTACTTATAAGGTGACAATTGGATTGAAAATGGAAAAGAAATGACATTTTTGACCATTTATAATCCTAATTTTACCTTTTCAATATTTTTATGACTTTTAAAAATTTTAATAAAATATTATTCAACATAAAATATCATTAATGTCATTTTTGACACAATTCATTTAATTTGACTTTGAAAGCAACGTGACAATAAAGGAATTCGAATATAATTATTTCAAACATCACTAACATGTTATATTTATATACAAAATTACTGTAACATAATAATTCAATCAAATCATATAACTTATATTTTTTAAAAAAATTATTTATTTTATTTTTCTATTAATTGAATAAATAATACGTCGTCGACGTTGCGTAAGTATTTAAGGTAATTATTTCATCAATAAAAATTAGAAATAAAGTACTATGATAAAAATAATTATTTATATTTAAATAATCATTTAGAACTAAAAATAGTCTTTGTTTATCCCTATATCATAAATTTAGAGATAATAAAATAAAGAGAATGACATTTTTTACTTTTCTTTACATAAAATAATATAAAGGTCAAAAACAAAGAAATATGACACCAATTTTCCATATTTTTAAAACTTAGATAAAAATTTATGAAATCCACCCATCCAATAGGATAAATTCAAGTGTTAATGTAACATCCTGTTACTGTTTTGGGTATTGATAAACCCTCTTGTTTTAAATTATTAATATCTTAAGTGGAAAAATAATAATTTATCAATGGATTTTTGATAAATGTGTTAAAGACCTTAATTGTCAGTTAATATTTTGGAATTTTCAATTAAATATTTTTGGATTTCTATACTGAGTTAGTGTGATATTATGAGGCCCACAAAGTCTCAGTGAAGTCTGAATAAAAATATTAAATATAATATATTAAGGGCACATTTTTTATTCAAAATAATTGAATAAATCCAAAAAGGTGTGTCGTGTGAGAAATCTAAGACCAATATTATATCCAAAGTATGTTTTTTACCCTATAAAGGGTATAACATTCGAAGGCGCCAGACATTTGGATGTCTTGCTCGTGAGATAATGTTATTAGATAATATTTAAAATATTGTTTTATTAAAAACAATTAAATATGTCACAAACGGTGTGTCGTATGGGAAATATGAGACCACCGATGGGTCTGAAATGAGGGGTTTACCCTATACGGGGTATAACATTTGTAAACTTCGGACTTTTGAACGGCTCGCTCGCGATAAAAACCTTTTTATTTTTAATTAATTAATTATTCCGATTTTTAAATAATAAATCATTAATATCTCTCAAACGGTTTAGCGTTTGAGAAATACAAGACCACCGTTGGGTCCAAAATGATGCATTTACCCTATACGGGGTATAAATTTTATGTGCAGCAGACATTTGATATTATTTAATATTTATGTTAAATAATTAATTGATTATATTAATTAAAACAATTGGAAATTCATTTGCTTAAGGGTATTGTGCATCTTCTCCACCCAAACAACGTGGAAACCACCATTTATAACACCCTAAGGTTGCAAAACCTTCATTTACAACCCGTTTTAACTGTTTTAAATTAAAAACGTACTAATATAGTGATTTAAAACACTCCATTGGGGTTTAAACACAAATTAATTTCATGTTCTTAAGTTGGGATAAAAACCAACACGGTGTTGGTTTCTCTATTAGTCAAACCACCAAGTTTCTCTCATGAGATGAGTTTTTCTTAACCTGAGTGTTCCTAAAACTCTTTACACTGAATCAGTGAGGTATCCATGATCTTGATCAACATTATTTAGGTTTCCAGGCATGGAAAAGTCTCTCCTCCTGCTACTTGTGCACAATGACCAGGTTTCTTATTTTATTTATTTATTTATTTATTCTCTTTATCTTTTTTCACAATTCATGATTTAAGAAAAAAACAAGATAACACAAATTGTTTCAAATAAAAAAATTCAATTCAAAAATTAGCATATGATAATTTTAATTTCATTATCAAAAGATAACCTTAAAAATAAATTATCAAACGATAATTTCATTGGTAGTTTATTTTGAGGGTATAATTTATATAATTATCAAAATTTAATCTTATTATTTATTAAAATTATCTAATGTTATTTATTTTGATTATCAAAAGATATATATACATATATATAGTTAGTTAGATATATATTTTTGATAATTACTTTCAAATTTAAGGATAATTTTATTAAATATAAATACATCAACGTGTAATTGCATGAACTATTGAAGGATAATTTCAAACACATGCGTTTACATAAAATGATAATCCAAATATTATCCATGAGAGATAAAATATTATCGCATGTAATATTTTAATCGATAATTTGAAATCATTCATGACAGATAAAATATTATCTCATATAATATTTTAAATGGTAATTTGAAAATATCTAGGAGAGTTAAAATATTATTGCATGTAATATTTTAATCGATAATTTGAAATTTATCCATGAGAGATGAAATATCATTGCATGTGATATTTTATCTCCTTTTGAAATAAAATAGTTGGTATTTATTCTAGGAACCCTTGATGAACATCGACCATTGGTGTGTCAAAGCTTACAATAATAACGCTGTGAGGAGGTTTATTGAACCACATAAGGTGGTTTATCATTGCTGCTGACATTGATGACCTTGAGGTAGGTGGTTCTGTCCTGACTAGCCAAATTGATTAACCTTGAATTTCTTGATTTATTTCAATAGTTGATTTAAATTAAATTGATTAAAATCACTTTCAATTGATGTAATAAAATCTGATTCCAATGAATTGATAGATTTGAAATGGTTTTGGCATGAGATTTGGAAAACCCCCAATTCCATTGAATTGAGGTGTTTTTATGAAAATTGTTTAATTTAAATTGTTTAATTTAAATTGTGGATTTGATGGAAATGTTTTCAATTAAATTTTTGAATTTAACTGTGAAAATGAATTGTGAAATGATGGTATTGGTTTTTAATGGATTTAAAACTGGTAAAAATGGATTAAAATTCTTTGATAGAAACCCAGTGGTTTTATCTTGTTAAAGAGGCATGTTTTTGATTAAAACATGTTTTGGTTTTAAATGGAAAATTGGCATTAAAATGGAAGAATGAGACTTAATTGTATTTTAGGCGGTCTTAAAATAAATTGTTCATAATTGATTGTGTAAGATCACATGAAAGCCTTAGGTAATTGGTGAGTTATTTGAATACACTCTATGCTATTACAACGTTTTAAAACATACATGTAGCAGGTCACGTCACTTATGCGATGGTGATGAGTCCTCTCTAACCAGTGTCTAGAGGACATATGTGTACACATATTGTCGTGATCACTCAGAGGGTGTGGAGTCCTATAGCCAAAAATACTATCGTACCTATTTGGTCGATGACCATGTTGCTCGCTTGTTATTTATATTTGAGATATAAATGTATGTTAATGCTTTTGAACTGCTTCACATGCTTGCTGAATTTACATAAACTATTTTATGTAACTATTTTATTTAAGCCATTGTTTTATAAATATTCCATAATTTGTAAAGCCTTTGCTTAAAGTAATTTTCCATCACTTGAAATGTATAATATGATTTGTTTAATTATGCTTTTGAATTCCCAAAACTGCTTATTTTAAAAATTGAAAGCATTATTTTGGTTAATCAATTATTGGCATCTATTATGGAATCTGTGGTCAGACCCTACTAGGAATTTTAGCTCATACACTACTTTTTCCTTCAGGTGTTTGTAGACTTTCTCCTTCCAAGTTCGAGCAAGGGAAAATGATCTCTTAGAGGTGGATCCAGCTGTTGAGTGTTGGGCTTGGTGAGATGTGTCCCTTGGGACCTTGAGCTGTTTTCCCTTTTTTGGTACTGGGGTTGTAGTACTTTGAGCTTGTTGTGCCTTATTGTATTCTGGTACATTACTCCCAGTGGAGTTTTACGTCTAATAGATTATGTCACGACCCCCTCCCCATAAAGTCTACCCCTCCTGGGCCGACAATGTGAAAAGGGAGATAATGACCCCCCGAGTCCCGCCTCCAGTAGGCCCCGGGTTGGTGACTAGCACCGAGGGTATAATAAACACACAAATGGGAGACATTACCCTCTAAAAGAACACATGCAGAAGAGAGAGATAAGATAGACACCAACCAACTCCAACTCAGATCTGAAATATAAAAGAAACCCAAGTACATATATTAAATTCCATGAAAAAGTACTACAAATGAACGGGAAAACTACAAATACCCAAAAGAAAGTAAAACGACGGCGACCACAAGCCCGAACAGCTCCTCCAACCACAAGCTAGTAGTAACCAGCTTGATCTCCAACCTGCTCCAAGTGACCCGAAAAACAGTTTATATATACGCAGGATGAGTATAACAGTATACTCAGTAGGATCCTCCCCGAAACCTCTCGTGCAAAAGTAAAGAAAGCATGCTAAAGCACAGTGAACAACAAGTGAAACTAACTCGTCACCTAAATAGGTATACTAAGTTCCCAACCTCACCGTGGCTACTCTCAACAAGTAACACATACAAGAATATATCATATAATAAAGGATATCAAGGGTACCCCACTACTACTTCCCCACTGGTTTGACGCTTTTCCCCAACGATATACGTCCTGTGTATCTCTCTCCAAAGGCTTGCCCGTATACACCTGGGCTAAGCTCCACAATCTGCACCACGTTCACCACAAAGGTTTGCCCACAGACACCTGGGCTAAGCACCACACCATCCTCACAACCAAAAGTAACCAGGTAGTTTCCGGGAGCCACCACAGCTCGCATAACATGTATCATACGTCGGGTATTATACCTCAAGCCATTACAGCCCATACACTGAGTAAGGATTCTCAAGACATCACAGCCTATACACGTTACACCTATAGTAGTCCATAGGATACTATATCCAGAATATATGTGTGTGAATAACCACAAGCCATTACAACCCTCTACACACATATACGGGGAAAACTAACCGTTGTGCCTCATGGTACTAGTATCTACCAAGAGAAGAGAGCGGGGTCAAAGGGGGTAGTCATCCATTCATCCTCCCACCAGAATGTTGGGGAAAACACCCCCCAGGGCTCAGAATCACCGGGGTGTCAGTTGCCCTTACTGACAGGGTGGAGTAGAATATAGAAACACAAAAAGTACAAAATATATTATAACTCAAAACCACACTATGGGCATAACCTAGTCTTAGACACGAATGCAGCTAACGTCCCTCGGACTCTGGGATACTACTTCTAAGACTAGGTATCATATAAGCACACAACCATTTAAAGGGATTTATTAGATTACTTCATTCCCCTTTTTATCAATTTCACTGTATGTTAATTAATTCTTTGAACATTAACTAACCAAGAACAATTCCACATTAAGTTCCATTATCATCACATCTAAAAACCACTATCCCTTAAAAAGTTCTCAACCTCATCATTAAGTTTCATCAAACTCCAACCCCGTGGGTTAACATAATTTATTCAAACATTCATAACAGAATTGCTTTCCCATATTCCCAGGCATTCTAGAAAAGCAACCTATGCTACTAAACACAAGGGGGCTCAACATAGTGAGTATACATACTACCCGTCGAGTCTTTTTCGCCTATAGTAAGAGCGTAGACCCATTCTCCCTTGAGAGGCTAAACACGGAAAGCACGTGGCATACCCCGCGTGTCTTCGCCTCCTTCGGAAGAAGGGTAAGCAAGACAAGCTACCTTGAGCAGTGGGGAAAAGTAAAGCAGATAAACAACCAAGAATAAACAAACATCCAAAAAACACATCCATCCCATTCCATCATCCTTGGTGTCCTCCCTGACACCCACATGCATAAACCGATGCATCTCGCCACTCTAGGCGTCATCCGCTACCACAACCACAAGGCCTCCATGCCCCTACATATCACAACACCCTCCTAGGGTCACATCACCGCACAAGCAGCAGGAAGACAAACATCACATCAAGCTGGGATCTTGGACCTTTAACAAGGCATCCGACCTTCAAACAACAAGCACCAACAGATTTTAGATTTACCAACCAACTGAATTAAACACATACATCGACATCAATTTGATTAACATTAATTTGGATCAACAACCACAACAACCACAACCAGATTCATTTACATGCCTCTTTATCTTTAGCCAATTAATTATCAATTAATTCCGACTTTACGTTCTTTATCAACTTCATTAAGAACTCCATGCTAATAAGCAAGGCATAAATATCACACTATCTAGAAAATCAAGAGGCAAACTATTATCACGGTACAAAACAACAACATGCGATCAAACCAATTCTTTTAATCCGGTTCAAGTATTTAATTAGGTCAATTCCATTATGATACAAAGGGCTAAATCATGCTAACTCTACAATTGCACATAAACAATTAGAGAAGCCACGAATCCCCTACCTCAAAGTTTTTTGAGGAAAACCACAACGGTCGATGAACGCCCAAGAAACCGGGTCGATTCTCCACGAATCCTCCTTAGGTCTCCTCTCCTAACACAACCAAGACCAAAGATCATCATATTTGACATCCACATGCTTAGATCTACCCATAACGGGCATAGATCCAAGAAACCGAGAGAAGAGGAGGAGTAGATCTAAGTAGATCTAAGAAATCAAGCAAGAACAACCGCATACCTTAATAACCGGCTTCAATTCTCCAAGAAAAGCCTCCGGATCACCTCCAAAATTCTTGGGAGAGGTTTTCTAACCTTCAAGGGAGAGTAATCCTGAGTTATGGCCACTTAGGGGATTAAACAAAGTGATTAAAGGCAAAACGAGTTAGATCCAAAATTTTAGGATCTAACTTTAAGTGCCCGCACGGTTAGTCCGTACAGTTTAACAAACCGTGCGCTAACCGTGTGTTAGATTCTACCTCGCCAAACACTCCTCGCACGGTTAGACAACCCATGCACTAACCATGCATTAGCCACTGCCTTTAAGACCAGCCTTGCACGGTTTGGCCGCACGGTTTAATTAAACCGTGCGCCAACCGTGTGAAATCTATTACCCTTTATCTTTCCTTAGAAGTCCACCCCAATACACCCCCAAGTCACCTTGACCTCCCGGAACACCTCTAATACCACATTTTCACAAAGGAATAGACCGGAGAGGTCCGAGCCATTACATCAGATACCACTCAAAACATTCTCATCCTCGAGAATTCAAAACCCACCTAAAGAGAAAACGAAACAGGTTCTGAACAACCAACCACCGAGATACCTCTCAAAAGAGAGCAAGCCACCAAAGCAATAAAGGGTGACATCTCATAAACATGAAAGTTCCACAACCACATCAGCTACAAAGATACATGGAAAGAGTTAAACATCAAACAAATCTGTGTATTGAGCACGTATCTGTGATTCACGTTCCCAGGTACTCTCCTCCATGATACCGTGTCACCACAAGACACGAACTAAGGGGATGGAACGCCCTCACAACACCTTCTCCTTGTGGTCTTGGATCTCTACAGGTTGATCCTCAAAGGTGGCATCCTTATAAACATCGATCTCTCCCCAATCGATGATGTTGGAGTCGTCATGAAGATAACGACGTAGCTGTGATACATGGAAAACATCATGTATCTGACTCATCTGCGGCGGAAGTGCTACTCGATATGCCACAACTACAACATGAGCTAACACCTCGAAAGGCCCAACAAGCCGGTGAGAAAGCTTACTCCCACGACCAAACCTTCGCTGCACATGATGGGGATTCACCTTCAGAAACACATGATCCCCAACATTAAACTATAGGGGCCTCCTTCTTTGATCGGCATATGATTTCTGATGATCTTGCGCTGTCTTCATCCTCTCATGAATCACCTGAACCATATCTGTTGTATTCTGCACTAGTTCTGGTCTAAGAATTGCTGACTCTCCAACCCCAGTCCAGCACAATGGAGAACGACAAAGATGGCCATACAAGGCTTCAAACGGTGCCATATCAATGGTGGAGTGAAAACTATTATTATAAGAGAACTCCACCAATGTTAAGTGCCTCATCCACGAACCTCCAAAATCAATAACAAAAGAGTGAAACATGTCTTCAAGAGTCTGGATAGTTCGCTCTGTCTGACCATCTATTTGAGGATGAAAAGCAGTGCTAAGGAATAGTTGAGAACCAAAAGCATGTTGGTGACCTCTCCACACCCTGGAGGTAAAACGAGGATCTCGATCAGAAATGATCGTCCTTGGGACTCCATGAAGTCTCACCACCTCCTCTAGATACTTCCTTGAAAAATCCTCCACTGAGCTTGACTTCTTGATTGCTATAAAGTGGGATGATTTCGTTAAACGATCCACTACAACCCAAATAGCATCATGTCCTCCCGGAGATTGAGGTAAACCTGTAACAAAGTTCATTGAGATGTCCTCCCACTTCCACTGAGGAATCTCTAATGGTTGGAGAAGACCACCAGGAACACGGTGTTCGACTTTCACCTTCTGGCAGACTAAACATCAAGACACAAACTCTGCAACCGCACGCTTCAGCCCAGGCCACCAAAACTGACTCCTCAAGGATCGATACATATTTGTCACACCAGGATGCACCGCTAAAGGAGAACCATGAAACTCTCTGAGGACCGTCTCACGCATTGCCAAGGGAAAAAAATCCTTCCATGATACAACACTCTGTGTTGTTCATCCTCAGACCAACCATCAGGGGCCTCACCACAAAAAACTCGGTCTCTTCAGACCTCCACCTCAAGATCCCCTAACTGGGACTCTTCCACCTTCTGCACTAGGGATGACTGCACTGTCATCTGAAAAACACAGCCTCTACCCCCAACTTCTCCCATATCAAGATGTAATGCTGACAGTTATTCTATTACTCTCTAGGAATCATCGGATTCACGCACAACATCACTATGTGACTTTCGGCTCAACGCATCAGCCACAACATTCCCTTTTCCAGGTGTATATGATATTTCAAAGTCATATTCTTGTAAGAAATCCATCCACCGATGTTGTCGTAAGTTCAATTCATGCTGGGAGAAAACATACCTCAAACTCTTATGATCGGTGAAAACCACAAAGTGCTCACCAATGAGGTAATGTCTCCACAACTTCAGAGAAAACACCACAGCTGCCAACTCAAGATCATGGGTGGCATAGTTGCGTTCAAGGGGATGTAACTGCCGAGACCCATAAGAAACAACTGACCTTTGCTGCATGAGAACACAACCTAACCCCAAATGTGAAGCATCACAGAAAACATCAAACTGAACTCCTTCGGCTGGAAGACAAAGGACTGGAGCACTTACTAACTTCTCATTTAGATACTCGAAAGCTGTCTGACACTGATCGGTCCATATGAAAGCCTGATTTTTCCTAGTCAAAGCTGTCAGAGGAGTCGCAACCTGTGAGAAATTGGCTACGAACCTCCTGTAGTAGCTTGTGAGACCAAGGAAACTTCTCAACTCTGACACTGTCTTGGGAGCGACCCAAGACACAACTGCTTCAATATTCGAGGGATCCACAACTACTCCCTGTTGGGACACAACATGCCCCAAGAAACGGACTTCTAGAGCCCAAAACTCACACTTCGACAACTTCCTGAACAACTGATGTCGACGAAGAACTCCCAAAATGCCTCATAGATGCTCTGCATGCTCCTCTTTAGATGTGAATTACACAAGGATGTTGTCGATGAAAACTACCACGAACTTGTCCAGAAACTCACGGAACACAACATTCATCAATCCCATGAATACAGCCGGAGCATTCATCATTCCAAATGGTAAGTCTTCAGGATATCCTCATCCTTCACACGCATCTGATGATATCCCGACCGCAAGTCGATCTTTGAGAACCAAATTGTATCCTTCAGTTGATTGAATAAGTCATCAATCTATGGAAGAGGATAGCGATTCTTTATTTTCACTTTGTTCAAGCGACGATAATCGACACACAACCGCAAACTGTCGTCAGCCTTCTTCACGAACAGAACTGGTGCACCCCATGGTGACACACTTGGTCAAACAAAATTGCAATGTAACAGACCATCAAGTTGTATACTTAGCTCTTGTAACTCAGAAGGGGTCATCCTATATGGAGACATCGAGATAGGAGAAGCTCCTGGCTGTAGCTCGATCCCAAACTCGATCTCTCGTCGAGGGGGTAATGCTACAACCTCCTCTGGGAAGACATCAGGGTACTCCTCTACGACCCTAGGAAATCCTAACTGCCGAACCTCTAAAGAACTCAGCATCATCTCATCCATCATGGACGATAAGAATAGAATGCACTTGTGACCCATCCGAGGATCTCGCTCACCAACAAACACTACTGGATCTCCATCCGCACCAAAGAAAACGACCTTCTTCCTAAAGCAATCCACGATAGACTGCACCGAATACAACCAATCCATTCCAAGGATGACATCATATAGTTGTATCCGTAAACATAGGAAATCTCCCCAAGAGTGGTGTTTCCCCAACACTAGCTCACAATATCTACATACTTCAAACAAGTCAGCTCGACCTCCAACTAGCGTAGTCAACGCCAAGGGCACTGGAAGCCTCTCTACCTTAAGTCCCAAAGCATGGACAAGGGTAGGTGATATGAAGGAGTGTGTCTCTCCTGAATCAAACAAGGCATGAACCAAGGTAGAAAAAAAGAAAAGGGTACCTTGAACGATATCTAGCTCGTCTGGTGCTGGCAACGCTAGAGCATGAAGCTGACCACGACCTCCTCCATGACCTCTCTGACCCTGATGGCAACCACCACCACAGCCGCGCTCTTCTCTCTGAGGACGGGGAGAATCATGGGGCTGTCCTCTGCCTGGCCCATCTACCCTCTACTGATCTAAAGCTGGTGCAACTGGCTACTGATGCCTCGGTGGAAACTGCCTCAACGGAGGAACCTAGAGCATAACACCTGGTGCACGATGACTGCTTTGAAAGGTCGGGCACTCCCGCTACTGATGACCATGAACACCACAATAAAAACAAGTGCTTGATCCCTTGGCATAGGCCTGAGATTTGCTACCTCTGGAGAAACGAGATGTGAAGGGCTGGGACCTACCCCCGGCTGAACGGAAACTCTTCTACCCTGAAAACCGGGAACCCCGAACCACAACCTTGCTTCGTGAGGAATCATGCTGATTCCCCTCTCGTGATGATCCGGTCCTGGACAAAGTCCTCTCGACAACCTCTGCCCTCACCAGCACCACAAGATATGTCTTCAGCATAAATGGGGTGACCTGGCGCTGGATCTCTGGACATAAAGCCTCCTCGAAATTCCTTGCCTTGGCCTCCTCGTCTAGTAACAGGTCCGAAGCATATCGTAAAAGGTTCCTGAAATGGATCCCAAACTCCCGAACACTGGAGCTCCCCTATCGAAGGGTAAGAAGCTTATGGCGACTGGACGCCTTTGTAGTTGAGGATAGGAACTCGACTCTGAACTTGTCTCGGAACTCCTCCCATGAGATCGCTGACTCCTCACGATCCCCGAGGAACAAGAACCACCAATACCTTGCTGCTCCACGCAGCATCGTCACAACTAAGGACACCCAATGCTCCTTCCGAGCACGGATCGAACTAAAGCTTATCTCAACCTCCTCCAACCAGTCTTCCGTGACTGCATATAAAACGAAGCCCTCGTACTTTTGAAAACTCTGGCACTGAAACTCTCAGAGTGTATTCCTCCAAGTGTCGTCATCGTCAACCTCTACCCTGCGGCGACCTGCTGGAACAACCTGCTGGACATATTCTATGCAAACCTGATGAGGACGTTGACCTGGAGCCATAACTGCAAAATAAAAAACACTTAGAGCTCCTAAGCCTGGAATATGGAGGACTCAACATTTATTAATTAATTGTTTTCTTTTATTCATTTTAGGTTAACCTATCCCAATGTCTACCCATTCAAACACAGGCAAAAAGAAGAATGATGCATGGTCCTTTCCTAGGTCTCTACCCTGCAACTAGTATCACCCTGTTTAGTAGCCATTGTAAACTTAAAGGTCTGTACATCAGATCATAGGGGGCCCTAAATTCCTATGTCTCAGCCGGTCTCCAGTGTTTACCTCACTTGCTAAACATGAATGACACTGTTTCCCTACCAACCCATGCAACCTCACCTATGCCTAACTCCAAACTCCATCCTATCTCTCAACTAGACCTCTGATACCACTCTGTCACGACCCCCTCCCCACAAAGTGTACCCCTCTTAGGCCGGCAATGTGAAAAGAGAGATAATGACCCCCCGAGTCCCACCTTTAGTAGGCCCCGGGTTGGTGGCTAGCACCGAGGGTATACTAAACACACAAATGGGAGGTATTAACCTCTAAGAGAACACACGCAGAAGAGAGAGATAAGATAGACACCAACCAACTCCAACTCAGAACTGAAATATAAAAGAAACCCAAGTACATATATGAAATGCCATGAAAACGTACTACAAATGAACGTGAAAACTACAAATACCCAAAAGAAAGTAAAACGGCAGCGACCACAAGCCCAAACATCTCCTCCAACCACAAGCTAGTAGTAACCAGATTGATCTCCAACCTTCTCCAAGTGACCTGAAAAACAGTTTATATATACGTAGGGTGAGTATAATAGTATACTCAGTAGGATCCTCCCCAAAACCTCTCGTGCAAAAGTAAAGAAAGCATGATAAAGAACAATGAACAACAAGTGAAACTAACTCGTCACCTAAATAGGTATACTAAGTTCTCAACCTCACCATGGCTACTCTCACCAAGTAACACATACAAGAATATATCATATAATAAAGGATATCAAGGGTACCCCGCTACTACTACCCCACTGGTTTGCCACTTTGCCCCAACGAAATACGTCCTGTGCATCTCTCTCCAAAGGCTTGCCCGTATACACCTAGGCTAAGATCCACAATCTGCACCACGTGCACCACAAAGGCTTGCTTGCAGACACCTGGGCTAAGCACCACACCATCCTCACAACCAAAAGTAACCAGGTAGTTTCCAGGAGCCACCATAGCTCGCATAACGTGTATCATACGTCGGGTATTATACCTCAAGCCATTACAGCCCATACACCGAGTAAGGATCCTCAAGACATCACAGACTATACACGTTACACTTATAGTAGTCCATATGATACTATATCCAGAATATATGTGTGTGAATAACCACAAGCCATTACATCCCTCTAGACACATATATGGGGAAAACTAACTGAAATGCCTCATGGCACTAGTATCTACCAAGAGAATAGATCGGGGTCAAAGGGGGTAGTCATCCATTCATCCTCCCACCAGAATGTTGGGGAAAACACCCCCCAGGGATCAGAATCCCCAAGGTGTTAGTTTCCCTTACTGACAGGGTGGAGTAGCGTATAAAAACATAAAAAGTACATAATATATTATAACTCACAACCACACTATGGACATAACCTAGTCTTATACATGACTGTAGCTACCGTCTCTCGGACTCCGGGATGCCACTTCTAAGACTGGGTATCCTATAAGCACACAACCATTTAAAGGGATTTATTAGATTACTTCATTCCCCTTTTTATCAATTTAACTATACGTTAATTAATTCTTCGAACATTAATTAACCAAGAACAATTCCACATTAAGTTCCATTATCATCACATCCAAAAACCATTTTCCCTTCAAAAGTTCTCAACCTCATCATTAAGTTTCATCAAACTCCAACCCCATGGGTTAACATCATTTATTCAAAAATTCATTACAGAATTACTTTCCCATATTCCCAGGCATTCTAGAAAAGCAACCTATGCTACTAAACACAAGGGGGCTCAACACGGTGAGTAGACGTACTACCCGTCGAGTCTTTAACGCCTATAGTAAGAGTGTAGACCCATTCTCCCTTGAGAGGCTAAACACGGAAAGCACGTGGCATACCCCGCGTGTCTTCGCCTCCTTCGGAAGAAGGGTAAGAAAGACCAGCTGCCTTGAGTAGTGGGGAAAATTAAAACAGATAAACAACCAAGAATTAAAAAGCATCCAAAAAACACATCCATACCATTCCATCATCCTTAGTGTCCTCCCTGACACCCACATGCATAAACTGATGCATCTCGCCACTCTAGGCGTCATCTGCTGCCAAAACCACAAGGCCTCCATGCCCCCACATATTATAACACCCTCCCAAGGTCACATCACCGCACAAGCAGCAGGAAAACAAACATCACATCAAGCTGGGCTCTTGGACCTTTAACAAGGCATCTAGCCTTCAAACAATAAGCACCAACGGATTTCAGATTTACCAACCAACTGAATTAAACACATACATCGACATCAATTTGGATCAACAACCACAACAACCAAAACCCGATTCGTTTACATGCCTCTTTATCTTTATCCAATTAATTATCAATTAATTCCTGATTTACGTTCTTTATCAACTTTATTAATAACTACATGCTAACAAGAAAGGCATAAATATCACACTATCTAGCAAATCAAGAGGCAAACTGTTATCACGGTACAAAGCAACAACATGTGATCAAACCAATTCTTTTAATCCAGTTCAAGTATTTAATTAGGTCAATTCCATTGTGATCCAAAGGGATAAATCATGCTAACTCTACGATTGCACATAAAAAATTAGAGAATCCACAAATCCCCTACCTCAAAGGTTTTAGAGGAAAACCACAACGGTCGATGAACGCCCAAGAAACCGGGTCGATTCTCCACGAATCCTCCTTCGGTCTCCTCTCCTAACACAACTAAGACCAAAGCTCATCATATTTGACATCCACACGCTTAGATCTACCCATAACGGGCGTAGATCCAAGAAACCGATAGAAGAGGAGGAGTAGATCTAAGTAGATCTAAGAAATCAAGCAAGAACGACCGCATACCTCAAGAACCGGCTTCGATTCTCCAAGAAAAGACTTCAGATCACCTCCAAAACTCTTGGGAGAGGTTTTATAACCTTAAAGGGAGAGTAATACTGAGTTATGGCCACTTAGGGGCTTAAACGAGGGTTTTAAAGGAAAAACGAGTTAGATCCATAATTTTAGGATCTAACTTTAAGTGCCCGCACGGTTAGTCCACACGGTTTAACAAACCGTGCACTAATCGTGCATTAGCTTCTGCCTCACCAAACACTCCTCGTACGGTTAGTCTGCACGATTAGACAACCCGTGCACTAACCATGCGTTAGCCACTGCCTTCAAGACCAGCCTTGCACGGTTTGGCCGCACGGTTTAGGAAAACCGTGCGCCAACCGTGCGAAAGCTATTACCCTTTAGCTTTCCTTATAAGTCCACCCCAACGCACCCCCAATTCACCTTGACCTCCCGAAACACCTCCAACACCACATTTTCACAAAGGAATGGACCAAAGAGGTCCGGGCCATTACATATTAGTTTTAGTTTTTCATTATTTTGATTTGTATAAAGTGAAATCCAAATCTTTCTTGTTCTTTATATTGTGATTAATTTCCCTTGTTGCTCTGTTTGAGCACTACCTAATGTCTTCAATGTTGAATGCTGATTTTGTTTAACATCATGCCTCTGAGAAGACATGCGAATCAGATCTAGGAGGAGGCTGTCACTGAACCTCAGTGAGCGAATCCTATTGTGGATCCAAATCTAGTTTAGGTGGTCATGCGTACTATCCAATCTTTGGGGTAAGCACCGCCACCAGTCCCCATTCAGGCTCCAGATGTGGGTTCTTAGGAGGATGTTCTTCAAAATTTTTATTCAGAGTTCTTTAGCCAGTAACCATCAGTTTTCAAGGGATCCACCAATCCTCAATATGATGAGGAATGGTTGGGTAGGATAGAACATCAGTTTGAGTTCTTGGAGACACTAGAAAAGATCAAGGTGAAGTGTGCCACTTTTGTTTAGAGGGACCAAGCAGGAGATGGTGGGACACAAAATTGACAGTAAAGAAACATTAAGGCATAGAGTGGAAGGACTTCAAGGTTCTTTTCATCAACCACTTATTTCTAGAGTCAATAGGGTTTGCCGAGGCTGTGGAGTTTTTAAAGATTGAGAAGGCTGACAGAACTGTGGCTCCTGCAGATGTTTAGGGCACTTATAGAAGTTCTGCCATAACTTTAACACTCCACACAACGACATGAGATCATCAACACCTTAAAAAACTATAGGTCAATCAAATGCTTCACGTACAAAAGGGTTCTATCCACAAGAATCTGGAATGAAACTTCTTCACGCAGTGGAAGAGTCTCCAGAGGAAGCAGATACTGGTCCAACGACCATGAAAGGTACCATTACTATAACTTCATTGTTAGTGAATATTTGATACTAGTGCATCTCACTTTTTTATTTCAACCCATATCATTAATCTTCTTAATCTTCCTATATATATTTTATATTGTGAAATGGATATTATTACACCCCATGGTGTGAAGAGAGAGTAGGGTATTCGTATTCCCGCTTGTGTCTTCTCTTTATCAGATGTCGAGCTTTCTTGGAGTTTTCTGGTTCTCAACATGGAATATATTGACATCATATTCAGGATTTATTGACTCATTTCCAATAAATCCTAGATTAATTGTTATCTTCGACAGTTCTACCTTACTACACTCAGTGCACCTCTTGTCTTTTAAGGAGAATGAGACTCAAGGTCGAGCTGAGCCAGACCTTCTTATCCAGAGTTGGGGAAATTGATATTAGTGTTTTCTTTTGATCAGGAGCAATATTCAATGAGTGGTGATCTCCCTCCAGTCGTAGTTGAGTTTCCCGATGTGTTTTTTTGACTTATCCAGTTTTATACCAATAAGGAAGGTTGGGTTTTCTATTGACTTAATGCTTGGTACTCAACCGGTTTCAGTTCTCTCTTACAACATAACTCTAGATGAACTAAAAGAGTTGAAGTCCGAGTTGGATTTTTTTCATGAGGATATGCTTCAATCTTGTTTTATCGACTTTGGTGGGGCTTGGGATGATCATTTGGGGCTGCTTGAGTTTTCTTATAGCAATAGTTACCAGTCCGTGATCAGAATGGATCCTTTTGAGGTATTGTATGGTTGTCCTTGTAAACCTCCATTGTGTTTGTCATAGATTGGTGAATGTTCCTTGGTTAGATTGAGTTTGGTCCAAGTTATGACAACTAATATTCAGTTGATTCATCATAGAATGTTAACAACACAGAGCTAATACAAGTCTTATGTCGATCGCCACCTTAGTCCTTTGGAATATTTAGTTGGTGACTAGGTATTCTTGAAGGTTTTGTTAGGTGCCTTCCTGGTTGGCACACTGTGTAACACCTCCTCAATTGGAGAACCACGTGGTTTCTATTTTAATGAGGTGTTTTTAATGCGGGTCAAGACCACATGAATTAATTTACGTGGTGACACACTTTTGACACAGAGACATTAATTGACACATATTATTTTTCTTATATAAGGAGGCAGTGGAAAGGCATTTCAACACACTAAAACCAACATAACTGAGATCAAATCCCATTTGGTGATCTTATTTCTTCGACGATCATCTTTATTTCTCTCCGTCTTTGATTCACTGCTTTTATTCTTGAGTATTACTTTTGAGATCCCTTCCATTTTTGGGGAGTCTCTACCGTGTATCTCTTTATTCTAGTGGATACCTCTTTCTGGAATAGGTCCAATGGGGTTTCCCTTTTTTGGGTTTTCTACTTAAAAATTTCTGGTGTCAACTTTATTTTTCTGCACTTAATTTTGTCACTGCGCATCCGCCTTTATTTTTGTAGGGAAAGATTTTATTTCTGTTGCGCGTTCATTTTTCGATTGTTTTCACATTCATTGCTTTTAAATCTTTCCCAACATCTGGTATCAGATGATTTTGTTTTTTATTTAATATTTATTATTGAGGCCAATTACAGTCGGATGATTTTATTGAATGGTACCAACTACCATATGTGATGACTTAAAATGAAGGATCTACTTTTTTTCAAGCGAATGCATCTTCCAGTGTTTAGTACCCAGAAGCCAAAAAGGATATCAAATGAAGAATGGGCATTCTATCATGATATGTCTTGTGGATTCATTCACTAATGGGTCAAAGACAATGTGATGAACCACATTGTCAACATCTCTCATGCCAAAACTTTGTGGGAGAATCTTGAGACTACCTATGCTTCCAATATGGGAAACAATAAATTATTTCTTCTCAAAAAAATGATGAATTTGAGGTAAAAATAAGGTACGTCTATTTCTAACTACTTAAGTGAATATCAGGGATGTTTTGATAAGTTTTTTGGAATGGTTATCAATTTTGAAGATGAAGTTTTAGCTCTTTTTGCTTCTTAACACTTTACCCGATTCATGGGAGAATTTATGTGTTACTCTAATCAGTTCTGCTCCTAATGGTGTTGTGAAATTTAGTTTTGTCAAGTCTGCTGTTTTAAATGACGAGGTTAGGAGACATGCTCAGGAGAAATATTCTTCATAGCTTTTAATCACAGAGAACAGGGGGAGAAGCCAGGACCGGGGACAGAACAGTCAAGTTAAGAGCAGAGGCGGAAGAAAATCCAAATTAAAGAAGAGAGATTTTTAATGTCATCATTGTGTTAAGAAGGGGCATATTAAGAAGATTTGTTATCAGTTGAAAAGAGATAATATAATGAAGGAAAATCCACAGAAGAAAAATGGCGATGGAGATGATCATGCCACCGCCTCTACAGGGGGATGACCTTGTTATTGTTTATGACTATATTAATATTTCTTCTGATGATTCTTATTGGGTTGTTGGTAGTGGTGCCTGTTTTCACATGACATCGAAGAAGGAGTTCTTTACATCTTACTGCCTAAGTAATTTTGGGATTTTAAAGATGGGAAATGATGGTCATGCTGACGTTGTAGGCATCAAGACTGTTTGTTTATAGACCAGTATAGGAAGTAAGCTGATTTTGAAGAATGTTCGACATGTGCCTGAGGTTTGTTTGAATCTTATTTATACCAATGTTCTTGATAATGAAGGGTTTATCATCACTTTTTGGTGATTTCACATGGATTCTTTCCAAGGTCTCTTTGATTGTGGCTTGATGGAAGAAGTAATCAGGTTTGTACTGGACTAGAGCTTCTATTTCTTGTGATACTACTTGTGTTGTTGATTGTAGTGTTTCGTCCAAGTTGTGTCATAAGAGGATCATTCACATCAATGAGAAAGGTCTTGGTTGTTTGGATAAGATAAATCTTATTCCATATTTTAAGAGTGTCAAATTGGACACATGTGATCATTGTATGGCTGGGAAATAGAGCAAAGTGAGTTTCAGTAGTCATCCTCCACACAGGAAGTCACAGGTACTTGAATTGTTACATTCTGACATTTGTGGTCCTTTGAAATCTAAGACCTTTATTGGAGGTCTTTATTTTTTTACATTTATTGATGACTACTCACTAAAGCTCTGGGTTTATGTTTTGAAATCCAAACGTTAGGTGCTTAGTGTTTTTAAGAAATTTCATGGTTCTGCTGAGAGGGAATCAGGAAAAAATTGAAATGTATTCACACTGACAATGAGGGAGAGTATTGTGGTCCATTTGATCAGTATTGCAGGTAAGAAGGTACTCGGCGTCAGAAGATGCCACCCAAGACACCTCGGATGAATGGTGTAGCTGAGCAGATAAATAGGACTTTGTTGGAAAGAGTTTGTTGTTTGATTTCAGAAGCAAAGTTGCCTGGACATTTCTTGGGGTGAGGCTTTACTTATTGCTACTTATATTATCAATTTATCACCTATGGTTGCTTTGTAGACAGACACTCCCGACAAATTTTGGTATGACAAAGAGACCAGGTATGATCACTTGCGTGTTTTTGGTTGCAAGGATTTTGTTCATGTGCTTAGAGATGAGAGATCCAAGCTGGATAGTAAGAAATGCTAGTGTATTTTTATTGGATATAGACACGATGAGTTTGGGTACAGGTTCTATGATCCTGTTTTGTATAAACTTTTCAAAAGTCGCGATGCAGTGTTTAAGGAGGATCAGACTATTGCAGACATTGATAAGGGATAAAAATCTACGCCACCAACTTCTGATGGGTTTGTCAGTCTTGATCCAGGTTTTGATTCACATTTACCTCATATTGTTGATTTTTATGATCACATTGATGTACATAATGATTATCAAGGTGAATAGGTTGGAGTTGATGTTTCTGATGCACCTTTTGTTTCTGATGATCTGGTTCCAGGGGTTATTAATGAACCCACAGTTCCACTCCGGAGGACATATCGGCATCAAACCATTTCTACTTTATATTTACCTGATGACTATGTGCTCCTCACTGAAGGGGGAGAACCAGAATCATTTGATGAGGTAATGGAAATTGAACAAAAGGAAAGATGGGTTGCGACAATGGATGACGAGATTACATCATTGCACGACAACCACACTTTTGAGCTGGTGAATTTACTAACATGTAAGTGAGCTTTGCAAAATCGGTGGATTTATCAGATTAAGAATGAAGAATCCAGTTCTGTTCCATGATACAAGGCAAGGTTAGTTGTTAAAGTCTTCCATCAAAATAAAGGTATTGATTTTGATGATATTTTCTCACCTATTGTCAAAATGTCTTCCATTCGGGTTGTTCTTGGTTTGGCTGCTAGTTTGGATTTGAAGATTGAACATATGGATGTGAAGAAAGTTTTCTTTCATAGAGATTTAGAGGAGGAGATTTATATGGAGAAACCAGAGGTTTTTGTTGAAATAGGTAAAGAAAATCACATCTTCAGGTTGAAGAAGAGTTTGTATGGTTTGAATCAAGCTCTGAGGTAGTGGTATAAGAAGTTTGAATATGTCATTTCTCATTAGGGTTTCAGGAAGACATATTATGATCATTGTGTTTTTGTTCAGAGATTTACTGATGATGATTTTATTATACTATTGCTTTATGTTGATGATATGCTCATTGTTGGCCATGATACTTCTAGAATTGATAGATTAAATAAGGATCTTTGTTAGCCTTTTACGATGAAAGACTTGGGGCCAGCACGACAGATTATTGGCATGATGATCTCCCGTGACAGGAAGGCCAAGAAATTGTGGTTATCTCAAGAGAGATACATTGAGAAGGTTCTTTAGAGATTTTATATGGATAGAGATAAAGTGGTTAATACTCCTCTTGCTTTACATTTTAATCTTAGTACTAGTCAGTCACCTTCTACTAATAAAGATATAGAGGAGATGCAACACATACCTTATTCATCTACCGTTGGCTATTTGATGTTTGTTATAGTATGTACTAGACCTGATATAGCTCATGCAGTTGGTGTGATTAGTCATTTTCTATCAAATATAGGTAGAGAGCATTGGAGAGCAATGAAGTACATTTTTTGTTATCTTCGTGGTACTTCTGATATGAGATTTTGTTTTTTCAAAGGGGAACCTATGATTTGTGGATTTATAGATTCATATATGGAAGGAGATATTGATTCGAGGAAGTATACTTCAGGCTATTTGATCGCTTTTGTAGGGGGGGTTGTATCTTGGTAGTCTAGATTACAAAGATGTGTTTCTTTATCTACCACATAGTCAGAGTTTATTACAAATACTGAGGTGTGAAAAGAATTTTTGTGGATGAAAAATTTTATTCGAGAGCTCAGTTTAAATCAGGACAGGTATGTTTTATTTTGTGATTGTCAGAGTACTATTTGTTTGGGAAAGAATTCCACTTTTCATGGCAGGTCGAAACATATCGATGTTCGATATCATTGGATCTGCAACGTCCTTGATTCAAGATAGTTAGAGCTTGAGAAGATCCACACTAATGACAATGGGTCAAACATTTTGACCAAGAGTTTACCCAGAGGAAAATTTGAGGATTTCCGATTGATTGTAGGGTTGGTAGTGATCCCCACTTGAGTCAGAGGGAGATTTTGTTGGGCGCCTTCCTGGTTAGCGCACCACATAACACCTCCTCAATTGGAGCACCATGCAATTTCTCTTTTAATTAGGTCTTTTTAATGCAGGCGAAGACCGCGTGAATTAATTCACACGGTGACACACTTTTGATGTGGAGACATTAATTGATGCAAATTCTTTTTCTTATATAAGGAGGAAGTGACAAGGAATTTAAACACACCAACACCAACAACACCGAGAGAAAATCCCATTTGGTGATTACCTTTCTTTGATGATCATCTTTCTTGTTATTCGTCTTTGATTTAATGCTTTTATTCTTGAGTAATACTTTTGATATCCCTTCCATTTTTGGGGGGTCTCTACCGTGTATCTCTTGATTTTAGTGGATCCCTCTTTCGGGACTAGGTCTCGTGATTTTTCCCCTTTTTGGGTTTTCTACATAAAAATTTTCATTCTTAACTTTATTTTTCTGCACTTAATTTTTTCACTGCGCATCTGCCTTTATTTTTGGAGGGAAAGATTTTATTTCCACTGCACGTTCATTTTTCGATTGTTTGCGCGTTCATCTCTTTTCCATCTTTCCCAATATGTTTCACCCTGGTTAGGTCATCGATGACTTGGGAGGTAAGGGAAGCTTGCTCCTCATTTTGTGAGACCTTTTGAGGTTGTTGATCAGGTGGTGAAAGTTTCATATCATTTGGCACTACCACCATAGCTGACATCGATGCATAATGTGTTTCATGCATCTCAACTGTGAAAGTATTTATCTAACCTATATCATGTTCTAAGTTAGCGTGAAATTGAAGTAGAACCTGGTTTATCTGTGACTGAACGACCAGTCAGAGTTTTTGATTCTAAGACCAAGGTACTTTATGGGAGGATGATACCTCTGGTCAGTGTGTTATGACATCATGGTTCTAATTCTCATGAGACGTGGGAGAGGGAGACACTAATGCTAGAGCAGTGGCCTCATTTTTTATGTGGAGGCTTCTTCATAGACTTTCTGGGGATAGAAAGTTCCTATGGTGGGGTGGTTGTAACATCATGTTACTATTTCAAGTATTGATAAACCCTCTTGTGTTAAATTATTAATATCTTAAGTGGGAAAATAATGATTTATCAGTGAATTTTTGATAAATGTGTTAAAGGCCTTAACTGTCGTTTAACATCTTGGAATGTTCAATTAAATATTTTTAGAGTTCTACACTTAGTTAGTGTGATATTATGAGGCCCGCAAAGTCTTGGTGAATTCTGAATAAAAATATTAAATATAATATATTAAGAAAACATTTTTTATTCAAAATAATTGAATAAATCCAAAGCAATGTGTCATATGAGAAAACTGAGAGCACTATTATATCTGAAATATGGTTTTTACCCTAGGAAGGGTATAAAATTCGAAGAAGCCAGACATTTGGATCCCTCACTCGTGAGATAATGTTATTAGATAATATTTAAAATATTATTTTATTAAAAATAATTAAATATATCACAAACAGTACATCATATGGGAAATTTGAGACCACCGACAGGTTCAGAATGAGGGGTTTACCCTATATGGGATATAACATTCACAAGCGTCAGACGTTTAGATGACTCGCTCGCGATAAAAACCTTTTTATTATTAATTAATTAATTATTCCAATTTTAAAAATAATAAATCATTAATATATCTCAAATGGTTCATCGTTTGAGAAATATGAGACCACCATTGGGTCTGTAATAATGTGTTTACCCTAAACGGGGTATAAATTTTATGTGCAGTGGGTGTTTGATATTATTTAATATTTATATTAAATAATTAATTGATTATATTAATTAAAATAATTGGAAATTCATTTATTTAAGGGTATTGTGCATCTTCCCCACCCAAACAATGCGGAAAACACCATTTCTAACACCCGAAGGTTGCAAAACCTTCATTTATAACCCGTTTTAGCCATTTTAAATTAGAAATGTATTAATGTAGTGATTTAAAACACTCTGTTGGGGTTTAAACAAAAATTAATCTGGCGCTATTAAGTTGGGATAAAAACTGATGCGGTGTTGGTTTCTCTATTAGTCAAACAACCAAGTTTCTATCATGAGATGAGTTTTTCTTAATCTGGGTGTTCCTAAACCTCTCTGCACTAAATCAATGAGGTATCCATGATCTTGATCAGCTTTATTTAGGAATCCAGGCGTGGCGAAGTCTGTCCTCCTCTTGCTTATGCACAACGCCCATGCTTCTTATTCTATATATTTATTTATTTTTTCTCTTTCTCTTTTTTCACAATTCATAATTTAAGAAAAAACAAGATAAAACAAACTGTTTCAAATAAAAAAAGATAATTCAAAAATTAACATACGATAATTTTAATTGCATTATCAAAAGATAATCTTAAAAATAAATTATCAAATGATAATTTCATTGGTAGTTTATTCCGAGGGTATAATTTATATAATTATCAAAAGTTAATCTTGTTAAAAATTAATGATAATCACCAAGAATTATCATGCAATGAATAGTTATATGAAGTTGTCAAATAATAACAATAAAATCATTAGAAGATAATTACAATGTTTTATATAAGGATGATTTATCAAAATTATTAAGGGGATAAAACATTGAATTAATTTGGATAATATAAATAATGAATTATCCAATGATAATTTTTTGTGAAATTTTGTCATGACAATTATTGAATGGACAATTGTTTAAATTATCAAATGATAATTATTTGGATTATCAAAAGACAATGAATTATCAAAAGATATATATATATATATATATATATATATATCGATAAACACACTTGGGATAATTTTTTAAAATTATCTAATGTTATTTATTTTTATTATCAAAAGATATATATATATATATATATACATACAAATGTATATATAGTTAGATATATATTTTTGATAATTACTTTGGAAGTTAAGAAAATTTTATTAAATATAATTTTATCAACGTATAATTGCATGAACTGTTGAAGGATAATTTCAAACACATGCATTTACATAAAATGATAATTCAGATATTATCCATGAGAGATAAAATATTATCACATGTAATATTTTAATTGATAATTTGAAATCATTCATGAGAGATAAAATATTATCGCATGTAATATTTTAAATGGTAATTGGAAATTATCCAGGAGAGTTAAAATATTATCGCATGTAATATTTTAATTGATAATTTGAAAGTTATCCGTGAGAGATAAAATATCATCACATGTCATATTTTATTTCCTTTTGAAATAAAATAGCTGGTATTGGTTCTAGAAACCCTTGACAAACATCGACCATTAGTGTGTCGACACTTACGATAATAACGTCATGAGGAGGTTTATTGAACCAAATAAGGTGGTTTATCATTACCACTGACATCGATGACCTTGAGGTAGGTGGTTCTGTCCTGATTAGCCAAATTGGTTAACCTTGAATTACTTGATTTATTTTAATATTTGATTTAAATTCAGTTGCTTAAACTCACTTTCAATTGATGTAATAAAATCTAATTCCAATGAATTTATAGATTTGAAATGGTTTTGGAATGATATTTGAAAAACCCCCAATTCTATTGAATTGAGGCGTGTTTATGGAAATTGGTTAATTTAAATTGTTTAATTTAAATTGTTTAATTTAAATTGTGGATTTGATGGAAATAATTTCAATTAAATTGTTGAATTTAATTGTGGAAATGAATTGTGAAATGATAAAATTGGTTTTGAATGGATTTCAAACTGGTGAAAATGGATTAAAATGATTTGATAGAAACCCAATAGTTTTATCTTATTAAAGAGACATGTTTTTGATTAAAACCTGTTTTGGTTTTAAATGGAAAATTGACATTGAAATGGAAGAATGAGACTTAATTTTATTTTAAGCAGTCTTAAAATAAATTGCCCATAATTGATTGTGTAAGATCACATGCAATCCTTAGGTATTTGGTGAGTTATTTAGACACACTCTATGATATTACAATGTTCTAAAACATACATTCAGTATGTCACATCCCTTAGGTGATGGTGATGAGTCCTCTCTAAAAAGTGTCTAGAGGATGTATGTGTACACATATTTCTGTGATCACTTAGAGAGTGCAGAGTCCTGTAGCTAGAAATACTATCGTACCTATTTGGAAGATGACTATGTTGTTAACTTGTTATTTATATTTGTGATATAAATGTATGCCAATGCTTTTGAACTACTTTACATGCCTGCATAATTTATATAAACTATTTTATGTAACTATTTTATTTAAGCCATTATTTTAGCAATATTCCATCATTTGTAAAGCCTTTTCTTAAAGTAATTTTTCATCACTTGAAATGTATAGTATGATCTGTTTAATTATGATTTTGAATTCCCAAAACTGTTTATTTTAAAAATTGAAAGCATTCCTTTGGTTAATCAATTGTTGGCATCTGTTATGAAATCTGTGGTGAGACCCTACAGGTCTTTTTAGATCACACCCTAATTTTTCCTTCGGGTGTTTGTAGACTTTCTCCTTCTAGGTTTGAGTAAGGGAAAAATATCTCTTAGAGGTGGATCCAGCTGTTGAGCATTGGGCTTGGTGAGATGCGTCCCTTGGGACCTTAGGCTGTTTTTCCTATTTCGGTACTGGGGTTGTAGTACTTTGGGATTGTTGTGACTTGTTGTATTATGGTACATTACTCCGAGTTGAGTTTTCTTTTGTTATTCATACTATCTTTGCTATTTTATTTCCTCTTTGTTAGTGGAAAAATCATTCTGACTTGCATGTTGTATGATGTCAGGTGCTAGTCGCCAACCCATGGGGATCGGGAACACCCTTCAGGCTATGTCAGGGTCAGCTCAGTTATCGGGTTACTAGGGTACCCAGACTGGTTTGTGATAGTTAGGGTCATTTTTTATTTCTTATCATATTATTTTTAACCTTAATTATCTGATTTAATCTTACCATGGTGACAATGATTTATCACGATTACTCTTCATAATGACCAAAAATTAAAGGGACATATTTAAAAAATTTAGACCTTATGATTCAAAATATGGAATCTATTTTTCAATATTCAATTTCTAGAAGTGGAAAAAATTAATTTAAGATTAAAACTCAAAATGCAACAAAAAACAGCTTTCCAGAAAAATGCCTTTTAAAGTATAAAAATGTTTTTATACCAAATTCAAGTATAAAATTCACTCAAAAGACTATAATTGAATTATGTTTTAAAAAAGGAATTAATTAAATTTTAAAAATAATCTAAAATATAATTTTACTTTGTAAATAATTTAAAAGAAAATATAGTTTTCAATACAAATCAGTATTTTTCACTATTCATTGAAAAATCAAACTTTTTAGAAAAATGTCAAAAATTTCACAATAATATATTTTTAATACGTTGATTTTAAAAATGATATCCTTTTTATAAAATAAAATTTATAAAAAATCTAAAAAATAATTATAATATTTTCTCATAAAAAGTAATAAAAACCATTTTTGAAGAAAATGTATTTTTGAAAAATAAAATGACTTTACTTAAAATTGAGTGATTATTTACTAAGAATTTATCAATACATTTATATTGAGTAGGAAATTTATATATATTTCATAAATAAGTTTATCCAATTCATACCAACCAATTTAACAGTTAGGTTATAAAGGTTATATTTAAATAATAATATTTCATGGTTCGTTTAGGCTTAGTGTTGCGTACCGTATACGCTATCAAACATAGTTTCCTTTTTAAAATCTTGTGGTGTTACATTACCCCCAATTTAATAAATTTCATCCTCACAATTTAAACTTGATCTCTATAATCAAGAGTTTGACATCTAAAAATACCTTTATTGAAATCTCATATCATAAAAAAGCTTAATAAAACTTCCTCTTGAAAATAGGGAAAAAGAAATATGAAAGTCATCTAGAATAACACATAACTAGGCTTTCAAATAGGAGAAAATTGGTGGGAAGTGAAAATATAGACATGGAGGAAAAACTTAATGTCCAAATAATGATGGAGATTGATAGAGAACATTGATCATAGGAAAGTGAATATTCAAGAGAAATTTAATGGTCACAAATCAATGATGCGTGAAAAAGACCATTGATTCATTAAAAATAAAGGTAATAGGATAACATTTTTGTTTCGAGATACTTTTCATAGAGTTGAGTAATTCCATTACCATATAGACTGAGAAAATAAAGAAATATACTCACTTGACAAGTATAATTTCATCATTTAATCCACTACTAGAAATTTAGGCTATAGCCACAGTTTAGAACCGTGGCTATAAGCCCAAAACCATGAAACTGTGGCTAGTATTGGTGTGGCTATAGGGAAAGGCCTATATCCATGGATTGAAACCGTGGCTAAATCCCTATATCCACACTTTGAAATCGTGGCAGAAGCTTAAGCCACACAGGGCTTATATGCACAGTTTGAAACTGTGGCTAAAGCCCTATAGCCACGGTTTGAAACTGTGGCTATAGGCCTTTACATTTCATAAAAAAAAACCCCACCCACAACCCCCACCCTTCCATGAGGTAAGTGTTATCACAAAGAACATGTTATAGATTTGAAAATTATTCTAGATTAAAGATAGAAAATACATATAACAAGTGAAATTATAAAAGCCTGGAAGTTAAAATATGAAATCTTCATGCACCCCCTACCCCACTACCCCACTCCCTTGTAGTTTAGGGGGGATTTAGAGATGGATTTTAATGGTTATTCAACCTCATCTAAGATTAAATAAACTTATTGAGATTAACTATACCCCTGCCCCACTGCCCCACTGCCCCACCCCCTTGCACCCCTTGTCCCACTGCCCCACCCCTTGCACCCCTTGCACCCCCTGACCCACCCCCTCCCCCATTGCAACCTCCCCTCCCATACCCTGTAGACCCCCCCTATACACCCCCTTCCCCCCTCCCCTTGCACCCCCTACTAGTTTTCCCTCCCCCACTGCCCCCTTGCACCCCTTCCCCACTGCCCACCACTTTCACCCCTTTCCCCCTACCCCACCCCCTTGCACCCCCTGCCCCACCCCACTTCCCACTTGCACCCCACCTACACCCTCCCCCCTCCCCCTGCCCTGCATACCCCCTTGTAGACCCCCCTATCCCCCCCACACTCTCCCCCTACTAGTTTTCCCACCCTTGTCCTCTGCCCCACCCCCTTGCACCCCATGTGCACCCTCCCCCCTCCCCTACCCTACAAACCCCGTGCCCCGTGCCCCCACCCCCTTCCAGTCCCCCCCACTGCCCCCTTGCAACCCCTTACAACCCCTGCCCCACCCCTCCCCCCTTGCACCCCACCTGCACCCTCCCATTCCCTCTAGAACCCTCCCCCACCCCCTCCCACCTACCGGTTTTCCCTCCCCCCACTACCTCCCTTGCACCCCCTACCCCACTACCCCACCCCCCTGCCCCCAGCCCCACCCCTCCCCCCTTGCACCCTACTTACACCCTCCCCCCTCCCCCATGCCCTACAGACCCCCTATAGACCCCACTACCCCTCCCCCCACCCCCTGCACCCTCTCCTCTGCCAGTTTTCCCTCCCCCCACTACCCCCTTACACCCCCTTCCCCACTACCCCACCCCCTTGCACCCCCTTGCACCCCCTTCCCCCTTGCACCCCACCTGCACCCTCCCTCTCCCCATGCCTTGTAGACCCCCTCCCCCCTCCCCCTGCACCCTCCCCTGCCAGTTTTCCCTCCCCCTTCCAGTTCCACCCCCTGCCAGTCCCACCCATCCCTGCCAATCCCCCCTACGAGTCTCCCCTCCCCCACCCTTACCAGTAAGGGTGTAATTTTGGACCGGCCCAGCTCGAACAACCCCATGAGGCGGCCCGAGCCTGACCTCAGGCCGACCCAAACCATCAGGGCGGGCCAGGCTTTTTCGGGTCGGGTCGAGCTTTTTCGAGTTAGGCCATGGTGAGTTTTTATTATTTTTAAAATAATTGTTTATTATAAAAAAATTTTAAACGTTTTTATTTAAATATCTTTTAACATTTATTTAAAACATTTTTTTCATTTATTTTTAAACGCATGTTTTTTATAAAAACGTTTATTTTATTTTTTTTATTAACATTTTACAGTGCGTGGATATGTTATTTTTTTTGTCTAAATTGATTTATATATTATAAATATTAATATATTATGTGCAAATTGTAAAAAAAATTAATGACGGTTTGGGTGGTGCACAACAGTGGATGAGTTTAAATAATTGTTATTTAAACGTTATTTAACATTTATTTAAAACATTTTTTACATTATTTTTTTTAACTTATTTATAATTTTTTATGTTTTTTTTAATTTTTTTATTTAAACCATTTTTTAACATCTTCTTCAAACATTTTTTTACATTCATTTTTAAACGATTAATTTAAAAGGATTTTTAAATTTTTTAAACGCATGCTTTTTAAAAGTATTTTTTTAAAACATTTTAACTTTTTTTTTCAAATTTTAATGTAAAATGTTTTTTAAGTGTTTGTTTTAAAAAAAATAATTTAAATGTTTATTTTAAAAACTTTTTTTAAAAATTTGTTTAAAGCATTTTTATTTAAACCTTTTTTGAACCATTTTTTACCACTTGTTTAAAACCATTTTTACATTTAATTTTAGACATTTAATTTAAAATGTTTTTTACATTTATTTTTAGACGTTTAATTTAAAATGTTTTTTGAATGCATGTTTTTTAAACATTTAACATGTTTTATGTAAAAAAATTTTTTTATTAATATTTTACAATGGGTGGATATGTTATTTTTTTCTAAATAGATTTATATATGCCTGTGAATTTATATATATTATGTGCAAATTGAAAAAAAAATTAATGAGAGATTGGGGGTGCGCAACAGTGGGTGGGTTAAAAGCGTTGTTATTTAAACATTTTTTTATCATTTATTTCAAACATTTTTTACATTTATTTTTGCAACTTATTTATGAAAAGTATTTTTAAGCGTTTGTTTAATTTAAAACATTTTTTAAATGTTTTTTAGACATAGGTTTTTTATATGTATCTTTATTAAATATTAAACATTTTTTTTGTAAAAACGTTTATTTTCTATTTTATTGACATTTTACAGTGGGTGGATATTTTTTTTCTAAATAGATTTATATATGTGAATCTATATATATTATGTGCAAATAAATAATGAGAATTTGGGGGGGGAGTGCGCAATAGTGAGTGAGTTAATTTTTTTCTAAATAGATTTATATATGTATATATAGTATATATAATATATGCAAGTTTCGTCAATTTTTTTAAAAATAATTAATGAGGTTGGGGGGTGTGCGAACATCATTGGGTGGGTAGTTATTTTTTTTGTTAATATATAATAAGTTATTATATATATATATATAATGTTAAATGATTGATATATATATATATATATATAATATGAGAAAGTTGTAAAAAAATAATTAGGGGTTGGGGGGTGCGCCGCAGTGAACGGGTTGATTTTTTTCTAAATATATTTATATATAATATATGCAAGTTGTAACATACTTAAAAAAATTAATTAAGTTGAGGAACGTGCACAAATATCATTAGGTGAGTGTTATTTTTTTTTGTTAATATACAATAAGTTATTATATATATAATATTAAATCATTGATATATATATAGATATATTATTAATAGCTTTGTTTATATATATATATATATTATATTAAATCATTTATATATACATATATACATACATATATATACATATATTATTAATTGATTTTTAAAATCCACACTTAATTGATATATATTATCAATAGATTTTTATATATATATTATTAATGGATTTGTTTTTATATATATATATATATATTATATCATTGATATATATATTATTAATAGATTTTTTATATATCTATATATACATATATATAATATGAAAGTTTCGTCATATTTAAAAAAATTTAACGAGGTTGGGGGGTGGGCGCGAATATCATTGGGTGAGTGTGTTATTTTTTTGTTAATATATAATAAGTTATTATATATATATAATGTTAAATGATTGATATATATATATATATAATATGAGAAAATTATAAAAATAATAATTAGGGGTTGGGGGGTGTGCCGTAGTGGGTGAGTTAATTTTTTTTTCTAAATAGATTTATATATGTATAGTATATATAATATATGCAAGTTGCAACATACTTAAAAAAATTAAAGAGGTTGAGGGACGTGCACGAACATCATTAGGTGAGTGTGTAATTTTTTTCTTAATATACAACAAGTTATTATATATATATATAATATTAAATCATTGATATATATATATATATATTAATAGCTTTATTTATATATATATTATATTAAATCATATATATATATATATATTATTAATGGATTTTTAAAAGTCACACCTAATTGATATATATTATTAATGTATTTGTTTATATATATATATATATATATTATTATATATATAATTATATATCGTTGTATATATTACACACACACACACATTATAATTATATATAATAATAATTATATGTATATATATACATTATTATATATATAATATATAGGCCGAGGCCCGACCCGATGTACCTACGGCCCGAGCCTGACCTGGCCTGATGCGGGCTTTGCTGGGCCGGGCTTTTGGGCCAAGATTACACCCTTTATAACTAAATTAATAAAGAAAATATATTGAAAAGTAATACACCTACAACCAAGTTCTTGCTCCAAAGCAAGCCGGGGTCTCAAACTGCCCTTGAAACTTCTTTTCAAGCAGCAGGATCTGAACAAATTTTGCAAAAACAAAATTAAAATATAATAAGAAACATAAAAGAATCAAAATTAAAAAGATACTCTCCCCCCTAACATGAATAATATGAATTGTGACCAAAAAACATAAATACATACCTCTTGTTCCAAGAAACATCAGACTTCAGTACTGGGAATTGTTCCAGGTTTTACAAAATTCATAAATTAAATAGACATGAAAGAATCAAAATTCCAAATATAGATGTATTTTTTGTAGAATACAGACCAGTTGACAGTGGGGTTTTTTCATTTCTAAAAATAGATCAATAAACATAATAAATAGAAAAGTCAAAACATATCAACTTCTTATAGTTAGTTTCATCAATTGGTTAAAAAAAGATAATAACCCTATTTATTTCTTTATTAGAATACATTCCATGGAAAAATAGAGAGTGCATAATCAAGAAATGAATCTGAAAGAATGAAGTGTGAAAAGGCTATTGTATCAAAATACATAATAGGAAAATATTAAATAGTTACCTTTATGAATGCATGAGTCCAGACTGCAGTGGAAACCATGGAGTTTGAATATTTCTAATCCCTATAATACTGAAATATGAAAGCACAAAGGTAATTTTAGTCAACCCCCATTTTATTTTACAAATTGTTACAAAATGAATTTTATCCCATCCTTGGAGACTACCTTTAGTCCTCACTGTGATATAGTTTAACCTAGGATAATTAATTGCTTTTTTCACCACTCTTTGATTTTTGTGTCAAAAACATTCCACTATTTCTAAGGAGGTGTTGTCAATCTATTAACCATAATTTTCATGAATCACTATAACACTAATATATTTTTGTGTACATAATTTCATTAATAAAAATAATAAAATTGTCATACCTATATTACAAACTTTTTTAATTGAAAATAGGGCTGATCCAACTTTTTCCAAGGTTTTATTTACTTACATATATGGATCCAAACAAGAACATCAAATAATTCACCCCATTTCATGACATATTAAACCTAATATGATTATATTTTTATTAATTAAAGTAGAGATAATTTCCCTTCTCTCACAAATAAGAAACCAAATAATTTATATATAACATACAGCCTGAAGAATAAAATTATTCTGATGAACATGAGAGGATGTTTATACTAGGGTTATTTCCCACTTCAAGGAGTAATTACCTAAGAAAATAGATTTATTTTATAAGATATGCATCAGGAGAAACCTTTTATGAGTACTGATAGAGATTCAAGAAGATGTGTGCATGATTTCCACACCAACCAATATAGAAACAACACTTTATACTCTCTTACTATTAAGGAGTACATAATAATGAAATAAATATGTTGGATACATGATCAATAAGATCAAGTCAGACCACCCTTTCCACTGCACACCCCCTACCCCTGCAAACCCCCCCTGCCCCTACAGACCCCCTGCCCCTACACAATCCCACCCCCTTGCACCCCCTCCCCCTTCCCCTGCACACCCCTTGCACCTACCCCCTCCCCCTGCCCTTGCAGACCCCCTTGCACCCCATGCCCCACCCCTCCCCACCTGCACCCTCCCCCCTCCCCTAGCCTCTACAGACCCCCTTCCCCTACAAACCCCCTTGAACCCCCTACCCACCCCTCCCCCATGCAACCTCCCCTGCCCTTGTAGACCCCCTACCCATGTAGACCCCCTCCCCCTACCCCCTCCCCCATGCCCTTACAGACCCCCTGTACCCTCCCCCCTTCCCTTGCAGACCCCCTGCCCCTGTAGACCCCCTACACCCTGCACCCTGCACCCTCCCCCCTTCCCCTACAGACCCCCATGCACCCTCCACCTAATAGGTTTTCACATAAAAAAATAGGTTTGTATAATGCAGGTTTTCACATAATGCATAACACATAACAGGTTTGCATAATGTAGGTTTTCACCCCCTGCCCACCCTGCACACCCCCTACACACCCTGCACCCTCTGCACACCCCATGCACCCCCTACACACCCCATGCACCCCCTACACACCCCCAGGTTTGCATAATGCAGGTTTTCACCCGCACTGCCCCTGCACACCCCCTGCAAGAAGTAGGTGATCTATGTGTCCCAATACTTTAAAATATGAGAATAATCAGATAGTTGATACTCTAAAGTGAATGTTTGATACTAATATAATAAATTGTGATAATTATCTATCAATGTTCTTAACATGTTTAAACATGATCAGACTAGTTGATATATTTTGTATGTGGAGGGAGATCAATATCGATTAATGTAACCCAGAGTTGAAGAAGATCTTTCCAACTATTTAATCATACATTTTTAGTGGAAAGTGGAATGATGAATTCTCTAGAGGGACCCTATAGCAAGAATGTTGGGGCTCTATGTTGATATGAATTGGATGGTCCTTAGTGTAACCATTAGAATTTATAGTGGAGTATATAATATTTGAGGTCCTATCAAATCAGGACAAGGAGTTGGATTTTACAGCTCAAACATTTAAATCCTTGTGCATTGTGCTCATTTTATTTTTTCATACAAGAAGTGAGGCTGAAATAATTAAAGTGGCGAGGAACGAGATATTAACATGTCATAGAGATTCATTATAAATGAAATCATTGTAAAAATAAACCAATAAATCACCCCTACCCCACTAGTCCCCGACTCAATGGTGCTGAATGGTTACGATAACGTGTCCTTATACCATGAAAAATCAATAATTTTGTTTTAGCAATTGTCCAATATATTGATCTTCCAAAAACTATTAGTTTGTATTCACCCCACTATGGCGGTATGTGACATGAAAAACTAGTGGAGGGATTTCATGAACATATATATTATGGTATGATATATCAATCCCTTACTACCAATGGATGCTTTACCTTGGGGGGTCTATCCTAAAAATAGAAGAACTAAGGCTATAAGGAAATATAATTTTAATGGAATACCACCCATGTTACCTGTTCAAAACTATTTTATTGGGATTTAAGAGATCTATGGTTGATTTTACTAGAATTTTCATCATGAAAAAGAGTGTATAACTACAATTCTAGGTTATAAAAAAAATATTTCTAAATTAAATAAGACTCAATAGATATATAATGTTAAAAAATCTTTTAGTTTTGAAGTTTCACTCAAAGCCAATAAGAAAATAAAGACACAGATACATGATACTGTATTCTGATAAGAAAACACATAAGATACAAATATCATTAAAAATATTCTATAAAATGATAGTTTTAATGCAACTTTTGGTAATGAGATCTTTTTAGTGATTAATAGAATTGGCTTGATTGAAAAAAAACTGTTTAATATGATATTATAATAGTTCAAAATATACATTAAAAGTGTAAAACAATTTCATATACTATTTTTTTAATCCAGTTCAAAATATATATTAAGTTTTGATGTTTCTTTTTGTCAAACTCACACCTAGAATCCTCATTACCTAGCTTTTTGAAGGAATATATATTTATAAAATGGGATTACAATGGGTTCATATGACATCAATATTGTAGGAATTTATTGAACGGGATGTTAAAACAATTAAAATATTGTTGGAACTATTATTCTTTCTTGCATGATTTATTTAACCAAACCCAACCCGAGGGATGTCTAAGCTTTATTACATAAAAAATAGGTAAATAAAATAAATGCCCATAAGTTTTTGGAAGAGTTCATGGCACAAGAACTGGGTCATGATGAAGCACATGCAACATGAAATCCCTCAATAAGAAGCTTCACTTAAAGAAAAGGTCCTAAACCCTCAAATTATAATCATAATACCATGTAAAAGTATGTGTGCATGAAAGGGGAGAAGTGATACCAAAAAAAGATTATACTGACAATTAGAATTTGCATAATTTTTGTCGCTCTAAATGTATTAACAAACCTTGGAAGGGTCATCTACGAATATCCTTGCAATTAGAAGCCAACATTCTGGTGATAAATGAACATATTCAGGAATAGAATACTGAACATTTGGAATTCCCTATAGGTAAAATTCAATAGCTTAGAGTAATTCAACTTGACATGGAATAATAAATTATAGTAATGTGATTCAAAAAAATTACACTTATACTTCTCTAGAATTTACTTGGATATTTAGGGTTCTCAAAGGAGCAAGAGTGCACCAGAATGAGTGCACCAGAATGAGTTCACCTAAAGAAGAAATGAGGGGGAGAAACTAATAGTAGAAAGAAAGAAGAATCAACAAAAAATGGAAAAGTGGACTACATACCATCGGAGGTGCACCAGAGGTGGTAGAGGGGCCGCCTCAGAGCAGCATCAGTGAGGAGGTACGGTGGTCACGTCAAAGGAGGATACAATTCAATATAATAATAATAAAACTTAACTAGTGCATAAACAAACATACATCATAATACAATAATTTAATATATATAGAAACAGACTGAAACACCGCAATACAATTCAATATTACAATAATCAAACTTCACTACATAATTAAATTCCACAATATTAACATTCAAAAAATAAAATTTACATCAATATTGTATATTAATAGCAATATCATTAGAATCATGATAACCCTTATCCATACCTCCTACAAAACACCATCACCACCTCTCACACCACCAGCATCATCATCAACATCAGCATCAGTACTGACACCGACACCAGCACCAGCACTAGCACCGACTCCGAATCCAGCTCTAGAAGAAGAATCTATAAAATCAGAACACATCGACATCAAAAAAGCATCAACCACTGCAACTGCTTTTGGTGGAAGTGTAGAAGAAAGGACAAAAATAACTTTCATAATATTTTTAGTTATTGCCTTTTCTGATTTTCGAGTTTCTTCTTTGATTGCGACAGTCATTTATTCCAATATGAAAAAAATATAACTGGTACTCAAAGAAATGATGTCAGAAGACCAGTATCGAGATGGTACAATCTTCTTCCCAGGTCGACAATTCACTCTTCCCTGATGCTCATCTCCTAATACCTAATGTAAATGATCGTTTAGGCCCAAATTGTCATGTTCTTTTTCTTCCAATGCCTCTAAATAATTCTGTTGATTGATATGTATCATAAATTAAAATGATAAAATAATATAAGGAATTAAATTCAGTCAAAATAAAAGATATTTAAATATACTTACAATCACCTTCTTAGTGCCGATATTTTTTACAGTGCCATATTTATTTTTTCTTCTTGTACAAAACAAAGTAGACTGAGGAATGCGACCCTTGATATTCACTGACTTTTTTTTGAAAAAAAAAAGAAATAAATCAAAATTGTAAGTCAAAAAATTACTCTAAACCAAGATAAATATTTTAAATGTTAAATTACCTGTGTTTTCTCATGATCTGAGAGTGAAGTGTGTCTATGAGTATAAACGTGTTTCATTCCACTCTTATTTCCTTTATTTCTGTCTGATTTATCCTATAAAAAAATAATTATATAATTTCATTAACATAAATAAAACAATTAATTTATACATTAAAAATAATTTTCAAATAAATAAATGAATATATATATAAATTTAACAAATACCTTAAAATATGGACTCTTCCAATAGCTGATCATCTCTTTGTATTGTGATATTGGGCAATCATGAATCACCATTACTTCTTCAAGCTCTGTACCAACTCTCTTTTTCCAACCAATATATAAGTCATACTTGTAAGATTTCCACATTTCACTTAAATCCATTAACCTTGTAGCCTTAGCATTTTGTCCATCAGGAAAATTATATAGAAGCTGCAATGGAAAAAATATTTTTTAAGAAAATATTATAAATTAATATATATATAAAAGGTGACTGACATTACTTACCTATATCTCTATCCAGGCATTGTTCTTTATTTCTTATCTAACTTCCCTCCAACTTATTGGTTGAACCGAAATGATATTTCTATGTCTAGCAAGTGTTCCCATAAAGATTTTACATTTCATATCATTTTTTAATTATAACATTCTCCTCATTGTATTCAACCATGATTTGCGTGTGTCGATTCCAAACCTCTCGAATTTTTGTGTGTCCTTTTATCTAGTATAGGTGGGAGATAATCATGAAAAAATAATAATAAAGGAAAATAATATATATGAATTTATCATTAATCATTAATAGTAATTTTTAAACACATACGAGTAGATGGGGGATCTTTTGACCCCTGAAGTGCTACATTTAGAGGGGGAGTAGCCTCTGTGTTAGGTAGGATATCTACAGTAGGAGTAATTTGTATAGTATAATATGATAAGTGTAATGATGGAGGTATAAAACCTGATGGATAAACCTATACAGATGAGGGTGGATATGGATATGGATATGGTGGTGGGATATATGGGGGCACAGTTCCCTATCTAGTGGATAGTGGTAATGGAAAATAAAGAGGGATGGGAGTTTGATAACTACCATCTGATGTGGGTGTGGGAATAAAGGGATATGGAAAATGTGGGTATGGATAATACGGAGGTGGCATAATGGGAGGATGACCTCCTGGTGACTCAAGAGACATAGTAGTAGGCTGAACTGTAGAATTAGTACCCCCTCCATACTATTAGCCTCAGTAGAATAATCCAACCATCTCCTCAATGATGTATCATAAAATAACATAGATTATAAAATAAAACGAATGATAAAAAGATAAATAATATGAAATACCATAATATTCAAACATAAATTGTACTTATTGTATTGCCTATAGGAGACATACGTTGTTTATTTCTCTGTATTCTTCTATTTCTTCTAGTACCATCATAATCAGACATTTTGACTTGGAAATATAAAATAATATTCTCAAATAAATAGAAATAATAAAAAATGTTAAATAATATAATTGTATCATAAAACAATGAGATACATTTTCATGTGTGCAATTTATATTGATATAATATCAAGACTTTTCTATATTCAAGAATTACTAGAGATGTTCTTACACATAAATTTGACAGAATATTAATAGTGTTATATTAGAAAATGGTATAAAATATACTAGTTAATTTGATATCATGTATGAAAGTTTAAAAAAATAGATACAATATTGTGATAATATTAGGTAAATACTTACAAATGTGTCAATGCTTTGTGTGCTCTATAACAATTTCTGGTTTGCAATCTGTACTAACAATTGAGTCATCTATGTCATAAAATGGAATATTCGAATAAATACTGACATTTTCATCCACAAAATCATTGTCATCCATGTATTCATCAAAAATATTTTTAGTAATGACATCAACAATAACACCAAATTTTTGTTGTAATGGGTCAGTTACATAAAACACTTGTCTAGCTTGTGACTGAAAAATATAAGGTTTATCGGTATGAAGCTGGATATTCATATCAATCAATCTAAATACATAGTTATCAATATGAATTCCTTATCATTTCATTGAATCTAACCACTTTCATTTCATCATTGCGACACAACCATGTGCATAATAATCTAATAAAATGATTCTTTCAACAACACCGTAATATGATATATTTTCTGATAGAGGTTGTCTGTCTGATGCACTCCCATAAACCTCCCTTGTTATTCCTTATTTTTCCCTAGTTCTAGATGCTCTAACCTTTCCTTCCTTCCCTTATGATTCATTAGTAGTGCTATATCCTTGGACCGTGTCTTCCCTAGAGTTTCTTCCTACTGCATGCGCACCCCCTGTTTTGGTGCAACCAGGAAGTGTCGATCTGTCTTCGATATAAGGTATGTTCTACCTTCGTTATTCTAGGTTCCTCTCCATATTTTCCACCTTTCCATGTTACAACATGTGATCTCCATATTTATAATGGAGTTTTCTTGGGTGTTGGTTGGTGTGGTGGTCTCTCTGCATCCTCAGGTGGATGCAGTCTTCGAGGAGAGGTGATCATGATCTGTTGTGTTGGACATTATTGTGAAAAGAACGTCTGAAACCTTTTAAGGTAGGGGATTCATGGATTCTCTATTATTTTCCATGAAACTATAGAGTTATCATGTTTTATCCTACTAAATCATAATGTAATTGGCATAATAAATATTTTAACCGGATAAATAAATTGGTATCGATTGTATGTTGTTGCCTCTTATTTTTTCTAGATAGTGTGATATGTAGGCTTGATTTATTTATCATGTCATTCTTGATGGAATTGGTAAATAAAATAAATCCAGGATTAATTATAAATTGATTGGATAAAGATAAAGAGGCATGTTTTTGAATTTAGTTGTTGTTATGGTAAACTATTGATAATCGAATGGATGTAATTATGAATATTTAAATGAACTAGTTAATTCAAGATGGATTAAATAACCAGTTATTTGATAAAAGATAATGTCTATAAGGGTTCTGAGTCACCACATTTCTTATAAATTCCAAGATCCTTATTCTTGGAGCCGTGAGTACTCATTGTGTGTGAAGGCTAGATGCCTTTATTAGGGCCAAGAGTCCAATTGCTTGTTGATTGTTTTCCTGCTACTTGTATTGTGGTATGAGCCTATGATGGCTGAGCTTGGGAGGATGTTATGGTATGTGGGGCAGGGAGGCCCAGGGGTTGGGGAATTAGTTGATTCCTAGAGTGGAAAGGTGTATTGGTTTATGCATGTGGGTGTCAGGGAGGACACCCAAGATGATGAAACAGGTCAGTTATGAATGTTGGATGCCTGTTGAATCATGTTGGTTGTTTATCTTATTTACTTTCTCCACTACTTAAGGTAGCTGGTCTTGATTACCCTCCTTAAAAAGGAGGCAAATATGCGTAGGGTATGCCACATGATTTCTATGTTTAGATTCTTGAGGATGGATGGGTCTATTCTCCTGCTATAGGTGGAAAAGACTCGATGGGTAGTTCATCTACTCACTGTATTGAGCCCCCTATGTTTGGTAACTTAGTTTTTATTTTCAAGAATTCCTAGAATTATGAGAAACTAATGATGGTGTTACTAAATTATTGAATAAATGATGTTAATACATGGGTTTGGAGCTTTCTGGGATGCAATGATGAGGTAATATTTTTGAGAGGTTGTGAACTTGGTTTGGTTATGCCTGGAGAGCAAGGAACTTGGTGCAATGCTAATGAAATGTAATGTGGAATTAATAATGGTTAATTAATGGTTAAATAATTAATTACATAAATTGAAACTGATAAAAATGGATAAGTAACTTAATATCACTCTTTAAATGGTTATATGCTTATAGGATATCTAGTCTTAGGAGTGGCATCTGGGAGTCTGATAGATGTTAACTACAGTTGAGTCTAAGATTGGGTTTTTCCCGTAGTGTGGTTGTGATCTGTGCTATATTATATAATTTTGGGTATCTATATGCTACTCCACCCTGTTGGTTATGGAAAATGACACCTCGAGGATTTTGAGCCATGGGGGGGGGGGGGGGGTGTTTTCCCCAACATTCCGGTGGGAGGATGGATGGATGACTACCCCCTTTGCCCCTGCTCTCTTCTCTTGGTAGTTACTTGTGATGGTAGACATGATGATTAGTTTTCCCCATATATGTGTGTAGAGGGATGTAATGTCTTGTGGTTATTCACACACACATGATCTGGATATAGTTTCCTATGGACTACTATAGGTGTAATGTGTATAGGCTGTGATGGGAGGATCCTTACTCGACGTATGGGCTATAATGGCTTGAGATATAATGCCCGACATATGATACACGTTATGCGAGCTATGGTGGATTCTAGAAACTACCTAGTTACTTTGGCTACGTGGATGTAGTGGTGGTGTTGCATGAGGTTCATGTTGTGGTGCTACGCCCAGGTGTCTGTAGGAAAGCCTTTTGGATAGAGATGCTTAGGACATGCGATGTTGGGGAAAAGCGAAAAACCAGTGGGGAAGTGGTAGCGGGGTACCCTTAATATTATTTATTATATTATATACTCTTGTATTAAATACTTGGTGAGAGTAGACATGTTGAGGTTGAGAACATAATATACCTATTTAGGTGGCGAGTTAGTTTCACCTGTTGTTCACTGTTCTTTAGCATTCTTTCGTTATTTTTGTATGAGAGGATTCGGGGAGGATCATACTAAGTATACTATTATACTCACCCTAAGTATATACAACTTTTTTTTTCCAAGTCACTTATAGGAGGTTGGATATCAGGCTAGTTACTACTATCTTGGGGTTGCAGGAGCTGTTCAGGCTTTATTGTCGCTGCTGTTTTACTTCCTTTTGGTATTTTCAGTTTTCTCTTTTCAGTTGTAGTAGTATTTGCATGTATTAAATATGTGTACTTGGGTTTCTTTTTATATTACAGTATGAGATGGAGTTGGTTGGTATCTATCTTATCTCTCTCTCTTTTTCATGTGTTCTCTTAGAGGGTAATGCCTCCCATACGTGTGATTATTATACTCTTGGTGCTAGTCACCAACCCATGGCCTACTGGAGGTGGGAATCAAGTGTCACTATCTCCCTTATCATATTACTGACCTAGGAGGGGTAAACTTTGTGGGGAGGGGGTCATGACAGAGTGGTATTAGAGGTCTAGTTGAGGGATAGGATGGAGTTTGGAGTTAGGCACAGGTGAGGTTGCATGGGTTGGTAGGGAAACAATGTCAGTCAAGTTTAGAAAGTGCTGTAAACACTAGATATCGACTGAGACACAGGTATTTAGGCCCCCCTTTGATCTAATTCATGGACCTTTAAGTTTATAGTGGCTATTAAACGAGGTGATACTGGTTACAGGGTAGAGACCTAGGAAAGGATCATGCATCATTATTCTTTGAGCATGTGTTTGAATGGGTAGACCTTGGGATATGTTAACCTAAAATGAATAAAATAAATAAATTAATTAATTTTGAGTCTACTATATTCCAGGGTTAGTATCTATAACTATTTTTTATTTTGAAGGTATGTATCTAGGTTGACATCCTCGTCAGGTTCGCATAGAATATGTCCAGCAGGCTATGCCAACAGACCGTTGCAGAGTGGAGGTTGATGATAACGAAAATTGAAGGAGGACACTCTAAGAGTTTCAACGTTAGAGTATATAGAAGTATGAGGGCTCCGTTTTAGATGCAGTCACAAAAGACTGGTTAGAGGAGGTTGATATATCTTTTAACTCAATCCATGCTCAAAAAAAGCACTGGGTATCATTGGTTGTGACGATGCTGCATGGGGTAGCGAGGTAGTGGTGGTTCTTATTCCTCAGAGATCATGAGGAGTCAATGATCTCATGGGAGGAGTTCTGATACAAGTTTAGAGTCAAGTTTTTTTCTTCAACCACGAAGGCATACAGTCGACAGGAGCTGCTTACCCTTCGACAGGAGAGCTCTAATGTGAGAGAGTTTGGAATCCATTTCAAGAACCTTTTATGATATGGTTCAGACTTGTTTCCAGATGAGGAGGTCAGGTAACGACATTTCGATGAGGCTTTGCATCCATAGAACCAGCACCAGGTCACCCTATTTATGCTGAAGATATATCTTGAGGTATTAGAAAGGTAAAATGTCATCGAGAGAATGTTATCTAGAACTGAATCTTTACGATAGGGGAGTAATTTGGATTCCTCATGAAGTAGAGCTATGGTTTGGGGTTCCTGGTTTTCAAGGAAGAAAATTTATGTTCGGCTGGGGGTAGTTCCTAGACCTCAATATCTCATTTCTTTGGGGGCGGAAACTCTCAGACCTATGCCAAGGGACCAGACACTTGTTTTTCTTGTGGAGGTTGAGGTCATCAATAGTGAGAGTGCCCAAACTTTCAGAGCGTTCAACATGCACCAGGTATTCCGCTCCAGGTTCCTAGTTGAGGCAGTTCCAGCCAAGAAAACAGCAGTAGGTTGCACCAAATTTGGATTAGCAGATAGTAGATGGAGTAGGAAGAGGACAACCACATGACTATCCCTTTCCTCTAATATTAGAGTGCGGTCGTGGTGATGGTCATCATCAGGGTCAAAGAGGCCATGGAGCAGGTTGTGGTCAACTTCATGCTTTAGTGTTGCCAGTGCCAGGTGAGCCAGACATCGTTCGAGGTACCCTTTTCTTGTTTTATAATTGGGTTTATTCCTTGTTTGACTCAGGATCCATGCACTCCTTTATATCACCTTCCATTGTCCATGATTTGGGACTTGAGGTAGAGAGGTTTCCAGTGACCTTGGCATTGAATACACCAGTTATAGGTCGAACCGACTTGTTTTAAGTATGTAGAGACAATGAGATAGTGCTGGGGAAACACCACTCTTAAGGAGATTTCCTATGTCTATAGATACAACCATATGATGTCATTCTCAACATGGATTTTTTTTTGTATTTGGTGTAGGATATTGTGGATTTCTTCTAGAGGTAGGTGGTGTTCTTCGATGCTGATGGAGATCCAATAGTGTTTGTTGGTAAGCGAGACCCTCAAATGGGTCATAGGAATGTTTCTTCTTTGTCATCATTTATGGATGAACTGATGTTGAGTTCATCAAAGGTTTAGAAATAGGTGTTTCCCAAGGTCATTGAAGAGTACCCTGATGTATTTCCAAAGGAGGTTGTAGCATTACCCCCTCAACGAGAGATCGAGTTCGGGATCGAGCTACTTCCAAGAGCATCTCCTATCTCTATGTCTTCATATAGGATGACCCCTTATGATTTAAAGGATATATGTATATATCTTGATGGTCTATTGTAATGAAATTTTGTTCGGCCGAGTGTGTTATCGTGGGGTGCACTAGTTTTGTACATGAAGAAGGCTAATGATAGTTTGCAGTTGTGTATCGATTATCGTCACTTGAACAAAGTGAAAGTGAAGAATTACTATCCTATTCCATGGATTAATGATTTATTCAATCAACTGAAGGGTGCGACTTGGTTATTGAAGATCAATTTTCAGTTTGGGTATAATTAGATGTGAGTGAAGGATGGAGATATTTTAAAGACTGCTTTCCATTGTCATCATGGGCATTACGAGTTCTTGGTGATGTCGTTCGGTGTAACAAATGATCTAGTTATGTTCATGGAGTTGATGAAAACTGTGTTCCATGAGTTCTAGGATAAGTTTGTGGTGGTTTTCATTGACAACATCCTTGTGTACTTTGTGTTTGAGGAGGAGCACGCATAACATCTGCATGACATTTTGGGAGTTATTCATTGATAGTAGATATTTGGGAAGTTGTTTAAGTGTGATTTTTGGGCTCGAGAAGTCTTTTTCTTAGTAAATTTTTTATCCCGATAGGGAGTAACTATAGATCTGTTGAAGATAGAAGTAGTTGTGTCTTGGGAATACCCTAAGACAGTGGAAGAGGTGTAAATTTTTATTGGTTAGGAAGGATATTACATGATATTTTTGGATAATTTCTCTCAGTTTGTGACTCCTTTAATAGCATTGACTAGGAAGGATCAGGAATTCAGGTGGACCAATCAATATCGGGTAGTTTTTGAGTATCTGAAGGAGAAGTTGGTAAGTACTCCGGTTCTTTGTTTTCCAGCAGAGGGAGTTCAGTTTGACATTTTATATGATGCTTCACGTCTTGGGGTAGGATATGTTCTGATGCAGTAAAGACCAATCATTTCTTATGGTTCTTGGCAGTTGTGTCCCCATGAATGTAACTATGCCACCCATGATCTCAAGTTGGCGGTAGTGGTGTTCACTCTGAAGTTTTAGAGACATTACCTCATCAACAATCACTTTTTGGTTTTCACTGATCATAAGAGCTTGAGGTATGTTCTATCCCAGTGTGACTTGAACTTTAGACATCATTGGTGGATGGAGTTCTTATAGTATCACGACTTTAAAATTTCATATACACTTGGTAAAGGGAATGTTGTAGCCGATGCATTGAGCAGGAAGTCACATAGTGATGCAGTGCATGAATTTGGTGATTCTTAGAGAGTGATGGAAGAGCTTTCAACATTTCATATTAATATGGGAGAAGTCGGTGGTAGAGGTTGTCTTTTCCATATTACGGTGCATTCATCTATGGTGCAACAGGTAGAAGAGTCCTAGTTGGGGGATCTTGAGGTAGAGGTCTGGAGAGATCGAGTTTTTTATGGTGAATCCCCTGATGGTTGGTCTGAGGATAAACAACAATGAGTGTTGTTTCAAGGAAGGATTTTCATTCCTTTGGATATGCATGAGATGGTTCTCAGGTAGTTCCATGGTTCACCCTTAGTGGTACATCCTGGCATGATGAAAATGTACCATGCCTTGAGGAGTCAGTTTTGGTGGCCTGGGTTGAAGTATATGGTTGCAGAGTTTGTGTCTCGATGTTTGGTCTACTAGAAGGTGAAGGTCAAGCACTGTGTTCCCAATGGTCTTCTCCGTCCATTAGAAGTTCCTCATTGGAAGTGGTAGGAAATCTCAATGGACTTTGTTATTAGTTTACCTCGAGCTCAGGGAGGTTGTGATACTATATGTGTGGTATTGGATTTCTTGAAAAAATCATCCCACTTTATAGAGATCAAGGAGTCGATCTTAGTGGAGGTTTTTTTGTGGCAGTATCTAGAGGAGGTGGTGAGACTCCACAGATTCTTGAGGATGATAATTTCTGATAAATACCCTCATTTTACCTCCAGGGTGTGGAGTGGTATCCAACATGATTTCGGTTCTTAGCTATTCCTTAGCACTACTTTTCATCCATAGACGGATAGTCAGATAGAGCGGACCATCCATAATCTTGAAGACATGTTGTGCTCCTATGTCTTAGACTTCAGAGGTTCGTGGATGAAGAACCTACCCTTCGCAAAGTTCGCTTACAACAATAGTTTCCACTCCACCATCGGTATGGTGTTGTTTGAATCCTTGTATGACCGACCTTTCCGTTCTCTATTATGTTGGACTGGGGTCAAAGAGTTAGCAATTCTCGGGTTAGAGCTAGTACAGAATATGACAGAGATGGTTCAGGTAATTCATGAGAGGATGAAAGAAACATATGATTGTAAAAAATCCTATGCTGATCATAGGAGGATACCTCTAGAGTTTGACATTGGGGATCATATTTTTCTGAAGGTGACTCCCTGTCATGGGTAGCGGAGGTTTGGTCATGGGAGTAAGATTTCTTCATGATTTTTTGGGCCTTTTGAGGTGTTGGCTTGTGTTGGAGCTATGGTGTATCAGGCAACACTTCCCCCACAGATGTGCTAGATACATGATGTTTTTCATATGTCGCATCTCCATCGTTATCTTCATAATTACTCTCATGTCATCAATTGGGGTGAGATCAATATTGATAATGATGCAACATTTGAGGAGTGACCTGTAGAGATCCAGGACCTCAAAGAGAAGGTGTTGTGCGGGTGTGTTATTCCCTTGGTTCATATCTTATGGTGGTACGATGGCATGGAGGAGAGTACTTGGGAATGTTGGTTATAGATACATGCTCAGTACCCCGATCTATTTGATGTTTAAATCCTTCTTTGTAATGATGTTTGGTTTGTGGTTGTATACCTTTCTTGTTTATGATATTTCTTTCTCTTGTTTCTTATGTGTCTTACTCTATTTTGAGAGGTACCTACCCCGAGAGAGTGTTTAGAAGCTGGTTGTGGGCATCGTGTGGTTTCATATTTTCCTTTTTTAAGCAGTTGAGATCCTTTGGTGGCAAGAGTAGGTATCTCGAAGAGTGGTTGCTTAGACCCCTTTTTCTGTTTCCTATCTGGGTTGGTTTTGGATTCTCGGGGACGAGAATGTTTTGAGAGGTATCTGATGTAATGGAATGAATCTCTATGATCCATTCCTTTGCTAAAATCTGGTGTTGGAGGTGTTCAGGGAAGTCAATATGACTTATCCCTAACACTTTTCCAAATTTTCAGTTCTATGAATAGTTTTTCCAGAACTGTGTCATTACCTTTGTCAAATTTCTAGTTTTTTCCATATTTCCTTTAGTTTCTCCCGTTTTATGTTTACTTTGATGTAAAATGAATTCAAGGCCTTTTTTAAGGGATTTAAGGCTGATTCAAAGCCCATAAATCCTATCTTAATTTTTTCTAATAGCCAGGAAGCCTTTACTCGGTCAAAATGCATGATCTTTGACAAATCCAATCTTAATAGAAACTCCAATGTATCTTAAATCACTACTTCATTAAATCTTCTAAAGGGATAAGATATCTTCCTCCCTTATTCTTCCTTATTTTCCTTATTGTGAGATGCTTCAAACTTTCCTTCCTTCCCATAAGAGTCATGCATAGTGTTGTAGCCTTGGATCGTGTCTTCCCTAGAGTTTCTTCCTCCTGTATGAGCAACCCCTGTTTTGGTGCAACTAGGAAGTGTCGATCCTTCTTCGATATAAGGTATGTTCTACCACTATTCTTATGGGTCCATCTTCTTCCATTCCTCCTTTCCATGTTATAGAATGTGATATCCATGTTTATAATAGAGTTTTCTTGGGTGTTAGTTGGTGTGGTGATGCCTCTGCATCCTCAGGTGGATGCAGTATTCTAGGAGAGGTGATCATGATCTGTTGTGTTGGTTGTTCTCATGAAAAGAATGTATAAAACATTTTAAGGTAGAGGATTCATGGATTCTCAATTCTTTTACATGAAACTCTAGAGTTATCATGTTTTAGCCTGCAGGATCACAATGGAATTGACATAATAAATATTTGAACTGGATAAATAAATTGGCATCAATCGTATATTGTTGCCTCTTGTTTTTGATAGATAGTGTGATGTCAATGCTTTATTTTTTTAGAATCTTGTTCTTTATGGAAATTGGTAAAGAACGTAAAGCTAAGATTAATTGTAAATTAATTGGATAAATATAAAGAGGCATGTTTTTTAATCCGATTGTTATTGTGGTAAACTGTTGATAATCGAATGGATGCAATTATGCATGTTTAAATGAACCAACTAATTCAATATGGATTAAATAATCAGTTGTTTGATAAAATATAATGCCTGGTAGGGTTTTAAGTTACCCTCATTCTTATAAAGGCCAAGAGCCTTATGCTTGGAGCTATGAGTGCTCGTTGTGTGTGAAGGCTAGATGCCTTTCTTGGGGCTGAGATCCTAGTTGCTTATTGATTATTTTCTTGCCGCTTGTGTTGTGGTGTGAGCTTGGGATATATGAGATTGGTAGGTTGTTGTGGTATGTGGGGTAGGGAGGCCCACGGGTTGGTCTAGTAGATGATGCCTAGAGTATCAATATGTATTGGTTTATGCATGTGGGTGTCAGGGATGACACTAGAGATGATGAAACAGGCCAGTTATGAATGTTGGATGCTTGTTAAATCTTGTTGGTTGTTTATATTCTTTACTTTCCCCACTTCTTAAGGAATATGGTCTTGCTTACCCTCTTTCCAAAGGAGGCAAAAAGGCACTGGGTATTCCATGCGCTTTCTATGTTTATATTCTCAAGGATGGATGGGTCTATACTTTTTCTATATGTGGAAAAGGATCAATGGGTAGTACATCTACTTACCATGTTGATCCCCTTGTGTTTGGTAGCTTAGTTTTTTTTTTCTAGAATGCTGGGAATTATGGGAAAGTAATAATGATGTTAATAAATTATTGAATAAATTATGTTAACCCATGGGGTTGTATTTTTCTAGGATGCAATACTAAGGTAATATTTCTGAGAAGTTGGGGACTTGGTTTGGTTATGCCTGGAGGCATGGAACTTGGTGTGATGCTAATGAAATGTAATGTGGAATTAATAATTGTTAATTAATGGTTAAATACTTAATTACGTAAAGTGAAACTGATAAAATGGTATAAGTAACTTAATATCTCTCTTTAAATGGTTACATGCTTATAGGATAACTAGTCTTAGTAGTGGAATCCGGGAGTCTAAGAGACATTAGCTGCAGTTGAGTCTAAGACTAGGTTTTTCCCATAGTGTGGTTGTGAGCTGTGTTATATTCTATACTTTTGTGTTTCTATACACTACTCCACCCTTTTGGTTAGGGAAACTGACACCCTAGATATTATGAACCCTGGGAAGGGGGTGGGTGTTTTCCCCAACATTCTGGTGGGAGGATGGATGGCTAACTACCCCCTTTGGTCCCACTCTCTTCTCTTGGTAGTTACTTGTGCTGGTAGGAATGACAATTAGTTTTCCCCATATATATGTGTAGAGGACTTTAATGGATTTTGGTTATTCACACACATATATTATGGATATAGTTTCCTATGGACTACTATAGGTGTAATGTGTATAGGCTGCGATGACTTGAGGATCCTTACTCAGCATATGAGCTATAATGGATTGAGGTATAATGCCTCACATATGATACACATTTTGAAAGCTGTGGTGGATTATAGAAACCACATGGTTACTTTGGTTATATGGATGTAGTAGTGGTGTTGCATGAGGTTCATGTTGTGGTGCTATGCCCAGGTGTCTGTGGGAAAGCATTTTTAGAGAGAGATGCTTAGGACATGTGACATTGGAACAAAGCGGAAAACCAGTGGGGAAGTAGTAGTAAGGTACCCCCAATATTCTTTATTATATTATATACTCTTGTATGTGATACTTGGTGAGAGTAGCCATGGTGAGGTTGGGAACATAGTATACCTGTTTGGGTGGCGAGTTAGTTTCACTTGTTGTTCACTATGCTTTAGCATGATTTTTTTATTTTTTCATGAGAGGATCTGGGGAGGATCCTACTGAGTATACTGTTATGCTCACCCTACATATATACAATTTTTTTTTTCAGGTCACTTTAAGTAGGTTGGAGATCAGGCTGGTTACTACTAGCTTGGGGTTGAAGGAGCTGTTCGGGCTTCGTGGTCCCTGCTGTTGTACTTCCTTTTAGTACTTGTAGTTTTCCCTTTTCAGTTGTAGTAGTCTTTGCATGAAATTATATATGTGTACTTGGGTTTCTTTTTATATTGCATTATGATCTGGAGTTGGTTGGCATCTGTCTTATCTCTCACTTTCTCATGTGTTCTCTTAGAGGACAATGCCTCCCATATGTGTTATTATTATACCCTTGATGCTAGTTTCCAACCGGGGTCCTACTGGAGGCGGGACTCGGGTGTCACTTTCTCCCTTCTCACATTACCGACTCAGGCAGGGTACACTTTATGGGGAGGGGATCATGAAAAAATGTCACTTACCATAGTATTTCAATAAATCTAGCATATCCACTATGTAAATAAAAAATCACAAATAATTGTGAAGGATTCACTATTTTAGGATCAAATGAATATGAGGATTAGGACATGTAGGTAAATGATGTAAAACAAGTAAAGCTAAAAGGTGAGGTTTATATCTAAATTACTTTGCATGATAATAAAAAAAGCTCAATGAAAGTCTCCTCTCCCCCAGTATCTCAAAATAGACTTATTAAGAAATTAAATTCAATAAATGAAAAACCATATTTTATGTATTTATTTATTTATTTATTTATTATTTTCTCTTTATAAATTTGTGCTTGAAAAAAATATCACAGCCACCACCCAACCCCAAATAATCTCCTCACAATTCTATTTGTAATAGTTATAATAATCAATGGTGATTTTTTAATTTCCCAAGACACAACCCTCTTTTCATTTTTTTACAAGAGGGTGTGTAATAAATACAATGAATGTTCCTCCCCAAAATCTCATGAAAATCCCCCACACTTATCTGTTACAAAATGCATATCCCTTCCACTATTCGTTGTCTCCCCCACTCTTATTTTTGATAATCATGAAAAATATTTAGAGGAAGGTAGGAAAGGATAAAATGAGATTGTAACATGACTCTTCCTTAATAAAGCTATTCATGGATTCTATGGGATTTAAAAAGATTAATATAATGTGGGTCTCAGGATAAGGTATAAACACAAAATGTTCCTTAATCATATTAAATGTGAATTTTGTGCAATCAAAACATCGACAAGATGTAACACTACTATAGATTCTCCCTTTAATAGTGCTATAAAAATCAATGATAAATGGGGGTCTTTATCAGTGCTTTAAAAGGAAATGATAAAGGGGGTCTTTATCAGTGCTAAAAAAGCACTAATAAAGGGGGAAAAAGTCTTTATTAGATCGAAAAAGTGCTTATAAAGACCCCCTTTATTAGCACTAGAAAAAAGTTCCGATAAAGGGGGGCCTTTATTAGCATTGGTAAAAAAGTGTTGATAAATCCCCCCTTATCAGTTCCAGAAAAAATCACTAATAAAGGGGGGGGGGGATTTATTAGAACTAGTAAAAAATCAATGATAAACCCCCCCTTTATCCATGCAAGAAAAAATCACTGATAATCCCCCCTTTATTAACATTTTTTTCTAGCACTAATAAAGAGTACATTTAATAAAAAAAATTATATTTCATTAAAAATATTGAAGTTCTAAAGGATTGAATAACAACTGATAAGGGGGTTAAACTAGTTGTATACTTTTTATAAGTTTGAACACTTTTAAAAACTTAACCCTTGTATCCTATTAAATTTCATTACCTTATCATCTTTTAGTAAATATGCATACATGAAAAAATATTAAGTCATGTAAATTAAATGCGATTTACATGGTTCAACCTTAGTGTGAGAATCTACATCCTTTCCATAGCCACTTCTACATGTCTATAGAAATTCACTATTCTATACCAACTCCTATTAGATACCTTCTATCTCCCGATAGGAATGATTATACTAACTCTTATTATTTTACAAAGTTTTATTACAAATAATTCAGAAAAAAAAAAATAATAAATAGTTTTTTAAAACTTCTCCACAAATGACTTGTTTTGATCCTTAGTCTGATGTGGCTGGGTATAATTCTCTTAGTCTGATGGACTTAGTCTAATAAATTTAGTCCGATGGACTCAGTATGATGAACCCATTTTCAATATGCATTACACAAACTCTTCTCAAATGATCAGTTTGATCTTCCTTAGTCTAGTAAACAAAACCTTCAGATGTCTAACCTTATAATGAGGTCTCATTCTAGAAAAATTAATTTGAAATAAATCTTTCAACACTATGCCCTTTTCTCTCACATGAAAGGTTTAAAATTATGAATGTATTGTGCTTCTATTTATAGGCATCCCAAAAAGGAAAAGGTGGTAAACTGAAAACCATTCCCTCTTACTCAAATTCAAAAACCTCTGAGATTTAATAATATTTTAATTTCATGTTTGACCACTTTAAATCTTCAAAAATATTCTAGAACCTTCTTAATTTTTCTTAGTAATCAGCCTTCTTGAACTTAACCACTTTTCTTTAGTCTGATGGAAATTCATCAGCTTATTAATATGGAACTTCCTCAGATCATTACTATGGAACTTCCTCAGATCATTACGATGGAGCTTACTCATCTCATTACGATGGAAATTCCTCATCTCATTACTATGGAACTTCCTCAACTCATTACTATGGAACTTCCTCAACTCATTACTATGGAACTTACTTATATCATTACTATGGAACTTCCTCAACTCATTACTATATAAATTACTTAGATACTCTTAAAACTTCATTATCTTTACTTAGAAAGTATTTTAACAATTTTCATGTCTGATACTTTTGGATATGATGTTCTATGTCTAGATTTCTAGAACAGATTAAAACTTATCAAAGACTTTCAGTAGTCTCCATTCTTCAAAAGATTTTATCATGAGACTTTATCATGATTTATGATAACTCTATGATTAGTAAAGAATAATTTTACTTATAAAGAAAATTATTATAACTTACTTTTTTTTCTAGAACCTCCTTTATTTCTAACTAAAATTCAATATGATTGGAAACACCAATTATCCCCTTTTCTTCATAAGGCTTGCATCATAAGAGCTATATACAACTTCTGATATTTTAAAATTAAAACCCATAAAATCATCATATAAAATTCTTTCACACCATCTCCTAAATTTATAATAAACACTATGTCTGATTGATCTTGAACTTCATGTCGACAGATCTGAGATAGATGGTGTGTCTGATCAACAACTTTACAAAACTCTAAGTCCATATATTTTTAACAACTTCAACATCTATTTCAGCCCAGTCTGATAACCTACATCATTAAAAAACATTCAATAATTTTCTCCCCCATTGTTTTTAGGTTTAAACTCTCAGTAGCTTTTAACTATTTTATAGAAACTCATAGCACTGAATCAGGTCCGATCCTGAAAAACAAAAAACATACTTTAAAAAAAAGGCTAGTTTTCAAAAAATACAAAAAAAGTTACCAAAAAAACATTACAAAGTATATTCAATCTCCCCCTTTGGATTTATTGACAACCTTTGTCAAAAAATTTCTTAACTCACTAAATTTCAACCACTCATAGTTTTTCACAACACATGTTTTTTTTAATTTTACTAAAATAATCCTTTCTCAAAAGAGAGTGTTATGGAACCACACTACGGGATAAAGTAATGTTTTTGAAGGAATTAAACCCCTCAGTGATAAGAAAATATTTCATCCATGTTAATATAAACTACCTTTCTTTTATATTTTCCACTTACTTATCTTTCTCTCCCCCCCATTTTCTGATAACCAAAAATTTAGATTCATTTAAAAAAGAAAATTACTTCCCTTTACATTAAAGGATAAAGTTGTACATATTCTCCCCCTTTGTCAACATAATCTAAATCATGGTGGGGGTATTTCTTTATGAGTTTTAGGTTGTCATGGAGGATGATGAACATGAATTTGTAGCCTCAATTCCACAAATATCTCTTTCAACATAGCTTTTGTGAAGATATCAGCAATTTGATACTTTGTTGAGATATATTCCAACAAAACATCTCCAGCATAAACTTTATCTTTCATAAAGTGAAATTTTATATCAATGTGTTTTTATCTTAAGTATTGAACATGATTATTAGAAATATCAATTTCACTTTGATTGTAACAAAGAATCTTCGATGGTTTAGAAACTCCCACTTTCAAGTTTTATATCTAAACTTTCAACAACAAAATTTGAGTAAGAGTCTGAGTAGCTACAACATATTTTGATTCTTCTATACTCAAAGTTACAATTTTTTTTACTATTCCAACTCACAAAACATTCTTCCAAGAAAAATGTTCCCCCTGAAGTTTATTTTCTATCATTACAATCTCCAGGCCAATCAGCATTAGTATAACCATGAAATTTTATTCCAAAAATTATTTTTTATAAATTACCATATGAATTTGTTCCTTTGGCATATCTCAAAATTCTCTTTGTTTCTAATATTTTATATTCTTTTGGATTACTTTTATATCTATCACAAAAAGTTAAAACATAAAAAATATCAGGTCTTGAGGCAGTGAGATAAATAAAACTTCCTCAATCTCTACATTTAAGAAATTTAACTTTAAATCCATCTGATAAACTTTGTAGTTTCAATGTGCAACCATTGAAAGAAAAATTCTAATAGTTTATAATCTTTAAACTGGGGTAAAGGTTTATTTAAGATTCACACCTTCCACATGTTCACAGCCTTTACAAACAAGCCTTGCTTTGTTTCTTGAAACTTATCCATGTTCATTAAATTTGTTTATAGAAACCCATTTTTTTCCAATAACATTTTTACCTTTTATACATAATAAAATATCTCATGTTACTTTTTTATCAATCTAGTCCAACTCTTCATTAATATAATCCACCCATTCTTTATGTTGAATAGATTCTGAAACTAATTCTGGTTCAACTTTTGAGATAAGTTAAGTATGATTCTCTAATATAAATGTTCTTCTAGTCTAAACTAGATCCTTTTTATTCTTATTGATGTTTTTAGTCTCAAAATGATTTTGTAAAGTAATAAATTTCAATGTTTCTTTTTCAGATTCACTTTCCTCATCACACGATTCTTCAAAATCTTGATAAGTCTATTTTGTATCATTCTTAATTTCATTGGAAACCTTTAGTTTAGACTTATCAAAACTCTCAACAACTTTTGTTGGATTTTCAATAACATCCACATAATATGAATCTAAAAACTTTTTTAAATGTTTGTTCAAACATTTGTAACTTATTCTATTGGGTGAATAACCCATAAATATTCCTTCTTTAACTTTCTTATCAAACTTTCCAAGATCCAGATTTTTAATTTTTAGAAAACATGGACTTCTAAAAAACCTTGAAGTATTTTAGTGAATATTTTTTGTTATACCACATTTCATAAGGAGTCATGTTGAATTATGGACTCAAAAAACATCTGTTCTAAACATGTACAATAGTACTAACAAATTCTCTCCAATAAAAATTTGAAAGTTTGTATTCTGCTAACATGTTTCTTCCCATTTCTACCAAACTTCTGTTCTTCCTTTCTGCTACTCCATTTTTATGGGGTATATGGAGAACTATACTAATTTTTGATTCCATGATTTCTTAGACAAGTTTCAAAAGTATTACATGTGAATTCTATACCATTATCTATTCTCAACTTCTTTATGTAAACCCTCATTTCTTTCTCAAAATATTTTCTGAAGAATATAAACATTTCAATATCCTCTGACTTATGCTTCATAAACATGATGTTATCCATTTGAGTGACATCATAAATAAATATGATAAAGTAAAAATCACCTTTTGTTGATTTATGTCTCATCAGTCCATATAAATCAGAATGAATAATTTCAAGAGATCTGGTATACTAAATCTCCACTTTATTATGACTTTTATTAGTCATATTTCCTTTCTGAAAAGTTACAAAAACATCTTATTATCTTATTTCCAATTATGGAATATTTTATACAACATCAACTTTAGAGAATTTTTTCATAATTTTCTACCCAAGTTGGTTAAGTCTCCGGTGCCACAACTTATTCTCATCTTTAGAACTTAGATAACATGAATTGTTAAGTTCTCTAATCCAAAAAATATTTTCACCAGTTCTTTCTCCACTAGTCAAAACTTTTCTATCTTTAATACTTTTGATGATATAAGAATATTTTATGAAAAAAAGTTATTTTCCATCACCACAAAGTTAAATCACACTTAGTAAGTTATGTTTGAGTCCATCAACAAATATAACATGATTTTTTAGTTTTTGAGGTTCTATCTTAGCAGTTCCTATTCCTCTAATTCTCAAGGAACTATCATTTCCAAATGTAACTGTTCCACCATCATGTTTTCAATATGTTTCAAGATTTTTACATAACCTAAAATTTGTGAATAAAAAACACTATTAATTATTCATGGTTTATTCCTTTTAATTTCTTTAAAAGTTGTCTCAACAATAAAAGATATTTTCTCAACTTTCTTCTTTCCAACTTTCTTTACTTTTCTCCCATAAGAAATTTGTTCTGGAAAGAGTGTCATTAAACTTTAAACATGATGAATATCCTGATCACATATTCTACAAAATTATTTAAGACATTCAAATTGATTATTTATTGGAAAGTTTCTCACATCTTGATATTTTTCTTTTTTAGCTTCCCGTGGGTTAGGAAAGTTACTCATTCTTCTTTCTCTATTTCCTTATCTCTATTCAAAAATTCTTATAGGAATTGATAAGTTATGCCAATAATTATAATCCCCATTCCCATAGATTATATAACACTAATAAAAACCATCAAATCTTTATTTTCTATTTAAGTAAGATCTTTATTTGTAAAAACTATGTTGAGGTTGATAATTTATTCATACTCCAACATATTCTAGGTGTGGATCATCTTTTATTCTGAGTGAGTTCTAAAATTTTGTATATTTGATAGGTTTCTCACATCCTTTCTCCATCCAAAATTTCTCAACAATTTTTTTCTCACCTAAAATGTTAGAAAAATCTGGTGAAAATTTATTTTTGGTGGGTGATTATTTCACCTGATTCTTAATTTAAACATTCTAAATAAATTTAAAACTCTCAAATTTTATTTCTAAATATTTGTTAAAGTTCTCATTCATATTCCTTAAGGTACTTTCAAACTCAATAATTTTTGATTGAAACTTGTTAACTTCTTCTTCCTTAGCAATTATCTTCTTACTGAGATATTCAACCATATTTCCCTATTCAGCAATTCTAAGTTTTTAACTTAATATATTATGAATGTATTATTATTCTCGATTGACAAAATCTTTTTCACCTTCAACCACTTTTCAACCATCTTTATTTATCAATCTTATTTATTTCTTAATAGATCTATTTTTCTCAAGACATGTAACAAGTTCTAATCTAAGATGATACTCTCTATAATATTCTCTAACTCCCTCTTCTTTAGTATTTGAGGAGTCTTCAATTTTCTAAACTTTTGAAATGATTGTTCTAACCTTTTCTGAAATTTTATCTATCAAATAATTGTTTTCAATTGAGTTTAATTATACTTTCTTGGTCAATATACTTTTTTCCCCCAATAAACTTATTTTTAGATTTTTTGGATGAATTTTCTTATTTAGAAATTTTATTCCACTTCTTCCATCAATATTTTTCATCAGAATCATCTCAATATTCTCCAATATTATTATTAAGACAATTCATAGCAAAGTGTCTAATTACACCACACTAAAAACATTTGAGAGGAATTTTACCTCCATACTTTCCCCTTCCTCTACGATAGTTCTTAGAGATAAGAGACATGATTTTATCATTCAACTCATCATCCTCTTTATCCTCAAAATCACCAGGATCATCATCTTCAACATCTTAAATTTTCAACTTTCTCATAGATTCAAAATACATTTCATCATTAATATTATTTTTGAACATTTAAACTTTTCTCATTTCATAATTAATAAGAAATTTATGCAATTCGTGAAGAGATAAATCATATTTATCTTCCAAAGAGGAAATTTTAGAATCAAACCCGTCCAGAAAGTTTCTCATAAGTTTATTCACTATTATTTAATCTTCTAGAACTTCTAAAAATTCTATTATGTTTCAAAAAATTTAATTTACTCTGGTAAAGTATTCATAAATAGTTTCTTTATCTCTCATTCTTATGTCTTTAAACTTACTATGCTAGATATGTAGCTTTGCTTCCTTTACTTTAGCATTTCCTTTAAAAATACTTTTTAACTTATACCATATAATCTTTGAACTTTTGAGACCCATAACCTTTATATAAACATTTTATAATAGAGACATAAAGATAAAATTTATAGAATTTACATCAGATTTAATATTTCTTTTGTCAGTAATTGTCATAGGAGCATCTTTATCAATAGGTGTTGTAGTAGCATCAACAACTTCTAGTCCAGGAGATAAAAGATGAGAAATCATCCTATTTTTCTAACCATAATAATTTTTACTATAAAATTTAGGAATTACTCTACTATTTATAGAATTGATATTATCCATGATAAGTATTCAACAAGGGATCCTTGTCTCTGATACCAATTTAAGTTCCAAAGGATCAAATCAACTGGGGTGGGGGGGGGGGGTTGAATCAGTTGTATACTTTTTATAAGGTTCAAAACTTCTATAAACTTAACCCTTGAAACTTGTTAAAGTTAATTACCTTATAATCTTTTAATAAATACTCATACATGAAAAATTATGAAAGAAAGTAAAGCACGTGATATTTACAAGGTTCAGATTTAGTGTGAGAACCTACATCCTTACCATAGCCACTCTCGCGAGTCTATGGAAATTCACTATTATGAATAAGTGAATACAACTTGTGCCAACTCTTTTTAGACACCTTATATCTGCTGATAGGAATGATTATACTAACTCCCATTAGTGTAAAAAGTTTTCTTACAAACAATTGATCCAAAACAAAAGAATAAATACTTTTTTAAAACTAATCCAAAAATTCTCTATTCGGATCCTCTGTCCAATGTGGTTGGGTATGTTTCTATCAGTACAATGGGGTTGAGTATGATGGACTCAGTCTGATGAATTTAGTCTGATGGACTTAGCAGGGTGAACCCATTTTCAATATTAATTACTCAAGATTTGCTCAAATGCTCAGTCTGATCTTCCTTAGTTCAGTATAAAAATCCTTCAGATGTTTGACCTTCTAATGAGGTCTTATTCTGGAATGATAACTTTGACTCAAATCCTACAACAGTCCACCTTTTCCTCTCACATTAAAGTTTTCTAAGTATGAATATACTATGATGATATTTATAGTAATCTTAGAAATACAAAGGTGGGAAATTGAAAACCATTCCCACTTAATCAAATTAAAAAACCTATAAGATTTAATCATATTTGAAATTGACATTTTACCACTTCAACTCTTCATAAATCTTATGGAACCTTATTAAGTCTTTTCTGCAATAAAACTTCTCAAACTTACTAACTTTTCTTTAGTTTGATGGAACTTTCGAAACTCAGTACAATGAAACTTCCTCATATCATTGTTATGGAACTTTCTCATCTCATTAATATGGAACTTACTTAACTCATTATGATGGAACTTCCTTATCTCATTGTGATGGAACTTTCTCAGCTCATTACTGTGGAACTTCCTCAGCTCATTCCTATGTAACTTCCTCATCTCCTTAATATAGAATTTTCTCAACTCATTACTATGGAACTTCCTCAGCTCATTACTATAGAACTTACTTAGATACTCTTCTAACTTCATCATCTTTACTCAGAAAGTATTCTGAAAACTTCTATGTTCGATGCTTCTGGATCTGATGTTTTGTGTCCAAAAATCTGGAACCAATTTAAGATTATCAAAGAATTTAAATAGTCTCCATTCTTCAAAATATTTTTTCATGAGACTTTATCATGATTTATCATAACTCCATGATTAGAAAAGCATCGTCTAACTTAAAAAGGAAAGTATTATGAATTCCCTTATTTCCGAAACCTCCTTTCTTTCCAACCAAAACTCAATATGATTGGAAACACCTATTCTCTCCCTTTTTCTTAATAAGGCTTACATCATAAGATTTATAGACAAATTATGATTTTTGAGAATTACAAACTAACAAAGCATCATCTAACATTCTTTCACAACTTCTCCTAACTTTCCAACAAAAATCATGTTTGATTAATATTTAACTTCATGCCGATAGATCTAAGACTAATGGTGTGTCCGATAAGAAACTTTAAAAGACTAGAAACACATATATTTATAAGAAATTCAGTGTTTGGTTCAGCTCAGTTTGATAACCTACATCTAGAAAACAAAATTCAATAGTTTTCTCCCCATTTGTGTTTGGGTTTGAACTTTCATCATCATTTGAATTTCTTATAGCAACTCATACCGATGAACTAGGTCCGATCATGAAAAATAAAAAACTTACTATCATAAAAGGTTAGTTGTCAACAAATAGAAAACAAATTTACCAAAAAATATCACAAAGGATCTTCAAATATTATATTAATATATAATTATGTTTATATTGATATAAATATAACATAATTTTTAAAATATGATTTAGATAAATCTAAATATGAATTTACATTTAATATATAATATATTTAGTGAAAAATGGATTATAGAATAATTATAAAATAATATTGATTAATAATTTGATAATTATTATTGATTAATAGTCATTTAATAACAATTGGATGACATAAAAATTAAACAAATTAATGAATGCTCTAAGATAAGTTGAAAATATGAATTGAAATTCAAATGACCATAACTTTTGATTCAAGTGTCCTTTTGGGCTCTACCACATATCAAATTTAAGATTTCAATAAGATATATATTTTGGTGACTATAGAGAACCCCTATTCATGTTTTTCAATGTAAAAAAGTTCTATAAGGCCTCCAAAATTGAGTTTTTAGTCGGGGTATCCTAATTTTTTAACATTCGATGGAATTTTAGCCTCACTTAAGGGGGTCTTATTATATTTTTTTGGGTGAATATTGAATTTATTCCCAGGTATTACATTAATATTGATATTATTGTTTTGAAGTTTTATCATTTTTCATAATTTATTTTTATTTATAATTAAATATATGCATATTTTCTTATATTTACTTATAATAAATCAATTGGATAAATACAAATTTAAACATAATTAAATAAAAATGTATTTTTAAATATATAAACCAAATGGAAATAAATATTTATTATTAATTTTATTTAAAGTAACAAATTATCCATTTTATTTACATTATAAAAATGAATTAATATGTATATATAATGTTTATATATACATATGTGTGTATTAATAAATAAATAAATAAATATATATTTATATTAAAATATATATAAATGAATATTAGTAAATAATATATTTAAATAAATATAATTGTATATATATATCACAGATTTCTAAATATATATAAATAAATAGAACCTTTATAAAACATAAAACAAAAACGAACGACAGAGTGGTAAAGGCATCCGGTCTCATAAGGGAGGTCCTGAGATCAAATCCAACCACACACAGGCATTTGGGGAAATATTTATAACATTGAGGAAAGAGGGTGGGGGTGTGTTATGGTCATTGAGGAGTGGAAAAAACCAAGAAAGGGGGCATGTAATCATTAAGAAAGGGGATGTGGTTGCGTGAAATATATATATATATATATTTTCATTTTTTTTAACGGTGATAAAAAAGCACTGATAAAGGGTGCCTTTAACATCATTCAAAATATATGAACATTTTAAGAACTGATAAAACCCTTTTAATAGCACTGTTAAAAGCCCAATTTGCAGTAGTGCAAAGTAAGTTCTAGAAGAATGAAACGCCTAAGTTTCACTCAAGAAATATACTATAAAAAGAATTAGAAATATTAGGCTCATAGGATGTCTCAAGAATGAGAACGAAGGGTTGGGATAATCATTCATGGAAATTCATATGAATAATTAAATAAATGAATAAAAATATTATAAATTTAAGTCTATCCAAATCTCATAAAAATTTCATTTATAAATATTAACTTGCTCCAAATATCATGATTTACTAAATCCAAAACCACATGCTTATCTCTAATAATTATTTTCCCTATTTTCTCATTAAAATTAATTGAAAATGAATTTAAAATCATGGAATGATAGGTATCCTAGGTATTTTAGGTTTCATAGTTCAATTGATTAAAGAAAGAATCAAGCGTGGTAATAGAATTGGAAGTTAAAGCTTTAATTAAGTTAAATGTGGGGAATAAAATAGAAAATTACATAATTGAAATGTTTACTCCCCTTTGAATTATTCTCTAAAGTTGGTTATGCAGGTTATGTCTACTCCCAATTCAAAACGTGTATTAATATCACAATATGTATTCTTTGGTTTTCATGATATGAATGGGGGTGTGGTTGGGTGAAAAAAAATAATTTTTTTAACGGTGCTAAAAAAGTACTGATAAAGGGTGCCTTTAATATCATTCACAATATATAAACTTTTTAATCACTAATAAAGCCCTTTTACTAGAGATGTTAAAGGCATGATTTGCAGTAGTGCAAAGAAAGTTCTAGAAGAAAGACATGCCCAAGTTTCACTCAAGAAATATAATATATAAAGAATTGGAAATATTAGTATTATAGTATGTGTTGAGAATGAGAATGAAGGTTTGGTATAATCATTCATGTAAAATCATATGAATAATTAAATCAATAAATAAAAATATCAAAAGTTCAAGTTAGGCCAAATATCAGAAAAATTTTATTTATAAAAATTAACATGCTCTAAAAATCATGATTTTCTAAATCCAAAACCACATTCTTATCTCTACTAATTATTTTCCCTATTTCTCATTCAAATTTATTGAAAAAAAAATTAAAACCATGGAATGATAGGTATCCTAGGTAGTTTATGTTTCATAGTTAAATTTATTAAAGAAGGAATCAAGTGTGGACATGGAATTGACAATTAAAGATTTAAATAGATTAAATGTGAGGAATACAATATAAAATTACATAATTGAAATGCTTATATCCCTTTTAATGACACTTTGAAGTCAGCTGTGTAGGTTTTTTCTACTCTTGATACACAATGTGTATTAATTTCACAACATGTATTATTTAGTTTTTATGATATTAATGGGGTTAACAATGTGTATTAGTATTGAAACATATTTATTATGCTTCCATCTACTTGTTTCTTTCCAGGGTCTTGATGATCCTACAAATTATAAATAAACAGGGGAAATTCCAAGCCATAATGAGTGAAATTTGAATGATTTTGGGGAAAGTGCATGTGTGCCTTTAAAAACAGAAAAAACCCGAGTTGCCTCATAGAAGCACTTTTGTTTAACATCATTGTCTCAACCTTAACGCTTTCATCTTCATCTCAAGTGATAGATGATTGAAAATATTTTACCTGGTTAAGGTCCATAAATGGTCTTAGTTGTGACCTTTCCACGTAGGCCGGACCCTATTCATCTTCTTTAAACAACTTAATTATTACTCTTTACAAAAATTGCTTGATTTCCATCAGGATGATCTACCATTTCATCCTTAATGAACTAAATGGAAGGTCATGTATCATCCATACCCATTGGCCCTTCAAAAACTTGATGGAGTCAGTTGATCCTCTGGTATCAACAATATGACTTTTTAGATTTTCTTTCTTCTTATTGGTACTTTTATTTTTAGTATCTTCTTTCACAATAATAGATACCTCATTCACTTCTTCAACTTTAGCGATACCCTCAAATTTAGGTATTTTATCTTCTCTAAACTCATTGTCTTCTCTCACATCACAATTCTTCATTTCCCAATGAATATTGAAACTTACTTGTTTACAACCAACTCTCATACATAGATCTCTACTTTTTATGTCTATAAACTCATGCCTAATGGCTAAAAATGATCTCCCCATAATTAGTGGAGTTTTATCCTATTTTATATCCAATACTAATAAGTCTATGGTAAAGTAGAATTTGTTTACTTTGATCAAAATATCTTTGATGAATCTTTGGGAGTACTTAACTATTGAGTCTAATAATAGAAGTAAAACTCTTGTGTGCTTTAGTATCTCCACTCCCAGGCTCTTGTAAGTGGTTTATAACATGATGTTGACACTCAAACCTATATCACATAATGATTTTCTAAATTTATCAGCTCTGATAAAGATATGAATAAAAAATCTACATGGATCTTGTTGCTTCTTAGGTAGGTGCTTTGGTACCACTACCGAACTATCCTATGTTAGTGGAATGGTTACAATATCATATAGCTTCTTCTTATTGATTAACAAATATTACATGATTTTTTTGTAGTTCAACATGTTTTTAAGAGCCTCTATAAAAGGAATATTAATATGCATTTTTTTAAGTGTTCTAAAAAATTTCCTTTTTGTGTGTCAAACTTCACCTATGATAGTTTCTCTAGAAACAATAGTCTTGGATTTTAATATGATGGTTCTTCTTCAAATTCCTTTTCAAATTCTTATCTATTATTTTATTCAGGATTATCTTTAGTGATTTTTTCATTTTTTAGGGTGACAAATTTCAAATCTTGACATAGGCATGCTTCAGGGCATACCAACATTACTCCTCTTGGTATTTCTCTAAGTTATTCAACAATTTTTCCTACTTGGAATTTAAGGTTCTAAAGTGTCTCCCTATATTCCATCAAGTCATCCTTTATCTCATTTATTGATGCATTATGATCTTTTGAATAAGCTGTAATTTCTTTGATAGCAGCCCTAATGAAAGTTATGAAAGTGTCCAAGGTCTCCTATATTGTGCGGACCTGACTTGTGAGTGAAGGTCCTTAGGGTGCTTGGAATCCAGGTTCTATCTGTTGATATCCTTGTCCTTGGTTGTGTTGTGGCTACCAACCCTGAAAATTATTCCCATGATTATAATTAGTATAATTGAATTCTTTTGTATACATACCTTGGTGTTGTTGTTTCTGAACCATTATTGTGTCCATAATTATAGTTAGGGATTCCATCTGCACTATTATCCATCTATTGTTTTCTACTACATGTATGCCTCTTTATTTCATCCCTTATCCTTGCCACTGGAAACTATTACTCTCCATTTCATCTAATAGCATGCAATTTTTTTCTGGCAATTTCTTCATTAGTGATCCTCAAGCTACAACATCTAAAATTGACATATTTCCTTACAAAAGTCCCTTATATAAGATTTAGATTAGAAGTCACAGTTCAATACCATGATGGGAGAATTTAAGAGTCATATCTTTTCATCGCTCCCAATCAGAGTAAACATATTCATCTTCAAATTGAAAAAAGTTTAGAATGTTCACCCAGATGTCCATATATTTAAAAGGTGGGAAAAAGCGAGTGAGAAAATTCCTTGAAATATCATCCCATATAGTTATGGAATATACTTTCAGGATTTGGATCCACTCACAAGCTCAATCCCATAATGAAAATAGAAAGTGGAACAATGTTACCACATCACTTGAGGCATTTTGGAATTGGAAGGTATTGTAGAGATCTAGAAATATTCCCAGATGCACATTCGTATCTTCATGTGGTAGTCTAGTGAATTTCACACTATTTGAGATCATTTGGATGATTAAAGGTTTGATCTTGAAGTGATTTACTATAATGGTAGGTACACAGATGCTTGTTTGAAATCCCATGTTTGATGACCACCCATAGTCAGTGAGTGTATACAACCTTAGATCTCTTTGAAGAACTCCTCCATTAGTTAGATGTTACTCTGCACCCACCACAGCTATGGAGACTTTTCTCTTTAGAGCATGTTAAATATTAGGAATGTAATATAACATCTCTTTTTTTAGTGTTATAGTTGTGCATCAATGATTTTAATCTAAAAATTGCAGTACAAAATACACCAGTATAAATAGGGAAAATAAAATAAAGCATTGAAAGTAAAATTAAAAAACTAAAAACTAATTAGAAACCACCCCTGACAAAGGCATTGGTTTTGAAAGGTCTAAAGGGAATCATTATTTACCTAAAAATATAATAAAAATATTTTTTTTAAACTCAAATAATTCTACTTAATTAATATAGTATTATGAAATTTCAAGGTTGGACCCATAAAGATAGTGAAATTGGTTAAATTATGTTTTTAAAATAAAATTGATTTTATTTAATTTTAATAAATAGGGTGAAGAATAGATGTTGGTTCTAAAAGTGATTTTAAGAAGATAGATAATGAAGCAAATAATTTTGGGTTTTGAAAATCAAGTTTTGAAAGCATGTCAGAGTTTTATAGTTTTAGGGTTTAGGTACAATTGGATTTTAGAAATTAAATTTATTAGTCTATGTTTGGAGTTAGAGTTGAGATGAGGTGGATATAATGGTCATGGTGTGATATCCTCAACTGGGTAATCCACCTCTTTTCATGTTCAGGTGGTTTATGACATTTCCAAATTGAGTTTGTCTCAATACCATATTTAAACTCAGTTTCTTTGAATGTGATAATGGTCATGCCTCAATTTAGTGTAACCAGTTGCAGAGTTTTAATGTTCCTTTCAAATTCAAATATAATAAAACAACTTAAAAAATATTAGTTTTTTCAAGATTAATCAATTTTTATAGAAATCATTATATAAAAATACCATTATATATATATATATATAAAATGACCATATTACATTTCCATAAATAAACTGAATCATCATAAAGCTATATTAAAATCAAATATGCTTAAAAAATATAATTCAAACTTTATCCCTAAAATAAAATCCCATAATATTCTTTTTACCTTAATCATATAATATTCCCCAAATTATAGGGATCTTCTTACGAAATAACATTAATCAATTAATCACCAAATTAACTTTCAATCCCATGGTTATCTATATAAGAAAAAAAAGTTCTGAAAATAAACTTAATTTTTATCTGTTAAATCATTTAAGTAAAAAAAATCAAACTAACTAGGGAATCATGTAGGCCAGTGGTAGTATTTGAACCCTTATCACCCTTTAATTTTGGGTTTAAGCCTTATGGCCTTACTGGATGTGACGATTTGTTGATCGACCTACGAGTTGTCCTTTTTACTAAAATAACATTAATATAATTCCTATATAATTTTAAAAAATATGATAAAAATCCTAAAAAATGCAATGTAATTCTTTTTAAATAATCCTTCACGTTAACCCTAAGGGTTTCATATACCTCAACCTAATAAAATGACCCTAAAAAATATCATTAGTCACCTTAAATATAAATTAATTAAAGCCTCAAAAGGGATGTCTAAGCCTTTGAATTTATAATCAACCTTAAACTTATAAACCCATGATGGTATCCATAACTCTTAAGTTAATCTCACATGAAAACATCATAATATCTAAAGTTATATAAACATTTCTTCTAATACCAAAAAAAATAATCATCCTTAAACATTACATAATATTAAGTTTTAAGTAAATAATTCATTCTAATACATTTTAGGATCTTTATGGTTTATATTTTTATATAATTAGGTCATCGTTCTTACATATATAAATATTTTATCACAAAGTGGACACTCCTACTTAGTATCCATTTTCCCCAAAAAATAAAACTTTTTAAGATATAAAAAATTTTCTTTTCATGAAACTTCTTCACAATTTTCATCTTGAACTCATATTTTCCACACTCATCCTTAAAAACATGTGATTTTTTTAAAATGTGGGATGAGAACAACAATCTCAATAAATGACATAAAAATAAAGAAAGAAACCTATTATTCCATGAACACTTATAAAAATTTTACCTTTTCAAAAATAAACTTTGGGCTCAAAATAAACATTTTCTTACCCAAGAAATAAAATTCTCTCCCAAAAACTTTTCATAATAAATCTTAATGGTAAAATAAAACTCATAAAGTTTTATTCACAATCATGGAAACTTATAAAACCTTTTTTAAAAAGTTATCTATTTTACCCTTAAAAAGTAGAAAATAATTTCCTTTAAACATATTCTCATTATTTTCCCTTATGAAATAATAATATTTCCACAAAAACTATAAAAATCACAAATAAATCACATAGGTAACTTTTCACATAATTTTCATATCACTCTTACAAATAAAATAACCTACACAGTTAACTTCCATCATGATCATTACCTAATGCATTGGAGGGTTGTAACAAATCCACCCATCCTTGGTTTGTAATGTAAATTTCCATCATTACTTTATAATGTAACCACACATCCTTGGATTATAACATAACCATTATTCCTTGGTTTATAATAGGACTACTCATACTTGGTTCATAACAGAACCACCCATCCTTGGTTTATAATGGAACCATCCGTCCTTGGTTTATAATGGAACTACCCATCCTTGGGTTATAACAGAACCACTAATCATTGGTTTATAATAGAAACAACCATCCTTGGTTTATAATGTAACCATAATTAATCATAAACAATTCCCAATAATCATAACATAATCACAACACATAAAATATTTCAATTTTCAATATCACACTCGTAAAAATATTATTTTCACCCTTAAGAAATCATTTTTAGATACTGAAATATTCATTCCATTTAAAACCCTTTTTTAAAATACTCAAAACAAAGTAAAAAAGTGTTTTTATTTGAATAAATAATTAAATATTATAAATATATCCAAACATCAAATAATGGTTATGGCAGCGGGAAAAACCATTTATGCTGTATGCATTAAAATAGAACATTATTTTTGTCTTTTATAAAGAAAGTCAAAATGTTATCTATAAAACACGTAAAAATATTCCTTTTGAAAACCTTTAAAATAAAGTAAAAAGAGAAAAAAATTTCCTTTATAATTAATTTATGTCCATATAAATACATCCATAAAATAATTTTAAGAATATGGACATGGAAGAAACAAATTTATAAAATAAATCTTTAAAACATTTAAAACAAGGCTTTTAAAGTAAAGTATCCCTTACCTTGAGTACGACTCATCAAGTATGTTATTTATATTATTGAATAATAAAATTATGTTAATTATTTAGTTTATTAATAAAACTTTTCAGTTTTATTATTCCTTTTATTTTATTTTTTACCATGTTATATACAATTACTTAATTAATTAAGTTCTCATCAAATGTTTTGATGATATTTGGATCATATATCCAAAATGGATTTTGTAGGTTGACTATAGTAAAATAGGTAATTATTAAATTATCTAAACAAAAATAATAATGACATAATTATATTTTTTATACATCAATTATAATTTTTAAACCAACCATGAAAGATGGTTATGAAAAGTGAACTATGTTACAATCATGGAGACGGTAGGTCGTATGTACGCATGAGTAACATTTCCATTTTTCTAATGACCATAATGGAAATAAGGTGATTATTATTTTATATTTAAATATATATAATTATTTCATAAATTCCATATTACTTATTTAAATATAATTATATATACTATCCATGTGATGCAATGATGAAAAATGAATCACATTGCTTCGTGGATGTGGTAATTCACACATATGCACGAACGAAATTATCATTTTACAATGGATTAAAAGGTAAGAAAAATATGATATATTATCTTCTAATAATGATAATTATGTCATTTATATCATATATAAATATTAAATCCATCATTACAACCATCTGTGAGAGACGTTGATGGAAAACGAATTACATTGGTTTGTGAGGCGATAGTCCGCCGTATACACGAACAACAGTTTCATTTCCCATTTGATAGAAGATGAGATAGATATTGGTTATTACATTAAAATAAAAATATATAATTATATTTCATATTTCTTTATAATTTAATCATGGTTTAATAATATTTTAAGTAGGTATAAGAATAAATAAAACTAAAACATTCGGTTAAAGACTATACCTTTTCTTTGGAAAACTTCCTTTTATTTATACCTTAATCCCTATAAGGTTCATATTATGCACAAATAAAAGACATATATACCATGGTTAAGGATTATAGGAAGGTATTTGGGTAGTTATTGTCCATTAAAATAGGTTCTTGAAGTGTGTATAAAAGAGGATAGGGGTGCCCTTTTATAATGAGGGGAGAAACATTCTTGGAATATCTTAAAGTATTAAATTAATATAAATAAATTTTCATGTTCAAATGGGTAACAATTAATATAATTAAAATATAAGAAGAATATAAGTCTAAATAGTCTCATAAAATAAAAATTGGACAAGTTTAGGTGATGTTTTTACCCTTATCTTTTTGTTTTAACCCTTCATTAACCCTTTTGATGATTATCACGATTACAAAGTTTTTTACACTTTAAGGGTCAATATAGTTACTATAAAAGGATAATTGTCCCATAAATGGAAAATTATTTATATTTTTAACAATATAAAAGTAACTTGTAAAAATATAGTACTTTTATTAATTTTAAATAATTTAATAAAATATTGTTTGTTATAAAATATAATTTATGTCATTTTTAGAAATACATGAAATATTATAATATAATATGTGTATAACTATTGTAAAATAGTTATAAAATGAAATTTATTTGATTATAATTAATACATGGTATTAATATAATCATCAAAATTTTTTTATAGGTTTTTAAATCATTTAAACATTATATTTTGGATTAACCCATTGGTTAACCAATTTTAACCTTAACCAGAGTAACGACCATTTCAATATTAAAAAGTTATAATTTTACCTATAAGTTGAAAATTGGATCATAAATGGACATAGTATGAAATTTTTGATCATTTATCATCCTAATTTCAATTTTTCAATATTTTTATGACTTTTAAATAATTCAATAAAATATTATTTAACATAAAATATCATTAATGTAATTTTTGACACTATTCATTTAATTTGACTTTGAAAACAAATTGACAACAAAGGAATTTTAATATAATCCTCTAACACATTACTAATATGTTATATTTATCTAAAAAATTCAAGTAAAAAAACAATTCATTCAAATTATATTAATTTTAATTTTTTTAAAACCATTTATTTTATTTTTCTATTAATTGAATAAATACTATATTAGCATTGCGTAAGTATTTAAGGTATTTATTTCATCACTAAAAATTATAAATAAATTTCCATAATAAAAAAATAATTTATCCTTAAAAAAACTCTTTTATAAAAAAAAATATCATCTATTTATCCCCATGTAAAAAATTTAAATTTAATAAAACAAAGAGAATGAGATTTTTGACTTTTCTTTACATAAAATAATATAAAGGTCAAAATCAAAGAAATATGGAACCAACTTGACATATTTTCAACACTTGGATATAAATGGATGAATTATTCTCATTCAATAGGATAAAGGAAAATTTTTAGAGTCATTTTTACTCCTTATCATATTATTTTAACCTTAATTACCTAATTTACCCTTACCATGGTGACAATTATTTACTACAGTTACTATTCATAATGACAAAAAATAAAAGGTATCTATTTAAAAAATTTGTAAATACTGATTAAAAACATGGAATCCATTTTTCAATATTCAATTTATATAAGTGGTTGAAATTAATTTAATATTAAAATGAAAAATTCAATGAAAAACTGTTTTTTAGAAAAATGTATTTTTAAGTATAGAAATACTTCTATACTAAATCAAAGTATAGAATTAATCAAAAATATTATAATTGGATTATTTTTAATATAAATAAACTAATTAAATTTTAAAACTAATGAAAAAAATAATCTTACTTTGTAACTACTTTAAAAGAAAATATAATTTTCAATAAAAATCAGTATTTTTCACTATTTATTGCAAAATCAAACTTTTTAGAAAAATCTAAAAATTTCACCGTAAGATAATTTTAATATGATGATTTCAAAAATGATATCCTTTTTATCAATTAAAATTTCTAAATGTTCCAAAAATTAATTCTAATATTTTCTCATAAAAATAAATAAAAACCATTTCTGAAGAAAACATATTTTTGAAGAATAAAATGACTTTACTTAAAATTGAGTGATTATTTACTAAGAAGTTATCAATAAATTTATATTGAGTAGGGAATTTATATATATTTCATAAAGTATCCAATCCTATTCATACTTTCTAATTTAATGTCTAGATTATAATATTTATATTCAAATAATAATATTCCATGGTTCGTTTAGGCTTGGTGTTGCATGTTGTATATGCTATCAAACATAGTTTTATTTTTAAAATCTAAGGGTGTTAAATTACATATAACCTATCATAAAATATGATCAATATTTTATCATCATGGCATGGTTTTCAATATATAATATCGTAAACAATGACATGTTTTTTCATATGTATAGTATATATAATATATGCAAGTTGCAACATACTTAAAAAAATTAAAGAGGTTGAGGGACGTGCACGAACATCATTAGGTGAGTGTGTTATTTTTTTCTTAATATACAACAAGTTATTATATATATATATATAATATTAAATCATTGATATATATATATATATTAATAGCTTTGTTTATATATATATTATATTAAATCATATATATATATATATTATTAATGGATTTTTAAAAGTCACACTTAATTGATATATATTATTAATGTATTTGTTTATATATATATATTATTATATATATAATTATATATCATTGTATATATTACACACACACACACATTATAATTATATATAATAATAATTATATGTATATATATACATTATTATATATATAATATATAGGCCGAGGCCCGACCCGATGTACCTACGGCCCGAGCCTGACCTGGCCCGATGCGGGCTTTGCTGGGCCGGGCTTTTGGGCCAAGATTACACCCTTTATAACTAAATTAATAAAGAAAATATATTGAAAAGTAATACACCTACAACCAAGTTCTTGCTCCAAAGCAAGCCGGGGTCTCAAACTGCCCTTGAAACTTCTTTTCAAGCAGCAGAATCTGAACAAATTTTGCAAAAACAAAATTAAAATATAATAAGAAACATAAAAGAATCAAAATTAAAAAGATACTCTCCCCCCTAACATGAATAATATGCATTGTGACCAAAAAACATAAATACGTACCTCTTGTTCCAAGAAACATCAGACTTCAGTACTGGGAATTGTTCCAGGTTTTACAAAATTCATAAATTAAATAGACATGAAAGAATCAAAATTCCAAATATAGATGTATTTTTTGTAGAATACAGACCAGTTGACAGTGGGGTTTTTTCATTTCTAAAAATAGATCAATAAACATAATAAATAGAAAAGTCAAAACATATCAACTTCTTATAGTTAGTTTCATAAATTGGTTAAAAAAAGCTAATAACCCTATTTATTTCTTTATTAGAATACATTCCATGGAAAAATAGAGAGTGCATAATCAAGAAATGCATCTGAAAGAATGAAGTGTGAAAAGGCTATTGTATCAATATACATAATAGGAAAATATTAAATAGTTACCTTTATGAATGCATGAGTCCAGACTATAGTGGAAACCATGGAGTTTGAATATTTATAATCCCTATAATACTGAAATATGAAAGCACAAAGGTAATTTTAGTCAACCCCCATTTTATTTTACAAATTGTTACAAAATGAATTTTATCCCATCCTTGGAGACTACCTTTAGTCCTCACTGTGATATAGTTTAACCTAGGATAATTAATTGCTTTTTTCACCACTCTTTGATTTTTGTGTCAAAAACATTCCACTATTTCTAAGGAGGTGTTGTCAATCTATTAACCATAATTTTCATGAATCACTATAACACTAATATATTTTTGTGTACATAATTTCATTAATAAAAATAATCAAATTGTCATACCTATATTACAAACTTTTTTAATTGAAAATAGGGCTGATCCAACTTTTTCCAAGGTTTTATTTACTTACATATATGGATCCAAACAAGAACATAAAATAATTCACCCCATTTCATGACATATTAAACCTAATATGATTATATTTTTATTAATTAAAGTAGAGATCATTTCCCTTCTCTCACAAATAAGAAACCAAATAATTTATATATAACATACAGCCTGAAGAATAAAATTATTCTGATGAACATGAGAGGATGTTTATACTAGGGTTATTTCCTACTTCAAGGAGTAATTACCTAAGAAAATAGATTTATTTTATAAGATATGCATCAGGATAAACCTTTTATGAGTACTGATAGAGATTCAAGAAGATGTGTGCATGATTTCCACACCAACCAATATAGAAACAACACTTTATACTCTCTTACTATTAAGGAGTACATAATAATGAAATAAATATGTTGGATACATCATCAATAAGATCAAGTCAGACCACCCTTTCCACTGCACACCCCCTACCCCTGCAAACCCCCCCTGCCCCTACAGACCCCTGCCCCTACACAATCCCACCCCCTTGCACCCCCTCCCCCTTCCCCTGCACACCCCCTGCACCTACCCCCTCCCCCTTCCCTTGTAGACCCCCTTGCACCCCATGCCCCACCCCTCCCCACCTGCACCCTCCCCCCTCCCCTAGCCTCTACAGACCCCCTTCCCCTACAAACCACCTTGAACCCCATACCCACCCCTCCACCATGCAACCTCCCCTGCCCCTGCAGACCCCCTACCCTTGTAGACCCCCTACCCCTACCCCCTCCCCCATGACCTTGCAGACCCCCTGTACCCTCCCCCCTTCCCTTGCAGACCCCCTGCCCCTGTAGACCCCCTACACCCTGCACCCTGCACCCTCCCCCCTTCCCCTACAGACCCCCATGCACCCTCCACCTAATAGGTCTTCACATAAAAAATAGGTTTGTATAATGCAGGTTTTCACATAATGCATAACACATAACATGTTTGCATAATGTAGGTTTTCACCCCCTTCCCACCCTGCACACCCCCTGCACACCCTGCACCCTCTGCACACCCCATGCACCCCCTACACACCCCATGCACCCCCTACACACCCCCAGGTTTGCATAATGCAGGTTTTCACCCCCACTGCCCCTGCACACCCCCTGCAAGAAGTAGGTGATCTATGTGTCCCAATACTTTAAAAGATGAGAATAACCAGATAGTTGATACTCTAAAGTGAATGTTTGATACTAATATAATAAATTGTGATAATTAGCTATCAATGTTCTTAACATGTTTAAACATGATCAGACTAGTTGATCTATTTTGTATGTGGAGGGAGATCAATATCGATTAATGTAACCCAGAGTTGAAGAAGATCTTTCCAACTATTTAATCATACATTTTTAGTGGAAAGTGGAATGATGAATTCTCTAGAGGGACCCTATAGAAAGAATGTTGGGGGCTCTATGTTGATATGAATTGGATGGTCCTTAGTGTAACCGTTATAATTTATAGTGGAGTATATAATATTTGAGGTCCTATCAAATCAGGACAAGGATTTGGATTTTACAGCTCAAACATTTAAATCCTTGTGCATTGTGCTCATTTTATTTTTTCATACAAGAAGTGAGGTTGAAATAATTAAAGTGGCGAGGAACGAGATATTAAAATGTCATAGAGATTCATTATAAATGAAATCATTGTAAAAATAAACCAATAAATCACCCCTACCCCACTAGTCCCCGACTCAATGGTGCTGAATGGTTACGATAACGTGTCCTTATACCATGAAAAATCAATAATTTTGTTTTAGCAATTGTCCAATATATTGATCTTCCAAAAACTATTAGTTTGTATTCACCCCACTATGGCGGTATGTGACATGAAAAACTAGTGGAGGGATTTCATGAACATATATATTATGGTATGATATATCAATCCCTTACTACCAATGGATGCTTTACCTTGGGGGGTCTATCCTAAAAATAGAAGAATTAAGGCTATAAGGAAATATAATTTTAATGGAATACCACCCATGTTACCTGTTCAAAACTACTTTATTGGGATTTAAGAGATCTATGGTTGATTTTACTAGAATTTTCATCATGAAAAAGAGTGTATAACTACAATTCTAGGTTATAAAAAAATATTTCTAAATTAAATAAGACTCAATAGATATATAATGTTAAAAAATCTTTTAGTTTTGAAGTTTCACTCAAAGCCAATAAGAAAAGAAAGACACAGATACATGATACTGTATTCTGATAAGAAAACACATAAGATACAAATATCATTAAAAATATTCTAGAAAATGATAGTTTTAATGCAACTTTTGGTAATGAGATCTTTTTAGTGATTAATATAATTGGCTTGATTGAAAAAAAAACTGTTTAATATGATATTATAACAGTTCAAAATATACATTAAAAGTGTAAAACAATTTCATATACTATTTTTTTAATCCAGTTCAAAATATATATTAAGTTTTGATGTTTCTTTTTGTCAAACTCACACCTAGAATCCTCATTACCTAGCTTTTTGAAGGAATATATATTTATAAAATGGGATTCCAATGGGTTCATATGACATCAATATTGTAGGAATTTATTGCACCGGATGTTAAAACAATTAAAATATTGTTGGAACTATTATTCTTTATTGCATGATTTATTTAACCAAACCCAACCCGAGGGATGTCTAAGCTTTATTACATAAAAAATAGGTAAATAAAATAAATTCCCATAAGTTTTTGGAAGAGTTCATGGCACAAGAACTGGGTCATGATGAAGCACATGCAACATGAAATCCCTCAATAAGAAGCTTCACTTAAAGAAAAGGTCCTAAACCCTCAAATTATAATCATAATACCATGTAAAAGTATGTGTGCATGCAAGGGGAGAAGTGATACCAAAAAAAGATTATACTGACAATTAGAATTTGCATAATTTTTGTCGCTCTAAATGTATTAACAAACCTTGGAAGGGTCATCTACGAATATCCTTGCAATTAGAAGCCAACATTCTGGTGATAAATGAACATATTCAGGAATAGAATACTGAACATTTGGAATTCCCTATAGGTAAAATTCAATAGCTTAGAGTAATTCAACTTGACATGGAATAATAAATTATAGTAATGTGATTCAAAAAAATTACACTTATACTTCTCTAGAATTTACTTGGATATTTAGGGTTCTCAAAGGAGCAAGAGTGAACCAGAATGAGTGCACCAGAATGAGTTCACCTAAAGAAGAAATGAGGGGGAGAAACTAATAGTAAAAAGAAAGAAGAATCAGCAAAAAATGGAAAAGTGGACTACATACCATCGGAGGTGCACCAGAGGTGGTAGAGGGGCCGCCTCAGAGCAGCATCAGTGAGGAGGTATGGTGGTCACGTCAAAGGAGGATACAATTCAATATAATAATAATAAAACTTAACTAGTGCATAAACAAACATACATCATAATACAATAATTTAATATATATAGAAATAGACTGAAACACCGCAATACAATTCAATATTACAATAATCAAACTTCACTACATAATTAAATTCCACAATATTAACATTCAAAAAATAAAATTTACATCAATATTGTATATTAATAGCAATATCATTAGAATCATGATAACCCTTATCCATACCTCCTACAAAACACCATCACCACCTCTCACAACACCAGCATCATCATCAACATCAACATCAGTACCGACACCGACACCAGCACCAGCACTAGCACCGACTCCGACTCCGGCTCTAGAAGAAGAATCTATAAAATCAGAACACATAGACATCAAAAAAGCATCAACCACTGCAGCTGCTTTTGGTGGAAGTGTAGAAGAAAGGACAGAAATAACTTTCATAATATTTTTAGTTATTTCCTTTTCTGATTTTCGAGTTTCTTCTTTGATTGCGACAGTCATTTATTCCAATATGAAAAAAATATAACTGGTACTCAAAGAAATGATGTCAGAAGACCAGTATCGAGATGGTACAATCTTCTTCCCAGGTCGACAATTCACTCTTCCCTGATGCTCATCTCCTAATACCTAATGTAATTGATCGTTTAGGCCCAAATTGTCATGTTCTTTTTCTTCCAATGCCTCTAAAGAATTCTGTTGATTGATATGTATCATAAATTAAAATGATAAAATAATATAAGGAATTAAATTCAGTCAAAATAAAAGATATTTAAATATACTTACAATCACCTTCTTAGTGCCGATATTTTTTACAGTGCCATATTTATTTTTTCTGCTTGTACAAAACAAAGTAGACTGAGGAATGCGACCCTTGATATTCACTGAATTTTTTTTTGGAAAAAACAAAGAAATAAATCAAAATTGTAAGTCAAAAAATTACTCTAAACCAAGATAAATATTTTAAATGTTAAATTACCTGTGTTTTCTCATGATCTGAGAGTGAAGTGTGTCTATGAGTATAAACGTGTTTCATTCCACTCTTATTTCCTTTATTTCTGTCTGATTTATCCTATAAAAAAATAATTATATAATTTCATTAACATAAATAAAACAATTAATTTATACATTAAAAACAATTTTCAAATAAATAAATGAATATATATATAAATTTAACAAATACCTTAAAATATGGACTCTTCCAATAGCTGATCATCTCTTTGTATTGCGATATTGGGAAATCATGAATCACCATTACTTATTCAAGCTCTGTACCAACTCTCTTTTTCCAACCAATATATAAGTCATACTTGTAAGATTTCCACATTTCACTTAAATCCATTAACCTTGTAGCCTTAGCATTTTGTCCATCAGGAAAATTATATAGAAGCTGCAATGGAAAAAATATTTGTTAAGAAAATATTATAAATTAATATATATATAAAAGGTGACTGACATTACTTACCTATATCTCTATCCAGGCATTGTTCTTTATTTCTTATCTAACTTCCCTACAACTTATTGGTTGAACCGAAATGATATTTCTAAGTCTAGAAAGTGTTCCCATAAAGATTTTACATTTCATATCATTTTTTAATTATAACATTCTCCTCATTGTATTCAACCATGATTTGCGTGTGTCGATTCCAAACCTCTCGAATTTTTGTGTGTCCTTTTATCTAGTAGAGGTGGGAGATAATCATGAAAAAATAGTAATAAAGGAAAATAATATATATGAATTTATCATTAATCACTAATAGTAATGTTTAAACACATACCAGTAGATGGGGGATCTTTTGACCCCTGAAGTGCTACATTTAGAGGGGGAGTAGCCTCTGTGTTAGGTAGGATATCTACAGTAGGAGTAATTTGTATAGAATAATATGATAAGTGTAATGATGGAGGGATAAAACCTGATAGATAAACCTATACAGATGAGGGTGGATATGGATATGGATATGGTGGTGGGATATATGGGGGCACAGTTACCTATCTAGTGGATAGTGGTAATGGAAAATAAAGAGGGATGGGAGTTTGATAACTACCATCTGATGTGGGTGTGGGAATAAAGGGATTTGGAAAATGTGGGTAAGGATAATATGGAGGTGGCATAATGGGAGGATGACCTCCTGGTGACTCAAGAGACATAATAGTAGGCTGAACTGTAGAATTAGTACCCCCGCCATACTATTAGCCTCAGTAGCATAATCCAACCATCTACTCAATGATGTAGCATAAAATAACATAGATTATAAAATAAAACGAATGATAAAAAGATAAATAATATGAAATACCATAATATTCAAACATAAATTGTACTTATTGTATTGCCTATAGGAGACATACGTTGTTTATTTCTCTGTATTCTTCTATTTCTTCTAGTACCATCATAATCAGACATTTTGACTTGGAAATATAAAATAATATTCTCAAATAAATAGAAATAATAAAAAATGTTAAATAATATAATTGTATTATAAAACAATGAGATACATTTTCATGTGTGCAATTTATATTGATATAATATCAAGACTTTTCTATATTCTAGAATTACTAGAGATTTTCTTACACATAAATTTGACAGAATATTAATAGTGTTATATTAGAAAATGGTATAAAATATACTAGTTAATTTGATATCATGTATGAAAGTTTAAAAAAACAGATACAATATTGTGATAATATTAGGTAAATACTTACAAATGTGTCAATGCTTTGTGTGCTCTATAACAATTTCTGGTTTGCAATCTGTTCTAACAATTGAGTCATCTATGTCATAAAATGCAATATTCGAATAAATACTGACATTTTCATCCACAAAATCATTGTAATCCATGTATTCATCAAAAATATTTTTAGGAATGACATCAACAATAACACCAAATTTTTGTTGTAATGGGTCAGTTACATAAAACACTTGTCTAGCTTGTGACTGAAAAATATAAGGTTTATCGGTATGAAGCTGGCTATTCATATCAATCAATCTAAATACATAGTTATCAATATGAATTCCTTATCATTTCATTGAATCTAACCACTTTCATTTCATCATTGCGACACAACCATGTGCATAATAATCTAATAAAATGATTCTTTCAACAACACCGTAATATGATATATTTTCTGATAGAGGTTGTCTGTCTGATGCACACCCATAAACCTACCTTGTTATTCCTTATTGTTCCCTAGTTCTAGATGCTCTAACCTTTCCTTCCTTCCCTTATGATTCATTAGTAGTGCTATATCCTTGGACCGTGTCTTCCCTAGAGTTTCTTCCTACTGCATGCGCACCCCCTGTTTTGGTGCAACCAGGAAGTGTCGATCCGTCTTCGATATAAGGTATGTTCTACCTTCGTTCTTCTAGGTTCCTCTCCATATTTTCCACCTTTCCATGTTACAACATGTGATCTCCATATTTATAATGGAGTTTTCTTGGGTGTTGGTTGGTGTGGTGGTCTCTCTGCATCCTCAGGTGGATGCAGTCTTCCAGGAGAGGTGATCATGATCTGTTGTGTTGGACATTCTTGTGAAAAGAACGTCTGAAACCTTTTAAGGTAGGGGATTCATGGATTCTCTATTATTTTCCATGAAACTATAGAGTTATCATGTTTTATCCTACTAAATCATAATGTAATTGGCATAATAAATATTTTAACTGGATAAATAAATTGGTATCGATTGTATGTTGTTGCCTCTTATTTTTTCTAGATAGTGTGATATGTAGGCTTGATTTATTTATCATGTCATTATTAATGGAATTGGTAAATAACATAAATCCAGGATTAATTATAAATTGATTGGATAAAGATAAAGAGGCATGTTTTTGAATTTAGTTGTTGTTATGGTAAACTATTGATAATCGAATGGATGTAATTATGAATATTTAAATGAACCAGTTAATTCAAGATGGATTAAATAACCAGTTATTTGATAAAAGATAATGTCTATAAGGGTTCGGAGTCACCATATTGCTTATAAATTCCAAGATTCTTATTCTTGGAGCCGTGAGTACTCATTGTGTGTGAAGGCTAGATGCCTTTCTTAGGGCCAAGAGTCCAATTGCTTGTAGATTGTTTTCCTGCTACTTGTATTGTGGTATGAGCCTATGATGGCTGAGATTGGGAGGATGTTATGGTATGTGGGGTAGGGAGGCCCAGGGGTTGGGGAATTAGTTGATTTCTAGAGTGGAAAGGTGTATTGGTTTATGCATGTGGGTGTCAGGGAGGACACCCAAGATGATGAAACATGTCAGTTATGAATGTTGGATGCTTGTTGAATCATGTTGGTTGTTTATCTTATTTACTTTATCCACTACTTAAGGTAGCTGGTCTTGATTACCCTCCTTACAAAGGAGGAAAATATGCGTAGGGTATGCCACATGATTTCTATGTTTAGATTCTCGAGGATGGATGGGTCTATTCTCCTGCTATAGGTGGAAAAGACTCAATGGGTAGTCCATCTACTCACTGTATTGAGCCCCCTATATTTGGTAACTTAGTTTTTATTTTCAAGAATTCCTAGAATTATGAGAAACTAATGATGGTGTTACTAAATGATTGAATAAATGATGTTAACACATGGGTTTGGAGCTTTCTGGGATGCAATGATGAGGTAATATTTTTGAGAGGTTGTGAACTTGGTTTGGTTATGCCTGGAGAGCAAGGAACTTGGTGCAATGCTAATGAAATGTAATGTGGAATTAATAATGGTTAATTAATGGTTAAATAATTAATTACATAAATTGAAACTGATAAAAAGGGATAAGTAACTTAATATCACTCTTTAAATGGTTATATGCTTATAGGATATCTAGTCTTAGGAGTGGCATCTGGGAGTCTGATAGATGTTAACTACAGTTGAGTCTAAGACTGGGTTTTTCCCGTAGTGTGGTTGTGATCTGTGCTATATTATATAATTTTGGGTATCTATATGCTACTCCACCCTGTTGGTTAGGGAAAATGACACCTCGAGGATTTTGAGCCTTGGGGGGGGGGGGGGGGGGGTGTTTTCCCCAACATTCCGGTGGGAGGATGGATGGATGACTACCCCCTTTACCCCTGCTCTCTTCTCTTGGTAGTTACTTGTGATGGTAGGCATGATGATTAGTTTTCCCCATATATGTGTGTAGAGGGATGTAATGTCTTGTGGTTATTCACACACACATGATCTGGATATAGTTTCCTATGGACTACTATAGGTGTAATGTGTATAGGCTGTGATGGGAGGATCCTTACTTGACGTATGGGCTATAATGGCTTGAGATATAATGCCCGACATATGATACACGTTATGAGAGCTATGGTGGATTCCAAAAACTACCTAGTTAATTTGGTTACGTGGATGTAGTGGTGGTGTTGCATGAGGTTCATGTTGTGGTGCTACGCCCAGGTGTCTGTAGGAAAGCCTTTTGGATAGAGATGCTTAGGACATGCGATGTTGGGGAAAAGCGAAAAACCAGTGGGGAAGTGGTAGCGGGGTACCCTTAATATTATTTATTATATTATATACTCTTGTATTAAATACTTGGTGAGAGTAGACATGTTGAGGTTGAGAACATAATATACCTATTTAGGTGGCGAGTTAGTTTCACCTGTTGTTCACTGTGCTTTAGCATTCTTTCGTTATTTTTGTATGAGAGGATTCGGGGAGGATCATACTAAGTATAATATTATACTCACCCTATGTATATACAACTTTTTTTTCCAAGTCACTTAGAGGAGGTTGGATATCAGTCTAGTTACTACTATCTTGGGGTTGCAGGAGCTGTTCAGGCTTTATTGTCGCTGCTGTTTTACTTCCTTTTGGTATTTTCAGTTTTCTCTTTTCAGTTGTAGTAGTATTTGCATGTATTAAATATGTGTACTTGGGTTTCTTTTTATATTACAGTATGAGATGGAGTTGGTTGGTATCTATCTTATCTCTCTCTCTTTTTCATGTGTTATCTTAGAGGGTAATGCCTCCCATACGTGTGATTATTATACTCTTGGTGCTAGTCACCAACCCATGGCCTACTGGAGGTGGGAATCAAGTGTCACTATCTCCCTTATCATATTACTGACCTAGGAGGGGTAAACTTTGTGGTGAGGGGGTCATGACAGAGTGGTATTAGAGGTCTAGTTGAGGGATAGGATGGAGTTTGGAGTTAGGCACAGGTGAGGTTGCATGGGTTGGTAGGGAAACAATGTCAGTCAAGTTTAGAAAGTGCTGTAAACACTAGATATCGACTGAGACACAGGTATTTAGGCCCCCCTTTGATCTTATTCATGGACCTTTAAGTTTATAGTGGCTATTAAATGAGGTGATATTGGTTACAGGGTAGAGACCTAGGAAAGGATCATGCATCATTATTCTTTGAGCATGTGTTTGAATGGGTAGACCTTGGGATATGTTAACCTAAAATGAATAAAATAAAATAATTAATTAATGTTGAGTTTACTATATTCCAGGGTTAGGATCTATAACTATTTTTTATTTTGAAGGTATGTCTCTAGGTTGACATCCTCGCCAGGTTCGCATAGAATATGTCTAGCAGGCTATGCCAACAGACCGTTGCAGAGTGGAGGTTGATGATAACGAAAATTGAAGGAGGACACTCTAAGAGTTTCAACGTTAGAGTATATAGAAGTATGAGGGCTCCGTTTTAGATGCAGTCACAAAAGACTGGTTAGAGGAGGTTGATATATCTTTTAACTCAATCCATGCTCGAAAAAAGCACTGGGTATCATTGGTTGTGACGATGCTGCATGGGGTAGCGAGGTAGTGGTGGTTCTTATTCCTCATAGATCACAAGGAGTCAATGATATCATGGGAGGAGTTCTGATACAAGTTTAGAGTCAAGTTTTTTTCTTCAACCATGAAGGCATACAGTCAACAGGAGCTTCTTACCCTTCAACAGGAGAGATCTAATGTGAGAGAGTTTGGAATCCATTTCAAGAACCTTTTATGATATGGTTCAGACTTGTTTCCAGATGGGGAGGTCAGGTAACGACATTTCGATGAGGCTTTGCATCCATAGAACCAGCACCAGGTCACCCTATTTATGCTGAAGATATATCTTGAGGTATTAGAGAGGTAAAATGTCATCGAGAGAATGTTATCTAGAACTGAATATTTATGATAGGGGAGTCATTTGGATTCCTCATGAAGTAGAGCTATGGTTTGGGGTTCCTGGTTTTCAAGGAAGAAAATTTATGTTCGGCTGGGGGTAGTTCCTAGACCTCAATATCTCATTTTTTTGGGGGCAGAAACTCTCAGACCTATGCCAAGGGACCAGGCACTTGTTTTTTCTTGTGAGGTTGAGGTCATCAATAGTGAGAGTGCCCAAACTTTCAGAGCGTTCAACATGCACCAGGTATTCCGCTCCAGGTTCCTAGTTGAGGCAGTTCCAGCCAAGAAAACTGCAGTAGGTTGCACCAAATTTGGATTAGCAGATAGTAGATGGAGTAGGAAGAGGACAACCACATGACTCTCCCTTTCCTCTAATATTAGAGTGCGGTCGTGGTGATGGTCATCATCAGGGTCAAAGAGGCCATAAAGCAGGTTGTGGTCAACTTCATGCTTTAGTGTTGCCAGTGCCAGGTGATCCAGACATCGTTCGAGGTACCCTTTGCTTGTTTTATAATTGGGTTTATTCCTTGTTTGACTCAGGATCCATGCACTCCTTTATATCACCTGCCATTGTCCATGCTTTGGGACTTGAGGTAGAGAGGTTTCCAGTGCCCTTGGCATTGAATACACCAGTTATAGGTCGAAACGACTTGTTTGAAGTATGTAGAGACAATGAGATAGTGCTGGGGAAACACCACTCTTAAGGAGATTTCCTATGTCTATAGATACAACCATACGATGTCATTCTCAACATGGATTTTTTTTTGTATTTGGTGCAGGATATTGTGGATTTCTTCTAGAGGTAGGTGGCGTTCTTCGATGCTGATGGAGATCCAATAGTGTTTGTTGGTAAGAGAGACCCTCAAATGGGTCATAGGAATGTTTCTTCATTGTCATCATTTATGGATGAACTGATGTTGAGTTCATCAAAGGTTTAGAAATAGGTGTTTCCCAAGGTCATTGAAGAGTACCCTGATGTATTTCCAAAAGAGGTTGTAGCATTACCCCCTCAACGAGAGATCGAGTTCGGGATCGAGCTACTTCCAAGAGCATCTCCTATCTCTATGTCTTCATATAGGATGACCCCTTATGATTTAAAGGATCTATATATATATCTTGATGGTCTATTGTAATGAAATTTTGTTCGGCCGAGTGTGTTATCGTGGGGTGCACTAGTTTTGTTCATGAAGAAGGCTAATGATAGTTTGCAGTTGTGTATCGATTATCGTCACTTGAACAAAGTGACAGTGAAGAATTACTATCCTATTCCATGGATTGATGATTTATTCAATCAACTGAAGGGTGCGACTTGGTTATTGAAGATCAATTTTCAGTTTGGGTATAATTAGATGTGAGTGAAGGATGGAGATATTTTAAAGACTGCTTTCCATTGTCATCATGGGCATTACGAGTTCTTGGTGATGTCGTTCGGTGTAACAAATGATCTAGTTGTGTTCATGGAGTTGATGTAAACTGTGTTCCATGAGTTCTAGGATAAGTTTGTGGTGGTTTTCATTGACAACATCCTTGTGTACTTTGTGTTTGAGGAGGAGCACGCATAACATCTGCATGACATTTTGGGAGTTCTTCATTGATAGTAGATATTTGGGAAGTTGTTTAAGTGTGATTTTTGGGCTCGAGAAGTCTTTTTCTTAGTAAATTTTTTATCCCGACAGGGAGTAACTATAGATCCGTTGAAGATAGAAGTAGTTGTGTCTTGGGAATACCCTAAGACAGTGGAAGAGGTGAAATTTTTTATTGGTTAGGAAGGATATTACATGATATTTTTGGATAATTTCTCTCAGTTTGTGACTCCTTTAATAGCATTGACTAGGAAGGATCAGGAATTCACGTGGACCAATCAATATTGGGTAGTTTTTGAGTATCTGAAGGAGAAGTTGGTAAGTACTCCGGTTCTTTGTTTTCCAGCAGAGGGAGTTCAGTTTGACATTTTAGATGATGCTTCACGTCTTGGGGTAGGATATGTTCTGATGCAGTAAAGACCAATCATTTCTTATGGTTCTTGGCAGTTGTTTCCCCATGAATGTAACTATGCCACCCATAATCTCAAGTTGGCGGTAGTGGTGTTCACTCTGAAGTTTTAGAGACATTACCTCATCAAAAATCACTTTTTGGTTTTCACTGCTCATAAGAGCTTGAGGTATGTTCTATCCCAGTGTGACTTGAACTTTAGACATCATTGGTGGATGGAGTTCTTATAGTATCACGACTTTAAAATTTCATATACACTTGGTAAAGGGAATGCTGTAGCCGATGCATTGAGCAGGAAGTCACATAGTGATGCAGTGCATGAATTTGGTGATTCTTAGAGAGTGATGGAAGAGCTTTCAAAATTTCATATTAATATGGGAGAAGTCGGTGGTAGAGGTTGTCTTTTCCAGATGACGGTGCATTTATCTATGGTGCAACAGGTAGAAGAGTCCCAGTTGGGGGATCTTGAGGTAGAGGTCTGGAGAGATCGAGTTTTTTATGGTGAATCCCCTGATGGTTAGTCTGAGGATAAACAACAATGAGTGTTATTTCAAGGAAGGATTTTCATTCCTTTGGATATGCATGAGATGGTTCTCAGGTAGTTCCATGGTTCACCCTTAGTGGTACATCCTGACATGATGAAAATTTACCATGCCTTGAGGAGTCAGTTTTGGTGGCCTGGGTTGAAGTGTATGGTTGCAGAGTTTGTGTCTCGATGTTTGGTCTACTAGAAGGTGAAGGTCAAGCACCGTGTTCCCAATGGTCTTCTCCGGCCATTAGAAGTTCCTCAATTGAAGTGGTAGGACATCTCAATGGACTTTGTTATTAGTTTACCTCGAGCTCAGGGAGGTTGTGATACTATATGTGTGGTATTGGATTGCTTGAAGAAATCATCCCACTTTATAGAGATCAAGGAGTCGATCTCAATGGAGGTTTTTTTGTGGCAGTATCTAGAGGAGGTGGTGAGACTCCACGGATTCTTGAGGATGATAATTTCTGATAAAGACCCCCATTTTACCTCCAGGGTGTGGAGTGGTATCCAACATGATTTCGGTTCTTAGCTATGCCTTAGCACTACTTTTCATCCATAGACGGACAGTCAGATAGAGCGGACCATCCATAATCTTGAAGACATGTTGTTCTCCTATGTCTTAGATTTTAGAGGTTCATGGATGAAGAACCTACCCTTCGCAAAGTTCTCTTACAACAATAGTTTCCACTCCACCATCGGTATGGTGTTGTTTGAATCCTTGTATGACCGACCTTGCCGTTCTCTATTATGTTGGACTGGGGTCAAAGAGTTAGCAATTCTCGGGTTAGAGCTAGTACAGAATATGACAGAGATGGTTCAGGTAATTCATGAGAGGATGAAAGAAACCTATGATTGTCAAAAATCCTATGCTGATCATAGGAGGATACCTCTAGAGTTTGACATTGGGGATCATATTTTTCTGAAGGTGACTCCCTGTCATGGGTAGCAGAGGTTTGGTCATGGGAGTAAGATTTCTTCATGATTTTTTGGGCCTTTTGAGGTGTTGGCTTGTGTTGGAGCTATGGTGTATCAGGCAACACTTCCCCCACAGATGTGCTAGATACATGATGTTTTTCATATGTCGCATCTCCATCGTTATCTTCATAATTACTCTCATGTCATCAATTGGGGTGAGATCAATATTGATAATGATGCAACCTTTGAGGAGTGACCTGTAGAGATCCAGGACCTCAAATAGAAGGTGTTGTGCGGGTGTGTTATTCCCTTGGTTCATATCTTATGGTGGTACGATGGCATGGAGGAGAGTACTTGGGAATGTTGGTTGTAGATACATGCTCAGTACCCCGATCTATTTGATGTTTAAATCCTTCTTTGTAATGATGTTTGGTTTGTGGTTGTATACCTTTCTTGTTTATGATATGTCTTTCTCTTGTTTCTTATGTGTCTTACTCTATTTTGAGAGGTACCTACCCCGAGAGAGTGTTTAGAAGCTGGTTGTGGGCATCGTGTGGTTTCATATTTTCCTTTTTTAAGCAGTTGAGATCCTTTGGTGGCAAGAGTAGGTATCTCGAAGAGTGGTTTCTTAGACCCCTTTTTCTGTTTCCTATCTGGGTTGGTTTTGGATTCTCGGGGACGAGAATATTTTGAGAGGTATCTGATGTAATGGAATGAATCTCTATGATCCATTCCTTTGCAAAAATCTGGTGTTGGAGGTGTTCAGGGAAGTCAATATGACTTATCCCTAACACTTTGCCAAATTTTCAGTTCTATGAATAGTGTTTCCAGAACTGTGTCATTACCTTTGTCAAATTTCTAGTTTTTTTCATATTTCCTATAGTTTCTCCCGTTTTATGTTTACTTTGATGTAAAATGAATTCAAGGCCTTTTTTAAAGTGATTTAAGGATGATTCAAAGCCCATAAATCCTATCTTAATTTTTCCTAATAGCCAGGAAGACTTTACTCGGTCAAAATGCATGATCTTTGACAAATCCAATCTTATTGGAAACTCAAATGTATCTTAAATCACTACTTCATTAAATCTTCTAAAGGGATAAGATATCTTCCTCCCTTATTCTTCCTTATTTTTCCTTGTTGTGAGATTCTTGAAACTTTCCTTCCTTCCCATAGGAGTCATGCATAGTGTTGTAGCCTTGGATCATGTCTTCCCTAGAGTTTCTTCCTCCTGTATGAGCACCCCCTGTTTTAGTGCAACTAGGAAGTGTCGATCCGTCTTCGATATAAGGTATGTTCTACCACTATTCTTATGGGTTCATCTTCTTCCATTCCTCCTTTCCATGTTATAGAATGTGATATCCATGTTTATAATAGAGTTTTCTTGGGTGTTAGTTGGTGTGGTGATGCCTCTGCATCCTCAGGTGGATGCAGTATTCTAGGAGAGGTGATCGTGATCTGTTGTGTTGGTTGTTCTCATGAAAATAATGTCTAAAACATTTTAAGGTAGAGGATTCATGGATTCTCTATTCTTTTACATGAAACTCTAGAGTTATCATGTTTTAGCCTGCTGGATCACAATGGAATTGACATAATAAATATTTGAACCGGATAAATAAATTGGCATCAATCGTATATTGTTGCCTCTTGTTTTTGATAGATAGTGTGATGTCAATGCTTTATTTTTTTAGAATCTTGTTCTTTATGGAAATTGGTAAAGAACGTAAAGCTAAGATTAATTGTAAATTAATTGGATAAATATAAAGAGGCATGTTTTTTAATTCGATTGTTATTGTGGTAAACTGTTGATAATCGAATGGATGCAATTATGCATGTTTAAATGAACCAACTAATTCAATATGGATTAAATAATCAGTTGTTTGATAAAATATAATGCCTGGTAGGGTTTTAAGTTACCCTCATTCTTATAAAGGCCAAGAGCCTTATGCTTGGAGCTATGAGTGCTCGTTGTGTGTGAAGGCTAGATGCCTTTCTTGGGGCTGAGATCCTAGTTGCTTATTGATTATTTTCTTGCCGCTTGTGTTGTGGTGTGAGCTTGGGATATATGAGCTTGGTAGGCTGTTGTGGTATGTGGGGTAGGGAGGCCCATGGGTTGGTCTATTAGATGATTCCTAGAGTATCAATATGTATTGGTTTATGCATGTGGGTGTCAGGGATGACACTAGAGATGATGAAACATGCCAGTTATGAATGTTGGATTCTTGTTAAATCTTGTTGGTTGTTTACATTCTTTACTTTCCCAACTTCTTAAGGAATATGGTCTTACTTACCCTCTTTCTGAAGGAGGCAAAAAGGCACTGGGTATTCCATGCGCTTTCTATGTTTAGATTCTCAAGGATGGATGGGTCTATACTTTTGCTATATGTGGAAAAGGATCAATGGGTAGTACATCTACTTACCATGTTGATCCCCTTGTGTTTGGTAGCTTAGTTTTTTTTTCTAGAATGCTGGGAATTATGGGAAAGTAATAATGATGTTAATAAATTATTGAATAAATTATGTTAACCCATGGGGTTGTATTTTTCTAGGATGCAATACTGAGGTAATATTTCTGAGAAGTTGGGGACTTGGTTTGGTTATGCCTGGAGGCATGGAACTTGGTGTGATGCTAATGAAATGTAATGTGGAATTAATAATGGTTAATTAATGGTTAAATATTTAATTACATAAAGTGAAACTGATAAAAAGGTATAAGTAACTTAATATCTCTCTTTAAATGGTTATATGCTTATAGGATAACTAGTCTTAGTAGTGGAAGCCGGGAGTCTAAGAGACATTAGCTGCAGTTGAGTCTAAGACTAGGTTTTTCCCATAGTGTGGTTGTGAGCTGTGTTATATTCTATACTTTTGTGTTTCTATATACTACTCCACCCTTTTGGTTAGGGAAACTGACACCCTAGAGATTATGAACCCTGGGAAGGGGGTGGGTGTTTTCCCCAACATTCTGGTGGGAGGATGGATGGATAACTACCCCCTTTGGTCCCACTCTCTTCTCTTGGTAGTTACTTGTGCTGGTAGGAATGACAATTAGTTTTCCCCATATATATGTGTAGAGGACTGTAATGGATTTTGGTTATTCACACACATATATTATGGATATAGTTTCCTATGGACAACTAAGGTGTAATGTGTATAGGCTGCGATGACTTGAGGATCCTTACTCAGCATATGAGCTATAATGGATTGAGGTATAATGCCTCACATATGATACACATTTTGAAAGATGTGGTGGATTATAGAAACTACATGGTTACTTTGGTTATATGGATGTAGTAGTGGTGTTGCATGAGGTTCATGTTATGGTGCTATGCCCAAGTGTCTGTGGGCAAGCATTTTTAGAGAGAGATGCTTAGGACATGTGACATTGGAACAAAGCGGAAAACCAGTGGGGAAGTAGTAGTAAGGCACCCCCAATATTCTTTATTATATTATATACTCTTGTATGTGATACTTGGTGAGAGTAGCCATGGTGAGGTTGGGAACATATTATACCTGTTTGGGTGGCGAGTTAGTTTCACTTGTTGTTCACTATGCTTTAGCATGATTTTTTTATTTTTTCATGAGAGGCTCTGGGGAGGATCCTACTGAGTATAATGTTATGATCACCCTACATATATACAATTTTTTTTCAGGTCACTTGAAGTAGGTTGGAGATCAGGCTGGTTACTACTAGCTTGGGGTTGAAGGAGCTGTTCGGGCTTCGTGGTCCCTGCTATTGTACTTCCTTTTAGTACTTGTAGTTTTCCCTTTTCAGTTGTAGTAGTCTTTGCATGAAATTATATATGTGTACTTGGGTTTCTTTTTATATTGCATTATGATCTGGAGTTGGTTGGCATCTATCTTATCTCTCACTTTCTCATGTGTTCTCTTAGAGGACAATGCCTCCCATATGTGTTATTATTATACCCTTGATGCTAGTTTCCAACCGGGGTCCTACTGGAGGCGGGACTCGGGTGTCACTTTCTCCCTTCTCACATTACCGACTCAGGCGGGGTACACTTTATGGGGAGGGGATCATGAAAAAATGTCACTTACCATAGTATTTCAATAAATCTAGCATATCCACTATGTAAATAAAAAATCACAAATAATTGTGAAGGATTCACTATTTTAGGATCAAATGAATATGAGGATTAGGACATGTAGGTAAATGATGTAAAACAAGTAAAGATAAAAGGTGAGGTTTATATCTAAATTACTTTGCATGATAATAAAAAAATCTCAATGAAAGTCTCCTCTCCCCCAGTATCTCAAAATAGACTTATGAAGAAATGAAATTCAATAAATGAAAAACCATATTTTATGTATTTATTTATTTATTTATTTATTATTTTCTCTTTATAAATTTATGATTGGAACAAATATCACAGCCACCACCCAACCCCAAATAATCTCCTCACAATTCTATTTGTAATAGTTATAATAATCAATGGTGATTTTTTAATTGCCCAAGACACAACCCTCTTTTCATTTTTTTACAAGAGGGTGTGTAATAAATACAATGAATGTTCCTCCCCAAAATCTCATGAAAATCCCCCACACTTATCTGTTACAAAATGCATATCCCTTCCACTATTCGTTGTCTCCCCCACTCTTATTTTTGATAATCATGAAAAATATTTAGAGGAAGGTAGGAAAGGATAAAATGAGATTGTAACATGACTCTTCCTTAATAAAGCTATTCATGGATTCTATGGGATTTAAAAAGATTAATATAATGTGGGTCTCAGGATAAGGTATAAACACAAAATGTTCCTTAATCATATTAAATGTGAATTTTGTGCAATCAAAACATCGACAAGATGTAACACTACTATAGATTCTCCCTTTAATAGTGCTATAAAAATCAATGATAAATGGGGGTCTTTATCAGTGCTTTAAAAGGAAATGATAAAGGGGGTCTTTATCAGTGCTAAAAAAGCACTAATAAAGGGGGAAAAGTCTTTATTAGATCGAAAAAAGTGCTTATAAAGACCCCCTTTATTAGCACTAGAAAAAAGTTCCGATAAAGGGGGGCCTTTATTAGAATTGGTAAAAAAGTGTTGATAAATCCCCCCTTATCAGTTCCAGAAAAAATCACTAATAAAGGGGGGGGGGGATTTATTAGAACTAGTAAAAAATCAATGATAAAACCCCCCTTTATCCATGCAAGAAAAAATCACTGATAATCCCCCCTTTATTAACATTTTTTTCTAGCACTAATAAAGAGTAAATTTAATAAAAAAAATTATATTTCATTAAAAATATTGAAGTTCTAAAGGATTGAATAACAACTGATAAGGGGGTTAAATTAGTTGTATACTTTTTATAAGTTTGAACACTTTTAAAAACTTAACCCTTGTATCCTATTAAATTTCATTACCTTATCATCTTTTAGTAAATATGCATACATGAAAAAATATTAAGTCATGTAAATTACATGAGATTTACATGGTTCAACCTTAGTGTGAGAATCTACATCCTTTCCATAGCCACTTCTACATGTCTATAGAAATTCACTATTCTATACCAACTCCTATTAGATACCTTCTATCTCCCTATAGGAATGATTATACTAACTCTTATTATTTTACAAAGTTTTATTACAAATAATTCAGCAAAAAAAATAATAAATAGTTTTTTAAAACTTCTCCACAAATGACTTGTTTTGATCCTTAGTCTGATGTGGCTGGGTATAATTCTCTTAGTCTGATGGACTTAGTCTAATAAATTTAGTCCGATGGACTCAGTATGATGAACCCATTTTCAATATGCATTACACAAACTCTTCTCAAATGATCAGTTTGATCTTCCTTAGTCTAGTAAACAAAACCTTCAGATGTCCAACCTTCTAATGAGGTCTCATTCTAGAAAAATTAATTTGAAATAAATCTTTCAACACTATGCCCTTTTCTCTCACATGAAAGGTTGAAAATTATGAATGTATTGTGATTCTATTTATAGGCATCCCAAAAAGGAAAAGGTGGTAAACTGAAAACCATTCCCTCTTACTCAAATTCAAAAACCTCTGAGATTTAATCATATTTTAATTTCATGTTTGACCACTTTAAATCTTCAAAAATATTCTAGAACCTTCTTAATTTTTCTTAGTAATCAACCTTCTTGAACTTAACCACTTTTCTTTAGTCCGATGGAAATTCATCAGCTCATTAATATGGAACTTCCTCAGCTCATTACTATGGAACTTCCTCAGATCATTACGATGGAGCTTACTCATCTCATTACGATGGAAATTCCTCATCTCATTACTATGGAACTTCCTCAACTCATTACTATGGAACTTCCTCAACTCATTACTGTGGAACTTCCTTATATCATTACTATGGAACTTCCTCAACTCATTACTATATAAATTACTTAGATACTCTTAAAACTTCATTAGCTTTACTTAGAAAGTATTTTAACAATTTTCATGTCTGATACTTTTGGATATGATGTTCTATGTCTAGATTTCTGGAACAGATTAAAACTTATCAAAGACTTTCAGTAGTCTCCATTCTTCAAAAGATTTTATCATGAGACTTTATCATGATTTATGAGAACTCTATGATTAGTAAAGAATAATTTTACTTATAAATAAAATTATTATAACTTCCTTTTTTTTCTAGCACCTCCTTTATTTCTAACTAAAATTCAATATGATTGGAAACACCAATTATCCCCTTTTCTTCATAAGGCTTGCATCATAAGAGCTATATACAACTTCTGATATTTTAAAATTAAAACCCATAAAATCATCATATAAAATTCTTTCACACCATCTCCTAAATTTACAATAAACACTGTGTTTGATTGATCTTGAACTTCATGTCGACAGATCTGAGATAGATGGTGTGTCTGATCAACAACTTTACAAAACTCTAAGTCCATATCTTTTTAACAACTTCAACATCTATTTCAGCCCAGTCTGATAACCTACATCATTAAAAAACATTCAATATTTTTCTCCCCCATTTTTTTTGGGTTTAAACTCTCAGTAGCTTTTAACTTTTTTATAGAAACTCATAGCACTGAATCAGGTCCGATCCTGAAAAACAAATAACATACTTTAAAAAAAAGGCTAGTTTTCAAAAAATACAAAAAAAGTTACCAAAAAAACATTACAAAGTATATTCAATCTCCCCCTTTGTATTTATTGACAACCTTTGTCAAAAACTTTCTTAACTCACTAAATTTTAACCACTCATAGTTTTTCACAACACATGTTTTTTTTTTAATTTTACTAAAATAATCCTTTCTCAAAAGAGAGTGTTATGGAACCACACTACTGGATAAAGTAATGTTTTTGAAGGAATTAAACCCCTCAGTGATAAGAAAATATTGCATCCATGTTAATATAAACTACCTTTCTTTTATATTTTCCACTTACTTATCTTTCTCTCCCCCCCCATTTTCTGATAACCAAAAATTTAGATTCATTTAAAAAAGAAAATTACTTCCCTTTACATTAAAGGATAAAGTTGTACATATTCTCCCCCTTTGTCAACATAATCTAAATCATGGTGGGGGTATTTCTTTATGAGTTTTAGGTTGTCATGGAGGAGGATGAACATGAATTTGTAGCCTCAATTCCACAAATATCTCTTTCAACATAGCTTTTGTGAAGATATCAGCAATTTGATACTTTGTTGAGATATATTCCAACAAAACATCTCCAGCATAAACTTTATCTTTCATAAAGTGAAATTTTATATCAATGTGTTTTTATCTTAAGTATTGAATATGATTATTAGAAATATCAATTGCACTTTTATTGTAACAAAGAATCTTCAATGGTTTAGAAACTCCCACTTTCAAGTTTTATATCTAAACTTTCAACCACAAAATTTGAGTAAGAGTCTGAGTAGCTACAACATATTTTGATTCTGCTATACTCAAAGTTACAATTTTTTTTACTATTCCAACTCACAAAACATTCTTCCAAGAAAAATGTTCCCCCTGAAGTTTATTTTCTATCATTACAATCTCCAGGCCAATCAACATTAGTATAACCATGAAATTTTATTTCAAAAATTATTTTTCATAAATTACCATATGAATTTGTTCCTTTGGAATATCTCAAAATTCTCTTTATTTCCAATATTTTATATTCTTTTGGATTACTTTTATATCTATCACAAAAAGTTACAACATAAAAAATATCAGGTCTTGAGGCAGTGAGATAAATAAAACTTCCTCAATCTCTACATTTAAGAAATTTAACTTTAAATCCATCTGATAAACTTTGTAGTTTCAATGTGAAACCACTGAAAGAAAAATTCTAATAGTTTATAATCTTTCAACTGGGGTAAAGGTTTATTTAAGATTCACACCTTCCACATGTTCACAGCCTTTACAAACAAGCCTTGCTTTATTTCTTGAAACTTATCCATGTTCATTAAATTTGTTTCTATAAACCCATTTTGTTCCAATAACATTTTTACCTTTTATACATAATAAAATATCCCATGTTACTTTTTTATCAATCTAGTCCAACTCTTCATTAATATAATCCACCCATTCTTTATGTTGAATAGATTCTGAAACTGATTCTGGTTCAAATTTTGAGATAAGTTAAGTATGATTCTCTAATATAAATGTTCTTCTAGTCTAAACTAGATCCTTTTGATTCTTATTGATATTTTTAGTCTCAAAATGCTTTTGTAAAGTAAGAAATTTCAATGTTTCTTTTTCAGCTTCACTTTCCTCATCACACGATTCTTCAAAATCTTGACAAGTCTATTTTGTATCATTCTTAATTTCATTGGAAACCTTTAGTTTAGACTTATCAAAACTCTCAACAACTTTTGTTGGATTTTCAATAACATCCACATCATATGAATCTAAAAACTTTTTTAAATGTTTGTTCAAACATTTTTAACTTCTTCTATTGGGTGAATAACCCATAAATATTCCTTCTTTAACTTTCTTATCAAACTTTCCAAGATCCAGATTTTTAATTTTCAGAAAACATGGACTTCCATAAAACCTTGAAGTATTTTAGTGAATATTTTTTGTTATACCACATTTCATAAGGAGTCATGTTGAATTATGGACTCAAAAAACATCTGTTCTAAACATGTACAATAGTAATAACAAATTCTCTCCAATAAAAATTTGAAAGTTTGTATTCTGCTAACATGTTTCTTTCCATTTCTACCAAACTTCTGTTCTTCCTTTCTGCTACTCCATTTTTTATGGGGTATATGGAGAACTATACTAATTTTTGATTCCATTATTTCTTAGATAAGTTTCAAAAGTATTACATGTGAATTCTATACCATTATCTATTCTCAACTTCTTTATGTAAACCCTCATTTCTTTCTCAAAATATTTTTTGAAGAATATAAACATTTCAATATCCTCTGACTTATGCTTCATAAAGATGATGTTATCCATTTGAGTGACATCGTCAATAAATATGATAAAGTAAAAATCAACTTTTATTGATTTATGTCTCATCAGTCCATATAAATCAGAATTAATAATTTCAAGAGATCTGGTATACTAAATCTCCACTTTATTATGACTTTTATTAGTCATATTTCCTTTCTGAAAAGTTACAAAAACATCTTATTCTCTTCTTTCCAATTATGGAATATTTTATACAACATCAACTTTAGAGAATTTTTTCATAATTTTCTACCCAAGTTGGTTAAGTGTCCGGTGCCACAACTTATTCTCATCTTTAGAACTTAGATAACATGAATTGTTAAGTTCTCTAATCCAAAAAATATTTTCACCAGTTCTTTCTCCACTAGTCAAAACTTTTCCATCTTTAATACTTCTGATGATATAAGAATATTTTATGAAAAAAAGTTATTTTCCATAACCACAAAGTTAAATCACACTTAGTAAGTTATGTTTGAGTCCATCAACAAATAGAACATGATTTTTTAGTTTTTGAGGTTCTATCTTAGCAGTTCCTATTCCTCTAATTCTCAAGGAACTATCATTTCCAAATGTAACTGTTCCACCATCATGTTTTTCAATATGTTTCAATATTTTTACATCACCTAAAATTTGTGAATAAAAAACATTATTAATTATTCATGGTTTATTCCTTTTAATTTCTTTAAAAGTTGTCTCAACAATAAAAGATATTTTCTCAACTTTCTTCTTTCCAACTTTCTTTACTTTTCTCCCATAAGAAATTTGTTCTGGAAAGAGTGTCATTCAACTTTAAACATGATGAATATCCTGATCACATATTCTACAAAATTCTTTAAGATATTCAAATTGATTATTTATTGGAAAGTTTCTCACATCTTGATATTTTTCTTTTTTAGCTTCCCGTGGGTTAGGAAAGTTACTCATTCTTCTTTCTCTATTTCCTTATCTCTATTCAAAAATTCTGATAGGAATTGATAAGTTATGCCAATAATTATAATCCCAATTCCCATAGATTCTATAACACTAATAAAAACAATTAAATCTTTATTTTCTATTTAAGTAAGATCTTTATTTGTAAAAACTATGTTGAGGTTGATAATTTATTCATACTCCAACATATTCTAGGTGTGGATCATCTTTTATTCTGAGTGAGTTCTAAAATTTTGTATATTTGATAGGTTTCTCACATCCTTTCTCCATCCAAAATTTCTCAAAATTTTTTTTCTCACCTAAAATGTTAGAAAAATCTGGTGAAAATTTATTTTTGGTGGGTGATTATTTCACCTGATTCTTAATTTAAACATTCTAAATAAATAAATTTAAAACTCTCAAATTTTATTTCTAAATATTTGTTAAAGTTCTCATTCATATTACTTAAGGTACTTTCAAACTCAAGAATTTTTTATTGAAACTTGTTAACTTCTTCTTCCTTAGCTATTATCTTCTTACTGAGATATTCAACCATATTTCCCTATTCAGCAATTCTAAGTTTGTAACTTAATATATTATGAATGCATTATTATTCTCAATTGACAAAATATTTTTCACCTTCAACCACTTTTCAACCATCTTTCTTTATAAATCTTATTTATTTATTAATAGATCTATTTTTCTCAAGACATGCAACAAGTTCTAATCTAAGATGATACTCTCTATAATATTCTATAACTCCCTCTTCTTTAGTATTTGAGGAGTCTTCAATTTTCTAAACTTTTGAAATGATTGTTCTAACATTTTCTGAAATTTTATCTATCAAATAATTGTTTTCAATTGAGTTTAATTCTACTTTCTTGGTCAATATACTTCTGTTGTCCCCAATAAACTTATTTTTAGATTTTTTGGATGAATTTTCTTATTTAGAAATTTTATTCCACTTCTTCCATCAATATTTTTCATCAGAATCATCTCAATATTCTCCAATATTATTATTAAGACAATTCATAGAAAAGTGTCTAATTACACCACACTAAAAACATTTGAGAGTAATTTTACCTCCATACTTTCCCCTTCCTCTACGATAGTTCTTAGAGATAAGAGACATGATTTTATCATTCAACTCATCATCCTCTTTATCCTCAGAATCACAAGGATCATCATCTTCAACATCTTAAATTTTCAACTTTCTCATAGATTCAAAATACATTTCATCATTAATATTATTTTTGAACATTTGACCTTTTCTCATTTCATAATTAATAAGAAAGTTATACAATTCATGAAGAGATAAATCATATTTATCTTCCAAAGAGGAAATTTTAGAATCAAACCCATCCAGAAAGTTTCTCATAAGTTTATTCACTATTATTTAATCTTCTAGAACTTCTAAAAATTCTATTATGTTTCAAACAATTTAATTTACTCTGGTAAAGTATTCATAAATAGTTTCTTTATCTCTCATTCTTATGTCTTTAAAATTACTATGCTAGATATGTAGCTTTGCTTCCTTTACTTTAGCATTTCCTTTAAAAATACTTTTCAACTTATACCATATAATCTTTGAACTTTTGAGACCCATAACCTTCATATAAACATTTTATAATAGAGACATAAAGATAAAATTTATAGAATTTACATCAGATTTAATATTTCTTTTGTCAGTAATTGTCATAGGAGCATCTTTATCAATAGGTGTTGTAGTAGCATCAAAAACTTCTAGTCCAGGAGATAAAAGATGAGAAATCATCCTATTTTTCTAACCATAATAATTTTTACTATAAAATTTAGGAATTACTCTACTATTTATAGAATTGATATTATCCATGATAAGTATTCAACAAGGGATCCTTGTCTCTGATACCAATTTAAGTTCCAAAGGATCAAATCAACTGGGGGGGGGGGGTTGAATCAGTTGTATACTTTTTATAAGGTTCAAAACTTCTATAAACTTAACCCTTGAAACTTGTTAAAGTTAATTACCTTATCATCTTTTAATAAATACTCATACATGAAAAATTATGAAATAAAGTAAAGCACGTGATATTTATAAGGTTCAGATTTAGTGTGAGAACCTACATCCTTACCATAGCCACTCTCGCGGGTCTATGGAAATTCACTATTATGAATAAGTGAATACAACTTGTGCCAACTCTTTTTAGACACCTTATATCTGCTGATAGGAATGATTATACTAACTCCCATTAGTGTAAAAAGTTTTCTTACAAACAATTGATCCAAAACAAAAGAATAAATACTTTTTTAAAACTAATCCAAAAATTCTCTATTCGGATCCTCTGTACAATGTGGTTGGGTATGTTTCTATCAGTACAATGGGGTTGAGTATGATGGACTCAGTCTGATGAATTTAGTCTGATGGACTTAGCAGGGTGAACCCATTTTCAATATTAATTACTCAATATTTGCTCAAATGCTCAGTCTGATATTCCTTAGTTCAGTATAAAAATCCTTCAGATGTTTGACCTTCTAATGAGGTCTTATTCTGGAATGATAACTTTGACTCAAATCCTACAACAATCCACCTTTTCCTCTCACATTAAAGGTTTCTAAGTTTGAATATACTGTGATGATATTTATAGTAATCTTAGAAATACAAAGGTGGGAAATTGAAAACCATTCCCACTTAATCAAATTAAAAAACCTATAAGATTTAATCATATTTTAAATTGAAATTTGACCATTTCAACTCTTCATAAATATTATGGAACCTTATTAAGTCTTCTCTGCAATAAAACTTCTCGAACTTACTAAATTTTCTTTAGTTTGATGGAACTTTCGAAACTCAGTACAATGAAACTTCCTCATATCATTGTTATGGAACTTTCTCATCTCATTAATATGGAACTTACTTAACTCATTATGATGAAACTTCCTTATCTCATTGTGATGGAACTTTCTCAGCTCATTACTATGGAACTTCCTCAGCTCATTCCTATGTAACTTCCTCATCTCCTTAATATGGAATTTTCTCAACTCATTACTATGGAACTTCCTCAGCTCATTACTATAGAACTTCCTTAGATACTCTTCTAACTTCATCATCTTTACTCAGAAAGTATTCTGAAAACTTCTATGTTCGATGCTTCTGGATCTGATGTTTTGTGTCCAAAAATCTGGAACCAATTTAAGATTATCAAAGAATTTAAATCGTCTCCATTCTTCAAAATATTTTTTCATGAGACTTTATCATGATTTATCAGAACTCCATGATTAGAAAAGCATCATCTAACTTAAAAAGGAAAGTATTATGAATTCCATTATTTCCGAAACCTCCTTTCTTTCCAACCAAAACTCAATATGATTGGCAACACCTATTCTCTCCCTTTTTCTTAATAAGGCTTACATCATAAGATTTATAGACAAATTATGATATTTGAGAATTACAAACTAACAAAGCATCATCTAACATTCTTTCACAACTTCTCCTAACTTTCCAACAAAAATCATGTTTGATTAATATTTAACTTCATGCCGATAGATCTAAGACCAATGGTGTGTCCGATAAGAAACTTTAAAAGACTGGAAACACATATCTTTATAAGAAATTCACTGTTTGGTTCAGCTCAGTTTGATAACCTACATCTAGAAAACAAAATTCAATAGTTTTCTCCCCATTTGTGTTTGGGTTTGAACTTTCATCATCATTTGAATTTCTTATAGCAACTCATACCGATGAAATAGGTCCGATCATGAAAAATAAAAAACATACTATCATAAAAGGTTAGTTTTCAACAAATAGAAAACAAATTTACCAAAAAATATCACAAAGGATCTTCAAATATTATATTAATATATAATTATATTTATATTGATATAAATATAACATAATTTTTAAAATATGATTTAGATAAATATAAATATGCATTTACATTTAATATATAATATATTTAGTGAAAAATGGATTATAGAATAATTATAAAATAATATTGATTAATAATTTGATAATTATTATTGATTAATAGTCATTTAATAACAATTGGATGACATAAAAATTAAACAAATTAATGAATGTTCTAAGATAAAATGAAAATATGACTTGAAATTCAAATGACCATAACTTTTGATTCAAGTGTCCTTTTGGGCTCTACCACATATCAAATTTAAGATTTCAATAAGATATATATTGTGGTGACTATATAGAACCCCTATTCATGTTTTTCAATGTAAAAAAGTTCTATAAGGCCTCCAAAATTGAGTTTTTAGTCGGGGTATCCTAATTTTTTAACATTCAATGGAATTTTAGCCTCACTTAAGGGTGTCTTATTATATTTTTTTGGGTGAATATTGAATTTATTCCCAGGTCTTACATTAATATTGATATTATTGTTTTGAAGTTTTATCATTTTTCATAATTTATTTTTATTTATAATTAAATATATGCATATTTTCTTATATTTACTTATAATAAATCAATTGGATAAATACAAATTTAAACATAATTAAATAAAAATGTATTTTTAAATATATAAACCAAATGGAAATAAATATTTATTATTAATTTTATTTAAAGTAACAAATTATCCATTTTATTTACATTATAAAAATGCATTAATATGTATATATAATGTTTATATATACATATGTGTGTATTAATAAATAAATAAATATATATATATTTATATTAAAATATATATAAATGAATATTAATATATAATATATTTAAATAAATATAATTATATATATATATATCACACATTTCTAAATATATATAAATAAATAGAACCTTTATAAAACATAAAACAAAAACGAACGACAGAGTGGTAAAGGCATCCGGTCTCATAAGGGAGGTCCTGAGATCAAATCCAACCACACACAGGCATTTGGGGAAATATTTATAACATTGAGGAAAGAGGGTGGGGGTGTGTTATGGTCATTGAGGAGTGGAAAAAACCAAGAAAGGGGGCATGTAATCATTAAGAAAGGGGATGTGGTTGCGTGAAATATATATATATATTTTCATTTTTTTTAACGGTGATAAAAAAGCACTGATAAAGGGTGCCTTTAACATCATTAACAATATATGAACATTTTAAGAACTGATAAAACCCTTTTAATAGCACTGTTAAAGGCCCAATTTGCAGTAGTGCAAAGCAAGTTCTAGAAGAATGAAACGCCCAAGTTTCACTCAAGAAATATACTATAAAAAGAATTAGAAATATTAGGCTCATAGGATGTCTCAAGAATGAGAACGAAGGGTTGGGATAATTATTCATGGCAATTCATAAGAATAATTAAATAAATGAATAAAAATATTATAAATTTAAGTCTATCCAAATCTCATAAAAATTTCATTTATAAATATTAACTTGCTCCAAATATCATGATTTACTAAATCCAAAACCACATGCTTATCTCTACTAATTATTTTCCCTATTTTCTCATTAAAATTAATTGAAAATGAATTTAAAATCATGGAATGATAGGTATCCTAGGTATTTTAGGTTTCATAGTTCAATTGATTAAAGAAAGAATCAAGCATGGTAAATGAATTGGAAGTTAAAGCTTTAATTAAGTTAAATGTGGGGAATAAAATAGAAAATTACATAATTGAAATGTTTACTCCCCTTTGAATTATTCTCTAAAGTTGGTTATGCAGGTTATGTCTACTCCCAATTCAAAACGTGTATTAATCTCACAATATGTATTCTTTGGTTTTCATGATATGAATGGGGGTGTGGTTGGGTGAAAAAAAATCATTTTTTTAACGGTGCTAAAAAAGTACTGATAAAGGGTGCCTTTAATATCATTCACAATATATAAACTTTTTAATCACTAATAAAGCCCTTTTACTAGAGATGTTAAAGGCATGATTTGCAGTAGTGCAAAGCAAGTTCTAGAAGAAAGACATACCCAAGTTTCACTCAAGAAATATACTATATAAAGAATTGGAAATATTAGTATTATAGTATGTGTTGAGAATGAGAATGAAGGTTTGGTATAATCATTCATGTAAAATCATATGAATAATTAAATCAATAAATAAAAATATCAAAAGTTCAAGTTAGGCCAAATATCAGAAAAATTTTATTTATAAAAATTAACATGCTCTAAAAATCATGATTTTCTAAATCCAAAACCACATTCTTATATCTACTAATTATTTTCCCTATTTCTCATTCAAATTTATTGAAAAAAAATTAAAACCATGGAATGATAGGTATCCTAGGTAGTTTATGTTTCATAGTTAAATTTATTAAAGAAGGAATCAAGTGTGGACATGGAATTGAAAATTAAAGATTTAAATAGATTAAATGTGAGGAATACAATAGAAAATTACATAATTGAAATGCTTATATCCCTTTTAATGACACTTTGAAGTCAGCTGTGTAGGTTTTTTCTACTCTTGATACACATTGTGTATTAATTTCACAACATGTATTATTTAGTTTTTATGATATTAATGTGGTTAACAATGTGTATTAGTATTGAAACATATTTATTATGCTTCCATATACTTGTTTCTTTCCAGGGTCTTGATGATCCCACAAATTATAAATAAACAGGGGAAATTCCAAGCCATAATGAGTGAAATTTGAATGATTTTGGGGAAAGTGCATGTGTGCCTTTAAAAACAGAAAAAACCCGAGTTGCCTCATAGAAGCACTTTTGTTTAACATCATTGTCTCAACCTTAACGATTTCATCTTCATCTCAAGTGATAGATGATTGAAAATATTTTACCTGGTTAAGGTCCATAAATGGTCTTAGTTGTGACCTTTCCACGTAGGCCAGACCCTATTCATCTCCTTTAAACAACTTAATTATTAATCTTTACAAAAATTGCTTGATTTCCATCAGGATGATCTACCATTTCATCCTTAATGAACTAAATGGAAGGTCATGTATCATCCATACCCATTGGCCCTTCACAAACTTGATGGAGTCAGTTGATCCTCTGGTATCAACAATATGACTTTTTAGCTTTTCTTTCTTCTTATTGGTACTTTTATTTTTAGTATCCTCTTTCACAATAATAGATACCTCATTCACTTCTTCAACTTTAGCGATACCCTCAACTTTAGGTATTTTATCTTCTCTAAACTCATTGTCTTCTCTCACATCACAATTCTTCATTTCCCAATGAATATTGAAACTTACTTGTTTACAACCAACTCTCATACATAGATCTCTAATTTTTATGTCTATCAACTCATGCCTAATGGATAAAAATGATCTCCCCATAATTAGTGGAGTTTTATCCTATTTTATATCCATCACTAATAAGTCTATGGGAAAGTAGAATTTGTTGACTTTGATCAAAATATCTTTGATGAATCTTTGGGAGTACTTAACTATTGAGTCTAATAATAGAAGTAAAACTCTTGTGTGCTTTAGTATCTCCACTCCCAGGCTCTTGTAAGTGGTTTATAACATGATGTTGACACTCAAACCTATATCACATAATGATTTTATAAATTTATCAGCTCTGATAAAGATATGAATAAAAAATCTACATGGATCTTGTTGCTTCTTAGGTAGGTGCTTTGATACCACTACTGAACTATCCTATGTTAGTGGAATGGTTACAATATCATATAGCTTATTCTTATTGATTAACAAATATTACATGATTTTTTTGTAGTTCAACATGTTTTTAAGAGCCTCTATAAAAGGAATATTAATATGCATTTTTTTAAGTGTTCTAAAAATTTTCCTTTTTGTGTGTCAAACTTCACCTATGATAGTTTCTCTAGAAACAATAGTCTTGGATTTAAATATGATGGTTATTCTTCAAATTCCTTTTCAAATTCTTATCTATTGTTTTATTCAGGATTATCTTTAGTGATTTTTTCATTTTTTAGGGTGAAAAATTTCAAATCTTGACATAGGCATGCTTAAGGGCATACCAACATTAATCCTCTTGGTATTTCTCTAAGTTATTCAACAATTTTTCCTACTTGTAATTTAAGGTTCTAAAGTGTCTCCCTATATTCCATCAAGTCATCCTTCATCTCATTTATTGATGCATTATGATCTTTTGAATAAGCTGTAATTTCTTTGATAGCAGCCCTAATGAAAGTTATGAAAGTGTCCAAGGTCTCCTATATTGTGCGGACCTGGCTTGTGAGTGAAGGTCCTTAGGGTGCTTGGAATCCAGGTTCTATCTGTTGATATCCTTGTCCTTGGTTGTGTTGTGGCTATCAACCCTGAAAATTATTCCCATGATTATAATTAGTATAATTGAATTCTTTTGTATACATACCTTGGTGTTGTTGTTTCTGAACCATTATTGTGTCCATAATTCTAGTTAGGGATTCCATCTGCACTATTATCCATCTATTGTTTTCTACTACATGTATGCCTCTTTATTTCATCCCTTATCCTTGCCACTTGAAACTATTACTCTCCATTTCATCTAATAGGATGCAATTTTTTTCTGGCAATTTCTTCATTAGTGATCCTCAAGCTACAACATCTAAAATTGACATATTTCCTTACAAAAGTACCTTATATAAGATTTAGATTAGAATTCACAGTTCAATACCATGATGGGAGAATTTAAGAGTCATATCTTTGCATCGTTCCCAATCAGAGTAAACATATTCATCTTCAAATTGAAAAAAGTTTAGAATGTTCACCCAGATGTCCATATATTTAAAAGGTGGGAAAAAGTGAGTGAGAAAATTCCTTGAAATCTCATCCCATATAGTTATGGAATATACTTTCAGGATTTGGATCCACTCACAAGCTCAATCCCATAATGAAAATAGAAAGTGGAAAAATGTTACCACATCACTTGAGGCATTTTGGAATTGGAAGGTATTGTAGAGATCTAGAAATATTCCCAGATGCACATTCGTATCTTCATGTGGTAGTATAGTGAATTTCACACTATTTGAGATCATTTGGATGATTAAAGGTTTGATCTTGAAGTGATTTACTATAATGGTAGGTACACATATTCTTGGTTGAAATCCCATGTTTGATGGCCACCCATAGTCAGCGAGTGTATACAGCCTTAGATCTCTTTGAAGAAATCCTCCATTAGTTAGATGTTACTCTGCACCCACCACAGCTATGGATACTTTTCACTTTAGAGCATGTTAAATATTAGGAATGTAATATAACAACTCTTTTTTTTAGTGTTATAGTTGTGAATCAATGATTTTAATCTAAAAATTGCAGTACAAAATACACCAGTATAAATAGGGAAAATAAAATAAAGCATTGAAAGTAAAACTAAAAAACTAAAAACTAATTAGAAACCACCCATGAAAAAGGCATTGGTTTTGAAAGGTCTAAAGGGAATCATTATTTACCTAAAAATATAATAAAAATATTTTTTTTTAAACTCAAATAATGCTACTTAATTAATATAGTATTAGGAAATTTCAAGGTTGGACCCATAAAGATAGTGAAATTTGTTAAATTATGTTTCTAAAATAAAATTTATTTTATTTAATTTTAATAAATAGGGTGAAGAATAGATGTTGGTTCTAAAAGTGATTTTAAGAAGATAGATAATGAAGCAAATAATTTTGGGTTTTGAAAATCATGTTTTGAAAGCATGTCAGAGTTTTATAGTTTCAGGGTTTAGGTGCAATTGGATTTTAGAAATTAAATTTATTAATCTATGTTTGGAGTTAGAGTTGAGATGAGGTGGATCTAATGGTCATGGTGTGATATCCTCAACTGGGTAATCCACCTTTTTTCAGGTTCAGGTAGTTTATGACATTTCCAAATTGAGTTTGTCTCAATACCATATTTAAACTCAGTTGCTTTGAATGTGATAATGGTCATGCCTCAATTTAGTGTTACCAGTTGCAAAGTTTTAATGTTCCTTTAAAATTCAAATATAATAAAACAAATTAAAAAATATTAGTTTTTTCAAGATTAATCAATTTTTTATAGAAATCATTATATAAAAATACCATTATATATATATATATATAAAATGACCATATTACATTTCCATAGATAAACTGAATCATCATAAAGCTATATTAAAATCAAATATTCTTAAAAAATATAATTCAAACTTTATCCCTAAAATAAAATCCCATAATATTCTTTTTACCTTAATCATATAATATTCCCCAAATTATAGGGATCTTCTTACGAAATAACATTAATCAATTAATCACCAAATTAACTTTCAATCCCATGGTTATCTATATAAGAAAAAAAAGTTCTAAAAATAAACTTAATTTTTATCTGTTAAATCATTTAAGTAAAAAAACTCAAACTAACTAGGGAATCATGTAGGCCAGTGGTAGGATTTGAACCCTTATCACCCTTTAATTTTGGGTTTAAGCCTTATGGCCTTACTGGATGTGACCATTTGTTGATCGACCTACGAGTTGTCCTTTTTACTAAAATAACATTAATATAATTCCTATATAATTTTAAAAAATATGATAAAAATCCTAAAAAATGCAATGTAATTCTTTTGAAATAATCCTTCACGTTAACCCTAAGGGTTTCATATACCTCAACCTAATAAAATGACCCTAAAAAATATCATTAGTCACCTTAAATATAAATTAATTAAAGCCTCAAAAGGGGTGTCTAAGCCTTTGAATTTATAATCAACCTTAAACTTATAAACCCATGATGGTATCCATAACTCTTAAGTTAATCTCACATGAAAACATCATAATATCTAAAGTTATATAAACATTTCTTCTAATACCAAAAAAATAATCATCCTTAAACATTACATAATATTAAGTTTTAAGTAAATAATTCATTCTAATACATTTTAGTATCTTTATGGTTTATATTTTTATATAATTAGGTCATCATTATTACATATATAAATATTTTATCACAAAGTGGACACTCCTACTTAGTATCCATTTTCCCCAAAAAATAAAACTTTTTAAGATATAAAAAGTTTTCTTTTCATGAAACTTCTTCACAATTTTCATCTTGAACTCATATTTTCCACACTCATCCTTAAAAACATGTGATTTTTTTTAAAATGTGGGATGAGCACAACAATCTCAATAAATGACATAAAAATAAAGAAAGAAACCTATTATTCTATGAACACTCATAAAAATTTTCCCTATTCAAAAATAAACTTTGGGCTCAAAATAAACATTTTCTTACCCAAGAAATAAAATTCTCTCCCAAAAACTTTTCATAATAAATCTTAATGGTAAAATAAAACTCATAAATTTTTATTCACAATCATGGAAACTTATAAAACCTTTTTTAAAAAGTTATCAATTTTACCCTTAAGAAGTAGAAAATAATTTCCTTTAAACATATTATCATTATTTTGCCTTATGAAATAATAATATTTCCACAAAAACTATAAAAATCACAAATAAATCACATAGGTAAATTTTCACATAATTTTCATATCACTCTTACAAATAAAATAACCTACACAGTTAACTTCCATCATGATCATTACCTAATGCATTGGAGGGTTGTAACAAATCCACCCATCCTTGGTTTATAATGTAACTTTCCATCATTACTTTATAATGAAACCACACATCCTTGGTTTATAACATAACCATTATTCCTTGGTTTATAATAGAACCACTCATACTTGGTTCATAACAGAACCACCCATCCTTGGTTTATAATGGAACCATCCGTCCTTGGTTTATAATGGAACTACCCATCCTTGGGTTATAACAGAACCACTAATCATTGGTTTATAATAGAAACAACCATCCTTGGTTTATAATGTAACCATACTTAATCATAAACAATTCCCAATAATCATAACATAATCACAACACATAAAATATTTCAATTTTCAATATCACACTCGTAAAAATATTATTTTCACCCTTAAGAAATCATTTTTAGATACTGAAATATTCATTCCATTTAAAACCCTTTTTTAAATACTCAAAACAAAGTAAAAAAGTGTTTTTCTTTGAATAAATAATTAAATATTATAAATATATCCAAACATCAAATAATGGTTATGGCAGCGGGAAAAACCATTGATGCTGTATGCATTAAAATAGAACATTATTTTTGTCTTTTATAAAGAAAGTCAAAATGTTATCTATAAAACACGTAAAAAGATTCCTTTTGAAAACCTTTAAAATAAAGTAAAAAGAGAAAAAAATTTCCTTTATAATTAATTTATGTCCATATAAATACATCCATAAAATAATTTTAAGAATATGGACATGGAAGAAACAAATTTATAAAATAAATCTTTAAAACATTTAAAACAAGGCTTTTAAAGTAAAGTATCCCTTACCTTGAGTACGACTCATCAAGTATGTTCTTTATATTATTGAATAATAAAATTATGTTAATTATTTAGTTTATTAATAACCCTTTTCAGTTTTATTATTCCTTTTATTTTATTTTTTACCATGTTATATACAATTACTTAATTAATTAAGTTCTCATCAAATGTTTTGATGATATTTGGATCATATATCCAAAATGGATTTTGTAGGTTGACTATAGTAAAAGAGGTAATTATTAAATTATATAAACAAAAATAATAATGACATAATTATATTTTTTATACATCAATTATAATTTTTAAACCAACCATGAAAGATGGTTATGAAAAGTGAACTATGTTACAATCATGGATACGGTAGGTCGTATGTACGCATGAGTAACATTTCCATTTTTCTAATGACCATGATGTAAATAAGGTGATTATTATTTTATATTTAAGTATATATAATTATTTCATAAATTCCATATTACTTATTTAAATATAATTATATATACTATCCATGTGATGCAATGATGAAAAATGAATCACATTGCTTCGTGGATGTGGTAATTCACACATATGCACGAACGAAATTATCATTTTACAATGGATTAAAAGGTAAGAAAAATATGATATATTATCTTCTAATAATGATAATTATGTCATTTATATCATATATAAATATTAAATCCATCATTACAACCATCTGTGAGAGACGTTGATGGAAAACGAATTACATTGGTTTGTGAGGCGATAGTCCGCCGTATACACGAACAACAGTTTCATTTCCCATTTGATAGAAGATGAGATAGATATTGGTTATTACATTAAAATAAAAACATATAATTATATTTCATATTTATTTATAATTTAATCATGGTTTAATAATATTTTAAGTAGGTATAAGAATAAATAAAACTAAAACATTCGGTTAAAGACTATACCTTTTCTTTGGAAAACTTCCTTTTATTTATACCTTAATCCCTATAAGGTTCATATTATGCACAAATAAAAGACATATATACCATGGTGAAGGATTCTAGGAAGGTATTTGGGTAGTTATTGTCCATTAAAATAGGTTCTTGAAGTGTGTATAAAAGAGGATAGGGGTGCCCTTTTATAATGAGGGGAGAAACATTCTTGGAATATCTTAAAGTATTAAATTAATATAAATAAATTTTCATGTTCAAATGGGTAACAATTAATATAATTAAAATATAAGAAGAATATAAGTCTAAATAGTCTCATAAAATAAAAATTGGACAAGTTTAGGTGATTTTTTTACCCTTATCTTTTTGTTTTAACCCTTCATTAACCCTTTTGATGATTATCACGATTATAAAGTTTTTTACACTTTAAGGGTCAATATAGTTACTATAAAAGGATAATTGTCCCATAAATGGACAATTATTTATATTTTTAACAATATAAAAGTAACTTGTAAAAATATAGTACTTTTATTAATTTTAAATAATTTAATAAAATATTGTTTGTTATAAAATATAATTTATGTCATTTTTAGAAATACATGAAATATTATAATATAATATGTGTATAACTATTGTAAAATAGTTATAAAATGAAATTTATTTGATTATAATTAATACATGGTATTAATATAATCATCAAAATTTTTTTATAGGTTTTTAAATCATTTAAACATTATATTTTGGATTAACCCATTGGTTAACCAATTTTAACCTTAACCAGAGTAACGACCATTTCAATATTAAAAAGTTATAATTTTACCTATAAGTTGAAAATTGGATCATAAATGGACATAGTATGAAATTTTTGATCATTTATCATCCTAATTTCAATTTTTCAAGATTTTTATGACTTTTAAATAATTCAATAAAATATTATTTAACATAAAATATCATTAATGTCATTTTTGACAGTATTCATTTAATTTGACTTTGAAAACAAATTGACAACAAATGAATTTTAATATAATCCTCTAACACATTAATAATATGTTATATTTATCTAAAAAATTCTAGTAACAAAATAATTCATTCAAATTATATTAATTTTAATTTTTTTAAAACCATTTATTTTATTTTTCTATTAATTGAATAAATACTATATTAGCATTGCGTAAGTATTTAAGGTATTTATTTCATCACTAAAAATTATAAATAAATTTCCATAATAAAAAAATAATTTATCCTTGAAAAAACTATTTTATAACAAAAAATATCATCTGTTTATCCCCATGTAAAAAATTTAAATTTAATAAAACAAAGAGAATGAGATTTTTGACTTTTCTTTACATAAAATAATATAAAGGTCAAAATCAAAGAAATATGGAACCAACTTGACATATTTTCAAAACTTGGATATAAATGGATGAATTATTCTCATTCAATAGGATAAAGGAAAATTTTTAGAGTCATTTTTACTCCTTATCATATTATTTTTAACCTTAATTACCTAATTTACCCTTACCATGGTGACAATTATTTACTACAGTTACTATTCATAATGACAAAAAATAAAAGGTATCTATTTAAAAAATTTGTAAATACTGATTAAAAACATGGAATCCATTTTTCAATATTCAATTTATATAAGTGGTTGAAATTAATTTAATATTAAAATGAAAAATTCAATGAAAAACTGTTTTTTAGAAAAATGTATTTTTAAGTATAGAAATACTTCTATACCAAATCAAAGTATAGAATTAATTAAAAATATTATAATTGGATTATTTTAATATAAATAAACTAATTAAATTTTAAAACTAATAAAAAAAATAATCTTACTTTGTAACTACTTTAAAAGAAAATATAATTTTCAATAAAAATCAGTATTTTTCACTATTTATTGCAAAATCAAACTTTTTAGAAAAATCTAAAAATTTCACCGTAAGATAATTTTAATATGATGATTTCAAAAATGATATCCTTTTTATCAATTAAAATTTCTAAATGTTCCAAAAATTAATTCTAATATTTTCTCATAAAAATAAATAAAAACCATTTCTGAAGAAAACATATTTTTGAAGAATAAAATGACTTTACTTAAAATTGAGTGATTATTTACTAAGAAGTTATCAATAAATTTATATTGAGTAGGGAATTTATATATATTTCATAAAGTATCCAATCCTATTCATACTTTCTAATTTAATGGCTAGATTATAATATTTATATTCAAATAATAATATTCCATGGTTCGTTTAGGCTTGGTGTTGCATGTTGTATATGCTATCAAACATAGTTTTATTTTTAAAATCTAAGGGTGTTAAATTACATATAACCTATCATAAAATATGATCAATATTTTATCATCATGGCATGGTTTTCAATATATAATATCATAAACAATGATATGTTTTTTTCATATGATACACAGTATCATAGGATACAATCCAGAGCAATTATTACATTTTTTATTATATCACAACATTCAATATGGGAAGTCACACACTTTGATAATCCCAACCCTTTTAGATTAAAACATAGCCATGTATCACTATGGAAATATCATGACATATCATAAGCAACGATATCCCAGACACTTAAGGGTTACTTTCACGTGGTTCACATATCATAAGTAGTGATTACTTGCACCACTTGGTTAATATTAAGTATACACCATGGAATACCACAAGTCACACATTATCCATCATAAAATATGATAACTATCACTCGCAAGTAGTAAGCTATGACTTACGACATAGTAATATCATAGAATATAATATACATATAAAAAATTTATTTCTCTTGTTTTCAATCATGAATTGAATTGTATAATTTAATTTATAGATTATTTATAAATCATGGAAAAATTAATTTTGGGAAATTTATATAATTTTTAAATGTGTTTAAAAAATAATTAATTATAAAATGTTTATAATTGATTATTAAATGTTTATTAAACATTTAATAAATAATTATTACATAATATTAATTACCTTTTGAAATTATATGGAATGACTTATAATTTAGATATAAGATGTTTATATGGAAATTATAAGTGCAAATTATAAAGTTCTTATAAATTACAAAATAAGAAACAAAAATATGAGTTTATATTTAAAATTATGGAGTGTTCATAATTATCGATTTGAATTATTTAAATTAAAATGCCTTATTTGATAAAATCATTTAAATCATATCAAAAGGAGTTTTGATAATTGATATGATTGAAGTTTAAATAATACTAAATATGTGATATTTAGATTATGTAAATTGTTTATGTAATAAAATTGAAATATAAAATGTTTATATTTAATTTAATATCATATATTTTGGTATAATTTCATCTAAAAGGATAATTTTAAGGATTTCATATTGAAAATAAATATAAAATGTTTATATATATTTAATTATGGAATGTTCATAATGCATGCCTAGATTATAAAGTGTTTATAATTTCTTTATTTATGAATAGTTCATAAATTGTTTATCTCATGTTTGAATTTATAAATTGTTCATTTATTTAGTTTATTACCCATTTTATTCATAGTTATAAATTTGTTATATTATGAATTTTTTTTATGATTTAGTTTAAAGTGTTAATTTTTTTTAAAGATTTCCATACACGCATATAAGGATTTACATGCTAGGTATAATAATTGGTTTATTTTTATTCTACCTTGATTTTGGATTATACTAGGTTATGATATTGAATTTAATAGGTTAATTATAGTTTATAAATATGTGGTGTTATAATTGTGATGGGATTAAGGCCTCCCTTGAATAAAGCAACCTTGGGTGGAGAGACTTTGGGTTGGACTATTCACTATCCTGGAGGCTTATGCCTTTTCTAGAAAAGCGAGGTTGTCTATCTTTCATCTCAAGATTATTCTTGTGGGTATTATCGATTATTTATGATTAGAAGCCTTTAAATGGAAGAATTTCATGTACCTTATGCTTGATATACATTTGGATATGCGTAAATATAGTTGGATTTTAATTTGGGTTGATAACACAAGATATGAGTTGTGTAAAGAGTTACATGTTAACATGGTTTCACTATAAGAAAAAAAGGTATCAAAAAAATTTATTTTTTGAATAAGTGCTGGTTTTAACTTCCACCCAATAACTCATGATAGTTCTATAAACTACCATTTTTTTCCATGTCACTCATTAATTAGCAAGGTTTTTTAATTAGCAGTGGTTTTTTAAAAGCACTACAGATCCATGATTGGTGGTGGCTATGAAACCTTTACTAAAATGAATACATAAGTTTTTTTTATGAATAATTTTGTACAATATATCATTAATTATAGTCTTTGATAATAAATTCGTGGAAATTTAATTCATTTTTTATTTTTTGTCTAAACAAGTAGTGGTTATAATTGCTGCTAATATACTAGTGGCAATTTAGAAGCATATAGCAACAATTTATCAGTGAGTAACGATGGTTAAAACCATTTCTAATTATACAATGATGGTTTAAATTTCCATTAATTATAAGAAAATAAATAATTTATAGTATCTGTAACATCCCACCCCTCCTCATTGGCTTGAGAAGTGACAGTGGTGCTACTGACCTTAAGTGAAATCCCCAAGACACCAATGGATAACAATAAATTCTAAGAGATTCAATAAAAATGGGGGATTATTTTCCATTTAAGACAAAACAACTAGGTAGCACTGAAACATAAACATCCAAGACAATTTATATGATGTGTATCATCTCACCTTGGAAACCACTTAACAGTGCCCCAAGATTGTCAGCCACATGACCTCAAGTGCGCCTCCCCATACAGCAAAGGCTGTCGACTTATAGAGAGGGCCTATGGTGTGTTTATGGGGAGACTATTCCCTCATATATCAAAGTGAAGCACAATAGTGAACAATATAGAAAAGAAACATAAACAAAATAAATAAGAATAAATGGAATAATAATAAAACATCTAGATGAAAAAACCGGTAGAAACTGAATAATAAATAAATAAAAAAAGATTATGATCATTATGATAATGAGTACACAAAGAACATGGGGTATATACATATACCACATGCTAATAAAAATAAAAAAAGGCCAAAAATAGTAACTACTAGTATCAAAATAATAGGCTTAGTTCCTCACTCCCTCACTCTATCATAACAATTATAATAAAGCATCGGAAGCCGCACACTTCCCTTTATCAATACCTGGAACCATGAGGTATGCTTGAGTAACAAAGACGGTCCATGAAGGGTGTGAGATATAATTAGTAGGACACCACCAATGGTGTCTAGATCAATACAGTACAAGCATATAACATGAGGAGTGTTCTAATAAATAATAAATTCAAGGTGATAAATAAATAAGTTACACCGGACTGGGTTTCACATGAGACACCCATCCAACTCTACCTACTTCAGCCTAAGTCAAATGTCTATGAACTAAGGTGACCTACATAAGTGTGAAATATGGTAATAGATTCTATAAGTAAAGTGTCTAAGTAATGGACCATCCTTAATCATGTGATTTGTCTTTGATGGCATGTCCTAGGAGTTTCAGTCCCACATTCTATCACTTAATTTAATTAACCTATTTTTAAATTATTAAGAGACAACCTGATCCCATCTAAGTTTATTCTAAGGGAATCAAAATTATCTCTCTAGGGGATCTGTTTAAATCCAAAGTTTTGGGAATCCATCCAAGGTTACCCATGAATTAGATCCCAAGTATGACTCCATGCATGGTGTGAAAGAAAAACAAGAACTAACCTTCGATTCCATCATTGGTATCTCATATAGGGGTTTGAGTCTCTCTCATGGAATGGTATAACCATAATTCCACTGAGCCCTTCTATAGGGTCACCCCTAGGGAACTGGTATCACTCATCTAGAGGTGAAAATAGAAACACACAATGATCCCATACTAGGATTAGTTAGTGTTACTCTTGGTGTATTTACAATTCCATTACAAAACTAACTATGGAATGAAGAGCCTATCCATGATGTCCTTAATTTGTGACCCTTGTATTGACCTCAGTATAAGGTGAGGGTATGATTCAGTTAACAATATCATACAATTTAATAAGGAAAAACGCCTATAACATGATAAACAAATTTTCTAATTCACTTAATCAAGCAATTCTATTATGGCATGATGATTAGGGGAATAACTCATGGACTAACTCTACTTTTAATTAAATTCACTAAGTCAAATCATTACTTATAAGGAAAACCCCTCAAGGGGTGTTTAGAAAATATAATATTAAGGTGAAAATAGGCCTCAAGATGAAACACACCCATTGGGGTGACTTAGGTCAAGGAAATCAACCAAAGGGTTGATTAACCACTCTCTAAAGTCATATCAGGCAGGGTAAAGCATTTAAATTAAGTTATTGGGAAATTTTTAGGCATCATTGTAAAGGTATGATTCACAACACCATTATGCACAACACCATGACGCACGACACCATGATGTATAATATATAATGCAATGAAACTTTGGGAAAGAAGCTAGAACACATACCTTAGGCATGTATAGGACCACTCATCTGTTCTCATCCATTAAATCAATCTAGAATGAAATATATCTAAAGAAATAATCAAATTACCTAAAAATGGGGAAAATTAGTTCACACTAAAATAGTTCAAAAAAGGAGAATAGAAACTTAGAATAGAAGTAATATGAGTGTAGAGATTACCTCAATATTTCCAATGCATCCAACGATGAAGGAATCATAGATCATATGAAGGAGGGATAAAAATATTTAAGGAGAGGAGGAGGAGAGATCTTAGGTTAATGATACTAAATAAAATGAGAGGGGGATAATAAATGAGGGATTAAAAACATTTCAATGGTAAAAATATCATTTCCCATTTAATTATTGGGCCACACGGTTGGCCAAACCGTGCGCCAAATGTGCACCCCATCTGCTAAAGGGGGAACCCTGCACGGGTTAGGTGCACAATTTGGCTAACTATGTGCAAGACATGTGGAAGGCCACTGTAAAAATTGAAAGAATCACCCACATGGGAGTTCACCTAGGCTCACATGGTTATAGACAACTGTGCAACCCCTTGTTCCCTTCTGTCACACCCCAACACAATTAGGGAAACCGTGTGATCTATGCTGCTTGATTTCTCATAACTGTGTAGCCTAGACCGCTTCTCCAAAATCTAGGGCTCTGGGTTCTAAATAATCTCTGGATTCTCTCATGAACTACATGAATCCATTAGGTAAACTTACAAGGGTAAAACTAAGGAATTAAAACTAAAAAATAATGGTTTGTACCTTTGAGAAAATTAGAGACATTACAACCACCCTTACTTAAGACAACTCATCCTAGAGTTACCATTTAGAGGGTGGTAAAATTTCATCTAAGAAACATTCCATCCACTATTCAGTATATCAGCATCCCGCTCCCATGTCTCATCCTATACACAGTCGTGCTTCCACAACACCCGGACTAGTGGGACTGACCTACCTTGATGAGCCTTCATGCTCCGATCAACGATACATATCAGATGTTCCTCAAAGGACACTTCCGCCTCCATCTCAATATCATTAGGGTCGAATGAATGAGATGGGTCAACATGATACTAGTGAAGTTGAGATATGTGGAAGACATCATTAATGGCATGGTACCTCTGAGGTAACCGTAATCGATAGGCTACCAGCCTGAATCTCTCCACTATCTCGAAAGGCCCAACATACCAAGTTAATAGCTTTCCCTATCTCCTAATTTGTCTATGACCCAATCTAAGTGATACTCATAGAAATATCTAATGTCCCACCTCAAACTATATAGGTCAAAGATGATTATGGTATAAGACTTTTGCTTGGACTGAGTTGTATCCATACATTTATGAGTCAAGTGTACTTTCTCTGAAGTCTTTTAAATGAGATGAGGACCCAATAGTGCCACATCACCTACCTCTAACTAGCATAAAGGTAAACAACACGAACTACCATAAAGGTACTCATATAGATCCATCTGAATAGTTTCATGAAATTTGTTATTATTGTAAAACTTAACAAGAGGTATATATTTCTACCAAGAACCTCCAAAATCAAGGATGCATGCCCAAAGAATATCCTCTAACACCCAAATTGTCTGCTTGAACTTCCCATCAGTCAGAGGGTGATACACTATACTCAAGAGCACTTGTGACCCCAGTTCCTTCTGCATCCCCTCCCAGAACCATGATGAAAATCATGCATCTCAGTCCAAAATGATAAAACGAGGAACACTATGAAGTTGCAATATATCCCGAATATAAATCATCTCAAGGTCATCAACTAAGAAGGTTTAACAGATAGGTAGTAAGTGTGAAACCTTTTTCATCTTGTTGATGATCACCCATACTGCATCACTACTTTGAGGAGATCTCAGCAAGCCCATCACAAAATCCATGGAGACGTTGTTCCATTACACTTAGGAATGAATAGAGGCTGTAGAAGTATAGCAGGTTTCCAGTGCTCTGCCTTCACCTATTGATAGGTGGAGCATCGAGTGATGAAACCTATAATCTACCTCTTTATACCTAGCCACCAATACTGATGACATATATCTCAATACATCTTGGTAAGCCCAAGGTGAACTACCCAAACAGAGGCATGAGACTCCTGTATCAAGCCTTCTCGTATATCTTAAGGCACCCAAACATGCCCATAGGAAAGTAGGGTCTCACTCCCATAAAAAACCCAACCAGGTGGTGGGTTCTCACCTGTGATGCTCTCTCTCAAAATGAGGACCTTAGAGTCAGATAGATATCTCATATACACCTGCTCTAGAAGAGAGGATGTCACTGCTGTAACTATTAAAACTGGATGATCATGTTATTCCTGAACCTCCAAGTGCATATCAAAAAATAGATAAATCAGCTACCACTCACTACAGGCATCCTTGGTTACTTGTGTTTAAATATTCTAGCTTAAAGAATCAGCTATGACATTACCCTTATTGTGGGTATAAGAAATCTAAAATTCGAACGACTGTAGTTATTTAACACACCCACATTGCCTTAGATTCAAGTCTCACTATGTGGATATATATTTGAGACTCTTTTGATCTATGTAAACAATGAACCACTCACCCAAAAGATAATTCCTCCAATAGCATAGAGCATGAACCACAATAGATATCTCAAGGTCATGCATAGGGTAATTTTGCTCATGAGGTCTCAGCTAGTGGGACATATATGCTACAACCTGATCAATCTATATCAAAACTAATCCCAACCTAATTCCCAAAGCATCACATTAAATAGTATATCTCCTTCCAAGATCTAGAATAATTAGGATCGACGCTAAAGTCAGTATCCCCTCTAACTCCTAAAAATTTGTCTCACAAGCTTCAGAACAAATGAACTTCACACCTTTCTTAGTCAAGGCTGTAAAAGGCACTGCTAGGCATGATAAATCTTGAATGAATCACCTATAATATCTATCAATCCCCAAGAAACTACATATATCAAACACATTATTGGGATATTCCTAGGAAACCATGACGTTCACCTTCTATGGGTCAATAGATATGCCTGCCTCTGAAATTATATGATGTAAGAAGTGAACCTTACTGATCTAAAAATGGAATTTTATGATCTTCATATATAAATGATGCTCTATAGGTGTATTAAAAATGATCTCATGATGATTGGTATGGTCATATCTAGTGCAAGAATACACTAAGATTTTTTCAATGAATACTACCATAAATGAATCCAAGTATGGGTTGAAAACCCAATTCATTAAATCCATAAAAAATGATGGCATTTTCGTAAGGCAAAATAGAATAACTAGATAATCATATAATCCATACCTACTTTGGAATGTTGTAAATGGTATGTCTTATGGTCTCAAACACACATGATGGTAGCCCAACCTCATATTGATCTTAGAGAAAATTATCACTCCTCAGAACTGATCGAATATGTCATCTATACAAGGTAGTAGATACCAGTTCTTCACTGTAAGTTGGTTCAGTTAGCGGTAATCCATGCACAATCTAAGAGTACCCTCCTTCTTATTGGTGAAAAGGATAAGTTAACCCCATGGAGAAGTACTGGGTTAGATTATTATTTTTTGTCTTTAGATCTTCAAGCTGCTTCTTGAGTTCTTGGAGATTGGTAGGTGCCATCCTGTAGGGAGGAATGAACACTGATGAATCACCTAGAACTAGCTCAATAATGAAATAAACCTATCTATCATAAGGTAAGGTAGATAAATAACCAGGGAAGATGTAACTAAAGTGATCGATAATAAGAGTGAATTCCACAAACTCCATTCCCTAATAGCTCATAAAGAGACTCACCATCTAGGTTGTCACTCTAACCAACCTAGTACGCTTGGGTCCATCTTGACTTGCCTAGATATCCCATTTTCCCTTATGAATATTCATGTTTCCCTTGGGTGATATAAAGGAAACCCACCGGTGATATCAATAGACATGGGAACGATAAGGAACAAGCCAGTCCATACTAAGAATTACATCAAAGATGATTATCTTGAGGATGAAGAAACTCCATAGGAAATGGTACCCACCTAAATTAAGGGGAAATCCCTACACTAACACACATTATATGAATGAAACCAAAATGGTGTGCCAAGAGACATGATTCCACTGAAGTAATATATTACTAAACCCAGACTTTCCATAACTACAACAGATATGAAAGAGTGTGATGCACCTATATCAAAAAGGGTAGAAACTAAAGTAGAGGCTACCAGAATAGTACATTGTACACTAGAAGGCCTTGAATTCTAATCCTCATATGTAGGTTGTACTACGTAGATATGTCCAAAACCGAAACCCTATGATGCATCTTGAATAACCTAAGTAGGTCCACTCTACAAGTATTGATCTTCTAAATCCCGACTACCACAACCATGACCACATCCTCATCCTAATCGGCCAATAGAAGACCAACTCCCAACCTGACATGGAGTCGCTAATCCTGTACCTGAAATAGGTGTTGGTACATATCCAGATCCATTAAGCGTTGGAGGAAAAGATTAGAAATAGTGCTGAAGGTGACCCATCCTGCTGCAAGCTCAACACTCGATTGGGTTCCTTGTGCACTGGGGCTTCTTATGGCCTGGCCCACCACATTGAAGACACACAACATAACTATCAGTGCATGCCACCTGGCTGGTACCACCCCCACATGTACCCTATAAATGATGTTTCCCACTGTAGGATAAACCAATTCCATTCCTAGAAGCTAAACCACTCTGGATCACATTGTCATATTTCCTCAGGTTCTGCTCAGTGATGAGGATATGGTTCACTATCTCTAAAAAGGTGGTTAGCTGAAATATATTCACCTACAATTGGATGACGTATGCAATCCCATATCCTCAAACCGTATCATAGTCATCAGCTCATCATCGATCAAGGTCGGTGAAAAATTCTATAACTCGGTGAAGCGAGTAGGATATTCCATCACTAGCATGTCACCTTGTTGTAGGTTCATGAACTCATAAGTGTAGTCTTCTTTCAATGTATCGATAAAGAAGAAGAAAAAAAAGGATGTCTAGAAGTCTACCCAGTCCATACCTTGATGTCAAATATCCTGAGTGAGGATATCCCACCAACGCTTGGAGGAGTCACATAACATATAGGTGGTGATACTAACCCTTTATTTTGGATGCATCTCTATACGCTTGAAGATAGGCATAATGGCTTCCATCCATGACTCAACAACCTAAGGTCCACCATCTCCTCAGAAGGTGGGAGGATACTACTGCTGGAACTCATGGCTCAGTTTTTTCATGGTAGGGGAAGGCCAAGGAGCACCTTATACTGATTTCATGAAATCAAAAAAACTATCACATGATATAATATTGTCTCCTAATGGAAGATCAACATGAGGTGCCTCAGGTGGAACTACATGAGGTACTATGGGTGGATTAGGGCCCACCACCTTTGAGGCATGATCGTTTCCACTTTCTTTACATTCAACATGAGTATGTCGTGGTGGAATAATTGTATAATTTCCAACCACACACCTTAGATGTGATTTATAATAGACAAGAAAAGTGATAAGGGAAGGAACATTCACATGAACTTCCTATAAGTGAGTCACAACCCTCATCATACTCCTAGAGACAGATCTAGGTGATAAGAAAAGGTCACAAAATGATCATAAGAGACACAACCTACCACCCACTACTAGGTCAGGTCAGGGTCAAGGTCTCATATAACACAACAAAGGTTTCAATATATGGAGTTTCAAATGCAAGGTAAAGAGGAAAACACCATTTACTTTGCATTTGTAATCCCCATCTAGTGGTAAAATTTTTTATTTTAAGGCTTTAATTTATTTAAATTTATTCTTATTTATTTGGATAATGATATCTCATTCTAGTTAATTGCGTCACAAATTCCAAATTTATAAAGGCCAATACTCTTTGTAAATTGAAATTTGCAGATCAAGTAACTGCAGCCTGGAATGTACGTCCAGTATCCAGATGTAAAAGGTTATGCAAAGTGATTTGATTGGATGAGTACCATTCCCAATTTATATAAGCACTTTCCCTTTAAATTTTCATTTGCACCATCCAATCAAATCAACTGAGGTGTTATAATTGGTTAATTAAGGTTTTACCATCAATCTATGCGGGATAAAATCATTTAGATTTATGAAAGCACATTAATTAATCCAATTATGTCATTCTTGTAAGAACACTAGAACATTATAATACATAACAAACAAGGTATATACAATAATCACATGGAATATAGGGAATTCATGTGGAAAATAAATATGGCATGATGTAAGGCATTAATTTTAATTCATAAAGTGATTAGTATGATGAATTAATTAATACGCCCTCATATCATCAAGCTAGGGAAAAACAACCCATCATAATAACATCAATAACAGTAACAACACAAAATAAGTGTTTCACCCAATGGTGAAATCCATGAAACTGTTACAAGTATAACCCACAAAAGAATTAATCCATCCTAGGTAATTTGGGTTTCCCTTATACATGGGTTAGGTACTCCTAGGAATAGACTCATTACCAAATTAAAATACTCCTAGTCTCTTTTCTAATACCCAAATAGTAAGAAAAATGAAAAAATAGGGCTCTGATACCACTTTGTAGCATCCCGCTCTAGAATACACTTAGCGGTTCCCTAATACGGTCGACCACATGACCTCAAGAACACCTCCTTGTATTACAAAGACTTCCAAATAGTAGTGAGGGACTAGGTTATGTCTGTGGGGAGACTACACTATCATAGATCAGAGTAGAGAACAATGGTGAACAATAAAGGTAAGTAGCAGAAATAGAATAAATAAGTAGTAACAAAATAATAATAAAACATCCAAATGAATAAATTGGCAGAATATAAATAATAAATAGATACAAAAATATGACAATGATCATGTAGCTATAAAATAATGAGTATATAGGAAACATGGGATACAAAAACATACCACATGATAACAAAAAAGGCAAAAAGTGGTAACTACTATCATCACGATCATAGACTCAGTCCCTTGCTCCCACACTCTATCCTAACAATTAGAATCAAGGATAAAAATACACATACTTCCCTTTATCAATACCTAAATCCATGAAATCTACTTAGGTACTAAAGGTGAACCAAGAAGGGTGTGAGATATACTCAGTAGGTCATTACTAATGGTGTCTATATCAATCTGGTACGTGCATATAAAATGATAAGTGTGATAATAAATAATAAATTCAAGGTGATAAATAAATTACACCGAACTGGGTTTCACATGGGACATCCGTCCAAATTTACCTGTTTCAGCCTAAGACAGATGTCTATGAATTGAGGTGACCTGCACAAGTGAAAAATATGGTAAGAGCTACTACAAGAAAAGTGTTAAAGGAATGGAAAGTCCCCAATCATGTGATTTGAATTAGCGGGTGTGTCCTTGGAGTTTCAATCCAACATTATTATTCCTTAATTTAATTAACCACTTTATAAATTATTAAGAGACACCCTAAGCCCATCCAAGGTGATTCCAAGGTAATACCAAGTATCACTCTAGGGGATCTATTTATATCCAAAACCGTGGGAGTTTGTCCAAGGTGACCCATGAATGAGATCCCAAGTATCACTCCATGCATGGCGTGAAAACAACAAGAACTAACCTCCAAGTCCATCCCTATAATCTCATGCAGGGGTCCATGTCTCTCTTGTGGCATGGTATAACCATCTCACCATTGAGCTCATCCATGGGGTCTCCCTTAGGGAACCAGTATCACTTGTCTGGAGGTGAAAAGAGAAACACATGGTGATACTATCCCAGGATTAGCTAGTGTCTCCCCCATCATATTTACAATTCCATTACAAAACTAACTAAGTCAATAATATCCCGTACAAGTTGTACTTAAGTTGGGACCCTTGTATCAACCTCAATATAAGGTGTGGGTATGATTCAGTTAACAAGATCATACAATTTAATAAGGAAAACACCTATAACATGATAAACATGTTTTCCAATTCACTTGATCAAGAAATTCCATTATGGAATGATGATTAGGGGCCTAACTCATGGCCTACCACTCCTATTAATTAAATTAATTAATTCAAGGCATTATATATAAGGAAACACCCCTCAAGGGGTGTTTAGACAATATAATATTAAGGGTAAAATAGGAATCAAGATGAAACACACCCATTGGGGTTGATTAAGTCAAGGTGATCAACCAAAGAGTTGATTCTCCACTCTCTAGGGTCACATTGGGCAGGGTAAATCATTTAAATTAAGTTATTGAGAAATTTAGAGGCATCACTAGAAAGGTTCAACACACAGAACCAAAATTCACAATATAGAATGCAATGAAAGCTTGGTAAAGAAGATAGAACACCTACCTTAAGCTCTTAGAGGACCACTCATCTATTATCAGCCATTTGATAGATCTATAATGGAATATATCAAAAGAAATCATCAAATGACCTGAAAATGGAAAAAATGAGGTCACACCCAAATAATGTAATAAAGGATAAGAGAAACTTGAAAGATAAGGAAGAGGAGTATAAATATTACCATAAGATTTCCAATGAATTTGATGATGAATAAATTAGAGATTTTATAAAGGAGGGATAAACATCCCTAAGGAGAAGAGGAGGATAGATATCAGGACACTAATGATTGAGAAAAATAGAGGGGGAGAAGAAATGATGGATTAAAAACATTTCAAGGGAAAAATATTCATTTACCTTTTAATTACTAGGCTATGTGGTTTGGCCGCATGGTTGGACAAACCGTACTCCAACCATGCGCCTGGTTCTTATTAAGGGTGAACCCCGCACATTCTAGGCACACAGTTTGGATAACCGTACACAAGCTATGTGGAAGGCCACTATAAAAAAATGTAAGCATCAACCACACGGGTGTGAACTTGGGCTCACACAGTTGTAGATAGTCATGTGGACCCCTACTTCTTTCTGTCACACCCTCACACGGTTTGGTAAACCTTGAGATCTAGGATGCACAATTTATCCTAACCACGTGTCCTACTTTGATTCTCCAAAATCTGGAGATTCGAGCTCCGAAAAAGATCTAGACACCCTCATGACCTCCATTAATCCATTAGGTAAGCTTAGAAGGGCCAAACCAAGGAATTAAAACTAAAAAAAAAGGTTTTTTACCTTTTAGAAAATCTGGGATGTTACATTATACATGAACAAAAACCATGTCATCTCAAATACAAACCAAAAACCAAAAATATCAAAGTGAAAATGAAAAAAATACATTTGCTAGAAAAAACCAATAAAAAATTGAAACAAAAAACACCTAATAGGAATCAATACAAACAACTCCCAACCATCTCCAAGCTCCAAGTATACATGCCTTGCCACAGTATCAAGAAGCATCACTAAATAAATGAGATACCTTACCTTTACCTATGTCCTGAAATATGACACATGAAAATTCACCAAAGTTTCCAAGTAGGGAGTGAGTATAAAATTAGTAGGATTTCCCCAAAGACTTCCCAACTCACCCCACTATGACAATAACTGATTAACACATTTTATATAAAATAGTTAGAAGCAATTAAAAAAGTTTATTTCAAAACCATAAATAATTTCCATGGAAATAAATAAACAAATTCTTAAAACCATTTCTATTTATTTAGCATACCCATTCCTATATTCACACAATCACACATAAATGCATGCCAAATGATAGTTTCATACTCATGAGTGGTCTCCTGTCAATCCACCAAGTTGTCACTAGACGAGAAATCTTCTTATGCCCCAATGTAACATGATCCACATTCTGGGTCACATCCTGGTACCCCAATGTACATTCCCCTTCTATAGGTTCACATCAAAAAAAATGAACTCACTCAAACCATATATGCAAAAATCTATACCAAACCATCTCACATAAAAAAATCTTTCTTGAAAACATTTTATCAAACACATTGTGTTCATTAAAACCATTCCATAATTTTAAAACCATAATTTTAAAATTATAATCAAAGGGGTTTTCCAAAATCCATCCAAATTCCAAAAAATTCTAAATGCATAACCAAATGGAGTTTCCATAAATAATCACATAAGGATTTTACAACAATTTCAAGAAAATATTTTAATCAGAACTGAGTATTCAAGTTTTAGAATGGTGGAGATGATAAAGAATCCACCTACCACTCAACAATTGGAAAAAAACTAAGAATGAAATTAAGATCTTCTATATTCGACCTTGAAACTTCTTCCTTTCAAAGGACCCAACAATATCTCATCAATATCTTCAACAATGAATATAGATATATACTTTGTGGACTAGATCTCATAATCCAAGTGAGAGGAAATGATAGGATCTAAAGATAGAGATAGAGATTATGGATTACCGGTGAATCCAAATCTCCAATGCACCTTGATTTTAAAAAGGATCAATCAAGATCAAAGGAAATCTCCAAAAGATCCTTGGGAGGGAGGGTAGTTTGAGACCTTGGAAGAATAGGGCAATAATGAGGGTTTTAGGGGCCTTAAACTAGGTTAAAATTAATTTTTCAGATTAATTAATGTCCGTTGCATGGTTAGACCACACAGTTTGGAAAAATGTGCACCAATCGTACAATGCTATTATCTCAAGATAACCCCTCACATAGTTGGATCACATAGTTAGAAAAATTATGCGCTAACCATGCTTTTCCCTAAGTTTCACTTTTTATGGTTTCCCCTAGGCATTTTCATGGTTTGGTCAAACTGTACTCAAACCGTGCACCTTCTTAGTGACTCCCAGAAAACGTTTCACAGTTTCCTAGAGATGTTTCACGATTTCTAATAACTGTGATCAAACTATACACCTCCAAAAACACTCCCAAAACCCTCCAAAACCTCCCAGAAATTCCCCAAAATCAAACCAATTCTTATATAAGCTCGAAGTACATAAAATATGGGTAAAGTACCTAAAAAAAGGGTTCTAAATTCTCCCCACCGTTAGTCCTTTCATCCCTAAAAAGTAGATAGCTGGTGTTTACCTAGAAGATTTCAGGCCATAGCTCTAATATTTCTTTCTCACATTCCCACATCTCTTCCTTAATCTGACCATACTTCCAAAAAACTCACACTAAACCGATTCTTTTCCCAAAAAATATCTTCTCTTACCTATCCATAATTTATACCGAAACATGAATGGATAGAGAATTAAGTTCAATGTCAACATAGTCCCATAAAATCACATGGTTAGCATCAGGTTGGTAATTTTTCAATTGAGATACATGAAACACATTATGCATCGAACAAAATCTTAGAGGTAGATCCAATTGATACGATACTTTACCAACCCATTCTATTATCTGAAAAGGGATAATTTACTAATGAAAAAACTTTCCTTGCTTACCAAAATGATTATTCCCAAGACTTAGAGAGATTCTCAAGAACACATGATCACCCACCTCAAATGAAAATGATCAACTATAGTGATATTCATATGATTTCTGATGAATCTGATCCATTTTCATTCTCTTTTTGATGAACTAAATCTTATCTATTTTATCATGAATAAGTCTCGGTATGATAAGTGAATTATCACCCATTTAAACCTAAAAAAGTAAAGAATAACATGAATGACCATACAATGCTTCAAAGGGATCCATATACACCGAGGCCTAATAGTAGTTATTGTATGAGAACTCCACTAATACTATTTTCTCCTCCCATGAGCCTCCAAAATACATTACAAAATCACTAATCATGACTTCCAATATTTGGATAATCCTTTTGGGTTTTCCATATGTTTGATGATGATGAGCTATATTCATAGTCAATTGGGTTCCAAGGGATTACTACAAGTATTTCCAAAAAATAGATGTAAACCCGTGGTATTGGTTAGATAAAATTGACATTGGTATGCCATGAAACTTTATAACTTCTTGGATATAGAGTTTGGATAAATCTTTCATTGTATTGGATTCATAAATAGGGATGAAGTGGGATGAATTCATGAGATGAGTCACAATAAATCATATATAATCATGTTTCCTAACCATTATTGGTAGCCCATCACAAAATTCATGGATATCTACTCCCATTTCTATATGGGTATAGGTAAAGATTGCAACATATCAACTGGTAATTAGTGCTCTACCTTGACTCGCTGAGAAGTGAGGCATCTAAAAATGAACTTTTCCAATTTTATATTCTTACAATCCCTAAAAAACAATGCTCTCAATGATTTATAAATATTCTTTATTACAGGATGAAAAACCTATCTCAAATTATGATAGGAATAAAGAAATTGTTCTTGATAGTTCTGAATAACTACAATATGATATCTAAATTATAACATAGATATCCCATCTAGCTTCCATCCCTCATTGGTCTCCCACCATTGAGTTTTTACCTAAAATTCAAACATTTTAGATCAGATTTTTGAGCATCTATAACCTACTCAACTACATTAGGAACATAAGAAACTGAAAACAAGGTTACAACGTTACTGTTTCCAATGCTTTCATTGGGGAATGACCACCTCGTGTCGTCTAAACACGCGCTCAACTTCATGACTGTTGACTTGCATTCTAGATTTCCAAAGTTGGGCATCATTTATCACTTTCAATGGAAGTTTATGATCCTTAATATAAATGGGATGATGGTATATTGGTTTCTACTTCCATGGATTCATCCTTGGAACTCATTTCCTAGTACGAGTCTCCCTCATAGATTTGAGGCATGTTCGTGGAACTCATTCCTAGTTCCATCTCTTTGTAGATGTAGGTTAATTACAAAATGTCTATCTAGACATTCCAAAGTGTCTTGAAAGTAAAGAAACCTTTATTCAGGAGAGTAGTCACATTGGTCATTGCTAACATGTCTAGATTCTAGGAACATTGGTCACCTATATTCTTCCTCATATGAGGGCATCTCATGGAGGAATCTTTAGGAGTGGAACCTAAGGAATCTTGTGTCAATCATGAGGTATATAATTAAAAAATAATATCTTCAAAGGATTTAAACTTATGAATCTCATTTTTAGAATGAGGTAGCTAATTCCATAGGTGCATATCTTCCAAGGATTTCACCTCAGGCATCCCATATTTAGCATGAGGTAGCAGGTTGTGAGTTTAACGTCTTGAGAAGACAGAATGAGGATGATCAAAATTCCCTATGGAGGTTAATCAAGGAGGCACATCCCTAGGTGGGAGCACTTGAAAGGTTTAATAGATGGATGGATCAGAACACCACGTGGAGGTGGATCTGGAAGGTGTGTCTCATAAAGGGAAGATGTCACACTATGAAGGTTGATCATAACACCCTTGAAGACAGATCATTAAGGTACACCCCTAAGAGGGGTCACCAAGGTTTACCATTGGTTGGGATTGAACCTTGGAGAGGCATAATATGTACCTTGTTTAAAGGAAAGGGATCAAAACCCAAATAGTTAGATGCTACAATTTAAGGTTGTATAAAATGAACAATCCATGCAGTTTAACGTCATGCATCCATAACGCTTGCACTGCAAAAGGAGAATTGACAAGGGATGGTATGGGGATTACACATGGAATCTACCATAGGTTCTACTAGGATCATTGATGATGTGGATGGGGATTATGCGTGGAAGCTTCCCAAGTGGATGGCATGATCTTCCCGGGATGTAGAGGCCTGGGGAAAATTAGGGTGGATGTAGACGGAATTTTGGGTATGGATGGGATGGCTTGAATGGATGAAATGTTGGGTTTCAACCTCAGGGAGGCTTCCTATGTATCCTAGTTGGTCGGTAATCAAATCCCACATAATTTGGAAAGGTGCATTGGGGCTTACACCTAAGGAGGAGGACCATGGAAGTGGAGTATATGGTGGGTCTTATGCATGGAAGCTTCCCATTGAGGGGACATGATGTGATTGAGGATTACACATGGGATCCACCCATAGGGAGCATGTATGAATGGAGATTACTCTAGGAGGGATGCTCATAGAAGGTGGATGGGTTTCATATACATTACTAACCTCTAATCCCACATGAGTCATGCTCGGTGTGATAAATAAGAGGAACCAGTTGACCTGAAAATTATGTCATGGAAGATGCACCAACAAGAGATGATATGGGTATTACACATGGAAGATGCCTGAGGAGGATTTCATTCCATGTGAGGAGGATATAATTACACATGAGGAAGATATCATTCCCTGTGAGTCATACATGGATCATCCTATGAAGGGTGTGTGGGGATTACCCATGGAAGATGCCCGGAATGGGAGGCTTGTATGGGGCTTATGCACAATAGCTTCCCAAAATAGGAGGATTGTGGCCGGTGGTGGAAGAGGGTGGAATCCCATGATGAGCGTAAATGGGTAATCCTATGTGCATTTCATGTGGTAAGACTAAAATTTAACATCATGTGATGAGGGCATTAGTGCTAGGTAATTTTACGTCATACATTGTGGACGTGGGGAACTTACTCCTCACCCCTTGAGCTTACATAACTATATATCATGTGCCTTTAGGAGGGGTATGGATTTAGAAATGATAGGTTTCAATGGTGCAGAATAGTGGTTGATCACGAGGTCTATGTTAGCGTACCTATACTAAGAAGAAAAAGGCATTAGCATACCTATGCTGAGAATAAAAAGATAAATGGACGTCTCAGGATACACTTGGAATGGAGTGGGACACAAGAATGGGTGGAACATGTCAAATAGGGACTTGAAGTGTAGCTGAACCAAACCTGGATAGGTATGGAGGCTTGAAGCACTCAACCTTCACAAAGAGGTGTTAGAATAAGGAAGGAAAGATGAAGAGGCATGGGAGAGGGGATTTGTGAAGAAGGGGGCCTCACAGAGAGGTGATTTGATAAGCTCAAGTGTTTCATAGAGATTAGGGTCTTTGTAAAGGTATAGGCTTTATGAAACATGGTGACCCAACCTCAGGATGAAGTCTTGGCTTGGTAAAGGAGTTATTCACAAAGGCTTAATGCTTTGTGAAGCCACAAGTACCTTGGAGGGAATTCTTCTTCTATGAAGGGTGTTGGAATTCATGAAAGGCACCCTTAACTTAGGTGGAGAAATCTAGGAATATATGGGATGGGGTTTCGTGAAGCTTAGGTACCTTGGGTGATCCATTTTCTATCTGGATTGTGATGCTCAAGTGCCTTGTGAAATGGGAGCAATTCAGAAGTCAAAGGGTCGGGTAACCATTGTCCAAAGGCTAGAATGAGCCAAGTATTTATAGAAAAAAGGATTTTTCAAAGCGGGGAAGTGTTTTTAAAAGAATATGTGGGATTCTTGAATGGTTTTAGTAGCGTTAGACTCACTTTTGAATGGCTGTTTCCTCCTTGAATAATCCCATGGAATGTATTTCAATTCCAAAAATTTTCCTTCCCTCAGAATGGGAGTTGACAGGAAAATTAGGGTCAGATTCTGAGGAAGAATCACCAAAAATTTGAAAATATTCTCCCTTTCATGAATCCCATTAACAATGATCATTCACAATGTTGGCATGTAGAAATCATTGGGGTGAAGATTATTGTGAATCATGGGCCACCTTACGCCTATAAATAGAGAAGGTGGGGGCCCATCAAGGGAACCTAACTTCGTGCGAAGAAAAGCTCCAATGATCTATTTTTATGAAGCTCACTACTTCTATGACTGTTCTCCATGAATTCATTATTTGTGAACCAGACATCTATGCTTTTGATCAGTAAGTGATGCTTAGAGAACCAAACATCACAAATTGCATCTTCACGAATTGAGTAAAGTATCTCAGATCTCTTGAACTAGGATCTGTGAACAACCTTCGTGAATGACCTCCATGAACCATCTTTAGAAAATTCTTAAGTCATGAAATCAATGAATGATTAGGGATTTACTTAGTAAGTCCTTATTAATGATGCTCAGAGGGATGAAATGGCAGACAATATCATGCTTGGGGAGTGCATTCACACCACTTTAAACCATGAATATATACTTGGGTTGTTGTCATAGGCTTAAAAAGATTATCCTCTGTGCAAGAGGATACCGCTATATGGTTTTGGATTGAGAGATGATGTATTCATCTGATAGGTGAGTAGAGATGAACCATCCTACTAGTTCAAAGGAATACTGGAAAAATACCAGTGGCACAGGGTTGCTGCGGGCCATATCTGGAATGATCATGCACCCATAATGACCAAATTCCTCTATAAACACATCAACAATATCGATGGGGGAAAATATATAGGATGATGTATCCCCTTATTAATACCAAATAATTATTAAGTTAGTCTTGGGTACCCTGTAGAAAAGATAGACTGATGGTTGGGATCTGCGCCAGGGTGGAAACTTCAATGATGAGTGGGCTTGGGCCTACTAGTCATGCACATCATGCACTAAATTTAGGGAAGAGATGAGGTGGGTTGGACTCTATAAAGAAAAACGGGCTTCTCAGTTCCATGTTTATCGACCATAGGAGATCATTCCATTATTATTGAGCATGTGTTTTCCAGGGACCAACACATTCCACTTACATCACGAGGAGGTTGACATCAGCCTTTGGGACCTTCATTAGATCTCTAGAATCCCAATTCTGGGAGCAATGTACAATAATTTTCTCCCTATGGGGAACATGTGGGAAGATCAAGAGAAGATTCCATCTTTGGAAAAGGTGTTACTAGACCTGGTGTAGGGAACTAGTGATGTGAAGTCGAGAAAAAGAGATACCCCCTTCAAGCAGTAGTTTAATTATTTTTTGAAAAGACCGATAGAGGAGACCATTGAGGGTGAGGAGGAAACCATAAAATTACTAATGAGGTTTCACACATGTCCTAGGGGGTCTCAACGGGGCAGGGATGGATCCTACTAGTAGATCCTATAAGCAATCAAATGACAGCTGTGGGGTTACAACAACAAGACTGAGCCTCAAAGCATAGTTAGGTTGGATGAATTCATTATGGAAATGATTTATGGATGGATGATCCCATTAAAATACATTCACATGGGGGTGAGGATAGGAACCTTCATAATGGTGGTGATGTTGGAAATAGGGAAACACATCAATATTGGAATTCCAGTGCTAGAGAAGTTTTACAAGATAATTTAACACAATAGTGCGGGGAAGACATAACTACACATGTGTGGGACATTCCACTTCCTGTATATCTGTTTGTTCACACACATGGGGGATATGAATATCCAAAACCTATTTCCCTTCCTGAAACAAAATTCTAGCTGATGATTATGAATATTGGGGGAAGTTTCCCTTTCAAGCTGGGTTTGACAGAAGTGCTGAACAAGGTTAGGATGGTGGTTTAATTTACCTTTAACCCATTTACCCTACCAATAGGGTTGGCGACAGATGATGGTACATAGGTTGAGGAGTATCAATCATATCTCTTGGCCTTTTGAGGTGTGGTTCTAGTGTAAAGGGTTGACTATGAGCCAGTTTGTGAGCTATATAACCTACACTAGTTTATGAGGTAGTTCAGGTGTGTGCAGAGGTTGAACCTGAAGGTATATTCGAAGGCGTGTCATGAGTTACATCCTTTGGTGATGAGGAAAATTTGACTCATGTTTATGCAAGAATATGAAAAGATGTGGAACAAGAAGCCGCTACCTATTGCTATGTATGGGATAACCCATGACTATGTAAAGAGCTAGACGATTTCTTATCCTAGGGTAATGCTAAGGCAGAGGACCATCTAGACCAATGAAGGGGTAATCCCTCCACCACAGGGCTAGGGAAGAGTAGTGGATGGAGTCCGCCATGGTGGTAGAGATGGTTCGGTGGGAAGGGTGTTAGTAGAGGGACTGACGATTCATGGTCCCACACATGAAAGAGGTTAAGAAAGAGGAGAAATAGTATCAGGACCAATGCTTTTGGGTAGGCAGACCCTATAGGAAGGGTATCCATCTGGGGTGTTCCATAGGATGTTCACCCAAGCCCCCGGGGAAGTGGTTTCATTGTGTAAATATCCCTAATTATGTAGTCTTCCCTAAGGTTTGGGATAACTCAAATGTTTACATGTAGTTCCTCAATCCCCACGAGATGTGGAAACACATCAATAGGTATGGGATGCATATCACTGGTATTGTTATTTACAAGGCTTACTTCCTCATGACTTCGGATGAGGGGGAAAGATATGTGGTGAAGCTGGCGGACTTGGTGCACTCCCAGGGCACCATGCATTCACTGATAGATCAGGTGAGGGTGCTACTATACATGACCTCTCCTCCACAAATGTCAGCAGTTGAGCTAGTTATGCATGCTCCCTTACCCAAGGAATCAGATGAATCTTTGGAAAATGACCCTTATCAATGGATCCCCCTAGGGAGTGGTGAGATCATAGCCTCTATGGGGGAATTGTACAAACTCTTCAATGTAAGCACTAACTCACCTTCTTGTGCTACAACTTTCCTCTATTATTATCAAAATCATCTAAATAAAACTTTTTTTTTGTGTAGGATAATCTCAAACAAGGGAACCCTGCTAGTGAGGATGAAGGTTGACTAACAGGTGCAAAGGAGCATGCTCTGGGGCCTATGCTTGAGGAAAAAGTAGCCATGGGTCAATCAAAGTTGAGGAGGTTAGGGTGGTTACCTCTAAATCTCTAAAGATCCCAGTCATATATGGGGGGATACACCTTGGAATCATGATGGTGTTGACCTAGGATCTCAATTTATCACTGATATGCTCCCATAAGTATCTTTTCTTCATAGAGCCATACTCGTCATTTACTGATCAGTCTGACTGACACATTTTTTTCCTGAAAAGTGCTAGAGGTGTTGTGTTCCTGACTATTAGAAGAGGCCAAGGAATCCTAGGTACCTTTTTTTATAGGGGAACTAATCAATGTAGATCCAATCATCCAATATGATCTAGACATGGTCCCAAGTGAACAGTCGGTTGTGGTTGTGAGTGATGCAACTGGTGGGGCATAACTCGGGGCAGCAGAGACAATATTGTTGAGATGAGATCAAGCGAGGATGAACAACCTCACGATATGGATCCCATACCATATAAAAGGATTATAGAGAAGAATCCTACTATGGAACTTCTTATTTCCTTTCCTAAATATGATCCTGCACCACCCGAAGAACTATAGGATTCTGACCTTGATATTGTCAGAGAGAACCACATCATTCGACGTAGGGAAATGAAATAGATCAAAAATTTCATTCATAAGAATCAAAAACCACAGTTGGTGGGATGGATGGGGTCACTTCACCACTATCTACACAACCTGTTACTTGTGGGGCGGATGCTCTCCGTGACTTTCTTTATGAAAATATGTGAGAATGAAGCCAACACCTAAACATCACCTGACATCAGGAAATGTCCGATAGCATCCAGAAGATCCAAGAACTTAGTCAGGATATCCAGTTCCTAGAAGAAAAAAAAAGACCATTTTACCTTCATTGGTACTCACTCATAACTCTTCATCCAATTTAGGTATCATCTAGCGATAGTCGAGGAGTAGATAAGACAGGCAGCATGTCAAGTGGACAATATCCGAGATGAGTAGGACCGGGCACAAATCAGGGTCTACCAAATTATTTTAAAGTCTAATGAGGATAAAATAGAGCTTAGGAATTATCAGCAGACCCTAGAAGCCACATGATAAAGGTTGGAAGAGCTGAAGTACTTAATCTCCAGAGCAGAGCTGTAGGAGCAATTTTTCCAGAACTCATAAGAGGCTCCAACATGTGGATGTCCCTACTACTACCACAACCCATTTCCTTTCTTTTTAAACCTTCCTATGTGCATGAAAAAATTTATTTCATTACTTCAATTATCTCACACAAACCATATTTTTGAGAAAACCAATGATCAATCCCTAAGTTCACATGGGTCATGCTCAGTGTGAGAAATAAGGGATGACCACATGATTGCTCATTTGTATGAAAGTGCTGGATAATAAACAAACACTCAGGTTCTACTATTTTTTACTGACCACTGAGGGTTTTTGGGATTGATAGAGGCTATGGATAGAGAACATGACTCCTAGAATAGCCAAATTTCTTTTCCAATGTGTACTAGTGCACGAATGGGCTAACACCAGGGGTGTTGAAATCTATCCGAACAAAGGGGTATGAGAAGTTTAAATCACAATTCCAAAAATTTATAACACAAGGAAAGTGACATGGAGGTACATGATAAATAATGATCTTTTTTGAAACATAGCATCCATATCATTAGTCTGGAATGGGGAAAAACAAACAAGGTTCGACCACCTACCATGTTCAAAACATGGACCATGTCTTAGAATGTCATCTGAAGTCTTCTAAAATGTTAGAATAAGGTGGTAGGTGAGCCAAAATATCATGAGACCAAACCATTAGGGGGTATCTTTAGACATGGAATAGGATGAGGATCCAAATGACGGGCATGCGAATCATGGGGATAGAGTTATAGAATGTTCAAATGGATTCCTACACTCTTGGAACTATACAACTATGAATAAAAACACATTGATGTAAACATATTGAAAAAGGATCATGCCTATATTATAGGGGAGTGCTATATTAGATGCTAATAAATAGAAGAAAATCTGAACAATGTGGTAGATGACCAGCATCGGTGAAGATGACCTCTCAGGTGAGGGGTTGGCACATTTTTCAATTTCACATCATGTAACTGAGAATGATGGACACTCGATTTTACATCACATAGTAAGGAATAATCATTGTAACGACATGTGATTGGGACACATCAATACTTAAAAATGGGTCTATACCCACACACCTATACCAATGGTTTATAAAAACCATTGGTATAGATATGTTATCCTTATAGTTTTAATGAAACTATAGGTATACCCTCCCTTAAATATAATTCCATTAGGGTCATCCCCACATGCCCCTCCACCATAAACTCTCCTCTCCCCTATAAACCCTCATCTCCCCTACAAACCTTCTCCCTCGACTATCCATCACACTCATCCCCATCACAAACCCTCTCCTATCCCCCACCAAACCTCTTCTCCCCCAATTCCTCTATCATCCATCATGCTCATCCCACTCAAAGCTGAAAACCTACCTTGACTCTCCACTTCCTTTAAATTCAACCATTCTATCTTTGTATTCCATCCTCCCTATTAATGCTCAAATCCTTAGTGGTTTATGGTGTGATCTTCATGGTTTATGGTTGGCTCACTAAGGTTTGGTATCCAGTTCCTTTTTTCCTATTTCCTTATGGGTTTATCCTTCCCTATTGTGGTTTCATAGAACCCTAGTTCAAGGGGTTGACCCAATGTTTGTGGTTTCATTGGTGTTTAGGGTTCATGGCAGTTTCTTATTAGTTTTTTCCATCCAATGTAAGATTTTATGCATTCCGGCTCACATGAAAGTGGTTTTTATAGATGTCTGTACTATGCCTTAACTGAACTCCCTATCACCCAAAGATCTCTTCATTCTTTTCCTTTGTGTTAAAGGAATTAGAATTATATGAAGATAGATTGGATCTAATTCGAACTTCAGAAAATTTGGCATGGCCCATGGATACCTCCAAATGAGGGATGTCTTTTGGATACAATTTCAGTTATCTCTCTCAAACCCATATGATGGTGTTTAAGATGATACAATGGATTCTTAAATAAATGGTACACATTTTATAATATTTATTAATTTTAGTTTCTTATGAATTTTTCATATTTCTAGTATATTAGATGATCCACATGGGATTTTATACACTTCTATAGGATCTAATAATTATTATTATAATTATTTAAACCCAACAGTGGAATCATAGCTATACCATGAATTTGATTCATGAATACTTGAATGATATGAAGAAGAAAACAAAAATAGAACATTATATTCTGTTTTATGGGAAGTTCAATTTACCTTTACGTATTTTGTCTCTACCTAATGGTCATCGGTTTTACCCAGACATTGAATGTTCTACATAAGTGACATCGCCACTTATTCTTATGTAATTTAGTCTATGTAAGGATAAGCCAATATTATCCTTACATAGAACAATATGTATAAGGATAATTATTTTTTACCCTTGTTCAGAATGGTTCTACATAAATCTAAATGCAGTTACCCTTATGTAGAATGTTTTTTCATAAAGGTAAATGAAATTACCCTTAAGTAGAATGATTTTTGTGTAAAATTAAATTTTATATTACCTTCACATAATTGGGACATGTAAAGGTATATTTCATGATATTGTTACATGGATAGGTCCTGTAAAAGTAAGCAATGTGTTACCTTTTCATAACTAGGCTATGTAAGGGTAGTAGGATTAACCCTTATATAGGTAACCCCTATTGCATAAGGGTAACATAAAAAACTTAAAAAAATTATATTTTGTTAAGTTTACCTATAATTTATAAATTGTTTATAAATTATAATAAAATACATTTTAAGTATATTTATTAATTAATAAAATTTTAATTAATTCATTAATTATAAAAGGTTCAAAATTATTTCATATTTTTTTGAAACATTAATTATTAAATATTTCTTAAATATTAAATTTTAATATTTAAAATACCTTTTGGTAAATTATATGGAAAACACTATGGATTATAAATAAAGGGTATTATTTTATAATCATAAAAATGAAATTTATAAAGTGTTTATAAATTAAATATATGAGGTCAAAATATATTATTATTTATATTTTAATTAATAAATTGTTCATCATAAATTATTTTGGATTGTTCAAAATTAATATGGCCTTATTTGAAATTCTAAGTATATGATATTTAGATTATATAAAATATCTATATAATATAAATTGGATTATAATTTTTGTATGATTCACAGTGATATCACATATTTTCAAAATTTTCATATAATAAAGAATATGAAATTGTTTATATTAAAGTGTATATAAAGTGTTTATATTCAGAGTTATGGATTTTCCATAATATTTTATAATTTATAAAAAGGTTTATAGTTAGATTTTATTTATGAATTGTTTATAAATGGTTATCTCATGTTTAAATATTTTAATTGTTCATTTATTTTAAAATAATATTCCCTACTTTATCTATAGTTATAAATTTTTTATATTATGAATTTTTATGATTTAGTCTAATTATTAAACTACTTCTAGGATACATATCCTTGCATTGCATGCTAGGAAAGAAAATGAATTTAGTTTTTCATTTATATTGACCTTAATTTGTAATTAAAGTTATGAACTTGAATTTAGTTGTTGAATATAGTATATTCATATTAGGGTTTAGATTTGTGATGAATTTTATTCTCTCTTGAGTAAAGTCTTCCCAGTTAGAGGACCTACCCATTTATTTTTCTAGATGTGATAGCTAATAAATCATAGAATGTTATTTTTTAATATTTCATTGATTTATTATCTATCCCATCTACTAAAATGTATATAAATAAATGGGCATGTCCTTCATATATTAGCTATCCCATCTACTATTGTATATCACTAAAATTTATAGGATATACCCAAATTTTGGAATCTACTCAAGTACTTGCTCTTATAAATACATATTTTAAATTCAAAACCCAATGTACCAAAATGAATGATTTCTTGGTTTATCTTAATATATTATTTGTTTCCATTATATTCTTTTATAAATTAAATTCTGATATTCTTTATGAGTTTTGAAATACATTTTCTTTATTACAAGTTTAAAAAATGACGTCTTAGTATACTCTACATCTAAATTCCATATAGCTCACTATTTCATGTTATCATTTTTGGATGTTTAAGTATCTTTAAGTCATTTTTTTAAATAGGATTTTTTGTAGGTGGGATTTGTTTTATAATCCTCTTAATATTTTTTTGAAGTTTAGGGAAACCATGTTATTGGGTTCTTCTATTTTGTTTCCTGATGATAAAATGCTTAAATGAGTAGTGTTTTCTTTAACACGTGTTTTCTTTATGATGGATCTACTTATGTGATATTTTTGGTTTCCTCTCCACTGTTCATTTCATTTTAGACCACTACAATTAAAAGTATATACTCACTAATTCTTGAAGTATTCAATTCCACATCCATTAAATAGGTTCAATTATCCACTTGGCCTAACCCAATCCATTTTATTTACCATAATCATTATTTTTTGGATTTTCTACTTATTATATAGAAACTTCATTCCTTTCTATTTTTATGCAGACTCACAAATTTATATCAAAATTTTTGGCCCTATCCTAGAGTCAGTTGTCAAGACCCGACCCTACTCGGGCTCAAGCCGCAACTACCCCAAGCCCGCCTCCATAGGCCAGGGGCTGACGACTAGCACCGAAGGCACAATAACTCGGAGAGGCCTTTGCCTAAGTACCTGTGAACACACACACACAGCACACTCAATGAAACGGTGCAGAGTAAAAGTAAAGACAAGAAAAGTAAAGGGAAACTGCTATATATAAACCACAGTGTGCATCGACCTCTAACAGTACAAAGTACAGTGTTGAAAAGGAAAAAGGGGCAAAACACGCGCCCAAACAAAAAGTGCCACAACCCGGCAATAGGTAAACGAAAAGAAACAGCCGACGGGTCTGCCACCTGGAACCCAGCCACGACCACCGCACGCGGTCCAAGCTCCCAAGCTCCTACGCTCCACTGAAGTCACGACCAACCTGTCCGTCATCTGCAAGGGCACACCAAGTGCGGGCAAAGCCCAAGCAGGGGTGAGTATAAAAATACTCAGTAGGATACCCCGAAGGCTCGAGGGAGAAACAAAAGGAGGTACAGAAGGGTGAGCAGTAGAGCGAACGGGAAAGGTAAAGGAGTACAACAAGGAGTGCAATAAAGAGTACAGTAAGAGTCCAGCTCAACCCAACAAGAGGAAAGGAGGTAGACTCGTCCAGACATAAGGAGCTGGAAATGGTGAGAAGATGAACTTCCCTTCGAGTCTTCGCTACCTATAGTAGGAGAGTAGACTCGTCCAACCATGAGAAGCTAGACACGGAAAGCACGTGGCATACCCCACGCGTCTTCGCCTCTCCTGGAAGGAGAGTAACCAAACCCAAGAAGTGGGTACTAGAAAAGGGTATATACATAGCCATATGCTCTGTCAAGAAGCCCGAACAACGTCGTAAGGAGATCTCCATCCCGTAGCTTAGCCCAAGAAAGAGTAGCCAACAGTCCTAGAAGTAACACCATTGATGCCCAGCATCCCGCACGTCTTCCCCGAACCGCAAGCCAAGGGGCTCAATCACCACACCTTGACACTATCCGCTTTGGGCAGCACTGACTCGCCCGCACGGTTTTAGGTCGCGTCACAAGGACGCGTCTCGGTGGGGGAAAGCGCTCCCCGTACTTGAGAGTTCTGGGGGAACGTCAACCACAACTCGTCACTACCCCGCAGTCGAGAGGTCTGCTCAATGTAGACAGGCGACCCCCTGCCCAGCCCCGCTGGAGGATCCCTGGAAGTCAACGGGTTCCCACTACAGGGATAACCGGAAAGTCGACAGGTGCCACACTGCCCAGTCCCGTAACAGGGTAATCCACTGGAGGGAGACCCGGCTAAATTCGGCGACGGGACCACTGCCCAGCCCAGCTGGAGGTAAGCCCGAAATCGGGGACCACTGCCCAGCCCAGCTGGAGGTAAGCCCGACATCAGGGACCACTGCCCAGCCCCACTGGAGGTAAGCTTGGAACTTCTCTGGCCATCCTTGCTGGATGGTACTGCTTGGTAAACACCGCTGTACTGGCCATCCCTACTGCATGGTAACCCACTGACGAGCCCTGCTCGATACAACCTCAGCCCTGCTGGAAACAACCTCAGCCCTGCTGGAACAACCTCAGCCCTGCTGGAACAACCTCAGCCCTGCTGGAACAACCTCAGCCCTACTGGAACAACCTCATCCCTGCTGGAACAACCTCAGCCCTACTGGAACAACCTCAGCCCTGCTGGAACAACCTCCTGGGTAGAGGATCGGTGCCCGCGTAAAGTGTTGGTCACACCGAAACCACAAGCTCTACCAGGGAACACAGAGAAATGGGAGAAACTCCCAGGCCTCACAAGGTGATCCCGCTCCAATCTTCTGAGTCACTATCGAAGCAGACCGAGACACCTCATCCGAGAAAGTGGGGAAAACGCCCACGCTGCACGAACACCCGTAGTCGCAGATGGTGTCGCAGTCCGGTGAAAGGGCACAGTACTGAAACCCCTCACAGCTGAAGAAGCAGAGGAACCAAACCATCTTTTTCGGCCAAACCATCGAGAACAAGACCAGGGGGAGACCGCTCAACCCTACTGGTCAGACAAAATAGCAGCAGGCCAGGGGAAACTCTACCCTGCTGGTCAAACAAACGATCGCAGAGGGACCCTCTACGTCGCGATAGGTCAAGTACGCAGAGCAGATCACGACACGCACGTGGGTCCCACACGATGTGTGGCCCCAATTCAACCCCAACTGAGCGCAAAAACATCCTCAGGTATAAACAACCACACGTACCTCCAAGCACTCCCGTATACTCCCAGAGTATACCTCATTCCAGCCCAAAGGCTATCGTGCACACGACACCCAGCGTCAATGCGAAGGCGTGACGTAACAAATCCACCTCAAAGGCCCAGGAATGGCCAACCACATCTGGTGAAACATTTTTATCACTCTCCCAAGAGTGCGCGATCACACGCCAAGGGTCCGCTACAAACAAGGTAGGACAAACCGCCACCGGTGCACCTCTCATGCTCCACATTCAACAAGATCGCGTAAGAGGCTCTACACAACCAAACAGATCGCACCGTTGCAATCCTCACGGAAAACACGCGAGATCGACTACTTACTCGCCTCCAACGGATACCCGACGAAAAAGTCACCAACACCGCCTCACGCCCGAACGGCGTCCTGTGATCCCGAGCCCCGGCCCCGAAAACAGTTGGGCGCATCGCACCATTGTGATCCCCTCAGGAAAACACGTCAAAAGCACTACTCACATTAGTGCAACGGATATCAGGAGAAAAAGATGCATCCCAGCGCACCGCACACGAGCGGTGCCATGTGGGACCTGCAACCCGGTCCCGAAACTCAACGAACGGATCGCACCGTTGGGATCCTCTCAAAAAAGTACACGAAATGGACTACTCACTTGTCCAAAACGGTCGCCCGTTGATAAAGCTGGAAATCACCATCAACTCCCGAAACGGCCCTCACAGGGCCCGCACCATCGTGCGAAATTATAGCGGGCAGACTGCTCCAATGCGATGCCCTCGGAAAAACACCCAACATCGATTGCTCGCACGCCCCAAACGGATGTCTGAGGAAAAAGTCGTGAAATGCTGCACGCAGCTCAAAAGACGGGCCCTGGGGCCCGCTCTTCAACTTCGGCCTCTATGCCCAAAACCACCCTGGAAACCTCCGCCTCAGTGCCAGGGTCACAACGCCGCTGACGGCGCTCAAAACGGATGTCGGATGCGTCCGCGACGCTCAAAACAAGATTCCCGAAAAAAAATGACATTCCACTTTAAGATGCATTGCGCCTCCGAGGCCCATCGTTTAGGGAATTAAAAATTCCCAAAACCATATCAAAATACTCGTCTTAACTCAAGGAGCGTGTCGCCACTGACGGCATGTGAATCCGACACCCGAGCTGCCTTTTAGAGGCGTTTTAGAAAATTTTCGGATCAAAGGGTGGGCCGAGCCAGTTCAGCCGGCCCACTCACTGCCTGTGCCGGCCCGCGTCGCCCGGACCGGCTGAGCCGGTCCGGATGTCTCCCCATGGGACCCGCGAGGCGCGGGTCCCTTGTCTGCTGGCCAGGGTCACGAAGACCCCGGGTCTGCGTGCCGCGACGACCGGCCGAAGCCGGTCCCCCCCCCCTTCGCGCTCCGCGCCCGCGGCGCCTGCGGCCGACGACCGCCGCACGACCCCGCTCCCCTGGCCGCCTGCCGCCTGAGGCGCTCGCCTCCGCACCGCTGAAGCCCGAGCTGACGCCGCACCACCTGAAGCCGCCGCGCCTCGGACAGCCGGAGCACCCAAACTGGCCGGAAACCGCCGAGACAACCCGAAATTCCTGCAAACTTCGGCGAACGATTGCGAACGACTCCGAGCTCCGATTTCAAAACCGAAACAAGCGTCGGAAAGAGAAAATTTTATACTACGCGTTCATTGGATTCGTTCGAAAATCCGACAGATTTTCAATACAATTATTTGAGTTCGAAGTAGGTGCGGTGAATGAAAAACGCAAACGACAAATCCTACCTCGTGGGCGTTGCCCGAAGCTTCACGGGCGATCCGCCGGGGCCGCGCCTTGCCGGAGAGGAGGAGGATAGGAGAACTCCCTTTGGTTGCTGCCTTCCACCAGAGAACGAACAAGGGAGGAATATGGGAGGGGGTTAGGGCTTTAAGTAGGAAAAATAATTAATTAAAACATTAATTAATTAAAACTCCCAAAATAGCCCGCATCCGAAGCACCCGACGGGGTCGAGGTTAAGCCTCCCCTAGGGTAAACACCACCTCCCGAGCACAATGGCGGTCTCAGAATTTTAATCCGAGGCCCCATTCAAAAGTTATAAAATTTAACGTCTGAAGCTGCTAAATTACGAAAACGCCCCTGGAGCCATTTTTCACAAACGGCCTGCGCCCGCGAAACTTATACCCCTCCTAGGGTAAACGGCACGCTCCAAACTCAACGGTGCCCTCAGTTTCCCAATCAGAGCCACCATTTACGAGATACTAGCATTTCTCTATTAAACGAATAAATTAATTTATTAATTTATCCGTTTAAACTTCCGGAAGCGAGCGAGGGGTCCAAACATCCCGCGCCGACAAATTTTATGTCGTTCCTAGGGTAAACACCCCATTCCGGACCCATCCGTACACTTGGATCTCTGATCCGGATCACTGTTTAGGAGTTATCCCATTTATTTGGCGTTTCTAGTGTGAACGTACCAAAAATTAAATTTCGGCCACTCCGGGGCTCAGAATCGCACGCTGTCTGAAGGCGCTGCTCTGGAATATCATCAAGAATATTCCAAAGTATTTCACAGCAAAAACCGGGTTCTTAAATCATTCCCTCCTTCAAGATTTTTGTCCCCGAAAAGCAAAACTAGGGAGCAACACAGGGTACTAAGCTCACACCTGGCTTTCTCATACCCAGAAGAACCCACACACAGCTCTGCGTCACCGCACACAGACCAAAGGATTGATCTGTCCATGCTAGGTCGGCCCTTACCGACATCGTGCACCCACTCCAGACTTTGGGGTTAGGGAAAGGCGGTAGGGTACCTCGCCATCCCTTTGCACGGTCTCAAACGGACCGAAGGCCCTCGGGGGTAGCTCACCTCCCTGGTCAAACCTCTACGTCGCACGCCGTGACTGGAATCACCGCCCGCACCTGAAACAAGGCCCGGTGATTCCCTCCTTCAGAATATCCATATGGTGAAACACCCAAGGATATCAGGCCATGAAAGACTCCACAACTGAGGCTCTTTTACACGCTCAGTGAACGATGGAGTCGACACCATCGACTAAAGGAAAAGGTCTCACGCCTTTTTCCTTACCAACATAGTGTTACACCCGACGCCCTGCGTCACCCTGGTAACACCTCAAACAAGGAGCAGGGAGAAAAGTCTTCCACACGCAGAGTCTAACAATTCTACTGCAAAAAGTAGAAGAGTCGCAAGGGGTGCCTCTCACCATCCCATGCTCTGCAGGATCGTAGACATCTAAAGCTCGCGGCTGTCCTCGGTCCCAACTGTCATCTCCCGGAGCCTGACGTGGACCACCTAGTGGTGATGGGAAGACCTCGTAAGGTCGTCCTCCACTTCTAGATCCTCCCGCTCCTCTGCTAGCACCACCTCTCTGGGTACTACTCCAATCACGGTGCTGCCTCTGCCATGGTGGTGCGCCTGCTGCCTTCCCAAAGCTCTTAGCAACTCGGGTCAGCAGTATCATGCCAAGTGACCTCGCCCGTCACAAGCATAACACCGGCGCTCTCTGGGCTGCCCTAGTGCCCTCCGGCGCCACTGTGGTGTACGAACAACCCCCTGAGTCTGGTTGTCAGAAAGCCACCTACGTCGAGGTTCTGCTTGCCGACGCCCACTAGCTGCGGAAGACGTCTCGGCTCCAACGTGCCTGCCGGCACTACCAACCCCAGAATATGACAGGAAGCCCTCTGTCACCAGCACCTGCTCTAGAACCCCGACATATGTGGAAATTTTCAAGGGTACTATGACAACACGAATCTCTCAGTGGAGACCCTGCTCAAACTTCCGCGCTCGGATGTTGTCATCATGGACCAAGTCTGGGTAAAAGCGTGCACGGTCTGCAAAACTAGCCGCGTACTCGGCCACTGTCATCCCTCCCTGCTGAAACTGCAGGAGCTCCTGAATCCGAACAGAGCGCAAGTAGGAGGGGAAAAAGTCCTCAAAAAACAACAACTGAAATTCGTCCCATGAAAGTGACGACTCGTCAAGAAACTGAGTCACCAGACTCCACCAACGCCAAGATGCTCCATGAAAAAGGGTGGCTGCCAAAGCCACTCTCTGATCTGCCGGCGTTTGTACAAGCCTGAAAAGGCGAACCACTACCTTGAGCCAAACCTCTACTGCCTGAGGGTCTGGATCACCACTGAACCTCAGCGGTATCTGCCGCTAGAACTCACGGAGCGCGCTCAACCTACGCTCAAGCTCAGCCTGCTCTGCTGAAATTGCCTGCTGCTCAACAGGTGGGGGTGCTGCTACCGGCCCACCCGGATAAAGGGGATCGCATGATGGGTCCTGGACTGTGGCCTCGTAGCTCACAGGGTCGTCGTCACGAACCAAATCTGGTATCCTGGCTGGCTGTCCTCGCGAAGACATCCTGAAAATTATCAAGGAGTTCCGTGGTAAAATGAGCATATATGTATATACCAAAAAAAACAACGATGGGGAGATGACTCAAGAAGGACAGTCACGACTCGGTCCTATGTGATGCACAAAAAAATTTCCCCTGCAACGAGTGTCTCAGCATGCCGAGTCGACAAGAGGGTTATCAAGGTCCTGATGAATGGATACGTCGGCCGCCGCACCATCACTGGACTCCCTGGCCTGAGATCCGCTCTCGAGACACATTAACACTGTTGCCCTATATCCCAACCAATTCCTCTTTTAGGGACGTCTGAACAGCGTCCCAAGGAATGAACCACCTCTGATACCACTTTTTCATGACCCGACCCTACTCGGGCTTGATCCGCAACTACCCCAAGCCCGCCTCCATAGGCTAGGGGCTGGCGACCAGTGCCGAATGCACAATAACTCGGGGAGGCCATTGCCTAAGTACCTGTGAACACACACACACAACACACTCAATGCAACAATGTAGAGTAAAATTAAAGACAAGAAAAGTAAAAGTAAACTGCTATATATAAACCACAGTGTGCATCGACCTCTAACAGTACAAAGTACAGTGCTGAAAAGGAAAAAGGGGCAAAACACGCGCCCAAGAAAAAAGTGCCACAACCCGGCAACAGGTAAACAAAAAGAAACAACCAACGGGTCTGCCACCTGGAACCCGACCACGACCACCGCACGCGGTCCAAGCTCCCAAGATCCTACGCTCCACTGAAGTCACGACCAACCTGTCCGTCGTCTGCAAGGGCACACCAAGTGCGGGCAAATACCAAGCAGGGGTGAGTATAAAAATACTCACTAGGATACCCCGAAGGCTAGAGGGAGCAACAAAAGGAGGTACCAAAGGGTGAGCAGTAGAGAGAATGGGAAAGGTAAAGGAGTACAATAAGGAGTGAAGTAAAGAGTACAGTAAGAGTCCAGCTCAACCCAACAAGAGGAAAGGAGGTAGACTCGTCCAGACACAAGGAGCTGGAAACGGTGAGAAGATGAACTTCCCGTCGAGTCTTCGCTACCTATATTAGGATATTAGACTCGTCCAACCATGAGAATCTAGACACGGAAAGCACGTGGCATACCCCGCGCGTCTTCACCTCTCTTGGAAGGAGAGTAACCAAACCCAAGAAGTGGGTACTAGAACAGGGTATATACATAGCCATATGCTCTGTCAAGAAGCCCGAACACCGTTGTAAGGGGATCTCCATCCCGTAGCTCAGCCCAAGAAAGAGTAGCCAACAGTCCCAGAAGTAACACCATCGATGCCCAGCATCCCACACGTCTGCCCCAAACCACAATCCAAGGGGATCAATCACCACACCTTGACACTATCCGCTTTGGGCGGAACTGACTCGCCCGTATGGCTTTAGGTCGCGTCACAAGGATGCGTCTCGGTGGGGGAAAGCGCTCCCCATACTTGAGAGTTTTGGGGGAACGTCAACCACAACTCGTCACTACCCCGCAGTCGAGAGGTCTGCTCAATGTCGACAGGAGACCCCCTGCCCAGCCCCATTGGAGGATCCCTGGAAGTCAACGGGTTCCCACTACAGGGATACCCAGAAATTTGATGGGTGCCACACTGCCCAGTCCCATAACAGGGTAATCCACTAGAGGGAGACCTGGCTAAAGTCGGCGATGGGACCACTGCCCAGCCCAGATGGAGGTAACCCAACATCGAGGACCACTGCCCAGCCCAGCTGGAGGTAAGCCCGACATCGGGGACCACTGCCCAGCCCAGCTGGAGGTAAGCCTGGCATCGGGGACCACTGCCCAGCCCCGCTGGAGGTAAGCCCGGAACTTCTCTGGCCATCCCTGCTGGATGGTAACCCACTGATGAGCCCTGCTCGATACAACCTCAGCCCTGCTGGAAACAACCTCAGCCCTGCTGGAACAACCTCAGCCCTGCTGGAACAACCTCAGCCCTGCTGGAACAACCTTAGCCCTGCTGGAACAACCTCAGCCCTGCTGGAACAACCTCCTGGGTAGAGGATCGGTGCCCGCGTAAAGTGTTGGTCACACCGAAACCACAAGCTCTACCAGGGAACACAGAGCAACGAGAGAAACTCCCAGGCCTCACAAGGAGATCCCGCTCCAATCCGCTGAGTCACTGTCAAAGCGGACCGAGACACCTCATCCTAGAAAGTGGGGAAAACGCCCACGCTGCACGAACACCCGTAGTCGCAGACGGTGTCGTAGTCTGGTGAAAGGGCACAATACTGAAACCCCTTACAGCTGAAGAAGCAGAGGAACCAAACCATCTCTGTCGGCCAAACCATTGAGAACAATACCAAGGGGAGACCGCTCAACCCTACTGGTCAGAAAAAAGAGCACCAGGCCAGGGGAAACTCCACCCTGCTGGTCAAAAAAATAAGCGCAGAGGGACCCTCTACGTCGCGAGAGGTCAAGTACGCAGAGCAGATCATGGCACGCACGTGGGTCCCACACGACGTGTGGCCCCAAGTCAACCCCAACTGAGCGCACAAACATCCTCAAGTATAAACAACCACACGTACCTCCAAGCGCTCCTGTATACTCCCAGAGTATACCTTATTCCAGCCCAAAGGCTATCGTGCACACGGCACCCAGCGTCAACGCGAAGGCGTGACGTAACAACTCCACCTCAAAGGCCCAGGCACGACCAACCACATCTGGTGAAACATTTGTATCACTCTCCCAAGAGTGCGCGATCACACACCAAGGGTCTGCTACAAACAAAGTAGGACGAACCGCCACCGGGGCACCTCTCATGCTCCACATTCAACAAGATCGCGTAAGAGGCTCCGCACAACCAAACAGATCGCACCGTTGCAATCCTCACAGAAAACACGTGAGATCGACTACTTACTCGCCTCCAATGGATACCCGACGGAAAAGTCACCAACACCGCCTCACACCCGAACGACGTCCCCTGATCCTGAGCCCCAGCCCCGAAAACAGTCGGGCGCATCTCACCATTGCGATCCCCTCGGGAAAACACGTCAAAAGCACTACTCACTTGAGTGCAACAGATATCTGGAGAAAAATATGCATCCCGGTGCACCGCACACGAGCGGTGCCATGTGGGACCTGCAACCCGGTCCCAAAACACAACGAACGGATCGCACCGTTGTGATCCTCTCGAAAAAGTACACGAAATGGACTACTCACTTGTCCAAAACGGTCGCCCGATGATAAGGCTGGAAATCACCATCAACTCCCGAAATGGCCCTCGTGGGGCCCGCACCATCGTGCGAAATTATAGCGGATAGACTGCGCCAACGCAATGCCCTCGAAAAAACACCCAACATCGACTGCTCGCACGCCCCAAAAGGACGTCCGAGGAAAAAGTCGTGAAATGCTGCACGCAGCTCAAAAGATGGGCCATGGGGCCCATGCCTCAACTTCAACCTGTATGCCCGAAACCGCCCTGGAAACCTCCGCCTCAGTGCCAGGGTCACAACTCCGCTGACGGCGCTCAAAACAGACGTCGGATGCGTCCGCGCCGCTCAAAACAAGATTCCCAGAAAAAAAATGACATTCCACTTTAAGATGCATCGTGCCTCCGAGGCCCATCCTTTAGGGAATTAAAAATTCCCAAAACCATCTCAAAATACTCGTCTTAACTCAAGGAGTGCGTCGCCGCTGACGGCACGCGAATCTGACACCCGAGCTGCCTTTTAGAGGCGTTTTAGAAAATTTTCGGACCAAAGGGTGGGCCGGGCCGGTTCGGCCGGCCCACTCACTGCCTGTGCCGGCCTGCGTCGCCCGGACCGGCTGAGCCGGTCCGGCTGTCTCCCCATGGGACCCGCGAGGCACGGGTCCCTTGTCTGCTGGCCGGGGTCATGAAGACCCCGAGTCTGCGTGCCGCGACGACCGGCCGAAGCCGGTCCCCCCCCCCCCCTTCGCGCTCCGCGCCCGCGGCGCCTACGACCGACGACCGCCGCACGACCCCGCTCCCCCGGCCACCTGCCGCCTGAGGCGCTCGCCGCCGTGCCGCTAAAGACCGAGCTGACGCCGCGCCACCTGAAGCCCCCGCGCCTTGGACAGCCGGAGCACCCAAACTGGCCGGAAACCGCCGGGACAACCCGAAATTCCCGCAAACTTCGGCGAACGATTGCGAACGACTCCGAGCTCTGATTTCAAAACCGAAACAAGCGTCGAAAAGAGAAAATTGTATAATACGCATTCATGGGATTCGTTCAAAAATCCGAAAGAGTTTCAATACAATTATTTGAGTTCGAAGTAGGTGCGGTGAATGAAAAACGCAAACGACAAATCCTACCTCGTGGGTGTTGCCCGAAGCTTCACGGGTGATCCGCCAGGGCCGCGCCTTGCCGGAGAGGAGGAGGAGAGGAGAACTCCCTTTGTTTGCTGCCTTCTTCTAGAGAACGAACAAGGGAGGAATATGGGAGGGGTTTAGGGCTTTAAGTAGGAAAACTAATTAATTAAAACATTAATTAATTAAAACTCCCAAAATAGCCCGCATCCGAAGCACCCGACGGGGTCGAGGTTAAGCCTCCCCTAGGGTAAACACCACCTCCCGAGCACAACGGCGGTCTTTGAATTTTAATACGAGACCCCATTCAAAAGTTATAAAATTTAACGTCCGAAGCCGCTAAATTACGAAAACGCCCCTTGAGCCATTTTTCACAAACGACCTACGACCGCAAAACTTATACCCCTCCTAGGGTAAATGACATGCTCCGAACTCAACGGTGCCCTCGGTTTCCCAATCTGAGCCACCGTTTACGAGATACTAGCGTTTCTCTATTAAATGAATAAATTAATTTATTAATTTATCCGTTTAACCTTCCGGAAGCGAGCGAGGGGTCCAAACATCCCGAGATGACAAATTTTATGTCGTTCCTAGGGTAAACACCCCATTCTGGACCCATCCGTACACTCGTATCTCTGATCCGGATCACCGTTTAGGAGTTATCCCATTTATTTGGCGTTTCCAGTGTGAACGCACCGAAAATTAAATTTCGGCCACTCCAGGGCTCAGAATCGCACGCCGTCTGAAGGCGCTGCTTTGGAATATCATCAAGAATATTCCAAAGTGTTTCAAAGCAAAAACCGGGTTCTTACATCAGTTTTTTGGAAAAACTGAAAATTTACCATGGGTTTCGGGTATGTTTTGTTCCATTTCAATTCTTTTCCTTTTTTTTTAATTTAGGGGTTTTGAGTTTTTAGTGTTTTTCTAGAGTATTTTGGACCTCACTGTGGTGGTTTTAGGTTACCGTTGTCATAGGTGACTTGAACATGTATGCATAAGTAGGCATATACATATATAAGTCCCCCCACACACAAATATATATACACATATATATAGGTATGAATATATATATTGGGGCTAGGTGTGATTATGTATATATTTGTAAAATGCATTTATGTGTAAGGTAAAGGGGTATATGCATGTATATGCATATATGTAAGGATCCCTTTGTACATATTTGGTCATGAAAATATGTACATAGGGGCTAAGTGTCCTTATATATATATGTGAAAGTGAATATGCATGCAAGTGGTAAATGGAATGTTTGAGTTTCTGTATTCATAAGCAGAGAACCTTGAGTTTAAGGTAGGTTCCCTTATGAATTAGACTTTAAATTTAAAGAGTCTTTGATTTATTATATTTCATACCATATTTTTTGTACAAAATAATGATATAGTTTTCTTATAATAATTTTTTTGATATGAAATGAAGTATTTTACAAATTGAATCAAATCGAATATACCTAAACCAATTCAAATCAAAACAAACCAAATTAAATGAAACTAATATGAACTCATTCAAACTGAATTGAATGAAATAAGATATAATATAATTAAGAAAAACCAAAATAATTTTAATTGTATTAAACTATAAAGAGTAAAACTAAATATTCCTAAATGAATCTATAATAAATTAAATTATCATATACAAAACAAATAAATTAAAACTAATAAGATCTAAAACAAATCATATCATGTTTTACCAAAGAGAATCATACATAATCAGTATAATCCAGTTAGAACTCTCCCGACTTACCTCAATTAGGATTACATCAAATATAACAAACCAAAATGAACCATAGGAAACCAAACAAAATAAGATTATCAATATTAAACCCAAAACGAATTGAACCAAATAAAGTGGAACCATACAAAACCACAATGAATAGAATAAAACCAAATAAAAAATAGGATGAAACATTTTAAAAAAACATTCACAAACTAACCAAACCTTACTGGTATAAACTTAATTCTGATCAACCAAAATAGATCTAGAATGATCAAAATCAATAAAATAGAATTCAAATAGAAAAAAATTGAATGAAACTAAATTAGACCAATTAAAACTAATCTAACATGAACTAATATGATATTAAAAATTATGAATCAAATTGGACCAAATATAATGAATTCAAACCTATATGATCGTAATAAATATAAACTAAACTAAACTAAACCAAACTAATATGAACCAAATTTAATCAAACTGAATCTATTAGAACCCAAATAAATGAAAATTTTAAATATAATATATACAAAAATAAGACAAACTAAATCTATTGAAAATATCCTAAACTAACTTGTATCAAACAAAACCAAACTAAGATGAAACTTGATCCAAACTTATTATATACCATTAATAGGAAGAGTAATTTTTAATTAATAAAAATATACTATTTGATCGTATCATTTTGAAACTTGGATCTATTTCCCACTTTTATGAAGGAACATGATTTGACCCATGGGGCATTTTGGTTCTTATATGTTGGGTGGTGACTTGTATAATCACAGGAGATAGGTATCTTATAGTTTAGTTTTTATTTTATTTTCTTTATAATGTCAACCACTTAGTCCTTTTACCAATTTCTATGGATAGATAGTAGTTAAATTCTATAAAGGTAGCTAGAAGGGAACTAGAGGTGGTTATGTGGTTTTCTTTGCAGGGGAGGGAGATCGAGATAATGGAGAGATTAATTAGTGTGTTTCATTTTTGTATTAATTTATACCATGTTTCTTTTATTTATTTTCTTTTCCTTAAGCATGGATGTATGAAATATATATGGGTCATGTTGAAATTTTATTTATTTTCAACTACTATTTTAATTAATTTTTTGTGGGAAAAATTGTTCCCAGGTGGTGATTCCTTGATTCCCTAACACTTATTCCATCTCGTGGGAGTATCCTATCCACCTTACTCCATCCTAGTCATTCCTATATTAGAGTATAACTAGGTTATTACTATGTCTGACCCATAAGAGGGTCTAGGAAACATGGAATAACTACGAAGGGATTGAGAAAATCTTCACAATTCTATTGAGAATGACCATAAAAAAATAATGATTTTATAACATATTTAAGGTATACATGATAAAATATGAGGATGTGAGGATAGATTTGAGAGATTCATAAAAAAAACCAATGAAAAAAATCTAGGAAACTTAATTAAATTTCACAAGGATGGATATAGGAATTGACTAACTCTCCCAAAACACCCAAACTTTTATTAATAGTTTCAAAGATCAAGTGGTGCTACTTTTAAGAATAAATAGTGAAAGGAGAAAATATTAATTCCATCACAAGATAAATTCCAACCAATTTATTATGGCATGGTCATAACTTTAAAAAATGAAAAGAATCTGAGGTATTATTTCTTTTGATATAATTAAAATAATTATAAATTTAATGTGAAAAGATCTTTTTTTTTGTTCTGGTGACCTTCATTAGCAATATTATTTGAAAAATTTTCATTGTTTTTAGGGTTTATATATTTTACAATATTCTAATTATCCATAAAATCTGAAAATTAATAAGTCAAGATCTAACCTAACAAGTGTTTCTGATACCCCAAGAACCAATAATTTTAGCTCCATCTTTAGTGGATTTCTGATCAAGGGATCCATATATGAAAAAAATTCCCTAAAAACATATTCCATTGCTACACATCCATATTCCAGCTCTATCTCTTCACTGCCATATACATTTTTATTTTCCATTGCTTCATCAATTAGCTCCATAATCTCTTGTACTTATTTTACTCGTGTCTATAGTATGCCATAAACTTCTTCATTAGTGGTAATGACATGAAAATATTTAGGTTCATATCTTCATTTCACTACCTTCATAAAATCAAATTGGACTTGATCCTCTATAACTTAAAAATCAATAATCCTTGATTAATATTAAAAAGATATTTCTCCATGGTTAAGAAAGGGAAACCAAGAATTATTAGGACCTCTCTATCTTTATATATCTCTAAGATGAGAAAATCAATAGGGAATATGAACTTATTGAACTTTACCAAAACATATTATAAATACCAATGAATAAATTCATAGATTGGTATGCGAGATGGAAAGAAACTATAATGAGATTAAGATTTATTATCTTGAGATTCTTGAACACAATTAGTGGTATAAAGTTAACACTATCCCTTATATCATAAATTAACTTCCTAAAATTACATGAACCAATAATACATGGAATGTGAAAGCTGACCAAATCTAGAATCTTTAGTGGGAGTTTAAAATGAATAATAATTGAACATTATTCATTAAATAAAATCACACCCAATTATTATAATTTATGTTGGTTCAAGAGGATTACCTTGAGGAACTTTACAAAAACAGACTTTTGGAAAATTTCATTGGTGAATGGGATGTTAATGTGAAGCAATTTGAAGATATCCAATAACTTTTTATACTACTCCTCCATCTCTTCTTGGAATATCCTTATTATAAATATAATATATGGATAGTATAGATGCATTTTTTCCTATTCAGTGTCTATATCATTAGTTTTTTTAATCCACTACTTTGGATTTTCTTGCCTCCCTAGTTGGTTCATTAATGAGTTCTTTGATTGGATCCTTCTCCTTATTCTTTCCTTCTTCATTATTCTTCTTCCAACCAACTTCCATTTAATTATGGGTTCCCATTTCCCTTATATATCATAAACTTATCAATGTAATAGCCTTTTATTTCTCCCTTGTAACCTTCTTATTACATTATATGACACCTAGTTGTCTCTTAGACATTTTTTAGAAATGAAATCCCAATTAATACTTGATGTTTCAAAGTGATACTTAGTGATTTACCAAGTAATATTAATTATTTTAAAGGGTTTTATCTACTTTAGAGATACGTTGGTCATTCTACTTAATATAATTCAACACCAATTCCTTGAAATATGGATGTACTTCTTGGGATTACAGATGAAATTATTATTGTAATTGCAATATAAACTACTGTCTCAAATCATGAAGTTTATATCCAATGGGACTTATTGCTTGATTCCCTTGGTGATATACCAAAAAACCTTCAATATGAATGGTGTTTTTCCAATATCCCTATCTCCAACCATGATTTTGAGACATCAACCTCACTTGTTACCCAAAATGATTTTAGAAATAGAATTTTAGCCAGTTTTAACCAATAAAACTCACCTCACCCATAAGTTTATCTTCTTTTCCATCTTAAAAATCTTAAAAGATATTTGGACCTCCAAATATATAGTATTATAGAACTTTTTTTGGCCATGGTGGTTTTCTTGATGGTGAATTTCTAGAAATATCACTATATTCTTTGATGTTGCTTCCATTTGAGAAACCAACTTGGTCATCTCATTTAATTTATGAACTACTAATTTAGGTGGGATTATTTCTCATTAATATGGAGATAATTTATCAAAAATACCATCTAATATGGCTTAATAATTAGTTGTTCCTTTCTCATAAGTCCTTCTCCTACTACCGAGTCAACCACTACCCATGATTTTTTTGAAAACCAATGTAAAAGGTATGCATATGCATACAAAGCGATACTCTATTGCATGGTAATATCTATAAAAAGTATTTTATGTTACCCTATGACTCATAGGTATACTCTCTATATTTTTGAGAATTTTTTTAATATAACCTATTAGATTTCACATCTTCCATGATGGTAAGTTATTATCTAAGATTCACCATGCAAGATAATTCCAGGTAATGATAAAATGTTATACTTAGGGATTAAAAGATTTATTAGGTTGTCTCATAAATGATAAAAATAAGGATCATAGTCATATAAAATCAGTAGTCACCCCATTTATTTTAAATTTATCACAAATATAAATAAAATGAGAGAGGCGGTTGTGATGGTAATCATTTTTCATCCCTTCAAACTATCTGATGTTTTGGATCATTTGTAATATTCATAGATTCAACATAATTTTTTTTTCTTGGATGATTATCCTCATTATACTTGGGAGTAGTTGTATTGATGTATTAAAGTTCATGATCCATCAATTTCATCTCACAAAGTTCTTATAAAGGATCCTTAAAATATTTTTTCCATCTCTTACAATGTGGCATAGGGTACTTGGATTTCCATTTATTTTTTCCACTTCTAAAGAAGATAGTTCTTAATATATGAATAAAACTATAATGGTTTAGTAGATTCTAAATTACTTGAATGAGTGTGTGGATCATGGTTAATATTTATTTAACCAGTAATTAAATAAATAGAAACACTCACGTGTCTCAAAGAGAACAAAAATTGAGTTACTGGAAGGGTCTACTGCGTGGTTTGTTTTTTTGTTTATAGGTTATGGTAGAGTGGTTTTAGCTCTTCTAGTGTGGTTTGTTTTTTTGTTTATAGGTTTCTAGTAGAGTGGAAGAGTTTCTATAAGGGATTTCTTTTCTTGTTGGGTAGAGGATCCTATACCAATGGTTTCCTAAACCATTGGTATATAGTTATGCTAAACAAAAATACTTATGGTTGTAGAGCCATTGGTATAAATTTATACCAACGGTTTATATGTAACCGTTGGTATATATTTTTTCTAAACATAAATACCTAATGGTTGTAGAGCCATTGGTATACATTTATACTAATGGTTTACATGAAAATTTTGGTATAAAGTTATTATCAACAAATCACTATGCTTACAGTTGTAAAAACATTGACATATGTATATACCAAATATTCACTTGTAATAGTTGGAATAGGGTAACTCGACACAACCTATACCAACAATTTACTAAAAACCATTGGTATAGGTCTATCCCAATAGCCCACATAATAATGGGTTTTGAAACTGTTGGGATAGTTCATACCAATGGTTTTAGGGTCTATCCTAATGGATTTAAACCATTAAGATAGGTTAGATTTTATGCAGTTTATCTCATAGTTTAGCATCCTATTACCGAGATGTTGCACACAATTTAAGGTTGTGTTGCTTGGACCCTGGGATCTTAGTTTAAGGTCATAGAGTTTGGACCATAAAAATGTCTATTTCAAGTGTACTTGTGCGACACAGAGAGAGTAAACCCAATGTGAATGAGATAAAACAGGCTTGTGTACCACATAATTACTAGGAAATAGACAGATATTGACACAAATGAGGAACAAGAAGGCCTGCACCACACCACACATCCCAAAAAATATTCACATGTAATTTAAAGGCATGATTGGACATATAATTCTAGTTTAAGGTTGTAGAGTTTGGACCAAGGTAAGGAGGGTTCCCAAAACAAGTGTATGTGGTATGGAAGGGTGACAAACCCGATGTGAATGAGGACCGAAGAGGTCCAATTCCACACCAAACTTTCCCAAGAAGGCATGTGCATAGTTTAGAGTCCTGATTCTTAGACTAGGGCTCTTAGTTTTAGATCATAGAGTTTGAACCATATGGTTCTTAGTTTAAGGTCATAAAATTTGGACCAAATGTGACCCTTTATATGAATTAATCACATCGGTACATACCTTACTAGAACTCCTAATCCCACATTATCCATGCTCGATGTGGGAAATAAGGGACGGTAAAGGGGTCTTCCTGACATGTGGAAGCACACATTAGGGGCGACACCAAGGATTTTGAGTTTCACTATGATATAGGGGAGTGTAAAGGAGGTAATCCAAGAATATCAAGATATAGATAAATGGGTGACTAGTGAGTATAGATTGAATATTTACCATGTTAAAAACTCAGGTGCCACAACCATACCAGTAAAGAATGGGGTGAACAAATGAAGGAAAAAATTTGAACAAGTTAGAAACATAGGATCTATCGTTTGCTTCCTAATATCCATTAGGGAATTGTCCTAGCATAAGAGGTGAGCTAAAATGGCATGAGACCATTACCATTAGGGGGCCTGTTTGGATTTTAAAGATAATGGAAACCCAAACCAAGAAAGACTCAAAGTGTGGAAGGAAGCATAGTGGAGATTCAAATTTAGGTTTTGAAAATAGTTCAAATTCATATTTCATGGACCATGGAAGAAAATTTAGAGTCATTTCATATGGAATATAGGATCTTAGTTTAAGGTCATAGAGTTTATACTAATGAGGAGTGTCTAAAGCAGATATGTGCAATGCAGTTTCAGGAAAATCTGATGTGAATGAGGAACAAGGTTCCCAACACCACACAACACATTCCCTAGAAGACTCACATATAATTTAATGTAATGATACTTGAATTGTAATTGAGTCTAAGGGGAAAAAATATTGATGAACTTATAGCTGGTCCCAAAGAAAAAGTGTTTAGGCATCTCTACGTGTCCCATAAGGATGGTAATCAAGACACAAATAGTTTTGAAAGCATAGTGTGGAGAGAGACCAACACTAATGGGTCCAATACTCTCTGGTGAGGGAACTGAGGCATCCCACGATTATCTTGGGGAATCCTGAACTTGTTAAGGTAAGGTTGCAGTTTAGTGTCGTGTGTTGAGGATGTTAAATTATAGTTTAAGGTCACAGAGTTTATACCAAATGGGGGAATGCCTCAAATAAGAATGTTTTGTGTGGTGTTGTAATAAAACCAGTGTGAATGAGGACTAAGGAGTCCCAACACCACATGAAACATTTCAGAGAAAATCCCATATACAATTTAAAGTTGTGATGCTTGGAATTGGTGTGAACAGTTTAAGGACATGTTTCTTAGACCATCAAATCTTAGTTTAAGGTCTTAGAGTTTGGACCACTAGGTAGAAACTCATAAAAGGGATATAAGTAATGTGGTGGCATAAAAATATTGACATGAATGAAGACCAATGAGGCCCACATACTACATATACATTCCTGAGGAGGCTTTCACATAGTTTAGAGTCATGTTTCTTGGACAAAGCTATGGACAAGTGACTGAAGGTTTGATAATCTTATGGCTATACCTGAAGAAAAAATGTTTTGGAATTTCTATATATCCCATAAGGATGGGAATTAAGACACATTTAGTTCTCGAGATCCCATGTAGTTTAATTTCATGTAGTAAGGATGAATATGAACCGATGTGAAAGAAAGGAAATGACATGGCTAGGCCTGAGATTAAAGATCTAGGCATCACTATGTATCTCATTAGAATAATAATCAAGATGTATGTAGTTCTTGAAGGAAATATACCTATGTAGTTCTGGTCCGTACACAGAGAGGGGGAATATTTTTTTTGGGGTGGCTGGACTAGGATATAGAATTCAGGCATCATTACATAAACTGTGTGGACAGGAATCAAGACGTACATAATTATTGAATGTGTCATGGTAGATGTCCAATACTAGGTAAAATTTACTCTCAGGTTAGAACATTACGATTCTATGCAGTTTATCATCATACGACTAGGACGATGGTTATTACGTAGTTTATCACCATGCAACTAGGATGATGGTGCTATGTAGTTTATCATTGTGCCGTTAGGACAATGGGGAGAAATAATTCCAAGGGGAATTTTTATGGCGTGTCAACTCTAACATAACATGAATGAGTACCAAGGAGGATCATGCCACACCACACACTCTTAAGGAAAACTTGCACATAGTTTAAAGTCACTATTCTTGGACTTTAATTTTTAGTTTAAGGTCATAGATATCAAACCATAATATTTCTATTAGTTTAAGGTCTTAAATATTGGATGATACACCCAGTTTAATGCCATATTCTTGGGATGATGCCACTATGCTGTTTAAAGTTGCACAACTTAGAATGTAGGGTCTAAAAATATTTTAAGGTTATAACTCTTGGAATTAATACAAATAGTTTAAGATCATGCTTCCTAGACCATGGGATCTTAGTTTAAGGTCATAAAGTTTGGACTACAGAGTAAGAATCTCAATCAATAGGGATATTCTAGGAATAAAAGGAATAACCCTATGTGAATGAGGGCCTAGGAGGCCTAAGACGCACGACACATTCTCTAGAAGGGTTATTCATATTTTAAATTCATGATGCCAAGACTTGGACTCTCATCTTAAGGTCATGAAGCTCAAACTGAAGGCTATCCTTTATGCAAAGTACTACTTGAGAAACTTGGCACTGGTAGGAGGAGTAACGTGTTCACTATCCATGGTGATCAAAGAATACGCACCATTGTGATAAACCTTAGGAATGATGTAAGGTCCTTCCCACTTGGGCTCTAAACTTGGTAGATTTATACTGGGTATCATTGTAATTCTAAGAGCCAGTACTCTATCACCCTAGAGGAAGGAGCAGAGGAAAAATTTCTTGTTAAACACTCTCACTATATTGTTATGGTGCTTCTCTAGATTGTGCAAGGCTGGAATATTGTTTTATTCTAGGGCTTCCATATCAGCTAGATAGACTTATTTCATTATTTCTGGTGTCTTCTAGCCATATATATCTATTCAAAGTTATGAAAATTGAACCTTGATGGGAAGGATTTCTTCTATTATGTACACCAGGGAACATGGAGTCACCTTGGTGTAATTTTGGGTCATCATCCAATAGTCCTAGAGAGCATTGGGGAGATTTTTCGGCCAACCTTTCTTATTGTGGCCCACCGTCTTTTACAGAATGTTGGAGAAGGTTTTTTTAATTCATCAATCTTTCCATTTTCCTATACATGGTAGTGAAAAGTAAGGTTGGATCGAATTCTATACTTGGCATAAAACTTTTTTTATCTTGGCATCCTGGAATTTGGCACTATTATCAGTGAGAATGACATGAGGAAATATAAATTGATGGATGATATTGGAGCTCACGAATTAGAACACTAATCGGGCCTTGACTTCCTTAAGAGGAATCACTTCTACCCACTTAGAGAAGAAATCCATCATGGTCAAAATGAACATGCATTGTTGATCCGTTGCTAGTAGATAGGGTCCCACAACATCAATCCCCCTTTACTAAAAAGGTCCAAGAGTACTTAGTAGTATGAAGGGGCTCTGATGGTTGATTCATGAAGTTAGAATGGATTTGATACATGTGATAACTATTGGTGAAAAATATGCATTCATAGACCATGGTGGTCTAGAATTATCCCAACCTTAAAATATGGTGGGATATATTTAACTCTGACTGATGAGCACCACAAGACCCAACATGAAATTCCTGTATAACTTGGGGAATCTCATCTCCTTGAATGCAACGAAGGATAATTCCATCAAACCCATGTATGTAGAGAGCCTTATCAAGGTTAGGCCCACTTTGGAGGGTGAACTGCATGACACAACAATGGATTCTCTCATGTTTGTCTCTATCTTATGGGAGGGTGTCGTGCTGGAGATACTTGAAAAAATGAGTCATTTAGTTAGATATTTCCTCTTCCCTGAGGGGATCCAAAGGTCATGATGTAGAAGAACCTCTAATTAGGTGGTTTACCCAAAGGCTTTCATCACCATCTGGGATGAAATGATTTATTAAGCTTTGGTGTGCCACATGGATAAATAGGTCATCCTAGTCAGGATCTATAAGAGAAGTATCCAGGCTGGTCAAGGAATTGGATCGACCATTCTACGACCAAGGAACATGAGTCACCACTGGTTGAGAGGGGAACTAAGCCATAAGATGGCAATCATTCTTGAGTAGGTGAAGGATCTATAACTTTCTAATGATACAATCACTATTGATTTGTTTGATGACCAACTCAGAGTCTCCCTTCACATATAAGTTGGGAACGCCAATCTTGAGAGCCAACTAAAGACTAGTGATAAAATATTGATACTATACCTCATTATTGGTGTATCCTTCTGATAACATAAACGAGTAGAAAAAAATAGCCTTCACAGGAGTGATGAAAATGATCCCCAGGCCTATATTGTTGAGTTTGGGATCATTGAGAATTATACCAGTTGGGATTCGGGTGGCACCATCGAAATGAATCTTTCAGTATAACAAAACTTGGTTCACTGAGAGGATATCCTCTTCTATGAAATCAATATCCAGAGGAAATTCTTCAAGGGCTGGATAGGAGGCTAGAAAGTCTTCCCGCACTTGACCCTTGACAACTTTCTATGGAATGAACCTAATTTTGAATTGCTGAAGAATCACCACCCATCATGATAGGAATCCTATCAATATTAGAAAATTTAGGATATAATTTATAAGATTTAAATGGTACACTAACTATATTTCATGATGATTTATATAATGCTACAACAAATTCACTGTAAAAACCAGTGTGAGGGAGTTGTTCCTGATAGGAGAGTATCTAGACTCTATGTTGAGGAGCATGCAACTGAGATAGTATAAGCTGTTATACATCTCTTTATTTTTATTTTGAGTGAGAAGGGAACTGAGAAACCATTCTAGGGTGGTCACATAAAGGACCAAAGGCTTTCTAGAGATGAGTGGCATCAGAACCGAAGGCTATAGCAGATACTGATTGATATCCTCAAATGCGGTTTGACACTCTTCAACCCACTGGTAGATGGTACCTTTATTCATGATCCTGGAGAAGGGATAAAAATTTCCAGATAGATTTGTGAAGAATTTGTGTATGTAGACTAGGTGGAATTAAAGGCCTCATAACTTCTATAGGCTACTCAGAGGAGGAATTTGGCTGATGGCCTTAATCTTCTCTTGGTCGATTTCAATGCCTTTATATTTTATGATGAATCAATAAACTTCCTAGAGGTAACCCTAAAGGAATAATTCAAGGGGTTCATCTTCAAATTATAGGATCATAGGATGCTGAGCAACTTCTTGATATATCTGATATGGTCCTAACACCAATGGGATTTAACCACCAAATTTTCTACATAGCATTCCACTAGCATTCTAATGATCATCTTAAAGGTGTGGTGCATAGCCCACTGATAGGTAGCTATTGAATGCTTCATATCTAAGGGAATTAACTGGTACTATAAGGTTCCTTTAATCACTTTTAAGGTGGTAGAATACTCATATTTAGAGGCCATCTAGATTTGGTTATACCTGGAATATCCATCCATGAGGGAGAGATCTTGGAACCTAGCTATGGAATCGATCAACAGCTCTGTCACTGGAAAGGGAAAAATCATCCTTTGGGAAATGATGGTTGAGATCCCAAAAGTTAATACTGACTCTGATATATCCATTCTTCTTCCTGACTAGAATAATTTTGGCTAGAAACTTGGGGTACTGAACTTCCTTGATGAAGATGGTTTTGATAAGCTTATCAACTTTGGCCTCAACAATGACCCCATGAGAAGGGTGCATTTTCCTTGGAGGTTTCTTGAACCCAAGATGACTCATCGGGAGAAAAAGATGGTGTAAGATGACTTGAGGGTCTATAATTGACATCTAATCATAGATTTAGGCTAATACATCATGATTCTACTTCAGGAAATCCATATACAACTATTGTTCCTATAGAGGCATGGCTGCAGTTATCAGTGTTGGTCTCAGATCTCTCTCGGTGCCAAGGCTCACCTAAACCTTCTCATCAATGATGGTGGACACACCCTCTTAGAATGAGGTAGGAGCATCTTCTAGATCCTATTCATCATCTAAGGTAGGGGAAGCATTGGTAGGAGATGGTTCCTTTAGACCAAATGATTCTGGGGTAACACTGGTGCCCATTTGGGAGGATATGATATCTCCAATAGGGGACTCCTTCTATACTAAAATCATGGTGAAAAAGGCTGTCATGCCAATTCCATGAAGACTTTAACCAAAATTTTCATGCTTGATATCATAGAAATGGTGGCGGGTCGACTTGTAGAGATTCAATCCAGCCCTACGGAACAAGAGAGTATGACACGCAGTATTAGCCATGGGGCGAACATCTCAATACCTCACAGGAGTCAGGGGTTCTAGTGTCACATGATCATGGACTATTTAGGAGTATGAGTTAATATTCTAGAGTTTATTGTGATTAGGAAGGTGGCACCCTTTCTTTCCAGAAATGATGAAGCAACCTCCCATGTTTGGTGTGGTGGGCTCTAACCAGTGGATTGGGAGGATGAATGCATCATCCAAATCTCTCCATGGGCTGGCTATAATGGTGGTGTGATTGACGTCATTAGCATGAGCCTTATTTTCCTTGATCTTTTAATATTCAGAATCCAAATATTAGGCTTCATAGAAGTAAAAGGGAGATGAATCACCCCGAAGCACACCTACTCAACCACTGAGAGAGTATTTGAGGCATTAGTGATATGAGGAGGGGATTTCTACATATAGATGAATCCAGGGTCTTCTCATCAATGTGTTATTGGTGGTATCTTGTGAGAAAACCATGAATTTGGTGTTTTTATATCAAACCACAAAACCAGGTCTTTAACCGGATTATTCCACACAATCTCTACTTGGTTTTATCATAACCCTGAATTTTTAGGTTAGAGGGGATCATATCTACTTTGGTGAGTCCTAGCCTGCAGAGCATCCAGGTTGGGATGAGATTAATCCTGGAACTTATGTCAACTACACAAATATGGACTTCCACTCCATTGAATTATATGGTGATGTACAATGTGTGGTTGTTCCCCTACTCGAGGGAGCCCTCATCATCTCCAAAGAATGAGATGATGGCTTGAAATTCTCCATACTCGACCTCCTCATCATAGAAAGTCTCAGCGGTCACTACCTCTTTTTAGAACTAGAGGGGAATTTTCAAGGCTTCTACAAGGGCCTCACACATCTCTTCTGATAGATGGAAATCCTTGAGGATCAAGAGATATGTAGTAATTTTTTTAAGGTGCTTCATCATGTCACACTTCCATGACAAACACACATTTATGCCCATAAGGGGTTTCTATTTGGTAGGAGGCATGATGGGAACTATTGGATGAATCACTGGATTCTGAATGGTACTAGTAATGTACTCCTACTCATCATATAGACTTCCCAAAACCACTACTAGCTAACTATTGGCTGGATAAGGATTAACTTTAGCAGGATGCGACCGATCATGGTGTGGTCATGACTATTTTGCCTGGTCTATTAGAACCATCAGCAATGGCAGTGAGTCTAATAGAACAGGCTAGTAGGATTGTGCTTGTTGAGTTCCACACAGAACCTATGTTTTCTCGGTAGCATGCACAACCTATATTGAAGCACTAGAATGATCATTCCGGTGATTTTCACATCCTCAACTTCTTCTTCGATGGTATTGAATGGATGCACTTAGAGGACTTGAATGATATTCATCATTGTTGGGGATCATTTAGGGGTCCATAAATTCAATGGTATTCATGGAGGCATACTCCCGATCATCATCATAGGAGTATTCTGATGATGGGAGGACTCTGAGAATAATTCCCATCCCTGGAGGCATGAATTCACTGAGATTTTAGGAATTCTTTGGCACCAGTGAGGTACTTTTCTTTCCCTTGAGATGATGGAATCTACTTTTCTGAGACATGGAAGGCTACAAGGTAGATGTAGAAGTAGTATCTAGAGAACGAACATTGAATTAAGGAGGTTCAGACCAACCTAATCAGGAAAAAATGATTCCATGGGTGTGAGAAACTACTCTTTGATACAACCAGTCATCATACTTTAGAGTCATGTGGTTGGAAACCTATTTCCATTAACTAAAACTTTTAGTGTTGTTATCAGTGTCGATGGAGATATGTTCCACCTATGCTGGGACATGGCCCAACTTGACCACACAATTATCCACTTGGTCCTAGATCCAATATTTAAACATATATCACTAATTGATGGTATATATAAGGATACAATGGTTAGGTAAGTTTTCAGGGAGATCCATGAGCTCTTCCTTATAGAGTTTCTTGCACTCTGGTAGCTTTAGAACATCTTATTCCATGTCACTATGTAAATAATTGGGAACCTGTGCTTCCTTAAAGGAGTAGATTTAGTTTCTCCTATCTAAGAAGTGAGTTCTGAGAGGCTGGCCTTGATGAGGGGCTAGAGACACATTTTCTCACTTGGGTGGAAGTGCTTGATGAGGGGGAGCCTATTTATTCTTCACTGGATAAGGCTAAGCTTGATGAGGCTGCTATACTCTATGAGGCTATGCTTGGTGAGGATTGGTCAGAAATAGATCTAGAGGCTCTAGGGTCTCCAAATGCATTACACCGATAGTTTATTCCTTAGATACTCTTCTTGAAAGAGATGGAATAGGTAATGGACATGTATTCTTGGACTACTAAAAGGCCTACTCTAGGAACTGATCCTTATCATAGAAATCCTAAAATCCACTTGGGAAGTTATGATTGATGAGGGTAGGAAATATCTTAGTCTTAACATTCTCCACACACATCATTAGCAGCTGCTCTTAAGTCAATGACATGTTGAGAGAATACATGAGGGACTTCCACAAGACAAAAAAGTCTGTGACACACTCATCTAGTAGTTTCTTGAACTTGAAGAGGTCAACAATACTTGTCTTGTGCATAATAGAGATGAACTAGCAAAGAAACTACTTGCGGATTTCTTCCCAAATAGTGATGGAACCTATGAGTAACTGGTTGTACCAGACGAACATAGGCCCTTCCAATTTTTGTATGAAACATCATAGCTTGGTATCCTCCTACTACTCTAGGGTTCCCAACATGGACCACACTTCAAGATGAAGTGATCCAGATGCTGTAGTGGGTCACCCATCCTATTGAAAGGTGTGAAGGTAGGATTCTCGAAATCTAGGGGTGCTCGCATGTCAACCACCCATGCCAGATATAGCTTTACATTATGTGGGATTACACCTATCATGTCTTAAGGACTTTGATGAAAGTAGTGAGAGAAACTATCTCATCTTGGCAAGGATTCCTATATTGATAGGAATCCTTGACCACTAATGCATTAATAGACTCATCAACATGGTAAACAGGCTCATTGTCTCATGGAGCGACCTGTGGAGCTGCTTGATCCAAATATCGAGGAAGATTAACATACTGCTCAAGTGGATTGGGAGACACATAACTTGGTCACTTTCCATAAAATTCATCATTTACTTTATTTAGCTGTGAAAGATCACCATGCTCAATTGGGAGCATCTATCCAAGAAGGACTTATGGCTGCCTCTGCTACCCCAATAGAGGAGGGACATGACCCTATCGAGGAGCACTATAATTTGGGCACCACTAGACAAGGATCTCATAAATTATTCTCTTTTGTTATGGGATCTATTGATGTGAGGCAGTGATTACAGAATTGACCTCTATCTTCTGCATGATTTTAGGTGGATCAGAGGTCTCAAGATTCTCTTTTTCCTTTCTGGTGTTCTAACTGACATGAAACAAAGAAGAGGGTTCTATAAGGCTGAGTGCCTTCCTTTGATAGTGAGTGAGAACACCTATGTGGGGGTCCACCTGATACTTCACTACCCCAGGGGGCGGTTTTTCTCTATCAAAACCTTCTCCCATGTCCCCAACCTTGGATATATTGGGGACAACCATGTTTACCATGATAGTACCTAGAGGAATATCCTCAATATCACCAAATAGGTCCAGATGTCATAGAATGGAGCTAAAATAGAGAGCATCATACTATACCCAACTATAGATCTGCATGTGCAGAGATGTCTCTTCAATGATTCTAGGGATCACTATGAAACTATAGACGCATCTTTGCTGGAGGGTCCGGTGGTAGTTGGGTGAAACAATGTGCTAAGCCACTGGGAGTTTTGCCAACTCAACCATGCAAAAATGCCAATAAATGTCATCAAAGTGATCCCAAATCCCTGGGTAGACCAACTGACAATAATAAAGGTGAAAGAACATCATCTATATGGTCCTTCAAAAACACGTGATTGGTCTTGGGTGAGGGAATCTGGGATGTTGAAGTTGGAAACCTCATTTTTCCAGAACACCACTAAAAGCTGGTCAATAGCTAGAGTTTCCTATAGGATTTCTTGCCTAAAAGTTGGAATCAGATCTTGGTTGGACCAAGCTTCGATCAGTGATGGATGATAAAATGTAGGTGGCACTAATGTGGATCGGTGTGGTGGTAGACTGACTAGTGAAGGATACGTTGCACGAGCTGGCTGATCACTACATGTTGGGTCGTCTCTCAGGGGCGGTGCTAACTGAATCATCAAGTTCTTATTGGATTGGGAATTTATCACTTCCTCATGCACGAGGGTAGCGATAATTGTTGGTAGGTATGCCAAATTATTATCGTCTATTAGATTCTATAATGATTCCCCATGATCTCGGGTAGAGGTAGAAAATGAAACTAGTGATGAAAGAGATGAATGCACTGTAAGAACCTAGAATAGAGCCAAATATTCCTCCACTTACATGTACCTGTGGAGGGATTCAAGAATTTTATAGATATCACCTTCTGATATGGTAAACCTCACCTATCAGTCTCCTACCCCAGACTCTGATGCAGATTATTTGGGTAAAGGTTCTATCATTGAATCACATTCCTCCTTATAATCTGAGAAGTAAACGAGATTAACAATTACTTAGTGCTTCCCAGATTTTTTTATATAATGGAAGTGGTTCATCCTTCTTCCCCGGGATGGTTCTTCAGGATAGGTAAGTTCCTTGGCATTAGGACGACCTCCATGATAGTGGGTAGTAGCGCGAGGAAGACCTCCTCTTTGGTTTGTTGGGACATAAAGGGGGGAGGGGGCTCTGTATCAATTGTTATCAGAGTAGGGAGGACCTCCACATGGAATATTGTAGGAGTGGGGAGGACCTCCACTTTGGTTATTGACATAGTAGGGAGGAACTCTTCTTTGGTTAGTGGGAACACAGGGAGGACCTCCATGTTGGTTGTGAGAGCAGGGAGGACATCTACTTTGGTGGGTTAAAGTGTGAGGAGGGCCTTCACATTGATCAAACCGAACATGGGGAGGACCTATGTGTTTACTGATGAAAGTGTGGTAGGGGGACCTCCATTGTGGCTGGTGGAAACATGGTTAGGACCTCTGTGTTGATTAGTGATGGAGTGGGGAGGGTCTCCACTTGAGCTAGGAACGATGCGAGGAGTACCTTCGCACTGATGGTCTGTGGAATGGGGAGGACATCCATACTGAGAACCATATGCACGAGGAGGACCTCCACACTAGACTTCAATGAAGATTGTAGGACCCCCACTTTGACCAATACTGGGAATATGGGGAGGACCTCCATGTTGATTGTGATAATAGGGAGGGCCTTTGCTTTGGTTGGCGATAGAATGGGGAGGGCCTCCATACTAGATCTCATCGTCACGGGCTGGCCTGTAACAGCTGACAATGATGTTAGTGACTGAAAGAGTAAACCTAAACTTCATGTAGGGTGGATAAGGTCTCAATCCCAACCATTCATTGATGGGTCCCTAATATGAAGTGGTAGGGATCCAGGAAGATACACCGATGGTGGCAAGAGCCACTGGAGCTGTAGAAGATGATGCCCCTTATTGGGCATCCTCCTAATCTTGCACCTGACATTGGTGACCAGGGCCAACAGAGTAGAGTAATTATCCACCTATTCCTCATCCAGGAGGACTGGTCACTTTTGGTGTTGACAAGGCCTGTTTGGAGCCCTCCTTGGTGGTTCTCGGGTGGTAGTCATTACTGGGATGTCTTGAGCATCCCCTACCTTATTGGTGTTGGAGAGTGAGTCACATGATCAATCTAGGAAGAGGCTAAGACATAGAAAATATTTTCAATTATTTTACTTTTAATTTCAATGTTTTTAATCCTACCAATGTGTTATTTTAAGAGAAATTGTCACATTTTTTAAGTTTAGGCAATATTTTGAGCTTAATTGTTAAAATGGTCTATTTTGTATTTTAACTATTTTAATTAATTTATATATTTTGGACATAAATTTTTCTATACTTACTTAAATTGAAAAATTATTATTTTATAGGTTTTTATGTTAAATGGAATTCATTTCATCATTCTTTACCCAAATCTCAATCCACCATTTGGGGGCCCAAATCCAGCTCACAATGTGGGCCTTGAAAACTATGAATAGATTTGTATATTTTTATTGTTGGGACCATATTTAATAATTGGAGCAACCAATAGATCTGAAACTATAAAAGGATATGGATACTATATAAATTAATAACTTTCACTAATGTGTGTTCACCTTATTTTTTCATTCTCAAGGCCATTAATTCATGGGAACTTGGTGCATTGGAATACGAACTGTTAGCCTCGATAACATAAATTTCATTAGTAATTTAGAAATACCTCTCTCTACACATGTATAATGAGGATAAAATTTCTTGGGTAAATATATGGGAGATTTATTAACAACTTTAAATAAGGAACCATTTCTAAATTATTTTATTAAATGGGGCTAACATGTAGAAACATCAGTAGTACGATTTTGGATCCAAAAGCTTTCACCTCTTCTCCCTATAAAAGAGTGTCCCTTCTTTATTACAAAGTGTTGAAACTCTAAGTGGTAATTTTATATAGTTTAGTTTTTTATTTTATTTTATTTTCATTATATAATTTCATTTCATGTTTTAATTTAATTTTTCTCTGCTCTCTCCTTTTCTTTCTCACTTTTGTTTTCTTTCCCCATTTTCTTCTTCACTGTGAACTCTTATACTCATGATCATGAGTAGCTAACCCAAAGAAATTTATAAGGGAGTAATCCAGTGTTGATATTTATCCTTTTAACATTAATTATTAATTTTTCTTATTTTATTAGATTTATTCCTAGGGGGATCTTAGTGGAAAATGTGCCTTTGTGTCTCCAATTTCAACCCAAGGTTTAACTTTCACTTTTGAAATATTCCCCCTCGATCAAGGAGGTGAATGTGTGGTATCTCCGTGATTGTTGGGTGAACTACATATTCAAAACCATATGAAAAGGATAATGTTCACACATATTATGAAGTGTGTTCATTAGTTAAACTTGAAACTAAAAATAATATGATGAAGGTTTAATCTGGGTGATTCTCTCGGGAATATTTTCTTCCTTCTAACATCATTCTTTCTGCATTCATTCTGTTTGCATTGAATTTTCATGTTTAATTTTAATTTTTTATTCTAAATTATCAAATATCTATTTGTTTTAATATTATTTTATAAATAAAAAAATATAAAAAATTTGATTATAAGTAGTGAGTGATTGATCGAAAAATCTCCTCAAGAGAATGACCTAGGTCAAACCCTATATTGCACTTAGTTAAAATATTTTGAGAGTGTGAAAAAAATGACACATCAAATTGGATATATTTTAGGGGATCCAAGTGGTCTTCAATCACTATTTTTATTCAAATTTTTAAATAATTTTCCTTGATTTCATTTAAAAAAACACAAAAATATCATAAATTTCAATTTTTTTAAAAAATATCTTTATTCATGATGTATTTTAATTAAAATTATTATGCACAGACTAACCAATATTAGGTGATATAAGAAGTTTACAATGATATTGATGTTCATTTTCAAAGGATTAGTGATAAAATGAAAAACCTAGAGATCCAAATAAAATGGGCTGTTGAATAAATATATGGATGTCAAGAGAAACCTGAGCTGAAACCATAACCAGAACCAAAACCATAATGAGTGGTGGAAGAAATTTCACCAATAATTTTTTATTTTAAAGAACCTGAGGTGGGTTATAAAGATATATTAAATAAATAAATTACATCATCCCATACTCAACCATCTCTCTAGGAGGTCCCCAAAGAACAAATTCAAGGTGATGTACTTATGGGAGATCAACATTTTTTGGAAGAATCCTAGAATAGCTTTGTTGAAGATAACTTGAAACTTGATCTTCCCATCATTGATAATGAAAAATCATCACATATATACATATATCTTGATTTTTAAGATAATAATAAATATTCAACTATTGAGATTGAGTTACCAATAGTCATTCTAGAAGAGATAGATTTCTAAGATGCCTTACTTGAAAGGGAATATTTATTTATTAATTCATCATGTTTTAATCTTATTAAAGATGATTTTTTTTTGAATTATATTTTTATAAAATTTATGATTCAACCCAAATTTATCAGACCTTGGATGTTATTTTAGAGACCACCCAAGTGGTGGTGATTGAGGAAGACGAGCTGGAAAAGTTTATGGTGGTGTAACTGCCTCCTCTATGAAAAATTTTATACCATAAGGAGGACACTATAGAAGTCAATAGGAAGCACCCCTATTTTCTTTTCCATCCCACTTTGGAGTTAAAGTTTCAATTTATTCTTTCTTGGGGTTTAGAAAATTTCTTATGTTCTTTGGTGTTCTATATTTTCAGTGTTTACTCATGGAAATTGGGGAAAATCACATGTGGTGGTTCATCTAAAAGAAACCAAATCCACCTTATGATTGGGGAAAATTCACTACAACTATCTAACTAGGGGTAGTAAAAACCTATCACCCACTTGGGACTCCAAACCAAACACTATACCTTTTCTATCCCATTTATATTTCTTTTTCTCTATTTTTCTTACGTTTTATTATTTATTTCTTATAGTTTTAAAGTGTTAAAATCTTGGATCTTAACTTAAGGTTTCCAATGAAAAATAAATCAGGTTTTTTCTTTCCTTTTCTTATTTTTCATGTATTTTTCTGAATTTTTCATGTTTTCTTATTTTCATTTTTGGTGTGTTTTTTGGATTTTTGAGCAGAATAGAACACTTTTGAAAAATCAAACCATCTTAGTGTTTTTTTTTCAAATTGCTTGATTTGAGTGTTTTAGGATATAAATGATTACTTAATGGATTTTTTTCTTGATTTCAAATCTTTTAATTTGATAAAGTTTGATTGATTGTGAAACTCATGTGCATTATTACTATCTGAATTGAAAATAATGACCAAACCAAGAGGTTTACAAACACTTTTGACATATTATTTACATTTTTATTTTTCTTAAGTGTCTTGATACATGTTGTGTGATCTAGAAATTCCTGTTTTTCTCTTTTTCAAATCTGTTAGAGTTTATGGAATGTGTTAAGTATGATTGAGGCACCACTTTGAAATCCCTTTTTGTATTGAACTATAATTTTTGTCCACCTTTACATATAAGCTTTATTAATCCCTTATTAGTCATAAAATACCTTGTTATATAGCCAAATTATAATACATTCATCAATTTACAACCTTATCTAGAAGTTAAATGCATGATTATTATTGAACTCAAGTGTGGGGGAGGGAGAAGATGAGTTGTATTGTGATTTCCTAAAGAATCTATTTGAGCTAAATTGAATGTGTTATCATATTTATTGATACTTTGGTGGAAGAAATTTTATAATGGGATGATTTATGGGTGGAAAAAAGATATTATTACACATATGGTCTAGGTGTTCACTAATTTCCAAAGATTAAAAGTTGCCTCTCTTTTCCTCAAAAACATGATTCTGAAGAGAAATCCAGATCTGAATTCAAGCTAAAACAATGTTTCAATTTAAGAAATGTGGGAAGAAATTTATCATCAATGCTGAAATTCCAAGTGTGAAATTTCCCTAAGAAAGAAATATGTTCTTGGAGGTGATTCATTTTTTATTTGATTGAGGAGCACACCATTCTTGAGAAAAACTATTTTTATGCATTTAATTCACTTTAGAGCACAACCCTCCTCATTCTACCTTAGATATTTTTATATTTTAAAACCTGACAACCCTCAACCTCAAAACAATCCATGAATAATACCTCATGATTGTTACTTTTTTTACTCTGTGAAATAGTATAGAAAGCCTATGGAGATCACCCATGTTTTTGAGAATGAGAAAAACTCCACATAAAAAATCCTTGAGTGAAGAGAGAAGTATTTTTCCAAGGAGGTAAGTACAATATGTATGTTAGAATTAACATGATATTGAATGTATTCTTATGATTTTTGAGGATTTAGGGAATTTTAATCCATGTAGGAGGCATGGTATTGTCCATGATATGATAATTGAGTTATGTTGTCATTTATGCTTTGGGAAGTTTGTTTTAACTATGGTATTAGATGATTTCCCAGGAGTGCAATGTTTAAGTGTAGGGGAATTGACAGATCAAATATTTTAAATTATTTTAATTTCAATTTCAATGTTTTTAATCCCACCAATGTGTTATTTTAATGTCAATTTTCACATTTTATAAGTTTAGGTAGTATTTTGAGCTTAATTACTAAAATAGTCTATTTTGGATTTTAACTATATTAATTTATTTTTGTATTTTGGACACAAATTTTTATACATTGATATAAATTAGAAAATTATTCTTTTATAGGTTTCTATGTTCAATGTGATTCATTTAATCCCTATGTACCCAAATCTCAATTCACTATTTGGGGGCCTAAATCCAGCTCACAATATGGGCCTTGAAAACTGTGCACAGATCTATATATTTTTATTATTGGGACCATATATCATAATTTTCTGAACAAATGGATCTAAAAATATAAATGGTTATAGAGAAGATATAAATTAACAACTTTAATTAAGGGTTCCATATCATATTATTTCATTATCAAGGCCATTAATTCATGGGAAATCGGTGCATTGGAATAAAAATAGTCAGTTAAGATAGAATAAATTCCCTCAATAATTTGGATATCTTTCTCTCCAAACATGGAAAATGAAGCTAAACTTTTGTGGGTCAACATAAGAGAGATTTATTAACAACTTTAAATAAAGAAAAATTTCTCAATTATGTCATTAAATGGGGTTACCATGAGGAAACATTTGTAGGACGATTTTGAAACAAAAAAATTTCACCTCTTCTCCCTATAAAAGAGTACCCCTTTTTTATTCCTATGTGTTGGAACTATAATTGTCCATTTTCTATAGTTTATTATTGTATTTTATTTTATTTTCATCATGTAATTTCATTTCATATTTTAATTTAAGTGTTCTCCTTTATCTATTTTCTTTCTCTCTTTTGTTTTCTTCACCCATTTTCTTCTTTACTGTGAACTCTTATGCTCGTGATCATGAGAAGCTGATCCAAGGAAGTTCTTGGGGGGAGTCATACATTGTTGATACCAAGAATTTTAACATTCATGATTAATTTTTCTTATTTTCATAGAGTTATTTCTAGAGAGATCTTATTGGGAAAGGCACATTTGTGTCTCCACTTTCCACCCCAGGTTTAGCTTTCACTTCTATAATATTCTCCCTCAATCAAGGAGGCAAATGTGAAGTATCTCAATGATCATTAGGTGTAATGCATATTTGAAACCATATACAGAGGAATATGTTCACACATATGATGGAGTGTGTTCATTAAGTAAAATTGAAACTAAAAATAAGACGATGAAGGTTTAATCTGGGTGATTCTCTCAAGAATATTTCTTTTATTCTAACATCATTACATCTGCATTCATTCTGTTTGCATTGAATTTGAATGTTTAATTTTAGTTTTTCATTCTCAATTATAAAACCTCCATTTATTTTATTTTTATTTAATAAATAAAAAATATAAAATAAGTTAATTAGAAGTAGTGAGTGATTGACTACAAAAGCTCCTCAAGAGAGCGACCTAGGTCATCACTTATGCTGTAACTAGTTAAAATATTTTGAGAGAGAACATGAAAAATATTCATTAGAATCCCAAATAGGTTCATTATTGGAGTGGGGAGTAGCGAATCCTTGCACTGACCTTGGGGGAGGTGGTGTCAGTGAGGTGAAGAATCCTCCAGGTCTCAGCGATCCATTTCTCGTGTGGGAATGAATCCCTCCTACACGTACCATCTTACGAGGGTGTCCATCAACCTTCTATAAATGATCTCTGAGGGTGAGATGGGGCATGAGAACTTGATAGCTAGTGGCTTAGTGGACGTCATAACAGAGGTGGGGTCGTGAAATTTTCTTGCATTGACATTTCTCCTTCCCCTGTGTCGGCGGGTGTTGGGTAGTTTGTTTCCTATAGCTTGGGTCCTACAGATTAGGAGGATTCAATTGTTAGCATGGATACAAGAAAAAACTGTCTAATGACCCAATGTCTTTTAATATTCCATTAACAGAGAGGGATATCCATGATAATGATGTCACAGATCAGAATTCCCAATATTTAACTAACCTAATTTTTAGTGAGTTCCATGCCGGGCCCCCTGTTTGCTTAGTGGGTCCTAGCACCAGACAACTAGATCCATTGAAATTATAATATGATGATGTTTTTAATGCTACTAGTCCCCATATTGGTAGAATATTTTCACATTGGGTTCATGCTTTCACCAGGGTATGCCTACCTCATGTTGTCTGAACACGTGCTCGACGTCATGACTATTTCCACACACTTCCTCTTTCTAAAGGCAGAAAAAATTCATCACTTTCAATGGATGTGTCTACTACTTGATTTAAATAGGATGATAGGATGTATGTTCCTCCTTATATGTATTCCTCATTGGAACTCGTCTCCTAGTCTGAGTCTCCCTCATAGATTTGAGTCATGTTCGTAAAACTCATTCCTAGTTCCATCTCTTTGTAGACATTGGTTAATTACACCGCTTCTATCTAGACATTCCAAAGGGTCTTGATAGGGTAGAAACCTTCAGTCTAGGGAGTAGTCACATTGGGAATTGTTGGCATGTCTGTATGCTAGGAACATTGGTCACCTATATTCTTCCTCATAGGAGGGAATCTCATGGAGACATCTTTAGGTGCATAACCCAAGGAATCCCATGTCAATCATAAGGTTTATGATGCCAAAGACATATCTTCCAAGACTTTCATCTCAGTAATCTCAGGTTTTTCATGAGGTAGTTGAAACCGAAGGCACATATCTTCCTAGACTTTCACCTCAGGCATCCCATGTTTAATATAAGGTAGAAGGTCATGAGTTTAAAGTCTTGTGGAGATGGAATGAGGATGATCATAATACCCCATAGAGGAAGATCAAGGAGGCACATCCCAATAATAAAGTCTATGAATGGTTTACTAGATGGATCAATTAGAACACCCCGTGTAGGAAGATCCGGGAGGTGTGTGCCATAAAGGTAAGATTTCACACAATTAAAGTTGATCAGAACACCCTTTAAGGTGAATCATGAAGGTGCACCCTTAGGAGGGGGTACCAAGATTTACCATTGGTTAGTATTGAACCTCATATAGGTGTATTACATACCCTATTTAAAGGATAGGAATTAAAACCAATGTAGTTCGATGCCACAATTTAAGGTTGTATGATAGGATCAATCCATGATGTTCAACATCATGGGGCCAAGATGCTCACACAGCAAAAGGAGTGTCAATGAGGGATCTTATGGGGCTTACACATGGAATATTCCATGGGTTCTACTAAGAGCAGTGATGATGTGTATGGAGATTATGTGTGGAATCTTTCCAAATGGATGGCATGATCTTCCTGGGATTTGGTAGCTTGGGGAAAATTAGGGTGGATGTAGATGGAATGTTGGGTATGGATGGGATGGATAGAATGGATGAAACATTAAGTGTGGATAGGATGGATGGAATGGATGAAACATTGAGTTTGGACCTCAGAGAAGATTCTTACATATACCAGTTGGTCAGGAATCAAATCCCACATAGGTAGGAAAGGGGAATTAGGTCTTACACCTAAGGAGGAGGTCCATGGAAGTGGAGCATATAGTTAGGGCTTATACATGGAAGCTCCTATTAAGGAGATATGATGTGATTGGGGCTTATTAATGGGATCCACCTGTAGGGAGAATGTATGATTAGGGATTACTATAGGAGGTATGTCTGTGGAATGTTTATGGGTGTCATGGATACTACTAACCTCTAAGGCCACATGAATCATGCTCAGTGTGAGAAATAAGAGAAAGTAGTAGACCTAATGATCGTGTCGTAGAAGATGCACCAACGAGAGATGATATGGGGCTTATGCATGGAAGCTGCTTGAGAAGGATGTCATTTCATTTGATGAGGATCTAATTCCATGTGAGTCATACATGGATAATCCTATGAAGGGTGTGTGGGGAATAAGCATGGAAGCTTCTCATAATGAGAGGCTTGTGTGGGGCTTATACATGGAAGCTGCTCAAAATAGGAGGCTTGTGGTCAGTGGTGGGAGAGGGTGGAATCCCATGATGAGTATACATGTGGAATAACATGTATATTACATGAGGTAATACTATAGTCTAACATCATGTACTGAGGACATTGGTGCTGTGAAGTTTTATGTTATACAACGTGGATGTGGAAAACTCACTCCTCACCCCTCAGGATTACATAACTACATCTCATGAGCCTTTGGGAGGGGCATGGATTTAGAAATTATAGGTTTCAAAGGTGTGGAGGAGTGGTCGATCATGAGGTCAATGTTAGTGTGCTTATGTTGAGAATCAAAAGGCGTTAGCATACCTATGCTGAGAATAAAAAGGTAAGTGGGTGTCTTGGAACAAACTTAAAATGGAGCGGGCCATAGGAATTGGTGGAACATGTCACATGGGGACTTAGAGTGAAGCTGAACCAAACTTGAATGGGTATGGAGGCTTGGATAACTCAAACTTCACGAAGAGGTGTTAGTAGAAGGGAGGAAACATGAAGAGGCCCAGGAGAGGGGCTTCACAAAGTAGGGGGCCTCATAGAGAGGTGTTTCATGAAGATTGAGTGCTTCGTAGAGGTCAGGGGATTTGTGAAGGTATAGGCTTTAGGAAACAAGGTGACCTTACCTCAGGATGAAGTCCTAGGTCTGGAAAGGAGTGCTTCAAGCTTAATGATTTGCGAAGCCTTAGGTACCCAGGAGGGAATTCTTCCTCTATGAAGGGTGTGGGACTTCAAAAAAGGAATACCCACCTTAGGTGGAGGTATTTATGAATATATGGGAGGGGTTTTTATGAATATTAGGTACCTTGGGTGATACATTTTTGGTCTGGTTCATGATGTTTGGGTGCTTCGCAAAATTGGAGCAATTCAGAAGTCGAAGGGTTAGGTAACTATTGTCCAAAGGTTGGAATGAGCTGAGTATTTAAAGGAAAAAGGGTTTTATGAAGTTGGGAAGTGATTTTTAAATTATATGTGGGTTCCTTGAATGTTTTCATCTATGTTGAACTCATGAAGCATATAATCAACCCCCAGCGTGGTTGCAGATCACCGTCAGACTCACAGAGCATACCGTCAGGGCAACACATGCTTGCAGAGGAGACAGGTCTTCATGAAAGGGATTCATGAATCAGAACCTTAAGAGTGTTTTTGGGAAATTTTATATTGGATTTGCTTCTAAACAACTATCACCTATTTTAATAATACCATGAAATGTATTTGGAAACTAACAATCACATTTCTCAGCACACTCCAAATGCATATCCTCTATGTCTAACATTAGTTTCTACTAATCTGAAGCTTCTTTATCCAGATGATTATATGAATTCTTACTTAATTCATCAGCCAAAAAGTTTCATTTAATTGGTTTATACATCAAGTAAAATTCAAACATTTTAAGATATTCTATTCATCTTCATTTCCTTAGATTTAAGTCCCTTTGTGGGAAAATGTGTTTAAACTCTTATGATCTATAAACACTGTAAATTTATCACCAAAAAGATAATGATGCCAAGTCTTCAAATCATGTACTACAATATCTAATTCAAAATCATGTGTTGGGGTAGTTTTTCTCATGAAACAATAATTTTCATGAGCTATAAATAACCACATGATCTCCTTTCATGATAACACAACCCAACCTAGATCCCGATGCATCATAATAGACCACATAACTCTATCTTGATTCGGTAATATTAGGATAGGTTCTTATGTAAGGTAAAACTTAAGCTCTTGGAAATATTTTTTTCATTCATAATTACATTAGAAAGGAACACCCATCCTAGTCAAAGCTATCATTAGTGAGGAAAGACATGAAGAATCACAAAAAAATCATTAGTAGCATCCTGCTAAGACAAGGAAACCATGCATCTTAAAGATATTCTTTGGTGGTTTCTGAGAGATAATGGCTTCTATATTTTCAGGATATATAGAAACTTATTTTTAGAAATTACGTGACCAAGGAAACATACCTCATGAATCCAAAAATCACATTTCAACATCTTATCATAAAGGCAATGCTCCCACAATATACCCGACATCATCGTCAAGTATTATTCATGATCAGACTTAGTCCTTGAATACACTAGAATATTATAAAAAAACACCACCATGAATGAACCTAGATAACTTTAAAATATCCAATAAATCAATTATATAAACACTATTGGTGAATTTGTAAGACCAAAAGGAATAACCACATACTCATAATGGAGATAACAACTTCAGAAAGATGTTTTTGGAATATCCTCCTTCTGAACTTGTAGTTTGTGATACCCTAATCATAAGACAATTTTGGGAACCACTAAAATCCCCTCAATTGATAAAGTAGATCATAAATATGTGGGATAGGATAATTTTTTTTATTTTAACTTGGTTAATATTATGATAATTCACAAAATCCTAAGAGTTCCATCCGCCTTCTTTACAAAAAACCAGTCCTTCCCACATGGATGTGATCAGTCGAATAAAAAATTTACTTTACAACTCTTCCTTCTAAATATTTAATTCCATAAATTCTACAGGTTCTATCCTATAATACAGAAGTGAAATGGGATTGGTCCCTAGTAGGATATTAATTACAAACTCCAATTCTATTTTGGGTGGAAATCCCATGAAATTATTAGGAAACACATTAGGAAATTGGTCAACTATGGTTGGAAAATATCTATTTCTGATTTCATCCACTGATTCCAAAGTAACTGTTATCAAATAATAAGATATGGTTCCAACCACTAGTACTAAATGTCCTAATCTTCTTATATCCACTGCTAAATAAACTCCAATGAGATGATTAATTCCATCCAAATATATAAAAATAACTTGGAGAGCATAAAAATTGATATGGGATTTGATTTTTTTCAACCAATACATACCAAAAATCAAGTCATAGATGTCCATATCAAGGACAGAGAAGTCCTATACCAATTCTTACACATTAATAGTCATCTTACATGCTACACACTTAAAATATTGACACTCTCATTGGATAATAGTAAACAAAAGGAATCATCTCAATACACAAACCCATAAGATCAATACCACGTGAAGATATAAAATATTGGGATGAATACTTATCAAACAATTAATTTATAAGTTTAGAACTCACAAGAATCATACCTCACATAGTTAAAGGACTATATTTTTCATCCATGACCACCTGCTCAGCACCATACAATTGTTTATTTGACGTTATTTTCTCTTTGTTTCCCTATCAACATTGTCTTTTATAAGGATTCATGTTGTTGCTAAAATCACCTTTACTTTCTTGGTTTTGAGGGTGAGAGTTATTATGATGATATATTCTTGTTAAATTATAGGACATATGAGACATATGAGATTCATTTCTAGTACCATTGGATCACTATGACAATAGTTATGAAGGTGTCTCATATTGTTACAATTGTGAAAAGTTCTAGGTGGTGTCGTGCAATATCACTTGATATGTTCAAAGAAGACACATTGGAAACATCCCTGCTTACTTTGGGGTAGATAAGGGAAATTAACTAATCCTGTGGTCTGATTATGCGACACTCCACCACCTAGGTAATAAGTATATCTCTTATTCTTATTTCCAGCAATGAAGTTCCCACCTGTTCCCATGGAGATAAACACACTTCCCCCCAATAATATTCCTAGAAACATCCCTTTCCACTACTATTAATAAATTTAACAATTATTTATATTATATTATATAAAGAAAAATAATCTTGGAGTGAATTTCCAATATAAATATAGACTAAAAAATGCATGACTTCAAGGACACACTTGTAATAAATTCTATAGAAAAGTAGACTAAATTCATAAATTTAGCCACATACTTTTTTAATGATATATTTTACTACCTCAGGCTAAAGAAATCCATTTTTCTCACAATATGAAAGGTTTTAGGATAAAACTTCTTATTGAAAAATTCTTCAAAATCCTCCCATGTAATTCCTTGGTCTACTTTATCCTGAAGAGATAAATCTTACCATTAGTGTGCTGAGTACTCGAACACAATTTTTTTCTTCTTAACCTTCATATCTACTGGTGTTTCTAAAAATTAAAAAATTTGGTTCGTCATATTCAAATATATTTATGATTTATCTGGATCAGAATACCCCAAAAATATGGATGGATTATTCTTTTGGAACTGAACTAAATAATCCACTTGTTGAGGCTCATCATTCTGATTACCTATTTCTATAACTTGAAAATCCCGAAAAATACTTAAGACTAACTATTGGTTTACCTATGGTTCTAGTGAAACCACATTTTATATTGCCTCTTCCAGTTTATTCCTATGACATATAACCAGTGTCATTATTTATAACTAGAAAAAAACTCTATTTAGTCACACACGCTATAATTTAAAGGCTAATAAATTTCAATTTACCATATCAACAAACACCAATACCATTCTTTTCAAAATCCAACCATTGTAAAAATTTTCAATATTTTTCATAAATCATAAAATCAGAGATGATCAATGTAGTTATAGTGGTAAGTCTTACTACCAATGAATGATATGAAATATTCATTATCTAATCCCATGATGATAATATGATAACTAACCTAAAGTGTCTTAAAACACTTATATACCCAAACCACCCTGGTAACTTGAAGTATAACATAAAAAGTTTAGCTATATATTTTTATTCTAAGCATTTCAAGTTCTGAAAATTCCATCTCCATGCTACCATCCCAAGAGACAGAAAGACCAACCATGACTATCACTATTTCCAACTCAAAGAAAAAACAAAACCAATACCATTTATAATTCAAGGACTGAACAAAAATGATACCATTTGTAACATCCCACCCATCATCATTGGATTAAGAAGTGATGGTGGTGCTACCATCCTAAAGTAACATCCCCAAGACACTAAAGGATAACAGTAAATGCTAAGAGCTTCAATAATATTAGGGTATTATTTTCCATTTAAGATAAATCAATTAGGTATCACTAAACCATAAACATACAATAAAATATATATGATGCAAGAACAAAAACCATGTAATCTCAAATAAAAATGAATAACCAATGATAATAGAGTGAAAAAAAAACAAAAAAATATACCAGGAAATACCAATTTACAACTAAACCAAAAGACACCAAAATGGTATCAAGGCAAACAAATCCAAACCATATCCAAGCTCCAAGTCCACATGCCTCACCGAGTATCAATAAAAATCACTAAAGAAATGAGATACCTTGACTTTACCTATGTCCCAATATATGATATCTGAAAATGAACCTAAGTTCCCAAGTAGGGGGTGAGTATAAACTCAATAGGATTTCCAAAAATAATTACCAACTTATTATACTCAAACAATAACTAGTTAACATATTTTATATAAATTAATTGGAAGCAATTAAAATAGTTTATATCAAAACCATAAACAATTTACATGGAAATTAGTAAAAAAATTATTAAAATAATTTCTCCTTATTTGGCATAACCATTCCTACATTCACACACCCACACATACTCATACAAACATGAATGAAAATTTATAGTTCCATACTTATGAGAAATTTCTCATCAATCGACCAAGTCGTCACAAGATGTCCAATATCCTTAATCCCAAATAGAACCTTCCCCATATTTCGGGTCATGTCTAGGTACCCCAATGGTACATGACCCTTCTACATGGTCATATCGAAAGTAATGAACTCATAAGAACCATGTATTCCAAACTACATGTCAAACTATCTCACATAAAAATAATTATTTCTTGATTTTTTATCAAACACCTTGTTTTCATCAAAACCATTCCATAATTTTAAAACCATAGTTTTAAAATTATAAACAATGGGGTTTTCCAAAATCCATCCAAATTATTAAAATTTACAAAGCTGTAACCAAACTTGATTTCCATCAAGAATCAAATAAGGATTTCAAAACAATTTCAAGTAAATTATTTAATCATAACAAAGAATTAAAGTTATATAATATTAGAGATGATGGAGAATCCACATACCTCTAAACGACTGGAAAAAACAAATAACTACACTACTATATTCTAGATTTGACCTCAAAACTTCTTCCCTTAAATAGATCCAAAAATATCTCATCAATATCTTGAATAAATAATATAGATCTATCCTTATTATACTTGATATCATAATTCGAGTGTGAGAAAATGAGAGGATCTAAAGATAGAGAGAGAAAAACCATGATTTACTAGTGAATCAGGATCTCCAACGCTAATTGATTAAAAAAAGATCACACAGGATCAAAGGAAATCACCAAAATAGCCTTGTTGGGAGGGGAGTTCATGACCCTAGAAGAATAGGGGAAGAATGAGGGGTTCAGGTCCTTAAAATAAGTTAAAATTAAGTTTTTAGATTAATTAATACCCATCGTATGATAAGACCACATGGTTTGGAAAATGTGTACCAACCATGTGGCACTACTACCTCAAGCCAACCCCTCACATAGTTGGATTTCATGGTTAGACAAACCAAGATCCAACTATGATTTTACCTCTATTTCAATTGCATAGTTTTACCAAGGCACTCACATGGTTTTTCCAAACTGTGTGCCTACCCAGTGACTCCTAGAAAAAGTTACATGGTTCCTGGAGATATTTCATGACTTATACTAACCATAATCAAACCATTAAACTCAAAAAAACTCCCAAAACAATCCAAAACCTCTCGAAAACTCTCCAAAATTAACCCAAGTATTATATAAGCTCAAAATACATAAAATAAGGGTAAATTACCTAAAAATTAGGGTGATACAATAGCCTTTTAAATATGGTACCAACTAAAATAAAAATAAAAATATACCCACAAGGTATATAATTCAATAATTCTAGTACTTAAATAAAAAAACATAAAAAACATTTACATATATTATATTATAATATCTTTTTACACATACAACACATATTTTTTAATTCATATGTAGTAAAAACTATATATATAAGTTTTAGTTACAAATACAACACATGAAAAGGGTAATCAAAAATCAATGCTACGTCCCTAATTTAAGATGACTTCCCCCTAATGATCCATGCTCCTAATTTTACCGTGGGCTACCCACCTCTGGTATATCTTCTGTCTACATTAAATAGAATTTGTAATATAAACTATTTTTAATTATATGGTATATAAAAAATATATTTATAATAATTATCATAATAATATAAATATATTAAAATAAATATATTAAAATAAATGTAACTGATTTAGTACCACTATTGTCTGTTGTATTAAGGATGAAATTTCTACATGAATGATCCCAATCATGCCCTAAAATAAAGTACCTAATTCACTCCCCATCAGTGAAAACTTCTCATATTGATCTATCCATCATGTATCATGATCCCGTAGTTTATTCTCAAGGATTAAAATTTTCATTTGTCATTTTAAGTGACTGAGAACCTGTATGATGAGGCATCATAGTGATTGAATATGATCTACTCACAAAGACTTGTGAGGGGGGATGGTCTAGAACCCAACCCTCACATATGATTGGAATGATCCTTGACCAAAACTTGGGGAATAAAATCATTGTGGGATAGTGATGATTATTGTGAGGGATTTTTATCCCATACCTATTTAATTTGTTTTTCCTGAAAATAGAATAATTTTTAAAAAAATATATTTCTTCAAAAAAGTGAATTTTAATTTAGATTTTTACCTTAGTGTTTTCATCAGGTTAATTTATTTAATTTACATTATCTTTCCTGTGCACATCAAACCATAACTTGGTCTGACTAACCTCATGACCAACTTATTTCACCTATATCATCAAGGAAAACAAATGAAAACTATAAAAAATTTAATTAATTAAAATGAAACAAAATTAAATTGACTAAATAGATAAAAGATTACCTTTTTCAAAGTTATCCTTGAAAAAATTTTATAACTAGTTGTGCATGGGATGACTTGTTTTTCCCTATTTAATGAATTTTTGGAAGATTCCCAATAAAAAATGTTAATATTAATAAAAAATTAATTTTTAATAAATATATGTCAATGCATTACTCCAGTATCAAATAACTTATGTGAATCAAAATGATGCATATACACAAAGTATTTACATTTATCTAAATGTATCCCTTCAAGTGTCTTTTCATACATTTTACAGGTACTCAAATAGGTTTCATTGAACTCACACCATAAATAGTACATAAAGTCCTTCCACCTTTTACCCAAACTTTTCTATGTACATTGATGCACAAATCATAATACACATCAAAATGAAAAAACATTTATATATTAGATATGTAAAAATAATTAGACTGATATTTGATTGGAATATAAAATAAAAAACCATAAAAATTAATTCTGAATTACTTTCTATTTATCAAAAATATCATTCTTATAATTGATGTAAATATGCCTCCAGTTATGATACGTGATGAGAAGGGATGTCATTTCACATGCTGACTAACCTAAGATCTACCCATATAAGCATTTGATATCATTTTCAGGTACCCCAAACATGTCAAATGGCACAAACACTTAATAATTTATTATCATCCAAACATCTGATGTAGTCATGTTCATTTCCTATCTTATTATCATATTAATCTATTCAATAAATATGTTCATCAATTAGTATATAGTTTTAATAAAATATTTTTTCACATTAATAATTACATACCAATAATGGACACCCTCAAGTACTATCATGATGGAAAGGGGAGAATACCAAAATTAGGGAGCATACCTAATGCAGACAGGAGTATATCAGATGGGTTATCCGACACCTTTGGAGCTGTGGAAGATCATCTTGTATCTTTAAATAATTTTATTCATGTCATTTATACATACTAAAATAATTTAAAACAAGTTAAAACATGATATAATATAAATAAATTAGATATTTTGAATTTTTTTTAAATAGATTAATTTAATTCATGCATTATCGAGACATATACATTTTATTCTACCATCTACAGATCGATTTACAATTTGAAAATATAAAAAAACCTCAAAACCCTTTTCACATTGAGGAGTATTTCAAGGTAAATTAATCCAAATTTTATCTATTTTTATACTATTGATAAATATATACATAAAAAAAATATAAAACTCATTAATTAAATAAAATCATGTTAAAAATAAAAATAATATTTATGGAATAAAAAAACATTAATATCACAAAAAAATATCATTTATAAAATTTATCTTAGAAAAAATAATCACATATAATATAATTATAATCAATTGATATTATGATTTCATATTTCAAACCATGTTTTAGATTATTTATAGAACAATAAACATGATATCAAAATTATTTGATATAATCTATGGATTAACAAAGATCAATAAAGAACCATTTATGGATGGAAAACTATAATCCATTATGGTTATCTCCCTTGGTAGAAAAATATTCTTGTTTACAAATTTTATCCAAAAAGTTCCCCCATCAATTATTGATTTCACCCCAGATGATTCATCATTGGTCATGAAAATTATTATTTTCTTAATAAGAATATATTGATCTAGAGGTTATAGTTTAAATGTTTGATTATTATATTTATCTATGTTTAGGAAAATGTATTATTATCCTGAACTTATAACCAATAATAAAAAATAAAAAATATCATGTGAATAAAAAATTAAAAAGAAAACAGAAAAGAAAATAATAGACTTGATTCAATCAACTAACAAAATTTAAAATTTTAGTTGTCCCTATGTTACCCAATAATGATTCTAAAAAAATTCTACACCTGTTGGTGTCATCAACCCCCACAGATGTAGTCAAATTTTAGAAATTTAAAATTAACTATTCATAACACATAAACCATTGAAACATAGTAAAGAAATTAGTTTGATGTCATTACCATTAGATTACAATGAAATCCTAAAACTTATAATTCATTAATTTTTAAATCATCTACAAACACAAAAAATGTATTATTGATTTTCAAAGTGAATATTAAGAGATATACTAAAAAAATTATTAAATAAAAAAATCTTGGAGTTAATTTTGAAAGAATATTTTGTATAAATAAGTAAACCTCATTCACTTATAAATTAAATTTATTTAATCATTTTCAATATTATAATTATAACCAGCATAAATTTGGTCAAATCCTCTTATGTTACTTTAATCAATTTAATTAAATTTTCTAATGTCCCAAATTAAAGTATTGTGTGTCAATGTTCACTCCTTTTAGAAAAATAAAATTTCAAAATACTTCTAATAGATGAATTTTCTCTATTATCTTTTATTTACTCACTTTATAATTCCATTTTTCGAAGGATTAATAAGGATTATTATATATTATAATTTCATAAAATAATAATCATTAAAATAATAATTCATAAGAAAATTTTGTTGAAAATATATCAACTCATACTTAGACTCTTGATCCCCTACCACTTAAATGATTTGGCCTCACATGAATTAATGAAAACCAACCAATAGTAATTAAAACATATTAATATTTGAAATTAAAACAATGAAATTTAGAATAAACAATAAATTTAAAAAAAATTAAACTCACTTTAATTTCACTAAGAAATGATTTAAAATGTTCCAATGAAATGGAAAAGACAAGGAGTAAAAATTAAAATGCTAAAAACACCTTAAAAGTAAAGAAAATAAAAATATTTATAAAACAAAAAAAACTATGAGTTGGGGTGGGGATCAAGGGGAGGGGAGGGCATCATCGAGGGGAGGGGTTGGGGGAATCATTGAGGGGGAGGGGTTGGGAGATTCAGGCTATGAGATCAAGGATAGGAGGCATGGTTGAGCCACGATTATGGGATGAGAAAGGAGGGGGCCATGATAGGTAAAAATAGGGATTTATTGGTGGAAATTTTTAATAAATAACATCTAATAAGTTGATGAATATTCAGTTTTATGTAGTTTTTGGTGGTTATATAAAACTACCATGAATAAACTACTAAAAATACTTATTATTTTTAGTGTTTGTAGATGTTTATTTAGTGGAAAGAATAGATATTACAAACTAAACCATTTAGAATAATTCATACATGTAAAAGAGAATAACATGTGATAATATTGTGAGATTAAATCCCCTTAAAAAAAATACTAAGTATCAGATTTCTTCAAAATCAAACACTTATCAAGACCTCAATCATCCAATTGGGAAGTCCATGCTAGATTTGGGTTCCCCTGGACTATCTTATTCAAGGAAAATAAGAAATGAGTGACCCTAATAGGATTAGGTGCCTATTTTTGGTGTTTATTTTGGTTTACACTTATTTGGAAGACATTGATAGGATTAGGTTACTAGAGGAATAATTTTGAGAGAATCTATATGATGGATTAAGGTAAATTATTTTTCACTAAAATATCTAAGAGTCATATATAATATGATTGGAATGATGGTCTGTCTAAATAGCTATTTCATGGGAAAAACACTAAAGTAACCCATAGATTAGTGAAATATGGATATTAGACCACTAATGGATGAAGTTCCATTTGTATTTCTTGGTTTTTTTGTCAATTTTCATGTCAATATATATCATATTACATGGGAAATAGATTAATTATTCACCCTTTACATGGATATTGAAGGCATTGTTTATATGGTTTGGGTAAAAAGAAAGATGCAACGATGCCATAGAAATACAAAGGAACTTTACAGGTTGGAATGAAAAGTGTAAAGGGAATGTTTTTGGGTGAGAAACCACTTAAATCAGATGAATGTTGAACTGGAACTCCTGTTAATGACATGTACTATGGTTTTTGAAAGTTTTTTCTATAATAGTCCCATAGGAAGTGAAGTATTGGATGGGTTAAAAACTTGTAAAAGATATGATTTTCATTGTTAAAAGATAGATTAAATGGAGAGATAAAGTGGATTTGTGTTGGAAATACCATCCATGTGTGCTGCTATGATTTACTATTGAAATAAGTGTTAATAAACACTTGGATGATGTTTTATAAAGGATAGAGTGAAGCTGAGAATGATGATGGTAGTGGAGTTCCTTGAATGTAATCAAGGAGGAGTATATATACTGTAAGGGACTTTGAAATTTGGTTGAATCACTTTTGAATTATTCTTATAATTTTCAAATTAATATGAATTCATTTGAGTTTTTTGATAAGGATGATATTTTTAATAAGCTAGTTATTGGTATGTTAATGTTGAAAAATTTATTAAGTTGTAGTTAAAATGAAAAAAACATATTCAAATTGTGGAATGAGATAGTTATAGTGATAGGAGAAACCATCATATAATTCTTTAGGTTAAATGAAATGTAAATTAGTATAGATATACCTTGGATGATGTTTTAAAGGTTTGAATAATCCTTGGATAAAGCTGAAGTGATTTTGAGTTTTGAAAAATTATTTTCATAAGCGTGTTTTTGTCTCTACATAAGTATGTTTTTGTCTCTGTGTAAGTGTGGTTTGGAAACTATGTATGAGTTATTAGGTGTCTAAATAGGTGTGTTTAAGGCTATGTAAGTATGATTTAGGTCTATGTACATACCTTTGTCTATCTGTGTAAGTGTGATTTTAGTTTTTTGTAAGTTTCATATGAGCTATGTAAATATACTTTTGGATTTTTGAGACCTACATAAAGGTAAATATTTGAACCTACATAAAGTTCATCTAATTATTTTTATTACCTATGTAAAGGTAACTCAAATATTCAATATCCACATAAAGGTTATTTGGACCTATATAAGGGTAATTGAGGACCTATGTAAAGGCCACATTGAAGAATCAAGAGTTATATAAAGGAAAATATTTTTGAGAATATGATATTACATAATGTTTATTATGAATAATTATGAATTTTTATGATGCCTGAAACTAGTATTTAATGAAATTAAATATCATAATCAATGATAATGATTATGATTCAAATTTTTGAGTTTGGATTTTTAGTGGGAGAATAAGTGAGAGTTTGAGATGATCTACACGGAAGAAAAGGATACCACACTGTCATAGATGTGAAATAAATGTGACCACACCAGATTGAATTTTATTTGTCCATTTTTTTGAGTATTTTTTTTGAAAAAAATCTATGAGAAATTCTAATCAGACTACACCACTGAGTAAGTCATGGTGTTTTGAGTTGAATGCTGGAGATCAAAACAACATGGATTACACTATAGAAATTTCAAGTTGATCATTTTGAGACACCCTAAATAATAGACATAGGGATATCCACAACAAAAAGATGAATGTTGTACTGTAAGCTGGAGTACTACTATATTATTTATCTATATTTATGATTAATAATTATTTTCATATTTTAGCGACTTTTTTAAGTATATATAATGAGATGGGTATTTAGAAACGAAGAGGAGGTGAGGCTATTTGGAAGAACCTAAAATAGTTGTCATTAGTTGAGAAAAGATAAGAAATGAGAAAGGAGGATAAAGGTAAGGGTACTCCTAGTATTTTCTAAGAGACAATTGTTTGAGATAGAAAGAGAATACATAGATCATGGAGGAATACCCAAATGTATAAAAAATCAGAGAAAAGTAAATAAGGATCATGGGAACCAAATTTTTTTAAGGAATATTCAATATTTCATATATAGAAAATATATTTAGGTGACCTACATATAAAAGGGAAAAATAATAAAGAGAGTGTTGTGTTCAAAGGTGAATAATCAAGAGTTATATATTGTGCTGGATATTAAAGAAACCTCAATGGAAGAACAAGAAAAATCTGATACTGAGATGGAGTTGAATATTACTGGGTATCAAAGTTTAAGTAATAATAATATGACTATTGTTGTATGATCAAATCTGGTGTGATAAAGCTATAAAAAGTAGAGGAAATAGGAATTTGAGTGATAGATCGACATTGATTCTATTCATATCAACTGTATCAATAATTTCAGTGAGTGGGGTGCTATTGGTTATATGAAGATCATGAGAGCACATATAAATGAGTGATACAACCATATGATAAGATTATATAGAATCCCTTGAAGTTGAGTTGTGAGTATTGACCAAGTTTCTTGAATATGTGATAACATTTGATGTATCTACTGTTGTTTTGAAGGAGATCACTTCAGATGGATACAATGACATCATCTATAGACTAGTAATCGACTTCTAAAGTGGAGTTGAAATCAACACATGCATATACATGGTGGGATACCTTAAAACCTAAGGGATTTAGGGTATGTAGGGAGATCATGGTGGGAAGTTGTAACAATAGTGTGAAGCTACCAAGATAACTCACATGAGAAGCTGTAAAGATTATTCATATTGGAAGAAGATAATTTTATACATAGTGGGACTCTGTGTAGGTGTGGGAAACACCACCCATTATAGACAACCTTTGATTATAGTGGATAAACCATGATTGGAGTGAAAAACCAGTCATGGAAAGGAGTAGGCCTTTGATCCAAACCTTGTAAAAATATTGCATGACTCTTTATTTGCTTTACTGACATTGCATGCAGATGATTATTGATATGTTAAATATAAAATAGATCTATATACACTAACCAATAACATGGGTTAAATTCCAAATGTGGTTAAAGTTTCCAAGAGAATTTGTAATTTGGTAAAAATAGATAGACACCCGATTCATGCCCCCTCTCATGTGCCTACATCGATCTTAAGGGTCATTTTAATTGGAATCAAAGAAAATTTTCCCTCTGTTTGGATCAGATTTTATTTTCCATGGTATAATTATTAGAAGTTAATAAATTACACATTTGATATGTTTGAAGTTGATTCTCATATTAAAGACCAATATCTATTTCTGTTACCCCCAAATATGAAATTTTAGTTAAGACATTGAAAAATAGAAGAAAGAAAGAGGAAAAAAAGCTAAGAAAAATATCAATAAAGCAATAAGAACCACCACTAGTTGTATAAATTTAGAGTGGTAAGTGTTACATCAAACATAGTGAGAAATATTCATCAAATGAAGTGAGTTCAAGGTGTGTAAAATTTTAATATCTTGTAAATGATAAATAACTTAATGATTTTTATTATGAAATTAAGGATTATCTTAAAATGGTCCCCATTAAATTTATTGTATACTTACTGAACCATATTAAGGGAATACTGTATGATAATTCACAAATGGATTAATATTCTAATAACATAGAATATCCATTGGATAAATAGTTTGGAAGATGCAACACCCTCTCAAAAATGGTGAAAAAAAGAGAAACATTCACACTTTGTAGTAATGATATTCCTTTAATTGATGAAAAATTAAAAATAACCATTTTTGAGAAGGAAGTGTTTAATTCTATTGTTACTAAGGAATTTCATTCATTAGAGAATCCACACAAGGTCACTATGAATATTAAGGATTCATAACTAGATGTGAAATCTAAAAGAGTGAAAGAACTTGATAAATCATTACAAGAGACAAGTAAGATGAATGTGGAAGAAATTCAGAATATGTATAGTTAGTGGGAGGATAGAATAAACTTAGTTATGATGTGGAATAATACTCTCATTTTTAAGTGTTTAGAGCTAGAGGTAAAACTAAAGAATCTGGAACTAACACAACCCATAACTTTTCAAAGTGATGAACATAAGTCAAATTCTAGGAAAATGTGGATATAAAAAAAGATGTTAATCCAACCAATATATCATAGGTTTAATTTAAAAAGTCCAAGAGAATAATCCCTAAAATTTTATCCCAAAAAGTTTGGGTTATAACATAAAAACAAAAAGGTGATCAAAAAGGAAAATTTTTACAACCTATACTAAAAGTGAAAAGAATAAGATTTTTAGTAGATGTTGTTTTTGCTAAAGGTTTGGGAATATTTACATAGATTATTATCATAATATTTCAAATCATATAAGTTGTATAAGTATAGAATCAAAGGGGATACAATTTTAAGATAATAATAAACCTGATGGTTTGAAACAATATTTTTAGAATAAGTTGAATTTAACATTGAAGAACAAAATTTGAGTGTCTAGAGAATTTCTATGACCATTGTAACATTTATGGACAAAAAAATAATGAATTAAATAATGTTACAATTATATATAACACTTATACTGAAGTGAAGTAGTGTCTATTGACACATTATTGTCACAAGGTGCAACAAAATCAATTATTTTCTAGTTAAAATATAGTAATATTGGTATCTTGAGGTTGTCTCTAGAGAGGAGTGCTCTAAAATCTATTATCACTTATTATTCAGAAGGGGGTGGGGGGTTGTTTTTGAAGTGTTTGTGATTTTAAAACCAAGAAAATAAATTATACAGTGTATTTAAAACAACTAATAATTAAATGGTGATTAGGTCAGGGTTAGATTAACTTATTACAATTCCATCCTAGTTCCCATTTATCAACTCTTCTTCTACTAACTGATAAGAGATATAATCTAAGATCACTTTTTATCTATTTTTTAATATAATGGTGAAGGTGAGAATAAACTCAATTGAGATCTCAACTTGTTTTACCCTCCTTACTATATGTGTAAGTGTTATAGTAGACCCTCCTAGTTGACTTAGACAATTCCCAATTGAGTCCTATTAAACCTTAACAACCAAGAGTCTATAATACCACTTTTATATCTACTGACAACTACTGAGCACTTAAACAGCTAAATCTAGCCTGTTCAATCATATATAGAATGAAACCAGGTATAGGGATATAAATATAATTAACTAATGCAATAATAAATATCAAAATTTAAAACCAAATATGATCAAACTTGATAAAAAAACCACTAAATGAATATTGAAACCAAATTAATAGAAGAGAGAGAGAGAGAATTTTTATTCTATTAATCACATAAACTATGGAATTAAAAAATAGTTATTATTATATTCCCTAATCACTCAAAGTTTACCTTGCCAAGCTAAGGGTAACTGAGATGAGAAGGTAATAAGAATTCACTATAATGCTTAAAAAATATTGAAACAAATAAAAGAAAATTAGCAGTAATAAGTTCCTCTAGTAGATCATGTGAGTAGGTATAGATAAAATTCCCTTCTCCAATGTGTCTTTTTATTCTATTATATACATATAAGTTTCCTCCTTCCAAGAAACTATTCAAACCTCCAAAATCTTCTCTTCTCTCCTATAAATTTTCATATTCTATCCCATAGGTTTCCATCTTCATAAATTTTTTTTTGAATCCCTATAAGATCCAAATATTTCTTTCCATATTTTAGATTGAAATATTATTCATGGTTTAATCCATGTGGTAGACTACTATTGATTGTATGCATGTTGACATGGATCCCATGACCTTATCTTGATTTTTCTATGAGACCCCCCCAAAGTCTACTTGTGAACCAAAATTAGAATACCAACATATTTTATAAAAAAATTATAAGGCTTAGATCAACCATGAGTCAATGAAATGAACTTGAGGCCCAGCTTCAATGGATTGACCATATGGTAGATTCAGTGGGCGGTCGATGGGATAATTGTGTGGTTAATCCTGGTTATGAATGGTTAATCTAATTATTCTTTTTATGATTGATTAATAATCCATGGTTAGTTGTGATGAACATGGTATCATTTTAATATTCAATGTGTGGCCGCTTCAAGACTTTGTGGAATTTTTGGGAACTACCAATTGGTTTTCTTCTCATGGTTGATCCCTTCACACAATTGATTAGATTTGTTCTTATGGTTGATGGATTAACCATATGGAAGACTCAATGTGCAATTTGTAAATCTCTTCTTATGGTCGATGGATCAACTTTAGAGAAGAATAAACACGTGGTCAGTCAATCACTTATTGTGATAAATGGATAAACCATATGGCTAACAAGCATGTGGTATGTTGAGATACATAGTTGATTGTCTTGTTCTTCTAGCGGTAAGTTGAGGACTTTCTAAAATTCCATCCATTATTGATTATCTGTAAAAATTATAAAATTATCAGATTAATACAAAACATACTCGATTCCATTAGTTTAAACACATCCAATTGAAATAATCATCAAATTATACAAGATTAAATGTAGGCTTTATTCTAACAATTCCAAAGATCAAATAAACAATTAAAGACTCAGGATTTAAGTTATTTTCTCACTAAATCCAAAAATACTTATACAGTTCAAATATGTGATAATTATTTAGTAAATGATAAAATGGTGGGATTAAAACCATGAAGATACCTAATAAAATATATAAAATTATTGACTCTATCAGTCCCCCACACTTAGACCCTGGACTCCATAAAAGTGAATTCCAAAAAGATTACCAAAGAAAAATTTAAATACCCAGCCCATGTGAGTTACTTTTTCCAAATATGGTCCTCATTCTTATCATTATTTCTTAAGGATATTGATTATATCTTCTCCATTATGTACATTTATTTAATTCCCACTTATTTTATTCCCTCATACACAATTATACCTACCTTCCCAAAAATATTTCACTCAACACTAACGTATGATTTTCAAGAAAGTTTGTTCTCATTTCATGTTCATACAAGTTTCACCATAAGCTTGATGAATTTATTAATCTCCACATAATGATACAATTAATTTTTCATATCATAATGGATTAATTAAGGGTGTTATATGGATTAAGGGTTGGTAGGATTTGAATGTTAAAATTTTGTGGTCGAATGATGAGTATTGACTCTAAAATGAATCTCAAAGCATGATTTTTAGTTTCCTATAAGAAAAACTTCCTCCTAAACCCATATTATGTTAAAATAGATTCATTTATTTTAATTATATATGGAAAATATATACCTTTAATCATTTTTATAGTAGAATAAAATCTTCTCCCTATTTTCTCTAATAAGTTTTATAATTTTTTTCTCTTCCAACTTTGGTTCTGCTCTTGAAGCCAGGAAGAGACTTTAAAATAACTATGGTAGGTGCGGGGATGTATTTACCTAATATAAAAAGTATTTATCATTCCTTTATGTACCAAAGGCCTACCTAAAAATTTTATGGATTTGATACTTCCTTTCACATAGTTTCTCCAAAAAAGACTCTGAAAACTCTAGAATTTTAAAATAGATTTTAGCTTTAACTCTCGTCTTCATGTTCAGTAAATCCCCTTTATAACTTCAACAACAACATCATCAATTTATTCCCTCTTTACCTTCTTTTTAGTAAAATTATTTCTAATTTTTAAAATCTTGAATTTCTCTTAATAATTATATTTTTAAGGTAAATAGATTAACTTTTTCAATTCAAAATAGTGGGGGACTTTCATGTCCATCCTTATGAAATCAAAAACATTTTTACATTATTCTCATTATGAATTTTCTCCCAAAATATTACCATAAAAGTTTCAGTGAATTATTATTTAAATTCAAATATATTCTTCCAAACAGATCTTACCAACTCATTTTATATTCCCTCACACTTGAATTAAATTTAGATTATGAAAAAGCTTCTAAATAAAGGTATATAAGGATATTTTTTATATAATGAATCCTATGAACAAATTCATGAATTAATTCTAAGGTTGATAAGTATTAATATACCAGTAGTCTTGAAATAGAGTTCATTATAACAAGGGTATTACTATCAAAATAATGTTTCAATCATTTATAAAAAATAGTTCCATGAATGATTCATTGTTTTGACTAGACAACCCAACACGTTATGGTTATTTAAGAATGTCTTGATTCACTCAAGAAAAAGGGAATTGAAAATAATATGTCAAATTTATTTTGAGAAGCCTCACAGACATGTGATTAAAAAAATACAGGAAAACATGTCATGGTATGAGTTTTCGAAATTAGTGATATTTTTATGTAATTAATTTACTTATAATTTGAAAACAAGTTCATTTATACATTCATTTAAGGTGATTTAATGGTTCAAGTCAATTTATCAACATTGGAATTGATTTAATGTTTTAAGGGTATTCTAATTAAACTTACTAAAAATGAAAAATAAACACAAAAAAGTTTGAAAATTACACAAAAAAAGAAAAATGAAATCAAAACTTAGAAAAATTTATAAACTAAAGGTTACCTCATTAAATTTTGTGGCTTCCTCAATTAATTTGAACAAATTTAAAATGTAAGTATATTTTAAGTAGAATTGATATAAAATCTAAGTGTTATAGAAAGGTAAAACCCAATGGACTTTAGTGAAAAATAGGTTGGAGGACTGTGATCTTGTCCACTAAATCTTATAGAATGTTCCCATATAATTTATTTATATTTTTTCCATTAATAGTGAATGGATCATGATCTCCTTCCTTCACAATCCCTATATCACCAAAAAGATATACATGAGTAATTATAAATGGGCATTCCCATCTAAATTTTTTTTTACCTAAAATAATATTGATTCTTAAGTTATATAGAAACTATATGTATCTAGGATGGAAGTATTTTAGTTTTATTAGATTATTACAATTCAAACTTGTTCTTTCTTTGTAAATTTTAGAATTTCCAAAATACTCTCTTATAATTTCTTCCAGATCTTCCAGCTAGTGTCTTATTTCCTTTACATATATATCCAAGTGTAATTATATCTCTCTCATAACCCAATAGGCTTTGAGCTCTAATTAAAAAGTTAAGTGAAAATTTTTCTAATAAATCAGCCTTTATGGTCTCATTCCTATGGGGGTTTTGTAGGGTGTATAATAAACCCATACAATGTCTTCCAATATTTTGATCCAATAATTCTTGTTTGGTTTTACATTCTTCTCCAAAATTCCCTTGATCACCTTTTTGGAAAATTCAGTTTAGAAATTGGTTTATGGATAATAAGGTGTTAATGGTTTATGATGCATTACATACTTCCTCAGTAAAGCCTCCATTATACTATTGCAAAAGTGAGTCTCTTTCTCATTAATGATGGATATGGGTACTCAAAAATGCCAAAATATGTTAGCCCTAAAAAAATCAAACACAACTTGAGTATAACATATTTTCCCTAACACATTGAATTGGGAAGATGTGGAGGTGTTATTAACCTTAGGAGACATCCCCCAGACACTAAAGTTTGGGAATAAATTCCAAGGGCTTACAATATCATTGAGAGATAATTTTACCTTAAATATACAAAACCTATGAGATAAAACATTATAAAAAAACCATGATAATATAAGATTCATGAGAGTAAACCATAAAACTAAAAACCCAAGACAAATAAATAAACTAGAGTCACAAAAAAAAGTAAGATACAATATCTCTCAAAACCGAAAATACATCATGAATTAATGAAATAAATATGGTATCCCTCCAAATATCCAACCTAAACATCCCCAAGATCCACCACCATTACCAATCTCACAGATTCATGATGATCCAATAGAGAAATATGAAATCCACCCTTACCCATGTCATGATAAACAATGTTTGAATATACACCAAATTGTATATATAGGGGGTGAGTATACAACCTAGTAGAAAAACCCTAAGACTTACCAACAGTTTCCACTAGGAAAAGAACAAGTTATCTCAAATTTTTTATAAAAGTAGGAAAAATGATATCAAAACATTTTATATCAAAATATAAATTTAAAAAGTTTTCCATTATCAAATAGATTCATTAAATAATCATTTTTTAATTAGTGTATCTATTATTTTCTATTTTCATACCCATTACATATACTCACATTCACATGAATACATCCATGATGAAAGTATTAATACTTATGATTGGTAACTTGTCTTATGTACCAAGTCACCACTTAGTAATCCACTTGCACACCCAAATTAGCATATAAATCCAAGTATAAATCTAACTAGGACCATAATAAGTAAACCATTAACACATGTCAACCCATATATGACAAATTATCTTTTAACGAGTCCTTTAAAATACATTTTTATTTTAAACATTTTATCTAACACATATTGAGCATCAACCAAAATCTATTCTTTAACATCAATTAAATAAAAGATTTTCTCAAATAGTAATTTAATAATAATTTCGATTGAAAATGGAAACAAATTAATTTAATAAATCCAAGACTTTAAGTTATAGAGAAAGTGGAGAGAGGGAGAGAATCCACCTACCTCCAATGGATTCTGTTTACAAATCATCACACTATGATCTTGGTAGATCCATATTTCTTCTCTATTTCCTTTAAAAAATTCAAATTAAATCTCATAAAAACATGTTCTCAACCATATATCTATATATAATAGATTAAATTCAATGTTATTTATAATATAATATTATAATATAATAAAGAAGAATGACGTGTCAAATACTCACATTTTATTCTTAGATCTAATACACCAAGATCTATTGAAATCAACCTCCAAAAGGAAGAATATAACCAAAATAACCTAGAGTAGGGTTTAGTGTTGAGAGAATATGAAAAGGGAGGAAAAAAATGAGGATTTCAAGGAGTTTTCCATGTTAAAAATCCATTTTTTGGATTTAATTAATGCCATCGTAAAGTTAGGCTGCAAAATTTATCAAACAATGTGGCCACCATTGACTTAAAAGTCCCAGCTCGCACGGTTTGGATGAAAAGTTTGGTAAATCATGCGACAACCATGTAAAATTAACATTTCACATTTCACATGGTTACCAAGTGAGTTTTCATAGTTTCACTTAACTATGCACTAACTGCACACCTCATCCTATACTTCCCCAGCCTACTGCACAGTTACTTGAAGAATTCACATGATTTACCCTAACCATGAATCAATCGTACACCTTATAAAATACTTAAAAAACATATAAAAATTTCTTAGAAAATTATAAAGACTAATAAAAACCAAACCATATCTCAGAAACACCTAAAATATTAGCACATACCTCAAACTAGAGGTGTTACAGTGAGCATCATCAGTTTTGGTGGCTTTAGATTCCAATTATTTTAAAACACAATCCACTATAAGTAAATTGTAACAATTAAAAATTACATAGGAAGTGGACTCCATAAATCTATTACCCAATCTTACAAAAACTCACAAAAGTTAATGTGTATTTTTGTAATTTCTTATCAATTTGAAATATTTCCAAAAAAATGTCATTTTTAACATTTTTTACAAAATTAATGGGAATTTGTAAACAATTTAGGCTAATAAATACTATATTTAAGAAATTTTATTACTATCCTATTAGGTCTAAAGTGGCCTTTATAATATATGGTGTTACAAAATTTAAAAAAAATCACTTTTAGGAAAGCATCTTCTTATCACTTGATCATTCTAAACTTTACACATAAATGGATCTTTCAAAATATAAAATTTAGATTCAACTTTGACCTTTTGAATTTAGTAGGTATTTAAGTGGAATGAGACTTTAGATTTAAAAAAATATTTTATAGTTTTAGATACCATGGAACTTAACCTTTAACCAAGTAGAGTTTCTTATCAGGAATATAGTCTTATACTGGTTGGTGGGCCGAGATCTCCACTTTGGCTATACTGGGTAGTCTACTCAAGGTATCGACCACTTGTTTCTCAACTACCTTCTTATTTTTATTTCCAAGTTGAAATTATAAATTTGTATCATCCATATCATAAGAATAGACTTAGAATTTATCTTCTTTATTAGATATATAAGGAATATATGGACAAAAAAAACTTTATCTTTAAGAAAATATGATTTGATTTTTTCCAAAGTAAGGAAAACTGCTAAAAAATATTTTTCTTTGGTTATGAAGTTGAATTAATAATAATATAAGGTTAATGATAAATAGTCAATGACCTATAATATTCCCTACATTCTTTGAGAAATTATTTCTCTAACTTCTTGGTTAAAATCATTATAAAGTAACTTTAATTATTATTACCAATTTGATAGATGCATCATTGGTGGGGGTTATCCGTCACCTCTTGAACTCATCAAAGGATACCCTACACTCAACATTAAAAAAATTAGTATCCTTTAAAAGTAACCTATATAGAGGGATGGAAATCATTCTAAAACCCTTGATAACACTCTTCAAGAATATATCTTAAAAAAAATCTAACATGTTTCACAGAAGCTGGGAAAGGTAAGGAATTTATCACTCCAATTTTTGATTTATCCACTTAAATTGTTTTTTTAAATTTTATTCTTGAGGAAAATTACCCTTTATACCATGAAATTAAACTTTTCAAAATTCAAAAAAATATTATTTTCAATGCATTTTTTCAAGACTTTTCATAGATGTTCCAAAAAATGGTCAAAAGAATTACCAAAAACAATGAAATCATCAAAGAACACCTATAATAAATCTTCAACATGAGTATAAAATATGATTACCATGCTCCTATAAAATATAATCAAAGTATTAAATAACCCAAATTAAAGCCTCTTGTAATAAAAGTTTCCAAATATAAATTTAAATGTGGTCTTATTTTATTTATATGGAAAAATGAGTACCTAAAAATAATATAAAAATCCATCCAAGAAGCAATAATGAGTTCTGCATGCAAATATATCTAACATATAATCAATAAAGGGGATGAAAAAAATGATCTTTCTATGTGATATGATTTAACTTTCAATCATCTATATACACTTTCCAATTATTTTGACTTGACATAGAGATTAATTCATTCTTTTTATTCCTCACATTAATTAGGATGATTTTCTTCAAAACTACATGAATGATGCCGACTCATTGTAAATCTATAATGTGATTAATGATCCTTAATTTTAATAGAATATATATCTACTTATTCACTATCTCCACCAAGGTGGAATTTAAATTCCTTTAGTACTACATAATATATTTTGAATCCCCCTCAAGTATAATTTTATGTGATTTTATTTTTGGAATTATTCCTGTGATATCACTTAAGCTACATCTTATTTCCTATAAATTATTTCTTAAAAGTTCAATCAAAGTTTTTTCTTGGTTTTTAGATTGATTATTATAAATTATTGAGGTATATATATTTTAATTTAGTTATAGGTGTCTTTAATTCAATATTTAGGGGTTGTTAAAGATATGAAATTAAATTGAGATTCCCCACTCCTAAAGTTTTAAATTACTAGGGTCAAGGAAACATATTATATTATTCTTAATGAAATATATAATAAAATTCACAGGAAAAGTATGAAGTATCCTTTTCCACCAATTTGAAAATAAAATTTCCAAAATTATAGATATCCCCATCCTCTATTTAATTTTCAATCATAAAAGATTTTTTCTAAGGGTAAAAATTCATGAAACATACCTGAATCTTCAAAGGTTTCAGCCTCTTCAATGTGTGATAGTGTAAAAAGTGAATTTCCATATGAATGGTTCCTCATGGAGTTAAAAATATTAAAGTGTATAGTACTGTCTCCAATTTTTTTTGTGAGTGTTCCTTCATGAACATTGATTATGTTCTTGGATTTTTTAAGAAATTTATCCCCAAAATGATGAGTGATTATCTTGGTGCTATATCCTCCTCTATTATAAGCACATAGAAGTCACCTAGGAATATTAGGCCTTGAACTCCAACCAATACATATTCCAAAACTCATGCTGGGAATACAATGATATGTTTGTGAGTTGTACTACCAATATTGTTGGATTCACATCTCCCATTTGAAAATAAGTAAATAATGAGTGAGATAATGCATTGATAAAATCACCAAGATCACATAAATTATCAGATAATGTTAAATATCCAATGGTGCATGGAATAGAAAATGTCCCTAGATTTTAAAATTTGGTGGGTAATTGGGGTGTGATCAAGGCTGAGACACTTATTACTAATCTATTCCTATTATTCACTTTAAGAGTCCTCTTCCTAATGTGAATATTATTGAGAAACTTAACATAACTTATAATCTATTTGAGGGATTAAAGAAATGGTATATTTATCACAACACTCTAAAAAGTATCCAGAATTTATTTTTGAAGTTCTTATTCATGAATATTATTTGGTTTTATCATTATTTATCAGAATAGTGGGGTTAATTTTTTATTCTCCCCTTTTTTATTTAAAGTTTTTTTTATTTTATTTTTTTCCTTGTCCCATCCTTTCCTTATACCTCTTTATTTTCTTCATTTTAGGACTCTTTTTCAAGAATCTGCCCAGAATTTTCAAAGTTCCTAGCCTCATTCTCTCCCAGTATAGATTGTATTGGTTCGGGTTTAGGTGTGAATGGCAGTGGGATCTATTTTAAACTTCCTTTTGTTATTGTACTGACATTATTTTTTAGATTAGGTAATATTTAGACTAGTAGTTTTCTTGAATTTATGGAAAATATTTCCACTAGTTTTCAACCTATTTTGTCAACTTATATACCCTATTATTAAAATACATAACCTCAGATCATTTTCGTTGCTGTATTGGGGGTTGTAAAATATTTTAGGGTTATTTAAATGGATTATTTTGTTATAAAGGAGGTGGTTTGTTACATAAACTCTTGTATGTTTGTTGGAATGGTGGTCGTTGATGAAATTATTAGTTTTATAGTTGGTAAGGGGGTTAGTTTGGGTATTGAATTTAGTAGGGGTATAACATGGTTATATTGATTGAAAAATCCATATTGGACTTTTTTAATCTCTCCCCATCCTCCATCCTTGGTTTTGTTAGAAGTTCCTTTCATGAAAGACAACTTTACTACTTTCCATACCCTACACTTCAGTATACTAGTTAGTGAAATGTATAGGTGATGAGCACAAACCACATAACTTAGTCGGTTATTTTTTTTCATTAACTTGTTTTAGATTAATATACCTCACAAAACTAGTTATCTCTTCAAATTTAGTTTTTAACAACAGAGATGTATCAGAATTTCTTACCTCATGTATACCTATTATACCATTACCTTTTGTGTTGAAATATTGTGAGTTATATGCCATATTATCAATATATTCTTTTGATTATAATAGTGATTTTTCTATTAAGGATCATCTAGATAAGGCATCCAATATGTTTATATTATTGACTAGTAGTACTTGGTAAAATAAAATAAGAAAGTGAATCTCCTATATCTCTTGATGTGGGAATCTAACACAAATCTTTTTGAATCTTTCCCAATACTCATAGAGAGTCTCTAATGTGGATTGTTTGATCGATAAAAACACATTTTTTATTTTAATTAGTTTAGATTCTAGGAAGAAAACCTGAAGAAACCATCTCTACAGGTCGACCCAATCTTAGATATATCTAGGTTGTAATTTGTACAACCACTCCTTGTCTACTTCCTCAATCAAGAAAAGGAATTCCATTCTCTTGAATTCCTCCTCAAATATTCCCCTCAACTTAAAAGTGTAACATTCATGGTTCAACCCCTTGATATTTATAATTGGGTCTTCTCTTTTCAAGACATTGAGTTTAAGAATTAGATGAATTATTCCATACCCAAGTTCAAAGTCATTTTGAAGATCATACATTGCTATTTGATTTTACTAATTAATAAATTGATGTTCAAAAAGATCTCAAAGGGTCTAGTTGGGGTTATTAACCATGATGGTAGGATTAGGGTAAATAATGTGATTTTATATTGAGTTTTAAAGATTTATTTCTTGAAAATTAGTGTTCAAATTAATGTTTTTAGTCTGGTTACTAAGGTTATTTCAATTTTAGGATCTAAGGGGTAAATATTTGTGTTAGATGTTTTAGTTATAAAAATCATGGGTTGGATTATTTTAAATGACTCCCCAAAAATTATTCCAAGTTTTTATATGTTCCTACTATGAGGTGTGAAAAAATTGATTATTTTTTAGGTTAGAATGTAGTAGTTTTGGTATCACTAGGTTTTCTCCGAAGAGTTATCTAAAATATATTATCACTTGTTGGTTAGAAAAAGGGATTTTTTAAAAGTTTTTATGATTATAAAACTAAAAAAATAAATTAAAAAGTGGATTGAAAATAACTAATGATGAAATGGTTATGGTTGTATTAACCTATTGAAATGATATCCTATTTCCCAATTTATCAACTCTTGTTATGCTAACTGGAAAGAGTGAGAATCCACAATTGCTTCCTCTCTCCCCCTTGATCTAATGGCGATGGTGATAATAACCCTAAATGTGATATAATATTAGTATACCCTTATTCCTATGTGTGTATGTGTTGTAGTGGACCCTCCTGGTTGAATTAGAAGATTCCCAACTGGGTCTTATTATTCTTAAATATCCAAAAATTCCCACTACCACTTTCACACGTGCTGAAAATCAATGAAAAATTAACCATCTAGATCTAGACTATTCCATAATATATAGACTAAAACTAGGTGAATGGAGATAAAAACCATAGCCCAAGATAATAAGAAATATTACAATTCAAAACCAAATACAACTACACTTGATAATAAAAACTACTACAGGAACATTGAAATCAAATTAACATAAGATAGAGATCCTTTTTATTCCATTAAATGTACAAACTCAGTAATTACAAAAATTTTATCCTTTATTTCTCCAAACAAAAATATTTTATCCCTCCATGTGAATGGTAACTGAGATTAGAAGGTAATGAGAAGTTATTATAAATATTAAAGTGAAATTAAAATGAAGAAAATAAAAGTTGCAACAATAATTTCCTCCAATGCATGAGAAGTTACAAGAAAAAGTACCTTCTCTAGTATGCCTTATTATTCTATTATAGATGAACTATTTTCTCCTTAGCCACTGGACAAACCTTTAAGATCTCATTTTCTCTCCCAAAAAGTCTCATTTTCTCTTCTACAAGCTTCTATATTCTTTATTTTTTTTAAATATCCATAAGAATTGTGAATTTATTTCCTTATTTTATATTTAAATATTATAAATGATTTAATCCATGTTGAAGCCTTATATTGATCACATGCATGCTAACATAGATCCCATAACCTCAACTTAAAGTTTTTATGAGCTCCCCCAAAGTCTTCTCATAACCCAAAATTATCCTCCCAATACATTTTCTAAAAAATTTACCAAGTATTGGATTAACCAAGAGATAGTGGACTAATCATGTGGTTTAAATTCAATGGATTGACCATGTAACTGATTCGGTATATAGGTGATGTGATGATTGTGTGGTCAATCCAAGATAGGAATGATGGACCAGATTTTTCTTTGTATGGTCGATTGATATTCCACATTCAGTTGAGATGAATATGTAGTCACTTGAATCTTTAATGTGTGGTTGATTTAGGAATTTTCAGAATTTCTGGGCATAGTCAACCGGTTTTCTTCTTATGATTGTTCCCTTCACATGATCAATCAAATTCCTTCTTGTGGTCAATGGGTCATCCACATTGTAGACTCAGAGTTCATCTAGTAAATCTCTTCTTATAGTCGATGGATAAACTGTATGATAGACTCAATGTGTGGTTGGTAAATCTCTTCACATGGTTAATGGATTAACTGTATGACTAATAAAAATCTAGTAGGTTGTGATGCAGAATCTATTGTCTAGTCTATCTTATGGTGGGATAAGTATTATGTAAAATTAAATCCATAGTTTATTGTCTGTAGTAATTCTAGAATTCACAAATTAATAAAAAACTTTATATATTCCTTGAATTTAAAACCATACACCATAGATAAACATAAAAAAATCCAAGATTAAATTAATGATTTATTCTAATAATTCAAAAGATCAAATAAACTATTAAAAACTCAATATTTAAGAAATTTTCTCACTAAAACCCAAAATAACCCTATAATTTAAACATGTGACAATTTCTCAGAAAATGATAAAATAACAGGATTAAAACCATGAAAATAACCAATAAAATATATGAAAGTATTGGATCTTTCATCCACATCAACAGAAGAAAAAAATAAAGAATGAACAGTATGACTTGAGGAGTAGTCAATTAAAGAAATCCGTTAAGAGTGATAATCCCAAGAAGTTAGTAGTGAATACTAAGAAGGATGTCACAATAACTAGAATAATATGATTCTATTGTGGAAAAAGTGTCCACACAATATACTTTTGTAAACAAGACATAAAAATAAAATCTAGAGGGGGAAATATGAAAATCAATAAGAAGTCAATCAATGAGATTAAAAATAATATTGGCATGGTGGAAGATATCTTTGATGAGGAACTTGAGAAGTTTCCCAACAAGGGTAACTAAAAAGATGATAAAATTGTGTGTGGTAGGTGCAATCTAGCTAGACACAATCTAAAAAAGTGCATAACTAATTTACCAGAACAAATAAAACTATTAAGGAATCAAGGAAAATAAAAAATAGTTTCTAGTTCCTAATATAATTTTACATATAAGAGTTCCACACAAAATATGAGGGAAGTTCATTTACCTAATGATATATTATTCATATGGCTAGATCAGCTGAAAGAGGCTAGAAAGTTTGATCAAGAATCAAAGAATACAACTATGTTATCTCAAGAAAATAAAGTTGAAGTGCCTAAAAAGATTAGTTTCCTCTATTAGGGGGGGGGGGTGGTTTAATATGTGTATAAAAGTTTTTATAATTTATTTTAAATATAAACAAACCTATGTGACTAGTTAGAGTATGATCCACTCACCCAGGTAAGACAAATTGGAACTTCTCACCCCTTGAAAGGTGGATTATCAAATAATAAAAAAAATGAAGGCCTTAGGGCCATTTCGACAAAGTGAAATCCAATTACAAGAATTCATGTGGCATCCCACCACACATGTTAGGATTCACACCCAACATCATAGCTTCATACCGAAAAATAATATATGATTACAAGATGAAGAAGATCACCAGAAAAACCAGGTTTCTTTGACAAAAAAGAATAAAGATCCACTTGAGCCTTCAAAATATGCAAGAAAGAATCAACCACAGTGCAAAATTATATTGTGGTGCACATATATTCTCATACTCAAATACAATTTTTGAAGACACGAGTTTCATCAGATGTTGATTGCTGAACAACCAAACTTGGATTTAGAATATTCTTATTCTTTTTTTTTCTCACAAATTTTTTTTCTCATGAATCATTATCACTCTCTATTTTTGTATTTTTTATTTCTCTCTTCTATGATATATTTTATATATCCTACACCCTCTCAATTGTCTATTATTATGTAAAGGACAAACATTTGTAAAACACCACAATTTATACTCCCACTTTTCTATTATAACACAGGGACACACCCCATGATATTCACTCTCTCTCTTATATTACATAATATAGAAAAATAACCATGATATCTATATTTTTATCATGCTATGATATCCATAATAGCAGATAAAAAATGTAACTGAATTATGTCCCAATTTTTATTTTTTATAGATTAATAAAATCACTATTTAAATCTCCTTAAAAATCAACAAAAATTCCTTCAAAAATTTCTAAAATCATGGATTGAAACCGAATCCTATGATTAGAGAATAATTCAAAACTATTTAAGCATTATCATAAATAATTTCCCTCATAATTTTCAAATGATGTAAACTTGTGGAAATCCAATCCATATGTAGAAAAAAATTCTAAATCGGATACATAGAGAACAATTATCTATGTAGAAGTTAGATATGTGGTTCTAAAAGAATTAAAATATATAACATATCAACAACATGAGTTGGAATTTAACTATATCCTTATTCACCTACATCATTCTCATAAAAATTTGACTACGTGACTCATTTAGCTACATCACTGAGAATGGCTATATGAATTCCAAAATAAACTATATTGATCATTTTCCCATATGATGTATTAGGTCATGTGGATAAATAAACTACATGATTTTCCTATAAATAATAAAAAAATATGTGAATTTCCTATGTAAAATTTTATTTCATCAAATTGGATATGTGGAAACAGTATCCACTCAAACTCAAATCAAACCAATTCAATTGACCCTTGAAACTTCTAAAAATAAATTTTTGCATCATGAAACATACTTACATGATATATTAATATATATAAATAAGATAAATAATCATTAGACTTCATGAGCATATTAGGAAAGGTTTTTATCAAAAATAATAACCAAGACCCACCAAGAACCATGGGATATTTAAGCTTTGTCAAACTAGGCCAGAAATCCATGGGGTTCTTTAATATCCCCCTTTGGAAATTTTAACAACATGATAAAACCCCCTAACTTACCATTCCTCAACACATGAATCATAAAATCACATCTAATATCAAAGGTATGTATCTTGACACCACACTATAGGATAATGTAGTGTTTTTGGAGATATTTCCATCCCTCAGTGACAAGAATGTTTATGATGAGTGGATCAAATGACTTTTCTTACAAAATAATACTTCTAAGATATTATTTCTTACACCAACTTCATCACATTATTATACCCCCGTTTGGAAACAGAATCCAAAGAACTATGGAGAGAGGGGTGGGTCTCAAAATAAAAAAATAATGAAGTGTATGAGGAAGGTTGAACATACAATTTTAACTGGAATTATAAAAATCTATCGTGTATCATAAATATTATAAAGATATATATAATATACTATTTGGTTCCAATAAACAAGAATTTTATTTCACATAAATCCATAATATATTTGATTAAATGATAATGAATGTCAATATTTTTAGATCGAGAGTGTTGAACTATATTTTTTGATAAATCAATATCACTTTGATGGCCATAGATAATCTTCAATGGTATTTGAAAATCAACCCACAAATACACTAGATGAACCTCTACTCATAGATCCCATGTAACTACATGTGTATCCACCACATATTCTGATTCAACTATACTTAGGGTCACTGAACTCTACTTCATACTGTACTAGCTAACACAAACATCACCAATCAAGGAAACTCCACCTGATATGGATCTATGGTCTGTATAGTAACCTACCCAATATGAATCATTATAATGAATAAAGTCTAGATTCTCACTTAATCTATATAGAAGTCCATAATTTACCATTCCTTTTAGACAACTCATAATTATTTTATCTATAATCATGTGCGACTCATTTGGTTAACTTTTATACCTTTCACACTGAGTTACTACATAGGCAATATCAGGTCTAGATGTTGTGAGATATAAAATACCACCAATCATGCTTCTAAATCTCTTTTGATCAACCTTTTTACCTTGTTCATCTTTTCTCAACTTTGTGACAACTAATATAGGTGTAAAATAATTTTTATCACCTTTCATTCCATAATTTTTTAAAATTTCTTTATCATATTTCTATTTAAAAATAAATAAATCCCCACATAACTATTATTACTAGAAAAAATTATGTCATTCACATATAAAATCACCATCAGTGTGTCTGAGGAATCCTTATTTAGGTACAAGTTTTTGTTATTAGTGCCTTTGAAAAAACCCATTTTTCACAAAAATTCTTCTAGATGAGAATACCCGGACCTTAGAGACTGTTTCAATCCATACAATGATTTATTCAATCTACAAACCATTATTCCATAATTACCAAGAATGAAACCTTTTGGTTGTTCTATAGAAAATTCTTCTTCAAGGTCACCATTCATAAACATAGACTTCACATCCATTTGATAAACTTTTTAATGCATATGAGCTGTCACTGCCAAGAAAAAATTTATTGTCAATAATATAGTAACTAAAAAAGAGTATCTTCAAAGTCTATTCCTTACATTTTTGAATACACTTTTCTAACAAGTATACCATTTTTTATATTACTTCTCCTTTTTCATTTATTTTGTTTTTGAAAACCCATTTTGTACCAATCACATTTTTATTTTCTAGTATAGGAACAAGTTACCATGGGGTGTTTTTCTCAATTTGATTGATTTATTCATTCATAGATTCCACACATTCACCATGTTTAATAAACTTAACCAATATTCTTGGTTCAACTTGTGATACAAGAGCTGTTTGGTTCCCAAATCTTAGTCTTCTTCTGGTCTGAATCGGTACACTCTAATTCCCAATGATGTTCTCAGTGTCTACATATTTCTTCAAAATCTAAAAATAATTTCTCTCACTATTAGAATACTATTCATCATCACTGGAACATTTTGAATTGACATCAATTGTTTATGGTATAATTTCAGTAACTTTTCAAGCCATTTATTCAGAAATATACTCATTTTTTTACAGGATACTCAAAATATATTCGAATATGATGATTTTTACACAGTTTTTATCAATATTTATATATGAAAACTCAAAATTTTCATGAAATCTCTTATTCCAGCATCTGTATCCATTCTTATTAGATAAATATCCTATAAAGACTCCATTAAAAACATTTTCTTAAAACATTCTTATCTTTCTTCATTTTATTTTAATATAACAAGTACTTCTAAAGACATTGAAATATTTCATTTTAGGATTATTTTAGTGCCACATCTCATAGGGTTTAGCATGTGTATCAGGAATAAAAATACATATGCTTTGAATATGCACCATAGGCATAATTATAATCTTTAAAATTATTTTAAAACATCATTCTCAGCCAGTGTTATTCTTCCCATTTCAATGTTGCTCATATTCTTACTCTCTATAACATCATTCTATTTTGGTATACAAGATATACTATATTGATATATGATTCCTTGTATGCTGAAATAAGTTTCAAATACATCACTCTTGTATTATTTTTCATTATAATATCTTAGTTTTTTTATGTACAATCCAAGATATTTTCAACCCACCTTCTGTACATTTTGAAAATCCTAATAGCCTCAGACTTGTTCTTGATGAAAAGAACATTATTCATCTGAGTGAAGTAATCTATGAAAGAAATGATATAAATATTAACTTAGGAATACTTATGTCTCATGGACCCACAATGATTTTGTAGACTAATTAAAATGGTCTTTTGGAAATAATATCCATCTTCTTATGAGTCTTTTGAGCTATCATGTACTTTGAAAATTTTCTACAGATTCCATATTGATCTCTTTTTAGCTTGGGTAAATCTATTATAGCTTAATGTTTCACACTATTTCTTAGACTTCTTTGTCCAAGATTCCTACTTCTTGTATTCCATAAAAAAATTTCATCCTTCATACTCAAGTAACATGTATTGGAAGGATCACCAATCAAAAATAAATTTCCATTAGTTCTACTATCTTGAGAGGAAATTATTAAATAACTTTTGATTTTAATGATACAAGTATTTCTATTGAATACAAATTTATTCCCATTATCACATTTTTTTTAACTCTCAGGTTGTGTTTTATCCCTTAAATATAAATAAAATCATCAGATTTTAAATTATCATTTTCAATTTAAGCTATGAAAATACCTTTGATTTTTCATGAAGATTCATTACCAAACATTAATGTACCACCTTCATGTTTCTCAATGTTTTTCATAATTTTACCATCACTAGTCACATGATAGGAACACCCACTATCAAGTATCTATTAACTTTTCTTCTTGATTTTATTAAAAAAAACTTCTATCAGACATGGAGTTTCTTTATTGTACACTTGAACTACTTTCTATTTATCTTTAACAGGGAATTGACTAGGTAATCTCATAATTAATTTCTCCACTCTACTCCAATTTTGATCACACCTTCCACACATCTCTTTAATAATTTTTTTTGTATTATTAGTTTGTAACCAATTTCTATATTAGTTTGATTTCTTTTAGAATTTACTTTCTTGGCATTAGAACTTCCCCTGAGTTCTTTCCACCTCTTGGGTAAATACATGTTATACCAAAATGTATTTTCTTTAAGTTTTATCATTCTACATCACTATAAATGACCTTTAAATATGGTTTTCTTGAAAAACTAGAGTTGTATCAAAAAATTTCATGTCTATAATTTGACATCTGATGAAATTTTTGAGTCTGGGTTTGTCTATTATAAGAAAAATAAGTTTCATTCAATATTTTTCTTTCATAAGGTACTTTTTTAGGAAATTTATCTATATTTTTATTGACCCATATTTAACAAGAATTAATATTTAAAACTACATTGTTAGTGACAAAAATTTTGGAAATATATTTTTCAAATTGGGAATTTACTATAATTTTTACAGCATCACTTGAGGATTATCCCTTGACTTCAATTGATATTTTTGAGTCCTTATTGATATTTTTTAGATCTTTCTTCTCTTCAAGACTTTTTTTATTGGGTAATTGATAATTATTCATCCTTCAAAGAGATTTTTTCTATAAGATCTTTAATCATCTTATCATATTTGATAGCTTTTAATATAATGTTTTTATTTTCATCTATAAGAGTTGTATCGCTTTTAGCTTTCTCACATTTATTATCAACCCATTTCCTATTCTATTTTACCAAAATAGTCTTCTCTTTCTTAATCAAGGTGTTTTTATCTTGAAATGCCTCAATTTAATCATTGATAATGTATTCATAATATGATATCCTTGAATCATATTTATCACTGCTATATGAATCAATGTTTTTTTAACTTGAGCCATAAAATTTGTAAATTTTTATTACGTATCTTCATCAAAATCACTACACGAGATAATATCAATTTCCTCTTATTTTTTCATCAGATTTATCCTTTTAGTTCTTTGAAATCTCCTCTTTCTTTCACCAACTCTTGATTCTTCTTTATAATTTTTCTCCACCTCTTTCCTTGAGTCTTTTAATTATTTTTATATTTATAATATTCCCATTTCTTCTTGGGAAAATTAATTGCATACTGTCCAAGAATATTTCATTTATAACATATACCATAGAATGTACCTTTGTTCTTGCTTTTAACCTTCTAAAATATTTTATAAATGAATGAAATAACTCTATAAATTTTTTCTTCATTATCAAAATCACTTATGTTAGTAACATCTTCATCATTTAAAACTTTCATATTCCTCATGGATTCAAAATACATATATTATTTCACTATATTTTTGAATTCTATAAGATTTTTCATTTCATAGGAAATGAGAATATTATGAAACTCATCATGGGAAAGATCTTCTCTATCTTCTAGTGCTGAAATTTTAGGATCAAATCAATCCAGAAAATTTATCAACAACTTATTCATAATTGTGGAATCATAAAGTTTCTTACCAAATACTCTAATATTAATTACAACTTAATTTACACAAGTAAATAAAAAATCAACACATTCATCTTCTATGATTTTAATGTCTTTAAATTTTCTTTTACTAATCTATAGATTTTTCCTTTTGTCTTTCACATTTTTTTTATAACTTCTCTCCAACTTGTACAAAATTTCTTTTGCTACTTTAAAACCTATAACTTTAGTGTAAAATTTCTTTAATAATGAATTTATAATAGAATATTTTTCTTTTCAATCCACTTCCTTATTCTTATTTTAAAAAATTTCATCTAAATGTTATTTAAAAATGGTGGAAAACCCACTATCAATGGATCATGAACTTCCATACCCAATAATAAAATATATGACAACATTTAATTCTTAAATATATGATAATTTTTTCCTTCAAATGTTGGTACACCACTAATATTAACTATATTAATATTATACATGAATAAAAGAAAAAAATATTGGATCCTAAAAAGATAACTTCCACATAATACCAATTGAAGTACCTAGAAGGATCACTTTCCTCCACTAAAAAGGTAGGTTGAATCAGTGAAGGTTATTTTTTTATAATTTCTTTTAAATAGAAATACAAATCTATGATTTTTCAGAGTATGATCCACTAAAAATAGTAAAACTCATCCTCATATGATCATAAAGAAAAAGAAATAGCAAGGAACACACTGTTTTTATAAGTTTCAGGTCCAATGTGGAATCCCACTCCTTACTATGGCTAGTTATTCCCCCAATATCACTGCTTCATGCTGTAAAAAAAATATGATTAAAAAATTAAGAATATCACTATAAAAACCAGATTTATTCAATAATAAAGAATTAAGACACACTTCTATGATCCTATATAATATGAAATAAAGAATCACCCATAGTGAAAACTTGTATTGTGCTACACAAATATTCTCAGAATCAAATATGATCTTTTAAAGGCATGAGTTTCATTAGATGTTTATTACTAAAGAACCAACCATGGATTCATACACTTCTTTTTATTCTCTTTTATCATATAATAAAATATCTCATGAATCATTGTCACTCTCAATATCTTTTTTTCTTTCTTTATCTCTTCTGTGATATATATTATATAGACCACACCCTCTCAATTGTATATTATGATGAAAAGAACATGCATTTGTATAGCACCATGATATCTACATGAACCTTTTTATTACAATATAGGGGGAATGACCCATGATCTCCACTCTCTCTCTTCTATTATATATTATAAGACACTCCTAACCATCCCCATATTTTAATCAGCCCATGATATCTGTAAATGCTAAAAAAATATAATTGCATCATGACCCATTTTTTTCTTATTATAGTGTAATAAATTAACCATTTAAATATCCTTAAGAACCATAAAAAAAACTTCAAAACTTTCTGTAATCATGGATTAAAAACTAAATCCAATGATTATAGAATCATTCAAAAATTATTAATCATTATCATAAATAATTCTCCTCAGAATTTTCAAATTTTGGGAACTTTTAAAAATCCAATCTATATGTAGAAAAAATTCTAAATCAACCATGTAGAGAAAAATTGTCTATATAGTAACTAGCTATGTGGTTCTCAATAGAAATTGACTATATAGAACATCGAATATGTGAGTCAGTATTCAATAATGTCATCAATATGCTATGATTTTCTCAGAATTTGGTTATATGAAACATTTGTCCATTTCACTGAAAATGACTATCTGAATTTTAAAATTATATATATCAATCATCTGGTTATGTGAATTATTAGGTTTGGTGTATGAATCACCTAGATGATTTTATTACATACAAAATTTGGCTATATAAATTTCTTACATAAAATTATCTTTCAAAAATTTGTCTTTGTGGAACCAGTATCCAATCAAGCTCAAATTTAACTGATTCAAGTGACCTCAATATCTTCTAAAAAACACTTTATTTCATTATAAAATATTTTTCAATGATATATAAATCCATACTAAATCATCAGACTTTGTGAGCACCTCAATAAAGTTTATCAAAAAAAAAACTAAGACTCACCAAGAACCATGGGATCTTCAATCTTTCCCAAACCAAGACAGAAATCCATGGGGTTATTCAAAAGTTATTCCAACTAAGAAGCAAGATAAAAATGAAGATAAAACCATAACTCACAAATCTATACAGATTTGTAAAATCAGTTAGTAAGTAAGCATGAAGAATGTAATGCATTTTATAGATTCAAAGAAAAGTGATATTGGTTATGAAATAGGTCTCATGTAATAACCCCAAATCTAGTAATCTAGAGTAGGTGTATACTTTATTACACTGAAATAGATACAAGGGGTAAAATCCCAAAATACCGATTAGTTTATTAGTCTAAAAGTTACATATACATTCATAATACCCATTTTACACTAGGGATAAAATATAAAACATAGTAATGGAAAACAATCAGTATCCTTGAACTCATTCAAATAATTTTTCTTTATCTCCTAATAAAATGAAAAAAATAAGAGTGATCTAAAATTATTAGTAAGGGTTACTTAAAATTGAATCTATCATGAGTAAATAAAGAATAATAAATATGGTAAGATAAATAACTGTAAATACATGAAATTTAATTGGTAACTTGAGAATTAAATGCATCCATGGATAATATCAATGAAATAATATCATGGATAATAATATCTAAATTCTCAGTGAATGAAATTATTAATTTTATAAATCAGGATCTAAAACATCATGATATCTATACCTTCAAGACCTTGCACTAAAACCTTTTAAAACTATGGGTAAAAACCCATTTAATTTGACAAACTGATTTATCTCATGATATATATCGATGAATCAAAGTGATATATAATTCTGGGCCCCACCTATCACTACATTTCCAATTCATTCCTCATATATCTAACGATCTATTTAATTCATAAATAATATACCTTATCAATAAATGTTTATATTGAATAAAGAATAATGAATATCAACATTTTTCCAATCAATCCAATCACTTTCAAAGTAAAACACTGTTTGTTGAAATGATATATGGTTTAAGAAATAATTATATCTATGATAAAGAATATAAATATTTAAGGGAAATTTAATCTATAATGATCAAAAAAATTGAATGATTCAAGAGAAATTTAATGACCACAAAATTAATAAGATATAAGAGATGACTGTCAGTTCACTGGGAATATAGGTTTTTTAATAAAATCATGCCCTTTGAAAGAATAAAGGTAATGGAAGTGAAATATTAAAATAATATTTAATAAAAGTGTTTTATTTGTAAAACCATTAAAAACATGTATAATAAGATAAATTTCATAAAATGGTTACGGTGGTGGGGAAGTTTGTTATCACCGTATATTTTAAAAAAAATTCTTTATACTTTTTGTAAAGAAAGTAAAAAATGTACCTTTTAGAAAACATTATAAACAGTCCTTTAAAAACATTTTTAAAATTTAAATATAACATAATATTTAATTAATAAATATTTTTAATAAATAAAAGTATATTTTTAAAACCATTTTGAAAAACATCAACATGAAAGAAAAAATATATCTTATTAAAAGATAAATATATTAGTTTTTATTTTAAAAATTTATTTGAATGATTTAAGTACCAAAGAGAGGTAAATTTGGAATAAAATACGGAAAATCCTTAAATATCTAGTGAATAATAAAATTATTTTAGCTCATGAATGATAAATGATAATATTCCTTCAATGAAAATAAAATCAATCCCAAAAGAAAGTGAAACTATAAAATAGATTCTTACATATTTGGAAATGTTAAAATTGTAACCCCTTGAAAATAATTTACTTTCATTAAAACATTAATCACAATTAATAAATATTTATTCATATTAAATACATCAAATGGGTAGTATATACACCACATAAAAGTGAATATGCACATAATAAAAAATATATCTCAATGGAGTGTAAATTGAGATTAATTCCCTTATCTCACGCTTCCCTTTAGTTGAACATGATTTGACCTCATGTATGATGGTTTTAAGCAAGTTATTAATTTACAATAGAATTATATTAATATTTATAATATCATATATGACCCTCTTATATCATCTTACCACCGATTCGTTAATAATATTTCATTATTACCATTATTTCAGGTGTTAACTGCTTCGTTTTCTCATGCATGTTTTATCACAAAAGTTACAATTATTGTGTATAGTATAAAGATAAATCATCTATTGAATTATATTAATTTTATAAATATAAAATTTATTCATTATATATATTTATATAACCATTATTTAAAATTGTACATGAAAAATGAATCACATCGCTTTGTGGAAATAATAGTTCGTACCTATAAACGAGTGACGATATCATTCCATTAATGGGTGAAAGGGTAATAAAGTTGATGATATATCAATTTAAATAATTAACATCATTCCATATTTATCATATATATTCATTTTTTCTATCATTATCACTATCCATGTGAGTTGGTGATGGAAACAAATTACATCAGTTCGCATGGCAGTAGTCTTCCATACAAATGAGCGATGGATTTTGTTTTCTATTTTTTAGAGAATGAGATGGATAAATATTATTCCATAAACATAATAATATATTATCATATGGTATATAATAATATAATATATTTTATTTTTTAAGTGATAATATATTGGGATCAAAATAAGTAAAAAGGAAAGAGCTCTGTGAATATGATTACCGTCTCTTAGAGAAACTACCTTTAGATCTCTTATTAATAACCCTAAGGTTGTTATTTTGAGAAGAAAATTCCAACTATAATTTGGATAAGGATGGTGGTTAGAGTTTTTTTAGGATTTGGTCAATCTAAATGGCTTGAGAGGTGTGAATAAGTGAGGGTAGGAGGTTCATTCTTATAATTGATGATGAGTGACATTTTTATAAATGCCCAAAACCATTCAATAATGGGAAGTCACTCTCAACCAAAGTGCCTAAAAAATTAAAATATAATGGTTTTTAGGGAATATAATTTCTATAAATACATAAAAAAATAAAAAAATGTTTTAAATATGTTATTTTCTTTACCTCTAAGGTTACTTACTTTTACCATTATAGTTTTCACAACGACAACTAGTTTTTAACCTAGAAAATTTATCCATTAATCCTAAAAGTAAAAAGATAATTATTAGATAATTTGGTCACAATAATTATAAATATAAAATAAAATTTATCAAATAAAAATTCTATGTACATGGAAACTTAATTTTAACACAAGCATATGTAACGCACAAAACCCTATTTTAACTTTAATTGTGGTAATTATTTTTTACTATTTTACTATTCATTATGAAAAAAATTAAGTTGAACTTATTAACTAATATTAATTATGATTATTAAAAATATGAAATCCATTTTTATCAAATTAAAATCACAAATTGGTATAATATAGTTTAAAATTTTTTTAAATCTTTTCAAAAAGTGGGTTTTCAAGAAAAGCATTTTTCCAGCATAAGATGATGTTATATTAATTATATGACAAGTAATAATAATTAGATATATTTAAATTAATATATTTAGATATATAATTTATAAATTATATTTAAATAATTCATTGTTAAATATTTTTTTAATTAATTAAAATGGATATACATTATGCCCCTTTAAAAAAATGATTTTCTGAAAAAAAATATTTCTCTGAAAAAATATCCCTTTTTACCTCCAAATGATCTTATCATTATTTCCATAAAAATTTTATCCAATAAATTTTTAATTAAATATATTATAATATATTATTATAAATAATAAGAGTAATAGTTAAGTAATACATTTTTAATTATTTAAAAAATCTTATTTCTAAGGAAAAATTTCAAAAATTAATTCTAAGCTTATTTTGATCAAGTAAGTTCAAAATATATATTTATCATATCAAATAATAATTTTTATGCCATGAAATTTTAAAATGTGTTTTATGTTATATTTTTATAAATATTGGTTTTTTAGTTACTATAATTGAGGCTTTATTGTTACATTCTTCCCTCCTATAAAAATTTCATCCTTGAAATTTTCATGGATATTTATTTCTAAAAAAACGAGTGTGGTTATTTTTTTTGAAAAGAGAAGATATATTATCGGTCAATCAAATCAGACATACAAATCCAATTAGGAAACAAGTTCACCCAACAATGATCACCCCATGATTTTTCTAAACACGCCAAATGATGAGCATAAATATTACCAGCCTGTTTGATAAAAGAAAATTTGCATTCGGTGAAGCCTTCAGACAAGGAACAAATATTTCGCAAGATAAGGCCAAAAACTTGAGAGTCCTCATCCTTATTTGAAAGAGCATTAACCACTTCAAGGTAATCAGACTCCACCAAAACCTTGGGCCAGATTTTTGAACATGCGAGAAGGATCCCATGGAGGATGGTAGAGGCCTCCGTCACCACAAGACTCCAAGAGTTTCACACTACCCAATAATGAGATTCCACAATCTGTTCAGAATTTTTATGGGAAATGAGTCCAATAACAACCCTATAATGAGAAGAGACTTCAAAATCTGTATTAAATTTGAGAAAACCCTTTGGGGGGGGGGACCAACTGGGAGATTTCTTCCGCATGTCTCCTGAGGAAGGAACTGCATAATTTTCTTTCTAGCAGTTAATCCATTCCATGGACCTCATGACCCAGATATTATTTCGAGTAACCTCCATTTAGAAAATAAATTAATTTATTCTAGTCTAAACTAGCCACGCAATTGTACAGATTATCCCCACCACTCTCAGTTCCAATGAGGCCACCCAATTGATAAGGTTTTGGACCAACCAAACTGAAGGATCAAAGAACATCCCAATATCCGGCCTCCAAGCCTTCCACACCCCTTCCACCCCATGACAGAAAAGAATTGAATTTAAAGGAGATTCCACCTCTTGGAGGCATAAAAGACACCTATCGTCCTCCAAAAGATGACATCTCACAAAAAATTCACGAGTTGGAAGAACACCAGAGCATAACTGCCACCAAAACAATTTCACCTCAGGCGGAGTAGTGAGCGACCAAAGACACTTCCAGCGACCTTCAGGAATGACATATGCCATGCCTTGAACTTGCATTCTGTATCTCGAGAGAACCGAGTACCTCCCATGAGCTTCCCCTATCCATCACATCTAGTCATTACCCATACCTAGTGTGAGAGGAATACTTAGGATGAGATGACAGTCAATTTCATTAAACCAGCTGCAAATCTTCCCTCGATCCCATTCCTCCAGAATATCATTAATGATCTCTCTCACCCTTGTATTTTCAAACCCTGGAATAAAAATCGAGGAAAATTTATGGTTGAAACCATTTTCCATCCACAGATCATTCCACACACTAATATAATTCCCATTAGCAATTATCCAAATGCAACAAATGTCAAGAATAGATTTTGTGCCCCAAATTCTTCGTCATAAAAAACTCAGTCATGGCCCCAACTGGGCATGTGAAAAGTCAGAATGTGGAAAATATTTTGCTCACACAACCTTTGAGAACATGGAATTTGAATTTGAGAGAAGGTTCCACCCTTGCTTCACCAAAGGAGCCTCATTAAACTATTTGAGATTCCCAAATCTGAGGCCTCCATAGAATTTCGAAACACTGAGTTTCTCCTAAGACATCCAATGGGAGTTATGTTTACCCTCATGAGATCCCCACAAAAAATTATCCAACCAGGAATGGATTTGATCAACCAGAGTTTTCGGTAACTTAAATAAAGACATAACATAATATGATATTACTTGAGATACTTACTTAATGAGAACTTTCTTTACCGCCTTTGAAATATTTCTGCTAGACCAAAGATAGATCAAATTATCCACCCTATCCATAATCAAAGTAAAAACTTTTTTCTTTGACCTACTAACAAGAGTCGAGAGGCCAAGGTATTTAGGATGTTCATCAACCATTGGAAAGTCTCTTATCAACTGCAACTCCTCCTTCTTAGCCGGTAAGACACCTTTACTGAAAGATAACTCCAATTTTGAAGGATTAAGGCATTGTACAGAATCCATTTCATACAACATAATAATATTCATCACTGAACTATATTCTTGCGGGGTTTCATGAGAAAAAAAGAGACTATCCTCTGCAAAGAAGATATGGGAGACATGAGGATCATTTCTATATACCTTCTCACCATAAATAGCTCCTTGATCCACTTATTTCAAAAGGAGATGTGAAAAGACATTAGCCACCATAATGAAAAGATATAGTGAAAGAGGATCCACTTGACGCAAACCTCTTGAAGGTTTAAATTTTTCTGAAGGATTCCCATTAATATTAATTCTGAAGGAGACAGACGTAACACAGTTCATGGTAACATCATCTAGTTACAAAATTACTTCCCACACTTAATTATTTCTCCAAAGTACCTCTACCAGTTGGCTCATCTGATTCCTCAATAATTTCTCTCTTATGTTAAGAATCTAGATGACCTCTTCACAATAAGATCAGGTTCCAATTCAATTTCTTCAAATTTTATAACATACGTTGGGTCTAACATGTACTTCCTTAACAATGATATATAGAACACATCATGTAATTTTAATAGGATTGGTATCATTTATAATTTAAATTCCATAGCTCTAATTTTTTCAATAATTTCAAAAGGTTCAATGTACCTAGGGATCAGTTTCCCTTTCTTACTGAACCTCACAACACCCTTCCATGAAGAAACTTTAAGTAAAACATATTATACCACTTTAAATTACAAATACTTCTTATAACTATCAGTATAACTATTTTGTTTTCTTTGGGATACTTTAATATGAGTCTGAATAGTCCTTAACTTTGTTTTTGTATCTTCAATTAGTTCTGGTCCTATAAGTTTCCTTTCCCCAACTTCATCCCAACAAGTTAGAGTACGACATCTATTGCCATATAACTCTTCATATGATTCCATTTGAATACTTGAATGGAAACTACTATTATTGGAAAAAGTCTACCAAAGGTAAATACTGATCCCACATATTTTTAAAGACAAATGATCACAAACTCAACATGTATTCCAATGTTTTAATAGTCATTTTGGAATATCCATTATTTTTAGGATGGTAAGTGGTTATAAAATGAAGATCTGTATCAAGATACTTATAATTACTTTTATAGAATTTCAAAGTAAATAGGGGATCATGATTAGAAATAATTGAAAGAGGTACACCATAAAGTATTAAAACTTAACTAATATAGATCCTTGCGAGGAACTCAAGTTGAAAATATTCTCTTACAGTGAGGAAATGTGAATATTTGGTTAGATGATCAACAATAACCCATATTACATCATTCTTTATAAGAGACTTTGGTAGTCCTATTATAAAGAACCCAACCTGAGTAGCCCATAGCTGATAGTTACTTTATTAAATTGGCACTAGATATAAGAAATAACATCCCAAAAGACTGAATAGTTTATTAGTCTAAGAAAACCAGATATATACTTTAATTTCAAATTAAATTTGAAAACCTGGAATACAACATAGTGTATTCTTTGAGGACACCATTATTTCTTCTAGTATAACCTTTTATATCAATCATAATATTTTTATTAGAATATTGAAGAAAATTAACATAAAATGGGTGTTCTCAGATTCTTAGTAAGGGTATTCATATAGTGGAAGATAAATAAGGCGTGAATAATATGTCACAAATATATGATGATCAAATAATTCCATATAAGCAATCACATGAGCTATAAAATTATCCATGGATATCAAAAATAATCAAATAATAATATGAAAATCAATAAATGATTTCATAATTATTGAATTCATAATGATTTACATCTAAAAATTACCATCAAGGCCTCATTCAAGACATCTAAAAATATCATCAAGGCTATGTTCCAAGAAATCTGAAAATAAATTGGTAAGGTCTCAGCCAAAACCTATTCTGGTTTGTCTCATGAGACTTATTGATGCATCAAGGGGCTATAATAGGCCCCACTTATCAATTAAAAAGTCTAATTAATTCTTCATATGAAAGGGGTGAAACATAATCAACATAAACATTCATATTGAAAATAACATATGAAATGTTTATAATTACCCCAATAAATAAACATAACCATGAAATATCCAAATTAATAAAGAGAATGATATTAAAATAGTATATCTATAAAAATGATCATAAACCATCCATTAAAATATGGTAAATATTATCATAATAGAATAAAATCAGCAAATCATAAGATTTAATAAAGGATATTGACATAGATGAAAATAATTCAAAAATATCATTGGCAAATTTTTTAGGAGAATACCCTTTTCACCTTGAAACCACTTATTTTTAAAAATTTGTGCACATATAAATAAAAAAAATTCTTTGAAAATAACCTTGTAAAATCATGAAGGAAGTTTCAAAGAAAATATTAATCATGATGGAGGGAAAATCCATTCATGCTATATAAGTTAAAAAAATATTCCTTTCACATGTTTGTAAGAATATTCAAAAAGTACCCCATTTGAAAAATAAAACAAAGATTACTTTTAAACCATTTCATAAAAAGTAAAATATGGGTAAAAATGAATTTAAACAATAATTAGAGATTAGTAATTTTTTTTTATTTTTTTATAAAACATGGATATGGAATAGAAATATTCCTCAATGGATACTTAAACATAAAGAATCATGAATAATGATGAGATTATGAAAAAAACCTTACCACTTGGGTATATTTTGAATCATAAATCCCATGAAATAAATAAATTAAAATTAATCTTTTAATACCATTAATAAAAAGATATTAATGATATAATATATCAAATGGGTAGTATATACACCACATAAAATAAATAAGTGGTGAATATGACATATGTCTCATAGAAGTAAAAGTGAGACGAGAAATCCTTACATTAGCTCTGGATTACTTTGTATGTGTATGAAACTCATGTATAATAATTATATATTTATTATAAATATATTATTGAAATATAATCATATATATCATACCATATATGACTTACTTATAATATTTTTTCACCCATTTATGAAAAATTCTTTTTTAAAATCATTGTTTTGGGTAATAACTACTTCATTTTTCATATAAGCTTTGGTTTGGTAGTTTTGGTATTTATACTTTGAACATTTTACCATAATATATAGAATAATAATAATGATATAAATATAATAAATATTCATTTATAGTTATCCATAAAAGTTATAGATATAAAAATGAATTACACCATTCATAGAGATGATAAGTCGTATGTATGCATGAACACTATTTTTTACTTTTAGATGGATGAAATAAAAGAAAGGTAAATAGTATTTCACCTTTAAAGAATCATTATTATATCATATATATAATATATATTCATTAAATATATCCTTATTACCATAAAATTAAAATACAAATGAAAAAAAATAATCCCATCTCCATGTGAAGGTGGTAGTCCACACGTACACACGAATGACGTTATCGTTTCCCAATGGTTTGGAAGGTAAGAAGTTAGATATGATATTATAATTAAACAATAATAATAATTATGTTTTAAATATAATATATAAATATTAAAACCATCATAATTATCATCCATAAAATACGGTGATGGAAAATGAATTGTATCGCTATGTGGAGACGACAAGCCGTATGTATGCACAAGCGATACTTTCACATTCCATTTGATGGGAAAGAGGGTGAAAATGGTGGTTTAATAATAATAATAAAATTTTAGAATATTTAAGGCACTTAATTTATAATTTTATGATAATATATATATATTTATAATAAGTATAAGAAGAAATAAATTGAAAGATGTTGGGTAATATGATTATCTCTTCTTCGAGAGACGTCCTTTAGATCTTTCATTAAAGAACCTACGGTTAGTATTTTGAGGACACCAAAACCTCAAAAAATGTATAATTATGATTTTAAGATAAAGTTTTAGGGTTTTTTTGAGATATATGAATCAAATATCTATAAATAAGTGATATATGAGGTTCCCTTTTATAATCGAGGTGAGAGGACTTTTAGAATTTATTAAAACATCAATTTATAATAAAGTAATTATCTAGCCCAAATTCCTAAAAATGGATAGGTATTCAAATATATGGTAGTATATAGTTGAAATATATTAAATCAATAAAATTTTTATAGTTTTTTTGTGCTAGTTTATGCCTTATCTTTTGGTTTAACCCCTTAGTTAACCTATTTTAACATTAACTGTGCTAACATATTTTTTAATATTAAAGGGTTATAATTTTATGTATAATGTAACTATTTAATATTAAATTTAAAAGAGATAAAATTATTGACCATATAATATCCAATTTTTCCTCTTTAAATCCTTTTATTATTTTTAATTAGTTTTATAAAATATTATTTCGATGAATTATCATTAATATCAATTTTGACACTATTAATTTAATTTGACTTCAAATACATCAAGACAAAGAATTAATTTGAATATAATGACTTAAAAACTTCCTAATATGTCAAATAGATCTATAAAATTCGTTATTAACATCAATTAATTCAAAATTTACCATTTTTAATATTATTAAAATCACTTATTTTACTTTTCTGTTAATTATATGAATACAATATTAGCATTGAACAAGCATTTAAGGTAGTTATATAATTTATAAAAATTATAAATAAATTTATATCATAAAAATAATTTATTTAATATAATATTATTTGTTTATTTTTATTAATTTCTTGAATTTGTCCCTATTTAAACACATAATAGATATTTAAAACAAAGAGAATGACATTTTATAACTTTCTTTTATTTAAATAATATATACATAATTTTCATGGAAAAGTGTCCATTAAACAAATAAATTTAGAGAATAAGTTGTCAAAGGTAGAATTAATTTATTATAATAATAATTAGGATGAAAAATTATGTCCTTAAAACATATTTTTAACCTATATTTATCCAATTTTCCTTTACTGAGGTGATAAATTTTACCACGGTTTGTATTCATAATGGCTAAAAATGAAAGGGATATATTTACTAAATTCGATCCCACTGATTATAAATATGGAATAAATTTTATCAAATTAAATTTATATAAATTTTATAAATTAATTTTAAAATAATTTGACAAAACGTGATGAATATCATTTTTTAGAAAACTACAGTTTTTCTTAAAAATTCTTTTTTTATATAAAAATTGTTTTTGTTAAAAAAAATTATAAAATATATTTAAATGAAACTAATTGGATTAATATAATATAATTAATTTTATCTTTAAAACATTTTAAAATTAAATGGAACTTTACAAATGGTTTAAACAAAAATACAGTTTTCAATAAAAATTAGTATTTTTCATTATTCATTGGAAAATAAATCTTTTTAGAAAAATAAAAAAAATTAAACCTAAGATAATTTTGATATGATGATTTCAAAAAGAATATTATTTTTATAAAATAAAATTTATACAATTTCTAAAAATTAATTATAATATTTTCCCACAAAATACAATAAAATTATTTTTTGAAGAAAAATTATTTTTGAAGTATAAAGTAACTTTACTTAAAATTGAGTACTTATTTCAGAAGAATTAATAAATAAATGAATTTTTATTGAGTAGTTAATTTATACATATATATACATATATTTCATAATTCAATTAATAATATTCATACCAACTAATTTAATCACTAGGTTATAACGATTATATTTAAATAATAATATTTTGGGGTTCGTTTAAGCTCAATGTTGCATGTTGCTTATACTATTGAATATAGTGTTATTTTAAAATATTATGCTGTTACATTATACCCAATAAATAAATTTCATCCTCTAAATTTTAAATTATGACCATTAATCAAGGGTTTTACATTTGAAAATACCTTTTTGGAGAACCCATATCGTAAAAAGGGTTAATGAAGCTTCCTCTTAAAAATAAGCAAAAGGAAACATGATGGTTATTAAAAAACAAGGTTTATGAATAGTATAACATTAGTGGAAAGTGAAAATATGGTTATGGAAGAAAAAACTAACACCCAAGGACTAATAGAGATTGATATAGAACATGGTCATGAGAAAGGTAACCATTACAAAACTATAAATATGTGATGGGTTAAAAGACCATTGATTTCTTAGTAAGAAAAGTAAACTAATATCATTTTTATTTAAAGGAATTTTCACTAAAGTCAAGGGATTATTTTTCTATCTAGATAAATCACCCAAGAAAATAAATTTACTTGATTATTTCCATGTCATATTCATATTCTAATCCTTTGGTTGTGCTTCGATCTATTTAAACTTAATCTTTTACACTAGAAAATGTATACTCAAGATTAATTTTTCATACCAGAAGTAGTTTTAATAAATAAAAATATCTATAAGTAATTATTTGAACCTCTAAATATTTACTGAAACCAAAATGGTTATCACAGGTTATCCAATATGATATAAAGCACACTTTAACCTCAAACAATAATATCCAAAGTTCAAATTAATCCATTCCATAAGTAGTCAATATTAAGGCTTCTATAAAAATATTACCAACCATATTAAAAACCAAAAAATTAATAAAAAATGTATCCCTATAAAACATAAATTAGTTCATAATGTCACATTTAAAACTTGTGAACAACTTGATCACATATTTTAATAAGTAGAATCACCATTAAATTTATCCTTATTCCATATATCCCATATAACACCAATAAACTTAATATTAAATAATTTTTTAACTTAAAAGGTTATATCATACCTTTCATTTCACACCTCTAATAACATAACGACATTCTTCCAAAATAATCTTTTATGTTAAACCTAATGGTTATATATAAATCAAACCAATAAAAAATTTCCCGAAACATCATTGATCACCCCAAAATAAAAAATATTTTATCCAATAATATGTTTATAAAATTTAAGTCAATATTTAACCATCAAACCATTTAAGTAAAAACAATTTCATACTAACTAGGACATCATGTAGGCCAGTGGTAAGCATTGCACCCTTGTCACCATTTGGTTGTGGGTACAAGACATGTGGCCTTTCTGGATGTGATAAGTTTTCACCTAGTATACGGATTGTACATATTTTTAAAACTATAAAATTCCCATAAATATGATGAACATCCTCAAAAATATCATTACTCATCAAATCAATTTTTGAAATATATTCTCAAAATTTACTAGTTCTTTTATCCCAATGTTCTATAAATAACTCATCATAAAAATCATATTAACCTTAAAGTTTATCAATAAATTTAAAATTATATCCAAAAAATATAAATTAATTATTCCCCAAATAACCTTTATAGTAAAATTTATACTAAAATAAAGGGTTTTATTCCCATAAATGTCTCCCAAAATATCATTCCAAACTCCCATCACATAAAACTTCAAAAGGGACATATATTCCTTTAAAATTATGATCAACCATAGAATTACCATCTGAAGACACTTTAGGTTTATATCAAACACATATTAAGGGTTATTAGTCCCTCAATCACGTGCTTCTATAAAATATTACCTTATCACTAAATTAATTTTATTGGTTATCGGTACCATTCAATATATACTTTAAAATCCTTAGAAAAACTACTGAGGAGAAATCCTTAGACATTTTATGATTCCTTTAACCAGAATACCATAAATAAAAATACTTCTATAATACAAACACTTTAATCATTTCATTTAGATAGTTTGTATAACATAGGTCTTTCTTTAGTCTAAGGAGTAACCCTTAGTTTGGGCATTGACTTAGAAAATCCTAAGTTCCCTATTAAATTCCTTGTAATTTTTTTACTATATTCCCTTTATATCTACATAGAAATCATCTTCCCCACTATTTAAGATATTATTCTAGGTGCTTATTTGAATATTATTTATAAAAAGGAAATTTAACTTTCTTACCTCCATGATCATTACCTCATGAACTTCCATAAAATTCAATTTTCGTATTATTTGACATGTTAGGAATCTCATCAAAGTTTACATTGCTAATCATATATCATGATAAATGATTAGGAATAATCACAATATCTTTATCTCTAATCATTATCCTATTTGGTTTCTCATAATCACTAAATTATCCATCACATTTAGTGTTAAAATTATTCCTCATGGTTCTAGCCATTGAATAAAATAAAAAAGAAAAGTCTAAGCATCAAACTATAAAAATCAAAGTTATCTAACAAATAATCAAAAAAAATTATTCAAAGGATGTCTAAATCATGACACATTTTTATCAATCAATGATTCCTTAGGTTAAACCTAGGGTTTCCATGGCCATTAACAAAACTATAGGATGTTATCATATACTAAGACTTATCCTCAAATTTAGTCATAGGGTCATATTAACTAATATATATTTTCCTAAATCTAGTTCCCAAGGTTTCTACTAAACTTTCACTAATACCAACTCTAAAGATCCCAACCCTAGTATCCTAGATCTAGTGGTTACTTTAATAAATTAGAACTAGATACATGAAATCACATTCTAAAGGACCAGATAGTATAATAGTATTAGAAAACTAGATACATACTTTAATTTAAAATTACATTTGAAAACATTAAATACAACGTAGTACATTCTTTGAGGACACCATTATTTATTATAGTATAACCTTGTGTATAAATCATAATATTTTTCTTAGCATCATAGGGAAAAGAAACATAATAAAGGGGCGAGATCAGATACTCATTAAGGGTATGCATATAATAGAAGATAAATAAGGCATGAATAATATTGAAAGAATAAATAATGATCACATAATTCCATGTAAGTAATCACATGAGATAGAAACTTATCCATGAATATCACAACTAATAAAATAATCACATGGATATAAATAAATGATTTAATAATGATGTAATACATATTTTAGGACATCTAAAACTTACCATTGAGGCCTTGAACAAGACATTTAAAAATACCATCAAGGCCTTGTTCCAAGACATTTGAAAATAAATGGGTAAGGCCTCTGCCAAAACCTAATCTAGTTTGTCTCATGAGACCTACCAATGCATCGATGGGATACAGTGGGCCCCACCCATCACTTACTAAGTCTAATTCATTTATCATATGAAATGGGTGAAACATATTAAATATAAACATTCTTATTGAAACTAGTATATGAAATGTAAACAATTACCTCAATCAATTAACATAATCATGAACCATCCAAAATAATATAGAGAATGATATTTAAATAGTACATCTCCAATCAAACTGATCATAAACCATAAAATAAAATATGGTAGATGGTATTGTAAGAGAATATACTCAGTAAATCATAATATTTAATAAAGTATGTTGACATTGATGAAAATACTTCAAAAAATACCATTAGTAAATTCTTAAGTAAAATACACTTTTCACTTTGAAACCACTTATTTTTTAAAAGATGTACACATATGAAAGAAAAAAATTTATTTGAAAGGAACCCTGTAAACTTTTAAAGTAATATTAAAAAAAATATTAGTCATGATGGTGGGAAAATATGTTCATTTCTTATAAGTTAAAAAAACATTTCTTTCACACTTTTATAAGAAAATTCAAAAAGAAATTCATTCAGAAAATGACGGGAAGATTCCTTTTAAACCATTTTTTTTAAAAATATGGATAAAAATATATTTAAACAATCATTTGAGAATAGTAAAAAAATTGATTTTTTTAGAAAACATGGACATGTAAGAGATATATTCCCCAGTGGATACTTAAACATAAACAATCCTGAATAATGATGAGATTGTGAAATAAACCATTACCACTTGGGTATCTTTTGAATCATAAGTCTCATGAAAGAAATAAATTCAAATAAAACTTTCAATAAAATAAATAAAAAGATATTCATGGTATAATATATCAAAGGGTCAATATATACAATACACAAAATAAATAAGTGGTGAATATGACATATGTCTTACGGAAGCAAAAGTGAGAAAAAAACCCTTAAATTAGGTATGAATTTATTTTATGTGTAAAAAAATTATATAAAATAAATATATTTTTTATAAATCTATTAAAAAAACATAATAATATATATCATATCATATATTACTTTTAATCTTTTATCACCCATTATGAACCATTCTTTGTTAAAATCACTATTTCAGGTTATAACTACATCATTTTTTAAGCATGTATTGGTTTAATAGTTTTGTTTTTTGTATTTTGATCATTGTTACATAATATATATAATATTAATATTGATATAAATATCATATATATTCATTATATATTTATTTATAGTAATCCATAAAAGTTGAAGATAGAAAAATGAATTACACCATTCATGGAGATGGTAGGTTGTACATATGCATGAACGCTATTTCCACTTTTCGATGGATGAAACAAAAGAAAGTTAAATAATATTAAAACTTTATAGAATAATTATTATATAATATATATCATATATATTCATTAAACCTATCCTTATTACCATTTAATTAAAATATAAATGTAAAACAAATCATATCACCTTGTAGAGGTCGTAGCCCACACGTGTACATGAGTGACATTATCATTTCCAAATGGTTTGGAAGATAAGAAGATAGATATGATATTATCAGTATAAAAATATAATTATGTTTTAAATATCATATACAAATAATAAACCCATCATAATTCCCATCCATAAAATATGGTGATATAAAATTAATTGTATCGCTATGTGGAGACGGTAAGTCGTATGCACACACAAGTGGTACTTCCACTTCCCATTTGATGGGAAAGAGGGTGGGTAATGGTGGTTTCATAATCATAATAACATTTTAGTATATTTATGTTACTGAGGTTATTATTTTATGATAAATTATAGATATTTAAAAGAGGTATAAGAAGAAATAAATTGAAAAAGACTGGGTAAGATGATTACATCTTCTTTAGGAGACCTCATTATATCCTTCCTAAAGGAAAATAAGGTTGGTATTTTGAGGATACAAAAATCTACAAAACTTGTCTAAGAATGTTGATAAGATAAATGAGTAGGGGTTGGTCGAGCTAGATGACTCAAAGTTGTGTAAATAAGTGAGGGAGGAGGTTCCCTTTTATAATTGAGGTGGGTGCACTTTTGGAATTTCTTAAAAGATCAATTTATAATAAAGTCATTACCAAGAAAAAATGGATCCAAATGGATAAGCATTTTAACTTAGGATAGGATATGGTTTTTAAATCATAAATAAATAATATTTGGATGGTTTTTTGTGTTGGTTTAAACCTTATCTTTTGGTATAACCCCTCAATTAACCTAACATTAACTACACTAACATATTTTTTACTCTTAAAGTGTCATAATTTTACATATAGGGTAAAAATTGACTCATAAATGGAAAAGGTATACCATTTTTGATCATATATTATATACTTTTTCATATTTTAGTTTTTTATGATTTTTAAATAATTTAACAAAATATTATTTTGATAAATTATCATTAATATTAATTTTTGACACTATTCATTTAATCTGACTTCAAATACATCAAGAAAAATAATTAATTAAAATATTGTAACATCCCGACTTGACTTACCCTCGAATTGGTAGCCGGAATGATCACCACATAAACTCAAGCGTGTCTCCCCATGTGCCAGAAGCTACCGACTAGTAGTGAGGATCTATTGATAGTAAGTGGGGATAATATGACCTCATATTTAGAGTGCACAATGGAAATAGATAATAAACTCAGACAACAATAGAAGTATATGTAAAACAATAATAAAATGAATACTAAAAATCGAAAACACTAGTTTATACAATGCATGCATGTCATGGTGATACATATAGGAAAGAAGTAAACAAAACAACATGCTTTACATTCTAATATAGAAATAAAGAAAAGACTAAAAGTCCCAAGGGTGATCTCTATGAGTTTCTTGAGCTCCCACTCAGTCCTTTGCTCCTAACTCCCAAGTACAAGGAACAACCACAAGAAAAGGTCCACAATCCTCCAAACAAAAAGGTCTACTCAGGTATGCTAGTGCAATGGCGGCCCGAGTAGGGTGTGAGATATAAATCTCAGTAGGTAGAGACTACCAGTCATCTAGATAAATCTAGATAGTGAAATATAAAAAACAATGTGTAGATATGACAAGGCAATAATAGAACTTAATAAATAAACAACAACCCATCCAAGTTCCAAAGGGACACCTGACAACGATACCTACCTCGACTCATAGATTGAATAAGAGTATGCATAAGAATCATACAAGCATATTTATCAAACATAAATACCTTTCAATAATTTACCAATTATTCTCTATTTAATCATTTATTATCTCCAAGGTTCCCATGATTTCCCATACCTCAATACTAACTTCAAATCGTGCTGAAATTCTAATCATTTTTAACCATTATTTATTTAATCACATTTAAATATAGTTTGACCCACATATCTCATTTATTTCATAATTAATTATTGTAATTCATTTGGTGTTTAATGACATGTCAAACACTCCAACTCTCATTCGGTGTAGATCGTTATGTCTAACAACTTACATCTAAGTGCTTAGATAACTATTAAGGGGGGGGGGGGGGCGCCATGTCCAAGTCACAACTTCTACATTGGTCTAGAATTCAATGTCTAGCACCCACATTCTCATTCATTTACATCATTTGATAACTATTAGGAAGGAATTACATTTCCAAGTCCCAAATTCTACATTAGTCTAGAATTTCCTGTCTAGCACCCACATTCTCATCCATTAATTAAGTCACAAATTAATTAATCTAATATTAATAATTAATTCCTCAAGAATTATCGACATTCATTCCCTTAATAATCCAAAATTTAGTGAAACATATCAAAAAAACATTAGTTAACCCCACATTTTTCTTAGTCCACAATTCCATTAATTAATTCATTAATTAATTAATATATTAACAAAAATATCATCCCATAATTAATTATCCACAATTAATTATCCAATTCAAATCACAACTTGTCATAATCAATCTAACAATTAATTATCTTAATCAAACATTAAGGCACATAATTAATCCATCATTAATTATTTCAACATATCCAATTCCACATCTCATAATTAATCCCCCAATTAATTATCTATATTATAAACTTAAGAACATAATTAATTCACAATTAATTATTCCATTCCAAATATTATCTTTCCATAATTAATTATCCAAAACATTACCACAAAATCATATAATTAATTCCCAAGTTAAATATCTCAATTTCAATTATCTAGGTTCATAATTAATTCAAAAATTAATTATACTAACTTATCCAATTCAATATCTCATAATTAATTCCATGATTAATTATCTTAACTTATCCCAGACAATACTCATAATTACCTCTTAACCCAAGTGTGTCAATATGTAATGGGAAGAAATAGGAGATCACATAATATAAAGCTAAACAAACATATCACTCTAAACATTATGTTTTTATCTTGATGGAAGTGCACCTCTATTGGAGGGGTTTTATTACAAAACATGATTTTGTAATCTTACAAATTATTTAAAACAAGGTAGTTTATTCCATAATTTCAGTTCAAATTATCCAAAACTAGTAAATCAGTAAAAAATGCATTTTTCCAATTAAATAAAGGTTAAGGACTCTACCTCAAGGAATTGTCCGAACCAATTCTTTCTAACTCAAACTGTAATGCGCTCACGCAAACACACTTCCACAATAGCATGAATGCACTCAGAATTGGTCACATCACCCTACAATGATAACAGGTACCCACAATTAGTGAAGCGAGGACCAACAGACCTCCAATTAATTCACCGCAACTCAAATACACCATAATAATATAATTTAAAGGGTGTGATTTTTTTGGGTTTATAACCTTACCCTAAAATGATGGTGGTGAACTAAATCAAGGTTAACTACCACGCCTTTGGCGATGGTTGTCGAAATACAGACCAATGGGTCCCGAGACATCATCCTCACCACCCAGAATTGGAACAAAGAAACTTAATTAACCCTGGGCCTTAGGGTTTTGACCTAATTAAGATTGGGTGAAGGTAATTCAAAATGGTTGATGCGAACAATGAAACATACGGAGAAGGAATTACCCTGATGATACAAACAACTTTCATAAAGGAAACACCATGATCCTGTGCAGGGAGAGAAGCCAGGAAGAGAGGGTGGTGCACCTCCACCATGGGATAATGCGGGGAGGGGGTTACACCTCACCCAACTATGTGCCTCTAACTCATTTTTTCTCTTTAAATTAAACCCAATTAGAATTATAATAATTAATATAATAATAATAATAACAACCATATTATTATTATTTAATTTAAATGGTTCTTTGATAAACCCCATAACTCCCCCATCACACATCATTTAATTAAATTATTCTCTAACAAATTTAATTAAATAAAATATCCAACTCATAATTATTTAATTAAATTATCTCAGCGAAATTTAATTAAATAAAACCCCCATTTTTAATTAAATAATTAGATTCATACTAACTTTGAATTTTATTAGATAAAACCCCAACTCCATATTTATTCCTCATTTAATTAAATTCCATTCACCTAGATTTTATTAAATAAAAATACAACTCATTAACATTTAATTAAATTATCTCAACATTAATTTAATGAAGTAAAATATCATTTCACATAATTTAATTAAATTTCTATTAACCATGAATTTAATTAATTAAAAACACCCATATCATGACATTTAATTAAATACCTCTCAGATGGGAATTTAATTAAATAAATTAACCGAAAACCCAAAACTGGGTAAGTTGTACAGTTTGGATCACACAGTCTAGAAAACCATACTCTAACCATATGGAACCTTATATCTAAGGAACCCACTTCATATGGTGATTAGTCACTAAAAGTGGCTAATATTAATTGTTAATATCTTTATATTCATTGTTCTAAAGTCCATAAACATTGTTTTTAGTGCATTACATAAATAGAACTTCATTTCTCATCTAAAATGCAATTCATGTTTAAAATGCAAATTTGGGCCCAATAATTCATTTGTTTTTTTACAACATTATATTAATTTTATGAATTATAAATTTTGGGATATGATTGATCACTTTGTTTGGAACATTTTATCTTGTAGGTCCGATGGATGAATCCCAAAGGAAGATGGAGAATTTTGCACCTGAAGGCAGAAACTTGCTAGAAAAAGCATAATCGGCCTAAGGTCCATCAAACAAATGTGGGGCCAAAAAACCAAGCCCAATGAAGCTCAAATTTATACAGTAGAAAGATAAAAATATGAGGATCATTTTATTAAAATTTGGCCGGAGCTAATTCTAATGTTTTCATGATGATAAAGGGATCTGAAGTTGAGATTTAAATGGTGGACCCAACATTAATGCACAGAAATCCGTCCCACCATTTCGACCATAACTTCCAAAAGGATGATCCAAATTTACTGAACGTTTTACATCTCATAGAGGACAGATGGAAGAAGATATTTTTATTCTACAACCTATCCTGATTTGGCCTTCTTCAATTACAAATTTACATGTCAATATAGTGGACGGATCTGGGCAGTTTTCCGGGTCAACTTCGAAACATCAATTTCCTTTTGATTATTTACCCTCCTTTTGACTCTTTTAATTGTTGGGGGGTGAATTGATTTTGGGGGTGGATATAAGGATCCTAATATGCCTATATAAGGATCTAGTGGTTAAGGGAATATGGGTGGATATTTTTATTATCATCTTTTGTTGCTTGTTTCATTGTAAGGTTATGCTTCCAAATTTCCTTTGTAATGTTTTCCATTTCCATGTAAGTTTATTTTTTGTATCTTTAAGTTATTAATCAAATTATTTCTCTTATATATTTTCCATTTAATTTATTAAAACTTTATTATCACAAAGCACAGTGATATCTTTGTGTTATTGTGAATTAGTTCACACATAGGTGTGAATTTCATTCACACACACACGGAGGAGTGCTCGTTATTTCCACAGTTTTAATTTCTTCAATCCAATTCTAGTTAGTCATCTTCCGCCCACCATTGAGAGTATACCATCAATGGAGGGCTAAACCTTTAATGGGTTGATCTTAGGAGGATGCAAAGGCTGGATTGAATGTTATTTTACGAACGAATTGTTGTTAATTGGATAATTAATTTAAGACATCCATTCTTCAGTAATTTCTACTCTTCATCTTTAATGTGTTTGAGAAAACTAAATTCAATTACTAAATGACCATATACCTCGGAGAGATCATGAATTTGGTTCTCTAAGTGTATAGGGGATTATTAATTGTGTTTAGTAATCACCAAACCAGAAAATGATGAAGGTAGTGTTATTTTTGAAGAATGGATTCATCAAGAATTAATAAAACCAAAATTTTCTAAAGAAGTAAAATTCATTCAATCCACCCCGAGCATAATCTTAAGATCAACCCATTTTCTTTGAATTGAATTCACTTAGGTTTCTTAGTGTTCTTTAAACCATCCAAAATCAAACCCAAAGTTGGCTACTTCATAGCCCATCCTTCACTAAATCATAGCGTCTCAAGGTTACTTCTTCGGTCCCTGTGGATTCGACCCCTACATGTACTACATCGACCGCTTTTACCAGTAGGGTAAATTTGGGTGAAACCAAATTTTGGCGCTTTTTTCGGGGACCCAAGTAATTACCTTAGACCCACATCTTCTTTTCTCACCCCAAATTCTCTATTCTCACCCTAATTTCTCTTCTCTTTTCCCCTTTCTATTTCTGTGTGTCCAAAAAAAACCCCAAAACCAATTTTCACTCAATTCCAATGGATTATCCTCCAAAATACCCCTTCATAAATCAATACTGTAATCATGTCGGAAATCAATATTGGGAAACACCTCACATAGGGAATTTCATTGACCAATCCTTAATTGAATACACCACACCAGATGAGATGTACAATCAATGGGATGCTGAATGTTTACAAGATCAATTTCCATACCTATCAAGAATGATTGAAAAGATAAATAATGAGGAATTACATGATGTACAAACATATATCAACCCTAATCCTGAAAAAATTCTTGAACAATTGTGTGAACAAATGGATAAAATGAATTCAGAAGTTTCATCTTTCAGATTAGAATTACAAAGCTTTAAGACTTTTGGGGAACCCATTCCCACTCAAGTTGTTCTTTCCTCATCATTGATAGATGAATATTTTATCCCAAAAACCTCCCATGAATTTAAAAAAGAACTAACATTTGGATATGGGATAACTGAACAAGATCAAGGAAATGTTGAAGGGTATTTAAATCAGGAGGAAATTATTATTTTTGATTCACAAGGGGAAAATTTGTCTTCATGGATTGAGTATTCGGAATATTGCTCCAATAACAATTTTTTAGAATCACCGATCATTGAACCATTGGGAGATATAAAAAATATTGGGTCTATACCCACTCATGAAATTCAAATGGATTATTTTTGGGATGAATCATATTTTCAAAAGGAACCAATTCTTTCAAATGTTTTTAAAGAAGAAACATTTTTTGATTCAAATTATCATTATTCTTTAGGAAAATTCAATCAAACTAAACTCGATGTTTTAATACTTCCTTCCCTACTCAATAATCCCTCTATTTATGATAACCAAGACCATTCAATTATCATAAATTTTCATCAAGAATCTCACCAAGTAGGAATGAACCTTGAAATATTAGGAAATACTCCAGATAAAACACGATCAACCATTTTAGATATTTCTTGGATTTTACCAATCATTGTAGAAAACAGGATTTCATACGAAACAAATTTCAAAAAAAAAACAATCAATCTCAATCTTGTTGAAGTGGATAAAGATGGGTTAATTAAAATTTTGAAATTTGGAATTGGATAAGTTGGGGGGGTTCAAGTAGAGATAACGACGTTAAAAAAAAGCGCTGCATGGGAGGAAACCCATGGTTTTCATGTTTTCTAATTATTTTGAATCATTTTTTTTCATATAATAAATTACCATAGACTGTTGACCTGTTCTTCTTTTATGAGTAAGGATGGTTATGAAAGGGGAGCGCCATATTCATCCGTGTCACGTGGCGTGATCTCTGAGTAATACCTTACCCAGAAATCTAAAAAGAAGACAATGTATCATCAGTTTATTTTGTTTAGTTTATTTTTATGTTTTTATAGGTTAAAAAATATAAAAGGACATGTCATAAGTCATAAGAAAAATCCATTCACCACCATCCAAGCCGCTGAGACTCAAATATAGGATTTAAGTGAGATTGTGGCATGCGCTATCATCATCAACCATAGGTGACTTCATTCCATGATTATCATTTTAAATTTCCTCTTTGAACAACCCCCCCATACCCCCTTCTATGTTTTCTTTAAACACTAGGGACAATTTTATTCTATGTTGGGGGGAGATGAAATAAAAAATGATTTTTTTGTGAATAAGAAAATTCATGAAAAGAAAAATTCCATTAACCTTGAACATGATAACACACATTGAAAACTCTAAAATTGGATATCAAATAATTTTGTATGCTTTGATTCTGATTTAAATGCAAGTTTAAGTTCATGAGCATAGTTTTTGGAAAGTGCAGTTTTCTAATGTGATTTTTCAAAGTTTACATTTTCATCCTCTTAATAAAAATGCCACAATGCACGTCTACTGGATTGTGGGTGTAAATTTGAGTTCTTGGGTCCCTTTCATTATAGCATAGGGTTCTGGGGTCACTTTTAGTTTAATTTGAGTATCCAAAAAAACAAAAAAAAAATTGAAAAAATAATGACCACATAGAGAAATGTTTTGTCCAAATGTGTGGCGTCCGACACTTGGGGATCACAACTCCATAGTTGTATTTCCCAGAGTTTGGCTTTATATCTCTATTGTAGAGCATGAAATTGACAATATGTGTGGAGTCCGACACTTGGGGATCGTGACTCCATAGTTGTCTTGCCTAGAGTTAGTCTTTTCATATCTATTGTGGTTCAAAAATAAAATAAAAAAATAATAAAAATGGATACTCATCTTAAGGTTTAATGTGATTCCCACCCAGCGCTTCCATTTTTTCCCCTTGAATAAAAAAATGGGCCCCATATCTTTTATGATTCACAACACTTTATCATGCTTAATTAGAATTGGATGAAATGTGGTGATGAATTTGAACAAAGGAATGAGCTTGGGCTTGGGATATTCTTATAGACCTACCTTGTTTTTAATGATTTTGATGGGTTTTCATAATTTTTTTGGTATTAGATATTTGGGTGAGCAATGTGTATTAAAATGTTTTTGGAAAAGGGGATTTGAATTTTATATTTGTAATTTATTTTTCTCGGGACTAGAAAAAATCAAGTTGGGGGGTGTGATTAGTCACTGAAAGTGGATAATATTAATTGTTAATGTCTTTATATTCATTGTTCCAAAGTCCATAAACATTTTTTTAGTGCATTACATAAATATAACTTCATTTCTCATCTAAAATGCAATTCATGTTTAAAATGAAAATTTGGGCCCAATAATTCATTTGTTTGTGGACAACATTATATTAGTTTTCTGAATTTTAAATTTTGGGATATGATTTATCACTTTGTTTGGAACATTTTATCTTTTAGGTCCGATGGATGAATCCCAAAGGAAGATGGATAATTTTGCGCCTGAAGGCAGAAACTTTCTGGAAAAAGTATGATGGGACTAAGGCCCATCAAATAAATGTGGGGACCACAAACCAAGCCCAATGAAGCTCAAATTTATAGAGTATAAAGATAAAAATATGAGGATCATTTTATTCAACTGTGGATGGAGATAATTCTAATGTATTCATGATGATAAAGGGATATACATTTGAGATTTAAATGATAGACCCGACATTAACGCACAGAAATCCGTCCCACCATTTCGACCATAACTTCCAAACGGATGATCCAAATTTCCTGAAATGTTTACAGATCATAGATGACAGATGTAAGAAGATATTTTTATTCTATAATTGCTACAGATTCGACCTTCTTCAATTACAAATTTACACATAAATATGGTGGACGAATCTGGATAGTTTTCTGGGTCAACTTCGAAACCTCAATTTCCTTTTGATTATTCACCCTCATTTTGAATATTTTAATTGTTGGGTGGTGAATTGATTGTGGGGGTGGATCTAAGGCTCCTAATATGCCTATATAAGGAGCTAGTGGTTAAGGGAATAGGGGAGGATTTTTTTATTATCATCTTTTGTTGCTTGTTTCATTGTAAGGTTATGCTTCCAAATTTCCTTTGTAATGTTTTCCATTTCCATGTAAGTTTCTTTTTTGTATCTTTAAGTTATTAATAAACTTATTTCTCTTATATATTTTCCATTTAATTTATTAAAACTTTATTATGACAAAGCACAGTGATATCTCTATGTTATTGTGAATTAGTTCACACATAGGTGTGAATTTCATTCACACACAAGGAGGAGTGCTCGTTATTTCCGCAGTTTTAATTTCTTCAATCCAATTCTTGTTAGTCATCTTCCACCAACCATTGAGAGTATACCATCAATGGAGGGATAAACCTTTAATGGGTTGATATTAGGAGGATGCAAAGGCTGTATTGAATGTTATTTTATGAATGAATTGTTGTTAATTGGATAATTAATTTAAGACATCCATTCTTCAGTAATTTCTACTCTTCATCTTTAATGTGTTTGAGAAAACTAAATTCAATTACTAAATGACCATATACCTCGGAGAGATCATGAATTTGGTTCTCTAAGTGTATAGGGGATTAGTAATTGTGTTTAGTAAGCACCAAACCAGAAAATGATGAAGGTAGTGTTATTTTTGAAGAATGGATTCATTAAGAATTAATAAAACGAAAATTTTCTAAAGAAGTAAAATTCATTCAATCCACCCCGAGCATAATATTAAGATCAACCCATTTTATTTTAATTGAATTCACTTAGTTTTCTTAGTGTTCTTTAAACCATCCAAAATCAAACCCAAATTTGGCTACTTCATAGCCCATCCTTCACCAAATCATTGCGTCTCAAGGTTACTTCTTCGGTCCCTGTGGATTCGACCCCTACATGTACTATATCGACCGCTTTTACCAGTAGGGTAAATTTGGGCGCAACCACATGGTATGTCCCACATGGTTTTCTTAACCGTCTGCAAATCGTGTGAATGTCTTTGTTTAAGACACTCACCTCGCACGTTTTGTCCCACATGGTTTTCCTAACCCTACATAGACCATGTGAGTGCCTCTGTCACCCAAAATTAAGTTGCACGTTTTCCTATAGCAGGCCACACGGTTTAATAATCCATGCACCAACCGTGCGCTCTCTGCTATTCCTTAAAAACTGACTTTTCCCGATCTGACGCTCCTGACTTCCAATCAGCCATCTGGGAAACTCTTCAAGCCTTTACCCAAGACTTATATAAACACATTTAAATGATCCTAACTCACAAAACTTTGTCCCATGGCTTGGTTTTAATATTTTCCCATCCAAAAAACAAAAAAGGTCAAAAAATTTCATAATTTAACCTTGTTAAAAAACACGAGACTTTACAATTTACCCACTATAAAAAACTTCTCATCCTAGATAATCCACCAATAACTACTATAGTATCAACCAACCCACTAAGGTCATGAATTCTTGTTTAAACAGTCGTCTTGCATTTCCAAATACCAAACACACCTTTCACCAAATCACATGCCTGATGGCTTAAGACTTTTAAACCTGATCCAAAGCTCCGAATCCAACCCAAAAAATAAAAATGGTAAATAATCGAGACCACACAACTAGAGAAGTGATTCCACAATCATCTCCTAAAATGATATTTCCAACCTAAAAACCCACACTCACCATTAAACTGGCGACATTCATTTAGAACAATTCCATCACCAACCGCATATAACCAAATTCATCACTCAACTTCCGATGAACTCTCCAAGTTAGGACATCAAAAGGCTACTTTAAAACTTTAATTTCCAAACATGAATAAAAACATAACCCAAAGAACCATGAATCCCATGTATAACCCAATTAATAACCACCTATTGAGTTTAAAAACTTTCAAAAATTTAGCACGACGTATGACCGACACTATCTCAGTGCCTCCAGAATAAGGTCAAGATAGGGGACATGCTCTTCTCATTTGGAAGAGCATACTAAAATTAAACCCAGGTCACCAAAATATCAGTCGAACTATCATTGGTCAACTCTTTAAAAAAAGTATTAGCTTCTCCTGTAGATGCGTCATCAACAAAACCTTGATGCCTGTATCACCCAAGACATTCTTGTTCCTTTAAATCTTACCACTAAAACTCTTCCAAAAACTTACTGATGTAGCACTACCCATCTTAGGAGTGTCTATGTAATAGAATAAAATATCATTCGATCTCTAGCGCACTCGTTCAGAAACACCTTAAATGAAAATGTGACATTCCACGAACCACGATCACTATGTCAACATCTCTCATGAAAACGGACACATAAGCCTATTAGTGTGTCAAGACACCTGAGTCCCAAAAAGTCATCTAGATTAGTGGAATGAACTTACCGTAACACCCAAACACTCTATTCCTAATTTAACACAAGGATGTCTTTAATGGCTGACCATGCCCGAGGCATGTATAACCTACTGAACCAAGAATTTCTCAATGCTTATTCCCTTATCAAGAGTCAAGATACAATGAACACCCCTCAAAACAAATGTTCCATTATTTAAACACAAAATTTCTACTAAGGAAAATGAAACTTTAACAGTACCAACATCAAAAAGCTCACAGTGGAAACAAATAATCTCAAGCTTTAAGGGTACTACCTACCATAGGCTAGTCACTTACGAAGTATATGTGTCAACCCTATCTCCTGGTTATGCAAAACAGAAATCATTAGGCTCAAAATCCCCCTTTTCATTTTATCCATTTCATTTAATTTATTTCAACCTCTAAACATTTGAAATAATTTTAAAAAACCCAAAAGTACTATTCCACAACAAGGAACTTGGTTTTCAAACAATTCCCCATGGGAAAAATTGACAAGCTATAGAAAAATTCCTCTTTAACACTTAACATTCAGTATCATTTCATTTTAAACAGGAAATTTAGCATCTAAATTTCTTTTAATGAGAAGGTGAACTGTGAGGGTCCCATTTATTCAAAACATATAGGTTTTTCAAAAAGCAACCCTATAATAATTCATTTCACAAAACTCAATAGTTTTACATTTATAACTATTTTCAAAAACATTATGGTTATACAATGTTTAGTCAGATGGGTGGATATCTACAAATTGATAAGGATCCCATACACCTTACCAATGGAATTTGGTTCCCATTTATCATATTCAATTTTCATTTAACATTTTAACTTTTACAGCCATTTTTTTAATTATTTGAATACATGGATTACCCTTTTCCAATTAGAAGGCACCCATACACCTTACAACTGAAATTGGATCCCTTCATAAATGAAATCAATCAATTTTATACTCATATATCCATAAAAAAATATCTAGCATGTTATCATTAGTAGTAACACAACAACATAATATAACACAGAAGCATGGAACTACATCAAAACATGTTAATAACTAAGTCAACATGGCATATAAACACCCAATAATGTAATATCTACCACCAAAACATGCTATATAAAGGGGCATGATGAATCAACTCAAAACATGACATTCCACCCAAGGCATACAATCAAAATTAGCAGGAATCTTACTAATACAACTACATGGCATGTGATATGCATGACATTTGAATCTTTAATTTTCTAATACGATGCATGTAATGCAATTTCCTTTCCATATTAGGCTAAGGAAAATTTTAAAAATTCTCAAAATTAATAAGCAATGGAAAATACACCAGTCACTCAGGGTGAATTCATATAAACTATAACTTCAAATAGCATAAACATCAATTTTGATTCCTGGACACTTGGTCATTTCCCATACATGGGGTGATTAGTCCCAAGAACAACTATTAACCAACCCAAAACAGGAAGACAATGAAAAATGAAAGAAAAACTAAACCTTTGATACCACTTTGTAACATCCCATCCCAGCTTACCCTCAAACCGGCAGCCATATCAGTCACTACATGACCTCAAGCGTGTCTCCCTGTATGCCAGTGGTTTCCGACTAGCATAGAGGGTCTATTGATAGTCAGTGGGGAGAGTATAACCTCATATTCAGAGTACATAATGGAAATATATAATAAAAACAGACAAAAACGGAAGAAAATGTAAAAGAATAATCAACTGAATAATGAAAATATCCAACAACAGTTTATACAATGAATGCATGTCATGTTGATACATATCGAAAAGTAGTAAAAAAAATTTCTTTAAATTACAATAAATAAATAAAGAAAAGACTCAAATCCCTAAGGGTTATATCTATGAGTATCCCGAGCTCCTTCTTGGTCCTTTTCTCCTAACTCCCAAGTAAAAGGAACAACCACAGGAAAATGTCAATAGTCCTGTAAACAAGAAGGTCTACTCAGGTACCCAGCGTAATGACGGTCTGAGTAGCGTGTGAGATATAAATCTCAGTAGCCCGAGACCACCAGTCTTCTAGCTTAATATAGAAAATGAAATATAAAAAATATTGTGCAGATATAAGAAGGAAATAATAGAACTAAATAAATAACCAACAACCCATCCAGGTTCCAAAGGGACACCTGACGACGATACCTTCTTTGGCTCATAGCTGGAATAAGAGTCTACACAAGAATCATACAAGAATATTTATAAATCATAAATACCTTTCAACACTTTACCAACTATTCTCCATTTAATAATTTATTATCTCCAAGGTTCCCATGATTTCCCGTACCTCAATACTAACTTCATCTCGTGCCTAAATTCTAATCATTCTTAACCTTTTTTTATTTAATCACATTTAACTCGAGTTTGACCCACATCTCTCATTTATTTTATAATTCATTATTGTCATTCATTTGGTGTGGAATTCCATGTCAAACACCCCAATTATCATTCTATGTAGATCTCCATATCTAACACCCCAATTCTCATTCTATTGTAGATCACCATGTCTAACAGCTTACATATAAGCACTTAGATAACTATTGAGGAGGAATTCCATGTCCAAGTACCAACTTATACATTGGTCTAGAACTCCATGTCTATAACCCACATTCTATTTCATTTACATCATTTGATAACTATTGGGGAGGAACACCATGTCCAAGTCCCAACTTCTACATTAGTCTAGAACTCCATGTATAACACCCACATTCTCATTCATTAATTAAGTCACAAATTAATTAATCCATGTTCAATAATTAATTCTTTAATAATTATCCACATTCATTCCCTTACTAATCCAATGATTAGTGAAACATATCAAAAACCATTAGTTAACCCCATATTTAACTAAGTCCACAATTCCATTAATTAATTCATCAATTAATTAATATATTAATACAAATATAATCCCATAAATAATTCTCTACAATTAATTTTCCAATACAAATCATAACTCATCATAATTAATCTCACAATTAATTATCTTAATCAAACATCAAGGAACATAATTAATACATCATTAATTATTTCAACATAGCCAATTACACATCTCATAATTAAGTCCCTGATTAATTATCAATTTTATAAACCCAAGAATATATTTAATTAAAAATTAATTATACCATTTTAAATATCATCCTTACATAATTAATTTCCCCAATTAATTATCCAAAACATTACTACAACATAACATAATTAATTCCCAAATTAAATATCTCAATTTCAATTATCTAGGTTCACAATTAATTAATAAATTAATTATATTAACTTATCCAATTCAATATCTCATAATTAATTACCCAATTAATTATATTAACTTATCCCAGCCAATACTCATAATAATCACATAACCCAAGTGCATCAATATATAAAGGGAAGAAATAGAAAGTCACATAACATAAAGCTAAACGAACATATCACTCTAAAAATTATATTTTTATCTTGAAGGAAGAAAAAATACATTGGAGGGGTTTTATTACAAGAATGTGATTTTGTAATCTAACAAATTATTTAACACAATGAAATTCATTCCATAATTTCAGTTCAAATTATCCAAAAGTAGTACATCAACAAAAAACTTCATTTTTCCAATAAAACAAGGTTAAGGACCCTACCTTAAGGAATTGTTAGGGATGATTCTTTATAACTCAAACCATACTGAGCTCATGTGCACACACTTACACAATAGTGTTCATGCACTTGGAATTGGTCGCATCACCCTAAAACGACAACCGACACCCACAATTAGTGCGGCGAGGGCCAGCACACCTCCATTTAATTCACTGCAACTCAAATACACTATCATGACCCATACCCTGGGTCCCATACCATGACTACACCAAGACCACCACAAAGTCCCACATAGATTAACCCCAAAGTACCATCTTGTACTAAGTGTACCAACACAACAGACAACGCGTTGATCAGATGCCTGGTCTGTAAGTTATGGGATTTTTAGTAAAAAGGGCTCAGTTGGATTCGAGTCTGATCCAAACCAACCATAATCCAAATTACTCAAAAACGCAAGTGGAGTATCTAAAAAGGACCGCCTCATCGTAAGGGTCCTCTCGCCGTATACGATGCATCAATCGGATGCCCAGTCTGCATGTTATGATTGTTTCAGTGAAAAGGGGCTCGTCGGGTCTGGGTTAGGTCCGATCCGGTCATACTGACCTGACCTGACCCTGTCTAGGGGTCCGGCGTGGGTCCTATAGAGGTCCGGCCCAGACAGTCCATTGGGATCGTGGGTCTAACTTGATAAGATAGATCTGGCCCAGTGGCAGGTCCATCCCGGTGGCGCGGGTCCGGCCCGGTGGTGCGGGTCCAGCCCGACGGTGCGGGTCCGACCCACTGAGTTGCGGGTTTGGCCTTCTGAATGAATCAGTTCACAACAGGCAGACTGATCCGCTCAGTCATGATGCGGCATACAACCACATCCAGGATCCCTCTCACCCCGTGGTCGACGCGGGGCGGTCTCCTCACCGCGGTCAAGTGACCGCGGCAGCGCCACACAGCTGGCCATTTCACACGCACGTGGACTGGGTCTGCATGCCTCTAGCGTGACCAAGCGGCTCGAGTGGGATGCTACTCTATGGGGTTCCAATGGGTGCTGCACAACCTCGCTATCGTGGTGCACCGATGGTACCTTTGACGGGCCACCAAAGTTGTTTTGGTGGTCCATTTCTCAAGCCGCTTGTGTATACAGAATTGCTAGGCTGTCACCTTCACCGCAACGACCACAAACTCGATTTTCCACTATATCGAGAAATCATCCCTAAAGAACGCACAATAAACAACCATGGAGGAGGTTCCTAACCTTCTTCGTGTCTGTCTACAACCTCCGCGTTAGAGTCTAAGCATGGGGGAAATTATTAATCCACACAGTAAGAGTAAAACCCAAATTCAAACCCACACACAATATCCACCTAAAAGAAAGAGCGATTCACAGATCAACCTGTTATTGTGTTGATCCAAATTTGTTGTTAATTCTAAAAAATGAGGGAGATATCATCAAAAACATAGAACGCATAACCCCTACCTCTTTGACGTTCAATGTTGAAGCATTCACCCTCGAGGTTTTAGGATTATCAACCTTGCTTCCAGCTCCATTCTTCAAGGCACGTCGAAGCCGGTGATGATCTTCCAGTGTGTTTTTATTCATTCTTTGTTAGAGAGGGATTCCTCCAGTGGTTCGTCAGATATTTACCCACATTTTTTATTTCCAAAAACTCCAACATGTTGGATTATTAAAAGAAATAAAAAGCACAATGATGTTTCATCCATTAATGATGCTCATTAAATGATCCGCATTTAACGAGTCATTAAGATAACAACATAATAGTTTCAAACGAGCCATTATTGACCCTCTATTAAGGTTCCTCTTCATTGACTCATCGTTTCACCGCAACATCGCCGTTTTCTACTCAATGGTGAGAAAGAAATAAAATAATTCTTTTAAATTATTTTATTATTTTTCTCAAAAAGTCTGAAAAATATATTTTCCACTCAACCCTTGTCGGCCGAAGTTAAGTCATTTCTAGGTGAATCCTAGCATTCCTAGTTCAATGGTTCCATTAGATTTATGATCCAAGCACCAGTTCAAATGATAGAAAAACCCACTCGTGCTTTTACTGAATGTACCTTAAAAAAAGTTCAAAAATTCATTTCAGGCTCTCCGGGCCTCAAAATCACGTCCCATCTGAGTGTGTGGTGTCAGAATAATTCCATATAATTAGAAAAAAGTTACATGGAATTTCTGAGATATTAAATTCTCCCCACCTTAGGGCCTTACGTCCTAAAATCCAAAACAAAACTAAACAAATAGATGGGGGTACTGAGAACAAATCTGAGCCTCCTGCTCCCATGTTCTCTTTTGGAGGTTTTTGTGTTGCCACCGAACTCGCACTAGAGGAATTAAATTCCCATGTAGGAACCACTCCTGTCAATCCTCTATCTCCACCGGGAACTCCCAAATGTCACCCATCATCAATTTCCATCTCTCCCCAGTCGATGACGTGTGATGGATCATGAACATATCTCCTTAGATTAGACACGTGGAAAATATTATGCACCCAGTGCATCTGTGGGGGAAGAGATAGGTGGTACGCAACCTCACTAACTTTACTCAGGATCTGAAAAGGTCCGATGAATCTCAAAGATAACTTGCAGCCCTGACCAAATCTGCATAATCCTCATTGGGGTGAGACCCAAAGGAATACATGATCACCCTCCTCAAACTCCAAGGCTCTCTGTCTCCTATCGGCATAATACTTCTACCTGATATATGTAGTTCTCATCCACTCCTGGATGATCTGAACCTTCTCGGTGGTATCCCGTACTAACTCTGGACCCATGAGTGCCGACTCCCCTAGGTCTGTCCAATATAGGGGTGATCTGCAAGGCCACCCATACAAGGCCTCAAACGGTTCAATGAAAATGGTGGAGTGATAGCTATTGTTGTATAAAAACTCCACCAGTGGAAGATGGTCCTTCCAAATGCAACCAAAATCTAGAACACAAGCACAGAGCATGTCCTTCAAGGTCTGTATGGTCTGCTCTATCTGACCATCCGTCTGGGGTCGAAAAGCTGTTCTCAAGCGCAGTTGCGTCCCAAACACCTCCTATAATCCCCTCTACAGCTGGGATGTAAAGCATGAATCATGGTCTAAAATGATCATCGAAGGCACCCCATGGAACCTTACTATATCCTGGATGTAGAGATGTCTCAAGCCCTCTACTAGTCCCTGCTCCCAGATGGGTAGAATGTGAGCCGACTTGGTGAGTCATTCAATGATCACCCAGATGGAATCATGGATCCTAGATGTACGTCGTAACCCCATCACAAAGTCCATGGAGATACCATCGAACTTCTACTCTGGTACCTCAAGTGGTTGGGCCAAGCCTACTAGAACCTGATGCTCAGCCTTCACTTGCTAACAAGTGAGGCATCACAAAACGAACTCGACCATAGCTTTCTTTATCCCTGGCCACCAGTACTAATGTCGGAGGTCCTAGTACATCTTCTCAATTCTAGGATATACCACCAAAGGGGATGTATGGAACTCCCTCAAAATATCCTCCCGAAACATCACTGGTACTACGGTGTGCCCTCTTAAAAGTATTATGTGCTCCCCACCTATCTAAAATCTATTCGGATCCCATCCTAAGGATAACTGAGCACGTTGGGCCTCACAGTCATCATCTACCAGTTGTGCCTCCCTGACTCACTATAAGAGTGGGGGAGTAACAGTCATCAACTGAAGGTAAGCTATTACACCACTATACACAAAGGATATCTGTAACGTGGCTAGTTGATCCATTACCTCACTCAGTAGTTGCAAACCAGACCTCCTGATGAGTGCTTCCTCCACCACATTTCCCTTCCCAAGAGTATAAACTATCTCAAAGTCGTAGTAATGGAGTAACTCCAACCATCGTCACTGCCTCAAGTTCAAGTCCTTTTGTGAGAAGATATACTTGAGACTCTTGTGGTCAGAGTAAACTATAAATCATTCACCCATAAAGTAGTTCCACCACATCTTCAAGGAAAATACCACTACTGCTAAGTTCAGGTCATGGTTCGCATAATTATGCTCATGTTTCCTCAACTATCATGAGCTATAGGTGATCACTGCTCACTCCTACATCAGGACACAACCCATTTCAATCCCCGATGCATCAAAGTAGACTACATACCCAATTCCCTCTTCTAGTAGTCCCAAGTTAGGGGCACTCTTTAGTCTCCGCCTCAGCTCCTAGAAACACTAATAGAATATTTTTGTCCATAAGAAGGGTTGTACCTTATTTCTAAAAGCCTAAAAGGCTGTTGCTACTCTAGAAAAGTTGGGTACGAGTCTCCGGTAGTACCCAACCAACCCTAAGAAATTACGCACCTTGGTCACGCTCTATGGTGGCTCCTAAGGAAGCACTACCTCTATCCTTACCAGATCCACTGAAAATATAGCCTATGAGATGACGTGTCCTAGTAAGTGGACCTTCCGAATCCAGAACTAGCACTTCGAGATCTTACCATAAAGATGGTGCTATCAGAGTGTGTCTAGAACTATCCACAGTAGTGTAGCGTGCTCCACCACTAACAATGAGTACACCAAGATGTCATTAATGAAGACCACCACAAAACGATCGAGGTAAGGCTTAAATATACTATTCATGAGTCCCATGAACACTGTTGGGGAGTTGGTCATGCCGAAAGGAATCACTAGGAACTCATAGTGGCTGTTACATCACCTGAAGGCTATCTTCGGTACATCCTCATCCCGTACCTAAAGCTGGTGATAACTAGATCTAAGGTCTATCTTTGAGAACCACCTCCCTCCCTTTAGTGGGTCGAAGAGGCCGTCAATCCTCAATAGTGGATACTTGTATTTCATAATCACCTGGTTCAGGCATAGAAAGTCAACAGATAGACTCAATCTCCCATCTTCCTTCTTGGAAAACAACACCGGGGATGCCCATGGATAAACACTAGGCCTTACAAACCTCTTCCTCTATAAGTCCTCTAACTATACCCTCAACTCACGAAGCTCCAATGGAGACATCCGATACATAGGTGTAGATATAGGTGTCGTACCTAGGTACAAGTTAATGAAGAAGTATAACTATCTATGAGGAGGTAGTCTTGGGAAATCTTCTGGAAAGAAATCCTCATACTCACCCACAACTATTGGAAGGCTTGGACTCCCCAGGTCCACCATACTAAGGGTGAGGCTAGCCAACTAGTGAGTGATCGGCTGCACCCTCTTTTGAGAAAGTCCATCTTATGCTGAAAAGGTTCCCTTCTCACCACTGAAGGAAAACCTGGTCCCATCCTCATGGACACACCACACTTTGCACCTAAAATAATCAATCTGAGCATGGATTGTGGATAACCAGTCCATTCCCAAGATGATGTCGTAAGGACTCAACGCTTCTACAAGAAGATCCCAGCTGAATCTATCTCCTCCTAGAGTAAGCTCTCACTACCAGAACTAGTGTGTAGTCATTGAATCCTCTCCCGTAGGAGTCTCTAATCTTATGTATCAAGCTAAACACTCTACTATAATCTTCGAGATATGAACGAGAGTTGTGGCATGGAAGGAGTGACAAGAACCTTTGTCTATAAGAACTTCAACTAAGGTGGAGTAGGAACAAATTGTACCTCTAATCATCTCTGGAGAGCCGTGGTCATAGTCCTCCATCGCCTGAAGCTGGACTCACCCCTATCCACCTACTCTTGGAGCTCAGGGAGGACCTCATGGTGGTTGGGGTGGTAGTACCTTGAACCTTTGTCCACCGCCTAACACTCGGACTGCTCCCCTACCACATCCACCACCCTATGGATCTCCTTGATTGAACCTCTGTCACTGTCTCAATAGTCCCTCGACTGTGTGCTAGTTATCCATGCATGGAGTTAGATAGTCATGAGCCATGTGCCCCAGTCCGCCATTAGAGTAACACACTGTAGTCCTCAGATGAAATCATCTACCTCACAAGCTCCGTACCTTTGTCCCTACATCCTGGGGTCATCCTTTTGAAGCTCTGGCCCATTCGGTCCTCTACATCATCTGCCTATTGCCACCTACAGATTACTTGGCCACCTATCATCCGGTGGTGGCTCTCACCATCAGTGCCTTCTTGGATAGGAATCTATCCATGAGTATGGCTCTCTATAGAACCCCAGACAGAATCGGGATGCTGAGTGAAATCATCGATGCCCTGATCTCCCATCGGAGTCCTTGATTAAAGGTCCAAGCCCTAAAGAAAGGGTACCGTACCATGTAAGTGGAGTAGAGGGAGAGGTCGGTAAACCTCACTGAGTACTGGGCCACAGTAAGGCTACCCTACTACAGGTGTAGTAACTTCTAAATATGAACTAAGTATAGTTTCGTTGGTACAAAATACACCCTAAAGAGGCTCTCAAATATTTTCCAGACAAGGTTCACCTCCTAGTGTGTCTGGAGAATCAAGCTCCACCACCTCCCTACTGTGCCTTGAAAAGGCTAGTGGATAGAACTACTATCTGGTCTATTGGTGTCTCTACTAGGTGAGAAATCTGAGTAACTACCTCTATCCAATCCTAAACTATATGAGGATCTATCTCTCCTTCAAACATTAGATGCCTCTGTCTCTAAAACTCGTGCAGTGTGATCAGTCGACATGCACTGCTCGGTGGTGGGGCTGGTAGCAACTTATGCTCTCTAGGCGGCGTTGCTGCTGGTACACTACCTAAAGGTGCTATCACTACAAGTGGTCCCTGCACTGACACCTCATCACTCAGTGGACCATCGTTGTGATCTCTCACTAGAATCTTGGATGGTTGTATTCAAGGAGGCATCTTGTAGAGAAACATATGCGCCATGGTCAATAAGTTATACTTGGTGAGCTGAATCAAAATAGATCAAGAGAAAAACATTTCAAAAAAACTTGCAACTAGTGCTTTCATGTACTAAGTCAGAAAACAGAATTTAGGGTCCTGGTGTATGGATACATTGGCCTTCATACCAGCACTGGACTCCCATGAATAAAATCCAAATTCAATACACTTAACACTATTGCCATTATTGAAAAAAATACAGTCTCTTAGTTCTTCTGGTAGAACCGACCGCCCTTTGATACCACTTGGTCATGACCCATCCCCTAGGACCCGTGCCGTGACTACCCTAATACTACCACAAAGTCCCACATAGAGAAACTCCAAATTACCGTCTCATCATAAGGGTCCCAACGCAACATACGATGCGTTGATTGGACGCTTGGTCTGTAAGTTATGGGATTTTTAGTAAAAAGAGCTTGGTTGGATTTGAGTCTGATCCAACTGGGCCTTACTCCAAATTCTGCCAAAACTCAAGTGGAGTATCTAAAAAGGACCGCCTCATTGCAAGGGTCCTCGCACCATAGAAGATGCGTCAATTAGATGCCTGATATACAAGTTACGATCATTTAAGTGAAATGGGGCCGGTCGGGTCGGGTCCGACCCAGTCGGACTGACCCGACCCGACCCTATCTAGGGGTCCGACAAGGGTCCTGCATGGGTCCAGCCCAGCCGGCCCATTGGGCTCACAGATCTAGATCAATAGGACAGATCCAGCCTGGTGGCGGATCTAGCCTGGCGTCGCGGGTCTGGCCTGGGGGCGTGGATCCGACCCAGTGGCACGGGTCTGACCCGGTAGTGCGGGTTCGTCCTGCTGAGCTACGGGTTTGGCCCACCATAGGAAGACTGGTCTACCCGGATGAGACGCGGTAGACAGCCACGTTCGGCCTCTGTTCCGCCCTGCGGTCGACATAGGGAAATCTCCTCGCCACTGTCAAGAGACCGCGGAGGCGCCACGCGACCGACCAGGCTTTCCGACCGTTTCGCATGCACACAGACTGGGTCTGTGTGCCTCCAGCGTGCCCGAGCTTCCCAAACGGGCCATTCCTCCCCATGGAACTGACGAGCACCACACCACCTCACCTCCACGGCCGTTTGGCCTCAGCTTCCTACCACCGCGGCGTGGCAACTAGCACTCTGCCAACCTCCTCCCTCGGTCGCAGCCGCTAGCATGCCGGAGATACCTTCAATGGGCCACCTGATTCACTCCAATGGTCCATTTCTTAATCCTCTTGTGTCTACATAATCGCTAGGCCATCACCTTCATTGTGACGACCCCAAACTCACTTTTCCACTATCTCAAGAAATCATCCATGAAGAACGCACAATAAAAAACCATAACAGAGGGTCCTGAACTTCTTTGTGTCGGCCCGCACCCTCCAATTTAGAGTCTAAGCATGGGGAAAAGTATTAATCCAAACATAAATAGTAAAAACCCAATTCAAATCCCCACACAATATCCACCTACGAAAATGAGCAATTCACGGATAAACCCGTTAGCTGATTGATTCAAATTTGTTGTTAATTCTCAAGAACGGGGAAGAAATAATCAAAAAATTAGAATGCATAAACCCCTACCTCATTGACATCCGGTGCTGAATGATCATTCACAAGGTTTCAGGATTGTTGATGTCACTTCCGGATTTGTTATTTGAGGCACGTCAAAGCTAGTGATGATCTGCCGGTGTATCTTTCTTCATTATTCATTAGAGAGGGATTCCATCAGTAGTTCTTTAGATATTTCCCTAAGTTTGTTATTTCCCCAAACTCCAACACATTGGATTATTAAAAGAAATAAAAAGCTTAGAGATTTTGTGTCCATTAATGATGCTCATTAAATGAGCCACATTTAATGAGATACATTTAATGAGTTATTAAGATAACAACATATCAGTTTCAAACAAGACATTATTGACCTTTAATTAATGCACCTCGTCACTGCCTCATCGCTGCATCATAGCATCACCATTAGCCACTCAACAGTGAGAAAGAAATAAAATAATTCTTTTAAATTCTTTTATTATTTTTCCTGAAAATTATGAAAAAAAACTTTTCCACTCAGCCCTTGCCACCCGAAGTTAAGTCATTTCTGGGAGAATCCTGGCATTCTGAGTTCAACGGTGCCCTCAGATTTATGATCCAAGAACCAACTCAAAAGATAGAAAAACCCAATCCCACTTTTACTAAACGTACCTTAAGAAAAGTTTAAAAATTCGTTTTGAGCTCTACAGGCCTTGGAATCACGTCCCGTCAGAGCGTGTGGTCTCAGAATAATTCAATATAATTTTAAAAAATTACACGGAATTTATGAGACATTACATACACCAAAAGAATCTAATTTAAAGAGTGAAAAATGAATTATTGGGTTTATAACCTTACCCGAAAATGACAGGGGTGAACCAAATCAAGATGAACCACCTCACCTTTGGAAACAGTTTTCGAAATATGGACTAAATGGCCCCAAGACATCATCTGCACCACCTAGAATCAGAAGAAAGAAAGAAACTAAATTAACCCCAGGCCTTAGGGTTTTGGCATAATGGAGACCAGGCGAAGGAGAGTCGAAACGGCTGATGCAAAGAATGAAACATGCAGAGAAGGAATTACCTCGACAAGATGAACAACTTCTGTGAAGGAACCACTATGATCTAGTGTGTTGAGAGGAGCTAGGAAGAGAGGGTGGTGCACCTCCACTATGGGAGAATGAGGGGAGGGGGTCACGCCTCACCCTATTGTGTGCCTCTCCCTCCTTTTCTCTCTCTCAATTAAACCTAACTAGAATTATAAGAATTAATATAATAATATTAAAAATAACCATATTATTATTATTATTTAATTTAAACACTTCTTTAATAAACCCCATAACTCCCCCATCACACATAATTTAATTAAATTCTTATCCAATTAATTTAATTAAATAAAATATCCAAATCATTATTATTTAATTAAATTCTCTCAACAAAATTTAATTAAATAAAACCCCCATTTTTCATTAAATAATTTGATTTATCCTAACCTTAAATTTAATTAGATAAAACCCCACCTCCACATTTATTCCTCATTTAATTAAATTATATTCACCTAGATTTAATTAAATAATAATCCAACTCATTATCATTTAATTAAATTCTATCAACTTTAATTTAATTAAATAAAACTCTGTTTAATATAAATTAATTAAATTCCTCTTAACCATGATTTTAATTAATTAAAAACCCCCATATAATGAAATTTAATTAAATCCATCTTAGATATAAATTTAATTAAAAAAAATTAACCCGAAACCCAAAACTGGGTAAGTTATATGGTTTGGCTCGCACGGTCTGGAAAACCGTGCTCCAACCATGTATCAACCGTATAGAAACTTGTGTCTAAGGAACCCAATTCACAAGGTCTATCCATTATGATTTTACTAACCATGCACAGACTGTGCGAGTGCCTCTATCTCCCAGAATTAAGCTTCACAATTTTCTATAGTAGGCCGCACGATTTAACAGGTCGTGCGCCAACCGTGCGCTCTCTACTGTTACTTAAAAACCTAACTTTTCCCAATATGATGCTCCCAAATTCCAATCATCCATCCAGGGAAATCTTTGAGTCTTTACCCATGCCTGATATAAATAAGTTTAAATGATCCTAAGTTTTGAACCTTCATCCCAAGTCTTGGTTTTAATATCCTCCTGTGCAACAAATGAAAAAGTTAAAAAACTTTTGTATTTTAACCTGGTTCGAAAACACAAGAAATTAAAAATATATTGTTTTAAAAAATTCCTAATATTTCACATAGATAAATAATTTTTTTGGACACATTAACTAATTCAAATCATATCACTTTTAATATTTTAAAAATCGTATATTTTATTTTTATGTTAATTAAATAAATACAATATTTTCATTGCACAAACATTTAAGGTAATTATATAATTTGTAAAAATTATAAATAAATTTATATCTTGAAAATAATTTCATTAATCTAAAAATAAACATTTATATTTGTTAATATCTTTATTTTTTCTCTATTTAGGCACATAAGAGATATTAAAAAGAGTGACATTTTTTAACCTTCTTTGATTTAAAATATATATAGGAACTTTTCATTGAAAAGTGTCCATTAAAAAAACTAAATTTATAAAATAATGTGTTAAGGATCTAATTAAATTCTTATAATAATAATTATCATGAAAAATTAGGGCCTTATCACATAGTTTTAACCTAGATTAACCCGATTTATCCTTTATTGAGGTGATAAATTTTACCTCAGTTACTATTCATAATACCTATAAATGAAAGGGAACTATTTATAAATTTGAGAATAATGATTCAAAATATGGAATAAATTTTATAAAATTAAATATTTATAAATTTAATAAGTTAATTTTAAAATAATAAAAAAAAATGCGATGAAAACCCCTTTTTAGAAAAATACAAATTTTCTTAAAAATACATTTTTTTTGTATAAAAAATGTTTTTATACCAAAATAAATTATAAAATTGATTTAAATTATTCTAATTGAATTAATATAATATAATAAATTTTACTTTTAAACCATTTTAAAATAAAATGGAATTTTTCAAATTGTTGAAATAAAAATACAGTTTTCAATAAAAATCGGTATTTTTCACTTTTCATTGGAAAATAAATATATTCAGAAAATTTAAAAAATTTAAACCTAAGATAAATGTGATATTATGATTTAAAAAATGATATTATTTTTATAAAATAAAATTTATTTAATTTCCAAAAAATTATTTTAATATTTTCTCACAAAAATAAATACAATTTGTTTTTGAATAAAATGTATTTTTGAATCATAAAATAACTTTACTAAAAATTGAGTACTTATTTCATAAGAATTCATCAATGATTTTTTATTGAGTAGGTAATTTATATATATATTACATAATTTGGTTAATACTATTCATATATGCCAAATTAAAGACTAGGTTATAATGGTCATATTTAAATAATAATATTTTGGGGTTTGTTTAAGCTCAGTGTTGAATATTGTATATGTTATAAAACATTGTGTTATTTTAAAATATAAGGTTTTTAAATCCATTAAAAAGTATATAGTAATGTCATACCATTTATATATAGGAATAAGAAGAGTTTTTATTACTCTTCTTGGATACCGTCTCTTTGATTTTATTATTGAAAAACCAATAATTATGATACATAATTATCAATTTAATGCTTTTTGTTATCCCCAAAAAAAATGTTCCCTCAAATAACTATAAATTTTAGTTCTAATAGGGTGTATAGAAAAATTCAATATGTGAGCTTTATCCAACAATTCCATTTTCATCTCAAGTATAGATGGAAGACATAGTCTCTTTCAAAATTTTAGAATGACATATTCACAAACGAAGTCTATCAATTTCCCATCATTCATGACGTTAATTTTATTCTGAAAATTATCATCACCATATTGAAAACTTTTTATCCTTTCTAATATATATGATTTGACAACCATTTAAAAAATTAGTGATATCTCCCCTTCATCAATAATTCCTATATCCATCTTTACTAGATCCTTGAACATAGGATCCTTGTCATTCCTCATTTGGGTCAAAACTCCATGATATTTTTTTCTCAATGCACCGATACCTTATTTTCCTTATTTGGGTGGTTGTTTATTGATAAATCATAATCCTTGATTAGCTCGAGCTATCTCCTTTACCTCATATTGAGCACTTTTTTATGAAAATATGTATTTTAGGCTCTTGTGGTTTGTGTATATCTAACATCTTTCACCATAGAGATAATTTATTCATATCTTAAAAGAAAAGATTATGTTTACCAACTCAAGATCATGGTTTGAATAGTTATATTCATGATTCTTTATTTCTTTGATACATATTCAATAACTTTATCATTTTTTGTAAGGACACAACCAAGTCCTTTCTTCGATGCATCACTATATATCATAAATCCATCATTTCCTAATGGTAGAGTCAAAATTGATGAATTTACCAATCTTATATACAATTATTCAAAAAATTATTCACATTACTATTTCAATATGAACTTAACCCCTTTACATGTAAGTTTGGTTAACGGGTTAGCTAATCGGGTAAAATTATAAACAAATCACCGATAGTAGCCTACCAAACCAATGAAACTCACACCTAGGTTATGTTCATTGGTTTAGTACATTATATAACTACCTTTTTATTCATAGGATCAAATGAGATTCCATCCTTGGAGACAATATGACCAAGAAAAGAAACTTTTTGAACATATAATTCACACTTTCTAAATTTCCCACATAACTCTTTACTTATAAGAGTCTCAAAAATGTTTTTAAAGTGATTATCATGGTCCTAATAGATCTTAGAATACACTATGATATCATCAATGAATACCAAAATGAAATTATCAAGATATTATTTGAATACTCAGTTCATTAGATCTATGAAAACTTATGATGTATTAGCCGATCCAAATGAAGTTACTGTAAACATTTAATGTCCATACCTTATTCGGAATGCTATATTCAAAATGAATTACTTATTTACTCACAATTGATGATACCCATAATGAAGGTTAATATTTTAAAAATATCGATCTCTATAAATTTTATCAAATAAGACATCAAAGTGAGGTAGATGATACCTTTTCTTAATCAAAATGGAATTCATTTCCCTATAATCATTAAAAAACCTCATGGATCCATATTTCTTCTTAATGAAAAGAATAGGGACTACTCAAGTTGAAAAACTAGGGTATATAAATACCTTATCACACAACCCCTATAGTTTTTCATTCAACTACACTGACTCCATAGTGGTCATTCTATAGGAATTATTTGATATCAGTCTTGCATTGAGGATTAAATCAATGGAGAACTTTACATCACATTATGGTGGATATCCAAGTAATTCCTAAAAATATATATAAAAATGCATTATTGTACAATAGGTTCATACTCATTTTTAATATTACCTTTTCCATCCATATATTTTTTTCTATTCTTCCCCAATAATATCATTTAGAAGATCTACTGGGAGTGTATCAAGATATGAATCAGATGATGAGTTCTTCACTCTAACGATAAGGGATTCCAAATATTCATCATGAATTATAATTTTATTCTCTATATAATAAATTTTTGAATTATATTTTGAAATTAATTCCATACAAAGGATTATATTGAATTAAACCATAGGTATGATAATAAAGTCAGAAAATAAATCATGAATCTGTGTCGTAATAGGAATTGACTAATACATCCTTATCATGGTGAGATTTACACTAGGAGTTTTAACTAACAACTAAATTATTAAGGTGATAGGAAAATATATAATTTTCATAGAAAACATGTATGATATAAAATATTGATAAGCTAAAGAATAAAATAAACGATTTCTTAAATTTGAGGTTATGCGACACACTCAATTTTGATTCATATTTTTAAACAATTTTATAAGGATTTGAGCAGTTTTTTATGAATAATGCCCATAAATTCTAACGTTTTAATAGATAATGGAAAATATGAAATAATGGATTGAAATGAATTTGTATGATGGATTTTATTGATTTATTATGTAAAATATTATAACTAATTTTTATGGATCTTTTAAATGAATATGAATGTTTGATTTTTAAAATTTGGAACTTAAATATGTTTTATGTTGTATTTTTACTTGATATATTTGAAAAAATTATTTTTAGGAGTTACCAAATTTTTTTTGGCTGTGCTTGAGCTAGCTCTTCAAACAAGGCCAGACTGCCTCTTAACCTTCCCATGAGGGGTAGCTGGTCAGACCATTCATAGGAGGGCCCATTCGAGTCAGAGGCTCCATAGGGGGATCAAAGCTGTGTAGGGTCCGCAGGGGTGAATCCATGGGAAGATATTGTAAAAATAACTGTACTGACACATGGGGTGACTCCAGAAAAAATAGGTAGGAGGGAATCATCAAAATGGGGTGGTATATGATGGAGGGAAGGGGTCCTCCAGCCCTTATAGGTCTTCTTTGAAGTGAGGTAGCCAAAATTTGTTATTTAAGCGCTTTCTCCCCGCACCTCTATTTTGACGCGAGACGAATTTTTTGTTTTTACTATTCAAATTTTAAATGATACAATTCCATACCACTCGATCCTATTAATCCTCAACTCAGACACCCCAAACCACCGTGCACCTCTACCGCTGCCACTTTCTTCCTTGTTCCGCCATCACTGCCATCATAAGAGACCGCCATCTCCAGCACCCCAAATTTTGGGGGTCAATCATTCAACCACTACTAAAGTAACTAGATTCCATGGATCATATCCTACACCCTCTAAGACCTCCATGATCCATTTCAAGGCTCATACATCCATTGTTAATTCTAGATGAAGAGGAGCCTCTGCTGTCCTACCACCACACTTCAACCGTTGCACATGTAAGTAGTACACCAACACTCAACTCCACCAAGTCCACCATAACCAATGCTATTAAACAAGACAATGGTGACTTGTGAGACACCTTTGAATCCAATAGTGACTCGTGATACACCCATGGATCCAATGGTGACTCATGATCCAATGTTAGATCCAACGGTGACTCGTGATCCACCATTGAGCCAACGGTGAATCAGGAGACACCATTAAGACAAAAATGACTCATGAGACACTATTGGAGATGACAGTGACTCGTGAGACACCGTTGAGATTATAATGACTCATGATCCAATATTGGAGCTAACTGTGACTTTCAATCCACCACTAGAGTCAAAAGTGACTTTTAATCCACTGTTGAGTTGATGGTGATTTGTGAGACACTATTGAGTGGTTTCCACCACTAAAAGACACCATATTCTTCCAACAATATTGAGTGGGGAATGATATTATCTAATTCCCTTTATCCCTATTTTAGATACTCAACTCATCCAACCACTATGAAAGTTAAATAAGGTTTGATGAAGGCTGAGACTACTCACCATTGTCACACCACCAAGATCCCACTACCGTTTCACCATAAAGAAGTGATCCACTCATCTGGTCACTGTGAAGGCATGATGGGGAATAATGGTAGCCACCAAATCCTTTATAAAAACCCCATGCATGCACTATGTATTCATTGAATGGATTGAGAAGGTCGATGTCGCCCCTTGTCCACACTGTAGTTTTGTATAGCCCAAGAGATATTGAAATTTAAATATTCAGATATTGAAAATATCTTTATTCAAACCAATATCAGAATTTGAAGATTTGGAGATCCTTATCTAAGATATATGAATAATGTCACATCATATATAAATAGAGGGGGATTCCATTGAGAGAATAGTCAACATCCCGAAGGAGAGAACACCCACCAATGCTATTGAAGACTCTATTTTCTATGCTTTATTTTCATTTTATTTTCATTATGTATTATTCCTCATCTACCCACACTATTTTCTTTTTAATGGAGGGGTAGGAACTTTTTTTGATCAGGTTAAGAGGAGTTGAAATATTGTAATGCTGGAGTCCTAGTTTTATCAAACACTTATATCTCTGTTGGATTGTAAAATGCTCTTCAATTTATGAATTCAAAATTGTAATGGGATGCGATTGTTTTTTGTTTCAAATTTGAAAATTCTAAAATTTATTTGATTAAATAAATTTATTCTCCATTTTCTAGGTATTTAATCATACAGATTGGGTGATATAGTATCAGGAAGAGAATTTTTTAGTGATTACTAAACACATATGGAAGACATAGTGGGATAATATGGGAACTTAGGGTACTCAATTCATGATTTGGAATTACCTAGGTGATCTAGGATAAACCACTGTGCCTCTCACACTTTGGAAGGAGAATAATCCAACCAAGGAAATTGTGAGTATTAGTCTCACTATCAATCAATTTTTAATCCAAGGTGGACAAGGATCAACGATTTTTAATCTGTTCATTAAAATAACTAATCAAAACAAAAGATTCTATTTTGAAAAGGGATATGATAGCATTATAAAAGGTAATCTAGACCTAAAATCTAGTCAGTTTTCTCTAAAAATATTTTCTGAAACCATTTTATTTTATACCTAGTAATTTAAATTATAATTCTTTAATTTATATTCTCATTCGTGATATCTCGATTCAAAAAACTACTATTGAGAGATGACTTAGGTTATTCCTACTACTACACCCTTAGGGGGAAACAATTAGATTTTGTCACACCCCATGATTGGGTGGTGTCAAAACTTGGAACCATTACTGGGGAGTAGGTGTTTAATCAAACCCATAACATTCATTAATAGGACCTCCAATGAAGAAATATTTGATCTTGACCCTGAGATAGTGATGACTTTACTGGGCAGGCTTATAGACCTTAACCTTGAAAACTACTTTGGAAAAATCAAGTTAGAAAATTCAAGTGAAACATCAAGTGCTTAATTTGAGTTAGTAGACATGAAAATTAGCCCAAAATATACCCTAAGGGACCTTTGTTCCCTACAATTTTCCAATCAAACTAATCAATTTACCTTTCATGTATAAAAAAATGATTTTGAATTGTGATTCAATATGATTTTCGTGTTACCCAAGTTTTATGGACTTATAAGAGAATACACAAACCATCACATCTAGGAGTTCATCTTTGTTTTTTCAATATTAAAACCAAGAGGAGTGGTGGAGTAACATGTCAAGTGGAGGGAATTTTTATTTTCATTGGAAGGAGTTGCTAAATAATTATTGTACAATCTACAACTTGGAGAGATCCATGACTAGAATGATCTCCAAAAAATTTCCATGAAAATATTCTTCCCAGACTCCTGAATAACCAAAATAAGGAAGGAGATCTATTCCATTATACAATATACTAGAGAGACCCTCTTCTAATATTGAAAAAGATCTAAAAAGATATGTGCAAGTTTCCCTCACCAAGCTATAAAAAATCATCACTTTCTAGTATTATTCTACTAAGGGATGCTATAAAATGAGATAAACCTCTTAGATGCATCATTTGGAGGATCCATGATTAATAAATCACCCATAGAATCTAGAAGCCAAATTGAGAATATTAATCATAATTGAAAACAATTTGGAATAAGAGGAATAAGAACTAGAGGAATCTATGAAGTAAATGCTTCTAACTTATCACCATTAATTAAATCAAAACTAGAATAATTTACAAGCCTTGTATGATATATGGTAGTAAAACAAGTGAATGAACAACTTACCCCACCTCAAGTATGTGGTTTGTGTTCATCACACCATCACTTCACTGATCATTATGCAGAGGTACAAGGTATGGAGAGCTGTGCAGTTTCATTCCAACCAAGTTATACCCAACAGAGATAACCATGGAGGTATGGGAAATACCATCAGGGATATATAGGTAAAAAAAGATAGACTATACCCTATTTCCATCAATAAAAATAGAATTCATCCCCTTTCCAACAACCATATAAGTAGCGATACTAATAAAAATCCTACCAACCAACACCCTTTAAAAAAAAATCTTTTGAACAACCCTGATCTAGTGTACCACCAATGGGATGAAGGAAAGGAATAGAGATGGAGGATCTAAAAAAATAAAGTAAATGATCCATCAAATAAATTTGAGAATCACATGGACATAATGTCCAGAAACCTATGAAAAATCCCAGCTCAGACAATCTCAAACCCAAACGAAAGTGGGAGCATGATCATCATAAGGAGTGACAATAAGATCTAAGAATAAAATGTCCTATAATAAGTTCAATCTAGAAATTATCCAAATTCTAGACATAATCTTGAAGATAAAACCACTCCTCCTGCACAAGAGAAAAATAGGATAAAGGAAGAATCTAAGAAAATATTTAGGAAGGAAATACCTAAAACTCCATTTCAAAGATATCAAAGGGATAATAAATACAAATCCATTTCATTCCCTTCAAAATTTATAGAATCCAAAAATATTGAGGAAGATAAAATTCAAAAATAAATCTAGGAGACATTTTAAAATGTTGAAATTAATATACCCCTCTTGGAATTCATAAGTAAATCACTAAATATGACAAATTCCTTGAAGAAATTTTCATAAATAGAAAGAGATTGGATGGGAATGAAATAATCAACCTTGGGAGAAGTGTTTCATCTACGATCACACTAACATTACCCAAAAGATGTGATGATCCAATGAAATTCTTTATTCCCTACAACATTGGTTCTTTAAAAATTTGTTGCTTCCTTGTGTGATCTTGGTACTTCCATTGATGTAATGTATAAATCTATCCTTTTATCCCTGAAAATAGGTAAAATAAATCCCACAAGAGTGGTTATATAACTGGAAAATAGATCCACTGTCTTCCTAGCTGGATTTTGGAGGATGTTCTAGTGGGAGTGGAAGGATTGTTTTTTTTTATAATTTTTTTTGTGTTGACAATGGATGATGATAAAGCATCAGGGAATTCACCCATAATTTTTGGAAGACCATTTTTAAATAGGGACAAGTAAATCATTAATGTACATAGAGATAAGAGATAGTAAGGTGTACTTCAATATTATTGAATCTAAGAGGAACCATTCAAACAATAATTCACTCCTTGCAATTTTCCCCAAAAAAGGTATTGAGACCATGGAAGGCTCAGGTATGATTAGAGTTTTTTTAGTCTTAATAGATAATATTTAATTGAAAATTCCAAGGAATAAGTGAATACTCTAAAATATTAAATTTATACTCAAGAAAAAATAACATCTGAATTCTTTGACAATTTTTTAGAGAAACCTGATATTATACCATTTTCTAAGAAATTGAAGCTTTTGAAGTAAGAAATTATAATTCAATATCATCTATAGAACAACCCCCAATCCTAGAACTAAAACCTCTCCCTTGTGACATAAAATATGTGTATCTTTTAGAATCAGAAATATTTCTAGTGATTATAGTTAACAAACTATCCTATGACCAATAGAAAATTTTAATTGACCTTTTGAAAAGAAACATTCAAGCTCTAGGATGGATCCTTGGATACATCCCTAGAATTAACCCCAAGGTCTGTTCCCATATAATTTTACTAGAGAGAGACTCTAGACCTGTTAGAAAACCCTATAGGAGACTAAACCCCACAATTATGAATGTTTTTAAAATAGAGATTGAAAAATTATTGTAAGAAAACATAATATACCCAATTTCTAACTCATATTGATAATCCCCATTCATGTGGTTCCTAAGAAAAATGGTTTGAAAACAATGAAAAATTAGAATAATGAATTAATCCTCATGTGAGTAAAAAATAGTTGGAGGGTATGAATTGACTATAGGAAACTAAATAAAGTCACCCAAAAATATCACCTTCTTATCCCATTCATAGATCAAATTCTAGAAATGTTGGAGGTAGGAAACATTACTATTTATTGGATGGATTATATGGTTATTTTTAGGTACCCATTTCCCTATAATATGAAGAGAAGACAACATTCACCCACCCTTTCATGACCTTTTCTTACAAGAGGATTCCGTTAATATTATGAAATGATCTAGGTATATTTCAATGGTATATGGTAAGTATTTTATTAGATCACATGGAGGAATTTCTGGAGGTATTTTTGAAAAAAATTACTATTTTTTGAAACTCTTTTTTCACTAATTAGGGAACCTATAAGAGGTTTTGAAAACCTAGATAGAGAAAAATATTATTTTTTACTTTGAGAAGTATCACTTTATGGTTGAAAAAGGGATAGTTTTGGGTAATTCATTTCAAAAAAGGAATTGAGGTATATAATTCTAAAGTTTAAGTGACCAATTATTTTTTATATCTCACCCATGTTATACATATTAGATCATTTTTGGGACATGTGGGGTTTTACAGAAGATTCATCCAGAACTTTAGTAATATTTCTCTACCCCTCCCAAGGTTAATTTTTAAAGAATCCATCTTTGTTTTTAATAATGATTATAGGGATGAATTTAATGAGTTGAAGGGAAAGTTAATTACCCCACCAACTATTTAGCCCCTAGAATGGGATAAACCATTAAATTTGTTGTGTGATCCATCAAACCAAGATGTAGGATAATTCCTCTCCCTATGAATTGAAGGAAGAACATAGGTCAAACCATATTTCTCAAGAACATTAGATGTGACTCAGCTCAATTACACAAATATTGAAAAAGAATTCCTTGTTGTATTTTTATTGGAAAAATTTATATCTTATTAGCTGGGAACTAAAGTGATTGTAGTTTTTTGATAATACAACACTTATATACTTTCTAAAGAATGTTGATTCCAAACCAAGGCTTGTGATATGGATACTTATCTTTCAAGAATTCGACCTAGAGATCAAGGACAAGAAGGGAGTTGAACACCAAGTAGCAGATCACCTTAATAGACTCTCAAACAATGCTAAAATAAACATTCTAGAACTAAGACTGATCAATGATCACATAACTAGAGAGAAACTATACATAGTGAAAGGTGAAGTACCATGGTATGAAAATTTAGAGAGTTATTTGGCCACCTATCAGGTACCATATCACCTTAACTATCATAAAAAGAAAAAACTTAAGGTTGAAAGTAGATTTTATATTTAGGAATATCTTTTTATGTGGAAAATATGTAATGATCAAGTCATAATGAGGTGCTTACTAGCAAGTGAAATAAAATATGTATTCAAAATTTTTCATAAATTTTCTTGTGGAAGCCACTTTGGGCCTCAGATAATGGCTAGAAAAGTGTTGTAATATGAGATTTATTGGCCAAAACTATTTAAATATACTCCTGGATTTTTTTTAAAAATGTGATAAGGGTCAATATTATAGAAATATTTTGAAAATTCATGAGATTACTAAAAAACCCATCATTTTTTGTGAAATATTTGAAGTGTGGGGCATTGATTTTATGGGACCCTTTCCCACGTCTTTTTGGAATTCTTACATTCTACTTGCTGTGTATTATGTCTCTAAATGGGTAGAATCTAAGGCCATAAAGACTGATGATTCCATGGTTGTTTGTGATTTTTTTGGAATAAAATCTTTTTTAGGTTTGGATTACCAAGGGAAATCATAAATGACCAAGGGACTAATTTTTTAAATATAAAGATGGAGGATATACTTAAAAAATTATGGGATGAACCACAAGACATATACATCTTATTATACTCAATAAAATATCCAAGATAAAGTTTCTAACCCAGAGATCAAAGGTATTTTGGAGAAATGGTTAAACCTAACTTGAAGGTTTGGATCCAAATTCTTGAAGACACCTTATGGAAATATCTGAAAACTTAAAAGACACCAATAGGTATGATCCCCTATATAATTTTTATGGGAAAAGTTGTCATATGTTGGTGGAATTGGAGAACCAAGCCTATTGGGATGTAAAATAGATGAATTTGGATTTGGTGAGTTCTTGGAAAGACAAAAATATCTATCTGTAAGAACCAAAGAAAATAAAAAGAGAGTCTTTAGAAAAATCAAGAATTTATAAGAATATAATCAAAGTGTAACATGAAAAACTAATCTAGAAAAATACCTTTCAACATGGAGACCAAGTCTTACTCTACAATTCCAGACTGAAATTAATTCTAGGTAAACTTTGTTCTAGGTAAGAAGGATCTTTTATAGTTACTAATGTATACTAGAGTGAAATTTAGATTAAGAGAGAAGAAGAAGGAAACCCATTCAATGTCAATGGGTAGAGGTTGGAAAAGTTCCATGGGAATATACATCAAGAATTGGTGGATGATCTCAGATTTCTCCAACTCATCTACTGATTTCTTCCCATGAGGTTAGGTCAAGACAATGGAATTAACCAAAGGAACTTTCAGTATGCAACCCAAGTTTTACTATTTTCTTAGGATTTAGGATTTGGTCACGTATTCCATTTTCCCCTTGAATTTTAATGAAAGAGTTCTTACACTGGTATGAGTTGTTTTATCAGACCACTAGGAAAGAAGTATAAAGAAACCCCATGAAATGAGAATGAATTAGAGAAAAAACTTCATGGGAAGAGGGAATTTATTATGTAATTATTTATTTTTTCAAATTACTATATGTTTTTAAAATCTGTAAGAACCAAAAATTCCAGCAACTATGTTAAACTGGAAATTGCATACCCACACTTGAATTTTTTCTTCATTTAACTTATCTAGGTGACATGATTTTTTTAAAAATATTGTGATTCCATGTTTTATATTTAAATGTTAATAAGATTAAATGAGTGAAATATAAAATTTTATGATTAAATTGAAGCATGAATATTAAAATGAGGACTCATTATTTAAGGAAATTAGTTGATTCATGTAAATGAAATTTCCCAAAAAAATTTCATGCTTTGAATTTTTGAAATTTATGTGAAATGATTTTTTATTATTAGCTATTCCTAGAGTGATTATACAAAATCATATGTTCCTTTCTTGAGATTATTTTTAAATTAATAACTTCTTATTTTATTCTTGATCATATTTATTGAGTGATCATGGGACATGCCACCTGCTAAAACTTGCATATGAAATTTTCAAAGATATGACCATGTAAAAGCACATTTTAAATGATTGAGGAATCTTTTTAAAAGACCTTATCCTTAAGTACCACCTTTACATCAATATTGTTTTAACCCATAGAGACCATGAATGAACTTTTTAGGAATGAGCCATGTTTTAATCCATTTTTACCCATTTCTACCCTACTCTGAGTAATTGCCTGATATTTTAAAGTTTAAGTGTGGGTGTGAAGGGAATCATGAAGAAAGGGATGAAATTAATTATAAGGAAAAATTTTATGGGTGATACTTTGGGTAATGAGAAAGTTTATTTGATTCATATATCATACTTTCACATTTTTACCTTCTTGAAAAAAATAAAAAAATAAGAATGGCTTGTGACTTAGAAGATTAAAAAATCACCATAATTAGATTTGTGATTTTTATCTTATATGGTTAGATAGAGAATATGAGGTTTATTATAATAATAACTTAAAAAAATGATAGTGTTATTTGAAATAATAAAAAAGTACAAAATTAGTGAAAAATTCAAGAAGGATCACAAATAAATCATTATGATTTATTTTGATCATGATATTTACTTTGAGTTTTGGAAAAATAGGAGTTGTTATTTTTTAAGGGAGGGGATGCCATTAAAATTTTACTTATGATATCATGATTTATAATTTAAGAGATAAACCTCCTATTTGAGCCTTAATTTTGAACATCAATTCCTAACTACCATAAGCCTATGATTCATTTGAACCCTAATTAAAAATACCTCATGATTTTATGTGTATTTTGTCTTTACAATGTAGTGAAAGTAGTTCTTTTACAATCCTATGTGGATAAGGATCATGTATTCATGATATAAGCATAACTATACTCGAATTATTATAATGAGTGATGATTGAAAAGATTCAAAAGAGTGGTAGATCATGATTTGTAATGTTTAATAATAATGAATTGAGGAACTTCAATGAAAGAAAAAAGAAGTTCCATAATTTTCAAAATGGGAAAAGTAAAATACTTGAGTTTACAGTTTCTTTGAAAAATGAGAAATTGAATTGATATTTTTTCTGGAATTTGAAAATTTTATATCACACTGACAAGTTTTTAATTTTATTTCTTTGGATTGTGAATATTTATAACATTGGTGCCCTATGAATTCTTTCTTGAGATTTAATGATTGAGGAAAAGCAAGGTTTAAGTGTGGGGGTATTTAACATAATCAATTTTGATGCATATTTTTAAACATTTATAAGTATTTTGAGGGGGTTTAAATGAATAATTACTATGAATTATTATGTTTTAATAGATAATGGGAAATATTAAATAAAGTTTGGAAATGAATTTGGATGATGGTTTTTAGTGATTTATTTTTTCAAATATTATAAATGAATTTTTGACGGATTTATAAAATGAATAATAATGTTTAATTTTGGAATTTTGGAAATTAAATATGTTTTATCTTGTATTTTTACTTTATTTGTTGGAAACTCTTGTTTTTTAGAGTTAACAAAATTTTTTTATGGCTGAGATCAAGCTAAGACATCAACCAAGGCTAGCTCGCCTCTTAGACAGCCCACGAGGGGAAGCCAACCATGACTACCTTAGGAGGTCCTACTCGAGTTAGAGGTTGAACGAGGAGATCAAGCCCATGAAATGACCACATGGGTGAATCCATGGGTAGAGATTGTTTAAATAACTACACTGGTTTATGGGGCGACTCCATGTGGTGGAGGGAAGAGAGCGTTGTCGGCACGGGGCAGTGAAAAATGGAGGGTGGGGGTCCTCTACCCCCAACATGACTTCATTATGGTGGGGGTTCAATAAGTTTTTATTTAAACACTCACTCCACACACTACCATTTTGACGTGGGATGACATTTTTGTGGTTACTATTCAAATTTTAAAAGAGACAATGATATCTCGCTCGATCCCACTCGACCTTAGCTCAAAAACCCCATGCCATCGTGCTCCTATACCACTACCACCTTATTCCTCAGTCCACCACTGCTTCCATCATCAGAGACCACCATCTCTGGCACCCCAAAGTTCATGGGTTGAGCCTTATACCACTACTGAAGCACTGGGATTCCATGGATCATCTCCTGTACCCTAAGCGACCTCCATGATCCATTTCAAGGATCATCCAACCATTATTAAGGCCATATGAGAAGGAGTAGCCTCTACTACCCTATTTACATAGTTAAACTATTTCACTAGAAAGTAGAACACCACCACTAAACTCCACTAAGTCTACAATATTCACCACTAATGACCAAGCCAACAGTGACTCATGATCCACCATTGAAGCCAATGGTGACTCCTGAGCCACCGATGAACCCAACAATGACCTGTGATCCACATTTGAGATGACAGTGACTCATGAGCCTCCATTGAGACAATAGTAAATCATGATCCACCATTGATCCGATAGTGAATTGTGATCCATGGTTGAGCCGATAGTGAGTCGTGATCCACGGTTGAGCAAATAGTGACTCGTGATCCATGATTGAACCGACAATGAATAATGGTCCACAGTTGATCCAGTGGTGACTCAAGAGCCACCATTGTGCTGATGATGACTCTTGATCCACCATTAGATCTCACAGTTACTCATGATCCACCACTGGAGCCAATAATGACTCACGGGCAACCTTTGAGCCAAAAATGACTCGTGATCCACTATTGACCAGTTGACACCACTAGAAGCCTCCATATTACTCTACTATTACTAAGTAGTGGATCATCTTCTCCAACACCGTTTATCCCTATTTTGTTGCTTCAATCATCTAACTAATATGAAGGATTGATGAGGTTTTATGAAATCCATGACTACTCGCAATTACCATGCCACCAAGATCCAATTACTATTTCACCATGAATAAGTGATCGACTCATCTGAATATTACAAAGGCTAGATGAGGATTGATGGATGACTCCATTTACTTTATAAAAATCTAATGCACACACCATGTAGTACATTCATGGATAGATAAGGTTGATACTTCCCCTAGTCCACACTGCGATTTTGGAAATCCTTAGAGATACATAAATTTAAAGATTCAGATATTCAAAATATATTTATTAAAATCGAGATCTGATGTTGAATATTTGAATATTATTTTACTAGAGATATGAATAAGGTTTGACACTCTATAAATAGAGGGTCTTTCCATTTAGATAAGAGTCAAGGAGCTAAAGAAGAGAATACCCATTGCTGCAGCAACTTCTGATGGAGAATTGGTTTTCTCTAATTTATTTTATTCATGCTTTTATCATGTCCTCTACCACATCCACCCCAATCGTTTCCCTTATAATGGATTGGTGGAACCTTTATGTGATTGGGATAAGGGGAGGTGACCTATTGTAATTATTTAGTCTAAGTTTTATCAAACTCTATTGTCACTTTTGGTTTGTTAAATTCTCTTCAATTTATGAATTTAGAAATGTAATGGGATGCGATTGTGTTTTTTTTTCAAATATGAACATTTTAAAATTACTTTGATTAAATAAATCTTTTCTCCCTATTATGGTTATTGTATCACACCAATTGGGTGTTCTAGTATCAGGAATAGAAGTTTTTAGTGATTTATAAACATGTTGGGGAGACATAGTGGACTAATCTAGTCACTTAGGGTAATAAATTCCTAATTTGGAATTTCCCAGGTGATCCAGAGTAGACCACTATGCCTTTCTCACTTTTGAAGGATAATAATAAAACCAAGGAAATTGGGTGGATTAGTCTCACTATCAATCAATTTTTAATCTAAGGTGGACAAGGATAAATGATTGTTAATTCGTTAATTAAACTAATTAGTCAAAATAAGAGATTCAAATTTCAAAAGGTCCATGATAGTATTATAAAAGGTAATCCAAATATAAAACCCATTTACTTTTATCTAAATTTATTTTGAAAAACCAATTCCTTTTATACCTATTCATTCACATTATAGTTCTTTGATTTACTTCACATTTTATACATCTTGATTCAAAACACTACTCTTGGGAGACAACTTAGGTTATTTCTAATTCTACACCCTTAGGGGGAAACAATTAGCTTTTGTCACACCCTATGAATAGGTGGTTTCACTATGATGAAATTACCTACCACCACATCATTGGGAACTTCCACCTTAGCTGTAGTGATCACATAAGCTTTGAATTATCCCCTTGACCTCTTCTACAGTATGTCCACTTTAATCTTGGTGAATTGGTATGAATAATGATTTATTTATCTATAGTAAAATCACTATAAATCATTGATTTGTATCTTTCCATTACATTCACTATCTAGAAAACCCTTATTTCCCCACTTGTAAAAAACTCTTATGCCCTTCAAACATTTTCCAGGATGTTTCTTCCCATAATTTTCACATGATGGAAACTGATTCATTTTTTTTCTTCTTATTTAATGTATTCCCTTTTTCATGGTGTCTAGATGACCTATTCTTCTCTTAATTTCTATTGAATATATAGGATCTCGAAAATTCATTCACTATTTTGATGGCACATAAAACTATTTCACCATATGATGATTTTTTTTTTGAGAAAACAACATCCTTTGGAGACTTGTCTTAATCTCTTTAAAGAAATGTCCAATCCTATATATTCTATTATGTATGTAATCTGTAGAATAACTGGATAGTCTTGTAAAGGTTGCCTCATAATTTTCAAAACTTTATTATTCCTTTTTCTTTAAGTTGAGGAGCTTTATTTTCATTTAAGTTCATTTCTCATAAGGGAAATATTTATCAAAGAATGTTTCTTCAAAATCTCTCCATTCCATGTGTTATATTTATTATTCCCCCTGAGTATTATGGATCAGGGACCACCACTGATCAATACCACATTTGATATAGTTCACTACCTATATAACCTTTTCCTTTTCATCATATCCTAAGGATAAAAATACCTTTTAAAGGGAATTAATTAATTAATAGATACCATAGGATTTGCAGTCCCACTAAATGATGTAATATTCTATCACATGAAGTGATTCATAATAGGATAATCACACTATGGAATAAAAGGTTTCTCTTTTCAGAAAAGGTTATTTTTCATTGTATGATTAATCTTTCATAATATATCCACGATCTACTTAGTTCCAATGCCAACTATATTGGCAAGCATAGTAGGGGAATTTCTACATTTACCATGAGTGTTGATACAATTATTTATTTTAGGTTCCATTTTTAACAAATGGAATGCAATGGATTATATCATGAAATTATGAATTTTAAATCATAAAATATAATTTTGAATCTATTATAAAACATAGAATAAGTTGAAAATTTATGAATTATTAATTTTGAAATCATAAACTTGGTTTATTTGGGAATATCTTAAAATATTTTTAAATCCTTCCTAATGGGTTTTAAAGAAAATGAATTATCCTTATAACATCCCACAAGAGTTTCAAACTAAGTGCACAATAAGGCCCATTATTGTACACTAATTTATGATTAAGTTAAATCCCAATGCACTATTTTCAGAGTTATTACTCCTAGGTACAATTGTGATGGTTTTAAATCAAATTGTAGTATCCATAGAAGGATGTATTTTTATTAAAAACCACATAATATAAACGTTACAAAAAATTTAGGATATTATTCCATAATTTGACATATTCTAAAAGTCTATCATAGGGTTATGTTCCCTAATCTATGTTTTACTAAATCTAGTTCCCAATGTTTCTACTAAGTATACTCTAATAAAAACTATACAAACCATGACTCCAGTAACTTAGAGCCGATGTTTACTTTATTACATTGACATAGATATAAGGGGTCAAATCTTGAAGAAACAATCAGTTTAATAGTCTTAGAGAGACATGTATATTCATGATACCCATTTTACATTGGGGATACAATATAAAACATAGTAATGAAAAACATTTAGAATCCTTGAACTCATTAAAATAATCATTCTTCATATCCTAGGGAAAAAACACAATAAGGTTGATCTCAAATACTTAATAAGGGTTACGTATAATAGAATCTATCATGATTAAATAAGGCATAATAAATATGGAAATGTAAATAACTGAAAGAACATTCCATTTAATTAATAACCTGAGAAGGAAATGCATCCATGAATAATATCTATGAAATGATCTTGTGGATAATAATAAATAAATTATTAATGAATAAAATTATTAATGAATAAAATTATTAATATTAGACATCATGATCTAAAAAATCATAATATCTACAACATCAAAACTTTGCACCAATATAGTTAAAAACTTTGGGTAAAAATCAATTTAATTTAGAAAAATAATTTGTATCGTGGGACCCATAGATGCATCAAGGGGCTATATAATTCTAAGACCCACTGATCACAATATTTCTAATTCATTTCCCATATATCAAATGATCGATTTAATTCATGAACAATATTCCTTATCAATAAATGTCCATACTAAATAAATAATATGGAATATCAATATTTTCCCAGACAATCAAATAACTTTAGAAGTAAAACACTATATATATAAATGATATCTGATTTAAGAAATAATCATATACATGATAAATAATATGAATATTTAAGGGAAATATAATGTACAATGATAAAAATAAAGTGAATGTTTCAAGAGATAGTTAACAACCAAAAAATTAATAAAAGATGAGAGATAACCATTGGTTCACCAGGAATATAGATTTGCTAATAAAATAATGTCATTTGAAATAATAAGGTTAAGGGAATTGAAATATTAATAAATTATTTCATAAAATATTTTTATTTTTAAAACTATTGAAAATTTTCATAAGAAGATAAATTTTGTAAAATGATTACGATGACAGGGAAGTCCTTTATCACCGTATATGTTAAAAAACATTCCTTTTGAATTGTTATAAAGAATGTAAAAAAACTTAACTTTTGTAAAACATTATAAATATTCCTTTAAAACCCCTTTTAAAAGTAAATGACAACATAAAATGTCCTCAATAAATCATTTGAGTAAATAAAAGGACTTTTGTAAAATAATTTTGAAGAACAAGGACATGGAAGAAAAATATATCACATTAAATGAGAAATAAAATTATTTTTTATTTTAAAATTTTCATTGCTTGATTCAAATACCAAATAGAGGAAAATTTGGAAGAAAATATGGAAACTCCTTAAATATCCACTGGTTAAGAGAATTATTTGAGCTTATTAAGGATAAATGATAATATTCCTTCAATGAAAATAAAATCAATCTCAATATAAATTAATATTGTAAAATAGATTCTTACCTCTTTAGTAATGTTTAAATTGTAACCAATTGAAAGAATAGAATTTTATTTAAAGATTAATAATCATTAATAAATATTTATTTATGTTAAATATACAAAATGTGTAGTATATACACCGTATTGAAGTGAATAGGTTCATAACAATAAATATGTCTCAACGGAATGTAAATTGAGATGAAATCACTTACCTCAAGATTCTATTTAGTTTAACATAGTTTAAAATATTGTATAATGGTTTTAATCATGTTATTAATTTATAGAATAAATTTATTAATATTTATAATATCATATATTATTCTCTTATAACATATTACCACTTGTCCCTTAATAATTTTTCAATATTACCATTGTTTCGGGTGTTAACTACTTCATTTTATCTTGAATATTTTGTCACAAAAGTTCCATTTTTTGTTCATAGAATATTAATACCTCATCACCATAATTATATCAATGTTATAAATATCATATTTATTACTTATATAATTTTTTAAATCTATTTACTAAAGTTATAAATGGAAAATGAATCACATTGCTACATGGAGACGGTAGACTGTACGTACGTATGAGCGATAATATCATTCCCTAATGGGTGAAAGGATAAATAATTTGATGATATATTAATTTTATAGAATTAATATAATGCCATATTTATCATATATATTCATTATTTCTACCATTATTACTATCCATGTAATCTTGTGATGGAAAAAAATTACATCGGTTCATGAGGTGGTAGTCTTTCGTACACACAAGTGATGGATTTGTTTACCATTTGATAGAGAAGAAGATGGATAAATATTATTAAACAGAAATAATAATATATCAGTATATGGGAGATACTAGTGTTATTATATTGTAATTTTTAATACATAATTTAAGGTGATAAGAAAGAAGTAAAAACAAAGATCTCGGTGATGAAAATTACCTTTGCTTAGAGAAACTTCATTGGGATGTCTTATTAAGAACCATAGGGTTGGTATTTTCGGAAGAAAAAAAACCTATATAATGTATATAAGGATATTGGTGGATATATATGTTTTAGTGTTTTTTCTAGCTAAATGGATTTATGTTGTGAATAAGTGAGGGGAGGGGTTGCACTCTTATAATTGAGGAGTGACATTTTTGTAAATACCCGAAAATATTCAATAATAAGAAGTCATTCTCAACCCAAGTTCCAAAAAAATTAATAAATAATGGTGTATATGTAAGATAAGTTTTATAAAAACATCCACCACTAAAAATAAACATGTTTTAAATATGTTACTTCCTTTAACTCTAAGGTTACTTACTTTTACTATTTTAGTTTTCACCATGGTAACTAGTTTTTAACCCAAGTAATTTATCCATTAAGAATAAAAATAAAATGAGCCTTATTAGATAATTTTTACCCAATTATTATATATATGAATTAAAATTTATCAAATAAAAATTATATGTGTGTGAGAAATTAATTTTAACACAAGCGCATGTAATGCACAAAACTTCATTTTAACCTTAACTATGGTAGTTAATTTTTATTATTTTTGCCATTAATTATGAAAAAAAGTTAATTTTAACTTATTAAATAATATTAATTATGATGATTAAAAATATTTAATCTATTTTATCAAATTAAAATCACAAAATTGTCATATTTTAGTTTGAAAACTAACCCACAAATTGTGTTGAAAAATAATTTTTTAAGAAATTCATTTTTCAAGCATAATATGATCTTATATTAACTATATGACTATTAATAATATTTATATGGTTTTAAATTAATATATTTAGATATATAATATATAAATTTCATTTAAATAATTCATAATTAAATATTATTTTAACTAATTAAAATGGATATACATTATGCCTTTTTAAATAAAAACAAATTTCTAAAAAATATCCATTTTCTACCTCAAAATTATCATATCCTTATTTATATAAATTTTATAGCAAATAAATTATTAATTAAACATATTATAATACATTATTATAAATAATATTATGAATAGTGAAATACTACCTTTATATTTATTCATAAAATATTATTTATAAGTGAAAATTTCAAAAATTCATTCTAAGCTTCTTTTAACCAAGTAAGTTCAAAATAAATATTTATCCTATAAAATTAGTATTTTTGTGACATGAAAATTTAAAATGTAAATTTTATTATATTTTTGTTAAATTAGTATTTTCACTTACTATAATTGAGTCTTTGGTGTTATATCTCAACCCTAGTGATACAACATAAAAGTAGTGAAAAACTTACCACATTCCCACACATGTTGGATGTGTATATTGAAGAAGGAAATTGAAGGTGATAGTGTATGGAGAAAACCCCAGGAGGGGATATACCAAAGAATATAAAATTGATATATGTTTAGTGTTTTGAAATATAATTAAAATCTAGATATCCTCAAAAAATATTGAAGGTTGAGATATGATACTCACTATCCTAACTCTGTTATAGTTTAAGTAATTTCTAATCATAAAGGGGAAGTGAATTTCAAAAAAATAGGGAGTTATATTTCATTCACATGAGGTGTTTCGATGTATTTTTTTTTACATATTTCGATGATCAATCTCATATTTATTTTTTTAAATCCATAAAATATAGGATGTATGTGTTGAAACCATAGTGATAAATGTGTATGGACAACTTTGTTTCTTTCATAATTTCACTCTTTTTTTCTATAAAGGGTTAGCCTATGTAGACATGGAGATGAATTACTTAAGGATTATTAATAATAAATATACAATTCCTTACTTATCTAAAGTAAATAAAAGATCAATGTGGATAAGATGGTTCTTGAAAAGGTGTGTGAAAGTGTTGTCTGCAATAGTCCCACAATAAGTGAAGTGTTTATTGGGTAAATAGCTTGTAGAAGCTATGATTTTAAGAATTAAAAGATATATTAATGGATAGAGGAAGTTTATATGTGTTATAAATCCTATCCATATTTGATAATATGATTTACTACTGAAATTAGTGTTAAAAACACTTGGACAATGTTTTAGAAAGGATAGTGTGAAGGTGAGAATGTTGAAGGTAGTGTAGTTCCTAAATAGTACTCATGGATAATTATATATGATGTAAGGGGATTTAAAATTGATTTAAAGTAGTTTTGAAATATTATTATAATTTCCAAATTCATTTGAATCATTTGAATTTTTTTTGAGAATATTATATTTAGACTAATCTACTTGGCGATTTTTTAATTCTCGTGAGATTATAAAGATGTCGTTAAAATAGGAAAAACAAATTAAAACTATGGATTTAGTTAAACTAAATTATTTAAGAAAACATAATATGTGTCTTGAGGTGAAATCATACTAAAATAAATGTACAAATACCTTTTATGATGTTTTGGAATTTTTAAAGAATCCCAAGAGAAATTTAACGTGATTTTGACTTTTGGAAAAGGATCTGCATAAGTATGTTTTTGTCTCTTCATAAGTGTGTTTTGTACATTGTGTATGAGTTATAAGGTGTTTGCGTAGGTGTTTTTTAGGATACATAAATGTGATTGAGCTCCATGTAGGTTTCTTTGGTTGTCTGCATAAGTGTGATTTCAGTTCTGTATAAGTATCATTTGAACTACATAAATATACTTTTGGATTTCTGAGACCTATATAAAGGTAAATATTTTCACCCATGTAAAGGTTATCCCATGATTTATATTACCTATGTAAAAGTAACTCATATATTTAATTGATATGTAAAGGTCATTTGGACCTATGTAAGGGTAATTGAGGACTTATGTAAAGGTAACATTGAATAATTAAGAGCTACATAAAGGTTATTTTTTTTTTGAGAATATGAGATTTCCAGAATATTTATTCTAAAGAATTATGAATTTAAATAATACCCAAAACTTATATTTAATGAAATTAAATATCACAATTAATGATAATATTGTTATTGAAGCCATTGATTTTTGAGATCTAGTGGATGAAGAAGTTATAGACTGAGATTATTCATACCGAATAAATAAAGAATATGTTGTAGGAACTATGAAATGAAGGTGAACACCTGATAGTGAAATTTTTATTTCCATTTTACTAAGTGTTTTGTGTGAAAAATTAAATTTTAATAAAAACAAAACATACTATGTTTTAGAGGAGTTTGTGGTGATGTGGGTTAAAGGATGGAGATCAAAATAACATGGATTACACCATATTAATTTCAAGGTGATCATTCTGAGACACCCTGAAAACTAGAAATAAAAATAGAAATACTATATCTCAAGATGGAGTGATGCTATATTATTCATCTATATCCATTGTGAATAATTATTTATAGATTTCATTGAGTGTTTCAGTATTCAGAATGAGATGGGTATTTATAAATGAATACGTTTCAAGGCCTACTAGAGGAACCGAGAGATGCTATTGGTCTTGGTAAGATGAGAAATGAAAAAGGAATATAAATGAAAGGGAACTCTTAGTTTTTATTGGGAGATAATGACTTAAGAGAGTGATAATATGGAGATCATGGAGAAATACACACATACTAAAAAGTTAAAGAAAAGTAAAAGAGTATCATGGGAACTAAAACATTTTAAGGGATATTATATATTTAATATATAAAAAATATATTAATATGGAAAAAATATAAAATGAAAAAGAATAAAGGGAATACTATGTTCAAATGTAAAGAATTTAGAGTTATTGTATTGTGATGAATATTGAATAACTCTCTAAGGAATAATAATAAATATCCAATAATGAGCTAAAGATAAATAGTTTTAGGCATCTAAGCTAAAGGAAGAAGAAACCTACCATTACTCTATGATGATATTAGGTGTGCCGAAGTTTTAAGATGTAGAATAAGAAATATGCTAAGTGAGAGACTGATTGTTTTGTTGTTCATAATAGTTATATTAAGATTTTTAGTCAACAAAGAGTTTCTAGTTATTTGAAGATCATAGGAGCTCAGAGAAATGAGTGAGACAGTTATATGAGAAGATTCCATAGAAGCCTATGAAGTTGAGATGTGAGTAGTAACCAAGTTATATAATTAAGTTGAATACTTGCTGGTATTTAAAGTATTTGATGTTGAGTTGAAGGAGATCAGTTCAAATGGATACAATGACATCATTTGGAGACTTGTGATTGAATTGTAAGGAGGATTGAAAAGAAAAATTTGTATATACATGGTGGGCTTCCATATAACCTGAGGGATTTAGGATATATAGGGATATCATGGTGGGGTACCATGTCAATAGTGGGAGGATTCCTAGAGAAATCTAGTGGGAAGATCATGCACGAAGCATGAAACTATTTAAATAGCGGGACTTTTTGTAGGTTTAGTAAACACCACCTATTGTCCCCAACCTTTTATTATAGTTGAGAAATCATGATTTGGATGGATAACAAATCATGTAAAGGAGTTGGCCTTTGAGTCAAACCATTACTACAAAACATGACTTTAAAACACTAGTATTTATCAGTGCAACAAAAAATCACTGATAAATGACATATTTATCAGTGCTAAAGAAAGTGATGACAAATTTAACCCTTTATCAATGTTTTTTAGTGCTGATAAAGGGTATTCTTTATGAGTGCTAAAAATACAACATTGATAAAGGGCACCCTTTATCATCACTAAATTTTTAACTCTCATAAAGGAATCCTTTATCAGTGATTTTTAGTGCTGATAAAGGTCTGAATAATTATATATGATGTAAGGGGATTTAAAATTGATTTAAAGTAGTTTTGAAATATTATTATAATTTCCAAATTCATTTGAATCATTTGAATTTTTTTTGAGAATATTATATTTAGACTAATCTACTTGGTGATTTTTTAATTCTGGTGAGATTATAAAGATGCAGTTAAAATAGGAAAAAAAATTAAAACTGTGTATTTAGTTAAACTAAATGATTTAAGAAAACATAATAGGTGTCTTGAGGTGAAATAATACTAAAATAAATGTACACCTACCTTTTATGATGTTTTGGAATTTTTAAAGAATCCCAAAAGAAATTTAAAGTGATTTTGACTTTTGGAAAAGGATCTGCATAAGTATGTTTTTGTCTCTTCATAAGTGTGTTTTGTACATTGTGTATGATTTATAAGGTGTTTGCGTAGGTGTTTTTGAGGATACATAAATGTGATTGAGCTCCATTTAGGTTTCTTTGGTTGTCTGGGTAAGTGTGATTTCAGTTTTGTATAAGTATCATTTTAACTACATAAATATACTTTTGGATTTCTGAGACCTATATAAAGGTAAATATTTTCACCCATGTAAAGGTTATCCCATGATTTATATTACCTATATAAAAGTAACTCATCTATTTAATTGAAATGTAAAGGTCATTTGGACCTATGTAAGGGTAATTGAGGACTTATGTAAAGGTAACATTGAATAATTAAGAGCAACATAAAGGTTATTTTTTTTGAGAATATTAGATTTCCAGAATATTTATTCTAAAGAATTATGAATTTAAATAATACCCAAAACTTATATTTAATGAAATTAAATATCACAATTAATGATAATATTGTTATTTAAGACATTGATTTTTGAGATTTAGTGGATGAAGAAGTTATAGACTGAGATTATTCATACCGAATAAATAAAGAATATGTTGTAGGAACTATGAAATGAAGGTGAACACCTGATAGTGAAATTTTTATTTCCATTTTACTAACTGTTTTGCGTGAAAAATTAAATTGTAATAAAAACAAAACATACTATGTTTTAGAGGAGTTTGTTGTGATGTGGGTTAAAGGATGGAGATCAAAATAACATGGATTACACCATATTAATTTCAAGGTGATCATTCTTAGACACCCTGAAAACTAGAAATAAAAATAGAAATACTATATCTCAAGATGGAGTGATGCTATATTATTCATCTATATCCATTGTGAATAATTATTTATAGATTTCATTAAGTGTTTCAGTATTCAGACTGAGATGGGTATTTATAAATGAATAGGTTTCAACGCCTACTAGAGGAACCGAGAGATTCTATTGGTCTTGGTAAGATGAGAAATGAAAAAGGAATATAAAGGAAAGGGAAGTCTTAGTTTTTATTGGGAGATAATGACTTAAGAGAGTGATAATATGGAGATCATGGAGAAATACACACATACTAAAAAGTTAAAGAAAAGTAAAAGAGTATCATGAGAACTAAAACATTTGAAGGGATATTATATATTTAATATATAAAAAATATATTAATATGGGAAAAATATAAAATGAAAAAGAATAAAGGGAATACTATGTTCAAATGTAAAGAATTTAGAGTTATTGTATTGTGATGAATATTGAATAACTCTCTAAGGAATAATAATAAATATCCAATAATGAGCTAAAGATAAATATTTTTTGGCATCTAAGCTAAAGGAAGAAGAATCCTAACATTACTCTATAATGATATTAGGTGTGCCGAAGTTGTAAGATGTAGAATAAGAAATATGCTAAGTGAGAGACTGATTGTTTTGTTGTTCATACTAGTTCTGTTAAGATTTTTAGTCAGCAAGGAGTTTCTAGTTATTTAAAGATCATAGGATCTCAGAGAAATGAGTGAGACAGTTATATGAGAAGATTCCATAGAAGCCTATGAAGTTGAGATGTGAGTAGTAACCAAGTTATAGAATTAAGTTGAATAATTGCTGGTATTTAAAGTATTTGATGTTGAGTTGAAGGAGATCAGTTCAAATGGATACAATGACATCATTTGGAGACTTGTGATTGAATTGTAAGGAGGATTGAAAAGAAACATTTGTATATACATGGTGGGATTACATATAACCTGAGGGATTTAGGATATATAGGGATATCATGGTGGGGTACCATGTCAATAGTGGGAGGATTCCTAGAGAAATCTAGTGGGAAGATCATGCACGAAGCATGAAACTATTTAAATAGTGGGACTTTTTGTAGGTTTAGTAAACACCACCTATTGTCCCCAACCTTTTATTATAGTTGAGAAATAATGATTTTGATGGATAAAAAATCATGTAAAGGAGTTGGCCTTTGAGTCAAACCATTACTACAAAACATGACTTTAAAACACTAGTATTTATCATTGCAAGAAAAAATCACTGATAAATGACATATTTATCAGTGCTAAAGAAAGTGATGATAAATTTAACCCTTTATCAGTGTTTTTTAGTGCTGATAAAGGGTATTATTTATGAGTGCTAAAAATACAACATTGATAAAGGGAACCCTTTATCATCACTAAATTTTTAACTCTCATAAAGGAATCCTTTATCAGTGATTTTTAGTGCTGATAAAGGTCTGAATACATAAAATGAAATAATTAAATAGAAAATAAAAAATGATTTTATTAAAAAAATATTATAAATTTTATTAATTAAATAATTATCAATAAAAATGAATACATTTCTTATACTATATATAAATTATAAATACTAATAAATAGTTGTATTAAATATATAGATATATGCAAAATAAAAATTAAACAAATAAAAATTAAAAATAAGTAAATTGAGAAAAATATTAAACATTTTATTAATTAGATAATTTTTAATAATGTTAATAAATAGTATATATTAAATATGTTTATATATATTAATATATATAAAAATGATTTATATATTAAAAAATATTTATGCTCTTTATATTAAATAGTTATATATTTAGTGAATAATGGTTTATAATAAAAAATTAATATGAATTGAAAATACCGACTAATTGCATAGAGTAATGGACATATAATTGAATGGCGTATGATATTTCAATTTAACATAGACCAAATGTGTGTTATATTGATTTCACATATACACAATTAATGCATTTTAATATATAATGTACACAGACAAAACTTATCCATTTTTTTAGTATTATTAAAGTGTACTTATTTTAAATTTATTCAATTTTACTCATTTTTAAAATTCATGAACTTAAAATTAAATATTCATTAATAATGTTAAAAATTTATTTTAAATTTATTTTATAAATAAATATATTTATAAATGTACATTTACTATATTTATACAATTATATATTTATAATTATAAATAAATAAACATTTTTTTAAAAGTATTTATAAAATTATAAATAAATAAATATATATATTTAAATAATTATTAAATTTATAATAAATTTACTTAAATAATAAATATATTTACTATATTTATATTTATATATATTTATTATATATATTGATATATTTATATATATATATATATAATTATATAAACATTATACTTTTAAAATATTTATATAATTATAAATAAATAATTATTTATATATTTATTTAAATATATATATTTCTATCTATTTATATGGGGTTTTAGAACATATAATGTAAGGGTGATTTTATAATTATTTATTCATAAATTATGGTTATGGATTTCCAAATTAGGAAGGGATTATATTTATTTTTATTAAAAATTATGTTTAAATGTGCATTTGTTTTGAAATTATGTGTGTTATAAATTCCATGTTATATATATATAAATATTTAAATGTGTATGGGATAAACGTTGAAAGGTTTGGTGTGTTTTTCTCCATTATTTGTGATATATCTTGTTGATGTGTATTATTGCTTTATACCATCTTATTTATGGACCTCCCTAGAATCTCAAGGATGAGTCAATTTGTATTATATGGTCTCCCTAGAATCCTTCAGATGGGTAGATCATATGTGACAACCTCTTTAGAATCCTTGGTATAGATCAGTGTGGTGATATGACATCCCAAGAGTCTTGATATGTTTTCTAATATTTGATATACCATTAATTTTAAATGTAATAATTCCTTTGGTTTCTACATTACTTGTTCAAAAAAATAGAATGGATATAATCAAATTCTATATATTAGAAATTATTTTTAATTATTCATCATTTTAGGTATACATGTGTTAGTTCCACCCCTAATAATCTCTAATTACTATCCATGTATATGAAATAAATCTTTATTTATTAAAATGTTTTATCAATACTTTTTTATATCTTCTAGTTGATTGAGTGAGATTTTATTATTCTTATTTATAATATTTGGGTTTCTTATTACTTCTTAATTTCCTATATTATATTTTCTTTTGTTTAGGGTATTTAAGAAATACGTGATGTGTGTAAAAAAATAGTTGTTATTTAAATTTGTTTCTTGAGACTCATCCCCCATCTCTTTTATAGAAAACCATCATCATTATCAAAATTATCTCCCAAACAACCATTATTTCAATTTTTTTCTTGAAAATCATCCCCCATCTCTTTTATATTTCTTGTACTATTCTAATCATTAGTCATCCGATGGATAACTACTTCTTATAGTATTTCCAGAAACATAGGTGCATGCCCATAAGAGATGAAGGACGTATCAAACAATAAAATACAATGATAAATGTCTAGGATATGAGTTGATGAGGATAATTTATCTATAACTTTCACAATTGAATGAATTTATAGGATAAAACCTATCATAGTGGATTAATTATTTTATTAAATTCAATTACCCATTTTCCTCAACATACTGAAATTATTTGAAACAATCAAATATTGAGTTTCCCTTATTATAATTGTCTATAACTTTCACCTTTGATAATAAATATCTTATGTGTATTTATTTATTTATTTCACAAAAGTAATATTTTATAAACCCAATATGATGGATATGAATAAAAAATGGATGTATGCAAATCATTTGACAAAAGAGTATCCATATATAGTTAAAGAGTTCATCAAGTTTGAAAAGATAGCATTCATAAAAATCTTCTCAAATCCTATGTCCATGTTTACATTGTTGTTATTCAAGGAAAATTAGTCCATTAGAGTTGGAAGAAAATTTTATTTGTTATAGAATAGACCATAGCTATAAATGTTGGACATAGACACTGATTGGGATGATACTGCGGTTTATGGATAATTTGATATGAATACCAGTGTAAATGATGATGGATATTGCATGGAGGAAAAGAAAATGGAAATTGAAAATGACCTTGACGATTATCCAAAGTTGTTTAATGAGTTAAATATCTGTGCCAAGAAAACATTGTATACCGGTTGTACTAAATACACAACATTGTTAGTTGTGTTGAAGTTATATAATTTGAAAGCTTGTAGTGGATGGAGTGACACCAGCTTTATAGAATAACTTGGTCTCTTGAATGATATGATACTAGAATAAAATTAACTACCATGCTTAACATATGACTATAAATGAATGTTACGTTCAAGGGGAATGATCTCTAAAAAAATACATTCTTGTCCAAATGATTGCATATTGTTTTTCAAGGACTATGAATCACTTATAAAATGCCCTAAGTGTGACATAGATCGATACAAGAAAAATGAATCAAGTCCTTTGAAATATTAATGTTACTTTACTATCATTACATGGTTTAAAAGACTATATAGATGTCAGGAAATCATGAGATAATTGACATAACATGTAGATAAAAGAATTAAATATGGGGAACTATGTCATTTAACAGATTATCCTCAGTGGAATAAAATTGATTACGTGTATCTTGAATTTGTAAATGAGTTGAGAAACATTCATCTTGCATTATCTACATATGGAATAAATCCTTTTAGTATACAGAGTAATACTCATAGTACATGGCTCATCATTTTGGTAAATTATAACTTTCCACCATGGTTATGAATGAAGTGAAAATACTTTATGTTAAATCTGCTTATATTTGGACCAAATCAAACTGGTAATGATATTGATGTCTATTTGGGTCCATTGATCAAATATCTAAAATTGATTTGGGATACAAGTGTTAAAATGTATGATTCTCATATAAGTGAAGAATTCAAATTGAGGTACATGTTTTATAGAATGATAAATGACTTCCCCGCTTATGGAAATCTATCAGGACACCACATTAAAGGAATATTAGGGTGTTCTATTAGTGAAAAATGAACATACTCAGTTTGGTTTAAACATTCCTCAAAAACTGCATTTTTAGGATATCTGATTTTTTTACCTCAGTGACATAAATTCTGATCCTGGATGATATCATTCGATGGGAATATAAAAAAAGTTAAAACCCTATCTCCAATAATGGGTGATCAGTTGTACAATAATGTAAAAGATATTGAAACTATTTTTGGTAAACCATTTTAAAAAATCCTTAGAAAATCAGGTTTGAAGAATAGATCAATTTTCTTTGAATTACTGTATTGTAATTGTTTTTATGTTAGAAATTTTCTTCATGTCATGCATGTAGAAAAAATGTATTTGATAGTGTTATTGGAATGATACTAAATTTTTTCAGAAAAATGAAAAATGGTATCAAGGCTAGGTTGGACTTGATTGAGTTGGGGATAAGGGAAGAGTTGGCATCAGTGGAGGGTAAAAGGAAGCCTTTTTCTTCCTCGAGTAGCTTACACTCTTTCCAAAAAGAAAAAATTACAATTTTTCCTTTCCCTTAATATTGTAAAAGTTCCATAGGGGTATTCATAAAATATTAAGAATATCATGTCAATGAATAATTAGAAGTTACAAGGAATAAAATCACTTGAATGTCATGTTTTGATGCAAGATTTAATGCGTGGTTCTTTCCATTGCATTCTTCCTCAAAATTTATGACATAAATTAACCACACTATGATTCTTTTTCAAATCCATATGCAGTAAAGTTATATACCCGGTGAAGTTTCCCATCATGAATAAAGAGGCTTCAGATATATTCTTTGAATTAGGTATGTTATTCCCACCACCATTCTCTAATATCATGGTCCACCTAATGGTTCACTTGGTTAGAGAGGTTCAAATATGTGGCCCTATCCATTATAGATGTATGTACCCTATTTAATGATATATAAATATTTTGAAAGGGTATATCAAGAATCAAAGTCATCCATAAGGTTGTATTACAGAACAATATATTGTTGAAGAAGCTATTGAATTCTTTACCAATTACCTATTAGATGTTGAGAACATAAATCTCTCAAAGTCTCATCATAGAGAACGCCTTATGGGAGAGGGGATTTTTGGAAGATATGTTGTTACAATTACCTTGAAAGAGCAGGACCAAGCACACCTTTACATTTTACATGACTGTAAATATGTTGATCCATATATTGAAGCCCACAAATAAATTCTTAGATATTTGAATCCATAAAGGGCAGAAGGATGGATATCAAATACATATAATAAATAGTTTACAGGATGGTTATGAGATCAAATTTATAAGGATTTATATGAAAATATAAATTCAATTGTCGAATGACTTCAATGGCTAGACATAGAACCGAATACAAATGTTATATCTTACACTAATTTTGCAATTAATGGTTATAGATTCTATACAAAAGAATACAATGACTATAGCGTGATCCAAAAAATTGGTGTTATGCTTGTAGATGAAGGGATGCACATATTTGGTTCGAAGGTTAAAAATCCAATTTATAAAAATATATCATATTTTGGAATTATCAAACAGATATATGAGTTGTATGATACAAAATTTCAAGTGATGGTTTTCCATTTTAAATGGGTTGATGATACCAGTGTAGTGATAGTTGATGAAATGGGATTCATCACGGTGAATTTCAGTGTGGAAGGGGAAAAAGATGAGCCATTCATAATGAAATCACAAGAAGTGTAAGTATTTTATGTCTCTGATCCGACAAAAAATAATTGGTCAATTTTCTTGTTGGTAACTAAAACAAATGTTGGGTCAGATGAAAATTCAATCAAGGATGAACCTTTCATTGGGAGATCATAATCACTTCATGATGATCCCAATTTAAACAATGTATTGTATGTTAGATGGGACCACAAATATGGGATTTTAATTCTCAATAAAGTATCCAAATCTCTAAAACCTTAAAAAAAATAAAGATAGTTCAATGAGTAGGGAAAAGTGTCTTTTAATATACTTTGTTTTTTCTCATAATATTACATTCTCTCTACTGCATTAACATAATCTAAATTAAATGTTTGACTACTCATGTAGATAATTTCTTCTACACATGATGATGTTACCAATCCATCAAAATAAAAAACTATAATGAAGTAAACCCTTTTGAAAGATATAAAGGTAATATTAAGGTATACTTTATATATTTTACCAAAAAATTATAGAATGGAACATTGGTTTAAGTTTCATTATTCCTTGAAATGTTCATTTATTTTAGAATATTTACATCCATCTTTCATACCTTTATAGGAAGAGAAAAGATGTTGTCTCTACTCAATCATAGAGGTATTCTAGATGTTTGAACAATAAAATAATTATCCATAGAATTAATGTATTGTTTCATATTTATGTTTAATTTATTTATTTTTATCAGTACTCACATAATAATTATTTTCTTATATAGGTGGATTATTTTTTTCTAGTTGGGGTGGTTTGTCCATATTTAATGCCTTTATTTACAAAAAATTACATAGATTTCTTCGACCTAAAAACCTTTTCACTCCTACAGTGTTTCCTTTATCACTTTCCTTCAAGTTACCTCCACTACCTTTATAGGAAGAGCAGTGATACTACCTATTCTTAATCATAGAGGTAATTGTGATGTTTTAACAGTAAAATCATTTTCCATAGAATTAATTTATTGTTTCATATTTATGTTTTATTTATTTATTTTTAGTATTACTCACATGATAATTCTTTTCTTATACAGGTGGATTCTTTTGTTTGTATTGGGGTGGATTTTCTATCTTTCATGACTTTCTGTACCAAAACTTGCACATACTTCTTCTCCCTCAAAACCTTTTCACCCCTTTAGTGTTGCATTTATCACTTTCCTTCAAGTTCCCTCCAATACCTTAGCATGAATATCGATGAAGATGCCTCTTCTCCATCACAGATGTAATATTAATGTTTTAACATAAAAATCATTATCCATAGAATTAATTTATTATTTCATATTTATGTTTAATTTATTTATTTTTAGTATTACTCGCATAATAATTAATTTCTTATACAGGTGGATTATTTTTTTTTGAGTTGGAGTAGTCTTTCTATATTTCACGCCTTTCTACACCAAAACTTCCATATAATTCTTCTCCCTCAAAAGATTTTCACCCATGAATTGTTTCATTTATCAATATCCTTAAATTTCTCTCTAGTGTCTTTTCAAGAAGAGAAACGATGCTTGCTCTGCCTAATTAAAGAGGTAATATTAATGTTTTCATAGTAAAATCATTTTCCATAGAATTAATATATTATTTAATATTTATGTTTAATTTATTTCTAGTTAGTATTACTCAAATAATAATTGTTTTCTTATACATTTGGATTCTTTTATTTGAGTTGGGGTGATCTGTCCATCTTTCATGCATTTCTGCACCAAAACTTCCACATACTTATTCTCCCTCAAAACCATTCACCCCTATAGTGTTGGAATTTATCACTTTCCTTGAAGTCACCTCCACTGCTCAATCACATAGGTAATATTGATGTTTACATAGTAAAATCATGGTTTATATAATTAATGTATTAATCCATATTTATGTTTAATTTATTTCTTTTCAGTATTACTCATATAATAATTTTTTTCTTATATAGGTGGGTTCTTTTTTTTTTTCGAGTTGAGGTGGTTTATTAGAAGTTTCTCATGCAGTGTTGGTAGTTTTATAAATGAAGTCAATATATTTTTTGGTAACATTAATAGGTAGGATTATTTTGAGACTTTGGGTTGTGTAGGAATTATCCACACCTTAATCTGACACACAGTGTGACCGATATGACTCCAAGTACTTCTTTATATTTAAAATTAACATTAATTTTAGTAAAATAGAAAACTAAAATACTCAAAACTGAGAAAATATATTCATATTGTTTTTATACTTTAATACAATGATCCATAAGTCATTTGTGAAATGTAGGAATCATCCTTACCTCAATCTGATACATAATTTTCCCAGTATGAGTCAATATGCTCGTTATCAATTTAAAATTGACATTTTACTTTAAAAACTATCACTCACTAGAAACCAAGAAAAAAGCTCATATTTTATTGATAATTTAAGTAATCAATTCATAAATCATTTTTTATTTATAGTAGTTGGTCTCACTTAAAACTGATACATGATATGATCTGTAAGAGTGGGGGTCCTCTACCCCCAACATGACTTCATTATGGTGGGGGTTCAATAAGTTTTTATTTAAACACTCACTCCAAACACTACCATTTCAACATGGGATGACATTTTTGTGGTTACTATTCAAATTTTAAAAGAGACAATGCTATCTCGCTCGATCCCACTCGACCTTAGCTCAAAAACCCCAAGCCATCGTGCTCCTCTACCACTACCACCTTATTCCTCAGTCCACCACTGCTTCCATCATCAGAGACCACCATCTCTGGCACCCCAAAGTTCATGGGTTGAGCCTTATACCACTACTGAAGCACTGGGATTCCATGGATCATCTCCTGTACCCTAAGCGACCTCCATGATCCATTTCAAGGATCATCCAACCATTATTAAGGCCATATGAGAAAGAGTAGCCTCTACTACCCCATTTACATAGTTAAACTATTTCACTAGAAAGTAGAACACCACCACTAAAATCCACTAAGTCTACAATATTCACCACTTATGACCAAGCCAACAGTGACTCATGATCCACCATTGAAGCCAATGGTGACTCCTGAGCCACCGATGAACCCAACAATGACCTGTGATCCACATTTGAGATGACAGTGACTCATGAGCCTCCATTGAGACAATAGTAAATCATGATCCACCATTGATCCGATAGTGAATTGTGATCCATGGTTGAGCCGATAGTGACTCGTGATCCACAGTTGAGCAGATAGTGACTCATGATCCACGATTGAACCGACAATGAATAATTGTCCACAGTTGAGCCAGTGGTGACTCAAGAGCCACCATTGTGCTGATGATGACTCTTGATCCACCATTAGAGCTCACAGTTACTCATGATCCACCAATGGAGCCAATAATGACTCACGAGCAAGCTTTGAGCCGAAAATGACTCGTGATCCACTATTGACCAGTTGACACCACTAGAAGCCTCCATATTACTCTACTATTACTAAGTAGTGGATCATCTTCTCCAACACCGTTTATCCCTATTTTGTTGCTTCAATCATGTAACCAATATGAAGGATTGATGAGGTTCTATGAAATCCATGACTACTCGCAATTACCATGCCACCAAGATCCAATTACTGTTTCACCATGAATAAGTGCTGGACTCATCTGAATATTACAAAGGCTAGATGAGGACTGATGGATGACTCCATTTACTTTATAAAAATCTCATGCACACACCATGTAGTCCATTCATGGATAGATAAGTTTGATACTTCCCCTAGTCCACACTGCGATTTTGGAAATCCTTAGAGATACATAAATTTAAAGATTCAGATATTCAAAATATATTTATTAAAATCGAGATCTGATGTTGAATATTTGAATATTATTTTACTAGAGATATGAATAAGGTTTGACACTCTATAAATAGAGGGGCTTTCCATTTAGATAAGAGTCAAGGAGCTAAAGAAGAGAATACCCATTGCTGCTGCAACTTCTGATGGAGAATTGGTTTTCTCTAATTTATTTTATTCATGCTTTTATCATGTCCTCTACCACATCCACCCCAATCATTTCCTTTATAATGGATGGGTGGAACCTTTATGTGATTGGGATAAGGGGAGGTGACCTATTGTAATTATTTAGTCTAAGTTTTATCAAACTCTATTGTCACTTTTGGTTTGTTAAATGCTCTTCAATTTATGAATTTAGAAATGTAATGGGATGCGATTGTGTTTTTTTTCAAATATGAACATTTTTAAATTACTTTGATTAAATAAATCTTTTCTCCCTCTTATGGTTATTGTATCACACCAATTGGGTGTTCTAGTATCAGGAATAGAAGTTTATAGTGATTTATAAACATGTTGGGGAGACATAGTGGACTAATCTAGTCACTTAGGGTAATAAATTCCTGATTTGGAATTTCCTAGGTGATCCAGAGTAGACCACTATGCCTTTCTCACTTTTTAAGGATAATAATAAAACCAAGGAAATTGGGTGGATTAGTCTCACTATCAATCAATTTTTAATCTAAGGTGGACAAGGATAAATGATTGTTAATTCGTTAATTAAACTAATTAATCAAAATAACAGATTCAAATTTCAAAAGGTCCATGATAGTATTATAAAAGGGAATCCAAATATAAAACCCATTTACTTTTATCTAAATTTATTTTGAAAAACCAATTCCTTTTATACCTATTCATTCACATTATAGTTCTTTGATTTACTTCACATTTTATACATCTTGATTCAAAACACTACTCTTGGGAGACAACTTAGGTTATTTCTAATTCTACACCCTTAGGGGGAAACAATTAGCTTTTTTCACACCCTATGAATAGGTGGTTTCACTATGATGAAAGTACCTACCACCACATCATTGGGAACTTCCACCTTAGCTGTAGTGATCACATAAGCTTGGAATTATCCCCTTGACCTCTTCTACAGTATGTCCACTTTAATCTTGGTGATTTGGTATGAATAATGATTTATTTATCTATAGTAAAATCACTATTAATCATTGATTCGTATCTTTCCATTACATTCACTATCTAGAAAACCCTTATTTCCCCACTTGTAAAAAACTCTTATGCCCTTCAAACATTTTCCAGGATGTTTCTTCCCATAATTTTCACATGATGGAAATTGATTCATTTTTTTTATTCTTATTTAATGCATTACCTTTTTCATGGTGTCTAGATGACCTATTCTTCTCTTAATTTCTATTGAATATATAGGATCTCGAAAATTCATTCACTATTTTGATGGCACACAAAACTATTTCACCATATGATGAATTTTTTTGAGAAACCAACATCCTTTGGAGACTTGTCTTAATCTCTTTAAAGAAATGTCCAATCCTATATATTCTATTATGTATGTAATCTTTAGAATAACTGGATAGTCTTGTAAAGGTTGCCTCATAATTTTCAAAACTTTATTATTCCTTTTTCTTTAAGTTGAGGAGCTTTATTTTCATTAAATTCATTTCACATAAGGGAAATATTTATCAAAGAATGTTTCTTCAAAATCTCTCCATTCCATGTGTTATATTTATTATTCCCCCTGAGTATTATGGATCAGGGACCACCACTGATCAACATCACATTTGATATAGTTCACTACCTATATAACCTTTTCATTTGCATCATATCCTAAGGATAAAAATACATTTTAAAGGGAATTAATTAATTATTAGATACCATAGGATTTGCAGTCCCACTAAATGATGTAATATTCTATCACATGAAGTGATTCATAATAGGATAATCACACTATGGAATAAAAGGATTCTCTTTTCAGAAAAGGTTATTTTTCATTGTATGATTAAGCTTTCATAATATATCCACGATCTACCTAGTTCCAATGCCAACTATATTGGCAAGCATAGTAGGGGAATTTCTACATTGACCATGAGTGTTGATACAATTATTTATTTTAGGTTCCATTTTTAACAAATGGAATGCAATGGATTATATCATGAAATTATGAATTTTAAATCATAAAATATAATTTTGAATCTATTATAAAACATAAAATAAGTTGAAAATTTATGCATTATTAATTTTGAAATCATAAACTTGGTTTATTTGGGAATATATTAAAATATTTTTAAATCCTTCCTAATGGGTTTTAAAGAAAATGAATTATCCTTATAACATCCCACAAGAGTTTCAAACTAAGTGCACAATAAGGCCCATTATTGTACACTAATTTATGATTAAGTTAAATCCCAATGCACCATTTTCAGAGTTATTACTCCTAGGTACAATTGTGATAGTCTTAAATCAAACTGTAGTATCCATAGAAGGATGTATTTTTATTAAAAACCACATAATATAAACGTTACAAAAAATTTAGGATATTATTCCATAATTTGACATATTCTCAAAGTCTATCACATGGTTATGTTCCCTAATCTATGTTTTACTAAATCTAGTTCCCAATGTTTCTACTAAATATACTCTAATAAAAACTATACAAACCATGACTCCAGTAACTTAGAGCCGATGTTTACTTTATTACATTGACATAGATATAAGGGGTAAAATCTTGAAGAAACAATCAGTTTAATAGTCTTAGAGAGACATGTTTATTCATGATACCCATTTTACATTGGGGATACAATATAAAACATAGTAATGAAAAACATTTAGAATACTTGAACTCATTAAAATAATCATTCTTCATATCCTAGGGAAAAAACACAATAAGGTTGATCTCAAATACTTAATAAGGGTTACGTATAATAGAATCTATCATGATTAAATAAGGCATAATAAATATGGAAATGTAAATAACTGAAAGGACATTCCATTTAATTAATAACCTGAGAAGGAAATGCATCCATGAATAATATCTATGAAATGATCTTGTGGATAATAATAAATAAATTATTAATGAATAAAATTATTAATGAATAAAATTATTAATATTAGACATCATGATCTAAAAAATCATAATATCTACAACATCAAAACTTTGCACCAATATAGTTAAAAACTTTGGGTAAAAATAAATTTAATTTAGAAAAATAATTTGTATCGTGGGACCCATAGATGCATCAAGGGGCTATATAATTCTAAGACCCACTGATCACTATATTTCTAATTCATTTCCCATATATCAAATGATCGATTTAATTCATGAACAATATTCCTTATCAATAAATGTCCATACTAAATAAATAATATGGAATATCAATATTTTCCCAGTCAATCAAATAACTTTAAAAGTAAAACACTATATATATAAATGATATCTGATTGAAGAAATAATCATATACATGATAAATAATATGAATATTTAAGGGAAATATAATGTACAATGATAAAAATAAAGTGAATGTTTCAAGAGATAGTTAACAACCACAAAATTAATAAAAGATGAGAGATAACCATTGGTTCACCAGGAATATAGATTTGGTAATAAAATAATGTCATTTGAAATAATAAGGTTAAGGGAATTGGAATATTAATAAATTATTTCATAAAATATTTTTATTTTTAAAACTATTGAAAATTTTCATAAGAAGATAAATTTTGTAAAATGATTACGATGACAGGGAAGTCCTTTATCACCGTATATGTTAAAAAAAATTCCTTTTGAATTGTTATAAAGAATGTAAAAAACTTAACTTTTGTAAAACATTATAAATATTCCTTTAAAACCCCTTTTAAAAGTAAATGACAACATAAAATGTCCTCAATAAATCATTTGAGTAAATAAAAGGACTTTTGTAAAATAATTTTGAAGAACAAGGACATGGAAGAAAAATATATCACATTAAATGAGAAATAAAATTATTTTTTATTTTAAAATTTTCATTGCTTGATTCAAATACCAAATAGAGGAAAATTTGGAAGAAAATATGGAAACTCCTTAAATATCCACTGGTTAAGAGAATTATTTGAGCTTATTAAGGATAAATGATAATATTCCTTCAATGAAAATAAAATCAATCTCAATATAAATTAATATTGTAAAATAGATTCTTACCTCTTTAGTAATGTTTAAATTGTAACCAATTGAAAGAATAGAATTTTATTTAAAGATTAATAATCATTAATAAATATTTATTTATGTTAAATATACAAAATGTGTAGTATATACACCGTATTGAAGTGAATAGGTTCATAACAACAAATATGTCTCAACGGAATGTAAATTGAGATGAAATCACTTACCTCAAGATTCTATTTAGTTTAACATAGTTTAAAATATTTTATAATGGTTTTAATCATGTTATTAATTTATAGAATAAATTTATTAATATTTATAATATCATATATTATTCTTTTATAACATATTACCACTTGTCCCTTAATAATTTTTCAATATTACCATTGTTTCGGGTGTTAACTACTTCATTTTATCTTGAATATTTTGTCACAAAAGTCCATTTTTTGTTCATAGAATATTAATACCTCATCACCATAATTATATCAATGTTATAAATATCATATTTATTACTTATATAATTTTTTAAATCTATTTACTAAAGTTAGAAATGGAAAATGAATCACATTGCTACATGGAGACGGTAGACTGTACGTACATATGAGCGATAATATCATTCCCTAATGGGTGAAAGGATAAATAATTTGATGATATATTAATTTTATAGAATTAATATAATTCCATATTTATCATATATATTCATTATTTCTACCATTATTACTATCCATGTAAGCTTGTGATGGAAAAAAATTACATCGGTTCATGAGGTGGTAGTCTTTCGTACACACAAGTGATGGATTTGTTTACCATTTGATAGAGAAGAAGATGGATAAATATTATTAAATAGAAATAATAATATATCAGTATATGGGAGATATTAGTGTTATTATATTGTAATTTTTAATACATAATTTAAGGTGATAAGAAATAAGTAAAAACAAAGAGCTCGGTGATGAAAATTACCTTTGCTTAGAGAAACTTCAATGGGATGTCTTATTAAGAACCATAGGGTTGGTATTTTCGGAAGAAAAAAAACCTATATAATGTATATAAGGATATTGGTGGTTATATATGTTTTAGTGTTTTTTCTAGCTAAATGGATTTATGTTGTGAATAAGTGAGGGGAGGGGTTTCACTCTTATAATTGAGGAGTGACATTTTTGTAAATACCCGAAAATATTCAATAATAAGAAGTCATTCTCAACCCAAGTTCCAAAAAAATTAATAAATAATGGTGTATATGTAAGATAAGTTTTATAAAAACATCCACCACTAAAAATAAACATGTTTTAAATATGTTACTTCCTTTAACTCTAAGGTTACTTACTTTTACTATTTTAGTTTTCACCATGGTAACTAGTTTTTAACCCAAGTAATTTATCCATTAAGAATAAAAATAAAATGAGCCTTATTAGATAATTTTTACCCAATTATTATATATATGAATTAAAATTTATCAAATATAAATTATATGTGTGTGAGAAATTAATTTTAACACAAGCGCATGTAATGCACAAAACTTCATTTTAACCTTAACTGTGGTAGTTAATTTTTATTATTTTTACCATTAATTATGAAAAAAAGTTAATTTTAACTTATTAAATAATATTAATTATGATGATTAAAAATATTTAATCTATTTTATCAAATTAAAATCAAAAAATTGTCATATTTTAGTTTGAAAACTAACCCACAAATTGTGTTGAAAAATAATTTTTTAAGAAATTCATTTTTCAAGCATAAGATGATCTTATATTAACTATATGACTATTAATAATATTTATATGGTTTAAAATTAATATATTTAGATATATAATATATAAATTTCATTTAAATAATTCATAATTAAATATTATTTTAACTAATTAAAATGGATATACATTATGCCTTTTTAAACAAAAACAAATTTCTAAAAAATATCCATTTTCTACCTCAAAATTATCATATTGTTATTTATATAAATTTTATAGTAAATAAATTATTAATTAAACATATTATAATACATTATTATAAATAATATTATGAATAGTGAAATACTACCTTTATATTTATTCATAAAATATTATTTATAAGTGAAAATTTCAAAAATTCATTCTAAGCTTCTTTTAACCAAGTAAGTTCAAAATAAATATTTATCCTATAAAATTAGTATTTTTGTGACATGAAAATTTAAAATGTAAATTGTATTATATTTTTGTTAAATTAGTATTTTCACTTACTATAATTGAGTCTTTGGTGTTATATCTCAACCCTAGTGATACAACATAAAAGTAGTGAAAAACTTACCACATTCCCACACATGTTGGATGTGTATATTGAAGAAGGAAATTGAAGGTGATAGTGTATGGAGAAAACCCCATGAGGGGATATACCAAAGAATATAAAATTGATATATATTTAGTGTTTTTAAATATAATTAAAATCTAGATATCCTCAAAATATATTGAAGGTTGAGATATGATACTCACTATCCTAACTCTGTTATAGTTTAAGTAATTTCTAATCATAAAGGGGAAGTGAATTTCAAAAAAATAGGGAGTTATATTTCTTTCACATGAGGTGTTTCGATGTATTTTTTTTACATATTTCGATGATCAATCTCATATTTATTTTTTTAAATCCATAAAATATAGGATGTATGTGTTGAAACCATAGTTATAAATGTGTATGGAAAACTTTGTTTCTTTCATAATTTCACTCTTTTTTTCTATAAAGGGTTAGCCTATGTAGACATGGAGATGAATTACTTAAGGATTATTAATAATAAATATACAATTCCTTACTTATCTAAAGTAAATAAAAGATCAATGTGGATAAGATGGTTCTTGAAAAGGTGTGTGAAAGTGTTGTCTGCAATAGTCCCACAATAAGTGAAGTGTTTATTGGGTAAATTGCTTGTAGAAGCTATGATTTTAAGAATTAAAAGATATATTAATGGATAGAGGAAGTGTATATGTGTTATAAATCCTATCCATATTTGATAATATGATTTACTACTGAAATTAGTGTTAAAAACACTTGGACAATGTTTTAGAAAGGATAGTGTGAAGGTGAGAATGTTGAAGGTAGTGTAGTTCCTAAATAGTACTCATGGATAATTATATATGATGTAAGGGGATTTAAAATTGATTTAAATTAGTTTTGAAATATTATTATAATTTCCAAATTCATTTGAATCATTTGATTTTTTTTTGAGAATATTATATTTAGACTAATCTACTTGGCGATTTTTTAATTCTGGTGAGATTATAAAGATGTCGTTAAAATAGGAAAAACAAATTAAAACTATGGATTTAGTTAAACTAAATTATTTAAGAAAACATAATATGTGTCTTGAGGTGAAATCATACTAAAATAAATGTACAACTACCTTTTATGATGTTTTGGAATTTTTAAAGAATCCCAAGAGAAATTTAACGTGATTTTGACTTTTGGAAAAGGATCTGCATAAGTATGTTTTTGTCTCTTCATAAGTGTGTTTTGTACATTGTGTATGAGTTATAAGGTGTTTGCGTAGGTGTTTTTGAGGATACATAAATGTGATTGAGCTCCATGTAGGTTTCTTTGGTTGTCTGCATAAGTGTGATTTCAGTTTTGTATAAGTATCATTTGAACTACATAAATATACTTTTGGATTTCTGAGACCTATATAAAGGTAAATATTTTCACCCATGTAAAGGTTATCCCATGATTTATATTACCTATGTAAAAGTAACTCATATATTTAATTGAAATGTAAAGGTCATTTGGACCTATGTAAGGGTAATTGAGGACTTATGTAAAGGTAACATTGAATAATTAATAGCTACATAAAGGTTATTTTTTTTGAGAATATGATATTTCCAGAATATTTATTCTAAAGAATTATTAATTTAAATAATACCCAAAACTTATATTTAATGAAATTAAATATCACAATTAATGATAATATTGTTATTGAAGCCATTGATTTTTGAGATCTAGTGGATGAAGAAGTTATAGACTGAGATTATTCATACCGAATAAATAAAGAATATGTTGTAGGAACTATGAAATGAAGGTGAACACCTAATAGTGAAATTTTTATTTCCATTTTACTAAGTGTTTTGTGTGAAAAATTAAATTGTAATAAAAACAAAACATACTATGTTTTAGAGGAGTTTGTGGTGATGTGGGTTAAAGGATGGAGATCAAAATAACATGGATTACACCATATTAATTTCAAGGTGATCATTCTGGGACACCCTGAAAACTAGAAATAAAAATAGAAATACTATATCTCAAGATGGAGTGATGCTATATTATTCATCTATATCCATTGTGAATAATTATTTATATATTTCATTGAGTGTTTCAGTATTCAGAATGAGATGGGTATTTATAAATGAATACGTTTCAAGGCCTACTAGAGGAACCGAGAGATGCTATTGGTCTTGGTAAGATGAGAAATGAAAAAGGAATATAAATGAAAGGGAACTCTTAGTTTTTATTGGGAGATAATGACTTAAGAGAGTGATAATATGGAGATCATGGAGAAATACACACATACTAAAAAGTTAAAGAAAAGTAAAAGAGTATCATGGGAACTAAAACATTTTAAGGGATATTATATATTTAATATATAAAAAATATATTAATATGGAAAAAATATAAAATGAAAAAGAATAAAGGGAATACTATGTTCAAATGTAAAGAATTTAGAGTTATTTTATTGTGATGAATATTGAATAACTCTCTAAGGAATAATAATAAATATCCAATAATGAGCTAAAGATAAATAGTTTTAGGCATCTAAGCTAAAGGAAGAAGAAACCTACCATTACTCTATGATGATATTAGGTGTGCCGAAGTTGTAAGATGTAGAATAAGAAATATGATAAGTGAGAGACTGATTGTTTTGTTGTTCATACTAGTTCTATTAAGATTTTTAGTCAGCAAAAAGTTTCTTGTTATTTGAAGATCATAGAAGCTCAGAGAAATGAGTGAGACATTTATATGAGAAGATTCCATAGAAGCCTATGAAGTTGAGATGTGAGTAGTAACCAAGTTATAGAATTAAGTTGAATACTTGCTGGTATTTAAAGTATTTGATGTTGAGTTGAAGGAGATCAGTTTAAATGGATACAATGACATCATTTGGAGACTTGTGATTGAATTGTAAGGAGGATTGAAAAGAAAAATTTGTATATACATGGTGGGATTCCATATAACCTGAGGGATTTAGGATATATAGGGATATCATGGTGGGGTACCATGTCAATAGTGGGAGGATTCCTAGAGAAATCTAGTGGGAAGATCATGCACGAAGCATGAAACTATTTAAATAGCGGGACTTTTTGTAGGTTTAGTAAACACCACCTATTGTCCCCAACCTTTTATTATAGTTGAGAAATCAAGATTTGGATGGATAACAAATCATGTAAAGGAGTTGGCCTTTGAGTCAAACCATTACTACAAAACATGACTTTAAAACACTAGTATTTATCAGTGAAAGAAAAAATCACTGATAAATGACATATTTATCAGTGCTAAAGAAAGTGATGATAAATTTAACCCTTTATCAGTGTTTTTTAGTGCTGATAAAGGGTATTCTTTATGAGTGCTAAAAATACAACATTGATAAAGGGAACCCTTTATCATCACTAAAATTTTAACTCTCATAAAGGAATCCTTTATCAGTGATTTTTAGTGCTGATAAAGGTCTGAATACCTAAAATGAAATAATTAAATAGAAAATAAAAAATGATTTTATTAAAAAAATATTATAAATTTTATTAATTAAATAATTATCAATAAAAATGAATACATTTTTTATACTATATATAAATTATAAATACTAATAAATAGTTGTATTAAATATATAGATATATGCAAAATAAAAATTAAACAAATAAAAATTAAAAATAAGTAAATTGAGAAAAATATTAAATATTTTATTAATTAGATAATTTTTAATAATGTTAATAAATAATATATATTAAATATATATATATATATATATATATATTAATATATATAAATATGATTTATATATTAAAAAATATTTATACTCTTTATATTAAATAGTTATATATTTAGTGAATAATGGTTTATAATAAAAAATTAATATGAATTGAAAATACCGACTAATTGCATAGATTAATGGACATATAATTGAATGTCGTATGATATTTCAATTTAACATAGACCAAATGTGTGTTATATTGATTTCACATATACACAATTAATGCATTTTAATATATAATGTACACAGACAAAACTTATCCATTTTTTAGTATTATTAAAGTGTACTTATTTTAAATTTATTCAATTTTACTCTTTTTTAAAATTCATGCACTTAAAATTAGATATTCATTAATAATGTTAAAAATTTATTTTAAATTTATTTTATAAATAAATATATTTATAAATGTACATTTAATATATTTATACAATTATATATTTATAATTATAAATAAATAAACATTTTTTTAAAATTATATATAAAATTATAAATAAATAATTATATATATTTAAATAATTATTAAATTTATAATAAATTTACTTAAATAATAAATATATTTACTATATTTATATTTATATATATTTATTATATATATTTATATATTTATATAAATATATATAATTATATAAACATTATACTTTTAAAATATTTATATAATTATAAATAAATAATTATTTATATATTTATGTAAATATATATATTTCTATCTATTTATATGGGTTTTTAGAACATATAATGTAAGGGTGATTTTATAATTATTTATTCATAAATTATGGTTATGGATTTCCAAATTAGGAAGGGATTATATTTATTTTTATTAAAAATTATGTTTAAATGTGCATTTGTTTTGAAATTATGTGTGTTATAAATTCCATGTTATATATATATAAATATATAAATGTGTATGGGATAAACGTTAAAAGGTTTGGTGTGTTTTTCTCCATTATTTGTGATATATCTTGTTGATGTGTATTATTGCTTTATGCCAACTTCATTATAGACCTCCCTAGAATCTCAAGGATGAGACAATTTGTATTAGATGGTCTCCCTAGAATCCTTCAGATGGGTAGATCATATGTGACAACCTCCTTAGAATCCTTGGTATAGATCAGTGTGGTGATATGACATCCCAAGAGTCTTGATATGTTTTCTAATATTTGATATACCATTAATTTTAAATGTAATAATTCCTTTGGTTTCTACATTACTTGTTCAAAAAAATAGAATGGATATAATCAAATTCTATATATTAGAAATTATTTTTAATTATTCATCATTTTAGGTATACATGTATTAGTTCCACCCCTAAGAATCTCTAATTACTATCCATGTATATGAAATAAATCTTTATTTATTAAAATGTTTTATCAATACTTTTTTATATCTTCTAGTTGATTGAGTGAGATTTTATTATTATTATTTATAATATTTGGGTTTCTTATTACTTCTTAATTTCCTATATTATATTTTCTTTTGTTTAGGGTATTTAAGAAATACTTGATGTGTGTAAAAAAATAGTTGTTATTGAAATTTGTTTCTTGAGACTCATCTCCCATCTCTTTTATAGAAAACCATCATCCTCATCAACATTATCTCCCAAAAAACCATTATTTCAATTTTTTCTCTTGAAAATCATCCCCCATCTCTTTTATATTTCTTGTACTATTCTAATCATTAGTCATCCGATGGATAACTACTTGTTATAGTATTTCCAGAAACATAGGTGCATGACCATAAGAGATGAAGGATGTATCAAACAATAAAATACAATGATAAATGTCTAGGATATGAGTTGATGAGGATAATTTATCTATAACTTTCACAATTGAATGAATTTATAGGATAAAACCTATCATAGTGGATTAATTATTTTATTAAATTCAATTACCCATTTTCCTCAACATACTGAAATTATTTGAAACAATCAAATATTGAGTTTCCCTTATTATAATTGTCTATAACTTTCACCTTTGATAATAAATATCTTATGTGTATTTATTTATTTATTTCACAAAAGTAATATTTTATGAACCCAATATGATGGATATGAATAAAAAATGGATGTATGCAAATCATTTGACAAAGGAGTATCCATATATAGTTAAAGAGTTCATCAAGTTTGAAAAGATAGCATTCATAAAAACCTTCTCAAATCCTCTGTCCTTGTTTACATTGTTGTTATTCAAGGAAAATTAGTCCATAAGAGTTGGAAGAAAATTTTATTTGTTATAGAATAGATCAGAGCTATAAATGTTGGACATAGACACTGATTGGGGTGATACTGCGGTTTATGGATAATTTGATATGAATACCAGTGTAAATGATGATGGATATTGCATGGAGGAAATGAAAATGGAAATTGAAAATGACCTTGACGATTATCCAAAGTTGTTTAATGAGTTAAATATCTGTGCCAAGAAAACATTGTATACCGGTTGTACTAAATACAAAACATTGTTAGTTGTATTGAAGTTATATAATTTGAAAGCTTGTAGTGGATGGAGTGACACCAGCTTTATAGAACTACTTGGTCTCTTGAATGATATGATACTAGAATAAAATTAACTACCATGCCTAACATATGACTATAAATGAATGTTACGTTCAAGGGGAATGATCTCTAAAAAAATACATTTTTGTCCAAATGATTGCATATTGTTTTTCAAAGACTATGAATCACTTATAAAATTCCCTAAGTGTGGAATAGATCAATACAAGAAAAATGAATCAAGTCCTTTGAAATATTAATGTTACTTTACTATCATTACATGGTTTAAAAGACTATATAGATGTCAGGAAATCATGAGATAATTGACATAACATGTAGATAAAAGAATTAAATATGGGGAACTATGTCATTTAACAGATTATCCTCAGTGGAATAAAATTGATTACGTGTATCTTGAATTTGTAAATGAGTTGAGAAACATTCATCTTGCATTATCTACATATGGAATAAATCCTTTTAGTATACAGAGTAATACTCATAGTACATGGCTCATAATTTTGGTAAATTATAACTTTCCACCATGGTTATGAATGAAGTGAAAATACTTTATGTTAAATCTGCTTATATTTGGACCAAAGAAAACTGGTAATGATATTGATGTCTATTTGGGGTCCATTGATCAAATATCTAAAATTAATTTGGGATACAAGTGTTAAAATGTATTATTCTCATATAAGTGAAGAATTAAAATTGAGGTACATGTTTTATAGAATGATAAATGACTTCCCCGCTTATGGAAATCTACCAGGACACCAAATTAAAGGAATATTAGGGTGTTCTATTTGTAAAAAATTCACATACTCAGTTTGGTTGAAACATTCCTCAAAAACTGCATTTTTAGGATATCTGATTTTTTTACCTCAGTGACATAAATACTGATCCTGGATGATATCATTCGATGGGAATATCAAAAAAGGTAAAACCCTATCTCCAATAATGGGTGATCAGTTGTACAATAATGTAAAAGATATTGAAACTATTTTTGGTAAACCATTTTAAAAAATCCTTAGAAAATCAGGTTTGAAGAAGAGATCAATTTTCTTTGAATTACTGTATTGTAATTGTTTTTATGTTAGAAATATTCTTCATGTCATGCATGTAGAAAAAATTTATTTGATAGTGTTATTGGAATGATACTAAATGTTTTCATAAAAATGAAAAATGGTATCAAGGCTAGGTTGGACTTGATTGAATTGGGGATAAGGGAAGAGTTGGCATCGGTGGAGGGTAAAAGGAAGCCTTTTTCTTCCTCGAGTATCTTACACTCTTTCCAAAAAGAAAAAATTACAATTTTCATTTCCCTTAATATTGTAAAAGTTCCATAGGGGTATTCATAAAATATTAAGAATATCATGTCAATGAATAATTAGAAGTTACAAGGAATAAAATCACTTGAATGTCATGTTTTGATGCAAGATTTAATGCGTGTTTCTTTCCATTGCATTCTTCCTCAAAATTTATGACATAAATTAACCACACTATGATTCTTTTTCAAATCCATATGCAGTAAAGTTATAGACCCGGTGAAGTTTCCCATCATGAATAAAGAGGCTTCAGATATATTCTCTGAATTAGGTATGTTATTCCCACCACCATTCTCTAATATCATGGTCCACCTAATGGTTCACTTGGTTAGAGAGGTTCAACTATGTGGCCCTATCCATTATAGATGTATGTACCCTATTTAATGATATATAAATATTTTGAAAGGGTATATCAAGAATCAAAGTCATCCATAAGGTTGTATTACAGAACAATATATTGTTGAAGAAGCTATTGAATTCTTTACCAATTACCTATTAGATGTTGACAACATAAATCTCTCAAAGTCTCATCATAGAGAACGCCTTATGGGAGAGGGGATTTTTGGAAGAGATGTTGTTACAATTACCTTTAAATATAAGGACCAAGCACACCTTTACATTTTACATAACTGTAAATATGTTGATCCATATATTGAAGCCCACAAATAAATTATTAGATATTTGAATCCATAAAGGGCAGAAGGATGGATATAAAATACATATAATAAATAGTTTACAGGATGGTTATGAGATCAAATTTATAAGGATTTATATGAAAATATAAATTCAATTGTCGAATGACTTCAATGGCTAGACATAGAACTGAATACAAATGTTATATCTTACACTAATTTTGCAATTAATGGTTATACATTCTATACAAAAGAATACAATGACTATAGCGTGATCCAAAAAATTGGTGTTATGCTTGTGGATAAAGGGATGCACATATTTGGTTCGAAGGTTAAAAATCCAATTTATAAAAATATATCATATTTTGGAATTATCAAACAGATATATGAGTTGTATGATACAACATTTCAAGTGCTGGTTTTCCATTTTAAATGGGTTGATGATACCAGTGTAGTGATAGTTGATGAAATGGGATTCATCACGGTGAATTTCAGTGTGGAAGGGGAAAAAGATGAGCCATTCATAATGAAATCACAATAAGTGTAAGTATTTTATGTCTCTGATCCAACAAAAAATAATTGGTCAATTTTCTTGTTGGTAACTAAAACAAATGTTGGGTCAGATGAAAATTCAATCAAGGATGACCCTTTCATTGGGAGATCATAATCACTTCATGATGGTCCCAATTTAAACAATGTCTTGTATGTTAGATGTGACCACAAAGATGGGATTTTAATTCTCAATAAAGTATCCAAATCTCTAAAACCTTAAAAAAAATAAAGATAGTTCAATGAGTAGGGAAAAGTGTTTTTTAATATACTATGTTTTTTCTCATAATATTACATTCTCTCTACTGCATTAACATAATCTAAATTAAATGTTTGACTACTCATGTAGATAATTTATTCTACACATGATGATGTTACCAATCTATCAAAATAAAAAACTATAATGAAGTAAACCCTTTTGAAAGATATAAAGGTAATATTAAGATATACTTTATATATTTTACCAAAAAATTATAGAATGGAACATTGGTTTAAGTTTCATTATTCCTTGAAATGTTCATTTATTTTAGAATATTTATATCCATCTTTAATACCTTTATAAGAAGAGAAAATATGTTGTCTCTGCTCAATCATAGAGGTATTCTAGATGTTTGAACAATAAAATAATTATCCATAGAATTAATGTATTGTTTCATATTTATGTTTAATTTATTTATTTTTATCAGTACTCACATAATAATTATTTTCTTATATAGGTGGATTGTTTTTTTCTAGTTGGGGTGGTTTGTCCATATTTAATGCCTTTATGTACAAAAAATTACATAGATTTCTTCGACCTAAAAACCTTTTCACTCCCTACAGTGTTTCATTTATCACTTTCCTACAAGTTACCTCCACTAACTTTATAGGAAGAGCAGTGATACTACCTATGCTTAATCATAGAGGTAATTGTGATGTTTTAACAGTAAAATCATTTTCCATAGAATTAATTTATTGTTTCATATTTATGTTTTATTTATTTATTTTTAGTATTACTCACATGATAATTATTTTCTTATACAGGTGGATTCTTTTGTTTGTATTGGGGTGGATTTTCTATCTTTCATGACTTTCTGTACCAAAACTTGCACATACTTCTTCTCCCTCAAAACCTTTTCACCCCTTTAGTGTTGCATTTATCACTTTCCTTCAAGTTCCCTTCAATACCTTAGCATGAATATCGATGAAGATGCCTCTTCTCCATCACAGATATAATCTTAATGTTTTAACATAAAAATCATTATCCATAGAATTAATTTATTATTTCATATTTATTTTTAATTTATTTATTTTTAGTATTAATCGCATAATAATTAATTTCTTATACAGGTGGATTCTTTTTTTTTGAGTTGGAGTAGTCTTTCTATATTTCACGCCTTTCTATACCAAAACTTCCATATAATTCTTCTCCCTCAAAAAATTTTCACCCATGAATTGTTTCATTTATCAATATCCTTAAATTTCTCTCTAGTGTATTTTCAAGAAGAGAAACGATGCTGACTTTGCCTAATTAAAGAGGTAATATTGATGTTTTCATAGTAAAATCATTTTCCATAGAATTAATATATTATTTAATATTTATGTTTAATTTATTTCTATTTAGTATTACTCAAATAATAATTGTTTTCTTATACAGTTGGATTCTTTTATTTGAGTTGGGGTGATCTGTCCATCTTTCATGCATTTCTGCACCAAAACTTCCACATACTTATTCTCCCTCAAAACCATTCACCCCTATAGTGTTGGAATTTATCACTTTCCTTGAAGTCACCTCCACTGCTCAATCACATAGGTAATATTGATGTTTACATAGTAAAATCATGGTTTATATAATTAATGTATTATTCCATATTTATTTTTAATTTATTTCTTTTCAGTATTACTCATATAATAATTTTTTTCTTATATAGGTGGGTTCTTTTTTTTCGAGTTGAGGTGGTTTATTAGAAGTTTCTCATGCAGTGTTGGTAGTTTTAAAAATGAAGTCAATATATTTTTTGGTAACATTAATAGGTAGGATTATTTTGAGACTTTGGGTTGTGTAGGAATTATCCACACCTTAATCCGACACACAGTGTGACCGATATGACTCCAAGTACTTCTTTATATTTAAAATTAACATTAATTTTAGTAAAATAGAAAACTAAAATACTCAAAACTGAGAAAATATATTCATATTGTTTTTATACTTTAATACAATGATCCATAAGTCATTTGTGAAATGTAGGAATCATCCTTACCTCAATCTAATACATAATTTTCCCAGTATGAGTCAATGTGCTCGTTATCAATTTAAAATTGACATTTTACTTTAAAAACTGTCACTCACTAGAAACCAAGAAAAAAGCTCATATTTTATTGATAATTTAAGTAATCAATTCATATATCATTTTTTATTTATAGTAGTTGGTCTCACTTAAAACTGATACATGATATGATCTGTAAGAGTGGGGGTCCTCTACCCCCCAACATGACTTCATTATGGTGGGGGTTCAATATGTTTTTATTTAAACACTCATTCCACACACTACCATTTCGACGTGGGATGACATTTTTGTGGTTACTATTCAAATTTTAAAAGAGACAATGCTATCTCGCTCGATTCCACTCGACCTTAGCTCAAAAACCCCATGCCATCGTGCTCCTCTACCACTACCACCTTATTCCTCAGTCCACCACCACTTCCATCATCATAGACCACCATCTCTGGCACCCCAAAGTTCATGGGTTGAGCCTTATACCACTACTGAAGCACTGGGATTCCATGGATCATCTCCTGTACCCTAAGCGACCTCCATGATCCATTTCAAGGATCATCCAACCATTATTAAGGCCATATGAGAAGGAGTAGCCTCTACTACCCCATTTAAATAGTTAAACTATTTCACTAGAAAGTAGAACAACACCACTAAACTCCACTAAGTCTACAATATTCACCACTTATGACCAATCCAACAGTGACTCATGATCCACCATTGAAGCCAATGGTGACTCCTGAGCCACCGATGAAGCCAACAATGACCTGTGATCCACATTTGAGATGACAATGACTCATGAGCCTCCATTGAGACAATAGTAAGTCATGATCCACCATTGATCTGATAGTGAATTGTGATCCATGGTTGAGCCGATAGTGACTCGTGATCCACGGTTGAGCAGATAGTGACTCGTGATCCATGATTGAACCGACAATGAATAATGGTCCATAGTTGAGCCAGTGGTGACTCAAGAGCCACCATTGTGCTGATGATGACTCTTGATCCACCATTAGAGCTCACAGTTACTCATGATCCACCAATGGAGCCAATAATGACTCACGAGCAACCTTTGAGCCGAAAATGACTCGTGATCCAATATTGACCAGTTGACACCACTAGAAGCCTCTATATTACTATACTATTACTAAGTAGTGGATCATCTTCTCCAACACCGTTTATCCCTATTTTGTTGCTTCAATCATCTAAACAATATAAAGGATTGATGAGGTTTTATGAAATCCATGACTACTCGCAATTACCATGCCACCAAGATCCAATTACTGTTTCACCACGAATAAGTGCTCAACTCATCTGAATATTAAAAAGGCTAGATGAGGACGGATGGATGACTCCATTTACTTTATAAAAATCTCATTTACACACCATGTAGTCCATTCATGGATAGATAAGGTTGATACTTCCCCTAGTCCACACTGCGATTTTGGAAATCCTTAGAGATACATAAATTTAAAGATTCAGATATTCAAAATATATTTATTAAAATCGAGATCTGATGTCGAATATTTGAATATTATTTTACTAGAGATATGAATAAGGTTTGACACTCTATAAATAGAGGGTCTTTCCATTTAGATAAGAGTCAAGGAGCTAAAGAAGAGAATACCCATTGCTGTTGCAACTTCTGATGGAGAATTGGTTTTCTCTAATTTATTTTATTCATGCTTTTATCATGTCCTCTACCACATCCACCCCAATCATTTCCTTTATAATGGATGGGTGGAACCTTTATGTGATTGGGATAAGGGGAGGTGACCTATTGTAATTATTTAGTCTAAGTTTTATCAAACTCTATTGTCACTTTTGGTTTGTTAAATGCTCTTCAATTTATGAATTTAGAAATGTAATGGGATGCGATTGTGTTTTTTTTCAAATATGAACATTTTAAAATTACTTTGATTAAATAAATCTTTTCTCCCTCTTATGGTTATTGTATCACACCAATTGGGTGTTCTAGTATCCAGAATAGAAGTTTTTAGTGATTTATAAACATGTTGGGGAGACATAGTGGACTAATCTAGTCACTTAGGGTAATAAATTCCTGATTTGGAATTTCCTAGGTGATCCAGAGTAGACCACTATGCCTTTCTCACTTTTTAAGGATAATAATAAAACCGAGGAAATTGGGTGGATTAGTCTCACTATCAATCAATTTTTAATCTAAGGTGGACAAGGATAAATGATTATTAATTCGTTAATTAAACTAATTAATCAAAATAACAGATTCAAATTTCAAAAGGTCCATGATAGTATTATAAAAGGGAATCCAAATATAAAACCCATTTACTTTTATCTAAATTTATTTTGAAAAACCAATTCCTTTTATACCTACTCATTCACATTATAGTTCTTTGATTTACTTCACATTTTATACATCTTGATTCAAAACACTACTCTTGGGAGACAACTTAGGTTATTTATAATTCTACACCCTTAGGGGGAAACAATTAGCTTTTGTAACACCCTATGAATAGGTGGTTTCACTATGATGAAAGTACCTACCACCACATCATTGGGAACTTCCACCTTAGCTGTAGTGATCACATAAGCTTGGAATTATCCCCTTGACCTCTTCTACAGCATTTCCACTTTAATATTGGTGAATTGGTATGAATAATGATTTATTTATCTATAGTAAAATCACTATAAATCATTGATTTGTATCTTCCCATTACATTCCCTATCTAGAAAACCCTTATTTCCCCACTTGTAAAAAACTCTTATGCCCTTCAAACATTTTCCAGGATGTTTCTTCCCATAATTTTCAGACGATGGAAATTGATTCATTTTTTTTCTTCTTATTTAATGCATTCCCTTTTTCATGGTGTCTAGATGACCTATTCTTCTATTAATTTCTATTGAATATATGGGATCTAGAAAATTCATTCACTATTTTGATGGCACAGAAAACTATTTCACCATATGATTAATTTTTTTGAGAAACCAACATCCTTTGGAGACTTGTCTTAATCTCTTTAAAGAAATGTCCAATCCTATATATTCTATTATGTATGTAATCTGTAGAATAACTGGATAGTCTTGTAAAGGTTGCCTCATAATTTTCAAAACTTTATTATTCCTTTTTCTTTAATTTGAGGAGCTTTATTTTCATTTAAGTTCATTTCTCATAAGGGAAATATTTATCAAAGAATGTTTCTTCAAAATCTCCCCATTCCATGTGTTATATTTATTATTCCCCCTGAGTATTATGGATCAGGGACCACCACTGATCAACATCACATTTGATATAGTTCACTACCTGTATAAACTTTTCCTTTTCATCATATCCAAAGGATAAAAATACCTTTTAAAGGGAATTAATTAATTATTAGATACCATAGGATTTGAAGTCCCACTAAATGATGTAATATTCTATCACATGAAGTGATTCATAATAGGATAATCACACTATGGAATAAAAGGTTTCTCTTTTTAGAAAAGGTTATTTTTCATTGTATGATTAAGCTTTCATAATATATCCACGATCTACTTAGTTCCAATTCCAACTATATTGGCAAGCATAGTAGGGTAATTTCTACATTGACCATGAGTGTTGATACAATTATTTATTTTAGGTTCCATTTTTAACAAATGGAATGCAATGGATTATATCATGAAATTATGAATTTTAAATCATAAAATATAATTTTTAATCTATTATAAAACATAAAATAAGTTGAAAATTTATGCATTATTAATTTTGAAATCATAAACTTGGTTTATTTGGAAATATCTTAAAATATTTTTAAATCCTTACTAATGGGTTTTAAAGAAAATGAATTATCCTTATAACATCCCACAAGAGTTTCAAACTAAGTGCACAATAAGGCCCAGTATTGTACACTAATTTATGATTAAGTTAAATCCCAATGCACCATTTTCAGAGTTATTACTCATAGGTACAATTGTGATAGTTTTAAATCAAATTGTAGTATCCATAGAAGGATGTATTTTTGTTAAAAACCACATAATATAAACGTTACAAAAAATTTAGGATATTATTCCATAATTTGACATATTCTCAAAGTCTATCATAGGGTTATGTTCCCTAATCTATGTTTTACTAAATCAAGTTCCCAATGTTTCTACTAAATATACTCTAATAAAAACTATACAAACCATGACTCCAGTAACTTAGAGCCGATGTTTACTTTATTACATTGACATAGATATAAGGGGTCAAATCTTGAAGAACCAATCAGTTTAATAGTCTTAGAGAGACATGTATATTCATGATACCCATTTTACATTGGGGATACAATATAAAACATAGTAATGAAAAACATTTAGAATCCTTGAACTCATTAAAATAATCATTCTTCATATCCTAGGGAAAAACACAATAAGGTTGATCTCAAATACTTAATAAGGGTTACGTATAATAGAATCTATCATGATTAAATAAGGCATAATAAATATGGAAATGTAAATAACTGAAAGCACATTCCATTTAATTAATAACCTGATAAGGAAATGCATCCATGAATAATATCTATGAAATGATCTTGTGGATAATAATAAATAAATTATTAATGAATAAAATTATTAATGAATAAAATTATTAATATTAGACATCATGATTTAAAAAATCATAATATCTGCAACATCAAAACTATGCACCAATATAGTTAAAAGCTTTGGGTAAAGATCAATTTAATTTAGAAAAATAATTTGTATCGTGGGACCCATAGATGCATCAAGGGGATATATAATTCTAAGACCCACTGATCACTATATTTCTAATTCATTTCCCATATATCAAATGATCGATTTAATTCATGAACAATATTCCTTATCAATAAATGTCCATATTAAATAAATAATATGGAATATCTATATTTTCCCAGTCAATCAAATAACTTTAAAAGTAAAACACTATATATATAAATGATATATGGTTTAAGAAATAAGCATATACATGATAAGTAATATGAATATTTAAGGGAAATATAATGTACAATGATAAAAATAAAGTGAATGTTTCAAGAGATAGTTAACAACCACAAAATTAATAAAAGATGAGAGATAACCATTGGTTCACCAGGAATATAGATTTGGTAATAACATAATGTCATTTGAAATAATAAGGTTAAGGGAATTGAAATATTAATAAATTATTTCATAAAATATTTTTATTTTTAAAACTATTGAAAATTTTCAGAAGAAGATAAATTTTGTAAAATGATTATGATGACAGGGAAGTACTTTATCACCGTATATGTTAAAAAACATTCCTTTTGAATTGTTATAAAGAATGTAAAAAAACTTACCTTTTGTAAAACATTATAAATATTCCTTTAAAACCCCTTTTAAAAGTAAATGACAACATAAAATGTCCTCAATAAATCATTTGAGTAAATAAAAGGACTTTTGTAAAATAATTTTGAAGAACAAGGACATGGAAGAAAAATATATCACATTAAATGAGAAATAAAATTATTTTTTATTTTAAAATTTTCATTGCTTGATTAAAATACCAAATAGAGGAAAATTTGGAAGAAAATATGGAAACTCCTTAAATATCCACTGGTTAAGAGAATTATTTGAGCTTTTGAAGGATAAATGATAACATTCCTTCAATGAAAATAAAAGCAATCTCAATATAAATTAAGATTGTAAAATAGATTCTTACCTCTTTAGTAATGTTTAAATTGTAACCAATTGAAAGAATAGAATTTAATTTAAAGATTAATAATCATTTATAAATATTTATTTATGTTAAATATACAAAATGTGTAGTATATACACCGTATTGAAGTGAATAGGTTCATAACAACAAATATGTCTCAACGGAATGTAAATTGAGATGAAATCACTTACCTCAAGATTCTATTTAGTTTAACATAGTTTAAAATATTGTATAATGGTTTTAATCATGTTATTAATTTATAGAATAAATTTATTAATATTTATAATATCATATATTATTCTCTTATAACATATTACCACTTTTCCCTTAATAATATTTCAATATTACCATTGTTTTGGGTGTTAACTACTTCATTTTATCTTGAATATTTTGTCACAAAAGTTCCATTTTTTGTTCATAGAATATTGATACCTCATCAACATAATTATATCAATGTTATAAATATCATATTTATTACTTATATAATTTTTTAAATCTATTTACTAAAGTTAGAAATGGAAAATGAATCACATTTCTACATGGAGACGGTAGACTGTACGTACGTATGAGCGATAATATCATTACCTAATGGGTGAAAGGATAAATAATTTGATGATATATTAATTTTATAGAATTAATATAATGCCATATTTATCATATATATTCATTATTTATACCATTATTACTATCCATGTAAGCTAGTGATGGAAAAAAATTACATCGGTTCATGAGGTGGTAGTCTTTCGTACACACAAGTGATGGATTTGTTTACCATTTGATAGAGAAGAAGATGGATAAATATTATTAAATAGAAATAATAATATATCAGTATATGGGAGATACTAGTGTTATTATATTTTAATTTTTAAGACATAATTTAAGGTGATAAAAAAGAAGTAAAAACAAAGAGCTCGGTGATGAAAATTACCTTTGCTTAGAGAAACTTCACTGGGATGTCTTATTAAGATCCATAGGGTTGGTATTTTCGGAAGAAAAAAAACCTATATAATGTATATAAGGATATTGGTGGATATATTTTTTAGTGTTTTTTCTAGCTAAATGGATTTATGTTGTGAATAAGTGAGGGGAGGGGTTGCACTCTTATAATTGAGGAGTGACATTTTTGTAAATACCCAAAAATATTCAATAATAAGAAGTCACTCTCAACCCAAGTTCCAAAAAAATTAATAAATAATGGTGTAAATGTAAGATAAGTTTTATAAAAACATCCACCACTAAAAATAAACATGTTTTAAATATGTTACTTCCTTTAACTCTAAGGTTACTTACTTTTACTATTTTAGTTTTCACCATGGTAACTAGTTTTTAACCCAAGTAATTTGTCCATTAAGAATAAAAATAAAATGAGCCTTATTAGATAATTTTTACCCAATTATTATATATATTAATTAAAATTTATCAAATATAAATTATATGTGTGTGAGAAATTAATTTTAACACAAGCATGTGTAATGCACAAAACTTCATTTTAACCTTAACTGTGGTAGTTAATTTTAATTATTTTTACCATTAATTATGAAAAAAAGTTAATTTTAACTTATTAAATAATATTAATTATGATGATTAAAAATATTTAATCTATTTTATCAAATTAAAATCACAAAATTGTCATATTTTAGTTTGAAAACTAACCCACAAATTGTGTTGAAAAATAATTTTTTAAGAAATTCATTTTTCAAGCATAAGATGATCTTATATTAACTATATGACTATTAATAATATTTATATGGTTTTAAATTAATATATTTAGATATATAATATATAAATTTCATTTAAATAATTCATAATTAAATATTATTTTAACTAATTAAAATGGATATACATTATGCCTTTTTAAACAAAAACAATTTTCTAAAAAATATCCAGTTTCTACCTCAAAATTATCATATCATTATTTCTATAAATTTTATAGTAAATAAATTATTAATTAAACATATTATAATACATTATTTTAAATAATATTATGAATAGTGAAATAATACCTTTATATTTATTCATAAAATATTATTTATAAGTGAAAATTTCAAAAATTCATTCTAAGATTCTTTTAACCAAGTAAGTTCAAAATAAATATTTATCCTATAAAATTAGTATTTTTGTGACATGAAAATTTAAAATGTAAATTGTATTATATTTTTGTTAAATTAGTATTTTCACTTACTATAATTGAGTCTTTGGTGTTATATCTCAACCCTAGTGATACGACATAAAAGTAGTGAAAAACTTACCACATTCCCACACATGTTGGATGTGTATATTGAAGAAGGAAATTGAAGGTGATAGTGTATGGAGAAAACCCCATGAGGGGATATACCAAAGAATATAAAATTGATATATGTTTAGTGTTTTTAAATATAATTAAAATCTAGATATCCTCAAAAAATATTGAAGGTTAAGATATGATACTCACTATCCTAACTCTGTTATAGTTTAAGTAATTTCTAATCATTAAGGGGAAGTGAATTTCAAAAAAATAGGGAGTTATATTTATTTCACATGAGGTGTTTCGATGTATTTTTTTTACATATTTACATGATCAATCTCATATTTATTTTTTTAAATCCATAAAATATAGGATGTATGTGTTGAAACCATAGTGATAAATGTGTATGGACAACTTTGTTTCTTTCATAATTTCACTCTTTTTTTCTATAAAGGGTTAGCCTATGTAGACATGGATATGAATTACTTAAGGATTATTAATAATAAATATACAATTCCTTACTTATCTAAAGTAAATAAAAGATCAATGTGGATAAGATGGTTCTTGATAAGGTGTGTGAAAGTGTTGTCTGCAATAGTCCCACAATAAGTGAAGTGTTTATTGGGTAAATAGCTTGTAGAAGCTATGATTTTAAGAATTAAAAGATATATTAATGGATATAGGAAGTGTATATGTGTTATAAATCCTATCCATATTTGATAATATGATTTACTACTGAAATTAGTGTTAAAAACACTTAGACGATGTTTTAGAAAGGATAGTGTGAAGGTGAGAATGTTGAAGGTAGTGTAGTTCCTAAATAGTACTCATGGATAATTATATATGATGTAAGGGGATTTAAAATTGATTTAAAGTAGTTTTGAAATATTATTATAATTTCCAAATTCATTTGAATCATTTGAATTTTTTTTGAGAATATTATATTTAGACTAATCTACTTGGTGATTTTTTAATTCTGGTGAGATTATAAAGATGCAGTTAAAATAGGAAAAACAAATTAAAACTGTGGATTTAGTTAAACTAAATGATTTAAGAAAACATAATAGGTGTCTTGAGGTGAAATCATACTAAAATAAATGTACACCTACCTTTTATGATGTTTTGGAATTTTTAAAGAATCCCAAGAGAAATTTAAAGTGATTTTTACTTTTGGAAAAGGATATGCATAAGTATGTTTTTGTCTCTTCATAAGTGTGTTTTGTACATTGTGTATGAGTTATAAGGTGTTTGCATAGGTGTTTTTGAGGATACATAAATGTGATTGAGCTCCATGTAGGTTTCTTTGGTTGTCTGCATAAGTGTGATTTCAGTTTTGTATAAGTATCATTTGAACTACATAAATATACTTTTGGATTTCTGAGACCTATATAAAGGTAAATATTTTCACCCATGTAAAGGTTATCCCATGATTTATATTACCTATGTAAAAGTAACTCATCTATTTAATTGAAATGTAAAGGTCATTTGGACCTATGTAAGGGTAATTGAGGACTTATGCAAAGGTAACATTGAATAATTAAGAGCTACATAAAGGTTATTTTTTTTGAGAATATGAGATTTCCAGAATATTTATTCTAAAGAATTATGAATTTAAATAATACCCAAAACTTATATTTAATGAAATTAAATATCACAATTAATGATAATATTTTTATTGAAGCCATTGATTTTTGAGATCTAGTGGATGGAGAAGTTATAGACTGAGATTATTCATACCGAATAAATAAAGAATATGTTGTAGGAACTATGAAATGAAGGTGAACACATGATAGTGAAATTTTTATTTCCATTTTACTAAGTGTTTTGTGTGAAAAATTAAATTGTAATAAAAACAAAACATACTATGTTTTAGAGGAGTTTGTGGTGATGTGGGTTAAAGGATGGAGATCAAAATAACATGGATTACACCATATTAATTTCAAGGTGATCATTCTGAGACACCCTGAAAACTAGAAATAAAAATAGAAATAATATATCTCAAGATTGAGTGATGCTATATTATTCATCTATATCCATTGTGAATAATTATTTATAGATTTCATTGAGTGTTTCAGTATTCAGGATGAGATGGGTATTTATAAATGAATAGGTTTCAAGGCCTACTAGAGGAACCAAGAGATGCTATTGGTCTTGGTAAGATGAGAAATGAAAAAGGAATATAAAGGAAAGGGAACTCTTAGTTTTTATTGGGAGATAATGACTTAAGAGAGTGATAATATGGAGATCATGGAGAAATACACACATACTAAAAAGTTAAAGAAAAGTAAAAGAGTATCATGGGAACTAAAATATTTGAAGGGATATTATATATTTAATATATAAAAAATATATTAATATGGGCAAAATATAAAATGAAAAAGAATAAAGGGAATACTATGTTCAAATGTAAAGAATTTAGAGTTATTATATTGGGATGAATATTGAATAACTCTCTAAGGAATAATAATAAATATCAAATAATGAGCTAAAGATAAATATTTTTAGGCATCTAAGCTAAAGGAATAAGAAACCTACCATTACTCTATGATGATATTAGGTGTGCCGAAGTTGCAAGATGTAGAATAAGAAATATGCTAAGTGAGAGACTGATTGTTTTGTTGTTCATACTAGTTCTGTTAAGATTTTTAGTCAGCAAGGAGTTTCTAGTTATTTGAAGATCATAGGAGCTCAGAGAAATGAGTGAGACAGTTATATGAGAAGATTCCATAGAAGCCTATGAAGTTGAGATGTGAGTAGTAACAAAGTTATAGAATTAAGTTGAATACTTTCTGGTATTTAAAGTATTTGATGTTGAGTTGAAGGAGATCAGTTCAAATGGATACAATGACATCATTTGGAGACTTGTGATTGAATTGTAAGGAGGATTGAAAAGAAAAATTTGTATATACATGGTGGGATTCCATATAACCTGAGGGATTTAGGATATATAGGGATATCATGGTGGGGTACCATGTCAATAGTGTGAGGATTCCTAGAGAAATCTAGTGGGAAGATCATGCACGAAGCATGAAACTATTTAAATAGTGGGACTTTTTGTAGGTTTAGTAAACACCACCTATTGTCCCCAACCTTTTATTATAGTTGAGAAATCATGATTTGGATGGATAAAAAATCATGTAAAGGAGTTGGCCTTTGAGTCAAACCATTACTACAAAACATGACTTTAAAACACTAGTATTTATCAGTGCAAGAAAAAATCACTGATAAATGACATATTTATCAGTGCTAAAGAAAGTGATGATAAATTTAACCCTTTATCAGTGTTTTTTAGTGCTGATAAAGGGTATTCTTTATGAGTTCTAAAAATACAACATTGATAAAGGGCACCCTTTATCATCACTAAATTTTTAACTCTCAAAAAGGAATCCTTTATCAGTGATTTTTAGTGCTGATAAAGGTCTGAATACATAAAATGAAATAATTAAATAGAAAATAAAAAATGATTTTATTAAAAAACTATTATAAATTTTATTAATTAAATAATTATCAATAAAAATGAATACATTTCTTATACTATATATAAATTATAAATACTAATAAATAGTTGTATTAAATATATAGATATATGCAAAATAAAAATTAAACAAATAAAAATTAAAAATAAGTAAATTGAGAAAAATATTAAACATTTTATTGATTAGATAATTTTTAATAATGTTAATAAATAGTATATATTAAATATATATATATATATATATATATATTAATATATATATAAATATGATTTATATATTAAAAAATATTTATGCTCTTTATATTAAATAGTTATATATTTAGTGAATAATGGTTTATAATAAAAAATTAATATGAATTGAAAATACTGACTAATTGCATAGAGTAATGGACATATAATTGAATGTCGTATGATATTTCAATTTAACATAGACCAAATGTGTGTTATATTGATTTCACATATACACAATTAATGCATTTTAATATATAATGTACAGAGACAAAACTTATCCATTTTTTTAGTATTATTAAAGTGTACTTATTTTAAATTTATTCAATTTTACTCATTTTTAAAATTCATGCACTTAAAATTAGATATTCATTAATAATGTTAAAAATTTATTTTATAAATAAATATATTTATAAATGTACATTTAATATATTTATACAATTATATATTTATAATTATAAATAAATAAACATTTTTTAAAAGTATTTATAAAATTATAAATAAATAATTATATATATTTAAATAATTATTAAATTTATAATAAATTTACTTAAATAATAAATATATTTACTATATTTATATTTATATATATTTATTATATATATTTATATATTTATAAAAATATATATAATTATATAAACATTATACTTTTAAAATATTTATATAATTATAAATAAATAATTATTTATATATTTATGTAAATATATATATTTCTATCTATTTATATGGGTTTTTAGAACATATAATGTAAGGGTGATTTTATAATTATTTATTCATAAATTATGGTTATGGATTTCCAAATTAGGAAGGGATTATATTTATTTTTATTAAAAATTATGTTTAAATGTGCATTTGTTTTGAAATTATGTGTGTTATAAATTCCATGTTATATATATATAAATATTGAAATGTTTATGGGATAAACGTTGAAAGGTTTGGTGTGTTTTTCTCCATTATTTGTGATATATCTTGTTGATGTGTATTATTGCTTTATGCCAACTTCTTTATGGACCTCCCTAGAATCTCAAGGATGAGTCAATTTGTATTAGATGGTCTCCCTAGAATCCTTCAGATGGGTAGATCATATGTGACAACCTCCTTAGAATCCTTGGTATAGATCAGTGTGGTGATATGACATCCCAAGAGTCTTGAAATGTTTTCTAATATTTGATATACCATTAATTTTAAATGTAATAATTCCTTTGGTTTCTACATTACTTGTTCAAAAAAATAGAATGGATATAATCAAATTCTATATATTAGAAATTATTTTTAATTATTCATCATTTTAGGTATACATGTATTAGTTCCACCCCTAAGAATCTCTAATTACTATCCATGTATATGAAATAAATCTTTATTTATTTAAATGTTTTATCAATACTTTTTTATATCTTCTAGTTTATTGAGTGAGATTTTATTATTCTTATTTATAATATTTGGGTTTCTTATTACTTATTAATTTCCTATATTATATTTTCTTTTGTTTAGGGTATTTAAGAAATACTTGATGTGTGTAAAAAAATAGTTGTTATTGAAATTTGTTTCTTGAGACTCATCCCCCATCTCTTTTATAGAAAACCATCATCCTCATCAACATTATCTCCCAAACAACCATTATTTCAATTTTTTTATTGAAAATCATCCCCCATCTCTTTTATATTTCTTGTACTATTCTAATCATTAGTCATCCGATGGATAACTACTTCTTATAGTATTTCCAGAAACATAGGTGCATGCCCATAAGAGACGAAGGACGTATCAAACAATAAAATACAATGATAAATGTCTAGGATATGAGTTGATGAGGATAATTTATCTATAACTTTCACAATTGAATGAATTTATAGGATAAAACCTATCATAGTGGATTAATTATTTTATTAAATTCAATCACCCATTTTCCTCAACATACTGAAATTATTTGAAACAATCAAATATTGAGTTTCCCTTATTATAATTGTCTATAACTTTCACCTTTGATAATAAATATCTTATGTGTATTTATTTATTTATTTCACAAAAGTAATATTTTATGAACCAAATATGATGGATATGAATAAAAAATGGATGTATGCAAATCATTTGACAAAAGAGTATCCATATATAGTTAATGAGTTCATCATGTTTGAAAAGATAACATTCATAAAAACCTTCTCAAATCCTCTGTCCATGTTTACATTGTTTTTATTCAAGGAAAATTAGTCCATAAGAGTTGGAAGAAAATTTTATTTGTTATAGAATATATCAGAGCTATAAATGTTGGACATAGACACTGATTGGGATGATACTGCGGTTTATGGATAATTTGATATGAATACCAGTGTAAATGATGATGGATATTGCATGGAGGAAATGAAAATGGAAATTGAAAATGACCTTGACGATTATCCAAAGTTATTTAATGAGTTAAATATCTGTGCCAAGAAAACATTGTATACCGGTTGTACTAAAGACACAACATTGTTAGTTGTATTGAAGTTATATAATTTGAAATCTTGTAGTGGATGGAGTGACACCAGCTTTATAGAACTACTTGGTCTCTTGAATGATATTATACTAGAATAAAATTAACTACCATGCCTAACATATGACTACAAATGAATGTTACGTTCAAGGGGAATGATCTCTAAAAAAATACATTCTTGTCCAAATGATTGTATATTGTTTTTCAAGGACTATGAATCACTTATAAAATTCCCTAAGTGTGGCATAGATCGATACAAGAAAAATGAATCAATTCCTTTTAAATATTAATGTTACATTACTATCATTACATGGTTTAAAAGACTATATAGATGTCAGGAAATCATGAGATAATTGACATAACATGTAGATAAAAGAATTAAATATGGGGAACTATGTCATTTAACAGATTATCCTCAGTGGAATAAAATTGATTACGTGTATCTTGAATTTATAAATGAGTTGAGAAACATTCATCTTGCATTATCTACATATGGAATAAATCCTTTTAGTATACAGAGTAATACTCATAGTACATGGCTCATCATTTTGGTAAATTATAACTTTCCACCATGGTTATGAATGAAGTGAAAATACCTTATGTTAAATCTGCTTATATTTGGACCAAAGAAAATTGGTAATGATATTGATGTCTATTTGGGTCCATTGATCAAATATCTAAAATTGATTTGGGATACAAGTGTTAAAATGTATGATTCTCATATAAGTGAAGAATTCAAATTGAGGTACATGTTTTATAGAATGATAAATGACTTCCCCGCTTATGGAAATCTATCAGGAGACCACATTAAAGGAATATTAGGGTGTTCTATTTGTGAAAAATGCACATACTCAGTTTGGTTGAAACATTCCTCAAAAACAGCATTTTTAGGATATCTGATTTTTTTACCTCAGTGACATAAATACTGATCCTGGATGATATCATTCGATGGGAATATCAAAAAAGGTAAAACCCTATCTCCAATAATGGGTGATCAGTTGTACAATAATGTAAAAGATATTGAAACTATTTTTGGTAAACCATTTTAAAAAATCCTTAGAAAATCAGGTTTGAAGAAGAGATCAATTTTCTTTGAATTACTGTATTGTAATTGTTTTTATGTTAGAAATTTTCTTCATGTCATGAATGTAGAAAAAATGTATTTGATAGTGTTATTGGAATGATACTAAATGTTTTTAGAAAAATGAAAAATGGTATCAAGGCTAGGTTGGACTTGATTTAATTGGGGATAAGGGAAGAGTTGGCAACGGTGGAGGGTAAAAGGAAGCCTTTTTCTTCCTCGAGTAGCTTACACTCTTTCCAAAAAGAAAAAATTACTATTTTTCCTTTCCCTTAATATTGTAAAAGTTCTATAGGGGTATTCATAAAATATTAAGAATATCATGTCAATGAATAATTAGAAGTTACAAGGAATAAAATCACTTGAATGTCATGTTTTGATGCAAGATTTAATGCGTGTTTCTTTCCATTGCATTCTTCCTCAAAATTTATGACATAAATTAACCACACTATGATTATTTTTCAAATCCATATGCAGTAAAGTTATAGACCCAGTGAAGTTTCCCATCACGAATAAAGAGGCTTCAAATATATTCTTTGAATTAGGTATGTTATTCCCGCCACCATTCTCTAATATCATGGTCCACCTAATGGTTCACTTAGTTAGAGAGGTTCAAATATGTGTCCCTATCCATTATAGATGTATGTACCCTATTTAATGATATATAAATATTTTGAAAGGGTATTTCAAGAATCAAAGTCATCCATAAGGTTTGATTACAGAACAATATATTGTTGAAGAAGCTATTGAATTCTTTACCAATTACCTATTAGATGTTGACAACATAAATCTCTCAAAGTCTCATCATAGAGAACGCCTTATGGGAGAGGGGATTTTTGGAAGAGATGTTGTTACAATTACCTTGAAAGAGCAGGACCAAGCACACCTTTACATTTTACATAACTGTAAATATGTTGATCCATATATTGAAGCCCACAAATAAATTCTTAGATATTTGTATCCATAAAGGGAAGAAGGATGGATATCAAATACGTATAATAAATAGTTTACAGGATGGTTATGAGATCAAATTTATAAGGATTTCTATGAAAATATAAATTCAATTGTCGAATGACTTCAATGTCTAGACATATAACCGAATACAAATGATATATCTTACACTAATTTTGAAATTAATGGTTATACATTCTATACAAAAGAATACAATGACTATAGCGTGATCCAAAAAATTGGTGTTATGCTTGTGGATGAAGGGATGCACATATTTGGTTCGAAGGTTAAAAATCCAATTTATAAAAATATATCATATTTTGGAATTATCAAACAGATATATGAGTTGTATGATACAACATTTCAAGTGATGGTTTTCCATTTTAAATGGGTTGATGATACCAGTGTAGTGATAGTTGATGAAATGGGATTCATCACGGTGAATTTCAGTGTGGAAGGGGAAAAAGATGAGCCATTAATAATGAAATCACAAGAAGTGTAAGTATTTTATGTCTCTAATCCAACAAAAATTAATTGGTCAATTTTCTTGTTGGTAACTAAAACAAATGTTGGGTCAGATGAAAATTCAATCAAGGATGACCCTTTCATTGGGAGATCATAATCACTTCATGATGGTCCCAATTTAAACAATGTTTTGTATGTTAGATGGGACTACAAAGATGGGATTTTAATTCTCAATAAAGTATCCAAATCTCTAAAACCTTAAAAAAAAATAAAGATAGTTTAATGAGTAGGGAAAAGTGTTTTTTAATATACTATGTTTTTTCTCATAATATTACATTCTCTCTACTGCATTAACATAATCTAAATTAAATGTTTGACTACTCATGTAGATAATTTCTTCTACACATGATGATGTTACCAATCCATCAAAATAAAAAACTATAATGAAGTAAACCCTTTTGAAAGATATAAAGGTAATATTAAGATATACTTTATATATTTTACCAAAAAATTATAGAATGGAACATTGGGTTAAGTTTCATTATTCCTTGAAATGTTCATTTATTTTAGAATATTTACATCCATCTTTCATACCTTTATAGGAATAGAAAATATGTTGTCTCTGCTCAATCATAGAGGTATTCTAGATGTTTGAACAATAAAATAATTATCCATAGAATTAATGTATTGTTTCATATTTATGTTTAATTTATTTATTTTTATCAGTACTCACATAATAATTATTTTCTTATATAGGTGGATTATTTTTTTCTAGTTGGGGTGGTTTGTCCATATTTAATGCCTTTATGTACAAAAAATTACATATATTTCTTCGACCTAAAAACCTTTTCACTCCTACAGTGTTTCATTTATCACTTTACTTCAAGTTACCTCCACTACCTTTATAGGAAGAGCAGTGATACTACCTATGCTTAATTATAGAGGTAATTGTGATGTTTTAACAGTAAAATCATTTTCCATAGAATTAATTTATTGTTTCATATTTATGTTTTATTTATTTATTTTTAGTATTACTCACATGATAATTCTTTTCTTATACAGGTGGATTCTTTTGTTTGTATTGGGGTGGATTTTCTATCTTTCATGACTTTCTGTACCAAAACTTGCACATACTTCTTCTCCCTCAAAACCTTTTCACCCCTTTAGTGTTGAATTTATCACTTTCCTTCAAGTTCCCTCCAATACCTTAGCATGAATATCGATGAAGATGCCTCTTCTCCATCGCAGATGTAATCTTAATGTTTTAACACAAAAATCATTATCCATAGAATTAATTTATTATTTCATATTTATGTTTAATTTATTTACTTTTAGTATTACTCGCATAATAATTAATTTCTTATACAGGTGGATTCTTTTTTTTTTAGTTGGAGTAGTCTTTCTATATTTCACGCCTTTCTACACCAAAACTTCCATATAATTCTTCTCCCTAAAAAAATTTTCACCCATGAATTGTTTCATTTATCAATATCCTTAAATTTCTCTCTAGTGTCTTTTCAAGAAGAGAAACGACGCTGGCTTTGCCTAATTAAAGAGGTAATATTGATGTTTTCATAGTAAAATCATTTTCCATAGAATTAATATATTATTTAATATTTATGTTTAATTTATTTATATTTAGTATTACTCAAATAATAATTGTTTTCTTATACAGTTGGATTCTTTTATTTGAGTTGGGGTGATCTGTCCATCTTTCATGCATTTCTGCACCAAAACTTCCACATACTTATTCTCCCTCAAAACCTTTCACCCATATAGTGTTGGAATTTATCACTTTCCTTGAAGTCACCTCCACTTCTCAATCAGAGAGGTAATATTGATGTTTACATAGTTAAATCATGGTTTATATAATTAATTTATTATTCCATATTTATGTTTAATTTATTTCTTTTCAGTATTACTCATATAATAATTTTTTTCTTATATAGGTGGGTTCTTTTTTTTTTTTCGAGTTGAGGTGGTTTATTAGAAGTTTCTCATGTAGTGTTGGTAGTTTTATAAATGAAGTCAATATATTTTTTGGTAACATTAATAGGTAGGATTATTTTGAGACTTTGGGTTGTGTAGGAATTATCCACACATTAATCCGACACACAGTGTGATCGATATGACTCCAAGTACTTCTTTATATTTAAAATTAACATTAATTTTAGTAAAATAGAAAACTAAAATACTCAAAACTGAGAAAATATATTCATATTGTTTTTATACTTTAATACAATGATCCATAAGTCATTTGTGAAATGTAGGAATCATCCTTACCTCAATCTGATACATAATTTTCCCAGTATGAGTCAATGTGCTCGTTATCAATTTAAAATTGACATTTTACTTTAAAAACTGTCACTCACTAGAAACCAAGAAAAAAAGATCATATTTTATTGATAATTTAAGTAATCAATTCATAAATAATTTTTTATTTATTGTAGTTTGTCTCACTTAAAAATGACACATGATATGATCCGTAAGAGTCAAAGTGCATGTTTTAAGTTTAAAATGACATTTTAGTAAAAAATGACAAGTGACATACTCAAAGCCGAGAAAAAAATTCATATTGTTTTGATACTTTATAAAAATAATAAATAAGTTATTTGGAATGTGTAGGAATGATCCACACCTCAATCCAATGCATGTAGTGACCGATATGACTCCAAGTGAATCTTTATTTAAAATTGACATCAATTTTAGTAAAAAGGAAAACTGAACTACTCAAAATCAAACAAACACATTAACATTGATTTGATACTTTTTAAAAATGATTCATAAGTCATTTTATATGTGTAGTAATCCGTCACACCTTAATCCAATGCATAATGTGACCGGTATGAATCCAAGTGAGTTTTTTTTAATTTAAAATTGACATCAATTTTAATAAAATGGACAACTGACCTACTAAAAACCGAGAAAAAACATTTATATTTCTTAAATACTTTAGAAAAACGATCCATAAGTAATTTTTGATGTGTAGGAATTATCCACACCTCAATACGATACACTATGTGCTCGGTATGACTCAATATGCCCATTAAAAGTTTAAAATCAACATTTTACTTTAAAAATTATCACTCACTAAAAACTAAGAAAACACAATCAAATTTTATTGATAATTTATGAAATCTATTCATAAGTAATTTGTGATGTGTAAAAATTAGTATCATGTCATATCTATACACAATGCTATTTGTTTGAGTCAAAGTGTGTGTTTCAATTTTAAAATGACCTTTTAGTAAAAAAGAAAAGTGACATGATCAAAATTAAGAAAACACAATCATATTGTTTTAATAATTTAGGAAAAATATCCATAAGTCATTTAGGATTTTTAGGAATCATCCTTACCTCAATCCGACACACGGTGTGACTAGTATGACTCTAAGTACACCTTTTTATTTAAAATTGTCTTCAATTTTAGTTAAATGGACAACGAACCTACTAAAAAAATCAAGAAAATGCATTAATATTATTTTAATACTTTACAAAAATGATCCATAATTCATTTATGACATGTAGGGATCAGTTTCACCTCAATATGATACATGATGTGCCTAGTATGACTCAGAGTCTCTATTATCAGTTTAAAATCGACATTTTAGTTCAAAAAGTATTACTCACTAAAAACTGATCAAACAAGCTCAAGTTTTCTTAATGACTTATAAAAACAATTCATAAGTAATTTATGATGTGTAGGAATTGGTCTCACATCAAACCAATACAAGATGTGATCATAATAATTCAATGTACATGTTTCCTGTTTAAAATGAAATTTTAGTAAAAAAGACAACTAGTGTACTCAAAACTGAGAGAACACATTAATATTGTTTTGGTACTTTATAAAAACCATACATATGTCATTTTAGATTTTTAGGAATCATATTCATTTCAATTATACCCATGGTGTGACCGGTATGACTCAAAGTGCATATTTTTATTTAAAATTGACATCAATTTTAGTAAAATGGATAACTAACATACTCAAAACTAAGTAAACACTTTCAGATTGTTTTGATAATTTATAAAAATTATCCATAATTCATTTGTGATGTATAGAAATAATAAACATCTAAATTCAATACATTATGTTCCCGGTATGACTCAAAGTGTCCGTTATCAGTTTAAAATTGATATTTTAGTTCAAAATGTTTCACTCACTGAAAACTGATCAAACATGCTCCGATTTTATTGATAATTTAGGAAAATATTTCATAAGTCATTTCTTGTGTTTATTAATTTGTTTCACATAAAACAGATACATGATTTTATCATAATGATTCAAAAGTGCGTGTTTCCAGTTTAAAATGACATTTTAATAAAAAAGACAACAGATGTACTCAAAACCAATAAAACACATTCATATTGTTTTGATACTTCAGGAAAATGATCCAAAATTAATTTGAGACATGTTGGAATCAAACTCACCTTAATACGACTCATGGTGTGATTTTTATGACTCCAAGTGCACATTTTTATTTAAAAATGACATCAATTTTAATAAAATTAACACTTTCTGTTCATTTATTTCTTTATTATTACTAACATAAGAATATTTTTATTATACAGGTGAGTTATCTTTCTCAAGTAGAGGTGGTTTTTTTGGAAATATCATGTGTCAGGTTCATGATTAAAATACAAATGAACATTTATGCTTTTGAATGTATGTAATATTTTTTATTTAGGTAATTGTATAAACCAAAGATTGAAATGTTTATCATATAGTTTTTTTATTGTATTTATGTTTTAAATTTAATTTCATTTAAATTATGTATTAGATTTTTTTAATATCTGGCGTGGTTATGGTGTTGCAGTGTGTTGTTACAACACATTGCACTGGTGTTGTTATGTGCTATTACAACATACTACAGTATGACCCTTTATCAATTATTTTAAAAGCACTAATAAAGGATTCTTTTTCAGTGATTTTAAAAGAATTGATAAAGGAAACATTTTTTTGTGCTTTTATAATCAATTTTTTAGCACCGATAAAAGACCCCTTTATCTGTGATTTTTTAGCGTTGATAAAAGACCTGTACTTGTAATCTTGCTCAGGTAGTCAGTGCTTTTCTAGAACTGATAAAGACCATTTCTAGTGATGTTAAAGGCTTATTCTATTGTAGCGAACCTTGTAAAAAATAATATGTAAATATTTATTTTCTTTACTTATATTTCATGCAGTTGATGATTTATAAGTTAAACTTAAAATAGATCCATATGTTCTAACTGAAAATATAAGTTAAACTACAAAAGGTTAAAGTTTCCAAGAGCATTTAGAATTCGGTAAAAATAAAAAAACACATGATTCACCCCTCTCTCAGGTGTCTACACCGATCCTAATGGGAATTTCAATGGATATGTTGAAGTTTAAAAGGTATATTCATTTTAGTGGAAGTATATTTAATAAAATTCCTTATTAAGTGAAAGTAAAACATTGAAATATTCTGATAAAATAATTTTTTTTAGATATAATGAAATCCTTATCATTTATTTTGAATTTGAGATTAATATTTATAAAGTAGAAAAATAATACAAGTAATCATAGACTGGTAAAATACTGAAGAAATTCTCTCAAGCAAGAAAGAAAATTCTATATGTTAGAGAAAACTCTTGATTGAGTAACTAATTGTTGAAATCATTCAATAAGTGAAATTAGATGCTTATGAAAATAAAAAATGAATCAATCAAGGTTTAAAATGTATTAGATGAAAAATAACCTAAGTAATTTTAGTATCCACTAATATACTCAATGTGATTGAGTATTCCAATGACTTAGAGAGACTGAAAGTTTCTATTAAGGTTTGATATGGTTGTTTAACTCATTTTGGAATCATTTTTAGAGATATTTTGACTATGTAAATGAGTTTAAGAAAAATTTACCCTTTTTTCTCAATTTGTTTAGGATAAATGAACCAAAGAATGTAATGTGTAGGATTTGGTGATGTATTGATAGTAAAAATAGGTAATAGTTCCAAGTAAAAAAAGAAATGTTAGTTGGAAAGTCCTACAATGTTTCTTCAAGTAATCAGTGAGGATCATTAAAACCTAAAGGTGGTTTTAGGAAAGAGGAAATATGGTTCAATATGTGATGGAATTATTAAAAACTACTTAAATGGGTTTGTAAAACTCCATGGAAATTCCATACTAGATATTAGTGTTATATAAATCAATTCATTGATTTTGAATGATATATGATACCAAATTTTTATTTTACAAATGTTTTAAATTTAAATTAGTTTAAAATCAGAGAAATAATTGATTAAGATTTTATTTTGGATTAAAATGTTGATTAAAAGTGTTTTTTAATCATTTATTTTAATGAAAAGGTATATATATTAATCTCATATTTATTTATATGAAAGATGTCTGTTTTCGTATTATTTATCATATGTGATAAGAGAAGTTGTTTATTAAAAAATTATTTTTATGAACAATATGAAATGAATAAGATTATATCCAAATATATAAAATATTTTAAAAGTAATTAAGGGTAGAAATAGTTTTATCTTAGATAAAATATTTTATCCAGATGTTTGTTAACATATGATGGATGTGATCCCACCACCCATTAGTGGCATATTTTAAATAATAAAGTCTTCTTTTTAGTAAAATATTCTAAAAAAATTTAATACCATATAAGATATAGTGGTTAATAATTTATTAGTTTAATATTACTTCCCAAAATAAATAAGTTTTATTTTTGAATATAAAAGAGTTTGTGTATCTTAGAAAGGATATAGTTTATAAGAAACCTATGGGAGTATATTTTGGATTAGAGAAGTTTAAGTATAAAAAATAAATTATCATTACAATGAATATTTAAGGTGAATTTCATTTAATATCATAAAAGTTTTTAGGATATTTCAATAATGAGAAATGTAAATAATTACATTCAGTCACCATAAAAATATCAATTTATAACCTAAAAGGGTTTAGGAGGTTTTGGTAAAGAAAAATGTAACGATTTACATTTTTGTTATGGAAATGATCTCAAGGAAATATTTAGATGAAAAGGGCTCCAAGAATAATGATGACAATGAATTAGAAAGAGTTATAAGTATAAAACATAAGTTATTAACATCATAACATTTGATGTTATGAAATTCAGATTTTTGAGTATAATATTCAAAGAGTTGAACATTAGGAATATGTTTTTTAAGTATCACCATTATTAAAACTTTCTTTGTTCATAGATGTTACTCATTTAAAGAGTTTAGTGAGTTGTTTTTATTATATGGTCACATAGGGATATGATAGGAATTAAATAGAGATGTAATGAGTTTAAGAAAACCCCCAAAGTGTAGCAAACATAAGGATGATATGGTGGTCTATCATATGTGATATCATTATACGGGTGCTTATGTATGATTTTTTTAATATTATTAAAATAGTTTAAGAAGAAAAAATTTATCATTTCATATAAAAGGAATACTCTATTTTTTCACCCTTTATAATTGGTTGTATATATATATATATATATTACATAAAGGAAATGATAATTAACCTCTCAAAGTACAACTTTGAGTTATCCATACCCGATGTGAATCATGAAGTATTATAGGTTGGAATGAAATGCTAAGGTTTGAGTGAGTAGGATTTCATATAGAGATATGAAATATGTTCATGAGGCACAAAACAAGTTTTGAATGCTAGATAACCCACCAAGAATACCATATGGAGTGTTATACACTATGTATTTGGTATACTAGGGGTGTATGTTTCATATTTATATTTCCCCAATACTTGAAGTTCATGAAATACCTAGCATGATAACCTTCATACTTTTATACCCTTTTTATGAAACCCTTGAGTATTGGTTAATCAGGGGGTGGTTGGTATTATTTTTGATCATCTCATTGATTGGAAATTAATGAAATTTATCTTATCAGATGACTAATATGGCACACAATCCTTCAATTTTGATAGACTAAAGGAGTGTAAGACCATACCTAGATAATACATGTGATGTGATTACCTATAAAATGAGGGGAATGTTATGTGATCTTACATAAGGGTGAATGAAATGTGATTTATTTTATAACTTGGTCATATTATAAACTAATAATCAAGAAAATATGAGTAGACTATATAGATTTGACATACTTCATGTCCTATGTTTATTCAGTGTCTTAGAAAAAGGCATCACATGAAAATTCATACTTGTATATGATACAGCTGGTGGACACTGGTATGGTGATACATGTGTTTAATGAAGATCATTCTAGACCCCTTTATAGCTCGAGTAGCACTGATGATTTTCTAGAGGCCATTATTTTATTATATTTATAGATTTAGGAATTCATATTTGTTTCAATGCTACAAAGGCCTGAGGGTTTACACTTTGTGGTTGAATGAATGAGGATTTAGTTTTATGAATCTCAAAGAGATACTCTGTCACAAACCAACATGAATACCCTGATATGTTGGTACTTAAGCTAAAAATGACAAAGGCCAAAGGGAATTTCTGATCCTCATGGGATGGAGACTAGTTCCTATGAATCTAAAAATTGTTAGGGGGAACGATCTCACAACAAGAACAATAAATAAATATAGAACAACAAAAGATAAAATAATGAACATTCAGTATACCAAACACTCCTCAAAGAGAAAATAAAATCCCAAAGTAAGAAGATAAATATCAAAATAATACATCATCCAAAAATCAACACAACATCCATCAAGATAAAATCCCTGAATAACTGTGCAAAGAGTGGATCATTGCTCCATAGGTCACCACCATCACCCAATATTCCACTATTCAATCACATCCACCACCTCTAAGTAGTTATTTCTCTTTTTTTCTAGACATGTATAACATAATCTAAAAACACCTTAAGGAAAAGGTAGGGTGTGAGAAAAAATATCCTTGTTGGATTTCACCAAATGTTCTATAATAAATTCCATAAAAACTAAAACATTATCTCTTTAATTTAAATAATTACAAAGCATGAAAAATTATTTTAAAATTTTCAGTCAAACAAGTTTTCATATTATGTTGATGAAAAGTATATAAAAAGTTAGATTAAATGAATATTTTTATAAGATAGGTTGGAATTAATAAAACATTTCAATAAACATTAGAATGTAATAATCTAATAAAAAAAATCAAAACACCATGGTCATATTACCTAAGGTTTATTAGTTCCTAACTCTTAGATTCTTGAACTACTCAGTTAATCAATCACAACTCAAAGTGTATGCACATACCTAAGGATTCAGCCATCATGATAGAATCAATCAACACTCCATCAGAAAAAATCATGATAAAATTTTTTAGTTATAGTTGTTATTATCAATCCATTTATAATGGGTCATACTCCTAGAATTATTATCCTAATCACCCACTAAATACTCAGTCTCACATATGATTTCAATCAATAAATCAAACAATCGATCACGGGTGATTAATTATTTTCAATTAGATTCATTATTCACAGTTCAAATTCCCAGTTTCAAGTTTCAACATTACATTTTGATTTCAAAACAAAATCATAGTTTTTCATCAAATTCATTCCTTTGAAAAATTATATTTCATTTTAAACCATTTTACTCAAGAATAAACATCAAATGATTTTATCAAATAAATTTTCATTTCAATCCATATTTTCTCAAAATCCACTCAATATTTTAAAAGACATTGAAAAAGGGTTTTATTTCAGGAATTCATGCCTCTTTTGAAAATAGCTATTAAACCTTCTTAATTTGAGGAAATCAAAATAAAATACATTTCATATCAAGCAAGAAATCAAGTTCTAAAGTGTATGGAAAATCCTTATGAAACCACCTAACTTTAGTCACATGTTCATGAAATATTATAAAATGGGAACCACCAATAGATATTTGAAGGTGAGGAAGATCAAAGAAGAATCCATAGAATTTCAATTCATCAAATCAAGATTCCAATCCATCAAAAATCATGAGGATTTATAACTCTCAAAGTAGGAGAGAGAGGAATATAGGAGTATTACCAATCAATGAGGTTACACTTATTATAGAGGGATCAAATTTGTCTGACAACACTTCAATATGATAAGAGAATATATTGAAGGAGATAATATCCTCTCTATAGAGTCTCCAAAATACAAGGGTTGAATTAGGTCCAATTAGGATGTGTTTACTATATATAATAGTGGTTTTGGATCCTTAATTAATTTTTTAGGGTATTAAAACTCTCATTACATGGTTCCCTAGATTAGGGCGCATTGTTATAACTAATCGTGTGCCTAACTGTGTTCCCTTACTAGTCTTTTGGAGAGAGTCATATATTTTGGCTGAATGACTTAACAAACCATGCACCAATTGTATAATCCATCTTGGGATACTATACAAAGGGTTAATGGTTTGACTACATGGTTTGAAAACCATGCACTAACTGTGTTATCCCCACTTCCCCTTTCTACATGATTATAGGGGGAGGCCACAAAGTTTGAAATAACCATGTTCCCCTTATAGAGCTCTAATAGAGGTTACACAATTTCCTCGACTGACCTGAATGATTTTTCCCTAATCATGTTCCATTTGTGTACTATCCCAAAAATTAAAAAAAATATCCAAAAGTCTCCAAAAAGAACAAGAAACAAGATCTAAATAATGGATGATAAAAATAAAGGGATATAAGTACATGAAAGTTGGTAATAATATGTTGCAATATCTACACCATAAATGCTTTCTTTCCTTAGAAATAATGTTAAGAAGACTCTATATTAAAGAGATGAGACCACCAATATCTCATCAGTTTCTCACACTCCCAAGTCTCATGTGAATTAGAACCATTATACAAAATCACTCAAACTAAATGCATAGAATTTCCATGAAGAACCTTCATCTCAGAATCAAAAATCCATACTAACTATTTTGTCACGGAAAAATTTGGTTCCACATTAAGGTCCTCCCATATAAAAATATGATATAGGACAAATAGATACATATTGAGTTGTGACACATGAAATAAGTTCTGAATCAATGTCAACTAAGGAGAAAAAAAACAAATGGTAAGCCATCTTTCCAATCATTTCAACAACTTCAAATGATCCCATGTATCTCAGTGCTAGCTTTCACTATTTCCAAATTCATCAGTGACCCAACTGAGGTGAATCTCTCAAAAACACCTGGTCAATAAATAAAAACTTAAAAGGGTATTGGATATGGTTAACATAATATTTATACTAGATTTGAGCAATCACCATTATCTAATGAACTGGATAAATATTTTTCATAATATCTTAGACAAAACTAGGCCCAACTAGAGAAGCTTCACCAATATCCATAAAATAAAATAGATATTTACATGGTTGACCATTCAAGGCCTTAAATGATTCCATATTTATGGATTAATGGAAGCTATTTTTATAATAAAACTAGAATAGTACCTAGTGGCTATCACAAGCTCCACTAAAGTCAATAATGCAAGCTTGAATCATGTCTTACAAGATTTTTATAGTTCTCTATATTTGGAAATATATCTATGGTTGATATTCCATGCTTAATCTAACATGAGATCATATCTCCTCTTAGTGGCCTCTCCAAAAATGAGAAGTGAATCAAGGATATATACCATGAACTAAAAAATATGAAACTTCATGAAACTTGAAGATCTCATGAATATACGGACCTCACAAGTCCTCAACTTTGGTTATATAATAAATGAGAATAAATCAAGCTGATTTGGTTAGCCGATTGGTCACTACCCACATCACATTATTATCTTGAGATGTACATGGAAACCCAACCACACAGTCTATCAAAATCTCATCCCACTTCCAAGTCATCATAATAAATGGATGAATAAAACCCAAGGGTTTTTGGTTATTATCCTTGAGCTTCTAATAAGTATAACAATGAGAAAAAATCAATGATATCTTATCTCATACCTAGCCACAAAAATCATTACCGCACATCATAGAACATATTCATTGAGTCATGGTGTACCACCCATTGTATACTATATAAATCCCCCATTATAACTTTTCTCATAGACAAAAGTACAATGTACTAACTCTAAAAGCATATGATACTCTCTGATGATAATGACCACCCAACGATGGTCTCTCCATAGTAAAGAGAGTCCATAATTCCATAGAACACATCATGGATCTACAATTATTGAAGAATCATCACAAGAAAAAAGGAGGTAAACTTTACACTTTCTAGAATAATCTCAATATCATCCTCCTAAACTCCTAAATACATATAAGAAAATAGTGCCATCAAGTTCCACTATCCTGAAAATTATTTCATATCCTAAGTTAAAATGTTACTTCTCAAAGCATAAACAATGACATTACCCTTACTAGGGGTGTAGAAAATGTCAAAATACAAATATTTTAGGCATTAAAACCATCACTTATGACAGATATTTAAATATTTTTTTTGAGAAGATATATCTCAAACTTTTATAATCAAAATAAATGGAAAAACTTTCCCTGAAAAGGTAATTACACTAAATCTTAAGAGAATTCATAATGATTATGGGTTTGAGATCATGAGTGGGAAAATTCTTCTCATGGGACCTAAACTGTCAGGAACAATAGGCCACCACATGATCACTATGCATGAGAACACAAATCAAACTAGAACCTGATGCATAAAAAAATATCACATATCCCAGCACAACCTTTGGAAGAGTAAACAATCACATAGAAGTTAAAACGTTATCTAATTAACCAAAACAATTATAAAATTTTTAATCCCATAATAAATTTAATCCTTTTCAATCAATAGTGGTCATCAGAGAATCAAAATTTGAGAAATTTTTAACGAACCAGTGGCAAGAGGCTCTGAATATAGAAAAAATTGCGTGATTATTCCTATGTCATAAAATTATTCACCTTCTTAGGATCAAATAAAATACCATGTTATGAGACTACGGATCCCAATAACTTTACTTCCTATATCCAGAAATTATATTTCAACAGTTTGACATTAAGTTGGAGATCTTTCAAAATTTTTAGAACTACCCTCATATGATGCACATGATCTTCCTCAGTTTTTGAGTAAATAAATATGTAATCCAAAAAAACCACCACAAATGAATTGATATACTCATGTAATATCATATTAATCAGTGCCATAAAAACTTTAAAATAATTGATTATACCAAAAGGAATAAATAGGTATGAAAAATGGTTATACCTACTCTAGAAAGTGGTCTTAAGGATATCCAATTCTTTGATTCCAAACTAGTGATGAGCAGACAAAAGATCAATATTAGATAACCACTTATCCCCCTTCAATTGATCAAACTAATTTTAAATAAGTGGAAATAAATTATTTTTGTTTACCATAACTCAATTAAGTTTTTGATAATTAACACAAAGGTGAAGGGTTTCATCAGATTTATTCACAATGAGCATAGAAGCCACTCAAGTCAATATACTCAGGAGAATGAAGATTTTATTTAACAATTCAACTAATAGGTCTTAAAATCCTTCAATCCAGCTATTTCAATATGGTAAAAAGGTATAGAGATAGGCTAGGTACCTAGTACCAAGTTAATATAAAACTCCACATCCCTTATCAGTGACACGATAGAAAAATCAGATGGAAGCATGCATGAAAAATAGATGACCACTGGCAGAAGAACAACACTAAAATATTTTTTATCTAAGTAAAAAATAGAACATATAGATTATCTTACCCAACTACAAAAGAGGAGGTCCAACTCCTCTTAATCTTATGTCCCATTCTCCTTGTAAAACACGACACACACCATCGGGGGTAATAAAGGAGACCCACCAAAGATATAAATGAATCTAGTATTTATAAGAAATCATCCTATCCACCCGAAGAATAATATCAAAATATTTCATACTGAGAATAAGGAAATTCTAGGTGAGCTCAGTCTATAATAAATAGAAGGAAAAAGAGGGGCATCAAAGACCCTTCCCTCTCTTAATTTTGAGTTTTGTAACAATATCCTTCACATTAGACATAATATCCATAAAAAAGTTTAACATATTTATAATTTCAATTGATAGGAAATAATGAGATGCACCTGTATCAAATAGAGTAGTAAATAAAGATGAATCTATAGTGATGGTATCTATCACCATCATTGGACCCACATTAGCTTCCACTAGAGACTTGTACACTATGTAAATAAGCTTCGTTTAAAATGTATGTGGATGAAAACCCTTAGTTATTGAATCATATGATTTTACCATGGTTCGTTTTGGTGATGATAATCCTATGACACTGTGTGACATAGAAAATTCATGAAAAACTTCTATAAGTGGTCTGAGAAACCAAACAAAACACAAATATTTGGCTCCTCTGTACAAACCCACTTTGAATGCTTGATATTTCCATATTTATAGAAAGTTATAATTCTCCTTTTCTAGGAACTAACGAAGGATTTAATGAAGCATACTATCTTGACCTTCCATGAGACTCATCTTGATTCCTATTTACTTTAAAGGAACCATCATAACCACCATTTAGAGTAAGAGGAACTCCCACAAACCCTGACTCAGTTCAAGATCAACTATCAAAGATCTATCTTCCACATCCACATAATTGGTTATCTTTATTATGAAAACATGATATCGAATATCAGATCGAAGACCCATCTCAAATATTGGGTCCTTCAGCTTCTTATTCAATACGACCATATAATAAAACTGAAAAATTTCAATAAAGTGGTTTACATACCAGATTCATGGTTATATCACCTTGTTAGAGGTTGAAAAATTCAATAGAATTTTAAAAAACAATTGAAACTAGATAAAAATACTCCTTGAAAAGATATCTGATGTCCTTCCACTTCAATACTTCATGTTTTTTCACTATAACCATTAAATCCCACCACCTCTTGCTAGGAAATTCAATATTAAAGGTAGAAAATTTTACCTTTATTGAATATGTCATTTAAAAGAACTCAAAAATTAGATTAATATTTTTTAACTAATCCTGTACCTCATCAGGATCATTAGATCCTTGAGAAGTTAGTGGTTTCTTCCAAAGAAACTCCTAAACACGTTCTCTAGTTTTATCCCTTCAAGGTTCCACTGCTATAGCCTAAATGGGAATGGGTGAAACTACCTATCCCATAGATTGGACCACACACACCACTATCTCAATGATGTTTTGGTCAAATGGAGGGTTCAATTTCCATGTTTCATCATAAACTACCTTGGATCTATTCAATCATCTTATTTAGGGAATGATACTACACAATATCAATAGGCAATATAAAAAGAACAATAAAGATACTCAGATCATTTACTCAATTAAGATATACAATAATATCAATTCCATAAGATGTAATGAAATTTTTTGAGATTTATAAATACTCAAATTATTTTTGGAGAAATATTAGAATTAAATCAATTTATTCCTAAAAGTCACTTTTCTCAAACACCCATAGTGACTCAAGGATTGTTATGATGAGATCCGACCAGGAACTCACTTGTAGACTACCCCTTAAGTCATGAAAATCCTACCTCTTGTATACTAGGATATCCCAGACCACATACTAATATCAATAAAAGACAATAAAAATCATTTGATACCAATTTTTCACTAACCAATCTAAATACCCTGGTATTTCAGTACTTGGGATGATGGTGACATGACCTGAAGGGTGTTTTCAATCCCTATGGTCTAGTATATAGTTCATGAAAATCAAAAAATATTCATGGGGAAATATTTTTCCACAAGAAAAATCAATCAATATAGAACCATGGAAGACAAAACATTGAACAATTAGTATCCCAAACAAACCTCAAGGAGAAAAAAAAATCCACAAGTAGGTAGATAAATATAAAATGGATAATTATCTAAACAACAACATAATATTCATCAAGAAAGAATCCCAGAATATCCATGCAATGAGTGGATCAGGGCTCCATTGGTCACCTCCATCACCTAAGGTAACTCTAGTCAAGCACACCTACCACCTCCAAGTGGCACTTTACCCTTTCTTGGACATGGAATAACCTAATATACAAACTTATGAAGGGAAAGGTAGGTTGTGAGTAAAAATAAACAATTAGGATTTCACCAAATTTTCCATAAGAAATTCCATAAAAAATAAACCATTTTTACTTTAATTTATATAATGGTGAGGCATGGAAAGTAATTTTCACATTTTCAGTCAAACAATTTTTGAGATCAGGTAGATTATTAGTATATCAAAAATAATATTAAATGAAAATTTTCATAAGATAGGTTTACACAAATAAAATATTTCAATAAACACTAGAATGTAATAATCAAAGAAAATCAAAGAAAAAAACCATGGTAATATGCCTTGAGGTTAGTTAGTTCTTGGCTCTAGGATCCTTGCACTACTCATTCAATCAATCATGGGTCAATGTGTGTACACTCCCTTAAGGATCAGGCCATCTGGATAGAATCAATCAACACTCCATTGGGTTAAATCATGATAAACTTGTTTTAGTTATAGTTATCATCATTAATCCATTTCTAGGGTGTCAGAGTTCAAGTGTGATTAACCTAATCACCCACTAACTACTCGGGCTCAAATGTTCTTTCAGTCAATCAATCAATCATATAATAGGTCATGAGAGATTCATTATTATTTAATTTAATTCATAATTCATAGTTCTATTGAACAATTTCAAGTTTCAACATGAAATTTCAATTTTAAAACCAAATCACAAATTTTCATAAAATTCATGACTTTCGAAAATCATATTTCATTTAAATCCATTTTCCTTGAGAATTAGTAATGCATCATTTCCTCAAATAACTTTTCATTTAAAACAATAATTTCTAAAAATCCACCCAACATTTTCAAAACATTTGAAAAAGGGTTTTATTTCGAAAATTCTATCCTCTTTTTAAAACAACTATCAAAACTTCTCAATTCAATGAAATCAATTGAAAATAAATTTCAAATAAAGTAATCAAGGTCACAAGTATATGAAAAAACCATACAAAACCACCCACATCTATTCAAAAAATAAATAAATCACTAAAAATGGGAACCACCAACATAGATTCGAAGGTGATAAATATCAAATATGAATCCATAGAATTTAAATTCATTAAATTAATATTATAATACATCAAAAATCATGATAATTCACTATTATCAAAGAAGGAGAGAGATAAATAGAGGAGGATTTCTAATAAAAAAGGTTACACTTAATAAAGAGGGATTAAACGTGTCCACCAACACTTTGATTTGGGAAGAGAAGAGGTTGAAAGAGCCTAGATCCTCTCTAGAGAGCCTCTAAAATCTAAAGGGTCAAATTAAGATTGATTAGGATGTGTTTATTATTTATAATAGGTGTTTCAGGTCCTTAATTAAAAGTTTCAAAGGATTAAAAATCACATTACTTGGTATCCTAGTTTAGGACACATAGTTACAACTAACCGTGTACTTGACTATGTACCCTTACTAGGATTATGGATATATTTACATGTTTTCATAACATATTTTGATAAACCATGAACTAACCATGTATATGGTGATTCACCTTTTTATATCATAAACCCTTCATTACTTAGTACAATATTTAATAATATAGAGGATCTTTTGGGGTTTAGTGTATTGGAAATAGGAACATAATACATAAAAACATAAAAATTATTATAATACACTTGAAATACATCTTCATTGGTTAATCTTAAGTTATTTTTACTGCATCTCATATCCTGGTAGAATATATCCAAGAAATGGGTGAGCATAAGGCCTAGAAAGGGAATAATCAAAGGAGATACAAAGCATGTAACGAAGAGGCATAACAATAATACATGATCATATAAACATGAGGTATATCACAATGTAAAGAACATGAATCATAAATTTTAAATGTGGTTACAATATAAAAATGATACATTCAAAATAATATCACCAAGGTTTTTCACCAGGGTGTCATAAATTATAATTACCAAGGTTATTCACCAAGGTATTATAAAACTTGTCATATATAGAGATTAATTCATTACCTAATTAATTGGATCACTATGAGGGTTCACCCTTCATATGTATTAATTTATGTGATCCACATTTATCATAACAAATAATTTCATCAATAACCCATGGAAAATAATAAATGAGTTTCATATCAAAATCATTGCATACAAAGTGATTAAAGACTTGAAAATAACATCATTTTTAACCCAAGAAAAGGGAATATGGGTTTAACATATGTAAATACATTAATAAATAATATATGTTTATATCTATATGAATACCCATGCTAATATAAGAAGTTTGGGTATTCAAAATATGATAATTTCTCATATAGAAAAGATAAATTCAAGAAATGTAAGGACCCGAAACTAGTTGGCTGGAGCCAGTGCCTTATTTGATGACATTGGAATACAAACAAGGAATATGAATCCTGAAGGGCCAAGTAGTTTAGTATTATTGGAATCAAGATACATACATAAGTTCATCATTACAACTTGAAATTAAAAACAACATTGAAACTCCTTAGAAAACTTCCATAACTCCTAGTTTATTTCAGCATGTCATTCATAATAGAATTATTCTTGTCCTGAGAAAATGAAACATAATAAAGGGGTGAGCTCAAATGTTCAGTAAGAGTAATAAATACAGTGGAAGATAATATAAACATTAGACATGGTGAATAATTGAAAACACATGTCTTTAATAATAAACTTGAACACATTATGGAATGAATACGAGATAAGTAAATAATTCCATAATAAAACATAATCATGGGTATTCTAATAATCGAATAACCACATGAACATTCAACTAATAGCTTCATAATGAGGGAAGTGTATATTCCGGACATTCTGAAACATTTTTTCATGGCCTCGGCCAAGACGTCTAGTGATTAAGGCCTCGACCAAAATCTATATCACATTGGGAAAGGCCTTGACCAATTCCACGTCTAGTTGTCTCATGAGACCTACTGATGCATTGAGGGGCTATAGCGGGCCCCACCCGTCACATAATAAGTCCAATGCATTCCTCATATGAGCGGGGATAAACATAAACAACAAATACATTCATATTGAAACTATCATATGAAATGTAACTATCTTTCCCCAATCATAAAACACTAACCATTTGGAATAATACGGTGAATGGTTTTAGGATAGATCATCCACAATAGAGTTAGTCATAAACCATTAAATAAAATATGGTGGATGAATTAATAAATTATTAAACCCAATAATACCATTGAATCAACAAGAGTGTTGAATTAGATGAAAACACTCTTATAAAATCATTAAGCAATTCTGGAGCTAAATACTCTTTTATTTTGAAAAGAAGAGTTATTTTGGAAAAATATTTTTATAAAACCAGAAGTGAAGTAAGATAGTATTTTCATAATAAAATGAGTGATTTTATAAATATAATGGTTTCCAACAATAGATTATAGCTTTCCCTTGAAAATAGATATGAATTTGAGAAATTCCCTTGTATCGGGCTCGTATTTTTGGAAATAGTTTTGAGAGATCCTTTTAAAACATGTAACTATCCAGAAAATAGGGAAGGATTATGGTTGGTACATATACATAATACTCACAAAGAATTTATTAGGAGTACATAACAATACATAATAATTTCATTGAGGTATTTAGACAATGAAAGTATCCCGAATGAAAATGGAAGTTTGGGTGAAAAAACCCTTACTTTAACTCCAAACATTTTCTTCTCTTGAACTTAAGATCCTGGAATATGAAATTATAATTATTAATAAATTATTTAAGAACCTATTATAAATGTATTTAGTTTATCATAATTCAGTTTAGTTCATTTATACCCTTATTGCTAAGTTATTATATTTAATTTCATTGTTCCGGGGTGTTCATTTTCTTTATTTTCATAATCGGTTCACTTGTTTTTAAGTAATGGAGTTCATGTGGAATGGTTATAAATACCCAGTATTTGAATTATATATTATTTATGAACATAAATAATTGATAATGATAATTTATATCATTTGTTTATATGGAATGAGGATGAATCATTAGATGAGAACCACTTCGATTATTTGGCGGTATTTGGATTATTATAAACTAGTTTTGTCATATAACTTAATTATATGTACATATTATGGTTCCTGAATATTAATCATGTTATAATAAACATATTATAGTATAGTTAAACCATAATTATGGTTTAATGACCAGTAATGAAGAAGAAATTGAAGAAAAAAACTTCATCGTCCATGAAGGTTGTAAATTGGAACCTCATGGACGTTGATTTCGTTTATAAAAATAAAAGGGAGGGAGTAAAAATATTTATTATGGTTCTTCCATTCACATTACATAAATCCAGTATATAGATGTTACTGGAGTTATCATGATCATTTTTATAGAGTATTTGAGGATAGAAAAATAAAATAGATGAACTTGAAAATAAAAGAAAAGTTAAGAGATCCCTTAGAAAAATTCAGCAGCCTAACGACGTCACTTAAAATTTCATAAAATTAAATAATGGGAAAAAAAGTGTATCTCATCATATTGAAATAAAAATTAAAGTAATAATAATGAATAAAATAAAACCTCAATATATGAGAAAGGAATTTCAAATAGATAAACATAAAAGAAGTGTTGACTTAAAGAAGAGAATGAAGGATTCCCTTACCTTGTAGAATAACTCCTAGATCTTGAAGGATGGGACCTTGGGGGCTTAGGGACACCTTGTGAGGACTCCTAGAGAGGTAAAACCACCAGATATTTTAGGATGAGGGATTTTTAATGAAATAAAACGAATGGATGAGTGGTTTTTTATAGAAAAAGAGAGGTAATTTTTTAATAATTTCAAAGGGACACCTTATTAGTGATTTTTTCCAAACCATGAGCTTGCCCATGGTATTTTCCCATGGTTTTAGCCACTTGGGACACCTCATGTCATACTTTAGTATACGAAAGTTGACCATACTTTTATATTAAATTATTACATCATTATGATGTCATTAAACTACCAAAAACTCAAAACTGTATTTTTACTATTCAAGAACAATTCATGTATTTTAGAAAAATCCCAAAAATTCAACCCTACCATTTTTAGACGTGTATAATTCAAAAGTGAAATCCATTTTTCAAAAATAATTTTCTAAATATTATTAATTTAATTTTTAAATAAGGTCATAATTAATTTGAAAAATAACAATCTTGAAGTGCAATTAGTTTTATGTGACATTGAAAAATTAATTAAGATCTCATTATCTAATTACCTTAAGAAAATAAAATAATAATAATATTTAATATTCATAAGGGTCATATTACTATTCATATTACTATTCATAAGGGTATGTTACTATTCACCAAAAATCAAGTTTGTTCTGTCAGACTTCAAATGACTTACTGAACACAACTCTAGATGACAATTTTTCGAAACTCAAAACATAGAAGAGACAAAGTTGTATTTAATGGTTAGATTATAAAATTGAATTCTATATTTATTTTCAAAACCTTGGGGTGTTACACTCTCCCCTCCTTAAAAAAATTTCGTCCTCAAAATTCACAGAATATTACCTAAAAATATTCAGGTATGTATTTAACATAAGCTCCTTAGGATCCCATGTTGCTTCCTCCATCTTATGGTTCCTCCATAAAACCTTTACCAGTCGAGTCGTCCGATTTCTCAATACTTGTTCTCTAGTATCAAGAATCTTGATAGGATCTTCACAATAAGATAGATCGGGCTCAAGTTCTACTTCTTCATAATTCAGTACATGTGTTGGGTCTGACATGTACTTTCTTAACATTGACACATGAAACACATTGTGAACCTTGGAGAGACTTGGCAGCATTGCCAAACGGTAAGCTACGACTCCAATTCGGTCCAGAATTTCAAAAGGTCTGATGTACCCAGGACTTAATTTTTCATTCTTACTAAATCTTATAATACCCTTCCATGGATATACCTTTAAGAAAATGTGATCACCTTCTTGAAACTCCAAATCCTTCCTTAGGTTATCTGCATAGCTCTTTTGCCTACTTTGAGCTATTTTGATATGGTTATGGATAATCTTCACCTTTTCCATTGTTTCTTCAACAAGTTCTAGGACCGAAAGCTTTCTTTCACCAACATCATCCCAACAAGTTGGTGTACGACATCTCCTCCCATATAATGCTTCATAGGGTGCCATCTGAATACTTGAATGGAAGCTATTGTTGTAGGAAAATTCTATGAGAGGTAAATACTGATCCCACATGACTTGAAAAATCAAGCGAACAAGACCTCAACATGTCTTCCAATGTTTTAATAGTCCGTTATGATTGTCCATCAGTTTGTGGGTGGTAGGAAGTGCTCAAACGAAGATCAGTATCTAGGGCCTTCTGAAGACTTTTCCAGAATCTTGATGTAAAACATGGATCACGATCAGAAACAATTGATAGGGGTACTCCATGAAGTCTCACAACGTCATTAATATATAGTCTTGCTAGATGGTTAAGTGGTAGATCTTCTCTTATAGTAATAAAATGTGCTGACTTGGTAAGACGATCAACAATGACCCATATTGAATCATTCCTTATAGGATTCCTTAGTAGTCCCATGACAAAGTCCATCGTGATATTATCCCATTTCCACACAAGTATGGGAAGAGGTTGCAATACTCCTCCAGGCTGTTTCCTTCCAGCTTTCACTTGTTGACAAACTATACATCTTGACACAAAATCAGAAATCTCCCTCTTCATGTTGTCCTATAAAAAATGTTCCTTCAAATCTCTATACATATTAGTGCTACCAGGGTGTATAGAGAAACTTGAACTATGAGCATCATCCAACAATTCCCTTTTTAGATCAGGTATATCGGGAACACAAAGTCTCTTCCCAAATTTCAAAATTCCATCTTCATATATGAAGTCACTCAATCTCCAATCATTCACATCTTTAATCTTATTTTGAAACTCCTCATCATTAGCTTGCAAACTTTGTATGATTTCTAGTAAATATGGTTTGGAAACAATTTGAAAAAGCATTGATGTTTCACCTTCCATGGTTATTCCCACATCCATCTTTACTAGATCCATGAAAAAAGGATCCCTTTCAACTCTCATGTTGTTCAAAACTCCATGATCCTTTCTTCTCAAAGCATCTGCCACCTTATTTTCCTTCCCTGGGTGGCAGTGTATCGTGAAATCATAATCCTTGAGTTGTTCAAGCCATCTCTTTTGCCTCATGTTGAGTTATTTCTGTGAGAAAATATACTTCAAACTCTTGTGATCAGTATAAATCTCACATTTTCACCATAGAGATAATGTCTCCATATCTTTAAAGCAAAGATTACAACAGCTAACTCAAGATCATGAGTAGAATAGTTTTTCTCATTAATTTTTAGCTGTCGTGTTGCATAAGCAATAACCCTATCATTTTGGATAAGGACACAACCAAGTCCCCTCATTGAAGAATCACTATAAATAACAAACCCGTCATTCCCTGATAGTAGAGTCAATATAGGAGCATTGAATAATATTCTCTTGAATTCTTTTAAACACTCTTCAAAATCTTTTTTCCAAACAAATTTAACCCCTTTACGTGCGATCTTTGTTAGCGGGTTAGCCAGTCGGGTAAAATTATGCACGAAATGCCGATAATATCCTACTAAGCCAATAAAACTGCGTACCTCAGTTATGTTTGTTGGAATGGACCAATCTTGGATTGAATTTTTCTTTTTAGGATCAAATATCATTCTATCCTTAGAGAAAATATGTCCAAGAAAAGAAATCTTCTGAAGCCAGAATTCACACTTGCTATACTTCCCATATAATTTATGTCTTATAAGAGTCTTCAGGACAATGCGCAAGTGACTTTCATGATCTTCATGGATTTTGGAGTATACCAATATATCATCAATAAATACCACTAAAAAACCATCAAGATATTCCTTGAAAACTCTATTCATTAGATCCATGAAGACAGAGGGTGCATTAGTCAATACAAAAGGCATCGTTGTAAACTTGTAATGCTCGTACCTGGTTTGAAATGTTGTTTTCAGAATGTCTTCCTTCTTCAAACACAACTGATGATATCTAGATCGAAGGTCAATATTTGAAAAGTAGTGAGCTCCATGAATTTGGTCAAATAAATCATCAATGCGAGGTATGGGATACTTGTTCTTTATTGTTATAGAATTGACCTCCCTGTAGTTGACACATAACCTCCTAGATCCATCTTTCTTCTTAACAAAAAGGATAGGGGCTCCCCATGGAGAAACACTAGGGGAAATAAATCCCTTATTACTCAATTCCTCTAGTTGTTTCTTTTGTTCTGCTAATTCCACAGGGGCCATTCCATAAGGGGTCTTCGATATGGGCCTTGAACCAAGAATTAATTCAATGGAAAAATCAATTTCTTAATTTGGAGGATGTCCAGGTAAATATTCTGGAAACACATCAACATATTCTCTCACAATAGGTACATCCTCTATTTGAACATTCCTTTCCTCACTCACAACTATATCATTCTCTTCCTCCCCAATAATTGAATTTAGTTGAGCTACTGGGGGTGGATCTAGATAAGAATCAGGTGGTGAAGATTCTGCTATAAAGACAAGGGATTCTACACCATTTTCAAAAATTGTAACTTCCTTCTTCTTGCAATAAATCTTCACATCATAATTTGAAAGTCAATCCATACTAAGAATTATATCAAATTCAGTCATTGGAATGATGATAAGGTTAGCATCTTGAGCACATTTTGGTGTCTGGAGGGGGACTAATCGACATTCCCTTATTGCAAAGATACATCCACTAGGAGTTTTGACTGATAACTCTTTTATTAAATTAAATTGGACATATCGAATTTTCTTGGAAAACTGGGAAGATATAAATGAATGCGATGATCCAGAATCAAATAAAGTATTGGATAAATTTTAGGAAATGATTAAAGTACCTACCACCACATCATTAAGAACTTCAACCTCTACAATTTTTATTGCATAATCTTGTCCCTGATCCCTTGGCCGTTTCTGTTACATATTTTCTTGACGCTTTGGAAAATCATTAGCATAGTGTCCCATCTCCAGACAATTATAGCATTGAACATCATTATATTCCTTCTTCCCTTTTAAATCACCTATAATATGTCCTTTCTGACCACATTTGTAGCATACTCCTTTTCTTTTTAAGCATGCACCAGGGTGTTTCCTTCCACAATTATCAAATGGTGGAAATTCAACTCTTCCCTTCTTCCCCATTTCCTTATTTCCTTTACTAGGGTTTTCAGCATCCCTCTTCTTTTCTTGCTTTCCCTTATAGTCATAAGACTTAAATAATTCTTTTTCTATCTTGATAGCACATTAAAATATATCCTCATATGATGAAAAACTTTGGGATACCAGTTCCCACTAGAGGAATGGATTTAGGTCATCAAAGAATTGATAAATTTTTCTCCTTGTATTTCGTATGTAGTCCACAACATGTCTTGCTAATCTTGTAAAGTTATCTTCGTACCTTGCAACATTTTCATATTCCTTCTGCCTCAGATTCAAGAATTGTCTCTCCATATCTACTCGCTGTTCACGAGGGAAATATTTTTTTAAGAATATTTCTTTAAAATCCCTCCATTTCATATCTTCTATCTCTTCATCCTCATTTTTGTTTTGGATTAAGGACCACCACTGATCTGTATCTCCCGATAGATGATAGACTGCCATGACAACCTTCTCTCTTTCATTACATCCCAAGGTGAGAAATATCTCCTCAAGGGAACATAACCACTACTCTACTACAAAAGGGTTTGTAGTCCCATTGAATGATGGAGACTATTGTCGTATAAATCGATCTAGCATGGATCCTCCACATGGTGGATTCAGATGCTCCATATGGGTAAGGTTATTATTCATAGCCTGAGTAAGTTGTCCCAGTATAGTTATGAGTTTCTCAGCACTAGAGCCAACATCATTATCTTGTGTCGGAGGAAAATCCTCACAAGGGACATGTTCATTTGTGCGATTTCCATTCTGCCCACTAGGCACTATATCTAGATAATGGCATACACTAGATTATGTTATGAATCATAATGTATAATCTTAACTTAAAAATAATCAGAAAAATTGAGATTCTACGCATGGCTAATCCCATATTCACAAATATGGTTTCTTTAAGGAATATTTAACATTTCAGTCCTTCATAATGGATTGTAAAGAAAATGTGAATTATCCTTAGCATATCCCCCGGGAGTGTCATAACCAAGAGTGTAGCAAGGCCCGTTGTCGTTCACCAGTTCCCGTTCAAGTCTAGATCAAAGCGGTGTTTTCGAGTTTTACCCCTAGATACATCTGTGCCAGAGCCGCCTCTACCTGATCGTATCCAGATAGAGATGTATTGCTTGAAATATCCACATAATCTTTTCCTTACCAAAATACCAGAACATTGTTGTATTCATTTCCTAAAAGACTATCTTAGGGACTCTTCCCTAATTCTATGTTTTCTAAATCTAGTTTCTAAGTATTCTACTAAACTTTCTCTGATACCAACTATAAGGACCCAACCCCAGTTGCCCAGAGCTGGTGCCTTATTTGATTACATTGGCACACAAACAAGGAATACAAATCCCGAAGGACTGAGTAGTTTAGTATTATTGGAAACAAGATACATACATAAGTTCATCATTACAACTTGAAATGAAAAAACAACATTGAAACTCCTTAGACAACTTCCATAACTCCTAGGTTATTTCAGCATGTCATTAATAATATAATTCCTCTTGACCTGAGAAAATGAAACATAATAAAGGGGTGAGATCAAATTCTCAGTAAGATTAAGAAATACATCAGAAGATAATATAAACATTAGACATTGTGAATAATTGAAAACACATGTCTTTAATAATAAACTTGAACACATTATGACAGGAATATGAGCTAAGTAAATAATGCCATAATAAAACATAATCATGGGTATTCTACTAGTCGAATAACCACATGAACTTTCAACTAATAGCTTCATAAAGAGGGAAGTGCATATGCCAGACATTCTCAAACATTTTTTCATGGCCTCAGCCAAGACGTCTAGTGATTAAGGCCTCGGCCAAAATCCATATCACATTGGGAAAGGCCTCGACCAATTTCACTTCTAGTTGTCTCATGAGACCTACCGATGCATCGAGGAGCTATAGTGGGCCCCAAATGTCACATAATAAGTCCAATGAATTCCTAATATGAGTGGGGATAAACATAAACAAAAAATACATTCATATTGAAACTATCATATGAAATGTAACTATCTTTCCCCAATCATAAAACACTAACCATTCGGGATAATACAGTGAATGGTTTTAGGATAGATCATCCAAAATAGAGTTAGTAATAAACCATTAAATCAAATATGGTGGATGAATTCATAAATTATTAAACCCAATAATACCATTGAATCAACAAGAGTGTTGAATTAGATGAAAACACTCTTATAAAATCATTAAGCAATTCTGGAGCTAAATACTCTTTTATTTTGAAAAGAAGAGTTCTTTTGGAAAAATATTTGTATAAAACCATAAGTGAAGTAAGATAGTATTTTCATAATAAGATGAGGGATTTTATAAAGATAATGGTTTCCAAAAATATATTATAGCTTTCCCTTGAAAATAGATATGAATTTGAGAAATTCCCTTGTATCAGGCTCGTATTTTTGGAAACAGTTTTGAGAGCTCCTTTTAAAACATGTAACTATCTAGAAAATAGGGAAGAATTCTGGTTGGTGTACATATATATAGTACTCAAACATAATTTATGAGGAGTACATAACAATACATAATAATTTCATTGAGGTATTTATACAATGAAAGTATCCCGAATGAAAATGGAAGTTCGGGTGAAAAACCCCTTACCTTTACTCCAAACGTGTTCTTCTCTCAAACATAAGATCCTGGAATATGAAATTATAATTATTAATAACTTATTTAAGAACCTATTAGATATTTATTTAGTTTATAATATTTCTGTTTAGTTCATTTATACCCTTATTTCTAAGTTATTATATTGAATTTCGTTGTTCCAGGGTGTTCATTTTCTTTATTTTCATAATCAGTTCACTTGTTTTTAAGTAATAGAGTTCATGTGGAATGGTTATAAATCCCCAGGATTAGAATTATATATTATTTATGAACATAAAGAATTGGTAATGGTAATTTATATCAATTTTTTATATGGAATGAGGATGAATCATTAGATGAGAACCACTTCGATTATTTGGCGGTATTTGGATTATTATGAACTAGTTTTGTCATATAACTTAATTATATGTACATATTCTAGTTACTGAATATTAATTATGTTATAATACAGATATTATAGTCTTGTTAAACTATAATTATGGTTTAATGACCATGAATGAAGAAGAAATTGAAGAACGAAACTTCATCATCCACAAAGGCTATAAATTGGAACCTCGTGGACGTTGATTTTGTTTATAAAAATAAAAGGGAGGGAGTAAAAATATTTATGATGATTCTTCCATTAACATGACATAAATCTAGTATATATATGTTACTGGAGTTATCATGATCATTTTTATAGAGGAGGTTAGGAGAGAAAAATTTAACTGATGAACTTGAAAAGAAAAGAAAAGTTAAGAGATCCCTTATGAAAATTCGGCAGCCTAACAACGTCACTTAAAATTTAATAAAATCAAATGATGAGAAAAAAGGGTATCTCATCATATTTAAATCAAAAGGATAGTGATAATAATGAATAAAATCAAACCTCAACATATGAGAAATGAATTTCAAATAGATAACATAAAAGAAGTGTCGACTTAAAGAAGAGAATGAAGGATTCCCTTACATTGTAGAATAACTCCTAGATCATGAAGGATGGGACCTTGGGGGCTTAGGGAAAACTTGGGAGGACTCCTAGTGAGGTAAAACCACCAAATATTAGAGGATGATGGATTTTTAATGAAAGAAAACAAATGGATGAGTGGGTATTTATAGAAAAAGAGAGGTAATTTTTTAATAATTTCAAAGGGACACCTCATTAGTGATTTTTGCCAAACCATGGGCTTTCCCATGGTATGTGCCCATGGTTTTAACCACTTGAGAAACCTCATGTCATAAGTTACTATACACAAGTCGACCATACTTTTATATTTAATTATTACATCATTATGATGTCATTAAACTACCGAAAACTCAAAACTGTATTTTTACTATTCAGGAAAAATTCATGTATTTTAGAAAAATACCAAAAATTCAACCCTACCATTTTTAGACGTGTAGAATTCAAAAGTGAAATACATTTTTCAAAAATAATTTTCTAAATATTATTAATTTAATTTTTAAATAAGGTCATAGTTAATTCGAAAAATAACAATCTTGAAGTGCAATTATTTTTATGTGACATTGAAAAATTAATTAAGATCTCATTATATTATTGCCTTAAGAAGATAAAATAATAATATTATTTACTATTCGTAAGGGTCATATTACTATTCATATTACTATTCATATTACTATTCATATTACTATTCATAAGGGTATGTTACTATTCACCAAAAATCAAGTTTGTTCTATCAGAATCCAAATGACTTATTGAACAAAACTATAGATGACCATTTTTCAAAATTAAAAACATAGAAGAGGCAAAGTTGTATTTAATGGTTAGATTATAAAATTGCATTCTATATTTATTTTCAAAACCTTGGGAGTGTTACAAGAAATGAATTCAAAAGTATGATGTTATACATTTTGGATTATGAAAAGGTAGTAATGGGAGGGAATGAAGGTATCCCATTAATAAAACTTATTATTTTTAGTATAGGTAATATTAAAAGTGTAAGAGAATAAATTGGATTATCATTTAGAATATATACACAAATGGGTATATGGATGAAAAATGAGAAGAGGAGAATCCCCTTACCTAGAATATTTTCTTCCTAAAAAATTAGGATGGAACATTGAGACCTTGAGGGAACCTTGGAGGGACTATTTGGAAGGTTGAATCAATGTAAATTTATGATTAAGCTATTTTTAGTGGATATTGGGGGTCATAAGGGGGTATTTATACTTGAGGATGGGTGGTTTTAAGTGATTAAATAATGATTATTTTGTATTTATGACTAACCACTATTGGGTGGAATTGATCCCAATGATTTTGGATAAAAATTAATGTTTTAAATAATGGTTAAGTTATTCAAATACTTAAAAAACCCATTTAATTTTACAGTTTTTAGGTATTTTAAGATTTTACCATTTAATTTTAATCCACTATATTATTTTACATATACTACGGCAACTATTTTTTTACCATAGTAACTTTTTTATGTCTAAAAATGAAATTAATATTATTAACTAATTTAGATATTATAATTCCAAATATTCAATCCATTTTACTTGATTAAATTTATAAAAGTGATAAAAATAAATTCTAATATGATACATGTATAACTCATAAAAGAGTTTTTTTAGAAAGGATAAAATCACAGTTTTCTAAATGTTATGCATGTGTTTATAAATGTAACACATTATGTAGTATGTTTTTCCTTAAATTATTTTTGATTAAGAATAAGTATTAATAAATTTTAAATCCTGATCATATCATAATTCTATCCTAAGTGTTATCATATTTCATAAAAACAATATTTTCACTTTTTAACCCAAAAATCAACTTATTTTGAAAATTCCCAAAAAATTAACCTAAGATAATTTTTATTTTCTAAGTCAAAAAAAGAAAATTATTTTATAAAAATTAATTTAAAAATATGAGAATTTTAAATTTTAAATAAATATCCTTATTTATTGAAAATTTTCAATTTCATATAAAAATAAACATTTTGAACACTATAATAATTACTTAGGCGCTCGTTAAAATATATTATCATGTAAAAAGCATTTTGTAATATTATTTCATGAAATTAAATTTTAACTAAATCTTATACATTTATCACAAAACACATTTTGAATAGAATATGTTTATAGTCTCCCAAAAAAATATAATTTGGATCATATCATTAAATAATCCCTTTTTTATTCCTAGTTGTTATTTTCCATGATGTATAAACTTATTATTAAATGTAAAAGTGTTTATATGTCCTCATAATAAAACATTTAATATAAAATAAGAGTTATATTAATAACACAAAGGGATTTTTGGGTTATTATAACAAGCTCACTCTTGGGTTATTGGATAAAGGGTTCATAGTTTGACAACTGCGCGCCAATTGTTCATTCCCCACTATCCGTTGACTCACATTTTTAAAGGGAGGATACATAGTTTGAATTAACCATGAACCCCCCTCCATCGCTTCAATATATGGGACATAGTTTCCTGGGCTGACCCGTGCATTTTACTCTGACCATGCACCAACCATGCACTACCCCAGAAAGTTCCAAAAATATCCAAAACTCACCATAAACAACCCAATACAATATCCAAGAAAAAGAAGATCAAAATAAAGGGTTAGAAGTACTGGAAATATAGTAATAATATGTAACATACTCTAAATGGTGTTTTAGAATTTATTAAAAAGAAGTTTTGGATACAAAATGAATTTGATAATAGATTTCTAAAAGTATCTTAGAAGATATCAAAAAGGGGTTTTTGATATGGTTTGACATGTTATTATATATGAAATAATATAAGGTGAAATGGAACTAAGTCACTAATCATTTAGTGTAAGTGAGATATTGATATATATATGCCCTAAAAATAATATAAAACATATGATGTTTTGGATATATCATAATTTATGGTATATACATTTCATATGGTTTTATATGTGGGTTTAAAGGAATGATACTTCCTTAAGCCAATCATAGTGTATGATATAACTAGATCATAATACAGTGAATCATATTGTATGATTCACATGAAGATTTTTTATTGATTAATGGTTGTTAAATAGTAAAGTGCAACATTTTATTATCTACCACCAATAAATATTATCAAATGAAACATTTTATAATATGTAACGTATAGAAAAATTATATTATTTAAAGGTTATAAAGGGTTTATAACCACATACATTACTCATACATTTCATAACATATGAATTATTGCATAATCACTTGAGAAACTTCCTTGAGGGATATATTAGAAAGCTATTTCTATCTATATGGGGTGTCCAAGCTTACCTTGTTTTGCTTAAGACGTTGGGATCGATGAGTTTCTTGTCTGTTACTTGAAATTTGAATTTTGTTTGTGGATTTTGGGATTTTTGTGTGGTTCTGTGATCTTCTTGACTCAACGATGGTGCTGGATGGCGACAACGATAGTGGCTACGACACTAGTGGCGACGACACTAGTGGCGACCTGTGGGTGTTTTTTGAATTTTGAACTTTGAAGTTTGTATTTGGGTAATTTGGTTCCCGCCTGTTGTGTAGGTTACCGCTCATCCAAAAAGCGGCTTTTGAAAATCAAATAAAAAACCTCTTTTCATTAGTCATGTACTAGCATATTATTAAGTGATGTAAACATCCCACTCAAACATTGGGTGATTCAAGTTAGCCCATATATACACCTAGGAGGGTGTTCGATGACCACCTATTAGTGATATTATTCAAATTTACATCTAAATATAGTAGAAATTCCATTCATAATTGAAAGGTATACAATATGTTCTTCATTTTTTAGTATATGAGATTTAGGGTTTTATATAGGGTGATCTTGAGAATTTTTGGTTTCTAATGTCTTCCACTACCTGGAATAAGTGTTGTTAAATCCTTAGAAAACCTATATCAAAATAAAGGGGTGATATCCTTCCATTACATCATGTTTTTTTCCCAAGAGTGTTAGAGGGGAATAATTTCAAATAGTATGACCATTCCAATGTGATTTGTTAGATTTTAGTGTGTGAAATTATGTTATATTATAATCCTTTGATCATGATTTCTTAGGTTTCATATATTTTATGTGTTAAATACTAATGTTTGAGATTTGACTATGATGAAATCAAGAAGTTTTATGATTTAAGTGGGGAGTCAGTTGTGTAAATAATGATGGGTGAGGGTTTTATTATGGATTTTGGGATCTCGGCCATTATATTGTGATATATACCACTATACCATTATATTATTTGACTATATATATTATTAATAATCATCATATTTGATAAATGGGGGATCATAGGGGATATTGTGTAATGGTTTTTAAATATGCGGTTGGCCCAAACCCGTTTCATCGTAATGCTCGATGTTGTGATGTGATTTTGATGTTTCCAATTTTTATTAAAAATTAAAGTTTTATTTAGAATTATCTCAAATTATTTTCAATTTATCTTAATTTTTAGCGATACTAAATCTTTCCTTGATTCCCTAGAATTATCCATTTCAACTTTTTATATTTCTTTCTTTCCATGAGGTCATATTATCATCAATTAAGGTATTTCATTCTTTTTTCTTCTTCCTTCTCATGTTTCTCACTTTTAAATAACTTATAATAGAGGTTTTTCTAATTTTTCCTAGATTTTGGTTGAGTTTTTGATATAATATTTATATGTATAGGTTTGGTGGTATATTTTTATGATTTAGTCAGTTTTGAACATCATATCACCATCTTTATCAGTGTTTCATTTCATGAAGCTTAATTTGAGGTGGGGGATTTAAAATATCTCTATTTTATTTCTATGTTAATGTAGAATTATCATGATTTCTTTTCTTTGGGTAAAGAGTTTTAATTAACCTAAGGAATATAATCAACTAAACTATTAAAATTGGAAGGGGAAGTGAACCTAATGTGTTTACATAATTTTCTATGATGCTATTTATATATTGTTCATGTTTTTATAAGAAGCACATTAATTTGATTTTTATTTTGTTATTTTTGTTCTAAAAATGTTTAATTTGTTCAAATAAATTTAAGTTGGTAATAGAATAAAGAATATAGAAACTTGTAATTTTTGTTTAACGATATTATCATGAGTTTGGGTTGATTTGTAAATGGTGTATCAAGAATATAAAAAGTAATTTATTTTATATTGTGATTATATCATCGTAATACTGTGATAATGGTGGTTTTAGTATGGTTGGATTATTGTGAAAGAAGGGATAATGTGATGTTTTATTACTAAGTAAGTTCATTAAGGTTGTTTCCTATAAAAACCAGATCACCCCTAAACTGAGCACCCAATTCAACCTATGACATACCTAAGACAAGTTCCTAACTTCCTTGGGCTAGTGAAAAGTGACAAGGTATCAACATAGAAAAAAATGGGAACAATATCACCCTCTGAATAATATATATCATAAAGAAAAAAATATACAAACAGAGTACACAAAAATAATATGTAAAAATTATCATCATCTAATAATAAGGAGTAAATTACATCACATTAACTGGTTGTTAATAACAATTAGTATCTCATATAAAAAATAAATCAAAAATAAATTCCATGCTAAGAGACCAATAAAGAAGTTCCCAAAAATAAAAATAAAACCAAACCACTTCCATAATCCATGTAACCTATTGGTCATGATCCACATACCAAACTAACCATCACCCCATGTAACCCAACATTAAATAAAATGAAGCCAAGGAACCTAAAAAGATTCCATAAGAGTTTTATACACTAAATGCTATATGCAGGGTGTGAGTGAAACCTATCCTAGTAGGATCATAATAATGATTTTGCATTATTCCTTTCAAATGACATTTCATCTATGATATATTGAAATAAAATTATAAAATTGGTTTTTCAAACATAAATATATAAGGAGAAACAAACATTACATTATTGATCATTTTATAAATCTTTCCTTTTTTATTTTCTTTAAATGAAAAAAATCACTTTGAAAACATTCCCTCGACCTAAGCCTCCTTTATTAAAATTTACATTTGAAATTTACTTTCAAAAAAACACTTAATAAGAATAAACCTTTTTGAAATTGTTTGGAAATATTTTATAAAATAAAATAAATGCAAGGGTAATTAAACAAACACTAAGGAACTATATCACTAATGGCTTAAAGTGATAAGTGGAAATCATGATACCTTATATACCAATCAAACTAGGGGAAAAATGAAATTCCCCTATGAATTCATCTAGTATCAAGGGAAACACACTAGATCCTAATGTGATATATTCATAGATTTTACCAAACCACTAGACTAATTATTGGACTATGTTTCTACCAAAAATAAACCAAGCCACCCAACTATCCTACACTTAGCATCATTAGGGACACCCCATATCCATAACCTATATCTCAATTAGGGGGACACTATTATAATGTGATTATCTAGTGTAGAATAAATCTACTCCTCTCACCATATGCCTATTGATACAATTAAAGTCAAGTAATATGAGGCGATCAATCAAAAAATACACATGCCTAATATATATAAATCTCACATCACCTACAACTCCTTCACAAAAAACAACTTTTAACACTTTTAGCACTCCCAATTTTAAGTAGGTAACCATTTATTTATGATTTATAACTATTTAAAGTGTTTGGGTGAATTTTGGGAGGGTTTGGAAGAATTTTGGAATGTTTTTGGGGATTTTCTAAAGGTTCACTATTCATGGAAACTATAAAACTTTTACAAGAGCCATGCACAATGAGATAGGGGTTAAGGGGAAGACACATGGTTAGTCACAAGGTTTGTCCAAAGTACGAAAAAACCCAGAGAAACCATAAAAATGGTATAATGCAATTTTTTATAGTTGGTGCTCGGTTTTTCTAATTGTGAGGGCCACCGTACGAGGTGATCCTTGAGGTAGAGGCTGACGTACGGTTAACACATGATTTTCCTAACCATAAATGGTTTAAAAAAAGATACTAAAAAAGTGGATATAAGCCATGATTAATTTTAAACCCCTAATTTTTTCTTCATTTCAGTCATAACTAGAAAATTTTTCCTCCCAAAGGCTGTGTAACCTTTTCCCATAAAATTAGAAGTTATCTAGAGGTGTTTCTTGGTGTGTTGAATCCTGATTCCCTTGGTAAGTCCTCATTTGTGGTAGTTTTCATGGTTTTTCTTATATATTCTTTCTTTCCTCTATTGGTTTCTTAGATCTAGTCTACTGTGGATAAATCTAAGATTTTCTATGCCAATCATGGTTATATTTGGCCTTATTGATGTTAGGGTAAGAGATCTAAGGGAGGATTTTGGAGATTCAGCCCGATTTTGTGGGTGTTTTCAGGCTGTTCTTTATTTTCACCATTAATCCCTAGGTAGGTGGCTTCACTATCAAATCCTATTGTTAGTTTTGGAAGTATTAGTTTAAAATTGATTGTTTTTCTTGAAATAGATCGTGAAATTGTTGTGAATTTGATTGATGGGAACTTTCTTTTGTGAAAATTTATGGAATTGCGTAAATTGGGTGTTTTGGTAAAAAGTAAAAAGGGTAACATGATTTTAAAATTGTTGTTTGGTTTTAATGCATGGAAAAGTTCTTTCAATAAAAAGGGATAGTTTTATTGAAAAGTTTTAGGAAAGATTGTTTTGGAATGTGGTTGTGTTGATTGATTAATAGTACATGGAATGGGATGAATATTGTTCGAGAGTACCACCATCAAAGGGATGGGAAATGGACATGAAGTTCCACTATCAATGGTAACACCTATCTTGCATGACTATGTGGTTGAAAGTGTGTGTGTATGGTTTTGTGAAATGGAATTAGTTATGCCAAAATGGAAATTAAGAAATGGTTAAATGACATGTTTGGTTTCTCTCCTTGGAAATTTGTTTATTTGAGAACACTATTTTTGATATGGAATTTTTTGGCTTTGTTATAAAGAATTGAACTGTTTTAAATGGGGTTTTTTATAAATTATATCATATAAATGTGATAACTTGTTATATCCTAGTGGAATTATTAGGGAAGTAATTTGGGGAAAACTTACTAAGTTTCATTAATCACCCCTACTTTGGTACATTGGTTCCTTTTTAGATATTATTTATCAGGACATAAGAAAAGGTAAAGTATCACACTTTTTTAGTGGTGCTTCGTGATACTCAGGCATAGAGTTGGAGTTGGAAATTGGAGTCATGTCTTAGAGTCACATGAGTTTCTATTGGTTTTGTTTCCACTGTGTAATTTGATTTTAGTTGTGTTTTACTGTGGTACTCTATTTTAGTTTGATTTTGATATCAATGGTATTACTTTGAGTTGTTTTACATTGTTATTATGCATCATGTAGTAGTATTTTGTTACGTAATTTTATGTTGGGTTTTTTATTTCTCAAAGGGAAATTTTTCCCCAATTTTATTGAATACCTTGGCATTTATTGCTATCCTTTGGTGCCTTGGGGATGTCACTTAAGGCTAAGTAATTTCCTTCCTCCTTCTCAAGCCAATGATGATGGGTGAGAGGTTACATAAGTATTTTAGAGACACTTATAGTAATTATAATCTCATTTTTATGGGTTTATACAATGAGAAGATCATAACATGACATAAAGAAATGAATTCCCACTAGTAGTGCATATTTTATTTTGAGTAATGATTTATGATTTGTTACAAATGTTTTGATTTTTGAAAAATGTTGATTTTTTTCTCAAATGTGAAATTTTGAAAAAAGATTATTTTTGGTATTTTGAAAATGGTTTGATTTTAAAAATTATGGTGGAATTTTTTAAAAATTGACTAACTGTAGAAAATGTTGAATTTTGGAAAGTACTGTTGTGATAGTAATGACATGGTATAATTTGAAATTGTAAAGACTTTAGTTTTTAGGGAGTGAGACATACAAAGTTTATTGTGTTTTTGAAAGTGAAACCTGATTGGCATCTTAGAAAACAATCGAAGAAAGCTGTTGAGAATGTGGTTGTGCTTGAGCTAAAGGTGAAAAAACAGCTGGTTCAAAGTATTGTTCAAGATTTTAAAGCTGTGGATAGAGGGAACACAAGGGATGAAATAAGGAAATTGGGTTATTACATATAGTTAGAGAATTAGAATCCACCCATCTTTTGAAGTGATTCAGAGATAGAGAAAAAAGAGGTGTGGCTCAATTGGATGAATACAATATTTTATTTACTTGGCACACTAGCAGAGCTAAAAGTCGAGTTGGAAATGTATATGTTAGAGGATCTTGCACACTAGTGGTGGGATTTAGTAGTTCAGAAAAAATTATACCATGTACTTTCTATAATAGTTGGTGTCCTAGAACCAACTGATCATAATTTCATTACATGAATATTTATTAAATTTAAATATTAAACATCTTATTACATATTGTTCATTATTCTACATGAATATAGTGTAATAATGTCCTATAGTATTTTTCGCATTAACAAGGTCATAGAAGTTCCCCGAAATGATGAGAACCTTGAAGTGATATGATAATATTTTTAAATATATTTCTACTGTTGGATGACCTACTATGATGGGACACATATCATACAAACCGTCAGGTGGGAGTACTCGTAAGAAGATAAGACTTCCTCTTATGAATTACGCACTTGGTAATCTCCAAGACAGGAGATTATGAGAACATAACCGTAAGTAGGAATTCCTCATGTTTTTGTGTCATTGGATATTCCTATCTGAGAGTGTGTTTAATTATCCTTAGAATTTAATATTATCATTAATATGTGTCATAACTCGTGCACTTTGATTTACTGATGAAAACCATCAAGTAGTGAATTATCGGGAAGTAGGGTATGTTGGGTGCATCATAAAGGACATGTTATTAATGGATAATTTGAGGAATAATTTGTCCTTTACATTTATGGAAGTTGATATCTCAGCCCTTTGATTATAATAGAACCGTTGTGAAAAATTCCATGGCCATGGTGTAATGATGAGTTTATTTCAGGTACTCAAAGAATGACGTATCAAGCACAAAGGTTGATGACACTATCATGAAACCTTCTTGATGAGATATTGAGAAAAATAGATTATATTACATAGTGAGAGTTCGTATGTGGATTTCATTATTGTGAATTTATGTTCTTTCTCTTGGGTAACTTAACCCATTGCTAGACAGTACTCTTGGACTTTAGGAAAACCCGCCTAATGCCAAAGAGAAATAATCCTAAAGGGTCACACACTAAGTGTTTCTAGTGGTCTTGGATAAATTCTTTTTGAATTTAATTAATAAATATTATTCTCAAAACTGTAGAATAATTTTATTCAAGTTAAAATCATTTCATAAATTTAAAAAATATTTATTCACAAGATTATGGGTAAAATATATTTATTTATTTTATTTAAGATTTAATAAATATTTATTTACTAGTTTGTAAATAAAATATTTATTTAAGAGAATACATTATTTATTTATTCAGGTGTTCAATAAATGGAATTTGAGTTTAAGCGGACAAAGGCTGGTCCGGTAGTAAAATAATTTTTTACAAGGTGGTAAATAATTATTTACCTAGTTAGCATAAATTAAAATAATAACAACGTTGTTATTATTTTGTGATGCATAATTTTATTTATAATTCCATTTTTCACAAGTTGGATCACCATAAATAATGATGCGGTATTATTATTAAAAAATGGGGTTTCTCCAAGGTTATGAATGTATTTGATTTCTTTTATGAAATTAAATATTGTAATTGAAGCCCCATGTCGATAAATAGACATGTACGTCTATTGTGACATGTACCGAACTATATTCCTAGTGAATTGAGAATTGTTGAGCTAAAAAATTTCTCTCTTAAACCCTCTTTCCACCCCTCTAAAGAATGAGAGACGTTATTCAAGGATGAAGAACAAACTATCAAGAAAAACCAACACTAGACACTCACTTCACCGCACTAGCACCCGAAGAATGAGTGGTGTCGATCGGAGGCCATAAGAGCACGTGTGGATCACTACTAGAGGGATTCTAGTTTGGATCCTTGCAAGAATAATGGGATAATATAGAAGGGTCATTCCGTATGATCAACACCATCAATGAAAAAAATACCGAAGATCCATGTATTCTGTTCTTTATGAAATTAATTATATTAATTATAAACATGATGTGAAAGATCCTCTCTAAAGTTTTTGGGCCTCTTCCTTCTTTATCTAAATCTTTGATTCTATTCCATGGAGACTGGAACTCATTATCGTATTGAGCCCGGGATAATTATTGATCATGGTAAAAATTAAAGTTGGGTGCCGACCCAATCGCGCTTCCAATGCTCTCGGAATATACAAGTGGGGTTACATCATAGTTTATAATTATTTAAATAATTCGTTGATGATTTATGGTTTAATAATTTAGTTTTTCAATTCAAGGTTAATTGTTCCTGTAATATAGATTTCGAGATCTGTTCTCTCTCTTTTCATTTCTCACAGATTTCATAGAAACAAATGATTTTTAATTAAAATTAAAATAAAGAACTCATCAAGAGGTAATGAAAATTCTTCCCAGGTGACACGAAAGTACACATCGTGTGTTTGGACTTACACGCTATGTTCTTCCATACATTCCATGTAATCTGTACTACACATTGTGTAGTCGTCTACAACGCATCTGGAGTAATTCGGCAATTACTCAAGCCGTGTGCATTTATTACACACGGTGCAATTAATTTTACACCATATATTGACCTGGATAGATAGGAACATGGAAACCATATTACATTCCATGAGGCCCACTAGACATAGCATGTAGTCTTTTCGTGTCAGGGGACAAACCGTGTATCCCATACATGGCTAAGCCAACCAATAACTATGTAACACGGAGACAACATGGTGTGTAGCCCACTATACACGCTGTGTACTCCAAAATTTTCAAAGTACACCTCAAATGCCGAGTCCCTAGGCATGTACTTCAGGAAATATGGTGAAGGTAGTACATGTTGTGTAGTCAGAACTACACACCATGTACTTTACCAAATTACACAAAATTAAAATTTAATGTTTGTGTAACATGTAGAAATGATTATCATATATAAACCATACTACATGTTGTTACTCTATGCATTTAAGCATTATGTGTTCCATATGTCAGAAGAGTAAAACAGTATACGAATATAATACATGTTGGGTAGATTCAAATGGGTATTCACCAGCTTACCTCCAAGGTGCATTTATATACAATGATGAGAATCTCAAGTAAATTCAGACAAGGATTAAGATAAAATGATTGATTAATTAAATATAATAAATAATCGATTCAAGTGAAATTTATCTAAATAAGAATGATTAAATAATTGAATGTGAGTTTTATTAAATACGTAACTCATTACATGTATGTGGGTGATCATGAGCTAGACTAATACCCTTTTAATGTGATTAGTTTACTTTTAATTTATTTATTAAATTAATTGTTGGCATGTGAGACATATATTCTCATTAATATGTAGGGCTTTCATGTCCATGGTTTCTTTTTTGTAAACCCCCATTTTAACCCTCACCCACGTGTGAGTTTAAAATAATATGTAATGGATGGAACTCCCAAGCTAGTGGAGGTGGTTCATGCTGGAGTCGAGACGAAACCAATACCAGGAGATACTGAGGTGGATAGGTGGAAAACTATAAACATGAACCCAAAAGGTTCAAGGTGTTTCTCCCCAAGGTCAGGGTTATTTTATCAAACGATAGATAAAAAAACCATTATAAAAGGTCATGATCATGACCATTTGCTTTATTTTATTTCTGTCAATTGCATGGTTTATCATTATAGATGTGTTGTCGCGATCACATAATTAATGAATTAAAAAAGCATTCAATATGGAACTAAAATCAACCAGGATTATGCATAAATATTATCAGGACATGGTTAATCACTTAAGTAAGTTCCTCTTAATATTAACATTTATGTGATAATGATAATAAGAAATTCATGCATAAGAGATGAAAATCCTTTAAATAAAATATTATGTTAGACCAAGACTTCTGTTACTTGATTAAGGGAAAAAATCAATAAAACTATGCATTTGACCAAACCTTGTTGGGGCACTTACTTTTATACAATAATCCCTTATGAAAGGTTTTAGGTTGAATTAAACATATTAAATCAAGAGAAGTATCCATTGCTAGACTTGGTGTAATATTGGAGGCAAGGGTTGAGGAAATCCAAATTCAGGATTTCAGGAATGGGGATTCCACTCAACTGATTAAGGAGCTTCAAGACCATAGTTGAAAAATGCCTTCCTACCTAAATACCTTCAAATATCTTGACCAACTGTTGTTGGAGTTATGAGAATGGGAATATGGATCCTTTCCACTAGAATTTCATGACAACTGGACATTCTGAGTTTAATGGTGAGGGCCATTGGGACTTGATAAAATAGTGGGATACTTAAATTAATTTATTATTTCTCATAAAATTTAATAAAGAAAGTACCAATGATCTTCCTAATTAATTGTAGAATAAAAATGACAAGCTCTTCAACCAAACTATCCCTATGATCAATTCTGGATAAATACAACATCCTCACCGGTAGTAACTTCTAGGAATGGTTTAGATGCCTTCAGGTTATCCTACACCATGAATGGATGTCTTACGTGTTGGAGTCAGTATTACCTAATCTGCCTTTCAAAGAGGTGAGTGATGAGGATTTCTGAGTATATGAGAAACATATTAATGATGTGGTTGACATTAAATATTTGATGCTATCATCAATTTCTAGTGATCTCGTGAAGTCTCAAAAAAACATGGATTCTTATAGCATGCTCGAGCACCTCTATGGTCTTTACCAGGAGAGAGAAATACAAGAAAGGTTTGAAATCTCCAAGTTACTCTTTCAGAGTAATCTTGGAGAGGGTTCCCAAACATGGCCTCATTAAGTCAAGCTCATTGGATACATTAAGCTCCTAGAGGTTCTAGAGTTTAAAATCCCTAAATAACTGTAACGCCCCGACCCCAGCTACCCAGAGTCGGTGCATTACTTCGTAACATTGGCATGATCACAAGAAAGATCAAATCTCGAAAGACCGATTGGTTTAGTAGCCTTGGAAACACTAGATATATTCATAAGTTTTACATTACATCATTAAACGAAAAACTACTACAACTACATATTGTCTCCATAATCCACACTTATATCCCCATATAATATCCCTGCAGGTCATTCATAACTTACTTCTTCACATCCTGGGAAAAATAAAACATAGAAAAGGGGTGAGCTCAAATGCCCAGTAAGGATAACAATATAGCGGAAACTTTCATAAATAAGAATAAACATTTAAGGCAATGTATAACTAAAACAAAAGCCTTTTAAATATGAACTTTCAACATGGTATGGCATAAATAAAATGAAATAATTCCATTTACTTATTCACATGGATATTCTACTAATCGAATAATCACATGAAAAAAATCAATAACCACTTTCATAATGTTGGAATGCATAATGCCAGACTATCATAACCACATAGCCAAGGCCTCGTGCCAAGACTACAAATAAGATTTTGTCAAGGCCTTGTGCCAAGACACTAGTTTGTCTCATGAGACCTACCGATGCATCGAGGAGCTATAGCGGGCTCCACCCGTCACTTATTAAGTCCAATGCATTCCCATATGAAAAGGTTTAAACATAACGTAAACATTCGTATTAGAACTAGCATACGAAATGTCAATAATTTCACCATAAACTATGAATGGTATAAAAATAGCACATCCACAGTCAAACATATCACAAAACCTTCAATACAATATAGAAGTTTTGTATCATAATAAATCAACTTCAAATAATCTTAAAATCCATCAAAGGATGTTGACATAGATGAAATCAAAATTCTTTTTAAAGAAATATCTCCTTTTAATAAAACATTTTCTTTGAAAATATTCTTATAAACTTGTAAGGAAAGCTTTGAAGATTTTATAACGGCGTAAAATAACCGCACCCGCTGTATAAGTTAAAAAAAACATTCTTACCTCAATTCTGTCGAAAAGGTTAAAAAGGACCTTGTTTTGAAAACGAAGGAAATATTCCTTTATAAACCTCTTATAAAAAGTAAAACAAGGGTATAAATGACTTTAACCTATACTCTTGTAAATAGTAAATTTTTTTTGAAATACATTTTTAAGAAACATGGATGTGGATGATAAAGATATCCCAGTAGATTATTACGTATAAACAACCTCGGATAATGAAGAGATTGTGAAATAACCCTTACCTTGTACTTTTCCTTGGTTGGGGTAGGTTAACCTCCTGTATAATGGTGAAATAATTGTTATTAAATTATACAAGAATCATATATATTAATATGATATCATATATGATCTTTTAACATTGATTTGTTAATAATATCTTAGAATTATCGTCGTTTCGGGTGTTAACTTACTTGTTTTATTTTATATGTTTTGTTACATAAGACATGTTTGTAAAGGATAGGTTGTATATTATTCATATCCATAATGATATCAAGTCCTTAAACATCATTTTTAAATCATCAAATGATAATTATACTTGAATGGATACGATGGAGAATGAATCTCATCGCGTTCGTGGAGACGGTAGTCCGTACGTACGCACGAGCGACAATATCATTCTTTTTAAATTAAAATAATATATAAATGGATGGTATATCATATATACAGAATCATTAACATGTTATATTTATTATTTACATGAGTTACACATCATTATTATACCCATCCAAATAATAATATATTGAATAACAATTACACCACGACGTGGAGACGGTAAGCCGTACGTACGCACGTATGGTGACATGTTATTCAAAGGGTGGATAGAATACTGAATATGGTTGTACCATATTTATAATAACATCACAGTATATGTAAGATACTGGAGTTATTATTTTAGAATGGTAAGAACAAAGAAAGAGGAAGTGGAAGAAGAAATGAACTTGGAGAAGGGTGGTGAAATCATTACCTCTTCTTCGGGTTCTTCCTTTTGATTTGATCAAAAGGGATCCTTAGGTTGGCTTTCTGATCAAACTAAGGCCTCTAGGTTGTATTGAGGGATGTTGGGAGAGTATTTGGGCAGAGTTTGGCCGAACCAAAAGGCTTTAGAGGTGTGATGAAATGAGAAGGAGGAGTGCCCTTTTATAAGAGGGGTGAGGGGCACCTTTGGAAAATCTAGAAATATTAATTTATAATAAATTCATATTCGGTTTCTAATGGCTCCAAAGTTGATTATTTAAATTTTAAGGTGGGGATAGGTCGAAAACCACTCAACCAATAGAATTTAGACAGGTTTGGGTACTTATATTAACCTTATCTTTAAGTATTAACTCTAAGTTAATTAGTTTCACTTTTACAATGTCTCTTTGTATTTTTATATAATATGGTTAATAAACTTACTATATACATCCAAGAGACCCCCAAGTGGTACATTAATGATGAACCTATCTTGATATAAGTCTCTTGGCCGAACCTTAGATTTTTAGGAATTTAATATCAATTAATAATATAATATTTGTTTTAAGAACTCTTTTATGTCAATTTTGACACTATTCAATAGTTGATTTTTGTGAAACTCATAACAGATTTATTACTTCGAAAAAAGTCAATTAAATCAATCCTAATATATCATATTATCCTAGAAAATTAGTTTAATTCATTAAAAGTTTCATATTATATTTATTTGGGTATTTATAATATAAATTATGTTAATTTTTCACTATTATAGTAATTACTGCATCATCATTGTGTCATAAATAAAATAAATTATTTAATGTATAAAAATTATAAATAAAATATCATTATGTAGGAAATCTTTTTAACTTTCTAATGAATATTTATAATCTAAACTCCAATATATATAACCATATGTAACAATTGTTTTTCTAAAAGATATATGCTTGTGTCATTTTTGTATTCATTTTAACTTAATTAAAATAAAGTGTCATTATCACTTACAAGTGGATCCATGGGGTCCCAAAATAGACCCAAAGATTCCCATGGTCGACCATGAATCAACCAATAGGGTTAATACACGTTTTAGGGTAATTTAGTATTATTATAATATTATTTTTTAACCCTTATTTACCGGATTTACCCTTAACCATGGTAAATAAAATATTTACCGCAGTAATTATTCAAAATGTCTAAAAATAAAAGTTACCTATTTACACAATTTGAACATCCTGATTCCAAATATGGAATCCATTTTCCTAAATTCAAAACACAGAAGTGGCAGAAATTAATTTAAAATTAATTCCCGCTGTCAAAACAAAAAGCGTGTTTTTAAGAGATAATAACTATCAAAAGATTGACACTCGTTTATGTTTGGTTTAATTGTAAAATTATGTCCAATGACCAACATTATATTAAATGGTAAAAATATATTCTAAATATACTTTAAAACCACTCAAATTCATAATTTATCACTATTAATTATTTTGATTAAAAAAGTTGTTTTTAATTAAAACTTAGTAATTTTCACTATTCATCAAAATATGAAAGTTATCCGAAATGTACCAAAATTTCACCTTAGGCTAAATTCGATATTCCGAATCCAAAAATGAAGTCCATTTTGAAATATAAAATATATATAATTTCAAAAAGTAGGTATTACTATTCATAACGGCTAGTTTGATTAGTTATGGTGTGTTAGAACTCGGTGTTGCGTACAACACACGCTATCACATTATTCAAAGAAAGTGTACCGTGGAAGCTTGGGATGTTTCATTTTAAATTTTTGATGTACCCATTTAGTCAAAAAGTTTAAAATATTGTATTTAAAAAGGGTTCACTATTAAAAGTTGATAAAAGTGCAATACTGAAAATGAATTTGTTCTTGCATTATATCTAAGAAACTCGTAATATGGATTCTAAAATTATAAGGATTATATAAAGTTTAAAATTTAGATAATACTATTCATAACCTCTTTTGAATGGCTTTTTTTTTGTAAGTCATGGTGTGATTGAACTCAGTGTTGCGTGTAGTGCAAGTTATTGAATTATTTTGAAGAAATAACACACTATGAAATCTTGGGGTGTTACAATAACTATACACCGATGTAATTCTTGCATCAATCCATCAGATATTCTCTATATTTTTTGTTAATTTCAATATAAACAACATTGAGAAGTCCCCATCTGATCTTCTTATCCTCATTCTCCAAGTGGACAAAGATATGAATCACGAAAAGCCTTCTATCATTATGGTAAATAAGAGGAAAGGGAAAGAAAATAGTTTTAATCCCAAAGAATCTACACGCCCTTCCAAGAAAAATAAGATTAAAGGAGAGGCAAGGGAACATGAGACTATTTGTTTTGCATGTGGGAAGAAGGGCTATTGGAAGAAAAACTGCACCCATCCTAAGAAGAAAGGGGAAGCTTCATGTGCATTTGTTATCAAATTCAATCTATATATTTCTACAAATTGGTTATTATATAAATCTTGTTGTGCTCACATATGTATCCTAATATAGGAACCAAGTAGATTTAGGAAGATTGACCAAGGTAAGTAGATATATGAGAAGCCAACAGAGCCAGACTTGCTATTGTAGCTGTCAGGGACCACCACCTCATGCTGCCAACTGAGATGATATTGGTATTAAAGGGTTGTTATTATGTGCCTTATGTTACTAAAAAAATTATTTATGTATCTATATTAGATACAAATGGATTTTTTTTCATGTTCAGAAATGAATGTTTCTTCTTTTACAGAGATCGAATTTGTTTTGGTAGGGAACATTTATACAAGAGTCTTTACATGTTGGATCACACAAACTAAGTAATGTCAATCGATAACAAAGATACTTCACATGACTCATACCACACCCAACTTTGGCATCACCGGCTAGGTCATGTAAATGAGAAATTCTTGACAAAGTTACATCAAGATGGATATTTAGATTCTTTCAAACTAAAACCACTTGGTGTATTCATGCATGTTTACAAGGAAAAATTACCAAATCCCCATTTAGTGGGAAAGGTGAAAGGGATAAATAGCTTCTTGAATTGGTTCATACCGATGTGTGTGGACCATTTACAGTTGAATAAAGGGGAGGGTACTCATACTTCATAACTTATAATGATGATTTTAGTAGATATAGTTATATCTACTTAATGAGGTATAAGTCAGATTCTTTTGATAAGTTCAAAGAATATGAGAATGAAGTTGAGAACCATCTTGGTAAGAAGATTAAGAAACTCTACTCAGATCGAGGTAAAGAATATATTAATCAATACTTCATTGATTACTTAAAGGATTCTGGGATCCTATACCAACTCACTACTCCTTACATGCCCTAGTGGAATGGTGTAAGCGAAAGGAAGAAGTACACCTTGTTGGAAATGGTGAGATCAATGATGAGTCATGTGAGTCTTCTATTATCCTTTTGTGGATATTCTTTATAAACAATGACACACATACTAAACCAAGTACCAAATAACTCAATAAATGGTATTCCATATGAGTTTTGGAGTGGAAATAAATCCATGTTATTGAATTTACATGTGTGGGGAAGTAATGCATTTATTAAGGCCTCTTTAGGTGACAAACTTGCACCAAAGGTAGAAAGTGTACCTTTATAGGATACCCCAAGGAACCAAGGGGATATTACCTATAAAACCCCTCAAACAAAAAGGTTATAGTGGAAAGACACACCATATTCCTTAATAGGGAGAAGATATCCAAAATAGATAGTGGGAGCGAGATAGACTTCAATGAAGTTGAGGATCAAGGTATACAAGAGTTGGTACAAGAACAGATTCCACAAATCCTTGTGGAAGAAAGAACTATTCCAGAGACACAAGATCTTTATAGGAGTACAAGAGTGGTTAGAGAACTTTAATGGTATTGATTTCTATTTACTAAGGATAGTGACTCATTTTTAGTTTATAATTATGATCCTCTAACCTAAAAAGATGCAGTAAATGGTGTAGACGATGCCAAGTAGAAAGAATCCACAAATTCTGAAATGGATTCCATGAAGCAAAACCAAGTCTGTATTTTGGTAGATCCTCCAGTTGATGTAAAGCTTAATGGTTTCAAATGGGTATTCAAGAAGAAACTAGACATGGAAGGAAAAGTCAATACCTATAAGGCATGACTAGTTGCAAAAGGGTTAAAGCATTGTCAAGGCATTGACTACAATGAAACCTTTTCATTAGTTGCAATGCTAAAATGCATCAGAATTCTATTGGCTATTACTGCTTACCATTACTATGAGATTTGGAAAATGGATGTCAAAATAACCTTCCTTAATGAAAACCTTCAAGAAAATGTCTACATGACACAATGTGAAGGGATTATAACTCTAAACGATACCAAAAATGTATGGAAGTTACGAAAATCTATTTATGGATTAAAGAAAGAATCCAGGTCATGAAACATTCATTTTGATGAAGCCATAAAGAATTTTGGTTTTATCAAGAATGAATGTTAGTCTTTTATCTAAAAATGTTTTAGTGGGAGTGCAGTTGTTTTCCTAATAGTATATGTTGATGAAATATTACTTATTGGAAACAAGATACTAGTCTTACAGTCTATTAAGGCATGGTTTAATCAATGATTCTTCATTAAGGACTTGGGAGAGGCAGCATATATTCTTGGGATCAAGATCCATCATGATAGATCCAAGATATTGTTGGGCCTAAGTCAAAGTACATATATTGATAAGATACTGAAGAGATTCAATATGAAAAAAATCCAATAGGGGATTTTTTCTAGTATCGCATGACATTCATCTATCCAGGAAAATGTGTCCTCAAACACATGATGAAAGAAAGTAATGGAAAGGACTCCATATGCCTAAGTGATTGGGTCAGTCATGTATTCCATGATATGTATTAGGTTGGATGTCGCCTACACATTGAGTGCGGTAGGCAGATATCAAGCTAACCTAGGTGACCACCATTGGATAATATTCAAGATTATCCTAAAGTATCTAAGGCATACTAAGGATATGTTCTTGGTTTATGGAGGAGATGAGGAACTAGTCATTAGAGGATATATATATGCTAGTTTACAGATTGATCAAGATGACATGAAGTCACAAAAGAGATATATATTCACTTTGAATGGAGGTGTAGTGATTACAAAGATCTCAAAGTAGAGTGTGGTCACATATTCTATAGTAGATTTTGAGTATGTTGTAGCTTCTGAGGCAGTTAAAGAATTAGTTTAGAAGTGAATATTTTTCAAGGATCTAGATGTGATACCTAGTAGTAAATATCCCATCACACTGTATAGTGATAATACTATAGAAGTAGCTCTCACAAAAGATCCAAGGTCACATCAGTGGATGAAGCACATAATTTGGAAGTATCATCTCTTGAGGGATTTTTCTTAGAGAGGTGAAGTTTTAGTGATCAGTATTTAAATGGAAGACAACATGGCAGACCCCTTGACTTAAAACTTGAATCATCAGGAAACATGATCATCATGTGAGGTCTAGCAGACTGAAAGTCATAGGCAGTTGGCTCTAGTCCAATTGGGAGTTTGTAAGAGTCAGTTCCCTTGAACCAAATGGTTTTACTTTGTTTACATGAATATTTAATATATTTAAATATTATACATCTTATTACATATTTTTCATTGTTATGCATGACTATAGTGTAATAATGTCTTGGAGTATTTGTCGCATTGACAAGGTCATAGCAGTTCCCCACTATAATGAGAACCTTTAAGTGCTATAAAAATATTATTAAATATAGTTCTGTGGTTTGATGAAATATTATTATGGGGCATATATCATACAGACCGTCAGGTGTGAGTACTCATAAGTAGATGAGACTTCCTCTCATGATTTTTTCACTTAGTAATATACAAGATTTGATATTATAAGAACAAACCCGTTGATAGGAATTCTGCATGTTTTGGTGTCATCATATATTCCTATCTGCGAGTGTGTGTAATGAACCCTAGACTTTAAGATTATCATTAATACATTTCATGACTCACGTACTTTGATTTACTAATGAAAACCGTCACATAGATTTTTGGTGGGAAGTAGGGTACATTGGGTGTGTCACAAGTGGAATGCTATTAATGGATAAGTCAACGAAGGATTTTTTCCTTCCATTTATGGATGTTGATATCTTATCCCTTTGATTGAAATAGAATTATCATGTGAAATTCCATGACCATAGTGTAATGATGAGTTTATTTCAGGTAGTTAAAGAATGACGTATCAAGCACAAAGGTTGATGACACTATCATGAAACCTGCTTGATGAGATATTGAGACAAATGGATTATATTATATAGTGAGTGTTTGTATGTGGATTTCATTGTTGCAACTTTAAGTTCTTTCTCATGGGTGCCTTGAAATATTTCTAGATATCACTCTTGGACTTTAGGAAAGTCCACCTAATGCCAACAAGAAAGAATCATAGAGGGTCGCACACTAAGTGTTTTATTGGTCTCAGTTAAATTCTATTTGAATTTAATTAATAAATATTTTTCTCAAGATTATAGAATAATTTTATTCATGTTAAAATGATTTCATAAATTAAATAAATATTTATTCCCTGGATTGTGGGTAAAATATATTTATTAATTTTATTGCACATTTAATAAATATTTATTTACTAGTTTGTAAATAAAATATTTAGTTAAGAGAATAAATTATACATTTATTTATTTGGGTGTTCAATAAATGAAATTGGAGTTCGAGCGGACCAAGGCTTGTCTGATAGTAAATTAATTATTTTCAAGACGGTAAATAATTATTTAACTAGTTGGCAAAAATTAAACTAATAATAATGCTGCTATTATTTTGTAATACAAAATTTTATTTATAATTCTGTTTTGTGCAAGTTGGAACAAAATAAATAATGATAGAATATTATTATTAAAATCATGAGTTTTCTCTATGGTTATGAATGTATTTAATTGATTTTATGCAATTAAATATTGTAATTGAAGCCCTATGTACATAAATAGACACATACGTCCATTGTTCCATGTACCGAACTACATGCCAGGTGAATTGAGAATTGTTGTGCTAAAAAATTTCTCTCTCAAATCCTCTTCCCACCCCTCTCAATAACGAGATAAATTATTCAAGGTTGAAGAACAAGCGACCAAGAATGACCAACACAAGACACTCTCTTTGCCACGCTATCTCCCAAAGAAGGAGTGGTGTCGATCAGAGGCCATCAGAGCACGTGTGGATCACTACTAGAGGGATTATATTTTAGATCCTTGCAATTACAATGAGATAATCTGGAAGGGTTATTCTGAATGATCATCACCATCAACGAAGAAAATACTGAAGATCCAGGTATACTTTTCTTTATAAAACTAATTAAATTAATTATAAACATGATGCGAAAGATCCTCTCTAAAGGTTTAGGACCTCTTATATATTTATATAAATCTTTGATTTTATTCCATGGAGACTGTCATTCATCATCGTATTGATCCTGGAATAATCATTGATCATGGTAAAAATTAAAGTTGGGTGCCGGATCTGTAACGCCCCGAACCCAGCTACCCAGAGTCGGTGCATTACTTCGTAACATTGTCATGATTAGAAAAGATCAAGTCTCGAAAGACCGATTAGTTTAGTAGCCTTGGAAACACTAGATACATTCATAAATGTTACATTACATCATAAGGTAAAAAACTACAATAACAAAGTCTCCATAGTCCACAATCATATTCTCTTCTGACTATCCCTGCAGGTCATTCATAAAATACTTCTTCACATCCTAGAAAATATTAAAACATTTAAAGGGGTGAGCTCAAATGCTCAGTAAGGATAACAATATTGCGGAAGCTTTCATAAATAAACATAAAAATTTAAGGCAATGTATAACTAAAACAAAATCCTTTTAAACTTGAACATCAACATAATATGGCAAAAGTAAAATGAGATAATTCCATTTACTTCTTCACATGGATATTCTACTGGTCGAATAATCACATGCAATATCAATAACCACTTTCATAATGAGGGAATGTATAATTCCAGACATTCTGAAACATTTTGTCAAGGCCTCAGCCAAGACGTCTAATATGATTAAGGCCTCGGCCAAAACCATAAATCAAATTGGGAAAGGGCCTCGGCCAATTCCACGTCTAGTTGTCTCATAAGACCTACCGATGCATCGAGGATCTATAGCGGGCTCCACCCGTCACTTATTAAGTCCAATACATTCCTCATATGAATAGGTTTAAACATATCATAAACCATAACATAATCGTATCACATAAAACATGCATAAAGGAAACATAACATTTCCACATTTCAATCACAAGATATCAATACAACACATTGATATAATAAAAACGCTTTCAAAACCATTTTCAATACCAAAATAAAAGAAAGTTAAAACTTTGTATTTATTTTTCATTAAAAAAAGATGGCTTGTAGAGGAAGCCGAAACTCAAATAATGGTCATGGCGGTGGAGAAGTCGTTGTCTCTGCATAAGTACGGAAAGAAAAACATTCCCTTTTGTCGTTTAGCAAAACGCTTCGTATAAAAAAGATTCCTTTTGAATAAACGTAAAATTCAAAGGGGTTTATACACCGTATAAAAGAAAGTTGTGTATAAAACCAAATATGCCTCAATGAAAGAAGATTGAGACAAAGTCCTTAAAAAGAACATTTTTAAAATAAAATAGATCTATTATGTGTATTAACTATAGGTACACATAAAGAACGTAAAAATACAAAATAGGATATAATAATATCATGACATAATTTGAAAGTAGGAGATTAACCCAAAGAATGGAAGTTGGGTTAAGAAATTCCCTTACCTCGTGTCCGACTTGACTCAACCGTTCTTTAACCTCCTGAATAATAAACTAGAGTTAATATCTACTTTATTAACAAAATTTTTCAACTTCATTATCCCTTTTATATCACTTATTACAATGTTATGAACATTATGTAATTATTTATGTTAATAACGGTCGTTTTGTCGTTCTTTGGTACTTGAGTCAATAATGAAATTCTTATAATTACAATTTGATTATGTGGTAGAATATCCATTATATTCAGAATTATATTCATGATTTAGATGTCATATATATCATATATATCCAGTATATACCTTCATTCATAATATTACGTAACATTTAGAGGTAAGAAATGAAATGCACCGTTCATGGAGACGGTAAGCCGTAAGTACGCATGAACGCTACTTTCAATTATATTTCGTATTTAATGGAATGAAATCCTAATTATATAAAGGTATAATATAGTTCCAGTATAATATAATATATAATATCATTTACTCCATCCTTTATACATCCCACATATGGCATTAACGATTCACATCACTTTGAGGGGGCGATAGTCCGCACTTCCTAAAATGAAATTATCACGTTTACCCATAATGGAAATCATAAAGTATGCCATAAATGAGAAATACAGAAGCATAAGTAAAACATAAACATATTATATATCATATATAAATATAGTGACATCTTAATGGCCACCTTTGAAGGTGTTATATGAGTGTTGAACAATCATCGTTTCGTGAGGCAGAAATTCGCCATCCACAGAAACCGTATGTTCTTTAACCATTAGATATAGGTGTGTGTAAGTGTAGCTCGAATACTTCTTATAAAAACGTCCTAGTATATTGAGGATACTGGTGTTGTTACAAAATAAATGAATAAAAAGAGTTTAGGGGGTTGGAGAAGAAAAATAAAACAAAACAACATTAGAGAAGACATTACCTCAAAATCAAGTAACTCTTTTTGATTTGAGCCAAAGGCTTCCTTGGGAAGAGTTCTGCCAAAAGTGAGGCTTCTAGGAGTAAGATAGGGATTTTGGGAGAGTATTTGGGTAGATTTTGGCCGAGACAAATGGATTGAAGGTGTGAATAAGGTGGGAGTGGTGGGGGCCTTTTATAAGAGGAGAGGAGGGGCTCTTTTGGAAAGATTGAAATGTTACATTATTATATAATGATTTTCAGATTATAAAGGTACCACACTTATATAATTCATGGATAAGGTGATAAGGGTTCTAAATATCCTCATCCAATATGATTTGGAAAAGTTTAAGCCTTGGATTTTACATTATCTTCTCATTTTATTTAAATCGTTAAATAATGAGGTCATCCCTGCATCATCATGATGTCATAAATAATTTAATTTATTTAATGTCTAAAAATTATAAAAAAATACTATAATGTAGGAAATATTTTTATATTTCCAATGACTATTTATAGTAAAAAATATGACTTGTATAACCCCATGTAAAAATTGTTTTAGTAAAACATTTCATGTTTGTGTCATTTTTTACTTTAACATTAAATAAAAGGTATTTATGTCATTTTCCAACTAAAGTGGCTACATGGGGTCCCCAAGTTGACCCATGGATTTTCTTGGTCTTCCATGGCACATAAAATGAGGGTAGGACATGTTTCAATCTCATCTCATATTATTAAAACATTATTTTTACCGTAAACTACACAAATTACCTCTAATCGCGATTAAGAAATTAAAAGTTACTATTCACCAAAAAATTATTTTAAACCCACTGAACCACATTTTACTTCTTATTGAAAACCATGTATGTCGGATTTTTGAAAATAAAATCACAGAAGTGGTAATATTTCATTTAAACGAAAAATCAGTTCTTTAACTACCACTTAGTGGTTTCACTATTCATCAAAAATTGAAGTTTTTCAGAACAATGCCAAAATTTCACCCTAAGCTATAATTGATATTCCGAATTCAAAAAATGATGTCTATTTTATGAAATTCCAAACATATAAGTTGCATTAATTAATTTTATAATTAATTCCCACTGTCACAACAAATAGCGTGTTTTTAAGAAATAATTTATATCAAAAGATTGGCAATTGTTTAGGTCCAATTTCAATGTTAAATTAATTCTAATGACCACCATTGGATAAAATGGTAAAAATATATTCTAATTATACTTTAAAACCACTAAATAGTATAATTTATCACTATAAATTATTTTTATTAAAAAAGTTGTTTTTAAGTATTTTTCACTATTCATAAAAATTTGGAAGTTCTCAGAAAATTACAAAAAATTCAACATAGGCTAATTTCAATATTAGGAATACAAAAATGAATTCCATTTTGAAATATAAAATTTCTATAATTTTAAAAAGTGGGTATTACTATTCATAACAGCTACTTTGATTAGTCGCGGTGTGTTAGAACTCGAACTTGTGTAAAATGCAAGCTATTGCATTATTGAAAGAGAGGCGTATCGTGAAATCTCGAGGTGTCACATTCACCCCTCCTTCAATAAATTTCATCCTCGCAATTTGAAATTTTTCTTTGAAAATAAAAGGTTTAAAATAGAAAATACCTTTGTGGAAAACCCACATCAGAAATAAGATTAATAAAATTTAGCCTTAATAAGAGGGAAAGGGAAATGAAAGAGTCACCACCCAATTATGATCTTTATTAGGAGAACATTGGTGGAAATTAGAGACATATAATTGGAGGAAAAACGTAAATATTTGTAGGGAGTGATTGAGGTCATCAATCACAATCAACTGTCAAATTGAGGGCCTCAAAGCCTTCAATCTATGTTGATTTAAAATATCATCAGTTCAAAAATACATAAGGTATTAGGATAACACATTTTTTTTGTTTTAATATCCCTTTAATAAAGTTTAAGAATTAATTTATTCATTGAATAAGAGATAGGTATATATATATTTATGCTTAAAAATTAGAGTTTCAACCTTCAACTCATCTTTCACTCAAAAAGATAATAGAACTCAAAAATATTATACTTATCATAATTGTATAAGGTTCCAAATGTTAACACATACCATTTAGATTAGTAAAATTATTTTGTAATAACTAGGTACTTCCTGTAGGATAATGGTAGGAAATAAAGGCCTATCGCACTATGGTTGTGGGTTCGATTCCTGTAGCTTTGTCCGACACGACGGGTTATGCCCCACCCTGCAGGTTGTCCTTTTCCTAAAACTATAATATTCCAAAAATAATCTTTATAAATTTTTTAACCTTTAACAATACTATCCAAAGATCAACTTAATCCACTCCAACCTTTATAGTTATCCAAAATACCTCTGTCCAGACTTTCTCTAAAAGGTCTCTTAAATTCCAAAATCAATTTATCAGATTCCCCAAACAAAGTAAAGTTTCTCTTTTTGTCACATACTAAAAATATGATTACCTTCATCATATTAAAACCTTAATGAAATCAACAAGTACTGCAGTACAATCCTTATATATATATATCACATTATTCTAATAACCAGAATATAATCCATGAGTCCAAAAGCACCAATACATTAATTATTCTGCTTCAACTGTAGTAACAGCATAAGATTTTCCTTGATCCCTTGCCCTTTTCTGAGGTAAGTTTCTCTGACTCTTAGGACATTCATTTGCATAATGCCCCATTTCCCTACAATTGTAGCATTCAACATTGATAGCCTCTTTCTTTCCCTTGCAATCACGCGCCTGGTGACCTTTTTCCCCACATTTATAACAAACTCCCATTCCTTTTAGGCAAGTACTAGGGTGATTCTTCCCACAATTATCACATAATGGAAAATCCTTCTTTCCCTTTTCCCTTTATCTGTCTCTTGTTCCACCGTTCTCTTCTTCTCTTGCTTTACTTTGTTGTCATAAGACTTAGAGGATTCCTTTTCTGTCTTGATAGCACATGAGAAAATGTCTTCGTACGACGAGAAAGATTGTGAGACTAAGGCTCGACGGAGAAACGGTTTTAACCCATCAAAGAAACGATCGATCTTACTTCTTGGGATATGTATATAATCTACAGCATGCCACGCTAACCTTGTAAAGTTGGCCTCATACTTTGCGACATTCTCATCCTCCTTTTGTCTCAGACTCAAAAATTGACTTTCCATATCTGCTTGATGGTCACGAGGATAGTATTTTTCTAGGAAAAGCTCTTTGAACTCCCTCCATTCCATATTCGATACGTCATCATCTTCCTTTGTGTTTTGAATCAGCGACCACCACTGATCGGCATATCCAGTGAGTCGGTAAACTTCCATGACAACCTTCTCCCTTTCGCTACTCCCCAAGGCATGGAATATTTTATCTAAGGAGTTTATCCATTGCTCAGCTACTAATGGATTTGTACCCCCATTAAATGTTGGCTGTTGTTGCCTCATGAAGCAGTCTAACATTGATCCTCCACGTTGTGGATCAGGGTGATCCATATGAGTAAGGTTATTATTCATAACTTGAGTGAGTTGTCCCAGTATGGTAATAAGTTGATCAGCACCAGTTGTATCTCCAGCTCCACAATAATTATCTTGAGCAGGAGGGAAATCCCTACACGGAGTGCGTGCATTGATACAGTTTCCATTCCTTCCACTAGGCGCCATTTATATACAATGGAATAAACTATATTAGTTTATGAATCAAAATACATAATTCCATTCTTATAAAATACTTAACATAAATCGAACTATTTATGGATATAATCCATAATCTTAAAGAGGAATGTTTCCTTTGAGGAAGTATATACTCATAACCCTTCATAGTGGTTTGTAAAGAAAATGAGAATTATCCTAAGCATATCCCCCGGGAGTGTCGTAACCAAGAGTGCAGCAAGGCCCGTTGTCGTGCACCAGTTCCCGTTCAAGTCTAGCTCAAAGCAGTGTTTTCGGGTTTTACCCCTAGGTACATCTGTGCCAAAGCCACCTCTACCTGCTCGTATCCATACAGGGATGTATTTCTCGGAAAACTCACAAAATCTCTACAATAACAAAATTCTAGGAAGTTCTTCTATACTAATCCTCAAAGTCTATCTTTGAGCTATGTGCTCTAATCAGAGTTTATCTAAATCTAGATTCCAAGGTTAGTACTAAACTGCCTCTGATACCAACTGTAACGCCCCGACCCCAGCTACCCAGAGTCGGTTCATTACTTCCTAACATTGGCATGATCACAAAAGATCAAGTCTTGAAAGACCGATTAGTTTAGTAGCCTTGGAAACACTAGATACATTCATAAATGTTACATTACATCATAAGGTGAAAAACTACAATAACAAAGTATCCATAGTCCACACTCATATCCTCTTCTGACTATCCCTGCAGGTCATTCATAAAATACTTCTTCACATCCTGGAAAATATTAAAACATTGAAAGGGGTGAGCTCAGATGCTCAGTAAGGATAACAATATTGCGGAAGCTTTCATAAATAAACATAAACATTTAAGGCAATGTATAACTAAAACAAAAGCCTTTTAAACTTGAACATCAACATAATATGGCAAAATTAAAATGAGATAATTCCATTTACTTCTTCACATGGATATTCTAATGGTAGAATAATCACATGCAATATCAATAACCACTTTCATAATGAGGGAATGTATAATGCCAGACATTCTGAAACATTTTGTCAAGGCCTCGGCCAAGACGTCTAAAATGATTAAGGCCTCGGCGAAAACCATAAATCAAATTGGGAAAGGGCCTCGGCCAATTCCACGTCTAGTTGTCTCATAAGACCTACCGATGCATCGAGGAGCTATAGCGGGCTCCACCCGTCACTTATTAAGTCCAATACATTCCTCATATGAATAGGTTTAAACATATCATAAAACATAACATAATCGTATCACATAAAACATGCATAAAGGAAACATAACATTTCCAGATTTCAATCACAGGATATCAATACAACACATTGATATAATAAAAATGATTTCAAAACCATTTTCAATACCAAAATAAAATAAATTTAAAACATTGTATTTATTTTTCATTAAAAAAAAGATGGCTTGTAGAGGAAGCCGAAACTCAAATAATGGTCACGGCGGAGGAGAAGTCGTTGTCGCCGCATAAGTACGGAAAGAAAAACATTGCCTTTTTTCGTTTAGAAAAACGCTTCGTATAAAAAAGATTCCTTTTGAATAAACTTAAAAGTCAAAGGGGTTTATACACCGTATAAAAGAAAGTTGTGTATAAAACCAAATTTGCCTCAATGAAAGGAGATTGAGACGAAGTCCTTAAAAAGATCATTTTTAAAATAAAATAGATCTATTATGTGTATTCACTATAGGTACACATAAAGAACGTAAAAATACAAAATAGGACATAATAATATCATGACATAATTTGAAAGTAGTAGATTAACCCAAAGAATGGAAGTTGGGTTAAGAAATTCCCTTACCTCGTGTCCGACTTGACTCAACCATTCTTTAACCTACTGAATAATAAACTAGAGTTAATATATACTTGATTAACAACCTTTTTCAACTTCATTATCCCTTTTATATCACTTAATACAATGTTATGAACATTATGCAATTATTTATGTTAATAACGGTCGTTTTGTTGATCTTTGGTACTTGAGTCAATAATGAACTTCTTATAATTACAATTTGATTATGTGGTAGAATATCCATTATCTATAGAATTATATTCATGATTTAGATGTCATATATATCATATATATCCAGTATATACCTTCATTCATAATATTACGTAACATTTAGAGGTAAGAAATGAAATGCACCGTTCATGGAGACGGTAAGCCGTACGTACGCATGAACGCTACTTTTATTTCTATTTCGTATTTAATGGAATGAAATCATAATTATATAAAGGTATAATATAGTTCCAGTATAATATCATATATAATATCATTTACTCCATCCTTTATACATCCCACATATGCCATTAACGATTCACATCACTTTGAGGGGGTGGTAGTCCGCACTTCCTAAAATGAAATTATCGCGTTTACCCATAATGGAAATCATAAATTATGCCATAAATGAGAAATACAGAAGCATAAGTAAAACATAAACATATTATATATCATATATAAATATAGTGACATCTTAATGGTCACCTTTGAAGGTGTTATATGAGTGTTGAACAATCATCGTTTCGTGAGGCAGAAATTCTCCATCCACAGAAACCGTATGTTCTTTAACCATTAGATGTAGGTGTGTGTAAGTGTAGCTAGAATACTTATTATAACAACATACTAGTATATTTGTGATACTGGTGTTGTTACAAAAGAAATGAATAAAAATATTTTAGGGGGTTGGAGAAGAAAAATAAAACAAAACAACATTAGAGAAGACATTACCTCAAAATCGGGTAAATCTTTTTGATTTGAGACAAAGGATTCTTTGAGAAGAGTTATGCCCAAAGTGAGGCTTCTAGGAGTAAGAGAGGGATGTTTGGAGAGTATTTGGGCAGAGGTTGGCCGATCCAAATGGCTTGAATGTGTCAATAAGGTGGGAGTGGTGGGAGACTTTTATAAGAGGAGAGGAGGGGCTCTTTTGGAAAGATTGAAATGTTACATTATTATATAATGCTTTTCGGATTATAAAGGTCCCACACTTATATAATTCGTGGATAAGGTGATAAGGGTTCGAAATATCCTCATCCAATAGGATTTGGACAAGTGTAAGCCTTGGATTTTACATTATCTTCTCATTTTATTTAAATCGTTAAATAATGAGGCCATCGCTGCATCATCATGATGTCATAAATAATTTAATTTATTTAATGTCTAAAAATTATAAAAAAAATACTATAATGTAGGAAATCTTTTTATCTTTCCTGTGACTATTTATAGTCAAAAATATGACTTGTATAACCCCATGTAAAAAGTGTTTTAGTAAAACATTTCATGTTTGTGTCATTTTTTACTTTAACATTAAATAAAAGGTATTTATGTCATTTTCCAACTAAAGTGGCTCCATGGGGTCCCCAAGCTGACCCATAGATTGTCTTGGTCGGCCATGGCACATCCAATGAGGGTAGGACATGTTTCAAGCTCATATCATATTATTAAAACATTATTTTTACCGTAAACTACACTAATTACCTCTAATCGCGATTAAGAACTTAAAAGTTACTATTCACCAAAAAATTATTTTAATCCCATTGAACCACATTTTACTTATTATTGACAACCATGTATATCGGATTTTTGAAAATCAAATCACAGAAGTGGTAATATTTCATTTAAACGAAAAATCAGTTATTTAACTACCACTTAGTGGTTTCACTATTCATCAAAAATTGAAGTTTTTCAGAACAATGCCAAAATTTCACCCTAAGCTATAATTGATATTCCGAATTCAAAAATGATGTCTATTTTTTGAAATTACAAACATATAAGTTGCATTAATTAATTTTATAATTAATTCCCGCTGTCACAACAAATAGCGTGTTTTTAAGAAATAATTTATATCAAAAGATTGGCAATTGTTTATGTCCAATTTCAATGTTAAATTAATTCTAATGACCAACATTGGATAAAATGGTAAAAATATATTCTAATTATACTTTAAAACCACTAAATAGTATAATTTATCACTATAAATTATTTTTATTAAAAAAGTTGTTTTTAAGTATTTTCACTATTCATAAAAATTTGGAAGTTCTCAGAAAATTACAAAAAATTCAACATAGGATAATTTCAATATTAGGAATACAAAAATGAATTCTATTTTGAAATATAAAATATCTATAATTTTAAAAAGTGGGTTTTACTATTCATAACGGCTACTTTGATTAGTTGCGGTGTGTTAGAACTCGAACTTGCGTAAAATGAAAGCTATTGCATTATTGAAAGAGAGGCGTATCGTGAAAGCTCGGGGTGTTACAGGATCAACCACGCTTCTACAGAGTCTGAAACCTACACTTTAATGAGGGGATTTTGAATAATTTTTTCACAACCATTCTATCCTCATACATTCAAAATTACAATAATGATAAACTTTTTCATCTTGGAGAAGGAGATCCTCAATGTGATAGAGTATGCGGATAAATTTATGAATTTAGTCCACTTTGTGCCTAAAGTTTCTACAAGTTTGTCCATGAAGGAACACATTTTTGAATCAAGGTTAAGGAAATAGATTTTCTCTAACATTTTCATACTTCATATAATAGATTATATGGATATGTTCAATTGAGAGATAGTGGTAGAATGAGACATCTCAGGAGATATAGGTGCAGGAAGCATGTTGATAACAATGGGAAATGCTGGGAAATCTAGTTCTGGGATAAAGTAAAAGAGGGAAACCTATTTACAAGATAGTGGGATGACTCAGAATCAGAAAAATGGATTAGTGAATCTTCCCCCAATACCAAATAGAAAGCCATGATGTTTCCAATACGGCTCTTTGAACCACATAAAGAGATAGTGTACGACACCACCAAGAGCATGCCATAATTGAAACCAGATGGGAAATCTTTAATGATATTTTCATAGTGCTTTGAGGTCAGGTGTTCAGAAAACTTATCATGTGTTGCATGCGTCATATGATTTGATGGGATAAGGGTAGAAAAATAAATCTTGTTAGCAGAAAAAATCTATCCATGGTGATTTTAAGAATACCATGACTCCTCATAAAGGGCATTTTGAATAGAGTAATAAGGTACAATGTGTAGTGAGTAAGAAATTATATAGAGCTGAGAAAGTAATTGTGGATGATCAGTCTTGACCATCAACAGTGCAAGGTAATATTCTAATGAATTCCACCCCTATGAAAGATTGTTTTGATATGGGTGAATAACATTACTTTATTTATTTCTCATGATGTCTATTATCTTGATTTAAATATTGATATGATGCCTTCTATGTTAAAACATAAAACTCCTCCTGGTCAAAGAGAATTTTGAGACTTTATGTGTAAAGTGTGTTCTATAAGTGCTGATAGAGATCGGTGCATATGGGATTTCTATGCTCTTGAAATGGATTTCTAGGATATAATACCCAGTATGGATTGGTTGAAAATGTTCAAGGCTCACATCGACTGTTATACCCAACACATCAGTTTTATGAATGAGGATGGATTCAATCATCTATTTAGAGGAGAAAACAACATAAAGGAAAGTGAAAAGCAATTTTTGGTACCAGTAGTTGGAATGATCTCATACTAGTTGGTGGATTTGACTTTATCATAAATGGGATATATTGATATTAGAAATTTTTTTATCAATTTTTTATTATTTTTCAAATATTTTTCCTTATAATTTCTCAGGGTTACCACCTATAAGGAAAGTGGATTTTACAATTGATATTCTTCTAGGGGTTAGTCTTATTTCCCTTCCGTCTTATTAGATAGAACCAATTTAATTAGGGTAATTGAAAGTGCAATTGGAAGAGATAGAAATCAAAGGGTTCATTCATCCTAGCATGTCTCCATGGGTAGCACCAGTGTTGTTTGTGAAAAAGGCGGATGAAACTATTTAGTTATGTGTATAATATCATAATCTTAACCAAGTTAAAATAAATAATCAGTATCCAATTCCACATATTGATGATCCGTTCGATCAATTTAAGGGATCTCAACAATTCTCTAAGATTTAATTGTGACCAGGATATCACCAATTGTAGGTTCAGAAAGAGAATATTCCCAAAACATCTTTGAGGAGTAGATATGGCCATTATGAATATGTGGCAATGGATTTCAGTCTTACAAATGAATCATCAGTCTTTATGGAATTGATGAATCATAATTTTAGAGATATCTAGATTCTTTTTTGGTGGTGTTTATGGATGATATATTTGTGTATTCAAGGAAAAGGGATGAGCATGAGTAACACTTGACGTCAGTGTTGGGAATCTTGAGAGATCATTATCTGTATTAAAAATTATCAAAGTGTGATTTTTGGATACAAGAGGTATATTTACATGGACATGTAATATCTGAAAAAGGTGTTTCTATGGATACAAAAAGATAAAGGCTATTATATATTGGAAACCACCAAAGAATGTCTTTGAGATAAATAGTTTCCATGGATTGGATGGTTATTATCGATGCTTTGTTCATGATTTTTCATGGTTAGTATCACCTATGAAAACCTTAACAAGGAAAAATATTCCATTACAATGGAATGAGGAATGTCAAAATTCATTTCAAGAGTTTAAATTTTTCCATACATCAGCCCCAATCTAAATTTTACTAGAATTAGGACAAGGGTATGTGGTGTATTGTGATTTTTTAGAATCTAGGTTGGGATGTGTTCTCATGTAGGGATATTACATTGTTGCTTATAGATCAAGAAAGTTATGATTTCATGAGAATAACTACCAAACACACAATTTGGAGTTAGTTTCCAAATTCCATGATTTGAATACTTAGTGTCATTAGCTCTTTGGGGACAAATTCATAGTATTTACAGATCATAAGAGTTTGAAGCATATTTTATCATAAAGGGATTTTAACCTGAGACCAAGAAGATGGATAGATTATATCCAAATGTTTGAATTTGACTTGATTTATACAATGGGTAAAGGAAATACATTGGTATATGCAATTAGTAGAAATTCATATGCTCAGTTGAAAAAAGAAGCTTCAGAATAGTGGAAGTTAATGTCGGTGATAGTAGACATTCACTTGGAATGTGAAGAACATGGTTATTTTGTGGTTTTCATTTCAGTTTGGTTTGTTCTTGATTTGGTGGATATGGTTGAAGAGGCATCAAAGTCCAATTCTGAATATGTCTCTATGAGGATAAAACTCAATGGTGGGGAGAAAATTGAAGGATGGAAACTGGATGAGAGTTTATTTTTATTGTTTTTATATTAGATAGTCATACCTATGGCTTGTTAGGAAAAAATTCTTCATGATTACCACTATTCGATATGGTCTATTCATATTGAAAAAAAGAAGATTCATAATATGTTGAAAGCATAATTTTGGTGGGTTGGTATGAAAAGAATCATGTATGTGTTTGATTCGAGATACTTAACTTGTCAGAAGGTTAAGATAAAACATCAAAGACTAGTAGGTATGTTATAGTATTTACCTATACTTATGTGGAAATGGGAATATATAACTATAGATTTTTTAACAATTCTCCTAATAATGTTTTAGAAACATGATTCCATATGGGTGATAGTAGATCATCTCACAAAGTCAGAAAATTTCATCCCTATTCATAAATATCATACGGTGGATGACTTGTCTAAAATATATATCCAAGAAGTGGTTAATATGCATGAAACACTAGTTTTTATTTTTTCAGACAAAGATATGAGGTTTACATGCTGTTTTTGGAAATCCTTACAGAAATCACTTGGAACCCAGTTGACTATGAGTACAATGTATCATACTTAGATGGATGGGCAATCTAAAAGGATGATAAAAACATTGGAAGACATATTGAGGGAATATGTAATAGATTTTGGTGGCTCATGGGAAGAGCAAGTACTATTAGTGGAGTTCTCGTATAACAACATTTATTAAGAATATATATATTTGGATCCCTTTGAAGCATTGTATGGGTATCCTTGTAATTCTCCACTTTTTTGGGTTGAAATTGGTGAGACTTAATTGGTTGGGCTAGGCCTCGTCCAGGAAACAATGGAGAATATTTAATTGATTAGGAAATAGATAGAGATGGATCAGATTCATCCGAAATCATATATGGACCATTATCGATGGATTTTTTCATTCGAGCTGAGTGATAATGTGTTCTTGAAAATCTCTCAAAGGCTTAGAAATCATCATTTTGGAAAGTAGGGAAAGTTATCTCTTAGATACATTGGACCTTTTGAGATACTTGAACGGGTTAGAGAGGTGGCATATCGGTTGGAATTACCACCATAGTTTAGTGTAGTGCATAATGTGTTTCATATATCTCTCTTGAAAAAGTATCAGCCTGATCTTGACCATGTGATTTGATGGGATAATGTTAACCTAGAACTAGATGCTTCATTGTTTTATATGCCAGTACATATTGTGTATAGTTAAGAGAAAGTATTATGTGAAAAAATCATTAGTCCAGTGCAGATTTTATGACAAAATGGTCAGATTCAGGAAGAGACTTAGGAACTAGAGAAAGAAATGGTCAAGCAATGTCCTAAAGTATATCAAGAAAATGATGATTTTCTACATTCTAGGGAAAAAAGGCCAATGGTGGGGAGAATTTAGTATCCCATGATTTAAAGTAAGTAACCTTTTATTTATTATTTTTAATAATGAAAAGTGTTTGGGTGAAGTTTGGGATGGTTTGGAATACTTTTAGAATGATTTTGGGGCTTTTCCAAAGGTCCATGATTGGTGAATGGTTTTTGAAAATCATGAAACTCTTACTGAAAATCATGCATAGTGAGACATAGAACAAGGTTAAGGCACATGGTAAGGTGCATGGTTTGTTCAAACCATGTGTCCACCCAGGAGAAACCATAGAAAATGGAATAATAGGATTTTTCATGGTTGGTGTAGGATTTGTAAAAATATGCGAGCCAAACATGTGAGGTGCTCATTGAGGCAGAGGTTGGTGGATGGTTAGCACATGGTTTTTCCTAACCATGTGAATAACTGTGTACAGTTAAAAAAAAAGATCCTAAAAAATGAATCTTTGTCTGGTTTAACATTAAACCCCTTATTTTATCTCCATTTCAGTCCTAACTAAAAAATTATTCCTCCCAATATATTTGGAACCTTTCCCCATCGAAATGAAAATGATCCAGAGATGTTTCTTGGTGAATTGAAGCCCAATTACCTTGGTAAGTTCTCCTTTGAGGTAGTTTTTCATGGTTTTTCATAGATCTACTTTTTTTCCTCTCTCGGTTTCCTAGATAAAGTCAAATATGGATATTTATAAGTCTATAAATGCCAATAATTATTATATTTGGCCTTTTTGATGCTATCTTAAGATATATAAGGTGGGTTTTTGATGATTCAACCAAGTTTTATGGGTGTTTTCATAGGGTTCTTCATTTTATCCATAAATACCGATGTAGGTGGCTTCACTCTCGACTCCTCTTGTTAGAAATGGAAGGATTAGTTTCAAATTTATTTTATTCTTGAAATATATTGTGAAATTTTTGTGAAATTTATTGATGGAAACCTTCTTTGGCGGTGATTTATGGAATTGGTAAAATTTGTTGTTTTGGTAAAAAGTGAAAAGGGTAACATGATTTTAAAATAATGATTTTAAAATGGTTGTTTTGTTTTGATGAATGGAAAAGTTTTTTCAATAAAAAGGGACAGTTTTATTGAAATGATTTGGAAAATATGGTTTTTTCATGTGGTTAGACTGATTGATTAATCATATATGTAATGGGATAGATATTGGTCAGGAAGTACCACTATCAAAGGGATGGGTTATGGATGTGAAGTTCCACCATCAATAATAACAACAAGATTGTGTATTTTTATGGTTGAAATTTTGTGTGTATGGTTTTGTGAAATGGAATGAGTTATTCCAACATAGAAATTGATAAATTCTTAAATGACTTATTTGGATTCTCTTCTTGGAAATTGGTTTACTTGATAAAATAATTTTTTTATGGAATTGTTTATCTTTGTTATAAAGTGTTGAACTGTCTTAAATAATTTTTTATATAATTTTTTCATATAAATGTGATAACCTATAATATCCTAGTGGAATGAGTAGGGACGTAATTTAGTGAAATACTAATGAGTTTCATTACTCACCCCTTATTTTCCACCTTGGTTCTTTTACATATATTGTTTATCAGGACACAAGAAAAGGTAAAATATCATACTTGTTTAGTGGTGCTTCATGATACTTGGGAATGGATTTGGAGTAGGATATTAGAGTCATGTATTAGAGTCTTCTAAGTTTCTCTTGGTTTTATTTCCACTGTGTACTTTGATGTTAGTTATCTTCTTATGTGGTACTCTATTGTAGTTTAATTTTGATATCAATGGTATCACTTTGAGTTGTTTTATATTGTTATCATGAATCATGTAGTAGCCTTTTTTATGGAATATTGGGGTTGTTTGTTTTATTTATCAAATGTAAAATCATCTCAAAATTTTATTTAATCCCTTGGAATTTATTTCAATACTTTTGTGCCTTGGGTATATCCCTTAAGGCCAAGTAATTTCCTTTCAACTTCTAAGCCCAATGATGAGGGGCAGGATGTTACAACAACTCTAGAAAAGTGATACTTAAAAGGATAAATGTTACTACCCCTGTAAAAAAGGACCACATTTATTTTTATAATCCTACATAATTATAACTCCATAGTTAAGTAAGGATTGGAATGGAGTAGTTTTAGGTTGGGTGACCTATTGGGAAGTTTCCTAATGTGTGTGTGAGTGAGAAAAAATCATACTGAAAGAACATGTATAGGATTATTGGGATAATCATTAGTTTAATAAGTAATACTGATTTATAATTTTATATGGTGTTCTAGGAATGAAACCAAGGTATTACAAGAGACCCATGAGGTATGATGACCTGTTTCATACCCCATGGAGGTTGGGTCATGAAAATGATTTCTAAGCCAATACCCAATCTAAATGCAGGGGAACTACCTAGGTTTTAGGTGGGTGGTCTAAAATAAGGGTGTTGTAATTGGGGGGGGGGGTGTAACACCCTTATAAAAGTGATAATTAAAAGTCTAGTTTTAGAATGGGTGACATCTTGGGAAGCTTCTTAGGGTGTGTGTGAGTGCAGACAAAGAAAACTGAAAGAACATATATTGGACTGTGGGTAAAGTCATTAGTTATAAAATTGAACTTAATGGGTAATAGTCTATGGTATTCTAGTATGACAATTGAGGAATTATAATATATACATAGGGTTATATGACCAGGTTCATGACCCATAAAGGTCGGTTAATTAAACAACCCCAAAAATATCATTAATATTACAATGATAAACAATATTTCTCGTGAGGGTCACAATAATCATAAAAAAGGGGCTCAGGAGGGTTATATACACCCATATAATTTAAAAAGACTTTTAAAAGTTCAAAATATACCTTATTGAAAAAATAACTTAGGATGTTGAGACCTTTAAATACATCCAAATCCATTTCTAAACAATATTTAAAGAAATTCATTTAAAAAATTGTACTTGAAATCAATTTAAACAATCAACTCACTTTTTTTATAAAACACTTAAAAAAATACAAATATAATTCTATTAATTTATACCATGACTCAAATGGGGTTAAAAACCCTGTAGTTACTATATTTCAATCAAAATAATAATTTAAAACATCTGTTGAATTCACTTGAAATTTGAAATATATTTTGAATCCTAGAAAACCATCTAAGCATTCTTATTCCATGTGAGAGATCACTTTAAATTTTTTTCAAAAAAACAGAACTATCACATATAGTTTTAATTTAAAAACAATACATTTAAAATCATAAAGTATATAATTAAATTCCAATTTAAGGAATGATTACAAAAACACCAACCTCAATTCAATGAAAATCAAGTCTAAAGTTGTCACATTCAATAGAGCACACCAACAAGTAAAAAGATATCCCCTATAATACCTAACATCCAAAATACTTTATATTAAACCATCCTAAAACTGAAAACCAACCCTATAATCCCATAAGGTTCATGGGAGAGGGATAAACTAAGGGAGAAATGAAGAGGGGAAAGAAATAAAGAAACAATAGATGTGGATAAGGGATTTAACCTCAGTTTTACATTTTAAAAAGATTATAGGAGATTCAATATCAAGGTAAATGGAGGGGAATATATCTCATTAAAAAAAACTTTGATGATAGGGGTTGTGGCATGGTCCATAAACCACAAAATAACTAGACTAAAATAGACAGAGGGGCCTCAACACCTTTCCCCATATACTTACATCTTGTACCTATAAGATATATTATGGAATCCTCCACCAAATACCCTACATGACGTAGCCTCCAACCTATGCTGTTGAGTACCTTAACATGGTAAAACTAAATACCCTAAGAACCTATACCACTACAATATATCCTCCTGTAATACAACATAGAGGACCACCCTACCCTTATGAAACATTCTTCTATTCTAAAACATCATCCCTATGGTGTATCCTTATTTCTCTACCCTTATAAACTACCCCTATGCAACTCCCGACTTATAATGACCTGTACCTTAAAAGACCCATAATTATGAGTTTAACAGGAATGATTGAATTTTATTACATTACCATGATCTTTTAGGTTTAGAGTTTTTGATAATTAGGAAAAATGTTATATATTAAACCTTTAGAATATAAAGTCAACATTTCCACTCAATATTTATTTTCTACAAAAACATGGTTCTTAAATTTAAACTACCATTTCATTCAAAACAAGTTAGCTTATTTTTTAAAAGAATAAACATTGAGAAAATATAGACCTTTATATAGTCCCTAATAATCCTAAATCCATATGAAAAACATTTTAAAATATGGGATGAGGAAAAAATATTAGTAAGGGACACAAAAAGAAAGAAACCCATTAGTCCATTTTGAAATTTGTGAAATACCTTAAAAACATTTCCTTTTATATAATTAATCACAAGATAAATATAATAATTTACTTACTAAATAAATAAAATTCACTTACTAAATATTTTCATAAAAAATATCATAAGAAATCTTAAAGGAAAAATCATAATCATGTGTGTTTCTGGTAAAACATGGTTACTCATGGAATCGTTTTCTTGAAAAACATAATTTTCACCCTTAAAATGGGCACAAACATTCATTTAAAGATAATATCATTAGATAATATTATTAAATGAATATATTTCCAAGAAAAATCACTTGAAAGAATAAAAAGTTTATGTAGGTAATTTGGTACATCATCTTTATATCACTTTTAAAACAACGCTTACAATAACTCTTTCAAATGGAATAACCTACTTGGTTAATTCCAACATATATTCTTCGGAGAAAAAAATCATTACCCAATGAATTTGAGAGATGTATTAATCTCACCCATCATCATGAAAAATATAGAATGTTCATAACATAAAAAAATATAGAATATTTAATTTTAATTATAAAATATCATAAATTATTTTTTTAACACATATACAGAATCACTTTCTAGTTTCATGTAAAAATAAGGATAAAATTTATTTTACCTTGAAAAATATTTTAAAAAAAGAATTACTATAAATATAGGATATATGATATTATTTTAAAAAACATGTAACATTTTAGAGGATTATTCCTAAATAATAAAAATAATTATGGGGGAAAATTATTCTCATGCCATATAGGTTAAAACAAGATACATTTTACACTTTTTAAAAATGTCAAAAATAACCCGTTTGGAAAAAATATAAAGGACTTATTTTAAAACATCACGAAGAAAGTAAAACATGGTTAAAAATTAATTTTAACATATATTTCATTATATTAATAAAATACATGAAACATTTTAAAGAACATGGATATGGAGGAAAAAGAAAATAATAACTTTAAAACCTTTAAAATATGAGTTTAGAGAAAAATCCCTTACCTTGAGTCCGACCCTCCATGTTAGTACTTTAACTCATATATAATAAAATTATATTAATTATTTACATAAGAAAATTTTTAAGGTTTATTCCCTTATTATTATCCATTTTATTTTATCTGTTCCTATGCCATATGTAGTTACTAAATCATTTAAGTTCACATTGGATGTTTTGAGGATGTTTGGTTCATAATTGAAAAAAAAACATTGGTAGGCTGACCATAAACAATGGGGTAATTTTTAAATCATATAAATAAAATTCTTAATTAATTAATTATAATTTTTATATATTAAATACAATTTTATAACCAACCATGAATGGAAAACATGAAAAATGAATCACATCGCTTAGTGGAGGTGGTAATCCACTCGTACGCACGCGCGACATTATCTTTTTACAATAGATGGGATGGAAATAAAGTAAATATATTATATTTATAGAATATTATTTATGTGATTAATATAATATAAATTCATTAAATCTATCATAATAACAATACTTTTGAGGTGGTGATGAAAAACAAAACACATCACTTCATGGAGGTGGTAGTCCACATGTATTCACGAGTGATGTTTTCATTTCTTATTGGATAGAAAAGAGATAAAAATGATTTTTAATCAATATAAAAATATTTTAGTATATTTAAGATACTTATTTTATCATATAATCATGGTTATAGAAGGTTTGAATGAGGTGTAATAATAAATAAACATGAAAACACTTGGTTAAGTGTCAAACCTCTTCTTTGAAAAGCCTCTTTTTTTATACCATAAGCCTTCTAGATTGGTGTTTTTGTAAAAAAAATACCTATATAATATGGGGTGGGATGTTGGTAAGGTATTTTAGAAGGTATTGATAGATATAAATTTCTAAAATTATTCGAATAAAGGAGAATATGGTGTTCCCTTTTATAAGTGTGGGGAGTGGAACTCTTGTAATTTTTCAATGTTTTAAAATAATATAAAGTTTTATTTCTAGGAAAGTGGCACTAAATATATCAAATTTAGAATAAAATAAGATAATTTTAGAAATTATATCATACAATAAGGCTTAATTTTATATTTTTTGGCCTTATCGCTTAGTTTTTTCCTTAATTAACACGTTTTACCCTTTACCACAATGACAACTTTTTTACCATAGTTACTATTCATTATAACAAAAAATTAAGTTGATGTTATTAAAAAATTTGAACCTACTAATTAAAAATACTAAATCCACTTTTATGTATTCAATTTTTATAAGTGGAACAAATTAATTTTATTATAAGTGCACAAAACATATTGAAAAATGGTTTTTAGAAAAATGTGTTTTTAAGCATAAAAATTATTTTACACTAAAATAAAATATAATGATGATTAATATAGAATTAATTTATTTTTTAATAAAATGGGACTAATTTTAATTTAAAACTAATCCAAAATAGTATGATTATTTTTATATACCTGAAAATAAATGTCAGTTTTTATAAAAATTGGAATTTTTCTTTATTCACCCCAAAATCAATATCTTCAAAAAATATAAAAAATTCACCCCAATATATATTTGATATGATGATAAGAAAAATTAGTCCATTTTATTTAATTTATTTTCCAAAATTTAAAAATTTAAATTTTAAATAGTATCATATAATACATGGAAATCACTTTAGTTAGAATAAAACTATTTTTTTATTTTTAAAAAAATATAAAATTATTATTATAAATTTGAATCCATAAAATCTAATAATGAATACTAATAAGGCATGAAATTGATTTATTCTTAACATTACCTAGATTGTCACATTCTTCCCTCCATAAATAAATTGTGTCTTTGAAATTTTTGTTCATCACTTAAAAAAGTAGGGATATTTTCCCCTCATAACCCTTTGAAGTTCCCATATTACTTCCTCAATCATTAATGTTTCCAAAAAAAAATTAACCAGGTGAGTTACCTTTTTCTATAACACCTTGTCTCTATGATCTAGAATTTTCATTAGCTTTTACAGATAGTAATGTTTCTCTTCAAATTATACCACATTAAGTCTCAAAACATTAGATGCATCAGACATATATTTCCTTAACAATAAAATATGAAATACATTATGTACCTAATATAAACATGGAGGTAAGGATCCTCAGTATTAAAAGGATCCAATTTTTTACAAAATATAACATGGAACAATAAACTCTGTGCTTAACATTAATTTCTTTATTAAATGTATAACAACTTTCCTATGATATGTTTTAATAAAGTCATGATAACCTACCTCAAATGAATGATCTTTCCTCTTGTTATATGTATAAATCTTCTACCTACTTTTAGTTTCCACCATATGATACCGAATTGTATTTATCTTCTCAACCATTTATTATACCAGTTATGGTCCTAGAAAAATTATTTTACCGAATCTATCCCCACACTATAAAGCCCAACATCGCCTTCCATATAATGCCTCAAAAGGTACCATCTATAAAATGAAATGAAAACTGATATTATAAGAAAATTCCAACAAAGAGAGATACTAATCCCAACTTCCCTGATAATCCAATGAGAAAGCTATAAGTATATCCCCCAAATTTTGAATTATTCACCCCAACTATCCATCAAATTGAGGATAAAAAGCAATACTAAAATTTAATTCATTACCCAATGAACTTTGAAGGCCTTTCCAAAAATTAGAGATAAATATGATACCATTATTAGAAACTATAGATAGAGGGACTCAATGTAATCTAAATATCTTTTTTATGGTAGAGTCTAAAAAGATTATCCAAATATATACTATATTGAATAAGAAGAAAGTGAACAGATTAAGTTAATCAATCAAAAATATCCCAAATCACATTATTACCTCAAGATGTATTTGGTAATCTCACAAAAAAATCCATGGATATATTCTTCTATTTACATTTAGGCACTATAAAAGGTAGAAACACCCCATTCCGCTGTCATCACTACTACAAAAATCGTGTTTAACAACGCTGATATATATCCGTACTAGAAAAAAACATTGATAAATGGAATATTTATTAGTTTTATGGGAAGTGATGATAAATTTAACCTTTTATCAGGGATTTTTTTAGCACTGATAAAGGAAACCTTTATCAACACTTTATTTTTAGCACCGATAAAAGGTATCCTTTATCAATGCTTTATTTTTATCCCTGATAAAGAGTACCCTTTATAAGCACTAATAAATATTTCTTTCATTAGTACCTTTTTAGCGCTAATAAAGGTCTGAATAAATAAAATAAAATAATAAAATAAATAAAAAATAAAAAATGAGTTCATTAAAAAAATATTACATTTTTTATTAATTAAATAATTATCGATAAAACTGAATAAATTGATTATTCATTATTAAATATAATTTTTTTATTAATTAGATAATTATGATAATTAATGTTATTAAATTGTTATATTAAATATATAGATACATATTAATGTATATAAATATGATTTATATATTACAAAAAAATTTATGTACTTTACATTAAATAGTTATATATTTATTGAATAATGATTTATAAATTAACATGAATTAAAAATATTCACTAATTGCATAGTACTCGACATATAATTGAATGTTGTTTGATTTTTTAATTTAACATATATCAAATCTGTGTTATATTGATTTCATATATATGTAATTAATGAATTTTTATATACAATGCACACACATAAAACTTATCCATTTCTTCAATATTGTTAATGTGTACTTATTCTCAATTTATTCAATTTCACTCATTTTTAACATATACGTATGCACTTAAAATCATATATTCATTAATAATGTTAAAAATAAATTTGTAACAAAATATTTATAAATAAAAATATTTATAAATGTACTTTTACTATATTTATACAATTATATATTTATAATTATAAATAAATACTTATTTTTTATAAGTATTTATATAATTATAAATAAATAAATAAATAAATTTAAATAATTATTAAATTTATAATAAATTTACATAAATAATAAATATATTTAATATATTTATATATATTAATTAAATATATATATGTATAATTTTATAAATATATATAATGATATAAATATTTTTATTTAAACATATTTCTATAATTATAAATAAATAATTATAAAATTATAATAAATATATTTAACAAGGAATATATTTACTATATTTATATATTTATATATTTATTAAGTATATATAAATATTTACAATTTTTTTTATTTATAATTATAATTATAAATCCTTTATCAGGGCTTAAGTAATAAGCCCTTATAAATGCATCTTTATCAGCGCTTTTTTCACACTGATAAAGATAAGGCTTTATTAGTGCTAAAAAAGCACTCATAAAATTAACATTTATCAACGCTAAAATTTTAGCACTGATAAAGAGTCCTTTTATCAGTTCTTAAGTAATAAGTAATGATAAAAGGACTCTTTATCAACACTTATTTGTAAGTACTGATAAAAGTGTCCCGATCTAATTGAAAAACCCTAACCATTTCCAAACTCGTCATGATTTTAAAATCATTCCACGGAAGCCACCTACTGCCGATTCCCCTCCTCGGTGAATTGAACCACGAATCACACCACTCGACTACCTCTCAAACATATCGTCTGACATTCAGTGTTTAATTAAAGTTAAGGTTTCTAAAGAGGGTTTCAGATTTTCTTTAACCTAGTGAGGCAGGCCTTCCTATTTTCATTGTGTATTTTTGGTCCCGTTTTTGATTTATTCATTAAGGATGTCGTTATTTATGGTCCGATGATTGTATAATAGCAAGATATGACTTCTTATTTTCTCATTTTTTAATTTTAATTCAACTCTTAATCTCTCATGTAGAGATTACTATTTCGAGACTCGATGGTGGCACATGGTGTCACATGAAGTTTATTTGGTTGTTTAATTTTGTTTAAATTTCCCAAATTGATCACCCAAAGCTATCATACAAATTATCATTCTTTATTTTATCAATGGTATTCCATACATGTGAAATTTTAGAAAATGAAACTGGGGATTTTGTGTGTGAGGGAGTTGAAGGTAGGTTAAGGGATTTATTTTATATTACACTGATTTATATCTTCTTTTTTAACTTATCTAGGTTGGTGTAGGAATATAATATATAGATGCATCATGGAAGTTTTTATTTAAATTTTCTTTTTACTAGTTTTATTTATTTTTTGGGACATATCATTCTCACTGTGTTTTTTTTCATGCCCTGTTGCTTATTGCTAGCCCAAGGGGGATGGAGAATGTCCATTGGACACTATCATGAGCCATCTGAGGAGTTTGATATATGGTTGTCTTGATTTTTTTGGAAACTATATCTATTTTTAAATGTGTTGTACCTTTTCTCAATAACCTAACTTCCAATGTCTCTACACTTTTAAAAAAATCTATTTTATTTTTTCCCTTTTTATATTAACCAACATTATTTACAAACACTTTTAATAATAATATATGAAATATTATACATTGATGCTATGTAATATTTTCCAAGTATATTATAATTTTTCATTATCATCATACTCCCCCTCTCTCAATAATTTTAAAAAAATATCCTTTTGATATTACCCCTTTCTAGTTATACCATTTATTCTGATACCTATATACCACTATATGACATTATAATTTCTTACTCAGAAATTTAGATTTTCAATAATTTCTCCCCCTTTTTGAGTATTTATTTAACTAATAAAAAGTGGATTTCCATGGAATCAATTTGATACCTAGCTATATTAAATATAGAAAAATATTATTTCAAACCTTTTTACTATAAAAAAATATGGAATATAAAGAATCTCTCACACTCCATGATATAGATTAAAATTCCATCCACAACATTTGAAAATTTTATTCAATTTTCAATGGATGTCAACATGGGTTTTCAATATTTCTTTTGAAATCTATAAAACACTTCCTTTAAATACATGGATTAGGAAATAAATATCCCATGAATTCTATGAGTCAACTATAAATTGAGGGAAATGTAAACTCACTAATCATCAACATTTAAACATTGGTGATTGTTAATGTAGAAAATCATTATCATTTTTCATCTCTTGGATATCTAAATATCATTTCATCCACATTCATAAAAATGTTAAATCTACCCATAAAATTATTTTTTATGTAATGATTATGATCAATTCATTATTTTTTAAATTAATGTTTCTTTAATAATTCATCTAACCTTTAATAACAATCTATTAGTTCTTATTTCAATTCACACACCACCTTTTACAATTTACAAACATTATTCTCATGTTAAATAAAGAGAAAACTATCTATTTGTCTGATGTAAACTTTCTATTTGTGTAATCCATTAGTAAATGCTAATTTTACATCTAGTTGGAGTACCTTGAATTTCCTTGGGATGAGTCGGTTTGGTGATATGATATCCCAAGAGTCTTGATATGTTTTAAAATATTTATATACCATTAATTTTAAATGTAATAATTCATTAGGTTTCTACATTACTTATTCCAATACATTTTTATATTTTCTAGTTGATTGATTGAGATTTTATTGTTCTTTTTTATCATATTTGATTTTCTTATTACTAATTAATTGCCTAAATTATATTTTTATTTGTTTATGGGATTTAAGAAAGATTTGAAATGGAGTAATTCTTTTCTTAAATTCAATTACCCATTTTCTTCAACATACTGAAATTGTTTGAAATAATAAAATGTTGAGTTTCCCTTATTAAAATTTTATATAACTTTCACTTTTGATAATGAATATCTTATATGTATTTATTTATATATTGTATAAAATTAATCTTTTATGAACCCAATATGATAGATATAAAATGAAAATGGATGCATGCTAATCCTTTTATAAAAAAATATAAAGATGGTGTTGAAGAGTCTACTAAGTTTGCAAGAGAGCATGTAGAAGACCCTTCTAAAATCCTATGTTTGTGTTTACATTGTTGTTATTCAAGAAAAATTAGTCTAGAATAGTTGTAAGAACATTTTATTTGTCACACAATTGATTAAAGATATAAAAGTTACACTAAAAATGGGAAAAAAACATAATGTGGATATGGATTGGGATGATACTATGGTTTATGAGTCATTTGACATGAATACCTTTGTAGAAGATAATAGAGATCACATGAAATAAATGAAAATGGAAATTTAAGACGACCTTAATGATTTTCCAAAGTTGTTTCAGGAGTTAGATAGATGTTCCAAGAAACCATTGTCTACCCATTTTACTAAATAAACAACATTGTTAGATGTATTGAAGTTATATAATTCAAAAAATGGCAGAAGATGGAGTGACACTAGCTTTACAGAACTACTTGGTGTTCGAAAATATATGCTACCAGAAGAAAATGAACAACCATGCTGAACATATGATGCTAATTTTTTTTACACTCAACGGTAATGATCTATAAAAAATTCATGCTTTCCCAAATGATTTCATATTGTTTCTCAAGGACCATGAATCACTTATAAAATTCCCTAAGTATGGCATAAATATATACAATAATAATGAATCAATTCATTAAAAATATGTATGGTACTTTGCTATCATTCCATAGTCCAAAAGACTATATAGATTCCATGAAACTATGAGACAATTAACATGGCAAGCAGATATATGAATTAAATATGGGAAACTATGTCATCCAATAGATTCTCCTTAGTGTAAGAAAATTTATTACGAGTTTCCTGAATTTTTAGATGATCCAAGAACCTTTTGTCTTGCATTATCTACATATGGAATAAATCCTATTGGTGTATAGAGTAGTAATAAAATTACATGGCTTATCATGTTGGTAAATTATAACTTTCCACCATTGTTATGCATGAATCACAAATGCATTATTGTTGGTCAGAGTGGATACTCAAGAGGGGGTGAATAGAGTTCCAATTAAAATTTCTGTTAAAATATTGTCTATTTAAAATCCCTCAATTTATAAAACAAGTTAAACTGTAGTGAATTTATACAGATTGTAAATGTTCACTTAGTTTCTCAAAGATTGATTAGGTCTTAGTTAATTTAACCACAAGATCAAACTAACTTTTGAAAATAACCTACTGATTTACAATAAGTGTAAACACTTTCTAATTTAACTATCAAAGTAGCTTTAAAATAGTTTTGTATTTAAAAGTAATAACAACGGAGTATAAAAGATATATATAGTATACTTTAACCTTAAACTAAATACACACAGAAGAAATAACAAGAGGTTCAGTCTCAAACCGAGACGTAGTCCTCTCAAATTTATATAAATTTGATCCAAACCCTGGATCACAGTTAACAACAGTTTACAAAACTGTCCAAGCCACGCAGGGACCTCTACCACTGTTCTTCGTGGGAAACAAAACAAAGACCAGACCACACAAGGACCTCTTCCACAATTGACGTGGGTAAACAAGAGTTAAGAGTTTTGGAGTGAGGATTTTGATATCCTTCAGTTCAGTGTAGGAGACAGTGTGTGTAAGATATACAGAGTACACCACACTGCTTGAATGTAAATAAACAAATCACTTAGAGAAGATATATAAGATTTTAGAAAGCTCTAGTGATTAGCAATGCAGCTCTAGACTCGTTGGATTTAGCAGGAATGCTTCTGAGTCCTTCTCTGGTTTTTCTGTTGAAAAACAGAGTGTCATATTTCATCTTGTGTTCTACAGGAGTGAAAAAGATCTCTTGATTCATCATGTGTTCTTCAGTAGTGTTGGATTGCACTCATGAGAGTTCTTTGAAAGTCTTTCAATCTCCTTATTACTCGAGATTGTTCTTGTTGTTCAGCACAGTGCTCTCGGGTGTGTGTAAGTTCTTCTTATTGTATCATCACACTTGAACACCACTGCTTACTCTTCTACGTGTACTGCATCTCAATCTTCCCTATATTCCACACGTTTTGGTAGTAGGAATGATTCCCTTTTCATAGGTACGAGATACGGTTTCCTGACATGCCAACAACTATCATTAAATAACATTAATTTCATTAAAAACATTGAATATGACCTTTAGCATTATTTAAATAATATTGACAAAAAGTTAAGAAACAGTGCCATAGTGATTATGTAAATGATGTCTTATTCACGGTATAGTCTTCACGGTATGTGCTTCACGACATGTGCTTCACGGTATGTGCTTCACGGTATGTGCTCCATGGTATCTTTATGTCACGGTGTCTAGCTCACGGTGTCTCAGTCACGGTGTCTGGGTCACGGTGTCTGGGTCACGGTGTCTGGGTCACAGTGTTTGGGTCATGGTGTCTGGGTCATGGTGTCTGGGTCACGGTGTCTGGGTCACGATGTCTCCATACTTAGACAAATATATGTATTTGGACTTAGACAGTAATATGCAGAATATAGATTAAGCTTAACCAGTAGAGATTAAAATAACTTGAATCATAAATATAAAGGCTTGATAATATAAGTGAGATTTGTGATCATTCATAAGACTTGTAAATAATAAAGAGAGTGATTAACATCAATAAGATTTGTTATCATTAAAACATGATGTGTGGTTATTATTGAAATTGATTACCAGTAATAGGATTTGTGAGCATTAAAACATGATTAATACATGAGGAGTACAACAATATCCCCCTTTTTGATGATCACAAATCATGTATAGTCAAAATATAAATGAAATTCAACATAGCATAGTAGAATAGAAAAAAAAATATAGAATAATAAAGTCGATAATAACAGATCTCATTATAGTACTGACACTTGTAGGTGTTCTCCCCCTTTTATACTTGTAGTTTTCTCCCCCTTTTGGGATTATCAAAAAGTAGAGAGAAAAGAAATGAAACACTGCATTTTGCATTAAAAAGGTTCAGAATAAATCATACAAGAGAAATACAAATAGAAAACAAGAAATGACATCCCATCAAAAAGAAAACAGTATCTGGACTCTTCAGGGATCCACATTTTCCTTGCCTTTAGCAGTAGAAGGAGTTGGTACTAAATTAGAAAAAGGCATAGATGTGGTAGAAAAAGAGGGCAAGTGTAGACCTTCAAAAACAGATGGAGCCAAAGTAGGAGCAGTAGAATATATAGGCTGTGGTCGGTCAAGAATGACTGGCCGGATCTGAGAAAGAGCTTGGCTGACTGACATGGCAGTTGAGGCTAAGGCAGGTAGACCAGGTCTAAGGGGTGTAGCAGCTGGAGCAACTATAACAGTACTCTGTACATGAAGATATGGCTTCAAAAGATTTATGAAATCAGTAATGATTTCACCACCATATTTCAAAGCCTTTTCAAAATCATCCTTATTATCCATGAATTTTTCCAACAATCTGGTGAACTCTGAATGTTTCTGAACATGAGCTTCAAAAGCTTGAGTTACAGGAGGGATTTTCAGGTTTTCCACAAGATATCTAAAGTGATCTGTCATATCACTTTTAGAGAAAATCCGAGTGAGATAAAAATCTATTTTCTTAGTGATCTCCTGTTTAGCATCATTGGCTATCTTAGAATGAATTCTAACCAAGTCCAATGCTCGATCACTGTTCTTAACCACTTATGACAAAGAAGACAGATCCAAGCCACTTATGCCATTCTAAAGTTCTTCCTTGATTATGGATCTCCGCATAGAATCATCCAAAGAAGGTGTGGAGGTCTGACCAGAAGCAGGATAATTCTTGAAAGCTATGGATAGAACTTTGAGCTGTTTCAGAACTTTTTGCAGGCATCCAGTGTACTCATCTGTGAGTTTATTCAGATTTTCTACAAGATCCCTCATGCGTTCCATCATCTTGGTGTGTCTTTTTTCCAATATTTTCATCAAAAGATAGTAGATATGGATGCACTTGAGACAAAATTTCCCTAGCAAGGGTGGAATCAGATGGCTCAGGAGAAGCAGCAACAGGTGCATGGGCAAAAATAGGAGCAGGCTCTGATCTCAAAGACAACTCATTCTGCAAGTTTTCTACCATATTTTTCAGATTTTCAACATCAGCACTTATCAGATTATTTTCAACTATGTCTTCTTGAATTTCTCGAATCATCCTTGGTTGAATATGAAATATAATATTTTCCAAGAGAATTGATGCATCTTCTTGACTCAGTTGAGTCACTAGACGAGGTTGAGAGGATAATATCTTCTCAACTCCAGCTAACAGAGTCTCTCCAAAAACTTTCAGATCATCTTTAGTCACAAAGGAGTGATGCTCGGGTAGGGGTGCAGGTAAAGGTAGTGGTTTAGAGTTATCTTTATACTCAGATTTTGATTCAGATTGAGAATGGGGCTCTGGTTCTGGTTCTGGTTCTGGTTGAGCTACAAACTTCAGTTGAAACAGAGAAGAGAGATCCATTCTAGTTGTAGTCACTTGCTGTGACTCATCCACATCATAAAATCTTGGGAATTCATACCAAGTGTACACAGAATATGTGATAGTAGGTTGAGAATCTTCACCATATCCAGCTTCTATAATCTCAAGGTTTTGAGGTTCCTCCCCCTCAAACTATGCTTCCATTTCAGAGACTATAGGCTCAACAACATGATCAAGATACACATGATCATCTTTAATCTCTTCAGCAAGCTCTTGCCTTGCCAGCTGAAAGGCAATTTCCATCCTCTCTTCAGCAGAGGGAATTATCTCTAGAACCGATTGTTCCACTGTTTGAGCTTCCAGACTTGATTCTTTCTCAACAGGGCGATCCTCTTCAACAGGATCTGTCTCTATGGGTTCTTGCGGTTCTAAATCAGGAAAAACCAATTTTCTTGCAGCATTAGGATGATTTTCTATACTAAAATCCTCACTAGAAGCAGGAGCTTCCTCTTCTCTCAAACCAACAACAACTTCCTCTCCTTGAGGTATTTCAGCAGGGACAAGAACCCTTTCTTTTTCAATAGGAACTATTTACATTGGAGGTCTTCCATCTTCTTCTCTAGGTGATACTTAAGCTGTTACTTCCTCTTCTTCTTCTTCTGAATACTCAGCCACTTCATCTGGTTCCAAAACAGGATCAGATATATTCTTAGTTCTTCTTGGATAGTCAATAAGATTAAACTTTTTATAGAGTTGATCATTATCCTCAACCCACTGCTTCTTCCAGGGGTTCCATCTTATCCTCATCATTCTGATAATAGGCATGGATAAACAGAAATCAAAGTCCTCTAACTTTTCTTCATTTGGTTCAACCATCCCTTTGGCAACTAACATGGCTGAAATCATCCTTGAGTAAAACAAGGAGGTGGATTTGGAAGTGACTTTGATCAGCTCACATATATGATTAATAACATACTTACATAGGTTGATCTTATGGCCATTCTTCAACAGGTGAATATGGAACACATCCTGATACTTCATTACAACAAAATCCCCTTTTCTAGGACTAATAAAATTCTGAACAAATTTGAAAAGAATTCTAGTCTCCCCATCTAATTCAACAGCTATGGACCTTCTCTTGGTTCCATTACTAGTTAGAATTTCCAAGGAATTTTCTAGATTGAAGATATCAGAAGATGGAGGAGGGTATCTCTGGTAGTCTTCAAAAACTCCTTCATGTGGAATTCTTAGGCATGCAGCCCACGACCTTGAAGAGAAAGAACACTTCTGACCATTGATCCAACTGGTCACCATAAATCTTTCTCCAAACTCAAAGGAAAAATTCACATACTGATAGAATTGAGATACCAACCTCGGGTAAATCGGGCTATTTTGTCCAGAGAACCATTCAAGCCATCCTTGTTCTCTTAAAAATTTCAAAACTAAAGACTTGAAAGACAAAAACCACTCTGGGAAAACTTATTTTTCAGGTACAATAGTACGACTTACCAAGTTTAGGTTTAGAGGTCCTTCGGGAGCTATCCTTGGCATCCTCCTCTATTTCTTAGAGCGGTGCTTCTCAGATGAGGGTGAAGATGGACACTTCATCCTTGGCATCCAATAAAGGTTCGAGCGAGAGAGAAGAGAAGGTTTTTAAGAATGAGAAGGTTCAGGAGAGAGTTTGGGAAATGAATTGAATGAAACCCTTATGTTTTGTCATTTGGGAATTCCAATTGTCATAAAAACAAAAACGTGGGAAATCAAATAGTGGTGAAATAAAATTACCGCGATACGGGTTAAAATAAGAAAATAATTTTCATGGTGAGACCGTGAGTGGGAATTATGGTGTGATGAAAAACAGTCATCACAGTGAGACAGTTGGTGGTCATCACAGTGAGATAGTGAGTTGACAGACCGTGAGCACAAGATCTTAACGATGAGACCGTGAGCATGAAACAGTAACTGTAAAACAGAGAGCATGAAACTGTAAAGTAAAATACAGTAAATTATTGAACATTAAGATCAGTAAGATATATATTTATGATTAATCATACCAAGATCATGTATGATGTAGTCTAATATTTCATAATTTAATGGTTTAGTGAATATATCAGCATGTTGTTATTCAGTACCAATGAATTCCAAAGTGATATCACCTTTTTGATAATGATCCCTCAAAAAGTGATGTCTTACATCAATATGTTTTGTCCTAGAATGAGAAACAAGATTCTTAGAAATATTTATAGCACTTGTGTTGTCACAATTTATTGGGACATGCCTGAATTGATATCCATAGTCTAGTAATGTGTGTTTCATCCACAAAATTTGCGCACAACAACTTCCAGAAGCTATGTATTCAGCTTCTACAGTAGATAATGCAAAAGAATTTTATTTATTACTACACCATGATACTAGTGACTTTCCTAAAAGATGACATGTTCCATAGGTTATTTTTCTATCTAACTTACATCTAGAAAAATCAGCATCAGTATAACTAACTAGTTCAAATGATTGTCCTTTGGGATAAAACAATCCTAAATTGAGAGTATGCTTGAGGTATTTGAAAATTCTCTTTACATCATTTAAATGTGACTCTTTAGGGTTTTCTTGAAAACGATCACACATACACACACTAAACATAATATCAGAATGACTAGTAGTCAGGTAGAGTAGACTTTCAATCATTCCTCTATAAGTGGTTTGATCAACAGATTTACCATCTTCATCAAGATCCAACTTACAAGTGGAACTCATGGGAGTGTCACTACTTTTTTTGCTATCCAATCCAAAATGTTTTAAAAGATCTCTAGTATATTTAATTTGAGTTAAAATAATTCCATCATCATTTTGAATGATTTGAAATCCAAGAAAGAATTTGAGTTCACCCATTAAACTCATTTCAAATTCATTTTGCATCATTTTAGAAAAATCAGTACATAGGGAATTTCTTGAAGATCCAAAAATAATATCATCTACATAAATTTATACAACTAAAAAATCTTTAGAAATTAATTTTTTAAAAAGAGTAGGGTCAGCTATACCTTTTGTAAAACCTTTAGAAATTAGAAAAATACTTAATCTATCATACCAAGCTCTTGGAGCTTGCTTTAAACTATATAAAGCTTTTGATAATTTGAAAATATGATTTGGAAAATGATGGTTTGAGAATCTAGGTGGTTGTTCAACAAAAACATCCTCAGCAATATATCCATTTAAGAATGCACTCTTGACATCCATTTGATATAGTTTGAAATTTAGATGTGCAACATAAGCAAGTAAAATCCTAATAACCTCTAATATGGCTACGGGAGAAAAATTATCCTCATAGTCAATTCCTTCCTCTTGACTATAGGCTTGTGCAACTAGACTAGCTTTGTTTCTAACTATATTTCAAGATTCATCTACTTTATTTCTAAACACCCATTTGGTGACTATGGTGAAAGTTTCCTTAGGTCTTTCAACAAGATTCCAAGCTTTATTTCTTTCAAACTGATTGAGTTCTTCTTGCATAACAATTACCCAAAATTCATCATTAATAGCATCATCAATGTTTTTAGGTTCAAGCTGTGACAAGAAGGCTTGATGTTCAACCTAATTTCTAAGAGAAGATCTAGTATGTGTCCCTCTATCAAGATTTCCTACAACAGCATCTAAAGGATTATTCTTTAGAATTATAGTTGATCTAGTAAAGGTAGGACTAGAAATTTCAGGTTCTTCTCTAGGTTTGGGTTCATTAGAAGAAAATTCTAGAATAAGTCCAGAACTGGTTGTCCTTATAGCAGGTTCATTGATTTTATCATTAAGTTCCAGAATAGATAAATCTTATTCAAGATTTTCAAGAGAGGTTTTAGACTCATGTGGATCAGTTTCATCGAATTTTATGTGAACAGATTCTTCCACACACTTGGTTCTCTTATTGAAAACTCTATAGGCTTTGCTGGTTAAAGAATATCCTAAAAAGATTCATTCATCACTCTTAGAAGCAAACTTATCAAGATTATCTTTTGTATTGAGAATAAATAATTTGCAACCAAAGACTCTAAAGTAATTGACTTTAGTTTTTCTATTATTCAATAGCTCATATAGGGTCTTCTTAAGAACAGGTCTAATTAAGACTCTATTAATAATATAACAATATGTATTCACAGCTTTAGCCCAAAAATAAATAGGCAGGTCATACTCATTAAGCATAGTTCTAGCAATTTCTTGCAGGGTTCTATTTCTTCTTTCTACTACACCATTTTGCTGAGGTGTTCTAGGAGTAGAAAAGTTGTGACTATATCCATTGTGTGAGAAATATGATTCAAATTCATGATTTTCAAACTCACGACCATGATCAATTCATAGAATTTTAATCTTAAGTCCACTAAGGATTTCTACAGACTTAGAGTATTTAACAAAATAAGAACAAGCTTCACTTTTGTGAGCTAAGAAGTATACCCAAGTATATCTAGAAAAGTCATCTACTAGGACATAGACATAGTGCTTCCCATTTAAGCTAGAAACTCTAGATGGTCCAAATAGATCCATGTGAACCAACTTGAGAGGTTGAGAAGTTGAGACTTATTTCTTTGGTTTGAAAGAGATTTTGTGTTGCTTTCCCTTTTAACAGGGATTACAAACTTTTTCATTTGGAAACTCAAGTTTGGGTAAGTATCTAACTAAGTTCTTCCTAGTTAGTTTCCTAAGTGAGTGTATATTGTAGTGTCCTAATATTCTATGCCATAACCAGTACTCTTTATGAAAATCATTTAAACATGTAACATTTTGTTTAGCTAAGGAATTTAGATCAACAACATAAACATTTTCATTTCTTAAAGCAGAAAATACTAAAAAAAAATTAGAATTAAAAACATTAGAAGAATAATTTTAAAATTTGACATTAAAACGATCATCACATAATTGAGAAATACTTAATAGATTATATTTCAGTCCATCAACAAATAAAACTTTAGAAATTAAAACTGAATCAGTGTTACCAATTTGGCCTAGGCAGATGATCTTTCCTTTAGAATTATCACCAAAGGTGATATAGCCTCCATCAAACTTTATTAAACTCTTGAAACATGAGTAATCCCCAGACATATGTCTTGAACATCCACTGTCCAAATACCATTCCTTCTTGTGGGAAATCTTCAAGTAGGTTTCCTACAAAACAGTTTTAGATAGAGTATGATTTTGGTACCCAGATCTTCTTGGGTCCAGAAAGGTTAGCAATCAATGATTTTGGTACCCAAATTTGTTTTATGGGTCTCATATAATTTACATAATTAATAGATTTTGAAAGATAAAATCTATTTGATTTATAACTATGTGAATAACTAGTTGAAGCATAGGGATTTCCAGAACTAGAACTAGCAGTATTCTATCCAGATTTAGGAATAAATCTATTCTTAGTAATCTGTCTCAGTCCAGGTTTGTAGCCTATTCCAGTAGTGTATTTTGGTGCCACTTTATTTCCTAGCATTTGAGTTGGTGTATCTTTTCCATTTGTGAACTTCTCTAAGTCCTTTCTAAGTTGCTCATTAGACATTTTCAGTTCAGTGTTCTCCTTTAACAGTTGATCATTCTTCTCTTTTTCAATAGTAAGTTCAGTTTTAACAGTTGTAGTGAGAGCATGCTGTTTCTTCAATGATTTGTATTTATCCTTAAGTTCATTGCATATCTCTTCCAGCATATTACAATATTCAAATAATTCCTCACTAGTCATGTTTTCGTAATCCGAATCAGATTCTGCATCATCTCCAGAATAATAAGAATTTAAAACAGGAGTATCTAAGGTTACCTCAGATGTGTTTGTCATGAAACACATGTTGGCACGATTTTTTTCTGAATCAGACATTTCAGATTCACTTGTGCTGTCTTTAGAAACACTCCAGGTAGCTTTCATATCTTTCTTGTACTTACTATCCTTGTAATCATATTTCTTCTTGTTTTTTAGCTTTGGGCAGTATGCTTTAATGTGTCCTTTTCTTTTTCACTCATAGCAAACAACTTCATCACTTTTATCTGGATTTTTCCAGTCCTTCTTCCAATGTCCCTTATTGTTATATTTTCATTTGCAATTTGATTTTCTGAAAAATTTCTTCTTCCTATAAAATTTCTTAAACCTTCTGGCTATCTGAGCCATTTCAGCATCACTATCAGAGTCTGATATTTCACTTGTTGAACTTTCAGTTTGTATTTGGGATTTTTATTTGTCCTTGTTCTTTGAAGCAGTAGTCTTGAAAGACATTGATTTCCTTTTTGGTTCATCCTCTTCCTCTTTAATTACCTTTAGTTCTTCCTCATACATCATAAGCTTACCAATGAGTTCTTTGACTGGTAGAGCAGCAATGTCACATGACTCTATGATTGAAACAGATGTGACTCTCCATCGTTCTGTTAGACACCTTAATATCCTCATAATTTGTTTCTTTTCTGGAACAACTTTACCAAGTGAATTCATTATATTGACTATCTCATTAAACCTGAGATACATATTAGAAATAGGTTCATAAGTTTTCATTTTAAAATTATCATATTTAATAGTATATGTATTCAATATCATTTCTTTAACATTTTTTGTTCCTTCATGAGAAACACCTAAAGTATCCCAAATTTCAAAAGAAGTTTTATAAGAAGAAATTCTATTAACCTCTTCATCTCCTAAAGCACAGTACAAGGAATTCATGGATTTACAATTATAATTGTAGGTAGTCTTTGTAGGTTCATCCCAAGTTGTTCTTTCGGTTTTTGGAATTTTATATTGAGATTCTATAGCAGTCCAAATATCAAAACCCATTATTTCTAAATGAATTTTCATTTTAAGCTTCTACTGAGCATAGTTTGTACCATTGAATAACGGTGGCCTTTTAGTAGCAGCACCCTCTAGTCTATTGTAAATAAATAAATTTTAGAAAGTAAATTTAAAACGATAAAATTTAGAACTTATAGAAATTTAAGATCTTTAAAGATGCAACTAAAATAACAGTTGAAAAACAGAGTATTTCAAAAATCGTTAAATAAAAAAAAACCTCTAATACCAAATGTTGGTCGGAGTGGATAATCAATAGGGGGTGAATTGAGTTCAAATTAAAATTTCTGTTAAAATATTGTCTATTTAAAATCTCCCAATTTATAAAACAAGTTAATCTACAGTGAATTTATACAGATTGTAAATGTTCACTTAGCTTCTCAAAGATTGATTAGGTCTCAGTTAATTTAACCACAAGATCAAACAAACTTTTGAAAATAACCTACTGATTTACAATAAGTGTAAACACTTTCTAATTTAACTATCAAAGTAGCTTAAAAATAGTTTTGTATATCAAAGTAATAGTAGCAGAGTATAAAAGATATATATAGTATACTTTAACCTTAATCTAAAGATGCACAGAAGAAATAAAAAGAGGTTCAGTCTTAGGATGAGACTTAGTCCTCTCAAATTTATATAAATTTGATCCACACCCTGGATCTGGGTTAACAACAGTTTACAAAACTATCCAGGCCACGCAGGGACCTCTACCACTGTTCTTCATGGGAAACAAAACAAAGACTAGGCCACACAAGGACCTCTTCCATAGTTGACATGGGTAAATAAGAGTTAAGAGTTTTAGAGTGAGGATTTTGATATCATTCAGTTCAGTATAGGAGACAGTGTGTGTGTAAGATATACAGAGTACACCACACTGCTTGAAATTAAATAAAAAATCACTTAGAGAAGATAGATAAGAGTTTATAAAGCTCTAGTGATTATCAATGCAGCTCTGGACTCGTTGGATTCAGCAGGAATGCTTCTGAGTCCTTCTCTAGTTTTTCTATTGAAAAACAGAGTGTCGTAGTTCAGCTTGTGTTCTACAGGAGTGAAAAAGATCTCCTAATTCTTCGTGTGTTCTTAAGTAGTGTTGGATTGCACTCATGAGAGTTTTTTGAAAGTATTTCAACCTCCTTCTTGCTCGGGATTATTCTTTTTGTTCAGCATAGTGATCTCGGGTGTGTGTAAGTTCTTCTTGTTGTATCGTCACACTTGCACACCACTGCTTACTCTTCTACGTGTACTGCATCTCAATATTCCTTATATTCCACACGTTCTGGAAGTAGGAATTATTCCCTTTTCATAGGCACGAGATACAGTTTCCTGACATGCCAACAACTATCATTAAATAACATTAATTGTATTAAAAACATTGAATATGACTGTTAAAATTATTTAAATAATATTGACAAAAAGTTAAGAAACAGTGTCACAGTGATTATGTAAATGGTGTCTTCTTCACGGTATAGTCTTCACAGTATCTGATTCATGGCATGTGCTTCACGGTATGTGATTCACGATATGTGCTCCACAGTATCTCCATGTCATGGTGTCTAGCTCATGGTGTCTGGGTCACGGTGTCTGGGTCATAGTGTCTGGGTCACAGTGTATGGGTCACAGTGTCTTCATACTTAGAAAAATATCTGTATTTAGACTTGGACAGTAATATGAAGAATATAGATTAAGCTTAACCAGTAGAGAGTAAAAGAACTTGAATCATAAATATAAAGGCTTGATAATATAAGTGAGATTTGTGATCATACATAAGACATTTAAATAATAAAGAGAGTGATTAACATCAATAATATTTGTTATCATTAAAACATGATGTGTGGTTATTATTGAAATTGATTACCAGTAATAGGATTTGTGAGCATTAAAACATGATTAATATATGAGAAGTCTAACAATTATGTTTTCTCTGCTTATATCTAGAACAAAGAAACCTAGTAATGATATTGATGTCTATTTGTATCCATTAATCTAAGATCTAAAATTGATGTGGGATACTAGTGTTACAATGTATGATTGTTATAGAATTGAAGAATTAATATTGAGGTCCATGTTGTATGAAACAATAAATAACTTCCCTACTGATGGGAATTTATTAGGCTATATCATTAAAGGAATTCTTGGATGTCCCATTTATTTAAAACACACAAACCCAGTTCAGTTGAAACATTACTTGAAAACTATTTTTTTAGGACATCAGAAATTTTTACCTTGATGACTTAAATACCGACCCTAGATGAAAATATTCGATGGGAATATAGAATAAGGTACAACACGGTCTCTAGCAACATGTGATCAAATATAAAAAAAAGTAAAAAATATTGACACTCTTTCGAAAAACCATTTTCAAAAAACCGTACAAAATTATGTTATAAGAAGAGATCAATTTTCATTGAATTATTATATTGGAGTTGTTTGTATGTAAAACATTTTCTTGATGTCAATCATGTAGAAAAAAATGTATTTGATAGTGTTGTTGGAACATTACTAAATGTTCCTAGAAAAATGAAATATGAAACAAATTCTGGGCCAGACTTGATTGTAATGGGGATAAGAGAAGAGTTGGCACCGATGAAGGGTAAATGGCATAATTTTCTTCCTCTAATAGCTTACAATCTATCTAGATAGAAAAAATTGAAAATTTTCCTTTTCCTTACTAGTGTAAAAGTTCCACAAGGGTATTCATCAAATATCAAAAACATCATGTTAAGGACTAATTTGAATTTACATAGACTAAAATCACAATATTTTCAAGTTTTGATTCAATATTTAATTCCTATTTCTTTCCATTTCATTCTGCCTTAAAATGTGCAACATACATTAACCAGACTTTGATTCTTTTTCAAATCCATATGCAGTAAAGTTGTAGACCCGGAGAGGTTTCCCATCATGAATAATGAGATTCGAGTCATATTATGTGAATTAGAGATTTTCTTCCCACCACCATTATTTGATGTAATGGTCCACCTGATGGTTACCTTGGTTATAGTGGTTTAACTATATGGTCATATACATTATAGATAGATATACCCCATTTAATGGTATATGAAGGTTTTAAAAGGGTATGTTAAGAATAAAAGTTGGCCAAAAGGTTGTATTGAAAAACAATATATTGCTGAAGACAATATTGAATTATATACTGATTAACTATCAGATTTCAAATGCATCAGTCTCCCAAAGTATCATCACAATGAATTCCTTATAGGCAAAGGGATTTCCAAAAGATATGTTTTTACAATTACCTTGACAATGCAGAAGAAAGAACATCTTTATATTTTACATAATAGAGAAGATGTTGATCCATACATTGAATACCACAAAGAAAATATTAGAGATTTGAATTCATCAAGGGATGAAGGATGGATATAAAAAACATATAATCAATAATTTATAGGATGGTTCAAATATCAAATTTAGAAGTTATCTGAAAATTTGAATTCAATTTCTGAACGACTTCAATGGATATCAAGAGGACCGAATGAACATGTTATATCTTAAAATGGTTTTGTAATAAATGGTTATAAGTTCTATACAAAAGAACACAATTTCTTTAGTAATATACAAAAAAATGGTGTTACGCTTGTGGATGCAGTGATGCACATATCTGGTTACAAGGATAGAAATCCAATATATACAAATATGTCATATTTTGGCATTATCAAACAGATATACAAGTTGGATTATATAACATTTCAAGTGTGTCTTTTCCATTTTAAATGGGATTACAATATCCGAGGAGTGAAAGTTGTTGAAATGAGATCTGTGATGGTGAATTTTAGTGTGCAAGGGGAAAAAGATGAGTTGTTCATAATGGAATCACAAGTAGTGAATGAATTTTATGTATCTGATTTACAAACAAGAATTGGTCGATTGTCCTACTGGTGCTGAAAACAAATGTTGAGTCAGATGAAAATTCAATTGGGGATGAACCTTTCATTAGGATATCATAATAAATTCAAGTTAGTCCCAATTTAAAAAATGTATTGTACATTATAGGGGACCACAAAGAGGGGATTTTTATTCTCAATAAAGGAATTAAATCCTTGAAACCTTAACAAAAAATAAAGAGGGTTCAATGAGAAGGTAAAAGTGTTTGTTAATATATTATTTTTTTACTCATAATACTATATGTTCTCTACTGCATTAACATAATCTAAATAAAATGTTTAACTAATCATGCATAAAATTTCTTTTGCGCATAATATAATAAAAAAATATAATGAAAAAACCCTTTGGATAGATGTAAAGGTAATGTTTGATATACATTATCTCTTTTATTGAAAAATTATATAATGAAACATTGATTTAATTTTCATTATTCCTTGCAGAGTTTATTTATTTTAGAATATTTCTATCCATGTGTCATGATTTTGTAGGAAGAGCAATGACACTGTGTCTACTTAATTACATAGGTAATCTTGATGTTTTCATAGTAAAATCATTGTCCATAGAATTAATGTATTGTTTCATATTTATGATTAATTTATTTATTTTTAGTATTACTCATATAATAGTTTTTTTCTTATAAAGGTGTATTTTTTCGAGTTGGGGTGATCCATCCAACTTTCATGATTCTTCTCCCACAAAATGTTTTCATCCCTATAATGGTGCATTTGTCACTTTTTTTTCAAGTTACCTCCACTTCCTTTGTTGGAAAATCAACAATGCTGCCTCTACTCAATTATAGAGGTAATCATGATATTTTCATAGTAAAATCATTATACATAGAATTAATATATTTATTCTTATTTATGTTTAATTTATTTATTTTTAGTATTACTCACATAATAATAATTTTCTTATATAGGTGGATTCTTTTGTTTGAGTTGGGGTGCTCTGTCGAACTTTCATACTTCTTCTCCCTCAAAACCTTTTCACCCACATAGTTTTTCATTTATCACTTAATTTAAAGTTCTCTCCATTTTTTTGTAGGAAGAGAAACAAAGCTACCTCTACTTAATCACAGAGGTAATATTGATGTTTTCATTGTAAAATCATAGTCCACAGAATTAATGTATTTTTTCATATTTAGGTTTAATTCATTTATTTTTAGTATTACTCACATAATAATTGTTTTCTTATATAGGTGGATTCTTTTGTTCGTGTTGGGGTTCTATTTCCATATTTCATCCCTTTCTGTACCAAAACTTTTAGAAGATTCTTCTCCCTTAAAACCATTTCACCCCTACAGTGGTGCATTTATCACTTTCTTTGAATTTACCTCCATCGCCTTTGTAGTAATAGAAATGAAGCTACCTATACTCAATGAAAGAGGCAATTTTTATGTATGCATAGTAAAATAATTGTCCATATAATTAATGTATTATTTCATATTTATGTTTCATTTATTTATTTTTAGTATTACTCACATAATTATTTCTTTCTTATACAAGTGGATTATTTTTTTCGAGTTGGGGTGCTCTGTCTAATTTTCATGTTTCTTATCTCTCAAAACCTTTTCACCCCTATAGTGTTTCATTTATCAATTTCTTTCATGTCATCTCCACAACCTTTGCTGGAAGAGAAATGATGCTATCTCTGCTCAATCACAGTGGTAATCTTGATTTTTTCATAGTAAAATCATTATACAAAGAATTAATGTATTGTTTTATATTTATGTTTAATTTATTTCCTTTTAGTATTACTCAAATAAAAATTATTTTCTTATACAGGTGGATTCTTTCATTCGTGTTTGGGTGCTCTATCTATATTTCATGCCTTTTTCCCCAAAACATTCACATAAATTTTCTCCCTCAAAACCTTTCACCCCTACAGTGTTGAAAATAATTACTTTCCTTTATTTCCCTCAGCTGCTCAATCATAGAGGTAATATTGAAATTTTCATAGTAAAATAATTTCCATAGAATTAACGTATTACTTAATATTTATGTTTAATTTATTTCTTTTTAGTATTACTAATAATAATTGTTTTCTTACACACATGGATTCTTTTTTTAGTTGATTTGGTTTTTTTTGAAGATTCTCATTCAGTTTTGGAAGTTTGAAAAATAAAGTCAATGAAAATCATGGTAAAATTGATAGTTTGTAATTTTTTGAGACTTTGGGATGTGTAAGAATCATCTTCACCTCAATCTGACACATGATGTGACTGGTATGACTCCAAGTACTTATTTCTATTTAAAATTGACATTAATTTTTATTAAAAAGATAACTAACATACTCAAAACTGAGATAACATATTCATATTGTTTTGATAATTTAAGAAAAGGATCCATAAGTCATTTGTGATGTGTTTGAATCAACTACACCTCAATCTGCTACTTGATGTGCCTGATATGACTCAATGTGTCCATTATCAGTTTAAAATTGGCATTTAACTTAAGTTTAACTCACTGAAAACTGAGAAAATGCTCTTGGATTTTTTTTGATAATTAATGGCATCAATACATAAATCATTTTTGATGTTTAAGAATCGATCTCATGTAAAACAAATAAACGATGTGATATGTAGGATTCAAAGTGTTTTTTTCAAGTTAAAATTAAATTTTAGTAAAAAACATAAGTGACATAATCAATAATGAGAAAAAAATTCATATTTATTTGATACTTTATGAAAATTATCCAAAAGTGATTTGATACGTGCATGAATCAGCCTCACCTCAATTTGTTGCATTATGTGAACGGTATGACTCCAAGTGCATGTTTTAATTTAAAATTGAAATCAATTTTTGTAAAATGAAAAATGACCTACACAAAACCAAGAAAACACATTCATATTGTTTAAATACTTTAAGAAATTGATCCATAAGTCATTTGTGATGTTTAAGAATTTGACACACCTCAGTCTGATACACAATGTGATTGGTATGAGTCAAAGTACATGTTTTAATTTTTAAAATGACATTTTAGTAAAAAATACAAGTGAAATACTCAAAACCAAGAAATAATAGTCATATTTTTTTTAAAAAATTAGGAAAACAACCCATAAGTCATTTGGGAAATTTATGAATCAGTATAACCTCAATCCGACACATTGTAACACCTGAGACTTTTATGAGAAATATTTTGTTTTTATGTTATATAAATCATCAAAAGAATCTTTCACCACACACAACACTTTCTTGGCTTTCTTTACATGAAATCGCGACCTTCCTCGATAGCTTGCGTCGTACGCAATACCGAGTTTCACTAAACAACGATATGCTATTAAAATATTATTAAAACTAGCCGTTATGAATAATAATAACCACTTTTTGAAATTTTGTAAATTTTATTTTTCAAAATGGACTTCATTTTTGGATTCAGAATACCGAAATTATCCTAGGGTGAAATTTTGGTATTTTTCTGGAAACTTTCAATTTTTGATGAATAGTGAAAACACTGGGTTATTATTTAAAAACCGAATTTTTATTTAAATAATTATTTATTTTATTTAAATTTATTTTAGGTCAAAATTGATACATAATACCTATATAAGTTCAATGTAATTCATTGGAGTTATTTTATAATAATTTTAGATATATAAAAATTTTATTGAACTTTTTACCGTCTTTTACCCACCTCCTAGGAGAATTTGCAAATTTACATAAAACATAATTTTACTGCTTCTGTGAGTGGAATTTCAAAAATCTGAGAGACACGGTTGATGTTAGTAAGTAAAATGTGGTTCAATGAGATGAAAATAATTTTTGGTGAACAGTAACTTTTTACTTTTATTTACCACGGTTAAAAGTAAATAGGTTAATTAAGGGTAAAAATGATATTATTATTACCATAAAACATGTCATAATTCTATTGTATAAGTGTAATTCGACCAAAAACAACCTTAAGAATAAAATATGACCATTTAGGCCCACATGGATTAGATTAGGACATTTATTATTAATTTATTTAAAGAAGGGTTAAAATAGTTAAAATCAAAGTTTAATAAGTAAATAATTTTTAATATAGGGTTATACATAAGATAAATTAGACTATAAATATTAATTAGAAATATAAAAATATTTAATACATAATTTTATTTTATTTTTAATTTTTAGATATTAAATAATTTAATTTATTTATGACACAAAGATGATGCAGTAATTATCTTATTAATGAAATATTGAGAGAATTGATGTTATAAATACCCAAATAAATGTAATTTGAGACTTTTTATGAATTAAACTAATTTTCTAGGTTACTATGACATGTTATTATTGATTTAATCAAATTTTTTCGAACTAATCATTCTGTTATAATTTTCACAAAAATCAATTACTAAATAGTGTTAAAACTGACATAAAATAGTTTTTAAAACAAATATTATTTTATCAATTGTTATTTTGTTCCTAAAAACATAAGTCTCATACAAATGACTTATATAAGGTTATATATATTAATAATAAACAACTTGGCGTTCGTTTGGCTTGTTATAGTAAGTTTATTAACCTTATAGTGTAAGAACACAAAAAGACCCGGTAAAAGTAAAATTATCTAACTTAAAGTTAAATATAAATGATAAGGTTAAAATAGTCAACTAAACTTGTCAAAATTATATTGGATGAGATTATTTAGACCCATACCAACCTTATCTTCGAAATAAATCAATTTTGAGCTATATAAAACCGAATATGGCTTTATAATAAAATAATATTTTTAGTTTTTCCAAAGGTACCCCTCTCCTCCCTTATAAAAGGGAACATCCTCCCTCTCTTCCTCACACCACTTTGAGCATTCAAGCTCGGCCAAAACCTGCCTATTTTACTTCCCCACTTCCCTAGAAATATCCTAGAGGTCCTGGTCTCCTTCAAAGACCAATTTTACTGCCCTAAGAGGAGGTCTCAAAGAGGCGCTTCAAAGATGAGGTAATGTCCTTACCGATTCTTTCAACTTTATTTCTTCTTCCACTTCTTCTTATTTATTTTTTTCATTATGAATTAATAACATCATTATCACTCATATACTGATATGTTATTATAAATACGAAACAACCCTATTTCACCATCTATACATCCTACAGAAAACGAAATCACCGCGCGTGTGTACGTACGAAATACCGTCTCCACGCTGTGGTGTAATCTATTTTCCATCACCACCTTACATTGATGGGTATAATGGTGTAAATAAATAACTATATATGATTATTGTAAAGTGTTATTGATTTTTAAATAGTATACATACACTGCAATACAATTCCACGATCTTGGGAACGATATCATCGCTCGTGCGTACGTACGGAATACCGTCTCCACGATGTGATGCGATTCGTTCTACATGATCTTCATTGAATAATGATTATATAAATGAATTGAATGAATAAATATGATATATAGTATAATAATACCATTCTGGAAATGAGGTATCTATAACCTAAAGAAAATAATAATAATTTATTCGACAAAACATGCATAAGAACAAAAAGTAATAAACACCTGAATAACTAGTAATAATGAAATATTACTAATAAGAAGCTAATAATTTGACCATATATGATATCATAACAATAATTATGATTCTGTAATAAGTCAATAACATTATTTAAATCATTATACAGGAGGTTCAGACACTTATGAAGCAAATTAGACCTAAGGTAAGGGAAATATCACAATCTCATTTTTATCCGAGATTGTTTATACTTTGGAATTTACTGGGGTGTATTTTATCATCCACATCCATGTTTCCTAAATATGTAATATTATTTCCATCCACCTACAATTTTTTAAATCCAATTTTACCCTTAGGTGAGTTTTTAGTAAAATATATGAAAGGAATCTTTTGTTGTTTTTCGTACGAGGTACTTTTTTACTTTTCTGAAAAACGTACGAGAAGAATGTTTTTTTAACTTATAAGGCATGAATGAATTTTTAAAACATTATTTCCAATAATCTTCATTTATAAGTTTTCAGGTTTATTTTTAATCAAATTCTTTTAGTTTAAAATTGTATGACATGTTAAGAAAGGAAAAATGTTTTTGAAGTAGAAAAGATATTTTCCTCAAGAATGGAGTTCAAGTGTTTTATCAAAATTATTTTCCATATAAGATAATATAGGGTTCTATTTCTATCCCTATTATTACATTGATTTGATTATGTTGTGATGAAAATATTTTTATGAATTCCTTTATCTTATATGAATTGTTTTATGATGTCACGATATTGATGATTCCCATTTTTATTACATGGGTTATGCTATGATGTATGGTTTATGATTTTGTGGCACACATAAGAATGGTATCATTATGAGATGGGTGTGAACTATATTTCCCTCCAATGCATTGGGTAAAGATTTTATATCTCATGAGATAGACATGGCTGGAACGACAGGTTAAATCGGTTTAGTGAAACAGGACTGAAACGAGGAGTGAACTCGGTTCAGAAATGGACTTTGTCCACTAAGATAGTCTTGGAAATGAGTCTTGACTAATAAGAAACGATTCTATATGATTATGTGTGTATTACACAAAGATTCATTTTTTAAGTTATGATTATTGTGAATACATTTCACTACCATGATTTATCCCATGTTATGAAATTTTGATCTCTTTTACAGGGTAAGATTTCCAAAATGTTATTTTCTTATGAATATGATGTGATTGATATTTCTTTTGTTTACCCTTACTGAGCATTTGAGATCACCCTTTTGTATGTTTTCTTTCCCCAGGTTAGGAAGAAGGTTATTAAGTAAGATATGCCAAAATGGACTATAGATATGATGAAATAAATGGGAGACAGTGTAGACGCTTTATGAACCAGTTGTTTATGTTTCCCAGTTTCTAAAGACACTATACCTATACGGTCATTTCATGGTTTTGTTATATGTTGTAATAAGTGTACTTCAATTTTGAAGTACTAAAAATGTATGTAAATTATGGGTCGTTATAGTTGGTATCAGAGGAAAGGTATAGTCAACCTTTGGAAACTAGGATGTGAAAGACTTAGTAAGAATCCTAAGGATAAGTCTAAGCATAAAACACAATCTTAGTGTTTTAGAAATGGCCATGAATAACCTAAGATAAGACCTTAAGTGTGAAATTTTATTCTTGATTATGTGGTTTTCCTATTATAATTAGTGTTGCTCACACTATTCTTCTTGGTTTTAGTCAATGGATGGAACCCGAAGGAACCGTGTTAATTCGGAATGCGACAGGCAATGCAATGATTTTCCTCCTGAGCAACCAAACGTTATGGGAGCTGAAATGCACAATCTTGTAGCCATGCTCACACAAATTTCTCATGCTATGAATCATGAAGGACTTCCAAACGAGCAAAGGAAGGAGCAACATTCTGTTTAATCCTTCATGAGACTGCGTCCACCTTCATTCAGTGGGTCTTCTGATCCATTAGTGGCTGAAAAATGGATCAGTATAACTGAAAAATATTTTCAGTTCTTCAATGTTCTGAACATGATAAAGTCATCTTAGCAGTGTTTCGTTTGGAAGGTGATGCTGATCAATGGTGGAATCTTATCAATAATACTAGGCCAAGAGATGAAATTGAGTCCATGGAATGGGATGAGTTCAAGAACTTATTTTTCAATAAGTACTTCCCTCGTATTCTACGAACAAAGATGGAGAAGGAGTTTCTTGAACTGAAGCAAAAGGATGATTAATCCGTTGGTACCTATGAAGCAAATTTTACAAGACTTGCAAGGTACGCTTCCAGAATTATTATCCAACCTGAGAGTAAGATCGATCGATTCTTTAGTGGATTAAAACCAAATCTTTGAAGGGTGTTATCCATAAGGGACTTCAATAGCTATGAGGAAATCATTCTATGTGATCTCAAAGTTGAGATGAATATTGGAGTAACCCAGCAGTCATATGGGTTTGATAAGAAGAGGAAAATGGAATTCAAAGGAAAATCTAAAGAGCACATTGGAAAGAAGATGAGTTTTCCCTTATGCTCAAAGTGTGGAAAGAAACATGGAGGGAGTTGTCTTAAAGGGACAAGTAAATGTTTCAAATGTGGAAAGGAAGGTCATCAGGCATTTGAATGCCGAAATGATGGGAAGAAGATGTCTAGTGATGCGAACAATGAAAAGGCTACACAGAGTGCACCTCCTACACTTCAATGTTACAAGTGCAAGGAAATGGGGCATTATTCCAATCAATGCCCTAATCCAAGGGTTGTGGATGATGATCGACGTCAACAAAATCTTACCGCTAAAGATAAATGAAAGTCACATGCAATTTCTATCAGCGATATGGAGTATGATAACGAAGTAGTAAAAGGTACACTTACCATCCACTCTAAAGTAGCAAATGTTTTATTTGATTCTGGATCCACCCACTCTTTTATTTCTGAAGAATTTTCTAAGGGTATCACCATATTACCTCAACAATTAAATGTTGATTTGGCTGTGACAACTCCTAATGGCACAACAGTCACATCAAAAGTTTATAATTCTTCTCCGATTGAAGTTTGTGGGAAAGTGCTTCCTGAAAATCTTGTGATCCTTCTTATAGTGTAATTTGATGTGATTATCGGCATGGATTGGCTTTCTCTATATGGAGCTCATATCAATTTCCAAATAAGGGAAGTTACATTTCATATTCCAAATCAATCTATGATCTTCTATCGATGCAAGGATGAACATAAACTTCCAGTGGAAATTTCTTCCATCTTATGGGTCTTGATTCCACTAAATGAGGGTTATTTATCTCAAATGGTTGGAGAGAAACTCACGATTAAGAATATTCCCATTATACAGGAGTTTGATGATGTCTTTCCGAAGGAATTGTCGGGTCTTCCACCAAATCGTGAAGTAGAGTTTTCAATAGAACTCGTACCAGGTGCTTTTCCTATTTCAAAGACACCTTATAGAATGGACCAAATTGAGTTGTAGGAATTGAAGAAGCAACTCCAAGATAATCTTGATAAGGGATTTATATTCCCTAGTGCATCACCTTGGGGATCACCTGTTCTGTTTGTTAAGAAGAAAGATGGATCAATGAGACTCTTCATTGATTATCGAGAACTTAACAAGATCACTATCAAGAACAAATATCCTCTCCCACACATTGATGACCTATTTGAACAACTACGCAGATCTCAATACTTTTCCAAGATTGATCTTCGTTCAGGGTATCATCAATTAAGGGTCAAAAGGGAGGATATACCAAAGATGGATTTCCGTACAAGGTATGGAAACTATGAATTTATAGTGATGCCATTTGGTCTTACTAATTCCCCTGCTATCTTCATGGATCTAATGAATAGAGTCTTTAGAGACTATCTTGATCAGTTTTTGGTAGTATTTATAGATGATATTCTTGTCTATTCAAAGAGAAAGGAATAAAATGAAGATCACATGAGAATTGTATTAAAAACCCTAAGAAAGGAGAAGATTTATGCCAAATTTACCAAGTGTGAATTTTGCCTTCAAAAAGTTTCATTTTTGGGTCATATAATCTCAAAAGAGGGGATATCTGTGGATCCAGCAAAAACAGAGGTTATCGAAAGATGGTCGAGACCAACAACAGTAACTGATACCTGAAGTTTTCATGGTTTGGCTGGATATTATCAACGTTTTGTGAAAGATTTTTCACGATTATCTAATACACTCACCAGGTTGACTTGAAAAGGAGTTAAGTTTGTTTGGACGGAGGAATGTGAAGAGAATTTCAAGGAGTTGAAAAGAAGGTTATCCAGTGCACCTGTGCTCACACTTCCTTGTAGTGGAGAAAGGATTGTGATCTATAGTGATTCATCCAAGAAGGGATTGGGGTGTGTTCTTATGCAAAATGATATGGTGATAGCTTATGCCTCATGAAAGTTGAAAATCCATGAGCAAAATTACCCAACTCATGATTTGGAGTTAGCTGCGGTAATCTTTGCATTAAAGATTTGGAAGCATTATCTTTATGGAGAAAGGTGTGAAATTTATACTGATCATAAAAGTTTAAAGTATATTTTCACACAAAAGGAGCTGAATATGTGCCAAAGAAGATGGTTGGAGATGATTAAGGATTACGACTACTCAATCCATTACCACCCTGGGAAAGAAAATAAGGTGGCAGATGCATTAAGTCGACAAGACCATGATAGCTTATCCATGATGAGCATCAGAAAAGATCCAATATTTATGGATTTACAAAGGATGGATCTTGGAATTATAATGAAAGGGGAAAAATCGTATCTTTCTCAAATGAATGTTTAACCATCTATACATGTGAAGATTTAAGAGTCCTAGAAAGAAGATGTAGAGTTACAAAAGAAGGTGAGAAATGTTCCTGAATTCAATGTTGATTGTGATGGAATAATGAGGTTCAGGAATCGGGTTTGTGTTCCTCCCATCCCTGATTTAAAGAAGGAGCTGCTGGATGAGGATCATAGTTCTTCATTCTCTATTCATCCTAGAAGCACGAAGATGTATAGGGACCTGAAAGAGTACTTATGGTGGGATGGTATGAAAAGAGATGTTCCTGAATATGTATCTCGATGCTTGGTTTGTCAGCAAGTTAAAGCTGAGAGACAGAAGTCTAAGGGGATGTTACAACCATTACCCATACCTGAATGGAAATGGGAAAACATCACTATGGACTTTGTCACAGGACTTCCTAAAACATCCAAAGACAATAATGCTATCTGAGTCATAGTTGATCGTCTTACAAATTTGGCGCACTTCATCGCTATTAGAGAGGATTTCTCTCTGGATCAGCTTGCCAGGATATATGTGAAGGAAGTGGTAAGATTGAATGGAGTACCACTTTCTATTATATCTAATCAGGATCTGAGGTTTACCTAAAAGTTCTGGCGAAGTCTCCAGCATACTCTGGATACAGAGTTGAGTTTCAGCACTGCTTATCATCCTCAGACAGACGGTCAGTCTGAGAGGACAATTCAAACTCTAGAAGATATGTTGAGAGCTTGCTCTATGGATTTAAAAGGTGGTTGGGATCAACACCTACCTTTGGTGGAATTTTCTTATAATAATAGCTTTCACTCCAGTATTCAGATGTCTCCTTATGAAGATCTCTATGGAAATAAATGCAAGACTCCAACTTGCTGGGATGATGTTGGGGAAAGAAATCTATTAGGACCTGATCTTGTTGATGAGATGACAGAAAAGGTCCGATCTATTCAACAACACATAAGAGCAGCTCAGAGTCGACAAAAAAGTTATGCTGACAATCGAAGAAAAGACTTAGAGTTTGAAGTGGGTGATAAAGTGTTCTTACGAATATCTCCTTGGAAAAGAGTAATGAGATTTGGAAAGAAGGGAAAGCTGAGCCCTAGGTATATCGGTCCTTTCGAAATACTGGATCGTGTTGGGAAGGTAGCTTACCGATTGGTACTTCCACCAAATCACTCTCAAGTTCACGATGTGTTCCATGTATCTCTCATGAGAAAGTACATACCTGATCCTTCACATGTACTCAGCTCAGAATTTGTACCGCTGGAACAAGATCTTTCTTATGAAGAACAACCGATAGAGATTCTCGATCGTAGTGAGAAAGTTCTACGGAACAAGACCACTGGCTTGGTGAAAGTTTTATGGAGGAACCACCAATTAAAATAAGCTACATGGGAGCTTGAGGATATGATGAGGGAGAGGTATCCTCATCTGTTTGTTACAAAGTGACGAATTTCGAGGGCGAAATTCATTTTAAGGGGGGTAGAATGTAACACCCGAGACATTTATGAGAAATATTTTGTTTTTATGTCATATAAATCATCAAAGGAATCTTTCACCACACACAACACTTTCTTGTCTTTCTTTACACGCAATCACAACCTTCCTCGATAGCTTGCGTCGTACACAATACCGACTTTCACTAAACAACGATATGTTATTAAAATATTATTAAAACTAGCCGTTATGAATAGTAATAACCACCTTTTGAAATTTTTTAAATTTTATTTTTCAAAATGGACTTCATTTTTGGATTCGAAATATCGAAATTAGACTAGGGTGAAATTTTGGTATTTTTCTGGAAACTTTCATTTTTTGATGTATAGTGAAAACACTGGGTTACTATTTAAAAACCAACTTTTTATTTAAATAATTATTTATTTTATTTAAATTTATTTTAGGTAAAAATTGATACATAATACCTATATAAGTTCAATGTAATTCATTGGAGTAATTTTATAATAATTTTAGATATATAAAAATTTTATTGAACTTTTCACCGTCTTTTACCCACCTCCTAGGAGAATTTGCAAATTTACATAAAAATTAATTTTACCGCTTCTGTGATTGGAATTTAAAAAATCCTAGAGACACGGTTGATTTCAGTAAGTAAAATGTGGTTCAATGAGATGAAAATAATTTTTGGTGAATAGTAACTTTTTACTTTTATTTACCACAGTTAAAAGTAAATAGGTTAATTAAGGGTAAAAATGATATTATTATTACCCTAAAACATTTCCTAATTCTATTGGATAAGTGTAATTAGACCAAAAACAACCTTAGGAATAAAATATGACCATTTAGGCCCACATGGATTAGATTAGGACCTTTATTATTAATTTATTTAAAGAAGGGTTAAAATAGTTAAAATCAAAGTTTAATAAGTAAATAATTTTTAATATAGGGTTATACATTAGATAAATTCGTCTATAAATATTCATTATAAATATAAAAATATTTCCTACATAATGGTATTTTATTTGTAATTTTTAGACATTAAATAATTTAATTTATTTATGACACAAGGATGATGCAGTAATCATCTTATTAATGAAATACTGACATAATTGATGTTATAAATACCCAACTAAATGTAATTTAATACTTTTTATGAATTCCACTAATTTTATAGTTTAATATGATATGTTATTATTTATTTAATTAACTTTTTTAGAACTAATCATTCTGTTATAATTTTCAAAAAAATCAATTACTAAATAGTATCAAAATTGACATAAAATAGTTTTTAAAACAAATATTATATTATTAATTGTTATTTTATTCCTAAAAATCTAAGGTTCTTCCAAATGACTTAGATAAGGTTATATATGTTAATAATAAACAACTTGGGGTTATTTTGGCTTTTTATAGTAAGATTATTAACCTTATAGTTTAAGAACACAAAAAGACACAGTAAAAGTAAAATTATCTAACTTAAAGTTAAATCTAAATGATATGGTTACAATAGTAAACTAAACTTGTCCAAATTATATTGTATGAGAGGATTTTGACCCATCCCCACCTTAGCTTTGAAATAAATCAATTTGTATCTATTTAAAACCAAATATGGCTTTATAATAAAATAATAGTTTCAGTTTTTCCAAAGGTGCCCCTCTCCTCCCTTATAAAACGGAACCTCCTACCTCTCTTACTCACACCACTTTGAGCCTTCAAGATCGGCCAAACCCTGAAAATTTCACTTCCCCACTTCCCTAGAAACATCCTAGAGTTCCTGGTCTCCTTCAAAGACCAATTTTTGTTCCCTAAGAGGAGGTCTCAAAGAGGCGCTTCAAAGAAGAGGTAATGTCCGTTACCGATTCTTTCAACTTTATTTATTCTTCCACTTATTCTTATTTAGTTGTTTCATTATGAATTAATAACATCAGTATCACTCATATACTGATATGTTATTATAAGTATTAAACAACCCTATTTCACCATCTATCCATCCTACGGAAAATGAAATCACCGCGCGTGCGTACGTACGGAATACCGTCTCCACGCCGTGGTGTAATCTATTTTCCATCACCACCTTACTTTGATGGGTATACTGGTGCAAATAAATAACTATATATGATTATTGTAAAGTCTTATTGATTTTTAAATAGTATAAATACACTCCAATACAATTTCACGATCATGGGAACGATATCATCGCTCGTGCGTACGTACGGAATACCGTCTACACGATGTGATGTGATTCATTCTACATGATATTCATTGCATAATGATTATATAAATGAATTGAATGAATAAATATGACATATAGTACACTAATACCATTCTGTAAATGAGTTATCGATAACCTAAAGAAAAGAATAAGAATTTATTCGACAAAACACGCATAAGAACAAAAAGTAATAAACACCCGAATAACAAGTAGTAATGAAATATTACTAATAAGAAGCTAAGAATATGACCATATACGATATCATAACAATAAGTATGATTCTGGAATAAGTCAATAACATTATTTAAATCATTATACAAGAGGTTCGGACACTTACGAAGCAAATCGGACCTAAGGTAAGGGAAATATCACAATCTCATTTTTATCCGAGATTGTTTATACTTTGGAATTTACTGGGGTGTATTTTATCATCCACATCCATGTTTCCTCAATATGTAATATTATTTCCATCCACCTACAATTTTTTAAATCTAATTTTACCCTTCGGTGAGTTTTTAGTAAAAGATATGAAAGGAATCTATTGTCGTTTTTCATATGAGGTACTTTTTGACTTTTCCGACAAAAGTACGAGAAGAATGTTTTTTTAACTTATATGGCATGAATGGATTTTCAAAAAATTATTTCCAAGAATATTCCGTTACAATTTTTCAAGTTTATTTTTAATCAAATTATTTTAGTTTAAAATTGTATGACATGATAAGAAAGGAAAAATGTTTTTGAAGTAGAAAGGATATTTTCCTCAAGAATGGAGTTCAAGTGTTTTATCAAAATTATTTTCCATCTAAGATAATATAGGGTTCTGTTTATATCCCTATTATTACATTGATTTGATTATGTTGTGATGAAAATATTTTTATGAATTCCTTTATCTTATATGAATTGTTTTATGATGTCACGATGTTTAAGATTCTCATTTTTATTACATGGGTTATGCTATGATGTATGGTTTATGATTTTCTGGCACACATAAGAATGGTATAATTATGAGATGGGTGGGACCTATATCTCCCTCCAATGAATTGGGTAAAGATTTTATATCTCATGAGATAGACATGGCTGGAACGACAGGTTAAACCGGTTCAGTGAAACAGAACTGAAACGAGGAGTGAACTCGGTTCAAAAATGGACTTTGTCCACTAAGATAGTCTTGGCAATGAGTCTTGACTAATAAGAAATTATTCTCTATGATTATGTGTGTATTACACAAAGCTTCATGTTTTAATTTATGATTATGGTGATTACAGTTCACTACCATGATTTATCCCATGTTATGAAATTTTGATCTCTTTTGCAGGGTAAGATTTCCAAAATGTTATGTTCTTATGAATATGATGTGATTGATATTTATTTTGTTTACCCTTACTGAGCATTTGAGCTCACCCTTTTGTATGTTTTCTTTACCCAGGTCAGGAAGAAGGTTATTAAGTAAGATATGCCAAAAGGGACTATAGATATGATGAAATAAATGGGAGACAGTGTAGATGCTTTATGAACCAGTTGTTTATGTTTCCCAGTTTCTAAAGACACTATACCTGTATGGCCCTTTCATGGTTTTGTTATATTTTGTAATAAGTGTACTTCCATTTTGAAGTACTAACAATGTATGTAAAGTATGGGTCATTATACACATGGTGTGACCGGTACGACTCAAAGTGCTTCTTTTTATTTAAAATTGTCATCAATTTTTGTAAAAAGTCCAAATGACCTACTAAAAACCAAAAAATCACATTGAAATTGTTTACATACTTTTGGAAAATTATCCATAAGTCATTTTTGATGTGTAGGAATCAATCCAACCTCTATCCAATACATAATGTGATCGGTATTAGTCAAAGTGCATGTTTCAATTTTAAAATGAAATTTTTGTAAAAAACAAAATTGACATACTCAATAACGAGAAAAAACACTAATATTGTTTTTAAACTTTAGGAAAATGATACATAAGTCATTCTATATGGTTAGGAATTAGCATCACCTCAATCTGATGTATGGTGTGACCCGTATGACTGAAATTACGTCTTTTTTTTATTTGAAATTGTCTTCAATTTTAGTAAAATGGAAAACTTTCCTACTCAAAACCGAGAAAACATAAACGAATTGTTTTGATACTTTACAAAAACAATCCATAAGCCATTTTTGATGTGTAGAAATCAGCCGCACCTCAATCTAATACATGATGTGCCCGATATGACTCAAAGTGTCTGTTATTAGTTTGAATTCGAAATTTTAGTTCAAAAAGTGTTAGTCAATGAAAACTGATCAAGTGCACTTATATTTTCTTGATAATTTAGAAAAATAATTCATAATTCATTTGTGACATATAGGAATCCATTTCATGTCAAATTGATTCAAGATGTGATCAAAATGAGTCATAAAGTGTGTGTTTCCAGTTTAAAATGACATTTTAGTAAAAAAAAAACAGCTGACATACTCAAAATCTATAACAAACATCAAGACTGTTTTAGTAATTTATGATAATGATCCAAAAGTAATTTAAGATGTGTTGGAATCAACCACATCTCAATATGATGCACGATGTGACTTATATGACTCAAAGGGAATCTTTTTATTTAAAATTGACATCAATTTTACTAAAATTAACACTTTCTATTAATTTATATCTTTATATTATTAGTAATATAAGAATTTTTTCTTATATAGGTGTGTTATTTTTTTCAAGGAGGGGTGGTTTTTTCCGAAATTTCATGAGTTATTCAGGATTAAAAGATAAAGGAACATTGATATTTTTGAATATTTTTAATAATTTTTATTTATGTAATTGTATAAACAAATGTTTAAAATATATATAATATATTGTTTTTTCTTGTGTTTGTGTTGTAAATTGTATTTCATTTAAATCCTATACTGGTGATATCTAGTGTGTTTTTGGTGCTACAATGTGCTATTACAACACATTGTAGTGGGGCTGCAATGTGCTGTTACAACACACTGCAGTATGGACCTTTATCAATGCTTTGTTTAGTGCTGAAAAAACCCCTTTATTAGTGCCTTTTTAGCACTGATAAAAGACCAGGGGTTTTAACCTCCATCATGTAATCAACTCTTTTCTAGTGCCGATAAAGGCCATTTCTTGCACCGTTAAAGGCTAGTTTTTCAGTAGTGCATGTTGAAAAGTTAAAAATTTCATAGTAAAATTAGCAATAACATTCTTCATTAATTCCCACTAATAATATCCCTAAAAGTATCTATACATATCATTTCTTCTAGGATGAATAAGAAATGGAAATATATGAGCTTCACTCAATAATTCCTTATTCAAATGGGGAAAACATAGCACACACAACCTCTTTCAAAATCTCATGACACCTTTTTTGGTTTATATAAAATTTAGGAAACCTTCCTTTATTAACCAATTCTACTATTTCTTTCAAACCGTGATCTTTATTCTGATCATGATTAATTCTGTTTAACGAAGATGACTACACTGACACCTGAACTAAAAAAAGGAGTTACTTCCTGCACAATTTCTAAGCCAAATTTCATCAAACAATTAACCAAAGGACCATGTTACTAATGTAGCATAACTAATGATGCATTATATTTTCACATCAAGTTAATTACTACATTGTTTTCTTTACCCAAATGATAGTAAATTGTGTAATCATAATCCTTTATCAATTCCAACCATCTTCTCTACCTCATGTTCATCTCTCTTTGAGTGAATATATAAGTCAAACTTTCATAGTCACTATATATTTCACATTTCATACCATATAAAATATGTATCCATATTTTTAATGAAAAATAGCTATATCTAGTTTAATATCATGTTTATAGTAATTTTATTCATGAATTTTTAATTGGAATGATGCATATGCAATAACCCGATAATCTTGCATCAAGACACAACCTAGTCCCTTCAAATATGCATCATTATAAATAAAAAATTCACTATTTCTAGAAGTCAAGGTTAACACTAGAGTATTAACCAATATTTTTTTCATTTTATGAAAACATTTATCACATTCCTTTATTGAGATAAATTTAACTCATTTTTTAGTTAACTTAGTTAGAATGATGGATAACCGAGCAATGTTTTTAATGAGCTATTGGTAGTAACACACTAATATAAGAAAAATTTGAATCTCAATGAAATTTTTATGTATTGGACACTCTTATACCTCCTTATTTTTAACGGGTCCAATAGTTATGCGATATTTCAAGACAATATGCCCAAGAAAAGAAATATTTTATAACCAACATTCACATTTACTAAATTTCCCACATAAATTATTCTATTTTAAATTCAGTATAAAACTCCTTAGTCATTTTTCATGTTCCTCATAACTTTTAGAATAAACCAGAATGTCATAAATAAACACAATAAAAAATTTATCCAAATAATCATGGAAAACTCTAATCATAAGATCCATGAATACAGTGAGTGAATTGGTAAACTTGAAGGGAATAACAAAAAACTCATAATAATCATACCCAGTGAGAAAAATTATCTTTAAAATGTATTCCACCTTTATTTTTAGCTGATGATATTTGACCTAAGATCAATCGTTGAAAAATAGTGGGATACCTAAATCTGATCAGACAAGTCATTTATAAGGGGAAACTAATACTTGTTCTTAATAGTAATGTTATTGAGGGATTCATAATCAATAAAAAGCCTCATTGACTATACTTATCTTTAACAAAAAATAGGATCAACCTTGGGTGAATTTCTAGGATGAATAAAACATTTTTAAAGAAACTTATGTAACTATTTTTCAATATTAATAACTCTAATGGATATATTTGATAAGGGGGTTTTGAAACTGGATTAGCTTATTAAACTAAGTAAATGATTAATTTAAACTTCTAACTAGAAATAACACTAGGAAAATTATTATGAAATACATCCATATATTCCTTTATAACTAGTACATCACTAATCCAAACAACTTCCCTATTTTTGAAAATACGAGAAAGATAACATTCACTACCACATTTAATTATTTTCTCAGCTTCTTAATATGTTATCATAAGTATTAAATTGTTCATATATAAAAATTAAAACTCATTATAAAAATTAAATACAACTTCCTTATCCATGTAATATATCTTATCATGATAAACTAAAAGAAAATCCACACCCCTAATAACATAAAACTAAACTATGGTAAAGATAATAATATTTGAATAAAAAACCATTACATATATAATCATAGGAAGATTACTATAAATCTATGTTTCCGTAATATTAACACCAAGAGCTTTTACTAAATGTTCATTTTATATTTATTGAGGCAATATTTCCATTTTAATAGTAAATATCCCAGAAATAGAAGAATGTGTAGACCCCAAATCAAAGAAGAATTTTTCATAATTTGAATAGATAAGTAATATACCAGTAACCACTTCATTTGATGGTTCTTCATTTTATAAGGCATCCTCAGATGAATTTTTCATACCCCTTTGCTTACATCCTTGATGATTTCCATCACTCATGATTTTCTTCGAACACACATCATCATAATGGCCCATCTCATTTCATTTAATACAACTCACTACCTATTTATCAAATTTGGTTTGACTATTACCATGGTTATTTTCTTTGTAATCATGATACAAATGTATTGGAATAAAACATTGATAATAATTTATAGATTTAATAACACACTTCCTAAGATGATTCTTACCAAAAATATAAAAATAAAAAAATTTAGACCTCTTACCTTTATATTTCTTTGATAAATGATTTCCCATTTATTTTCACATGGAATGATTATTATATTTTCTATTGTAAAAATAAAAAAACCCAATCTTGAAATTATCACCATTCTACAAAAATTTCTAATATCCTTTAAATCCTTGAGAGGCTAAAGATATCCATAAATTTAGTTTCAATCTTGAGTAAAACCTATAAATTTTACTATCATGGTCTGAAATAAAATTTGGTGTATACCTAACCAATATAGTAAAATTTTCTTTATAGGGAAAAACTGAATCCTAATCCTTCTTTTTAACTATAAAAATTTAATTTTCATCCTAATTACAAAAACTTTAGGAAAATATTTCTTAATAAAAATATATTTAGGCATTTTCCACTCCATGGAATCAATCTCATCCTTTTCCTTAGTATTCTTAACCAATTAACACTAATGATTGACTTCCCCTTAAAAATTAAAAATGGAAACAACTACCTTATTATGTTTATAATAACAAAAAGAACATGAATATCTTTTCTATTACATTTATCCATCCTTTGGATAACACTAGACTTGAGGTTCCACAAACTGTCAGAGGGTTCTATTTTATGAAATGATCCACTATAGATATGTCCCTTTATAAAGAGTTCAATCACACTCTATCATTAGTAACACCATTAAAATATTGCATAAACTAATTTAACATAATTACAAACTATTCTACTTTAATTTTAACCATTCTAGATTGCTATTTTGAAATGATTTTATCCACCTGATTCCTTTTCACTTATTTTACCCTGTTTCTTCTATGGAAAATCATTATTAAATAAGCACATATTATATGAATTAACATAGAATCCCTCAAAGTTTTCTCATGATTATATAATACATAGATTAATATCCCTTAAATTTATTTTTCTTAATAAAATCCTAACATCTAAATTTATATAAACCTTTCTTTGATACCAACTATATTGACCTATAACTTAAACAACCCATAATTATGAGTTTAATAAAAAGTATTTAATTTTATTATATTATCATTATCTTTTAGTTTTAGAGTTTCAAATAATTATGAAAAACGCATACATATCAAAACCTTTAAAAAAATAAAACACTTCCACTCAATATCCATTTTTCTATAAAAATAGGATTCATAAATTTAAACTCTGGTTTCATTAAAAATACATTCTATTCTTCTAAAATGAATCACTATGGAGGAAAGATAAACCTTGACATATTTATTTCTAATAATTAATCACTATTAAAAAATTTAGAGACATGGGATGGGAACAAATATCTTAGCAAGGGATATAAAAATAAATAAACCTATTATTCCATTTTGAAATTCATGAAATCCCATTAAAAAAATTCCTTTAATATAATTAATCTTGAGATCAAAATAATAATTTACTGAAGAAATCAACTTAACTTCCAAAAAGTTTCATAAAAAATAAGAAATATTAATGTCAAAATAGTAATCATAAGGTTTTCTTGAGAAAAATGTGCACTCTTTAAAACATTTTCATGAAAATGTATTTTTCACCCTTAAATGGGGCATAAACATTACTTTAAACATATGATCATTAGATTACATTTTGAAATCAAAATACTTCCATTATAACTTGATTAAAATATTATAAAATTCATATAGTTACCTTGGTATATCATCTTTATGTCACTATTACAATCACTCTTATAATAACTATTCTAAATTTAATAACTTACTTAATTAATTCCAATATATATTCCCTAGAGAAAAAAACATTACCCAATGCATTAGAGATCTATATTGGGTGCACCGGTCATCATGAAAAATGTATAAGGACCATAAAATACATTAAAAAAATATAATATTTCATTTCCATTATAAAATATCTTAAATTAGTCTATTTAACACATAAGAAGAAGTACTTTCAGGCTTTACATAAAAATAAAGATAAAAAATCTTTTTCCCTGAAAACTCCTAAAACAAAAAAATCCTAGAAATACTAAAAATATGATATTATTTGAAAAAAATGTAAACTTCTAGATGATTATTCTTAAATAATAATAGTCATAATGGTGATAAATTACACAAATTCTTTATAGTTTTAAAAAAGACTACTTTCACACATTTTTAAGAATGTAAAAAATAACCTATTTGGAAAATCTTAAAAAGAATTATTTTAAAACATTCATAGATTAATTAAAAAATGGATTAAAATTAATTAAAAAATGAATTTTATTATATTAATATAATACCTAAATAATTTTAAATAACATGGTTATGTATTAAAAAGTGAATAAAAACTTTTAAACTTTTAAAATAAGTTTTTAAATAAATATTTATTACCTTGAGTCTGACTCACCATGTATATACTTTAAATCATGTATAATAAAATTATATTAATTATTTAATTGATTTAGAAAATTTTTAGGTTTATAACCTTATTATTATATCTTTTATTTCATTTACCACCATGCATAATGTGTTTACTAAATCAAATAATTTGATGTTGGGCATTTTGAGGACATTCAATTCGTAGTCACAAAATAAATCCAGCAGTTTAACCATAGTGAAAAGTGTAATTGTTCCATAATATCTAGAATATAAATCATGAAATAATTATAGTTTTTATACATTAAATACAATTTTATGACCATCCATTAATGTAGGATTTGAAAAACATATCACATTACTTCCTGGAGGTGGTAGTCCACACGTACACACAAGCAATGTTATCATTTTCTAGCAGATGTAAGGGTAAGAAGATAAGTAACATATTATATTTAAATAATAATATCTATTTCATTAATATAATATATATTCATTTATACCATCACAATATCCATACTTGTGTGGTGGTGATGAAAATTGAAACACATCGCTTCGTAGAGGTGGTAGTCCACATATACGCATGGGCGATGTTTTTATTTCTCAAAAGATAGAAAAAAAGATATAAAAATGTTTTTACATAAATATAATAATTTTAAATTATTTTTAATATAATTATTTTATCATATAATCATGGTTATATGAGGTTTTAATGAGGAAAACGAATAAATAAACATGAAAACACTCGGTTAAGAGTTATACCTCTTCTTTGGAAAGTTTTCTTTGGATTAAACATTAAAACATATAGGTTGGTATTTTAGTGAAACCAAAACCACTTAAATATTAAGAGGGATTTTTTAAAGGTATTTAGGTAGGTATTGGACAAGAAAAAATTTCTCAAAGTATGTGAGTAAGAGAGGAGAGTGGGTGCCCTTTTATAAGTGAGGGGAGAAACACTCTTACAATTTTTTAAAGTTTTTAAATAATATAAAGTATTATTCATGAGAAAGTGGAACCAAATATATCTAATTTAGAATATAATATGTTAATTTTTGAAATAATATTATTCAATAATATTTACTATGATATTTTGTGACTTTATCACTTAGTTTTAACCCTAATTAACATGTTTTATTCTTTACCGTGGTGATGAATTTTTAACATAGTTACTATTCAATATGACAAAAAATGAAATTAAAATAATTATTGACTTTGAGTATCTTTATTCCAAATATTAAATCTTCCATTAAGGATTCATTTTATAGAAGTTTCAGAAATTAATTTTATTATAAGTGTGGAAAACATAATGAAAAATGATTTTTTAAAAAAATGAATTTTTAAGCATAAAAAGTATTTTATAACAAAATAAAGTATAATGATTATTAATATGAAATTAAATAGATCATTTTTATCTAATTAAGGATTATTTTACGTTAAAAATAATCCAAAATACAATAATAATGTTTAAATAATTGAAAATAAATGATAGTTTTTTAAAAAATCTGTATTTTTCACTATTCACCCAAAAAGAAATATTTTCATAAAAGTTTAAAGAATTCACCCCAGTATATATTTGATATTATGATATAAAAAAATAATTCCATTTTATAAAATTCAATTTCTATAATTTAGAAATTTAACTTTTAAGTCTAACCATACAATACATGGAAATCATTTTAGTTAGAATAAAACTATTTATTTTCTTGATTTTGAAAAATCATATAAAATTATTATAATGAATATGAATATGAATCCATAATTTATAATAATAAATATTAATAAGACATGAAATTTATTTATTATTAATATTACCTAGGTTTTCACATGAATTACCCTTACATAACACTCAAAATTTACCCTTACTAAACCCTCACCATGGCACAACCTAACCCTAGTAGTGTGACCTTCCTCTCTCGCACTTACGTGACACCTCTACACAAATCCATAACAACATTATGAAAATAATTCAATGGAATAGAACTCCTTGATGTAGTGTGCTTTTAATCTTTGAAACTTATACAAACACATACACAACATGTGCTTATGTTTCAACGCTCTCCACTATTCTATGGTGTCCATCCAAGATAAAATCTCTGCCACCCCCTATTGCAGTTTGATCTCCCAAAACTAAAAAAATTATATAAAAACTTAGGAAAAATGATAAAACTCAAAAAAAATTAAATACACAAAATATGAATAAAATTAAAATAATAATGATACCGATGTGTGACAATTATCCCAACCTCTATACTTTCTATCCCTAGATTGTATTTAATAGAAGTCGAATGAAACAAAAATAAAACTACAAAAATACTTACATCAAGATCTAGGAGGCATAGGAATAAAATAGAATGTTCATATGGAATATAAAACACTAAAAACAACACAAATTATCTAAAACAATATAAAAACCCACTACACCCCTAAAAATACCCAAGAACAAAACATCTATGATCACCTGAGATAGGGTATAAGAGAGATATAGACCAAGAATAAGTATCCACACCGTTTATAATTCATCGAAAATGGTTGGATAGGATAGAGACATACCACCTAACCAAAACATCAACCTTGATGACATATCTACAAGAATCACCCAAGGATCTGACTTTGATTCCTATGGAAAAACTGACACAAAGGTAACCCCTCAACCATAAGATAATAAATATCACCAATCCCTACCACAAGAATCAATTCAAAAGAAATTGAACACCACAAGACTCAAATAGAAATAACATGGGATATAGACCTCATGTCACTACACATAATTGGTAAACTGGGTATTCTAACCTAGAACACCATACCATAGCAAACCAAAAAAATTAAAACTTTCACTAATAAGTACTAAACTATCCCTAAGGCCACCATGTTCCTAGTTACCCAAGAAAAAATTAAATAATATCCCATGTTCGAACATCTAAGAATCCATCATCAAATGTCCATATATCAACCAAAAACCTTACAAAACACTAAAAAATCATCAAAACACACTAAAACAACAATTCACTACCATATGTAAGAGAGATATAGATAAATCCTAAATATAGATCACTTTGAATCCCCAAATACATTCCAGATCAATTCCCAAAGAAACCAGCCACCAAAAACCGATTACACCTAAGAATTACCCTTAAAAAAATTAGTTTAAAAAACCTATGAAGACTCTCTAGGAGGCCACACTAATTATAGGAATTCAAATATTTCAAGCAAAATAACTTAATAATTCTCAAGTAATCCACACTAGAAGAATACAAGATGTATCTTCTTATTCTTATAAAGAGACTAGCCCTACTCTACCCACACTTCTATCTTGAGTTCAACAACCTATTATCCCCATTAAATGGAACATTTAGAACCTATTAAACAAGAAATTACTAACCAAACTATATTAATAAGGCTCTAGTATATACCTACCCACAACATGATAGAGTAGGTTGAACCACAACATCTCCAAGATCAGGATAAAGTTCACTTTTATTTGGGAAGTCCAAGATGGATTCTAAGGACTAGGAATAATTCACATACACCAATTTTCCATGAGTATAGGTAGAGTCAATAAGAAAATAAACCACTAGTAAATGACTAAAACAACCATATTAAAGATTGTCCCAATGAATAAGCTTACCTATTTTCTTTGAGAAACCTCTAAGGTACTTATTCTAAACACACAATATATGGTCATCAATTAATCCATGTTCCATAAATAAAATTACAAAATTCTATCATAAATAAAGACAACCACAAAAATTAATCCGTTAATAAATCACATAAAGAATATTCATTTCCCAAAAACTTAAACCCATAGAAAAATAAAAATTCTTTTAAAAGAATGAATTTTCATTTTCATTTTTTTAAAAACAATACTTCCTATTTGAAATTTCCTTAAAATTTATATTTCCAAACCATTTCACGATTTTTTTATAAAATCAAGAGCTTATGTACAATTTTCCCCCACATGTTAACAAACATTTAAAAATTCATTTCAAAATAATATCCCCTTTGAATAATTTCTCAAGAATAAAAAAAAACCACAAAATCCCTTAAGCACCAAGAATGTTTTATGCTAAAATTATTTTAAAAGTTAATTTTGAAATCAATCATTTTTTTTTCAAAATTCTAAATGAATTTTTTTAAAAATCTGATAAAGGTTAAAAATTTTAAATACAGTTTTTAAAGTAATCTTTCTTTTTAATTTTAATTTTTTTTTTCTAAAACATAATATGAGTTCTCAAAGGAAGGATAAGGTATCAAACCATACGAATTTTTAAAAAACCATGTTAAAAATATCAACTTCACAATATAAACTCCATTATTTATCCTTACACTAATGGTAAGAACCATTGTGATAATTTGAGAAAGAAATGGATGTAAAACCACAATTCCAGATGATAAATAGTATCATACATGATTTGGCCGCAAGGGCTAGTAATCCATGAAAAAACCTTGAAAATGGATATGTAATGGTTCCATGAACATATACATAGGCTCTAAATGGTTTACTTGACCATTTGGGTTATCCACATAGCCTTGTTTCTTTCAACACTCTCACCTTTGAAACCCAAAAAATCCCTAGAATCACTAACATACTTAGTAGGGATCAAAATATCATCATCATATATTAAAATCCATCAAATACATCCAAAAATTGAACTCAAATTCAGGACTCAAATTCTAAACTCCCCTATAAACTCAGGGTTTAGTGTGAAGAAGACATATCCAATAACTTTTTCACACCCTCCACTTGAGTCTCGAGGACAATACTACTCTTCATACTACCCACAAACACCCCAAATAGAAAGAGGGTGATCTGATTCAATTTTTTCATGAACCAACCTAGGTCACCCCTGAACCAAGAATCCAAGGAATCTCAAGGAATACCCGGGTATAGTTTATATTTCCATGGGTTAGTGAAAAGTCCTAGGGTATTAATAGAGAAAATAAATGGTATTTATTTCAACCTCAGAATAATATACATCCCAAATAAATTAAACATCCAAACATATTTTTCAATAATAATAAGTAAAACATATCATTAGCTAATAATAAAGATTAAACAACATCACACAATCTATATGGTGATAAAAACTATCATCTCATATACAAAATAAAATAAAAATAAAATCCAATACAATATATTGATATAGAAGTTCCCCAAAATAAAAATAAAACCAAACCACTACTATTATCCAGGTGACCCCTTGATCACACTCTACATAACAAATTAAAAATCACACCATAAAACCCAATATGAGGGAAACCAAATCCAAGACACCTAAAAAGAATCCATAAGTGTTGTATACACTGAATGGGGTATGCAAGGTGTGGGTGAAACTGAGCCTAGTAGGATATCACCAAAGATTTTGTGTTATTAATTTAAAATAAAATTTCCTCCATTCTAGTTTGAAATATAAATTGAAAATAGGTTTTTAATATACAAATATAAAAGGGGAAATAAACATCAAATTCCTGATCATTTTATAAAACCTTCCTTTTTAGTTTCTTTAAATGAAAACAATCAATTTGCAAAAATTTCCTTGGTAGAAGCCTATTTTATTTAAATAACAATTTTTAAATCTACTTTAAAAAAGAAATTTATAATTATACATAATTTCAATGTTATTTTTTTTATAAAATAAGATAAATTTAAGGGTAAAAAAAAACACTGTGGCACTACATCACTAATTAAATAAATTAGAAAGAATAATTCACAATACATTAGGTAAAAATTAAACTATGGAACACAAATGAAAGTATACTAGGGAGTTATCTAGTATAATGGGAAACACATTAGGTACTAATGTGATATATTCATAGAATTTAATAAACCAATAGACCAATTTTTGATCTATGTTTCATCCTAAATAACACAATACACATGATTATCATGCACTTAGCATCATCGAGTGAAATTCACACTAACCATAGCATATAACTCAAATAGAGGGACACTAGTATAATTTTGCCACCTAGTTTATCATAATTCTAGACCTCTCAATCAGTGCCTTATTATCCCATTAAAGTCAATCAATATGATGTGAGCAATCAAGCAATTCACATGACTAATATATATATAAATATTACCTCAACCCCACCTCCATCATAAGAAACAACCATAAAAATTTCATACATATTGGAATAATAAATAAAACCCCCTTGGGTGTCAAAATACATATCTATAAAGGAGTCCAAGAGGGTTAGAAACACCCATGAAGTTTAAAAATCCTTTTAAAATTTCTGAATGGGCCTTCTTGAAAACTCAACTTGGAATGATGACTCCTTTACAACCAATTGAATTCATTTTTAAATTATTTTTAAAGAAATTCATTAACAAAACACTTAAAAAAATAAAAAACAATTCCATTAATTTATATAATGACCAAAATGTGGTAAAAACCATTTATTTACCATATTTCATTCAAAACAATCCTTTAAACCATATTTTATATTCACTTGGAATTTCAAATATCTTTTAAAATCTAGAAAACCATGTAAAAATTCCTTTTACAAGTGAGAGTTCAATTAAAACAATTTAAAACCCCTTAGAACTATAACATAAATAAATTAAAAATCATTAAGAACATAATTACATTCCAATTTAATGAAATATTATAAATTCACCAACATCGATTTAATGGAAATTATACTGAATGTCATCACCTTTATTGGATAATGCTCCAACAAGCTAAGAAATGTCCCCTATAATACTTAATATCCAAAATCCTTAAGATTAAACCATCTTAAAACAAAAAACCGACTATATAACCCCTTATTTTTCATGGTAGAAGAATAAAATAAGGTACAAAGGAAGTGGGTAAAGTAATAAGGAAGGAACAAAGGAGGAGGAGCGATTTACCTTGAGTTTTCCACTTGAAAAGAGAGAGAGGAGCTTCAAAATCAAGAGAATTAAGGGGATAGATATCATTGTGTCATCATGGCTTGGTCTAAAATTAGGGGAGGAAATTAGGTCAAAATAGTAGTGGCATGATGGGGGAAAAGTGTAAATTTACCCCTTAAAAACTAGGTAAATAAGGGTTGTGGCATGGTCTTTTCCACCACAGGGTAGTGCTATTCGATGTAACCCAACCATGGAATAATCCAAGCAACACGATACAGTTGGACTAAAATAGGAATAGGGGCCTCAACCTTAATCCTTGAGCTACTAAGACTTGATCCTCCATGTTATGACAGAGTCATCTTCCAAACACCACCCATGATGTAGCCTCTAGCCTATGTCATGAAGCACCTTGAGCAGGAAGAATAAAAAACCTGAGAACCTATGAAACTATGTTGTGGACTCTTATGCTACATCATATAGGACCTACCTTCCCTTACATAGTGAACTTCTATGGATAAACCTTATCTTTACAACATAAACTACTTTCTCTATCCGTATGCACTACCCTTACACAACTTTTGGCTTACCCTTACGCAAAACCCAAAACATACCCTTACACAACGCCCACTATGGTGAAACCTAACCCAAATATCTTGGTATTCTTCCCTTAAATTTATTTGAAACCTCTATATAACTCCAAATAACCCATATTCAACTACCTCGATGGCATAACCCCCCTCTACGGTGGTGTGGCCTCCCTCTTTGAAACTTATGAACACAATTATACAATATGACACCATGCCATAATTCTCTCTATTGTACTGTAGTGTACATCCACATACCAACTATATTTTGACCCATCATTGTGTCATGATTGCCTTTCGAATACGTGAATTATGAAAAACTAAATAATATTGAGAAAAACTCAAAAAACATAGAAATACCCCAAAAATGAATAAAATTAAAACAATATTTACATCAGGGAATGTCAAATTGATGTGAGATAGTGTGTTTGTTATTTTGAATATGGTAGGGATGATTTTTCAAGTTATTGGAATAATTTATTAAGGTTTACATGTTTAGTGTGTGTTAATTGCGTAATATGTGGAAGTGATTAATTGATGAAAGAATTTAAATGTCTAATGGGAAAGGGGTTGTGTGGAGAAAGTGAGGTGTTAAATATAAAAGTATTATTTAGGCCATGATTAAAAATTAAAATTAAATGATAAATTAAAATATATTATTTGAATATAAAATAAGTGAAGGAATAATGACTATGTGAATTTTTAATTATCAGAATTAATTTATACATGTGTATGTATATATATATATATATGCATTAAATGAATTTAAAGTGTTTAATTATAATAAAATTTGGAAATTGAATTGAAAGAAGTTGTATGGTTAATGAATTATTTTTATATGATTTTAGTGGTGGTTTGTGAAGTGTTTGATGGTGTAAGTGGTTGATGATGTGTGGTGGTGGAATTATATCAATAGGGTGTGGTGGTGGTGGTGTTATAGTAGAAGTGGACCTTAGGTTGGGATTATGTGTTATTTTTATATAATAATTGTATTTTCTATTACTTCTTACAAACCATCAATGAATTCTTGTAACCTTACCAACGTTTAGTTGTGGGTTTTGGTTTTGAGTATACCCTCAACATTTTGGATGTGTATGATACAGATAGTTTACTACTCCCACTTCACCACTCTCTATTCCAAACATAGTATATTATATAAGGGCATGAGGTCATAGAATGTTGTGATGTGGTGGTGATGTGATGATAGGGTAATTATGTAGTTATGTGGTGGCATGCAATTGTGGGTATTATATATGGTTTGTGGTTTTTATATACTATATATGGATATGGTAAGTGATATGTGGTTGTGGTATGTGGTATATGGTTATGGTGTATGTCTTTGGCTATGATGTGTTCATGTGGTTATGTAGTATGAAGATATGTAATTATAGAAAGGATGAGAGCACCTTGACAAATGACACTAGGCTGTGATGTTTACTAGTTTAGTGGGGATATATGTGTTAGGTACCTTTATAAATAATTTATTTTAATATTATATTATTATACATGTGAGTGGTTCTGGTTAGTGAGAATTGGTGAGGATGGGTAGTAGTGGACCCAGTTAGGTAATAAATTCGTATTGTTGTTTATTAAATGAGCCTTTAGTATGATTCTTATTCATTTTCATGAGAGTTTCTAGTAGGAACCTTTCTAGGATACTTGTATACTCACCCCTATATTTTATGTCAATTTTTTATAAATTTATAAGATGAATTTAGTTATCAAGATAGACAATACAAGCTTACGATGTTTGTGTTTGGAATTAAATTTGTTACCATATGAGCTATTCTTTTTGGGTATTTATTTTGGATCATTGTTTATGTATGAAATTACATGAATTATTTAGATTATGGGTTTTATTTTATATTTGATAAGTATTTAATTGGTGGTTTATTAATTAATTACTTTGATTTATGAGGGTAATGACTCCCATTATATGTGTTTTAAACCCTCAGTGTTATTCCTCATCCCATAGCCTATTGGAGGCAGGCTTTGGGGCCACACTCATCTTCACTGTTGGACTAAGATGGGTTTTAGTGGGGGTGGATTGTAACATTGTGGTATTAGAGTTTTTTTAGATAACTAGAATGGAGTTTTAAGTTAGAAACTAGTGAGGATTCATTGGGTTGGTAGGAAGTTGATATCATTTGAGATTAGCATGTGACATAGGAAAATGATATCAGTTAGGATGTAGATGAGACTCCTAAGATCTTATATAAGGACCATAATTTTAATAAATATAATAAATTGAGATGATGTTGATTTTATAGTAGATAACTAGGTGTGGTATATTCATCATGATTGATTGTGCAGGCATTTCAATTGAGATAAATTTTAAGAAATTAAATTATTTTTAACTAATATTTTAATTAATTACATATCTTGGGATTATGATTTATTATTTCATGTTGTAGATATTTTGTAACAACCCGATATTTTATGATAAGTATTATTTTTAATTTATTTGATGTCATGTGTTTTATGCTCCACCAAGATTATCATGTGCTATACACAACACCATATTAGCTTGCAGTATACGCAACACTATTCTTGGATTGTGTTACACACAATTTCAAGTTCGTTAGATAGTAGTCATTCTACGCAACATTGAGAGTATATATATATACACACACACACACACATATATATATATATATTCAACGTATAAATGAAGTATGGTTGGATTCTGTTATACGAAACAACAACAGAGTCTTGCATAACACGCAACCCTAGCTTGCCTTGCTTTACACGCAATCGCGACCTTGCTCGAAAGCTTGCGTCGTATGTAATACAGAGTTTCGCTAAACGATGATATGCTATTAAAATATTATTAAAACTCACCATTATGAATATTAATAACCACTTTTTGAAATTTTATAAATTTTATTTTTCAAAATGGACTTCATTTTTTGATTCAGAATATCGAAAATAGACTAGGGTGAAATTTTGGTATTTTTCTGAAAACTTTCAATTTTTGATGAATAGTGAAAACACTGGGTTACTATTTAAAAACCAACTTTTTATTTAAATAATTATTTATTTTATTTAAATTTATTTTAGGTCAAAATTGATACATAATACCTATATAATTTCAATGCAATTCATTGGATTCATTTTATAATAATTTTAGATATATAAAAATTTTATTGAGCTTTTCACCGTCTTTTACCCACCTCCTAGGAGAATTTGGAAATTCACATAAAACATAATTTTACCACTTCTATGAGTGGAATTTCAAAACTCCGAGAGAAAAAGCTGATGTTAATAAGTAAAATGTGGTTCAATGAGATGAAAATAATTTTTGGTGAATAGTAACTTTTTACTTTTTTTACCACGGTTAAAAGTTAATAGGGTAATTAAGGGTAAAAATGATATTATTATTACCCTAACACATGTACTAATTCTATTGGATAAGTTTAATTCGACCAAAAACAACCTTAGGAATAAAATATGACCATTTAGGCCCACTTGGATTAGATTAGGATATTAAATATTAATTTATTTAAAGAAGGGTTAAAATAGTTAAAATCAAAGTTTAATAACAAAATCATTTTTAATATAGGGTTATACATTAGATAAATTAGACTATATATATTAATTAGAAATCTAAAACGATTTCCTACATAGTGGTTTTTTATTTTTAATTTTTATACTTTAAATAATTTAATTTATTTATGACACAATGATGATGCAGTAATTATATTATTAATGAAATATTGACATAATTGATGTTATAAATACCCAAATAAATGTAATTTGAAACTTTTTATGAATTAAAATAATTTTATATGTTAATATGACATGTTATAATTGATTTAATTAACTTTTTTCGAACTAATATTTCTGTTATGATTTTCACAAAAATCAATTACCAAATAGTGTCAAAATTAACATAAAATAGTTTTAAAAACATATATTATATTATTAATTGTTATTTTATTCCTAAAAATCTAAGGTTCGGACAAATGACTTATATAAGGTTATATATATTAATAATAAACAACTTGGGGTTCGTTTGGCTTGTTATAGTAAGTTTAATAACCTTATAGTGTAAGAAAACAAGAAGACACGGTAAAAGTTAAATTATCTAACTTAAAGTTAAATCTAAATGATAAGGTTAAAATAGATACCTAAACTTGTATAAATTCTATTGGATGAGAGGATATAGACCCATCCCCACCTTATCTTATAAATAAATCAATTTGGAGCTATTAAAAACTGAATATTACTTTATAATAAAATAATACTTTTAGTTTTTCCAAAGGTGCCCCTCTCCTCCCTTATAAAAGGGCACCTACTCCCTCTCTTCCTCACACCACTTTGAGCCTTCAGGCTCGGCCAAAACCTGCCAAATAATCTTCTACAATTCCCTAGAAACATCCTATAGGTTATGATCTTCTTAAAAGACCATATTTAGTGCCCTAAGAGGTGGTTAAGAAGAGGCGCTTCAAAGAAGAGGTAATGTCTGTTACAGATTCTTTCAAATTTATTTATTCTTCTACTTCTTCTTCATTAGTTGTTTCATTATGAAGTAATAACATCAGTATCAATCATATACTGATATATTATTATAAGTATGAAACAACCCTATTTCACCATCTATCCATCCTATGGAAAACAAAATCACCGCGCGTGCATACGTACAGAATACCGTCTCCATGCCGTGGTGTAATCTATTTTCTACCACCACCTTACTTGGATGGGTATAATGGTGTAAATAAATAACTATATATGATTATTGTAAAGTTATATTTATTCTTAAATATTATATTTACACTTCAATACAATTCCACGATCATGGGAATGATATCATCGCTCGTGCGTATGTACGGACTACCATCTCCACAACGCGATGAGATTCATTCTCCATGTTAACCATTCATGAATGATTATAAAGTATATATAATAAGTAATCATAAAATATATGACATAATAATGATATTGGATTTAGGTATATATATATGTATTCCATCTACTTAATTCCATTCAATTCAATAAGGAAACGAAAACAGCGTTCATGCGTACGCACGACCTACCGTCTCCATGAACGGTGTATTTCATTCCATTTATTGATCTATCATATATATATATGAATATTCTGAATATATATTACATATAAATCATATTTTAAAATTTTTAATTAAGTAAATCATAATATAACTAATAATATCAAGAACAACAAGTCCAAACATGTACGATAAATAAAACGATTTTACCCAAAACGCTGCTTTAACATAAAACTTACAAAAGAACGGGTAATATAAAGTCATAAGTGAACCATATACGATATCAAAACAATGAATATGATTTTTTAATAATTCAATTACATTATTTATATCATTATACAGGAGGTTCGTATACATATGAAGCATATCAGACCTAAGGTAAGGGATAACTATTCCAATCTCGTTCTTATCCGAGATTGTTTATTCGTAAGTATTTACTGGGGATATTGTTATCATCCATGTCCATGTTTCCTAAAAATGGTTTCATGTATTTTTAAAGTCCTTTTTAACCATTTTTTACTTTTAATACATGTTATGTAAGCAATCTTTCTTTTTTTAACCATACGAGGTACTTTTTGACTTTTTCGACAAAAGTACGAGAAGAATGTTATTTTTAACTTATACGGAATGAAAGGATTTTTACGATTTTATAAAGCCTTATTTTCATAAATCTTCTTACAAAATATTTCATGAATATTTTCAAAACAATCATTTTCTTATAAAATTTCATGACATTTTGTGAAAATAAAATGATTTTGAAGAAGAAAGGATATTTTCCTCCAAAATTCATTTAAAGTATTTTATCAAAACCATTTTTCATCTAAGATGACATTATTTCATATGTGTATGTTTAAAGTATAATGTCTCTATGATTTACATGTTTTCACTTTTCTTATTATGAAATGATATCCATTTCTTTTATATGTATTATGTGACGATGGGATGATGTTTATGAAACCCATTTTATTTATTGGGTTTTTATGAATGATGTATGTTTATTTTGTGGCATAAGTAAGAATGATTTCTTTATGAGATGGGTGGGACATATATCTCCCTCCAATGCTTTGGGTAAAGATTTATATCTCATGATATAGAGAAGGATGGAATGGTAAGTTAATCCGGTTCAGTGATACAGGACTGGACTGAGGAGTGAACTCGATTCAGAAAGGGACTTTGTCCACTAAGATGGTCTTGGCAGCGATGCCTTGGCTACTATGGAAATCATAACAAGTGCTGAATGGTTTCAAAAATTACATGATTTATTCCCATGATATTTTATCAAGATTGATGTTCCTTTATGATATATTCCTTACGTACTTCCAAGATTTATGTCTTTGCTCTAGATTTTGATGTTTAGATTTTATGTTCAAGATTTTGCATTCAAATGATTGTGGATTGTTTTATGTTACCTATGCTTACCCTTACTCAGCATTTGAGCTCACCCTTTATATGTTTTCTTTTCCCGAGGATTTAAAGAAAGGTTTTAGGTAAGAAAACAAAAGGGGAAGATCTTTATGGGAGATGTTGAAGATCTTTCACCACGATTATAAGATTATTTTCCGAGTTTCCAAAGAGACTAAACTATTATGGTCCTTGTGTGTCTGTTTACGTTATGTATTAAGTATTCCACAAAAGTAATGTAATGTACATGTACGTCAAGCTTCGGGTCTCTACAGTTGGTATTAGAGGAAAGGTTTAGTCAACCTTTGGAAACTAGGATGCGAGAACTTTAGTGAGATCCCTAGAGATATTTCTAAGGTTTGTCTAGGGATGTCCCTAAGGATAAGTATAAGTATAGGTTATAATCCAAGAATTACAGTAACGATCTTAGAATTAAACCTAAGATGTTAGATATTAAAGGTATTCCCCCTTTATTATGTTGTTTTCCCTAGCATGATTTTTTCCTATCACACTATTCTTTTTGGGTTTTAGACGATGGATGAAAACCGAAGGAACCGTGTTGATCAATGTCATGGGAAATGCAATTATTGTCCTCTTGAACAAACCAATGTTATGGGATATGGAGTTCAAAATCTGATTGCTATACTTACACAAGCTATGAATCATTCTGGACTTCCAAATGAGCATAGAAGGGAACAATATTCTATTGAGTCCTTCATGAGGCAACGTCCACCTTCTTTCAGTGGGTCTTCTGATCCACTTGTTTCTGAACAATGGATCAGTACCACTAAAAAGATATTTTCAGTTCTTCAATTTTCTGAACATAATAAAGTCATCTTAGTAGTATATAGTTTGGAAGGTGAAGCTGATAAATGGTGGAATATTATCAAGAATATGAGGCCAAGAGATGAAATTGAGTCCATGGAATGGGATGAGTTCAATAACTTATTTTTAAATAAGTAATTCCCTAATATTCTTCAAACAAAGATGGAGAAGGATTTTCTTGAACTAAAGCAAAAGGATGATGAATCTGTTGGTATATACGAAGAGAATTTTAAAAGGCTTGCAAGGTATGCATTTGGCTTTATCATCCAACCAGAAAGTAAAGTTGATCGATTATTCAGTGGCTTAAAACCAAGTCTTCGAATGGAATTAGCTATAAGAGACTTTAGTATCTATGAAGAAATTGTGCGGTGTTCTATCAAGGTAGAAATGGAAGTTGGTGTTACATATCCATCTAACGGTTTTGACAAGAAACGAAAGATGGAGTTCAAGGTGAAATCTCAGAAAAATGGTGAAAAGAAGATCAATGTTTCCTTATGCTCAAAGTGTGGAAAGAAGCATGGTGGAGATTGTCTTAAAGGGACTATAAAATGTTTTATGTGTGGAAAATAAGGTCATTGAGCAGCTGAGTGTCGAAGTAATGGAAAAAGGGTTACTAATGATAAAGAAAAGACTACAGATAACGCACCACCAACACTTCAATGCTTCAAGTGCAATGAAATGGGGAATTATGCTAATCAATGCCCTAATCCAAGGGTTAAAGGTGATCGACATGAGAAACCACTTAAGGAAAAGGACAAAGGGATGTCACATGCTATCACTATTGGCGATGCTGAATATGACAATGATGTGGTGGAATGATTAAGTGTTTATGTAATGGGATTCCAAAATAATGTTGTATATAGTATCATGGAATATTGGAATATTTATGTATTGGTCCATTATGGTTTTCTATAAGAATATGGTATCGGTAACCATGAAAAGTGAATGAAATGTTCTTGGAAAGAAGATGATAAGCAAATAATGAAGGGACAAAGAGAAAATGAAATGAGCTCATGACTGATAAAAGTAAAAATTTATATCATGGTTTGAGTATATAGAAATTTTGGGATTTTGGTATGTGGAAGGAGTTACCTTTTGACAGTATTCATGTTTTCACTAAGGTTCTATGGTAATTTATGTTTCAAGAGAAAACATGATTAAGGAATTCACATGTTTGGAATGTGACCAACAAGATATATCATATGATAAAATGATGTTATTCACGTTCTTGTTATGTGACCTTTCCAGTAATCATTTTCTTTACAATATGAGATTGGACAAATGTATTTTGGATATGCCTAAAGATTTGAATGGATTATGTTAAACATAAGTTAGTATTGTTTAAGTCTAGGAATTTGTTTTCGATATTATTGATAGAATGTTATTATAATGTAGTTTTAGAAAAAGGGAAAACCTACAAGACGTGCGAAAACCCGTCGCGTCGGACAAGGCTGTGGAAATTTAACCCACAACCGAAGTGCGACAGGCCTTTATCACCTACCACTGGCCTTCAGAAAGTCCCTGGTTAGTGGAAATTAGTTTTATTTTATTAAGCAGTATGATAAATAAAGTATAAGTCCATTTTTGTAACCATATAAGATTAATCTCACCATAAGATGGACTTATAAATTTTGCTAAACTTTTATTTGAAACAGATGGAATGACCCATCATTCTATCACATGATCTTCTAACGCTTCACGAATAACAAATTCAACTTCATTTCTTTAAGAGATGAAGTGGAAATTGTTCAATTCATGAAAAACAGGGATATTGTACCAAAATCATGTAAGTATTTCTTTTAATTCATCAACTTTAGGGAAATGATCTTGAAAACCAAAAATGTTGTCCTAGTGCCCTTATATCCGATAAATCAGATGGTACCTTAGATCATCACAAATATATGGATTTGTGATTGTTGGATTTTTCATAGCCATGTTCTATACCACTCTCCATCAGAACATGATGGTTAGATTTCTCTTCCATATCCATATTGTCACCTATGTTCTCCTATATGGAAACCCAGGGATTAGTTAATTTGGGTAACCGTTACGTTTCATTCTTTAGTTTTTAAAGTTAAGTTTTAGTATTTCATTTTACAATGTGGGTTTCAATTAAAGAAACTTTCATGTAAAAAACCATGTATAACCCTGACGAATTTTGAGGGAGAAATTCATTTTAAGGGGGATAGAATGTAACAACCCGATATTTTATGATAAGTATTATTTTTAATTTATTTGATGTCATGTCTTTTATGCTACACCAAGATTATCTTGTTCTATACGCAACACCGTATTAGCTTGCAGTATATGCAACACTATTCTTGGATTGTGTTACACCCAATTTCAAGTTCGTTTGATAGTAGTCATTCTACGCAACATTGAGAGTATATATATATATATATATTCAATGTATAAATGAAATATGGTTGGATTCTATTATACGAAACAACAAAGGAGTCTTGCACAACATGAAACCCTAGCTTGGATTGCTTTATATGCAATCGCGACCTTCCTCAATAGCTTGTGTCATACGCAATACCGAGTTTCACTAAACAACAATATGCTATTAAAATATTATTAAAAATAGCCGTTATGAATAGTAATAACCACTTTTTGAAAATTTATAAATTTTATTTTTCAAAATGGACTTCATTTTTTGATTCAGAATATCAAAATTAGCCAAGGGTGAAATTTTGGTGTTTTTCTGAAAACTTTCAATTTTTGATAAATAGTGAAAACAGTGGGTTACTATTTAAAAACCGACTTTTTATTTAAATAATTATTTATTTTATTTAAATTTATTTTAGGTCAAAATTGATAAATAATATCTATATAAGTTAAATGCAATTCATTGGAGTCATTTTATAATAATTTTAGATATATAAAATTTTATTGAACTTTTCACCGTCTTTTACCCACCTCCTAGGAGAATTTGGAAATTCACATAAAAATTAATTTTACCACTTCTGTGAGTGGAATTTCAAAAATCTGAGAGACACAGTTGATGTCAATAAGTAAAATGTGGTTCAATAAGATGAAAATAATTTTTTGTGAATAGTAACTTTTTACTTTTTTTTACCACGGTTAAAAGTAAATAGGGTAATTAAGGGTAAAAATGATATTATTATTACCCTAAAACATGTCATAATTCTATTGGATAAGTGTAATTCGACCAAAAACAATCTTATGAATAAAATATGACCATTTAGGCCTACTTGGATTAGATTAGGACATTAAATATTAATTTATTTAAAGAAGGGTTGAAATTGTTAAAATCAATGTTTAATAACTAAATAATTTTTAATATAGGGTTATACATAAGATAAATTCGAATATAAATATTCATTAGAAATATAAAAAAATTTCCTACATAATGGTATTTTATTTTTAATTTTTAGACTTTAAATTATTTAATTTATTTATGACACAATGATGACAGAGTAATTATATTATTAATGAAATATTGACATAATTGATGTTATAAATACCCAAATAAATGTAATTTGAGACTTTTTATGAATTCCAATAATTTTATATGTTAATATGACATGTTATAATTGATTTAATTAAATTTTTTCGAACTAATATTTCAGTTAAAATTTTCACAAAAATCAATTACCAAATAGTGTCAAAATTGACATAAAATAGTTTTTAAAACAAATATTATATTATTAATTCTTATTTTATTCCTAAAAATCTAACGTTAATAAAAATGACTTAGATAAGGTTATATATATTAATAATAAAAAACTTGGGGTTAGTTTGGCCTGTTATAGTAAGTTTATTAACCTTATAGTGTAAGAAAATTAGAAGACACGGTAAAAGTTAAATTGTCTAACTTAAAGTTAAATCTAAATGATAAGGTTAAAATAGATACATAAAATTGTCTAAATTCTATTTTATGAGAGGATTGAGACCCCTACCCACCTTAGCTTCGAAATAAATCAATTTTGAGCTATTAAAAACCGAATATGACTTTATAATAAAATAATATTTTTAGTTTTTCCAAAGGTGCCCCTCTCCTCCCTTATAAAAGGGCACCTCCTCCTTCTCTTCCTCACACCACTTTAAGCCTTCAAGCTCGGCCAAACCCTGCCAAATTATCTTCTACACTTCCCTAGAAACATCCTAGAGGTTCTGGTCTTCTTAAAAGACCATATTTAGTGCCCTAAGTGGAGGTTAAGAAGAGGTGCTTCAAAGAAGAGGTAATGTCCGTTACCGATTCTTTCAACTTTATTTCTTCTTCTACTTATTCTTCTTTATTTGTTTAATTATGAAGTAATAAAATCAGTATCAATAATATACTGATATGTTATTATAAGTATGAAACAACCCTATTTTACTGTCTATCCATCTTACGGAAAACGAAATCACCGCACGTGCGTACGTACGAAATACCGTCTCCACGTCGTGGTGTAATCTATTTTCCACCACCACCTTACTTGGATGGGTATAATGGTGTAAATAAATAACTATATATAATTATTGTAAAGTGATATTGATTATGAAATATTATAAATACACTTAAATACAATTCCACGATCATGGGTATGATATCATCGCTAGTGCATACGTACGGACTACTGTCTCCACGACGCGATGAGATTCATTCTCCATGTTAACCATTCATGAATGATTATAAAGTATATATAATAAGTAAATATAAAATATATTACATAATAATGATACTGGATTTAGGTATATATATATATATATATGAATGCCATCTACTTAATTCCATTCAATTCAATAAGGAAACGAAAACAGCGTTCATGCGTACGTACGACCTACCGTCTCCATGAACGGTGTATTTCATTCCATTTATCGATCTATCATATATATATATATATATTATGAATATATATTACATATAAATCATGTATTACACTTTGGAATTAAGTAAATTAGGATATAAGTAATAATATCCAGAACAACAAGTCCAAACATGTACGATAAATAAAACGATTTTACCCAAAACGCTGCTTTAACATAAAACTTACAAAAGAACGGGTAATATAAAGTCATAAGTGAACCATATACGATATCATAACAATGAATATGATTCTTTAATAAGTAGATGACGTTATTTATATCATTATAAAGGATTTTCGGATACATATGAAGCATATCAGACCTAAGGTAAGGGATAACTATTCCAATCTCATTCTTATCCGAGATTGTTTATTCGTAAGTATTTACTGAGGTTATTGTTATCATCCATGTCCATGTTTCCTAAAAATGGGTTCATGTATGTTTAAAGTCCTTTTTACCATTTTTGACTTTTAATACATGGTATGTAAGTAATATTTCTTTTTTTAACCATATGAGGTACTTTTTGACTTTTCCGACAAAAGTACGAGAAGAATGTTATTTTTAACTTATACAGCATGAAAGGATTTTTACGGTTTTATAAAGACTTATTTTCATGAAGCTTCCTCCAAAATATTTCATGACTATTTTTTAAAAATACGTTTCTTTTAAAATTGCATGACATTTTGTGAAAAGAAAATGATTTTGAAGAAGAAAAGATATTTTCCTCAAGAATTTATTTCAAGTGTTTTATCAAAACCATTTTTCATCTAAGATTACATTATTTCATATGTGTATGTTTCAAGTATAATGTCTCTATGATTTACATGGTTTCACATTTCTTATTATGAAATGATATCCATTTCTTTTATATGTATTATGTGATGATGGGATGATGTTTATGAAACCCATTTTATTTATTGGGTTTTTATGAATGATGTATGTTTATTTTGTGGCACAAGTAAGAATGAGTTCATTATGAGAAGGGTGGGACCTATATCTCCCTCCAATGAATTGGGTAAAGATTTATATATATCATGAGATAGACATGACTGGAACGGTAAGTTAATCTGGTTCAGTGATATAGGACTGGAACGAGGAGTGAACTCGATTCAAAAAGGGACTTTGTCCACTAAGATGGTCTTGGCAGCAATGCCTTGGCTACAATGGAAATCATAACAAGTGATGAATGGTTTCCACAATTACATGATTTATTCCCATGCTATTTTATCAAGATTGATGTTCCTTTATGATATGTGCCTTACGTACATCCAAGATTTATGTCTTTGCTCAAGATTTTGATGTTTAGATTTTATTTTCAAGCTTTTGCATTCAAATGATTGTGGATTGTTTTATGTTCCCTATACTTACCCTTACTGAGCATTTGAGCTCACCCTTTATATGTTTTCTTTTCCCCAGGATTTAAAGAAAGGTTTTAGGTAAGAAAACAAAATGGGAAGATCTTTATGGGAGATTTTGAAGATCTTTCACCACGATTATAAGATTATTTTCCGAGTTTCCAAAGACACTAAACTATTACGGTCCTTGTGTGTCTATTTTCTTTATGTATTAAGTATTCCACAAAAATAATGTAATGTCTATGTACGTCAAGCTTCGGGTCTCTACAGTTGGTATCAGAGGAAAGGTTTAGTCAACCTTTGGAAACTAGAATGCGAGAACTTTAGTGATATCCCTAGAGATATTTCTAAGGTATGTCTAGGGATGTCCCTAAGGCTAAGTATAAGTATAGGTTATAATCCTAGAATTATGGTAACGATCTTAGAATTAAACCTAAGATGTTAGATATTGAAGGTACTCCCCCTTTATTATGTTTTTTCCCTAGCATGATTTTTTCCTATCACACTATTCTTTTTGGGTTTTAGACGATGACTGGAACCCGAAGGAATCGTGTTGATCAATGTAATGGAAAATGCAATGATTGTCCTCCTGAACAAACCAATGTTATGGGAGATAGAGCTCAAAATCTGATTTCTATACTTATACAAGCTATGAATCATTCTGGACTTCAAAATGATCAGAGAAGGGAACAATATTCTATTGAGTCTTTCATGAGGCAACGTCCACCTTCTTTCAGTGGGTCTTCTGATCCACTTGTTGCTGAACAATGGATCAGTACCACTAAAAAGTTATTTTCAGTTCTTCAATGTTCTGAACATGATAAAGTCATCTTATCAGTATATCGTTTGGAATGTGAAGCTGATCAATGGTGGAATCTTATCAAGAATACGAGGCCAAGATATGAAATTAGGTCCATGGAATGGGATGAGTTAAAGAACTTATTTTTCAATAAGTACTTCCCTCGTATTCTTCGAACAAAGATGGAGAAGGAGTTTCCTAAACTAAAGAAAAAGGATGATGAATCTGTTAGTATATACGAAGCGAATTTTACAAGGCTTTCAAGGTATGCATCTGGCTTTATCATCCAACCAGAATGTAAATTTGATTGATTCTTCAGTGGCTTAAAACCAAGTCTTCGAAGGGCATTAGATATAAGAGACTTCAATAGCTATGAAGAAATTGTGCATTTTGCTATCAAGGTAGAAATGGAAGTTGGTGTTACATATCCATCTCATGGTTTTGACAAGAAATGAAAGATGGAGTTCAAGGAGAAATCTCAGAATAATGGTGAAAAGAATATGAATGTTTCCTTATGCTCAATGTGTTGAAAGAAGCATGGTGGATATTGTCTGAAAGGGACTAGAAAATGTTTTAAGTGTGGAAAAGAAGGTCATCGAGTAGCTGAGTGTCGAAGTAATGGAAAAAGGGTTACTAATGATAAAGAAAATACAACAGAGAACACAACAAAAACACTTCAATGCTTTAAGTGCAATGAAATGGGGAATTATCTTAATCAATTCCCTAATCTAAGGGTTAATGGTGATCGAATGAGAAACCACTTAAGGAAAAGGAAAAAGGGATGTCACATGCGATCACTATTGGTGATGTTGAATATGAAAATGATGTGGTGGAATGATTAAGTGTTTATGTAATTGGATTCCAAAATAATGTTGTATATAGTATCGTGGAATATTGGAATATTTATGTATTGGTCCATTATGGTTTTCTATAAGAATATGGTACCGGTAAACATGAAAAGTGATTGAAATGTTTTTGGAAAGAAGATGATAAGAACATAATGAAGGGATAAAGAGAAAATGAAATGAGCTCATGACTGATAAAAGTAAAAAGTTATATCATGGTTTGAGTATATAGAAATTTTGGGATTTTGGTATGTGGAAAGAGTTACCTTTTGACAGCATTCATGTTTTCACTAAGGTTCTTTGGTAATTTCTGTTTCAAGAGAACACATGATTAAAGAATTCACATGTTTGGAATGTGACCAACAAGATATATCGTATGATAAAATGATGTTATTCACATTCTGGTTATGTGACCTTTCCAGTAATCATTTTCTGTACACTATGAGATTGGACAGATGTATTTTGGGTATGCCTAAAGATTCGAATTGATTATGTTGAACATAAGTTAGTATTGTTTAAGGCTAGGAATTTTTTTCGATATTATTGATAGAATGTTATTATAATGTAGTTTTAGAAAAAGGGATAACTTGAAAGACGAGCGACAACCCATCACCTCGGACAAGGCTGTGGAAATCGAACCCACAACCGAAGTGCGACAGGCCTTTATCTCCTACCACTGGCCTATAGGATGTCCATGGTTAGTGGAAAGTAGTTTTATTTTATTAAGTGGCATGATAAATAAAGTTTAAGTCCATTTTTGGAACCATATACGATTAATCTCACCATAAGATGGACTTATAAATTTTTCTAACCTTTTGTTTGAAACAGATTGAATGACCCATCATTCTATCACATGATCAGCTAACGCTTCATGAATAACAAATTCAACTTCATTTCTTTAAGATATGAAGTAGAAATTGTTCAATTCATGAAAAACAGTGAGATTATACCAAAATCATGTAAGTATTTCTTTTAATTCATCAAATTTAGGGAAATGATCTTTAAAACCAAAAATGTTGTCCTAGTGCCCTTATATCCTATGAATCAGATGGTACTTTAGATCATCACAAATATATGGCTTTGTGATTGTTGGATTTTTCATAACCATGTTCTCTACCACTCTCCATCAGAACATGATGGTTAGATTTCTCTTCCACATCCATATTTTCACCTATGTTCTCCTATGTGGAAACCCAGTGATTAGTTAATTTGGGTAACCCTTACGTTTCATACTTTATTTTTTAAAGTTAAGTTTTAGTATTTCATTTTACGATGTGGGTTTCAATTAAAGAAACTTTCAATTAGAAAACCATGTATAACCCCGATGAATTTTGAGGTCGAAATTCATTTGAAGGGGCGTAGAATCTAACAACCCGATATTTTATGATAAGTATTCTTTTTAATTTATTTGATGTCATGTTTTTTATGCTACACCAAGATTATCTTGTGCTATACGCAACACCGTATTAGCTTGCAGTATACACAACACTATTCTTGGATTGTGTTACACACAATTTCATGTTCGTTTGATAGTAGTCATTCTACGCATCATTGAGAGTATATATATATATATATATTCAACGTATAAATGAAATATGGTTGGATTCTATTATACGAAACAACAAAGGAGTCAGCACAACACACAACCCTAGCTTGTATTGCTTTACACGCAATCGCGACCTTCCTCGATAGCTTGCGTCGTACGCAATACCGAGTTTCACTAAACAACGATATGCTATTAAAATATTATTAAAACTAGCCGTTATGAATAGTAATAACCACTTTTTGAAATTTTATAAATTTTATTTGTCAAAATGGACTTCATTTTTTGATTCGGAATATTGAAATTAGCCTAGGGTGAAATTTTGGTATTTTTCTGAAAGCTTTCAATTTTTTATGAATAGTGAAAACACTGGGTTACTATTTAAAAACTGAATTTTTATTTAAATAATTATTTATTTTATTTAAATTTATTTTAGGTCAAAATTAATACATAATACCTATATAAGTTCAATGTAATTCATTGGAGTCATTTTATAATAATTTTAGATATATAAAATTTTATTGAACTTTTCACCGTCTTTTACCCACCTCCTAGGAGAATTTGGAAATTCACATAAAAATTAGTTTTACTGCTTCTGTGCGTGAAATTTCAAAAATCCGAGAGACACGGTTGATGTCAGTAAGTAAAATGTGCTTCAATGAGATGAAAATAATTTTTGGTGAATAGTAACATTTTACTTTTTTTTACCACGATTAAAAGTAAATAGGGTAATTAAGGGTACAAATGATATTATTATTACCCTAACACATGTCCTAATTCTATTGGATAAGTGTAATTCGACCAAAAACAACCTTAGGAATAAAATATGACCATTTAGTCCCACTTGGATTAGATTAGGACATTAGATATTAATTTATTTAAAGAAGGGTTAAAATAGTTAAAATCAAAGTTTAATAACTAAATCATTTTTAATATAGGGTTATACATAAGATAAATTAGACTATAAATATTCATTATAAAGATAAAAATATTTCATACATAATGGTATTTTATTTGTAATTTGTGGACTTTAAATAATTTAATTTATTTATGACACAATGATGATGGAGTAATTATATTATTAATGAAATATTGACATAATTGATGTTATAAATACCCAAATAAATGTAATTTGAGACTTTTTATGAAATAAAATAATTTTATATATTAATATGAACTGTTATAATTGATTTGATAAACCTTTTTCCAACTAATCTTTCTGTTATGATTTTCACAAAAATCAATTACCAAATAGTGTCAAAATTGACATAAAATAGTGTTTAAAACAAACATTATATTATTGATTGTCATTTTATTCCTAAAAATATAAGGAATGGCCAAATGACTTAGATAAGGTTATATATATTAATAATAAACAACTTGGGGTTCTTTTGTCCTGTTATAGTAAGTTTATTAACCTTATAGTGTAAGAAAACAAGAAGACACACTAAAAGTTAAATTATCTAACTTAAAGCAAAATCTAAATGATAAGGTTAAAATAGATACCTAAACTTGTATAAAGTCTATTTTATGAGAGTATTTCGACCCATACCCACCTTAGATTATAAATAAATCAATTTGGATCTATTTAAAACCGAATATGACTTTATAATAAAATAATATTTTTAGTTTTTCCAAAGGTGCCCCTCTCCTCCCTTATAAAGGGGCACCTCCTCCCTCTATTACTCACACCAATTTGAGCCTTCAAGATCGGTCAAACCCTGCCAAATTATCTTCTCCACTTCCCTAGAAACATCCTAGAGGTTCTGGTCTTCTTAAAAGACCATCTTTAGTGCCCTAAGAGGAGGTTAAGAAGAGGCGCTTCAAAGAAGAGGTAATGTCCGTTACCGATTCTTTCAACTTTATTTATTCTTCTACTTCTTCTTCTTTAGTTGTTTCATTATGAAGTAATAACATAAGTATCAATAATATACTGATATTTTATTATAAGTATTAAACAACCCTATTTCACCATCTATCCATCCTACGGAAAATAAAATCACCGCGCGTGCGTACGTACGAAATACCGTCTCCACGCTGTGGTGTAATCTATTTTCCACCACCACCTTACTTAGATGGGTATAATGGTGTAAATAAATAAATATATATGATTATTTTAAATTTATATTGATTCTGAAATATTATCAATACACTTCAATACAATTCCACGATCATGGGAATGATATCATCGCTCATGTGTACGTACGGACTACCGTCTCCACGACACGATGAGATTCATTATCCATGTTAACCATTAATGAATGATTATAAAGTATATATAATAAGTAATAATAAAATATATGACATAATAATGATACTGGATTTAGGTATATATATATATGTATGTAATCTAATTAATTCCATTCAATTCAATAAGGAAACGAAAACAACGTTCATGCGTTCGTACGGCCTACCGTCTCCATGAACGGTGTATTTCATTTCATTTATTGATCTATCATATATATATTTATATACTGAATATATATTACATATAAATCATGGTTTACACATTGTAATTAATTAAATCAGGATATAAGTAATAATATCAAGAACAACAACTCCAAACATGTACGATAAATAAAACTATTTTACCCAAAACGCTACATTAACATAAAACTTACAAAAGAACGGGTAATATAAAGTCATAAGTGAACCATATACGATATCATAACAATGAATATGGTTCTGTAATAAGTCAATGAAATTATTTATATCATTATACAGGAGGTTCGGATACATACGGAGCATATCAGATCTGAGGTAAGGGATAACTATTCCAATCTCGTTCTTATCTGAGATTGTTTATTTGTAAGTATTTACTGGAGTTATTGTTATCATCATTGTAAATGTTTACTAAAAATGGTTTCATATATGTTTAAACTCTTTTTTAACCATTTTTTACTTTTAATACATGGTTTGTAAGCAATCTTTATTTTTTTAACCATACGAGGTACTTTTTGACTTTTCCGACAAAAGTACGAGAAGAATGTTATTTTTAACTTATACGACATGAAAGGATTTTTATGGTTTTATAAAGCCTTATTTTCATGAAGCTTTATCCAAAATATTTCATGACTATTTTCAACAAAATCATTTTCTTTTAAAATTGCATGAAATTTTGTGAAAAGAAAATGATTTTGAAGAAGAAAGGATATTTTCCTCAAGAATTCATTTCAAGTGTTTTATCAAAACCATTTTTCATCTAAGATGACATTATTTCATATGTGTATGTTTCAATTATAATGTCTCTATGATTTAAATGGTTTCACTTTTCTTATTATGAAATGATATCCATTTCGTTTATATGGATTATGTGATGATGTGATGATGTTTATGAAACCCATTTTATTTATTGGGTTTTTATCAATGATGTATGTTTATTTTGTAGCACAAGTAAGAATGATTTCATTATGAGATGGGTGGGACCTATATCTCCCTCCAATGCATTGGGTAAATATTTATATCTCATGGGATAGACATGGCTGGAATGGAAAGTTAATCCGGTTCAGTGATATAGGACTGGAACGAGGAGTGAACTCGATTCAGAAAGGGACTTTGTCCACTAAGATGGTCTTGGCAGCAATGCCTTGGATAATATGGAAATCATAACAAGTGCTAAATGGTTGCCACAGTTACATGATTTATTCCCATGCTATTTTATCAATATTGATGTTCCTTTATGATATATGCCTTACGTACTTCCAAGATTTATGTCTTTTCTCAAGATTTTGATGTTTAGATTTTATGTTCAAGCTTTTGCATTCAAATGATTTTGGATTTTTTATGTTCCCTATGCTTACCCTTACTGAGCATTTGAGCTCACCCTTTATATGTTTTATTTTCCCCAAGATTTAAATAAAGTTTTTAGGTAAGAAAACAAAAGGGGAAGATCTTTATGGGAGATGTTGAAGATCTTTCACCACGATTATAAGATTATTTTCCGAGTTTACAAAGACAATAAACTATTACGGTCCTTCTGTGTCTGTTTTCGTTATGTATTAAGTATTCCGCAAAAGTAATGTAATGTCCATGTACATCAAGCTTCGGGTCTCTACAGTTGGTATCAGAGGAAAGGTTTAGTCAACCTTTGGAAACTAGGATGCGATAACTTTAGTGAGATCCCTAGAGATATTTCTAAGGTATGTCTAGGGATGTCCCTAAGGTTAAGTATAAGTATAGATTATAATCCTAGAATTACGGTAACGATCTTAGAATTTAATCTAAGATGTTTGATATTGAAGGTACTCCCCTTTATTATGTTGTTTTCCCTAGCATAATTTTTTCCTATCACACTATTCTTTTTGGGGTTTAGACGATGGCTGGAACCCGAAGGAACCGTGTTGATCAATGTAATGGAAAATGCAATGATTTTTTTCCTGAACAAACCAATGTTATGGGAGATGGAGTTCAAAATCTGATTTCTATACTTACACAAGCTATGAATCATTCTGGACTTTCAAATGAGCAGAAAAGGGAACAATATTCTATTGAGTCCTTTATGGGGCAACGTCCACCTTCTTTCAGTGGGTCTTCTGATCCACTTGTTGTTGAATAATGGATCAGTACCACTAAAAAGATATTTCCAGTTCTTCAATGTTCTGAACATGATAAAGTCATCTTAGCAGTATATCTTTTGGAAGGTGAAGCTGATCAATGGTGGAATCTTATCAAGAATATGAGGCCAAGAGATGAAATTGAGTCCATGGAATGGGATGAGTTCAAGAACTTATTTTTCAATAAGTACCTCCCTCATATTCTTCGAACAAAGATGGAGACGGATTTTCTTGAACTAAAACAAAAGGATGATGAATCTGTTGATATATATGAAGCAAATTTTACAAGGCTTGTAAGGTATGCATCTGGATTTATCATCCAACCAAAAAGTAAAGTTGATAGATTTTTTAGTGGATTAAAACCAAGTCTTCGAAGGGAATTTTCTATAAGATAATTCAGTAGCTATGAAGAAATTGTGCGTTGTGCTATCAAGGAAGAAATGGAAGTTGGTGTTACATATCCATCTCATGGTTTTGACAAGAAATGAAAGATGGAGTTCAAGGAGAAATCTCAGAATAATGGTGAAAAGAAGAAGAATGTTTCCTTATGCTCAAAGTGTGGAAAGAAGAATGGTGGAGATTGTCTTAAAGGGACTAGAAAATGTTTTAAGTGTGGAAAAGAAGGTCATCGAGCAGCTGAGTGTCGAAGTAATGAAAAAAAGGTTACTAATGATAAAGAAAAGACAACAGAGAATGCACCACCAACAATTCAATGCTTCAAGTGCAATGAAATGGGGTATTATTCTAATCAATGCCCTAATCCAAGGGTTAATTGTGATCGACATGAGCAACCACTTAAGGAAAATGAAAACGGGATGTCACATGCAATCACTATTGGTGATGTTGAATATGACAATGATGTGGTGGAATGATTAAGTGTTTATGTAATGGGATTCCAAAATAATGTTTTATATAGTATCATGGAATATTGGAATATTTATGTATTGGTCCATTATGGTTTTCTGTAAGAATATGGTACCGGTAACCATGAAAAGTGATTGAAATGTTTTTGGAAAGAAGATGATAAGCACATAATGAAGGGATAAAGAGAAAATGAAATGAGATCATGACTGATAAAAGTAAAAAGTTATATCATAGTTTGAGTATATAGAAATTTTGGGATTTTGGTATGTGGAAAGAGTTACCTTTTGACAGCATTAATGTTTTCACAAAGGTTCTATGATAATTTCTGTTTCAAGAGAACACATGATTATGGAATTCACATGTTTGGAATGTGACCAACAAGATATATCGTATGATAAAATAATGTTATTCACATTCTTGTTTTGTGACCTTTACAGTAATCATTTTCTGTACACTATGATATTGGACAGATGTATTTTGGATAAGCCTAATGATTCGAATGGATTATGTTGAACATAAGATAGTATTGTTTAAGGCTAGGAATTTTTTTTTCAATATTATTGATATAATTTTATTATAACGTAGTGTTTGAAAAAGGGACAACCTACAAGACGGGCGACAACCCGTCGCGTCGGACAAGACTGTGGAAATCAAACCCACAACCGAAGTGCGCCAGGACTTTATCGCCTACCACTGGCCTATAAGAAGTCCCTGGTTAGTGGAAACTAGTTTTATTTTATTAAGCGGTATGATAAATAAAGTATAAGTCCATTTTTGGAACCATATACGATTAATCTCACCATAATATGGACTTATAAATTTTGCTAACATTTTGTTTGAAACAGATGGAATGACCCATCATTCTATCACATGATCTACTAATGCTTCACGAATAACAAATTCAACTTCATTTCTTTAAGAGATGAAGTGGAAATTGTTCAATTCACGAAAAATAGTGAGATTGTACCAAAATCATGTAAGTATTTCTTTTAATTCACCAACTTTAAGGAAATGATCTTGAAAACCAAAAATGTTGTCCTAGTGCCCTTATATCCGATGAATTAGATGGTACCTTAGATCATCACAAATATATAGATTTGTGATTGTTGGATTTTTCATAGCCATGTTCTCTACCACTCTCCATCAGAAGATGATGGTTAGATTTCTTTTCTGTATCCATATTTTCACCTATGTTCTCCTATGTGGAAACCCAGTGATTAGTTAATTTGGGTAACCGTTACATTTCATACTTTAGTTTTTAAAGTTAAGTTTTAGTATTTCATTTTACGATGTGGGTTTCAATTAAAGAAACTTTCAAGTAGAAAACCATGTATAACCGTGACGAATTTCGAGGGCGAAATTCATTTTAAGGAGGGTAGAATGTAACAACCCGATATTTTATGATAAGTATTCTTTTTAATTTATTTGATGTCATGTGTTTTATGCTACACCAAGATTATCTTATGCTATACGCAACACCGTATTAGATTGCTGTATACGCAACACTATTATTGGATTGTGTTACACACAATTTCAAGTTTGTTTGATATTAGTCATTCTACACAACATTGAGAGTATATATATATATATATTCAACGTATAAATGAAATATGGTTGGATTTTGTTATAGGAAACAATAAAGGAGTCTTTCACAACACACAACCCTATCTTGGCTTGTTTTACACGCAATCACGACCTTCCTCGATAGCTTGCGTCGTACGCAATACCGAGTTTCACTAAACAACGACATGCTATTAAAATATTATTAAAACTAGCCGTTATGAATAGTAATGAATACTTTTTAAAATTTTATAAATTTTATTTTTCAAAATGGACTTCATTTTTTGATATGGAATATTGAAATTAGCCAAGGGTGAAATTTTGGTATTTTTCTGAAAACTTTCAATTTTTGATGAATAGTGAAAACACTGGGTTACTATTTAAAAACGGACTTTTTATTTAAATAATTAATTATTTTATTTAAATTTATTTTAGTTCAAAATTGATACATAATACCTATATAGGTTTAATTCAATTCATTGGAGTCATTTTAAAATAATTTTAGATATATAAAAATTTTATTGATTTTTTCACCGTCTTTTACCCACCTCCTAAGAGAATTTGGAAATTCACATAAAACATAATTTTACCACTTCTGTGTGTGGAATTTCAAAACTCCTAGAGACACAGTTGATGTCAGTAAGTAAAATGTGGTTCAATGAGATGAAAATAATTTTTGATGAATAGTAACTTTTTACTTTTTTTTACCACGGTTAAAAGTAAATAGGGTAATTAAGGGTAAAAATGATATTATTATTACCCTAAAACATGTCCTAATTCTATTGGATAAGTGTAATTAGACCAAAAACAACATTAGGAATAAAATATGACCATTTATTCCCACTTTGGATTAGATTAGAACATTAAATATTAATTTATTTAAAGAAGGGTTAAAATAGTTAAATTCAAAGTGTAATAAATAAGTAATTTTTAATTTAGGGTTATACATACGATAAATTAGACTATAAATATTTATTAGAAAGATAAAAATATTTCCTACATAATGGTAGTTTATTTGTAATTTTTAGACTTTAAATAAGTTAATTTATTTATGACACAATGATGATGCAGTAATTATATTTTTAATGAAATATTGACATAATTGATGTTATAAATACCCAAATAAATGTAATTTGAGACTTTTTATGAATTTCAATAATTTTATATGTTAATATGAATTGTTATAATTGTTTTAATTAACTGTTTTTGAAGTAATATTTCTGTTAAAAGTTTCAAAAAAATCAATTACCAAATAGTGTCAAAATTGACATAAAATAGTTTTTAAAACAAATATTATATTATTAATTGTTATTTTATTCCTAAAAATCTAATGTTTGGACGAATAACTTAGATAAGTTTATATATATTAATAATAAACAAATTGGGATTCGTTTGGAGTATTATAGTATATTTATTAACCTTATAGTGTAAGAAAACAAGAAGACACTGTAAAAGTTAAATTATCTAACTTAAAGTTAAATCTAAATGATAAGGTTAAAATAGATACCTAAACTTTTCTAAATTCTATTATATGAGAGGATTTAGACCCATACATACCTTAGATTCGAAATAAATCAATTTGGAGCTATTAAAAACCGAATATGACTTTATAATAAAATAATATTTTTTGTTTTTCCAAATGTGCCCCTCTCCTCCCTTATAAAAGGGCACCTCCTCCCTCTCTTCCTCAAACCACTTTGAGCCTTCAAGCTCGGAAACACCCTGCCAAATTCTCTTCTCCACTTCCCTAGAAACATCCTAGAGGTTCTGGTCTTCTTAAAAGACCATCTTTAGTGCCCTAAGAGGAGGTTAAGAAGAGGCACTTCAAAGAAGAGGTAATGTCTGTTACCGATTCTTTCAACTTTATTTCTTCTTCTACTTATTCTTCTTTAGTTGTTTCATTATGAAGTAATAACATCAGTATCAATCATATACTTATAAGTTATTATAAGTATTAAAAAACCTTATTTTACCATCTATCCATCCTACGGAAAACAAAATCACCGCGCGTGCGTATGTACGGAATACCGTCTCCACGCCGTGGTGTAATGTATTTTCCACCACCACCTTACTTGGATGGGTATAATGGTGTAAATAAATAACTATATATGATTATTTTAAAGTGATATTTATTCTGAAATATTATACATACACTTTAATACAATTTCATGATCATGGGAATGATATCATCGCTCGTGCGTACGTACGGACTACCGTCTCCACGATGCGATGAGATTCATTCTCCATGTTAACCATGGATGAATGATTATAAAGTATATATAATAAGTAATCATAAAATATATTAAATAATAATGATACTAGATTTAGGTATATATATATGTATGTCATCTACTTAATTCCATTCAATTCAATAAGGAAACGAAAACAGTGTTCATGCGTACGTACGACCTACCGTCTCCATGAACGGTGTATTTCATTCCATTTATCGATCTATCATATATATATGTATATGGTGAATATATATTACATATAAATAATGTTTTACACTTTGAAATTAAGTAAATCAGGATATAAGTAATAATATCAAGAACAACAAGTCCAAACATGTATGAAAAATAAAACGATTTTACCCAAAACTCTGCTTTAACATAAAACTTACAAAAGAATGAGTAATATAAAGTCATAAGTGAACCATATATGATATCATAACAATTAATATGATTTTTTAATAAGTCAATTACATTATTTATATCTTTATACAGGAGGTTCGGATACATACGAAGCATATCAGACCTAAGGTAAGGGATAACTATTCCAATCTCGTTCTTATCCGAGACTGTTTATTCGTAAGTATTTACAGGGGTTATTGTTATCATCCATGTACATGATTCCTAAAAATGGTTTCATGTATGTTTAAATTACTTTTTAACCATTTTTGACTTTTAATACATGGTATGTAAGCAATATTTCTCTTTTTAACCATACGAGGTACTTTTTGACTTTTCTGACAAAATTAGGAGAAGAATGTTATTTTTAACTTATATGACATAAAAGGATTTTTAGGGTTATATAAAGCCTTATTTTCATGAATCTTACTCCAAAATATTTCATTAATATTTTCAACAAAATCCGTTTCTTTTAAAATTACATGACATTTTGTGAAAAGAAAATGATTTTGAAGAAGAAAGGATATTTTACTCAAGAATTCATTTCAAGTATTTTATCAAAACCATTTTTCATCTAAGATGACATTATTTCGTATGTGTATATTTCAAGTATAATGTCTCTATGATTTACATGGTTTCACTTTTCTTATTATGAAATGATATCCATTTATTTTATATGGATTATGTGATGATGGGATGATTTTTATGAAACCCATTTTATTTATTGGGTTTTTATGAATGATGTATGTTTATTTTCTGGCACAAGTAAGAATGATTTCATTATGAGATGGGTGAGACCTATATCTACCTAAAATGCATTGGGTAAAGATTTATATCTCATGACATAAACATGGATGGAACAATAAGTTAATCCGGTTCAGTGATACATGACTGGAACGAGGAGTGGACTCGATTCAGAAAGGGACTTTGTCCACTAAGATGGTCTTGGCAGCAATGCCTTGGATACTATGGAAATCATAATAAGTGGTGAATGGTTTCCAAAATTACATGATTTATTACCATGTTATTTTATCAAGATTGATGTTCCTTTATGATATATGCCTTACGTACTTCCAAGATTTATGTCTTTGATCAAGATTTTGATGTTTAGATTTTATGTTCAAGATTTTGCATTCAAATGATTGTGGATTGTTTTATGTTCCCTATGCTTACCCTTACTGTGTATTTGAGCTCACCCTTTATATGTTTTCTTTTCCCCAGGATTTAAATAAAGGTTTTAGGTAAGAAAACAAAAGGGGACGATCTTTATTGGAGATGTTGAAGATCTTTCACCACGATTATAAGATTATTTTCCGAGTTTCCAAAGACACTAAACTATTACGGTCCTTGTGTGTCTGTTTTTGTTATGTATTAAGTATTCCGCAAAAGTATTGTAATTTCCATGTACGTCAAGATTCGGGTCTCTACATATTTTTACTAGGATTAATTATCATGTGGTTTAGGTTGGAAAGGTATCACATGATGCTCTAGTTGACTATAGGTGTGTTGACGATAAGGAGGATGATTCTTAGAGGAAGGAACTGCTTTAGTTTTAACATTAGAGTTTTCTAAAGTATGTAGGAACTATCTATGATTAGAAGATATATAGGTGGTAATAATATCTTGAGAATTATTTTAGTTTGATCCATGTGAGTAAGAATAATTGGATTTAATTGTTTATTAGTTTATTGATGGGTGGTTCTCATTGGTAGTGGATTAAATTTCTTGTAATCATGAGGACAAATAGGTGACATGAGATAAGTTTCATAGTTAGATACAAATTGAGTTACTTTATTATATGTTAAAGGTAATACATATTTTAGGAGTAAATCTCTCGCTAGCATGGGACTTTGAGTGTATCATAGCTTAGAGTCTGATCCATGAATCTTCTTTTCTATACTCTTTAACTTCTACCTAACAAGGAAGTTAGGGCATGGAATTTATTGGAGGTGGTATGTTTGTAGATCTATTTCCAGGTCACCTATTATATATTATCAACATTTCTTGATGTGATAGTAAAATATAAGGCAATAAAGAATATGTTGACATAAACTAATTCATCTTAAGAGGGGACTCATCAGAACTTTATGAGGAGTAAATCTATGTATAATGGTTCTCATTTTTATAGTAAGTTGAGGTTCAGAGAAATGGGGAGTTTGTTTTAGATTTATTCTTCTAATTTCTCTAGATTTGACGGTTCTTAGTTATGTAATAGGATATTTAGTGTAGTTTTATTTTATTTTTTAGGTTAAATCCATTAACAGTTCTAGTTCCCAATCATCCTCTATGGTTAGCATGGGGAAAGAAATTAATTTACTATGTAAACTTAGTTTCAATTTTCTATAACGAATTATCAATAAAAATAGGGTCCTTAGGATTTTAGGGAGTATAGTGGAGATAAAGTATCCAAGGGATAAACATGTGATGTTCTTTGTCCTTAGGGATTTAAGGTCAATCATGATTATTGAGTTGGACATCAATATGGGTAGTGAGGAAAATAATTAGGGCATGGTCAGATGCAAGATATGGAATTTCTAATTCCTGATGGAATAAATATCATTAATGGTACCATCCATTTATCTTCTACCATGATTTGTTCTTTGTTTGATTCATAATATTTAAACTCCTTTATTTTACCAACCTTGGTTTTATCTTTAGGACTTAAGGTAGAGACACTTTTAGTTCCCTTGGCGTTGAGTGTTTTAGTTGGAGATCAATATAGTCTGTTTGAGGTGTATTGGGGTTGTGAGTTAATTATGGAGAAATATTAGTCATTGGGAGAGTTATTTATGTTATATAAATGACCATATAATTTCATTAATGGCATGGATTGGTTGTATTATTGTCACCTATTATATATTTATATTATAATTGAGTTGTTTTCTTTGATTTAGAAAGAGAGCATATAATTTTCATTAGTGAGTGAGATCATAAGGTATATCACATATTCAAAGAACCTATTTCTTCTCTGCTATATGAGTTTATGTTGATTTCTATAGAATTTCTTGAAATTATGTTTCCAAGATTTGTTAAATAATTTCATTATTTTTTCTTGAAGAAGTTGTGGCACTATACCCCCTCAATGTGATATTGAGTTTGGGATAGATTTACAATAAAATATCTATTTTATTTATATGTATCCTTATAGTATGGTCTGTTTAGAGTTGTAAGAGTTATTGATTTAGATCTTTGTTCTATTTTATAAGGGTTCAATATGACCTAGTTTGTCGCCTTAGGGGTTTTTGGTGTTGTTCATAAAGAAATCATATGGTAGTTTTAAATTTAGCATCTATTACTATTAATTGAATCATGTGATGGTGAAGAATCGCTAACCCCTCCTAAGGAATGATGATTTATTCAATAAGTTAAAGGGATTTATCTAGTTTTTAAAGACTTATTTACATTATTAATATCATTATATGTGTGTTAATATGGAATATTTCTTTGTAAACTTTGAGTTTGTGGTTATACCCTTTGGTATCATGAGCACCCCAATTATTTTCATGAGACTAAAGAAATTATTATTTCATGAGTTTCTAGATTATATTATGGTTGTTTTAATAGATAATATCTTAGTGTATTTTAGATTATAGGAGGATTATGTTGGGTGTTTGAGGGATGTGATGGAAGTTATTTAATGAAACCAAATCTATTTGAAGTTGTCCAAGTGCATGTTTTGAATAAGATAAGTACATTTCATTAAACATATTATGACTCATTAGGGTGTTTTAATAATTCCTTCATTTATTTAGGCTGTTTTTCTTAGGTGTCCCCTAATAATGATGAAGATTTTTTTTAGTTTCTTTAGTATCATGGGATATTATAAAAAGTCTGTTTCTAATTCCCCTCATGTTGTGGCACCATTACTTTACTTGACCAAGAAGGATCAAGCCTTTATATGGATAGATTATTATAATTTTATGATCAATTATTTAAAGGATAAGATTATTAGTGCTCTTATTTTCTCTATTCTAGAAGAGGGTGTGATATTTTACATTTTCTATGATAATTATCATCTTGTACTAGGTTGTGTTCTAATGCAGAAGAGGGAAGTGATATTCTATGGGTTTCTGTAATTACATCTCAATGAACATAACTATAACATTAATTATCTTGGGATTGAAATGATATTTTTTTCTTTGAAGTTGTGTAAGAATTATATTATTGATGTTCACTTTATGGTCTTTATAGATAACAATATCCTGTGACATATCTAATATCATCATGATTTTAATTTTCATCAGTGGATATGGATGAATTTATTATAAGACTATGACTTTGAGATTTCATATAATCTAGGGAAAGGAAATTTGGTATGTAATTCATATATTATAAGGTTAAACAAGGATTATTCTTATGATATTGTTTAACAGCCATATAATTTAAAATAATAATATGTTCGATACCGTATAGAACATACAACACTGATCTTAAATGGACCATGAAATATTATTATAGTTATAACAAAATCATAAAACTGATGGGTATAAATAGGATTAACCACATTATTATATATATATATATATATAATGTTCCTAGTAAATAAAAATGTATTGATTAATTCTTATGAAATAAGAACTCATTTTTTAGTAAATTTATTTAATTCTTCAAAAAAATACATTTTCTTAAAAAAATATTATTTTTTTGTGAGAAAATATTAAAATGAATTTTTGGAAATTTTAAAAATTTAATTTTATTAAAAGGATATTATCTTTTAAATAATCATATCAAAATTTTCTTATGGTGAAATTTTTATTTTTGTTTTTCTAAAAAGCCTAATTTTTAATGAATAGTGAAAAGTACTAATAATTATTAAAAACTATATTTTCTTTTAAAGCACTTACAAATTAAAATTATATTTTTGGAATAGTTTCAAAATTTCATTAGTTAATCTTTATGAAACATAATCCAATTATATACTTTTAATTAATTTTATACTTTAATTTGGTATAAATGTTTTTTGGACATAAAAGGCATTTTTTTTGATTTTTTTAATTGTGTTTTAATATTAAATTAATTTATGACCCTTATAGAAATTGAATATTGAAAAATTTATTCAATATTTGGTATCATAAGGTACAAATTTGGTTAATAATTCCCTTTTTATTTTTTTATCATTGTGAATAGTAACCATACTAAATAATTGTCACCATGGTAAAGGTAAATCAGGTAATTAAGGATAAAAATAATACGATAAAGAAAAAAATGACCATAACACCCACCTTTATCACATTTTATGTGTTTATTTTGTCTATTTATATCCATGTTTCTAAAATATGGAAACTTGGTGCCATATTTTTTAGCTTTTTAGATTTTATATTTTTTATGTAAAAAGAAACACAAAATGTTATTCTCTTTGGATTATTATCTCTAATTTTTTGACATAGGGATAAAATCTAAAAACATTAAGTTATAAAAGGATTATTTGATATATAATTTTTTTTATCATTTTAATTTTTTTAAAATTTTTAGTGATTAAATTATTACCTTAAATACTTATACAATGCTGAAAAAGTTTTTATTCAATTAATAGATAAATAAAATAAATTATTTTGGAAATGTTAAAAGTAATATAACTTGAATGAATTATTATGTTAAATTAATTTTATATATAAAAAAACATATTAGAGATGTTTTATTGTATTATATTCAAATTTCATTGTTTTCTTGTTGTTTTCAACGTTAAATTAAATTAATAGTTCCAAAAATGAAATTAATGTTATTCCAAAATAAATAATATTTTATTAAATGATTTAAAATTACTATAAATACTACCAATAGATTTAAAAAAAATTAAAATGAGTTCCATTTATGTATAAAATTTCCTTTTATAGTAACTACATTTACTCCTAAAGAGTAAAAAAGCATTATTATCATTGTAATTATGAAATAGGGTTAACGCTGGTTAAAACAAAGAAATAAGGGTACAAACCTAATCTGAATGTGTAATATTATTATTTTATGATATTATTTTGTCCCATATCCATCCTATATTATAAATATATTATTTTGGAGAATTTTTTAATGGAAAATATATCTATATTAATTCAATATTTTCAGTAATTCTAAGTGTGCCCCTCCCCTCACATATAAAAGGGAACCTACAATCCTCCTCTATTAACAATTAAAAATCATTTTTATTTTATCATAGACCCACAAAAATAACTTAATGACATCCATAAACATGTTATATAGGTCTTTTTTTGGTATAATACCAACCTTATAGAGTTTAAGGCATAAAGAATAGAAAGTTGTCTGAAGAAGAGCTACTGTCTTTAACCGAATATTTTAGATTTATTTCTTTTTATACCTCCTTAAAATACTCTTAAAACATGATAAAAGAATAAAAAAATCATATTTCATATATTTTAATGTTATTATGTCAATTAAATCACATACATCCATCACATATTCTATCAAATGGGAAATGAAATCACCATTCGTGTGTACGATATACTACCTCTTCGCGAATCGATGTAATTTGTTTTTCATCACCGCCTCTTACAGATGGATATAATGATGGATTAAATATATATATATATATATATATATATATTATTTATGATATTATTATTATTCTATAAAGGTGAATTATTATTTTCCTTTCATTATTTCCATCCATAAAAAATGTAAATAATGTTTATGCGTATGTACGACCTACCATCTCCATGAATAGTGTAATTCATTTTTTATCTCTAAAGTTTATAGATGAGGATAAATTCATATATATATATATATATATCATGCTAATTATTATTTATATTATGTAACCATGATCAATGTATAATGACTGAGACTACCGAACCAAAACACGCATGACAAATGAAGCAATTATCACATGAAACAATGATTTTAATAAAGAATTATTAATAAACAGGTGGTAATTTATTATATAAAATCATATATGATATGATATATATGAGTATGTTTCTATAATAAATTTATAATAAATATATATTTATTATAATAGAGTTTCTAACACGTTCTAAGAAATACAAGACTTAAGGTAAGGGATCTCTTTGAACCACCTTTTTTCATCGGGTTATGACCATTCTCTCTGTAACTCACTTTATCCCACCCTTTTATGTTATTTATTACTTATAAATTATGTATATATCTATATTAAATATATACCTATCTAATTATTACTTCATTTTATGGGGAAATATAGGCCATAAATTCATTTCTCAAATTCCTTCTTTAAAATCAAACTCGATTAAGAGGAAATTTTCTATTCATTAATCATTTTATAAAATGATAATTTTAAATTTTCATTCACAAATGAAAAACTTATTTTTATACCTATGATTATTTACTAAAATATTAATATCCATAATAATTAATTTATTATTCTATTTATAATCCTTATGAAATTTCCTTTGATTATGATATGAGGAAAGATATTGAAACCCATTTATTTTTAGGGGTAATAATTATGATTATGATTTATGATTGATTTACTTTTATAGAACACATAATCATGAAATTTTATAATTGGTTCACCATTATATAACTCTAATTAATTTGGTATTTTTTCCTCATAAGACATTATGTATGGGATTAGTGAGTAAACATAATCCAAAATGGGGCTCTATCCAACATGTGTTGTTGTCTTGGTAGTTAGCCTTGACTCATTATTATGTCATGTTTTGTGTTGAAGCCAAATTTCCTATGTTTAAATGATCTCATCATACAATGTTGTATAGGTTATTCTCCCATGTGATTACTCATGGGCCTTCTTTTTTATGACATGATGATGTACCTTTAACTCACATGTTTTGATTCTTTATCATGTTTATTCCTTTACTAGGATTTTTAGATCACCCCTTTTGTCTGTATATTCCTCTGGTTATATCATTAAATTTTAAGAGATCAAATGGATTTATAAGATTATTATGGAGATTAAAATAAATATATTTTATTTTAATATTGATGTTTTATATACCTAGTCTTCCAAAGACACTAGAAATTTCGATCCATGATTTGTATTTAATGAATAATTATGTTAAAAATCATGTAATAATATGTGTAAAAGTTTTGGGACACTATAGTTGGTATCATAGTAAGTTATATTTAATTTTTAGAATTATTAATATAATAATTCAGTTATAATCCTAGGGACAAGTTTGTGTAGATGAAAATATCTGGGAATTTTGGTGAAGTATAGAGTGAGTGGTTTCCAAGAAATTATATCCCTTTCTAGTTAATAAAAGAGGATGTGGATCTGAAACAATTGTACCAAAGGGTAATAACATTGAAAAGGGATCATTGGGTATTAACTTGATCATCTCCTAGTGCATGAAAAAGAGGCCTTGTGCACACTCGGTTTGACACTCTCGAGGGATATTCTTAAAAAAATTCATAAACTCTTTACCAACCATTATGAAGGAATTGAAGAAATTGGTAGGTTATAAAACCTAATAGGAAAATTAAGTTATATAACCTAGATTGGAATATAGAGACTCATATGTTATGATATACTTATCATATATAAGTTATTCCTTATAAGTTTATAAGTTTCCATTTTTTATGTTTATTAGTTAAAGTATTCTCATATTGTTTTTATTTTTACCTAATGATAGGAAATAGAAGAAAACATGCTAACAACCATTTGATAGGTAATGTGATGATTTTCTTAATGAAATACCTAACCTTATTGGAGTGGGATCTGGGAACTTCATGGAAGTATTGGATCAGTTGAATCATGTTTTAAATAGAAACTTGAATCTTGCATAATTCCCTCCTCCTAGGAAAGAGAAATATGATGTTGAGTATTTTATATGAAAAATTCCTCCTTATTTTGTGGATATTCTGATCCCCTCATCATGGAACAATATATTAACTTCATTAAGAATATATTATCTATCCTACAATGTATATAATAAGATAAATCTGTACTGTCTATTTATCACATGGTGGGGGAAGCCGATCAGTGGTGGATTCTGATCAAGAACATGAAGTTTGAAGAGGAAATTGAATCCATGGAATGTGAAGAATTCAAGGAAATATTTTTCAGTTAATATTTTACCTAAAATATCCATCTTAAAATGGAGAGGGAGTTCGTCAGATTAAATCAAAAGGAAGATAAGTCTATCAAGATGTATGGGGAAAACTTCACAATACATTCTTGGTATGACTCTAACTTCACCATCAACACAAAATATAAGGTATAATACTTATTTAGTGGATTGAATACAAGTATATAAAAATATTTGGTGATTTGAGACTTTAAAATCTATGAAGATATTTTTTGTTTTTCCCTTAAGGTCAATATGGAGATTGGAGACTCTTAGTGGTCTTAAGGGTCTAGAGATAAAAAACATAAAATGAAGTTTTCTTCAGAAGGATCAACAAATAAATTTCTTAATGGAAAGAAAATCCATCATACCATGTGTCAAAAATGTGAGTAGAAGCACTTGAAAACTATCTAAAGAGAACCATGATATGATCCAAGTGTGGAAAGAAGGGCATCAGGATAATCAATATTGAAGAGAGATGAAGAAACCCACTAATACAATTGAGGAAAATAAAGATCAGATCAAAACTCAACCTATGGTATACTATTTCAATTGTAAGGAAAGTAGACATTATGTAATCCAATTCCCTAATCCAAGGGTTGTTATAGAAAATAAATGATAACAACCTCCAAGGTCTAGAGAGAAAGGAAGGGTATATACTATCACTACTACTAAGGTGGTTCCCAAAAATTATGTGGTGAAAAGTATGCTAGTTATTCATTAAATAATAACGTACATAGTTTTTGATTTTGGTTTTATGAATTATTTCACATATTTAAAGTTTAGTATAACTATTAAAACACCAACCCAAAACATGGGGGTTGATCTATCTATATGAATATAAAACATATCAGTTTTTTTCATTCCAAGTATATAACTCATCCCCAATAAATGTTTGTGGGCATAATAATCCATGAAAACCCATATTAATTTCTTTAGTGGAGTTTGATTCTATCTTGGGAATCTATTTTTTCCCTTATATAAAGAAAACATCAACTTTTGATAAAGGGATATCACTCTTCACATCCTAAGTCAGTCTCTGATTTTGTGTAAGTGTAAGGAGGAGGATAAACCTCCCTTGAAATCTTCAGCTAAAGAATCGGTATTATTTCCTCACGAGTAAGAATATATAGCTAAATTTATTGAGACAAATGAGATAATCATTCTTAAAAACATTACCATTGTGATGGATTACACTGATTTATTCCATGAAGGGTTTCCGTATCTTCCTCTGGACTAAGAGGTTGAGTTCTCAATCGAAATTATACATATATCTCTACCTATATCAAAGAAGCCTTAAAAAATGGCCACAGTTGAGTTAGATGAACTAAAAAAGTAGTTACTGGATAATATGGAAAAGGGTTTTATATAAACAAGTGCTTCATCATGGGGTGATCCGGTCCTCATCTTTCATAAGAAGGATAGTTCAATGTGACACAATATTGATTTTCGTGAACTCAAAAGAATCACGATAAATAAAAAGTATCCCCTTCCATGGATAGATGAAATCTTCAATAAAATACATAGCCCCAAGTATTTTTCTAAGGTGATCCTTCCACTAGGATATCACCAATTAAAGGGGAAACAAGAAGATATCCCCAAAACCACATTTCAAACAAGGTATGAACATTATGAGTTCATAGTGATTACCTTTAGGCCCAGTAATTCTCTATAAATATTTATTGCCTTAATGATTAGATTCTTTATATATTACCTTAACAAATTTGTGGAAGTCATTATATATGATATTATGATATACCCAAAAAGTCAAAGAACCCTTAATGCTAAAATAGGAATATTTGCAAGAATTATTGTGGAATTGAACCTTGAATAAAAGATTCAGAATTCTATAACTTTCAGTACTCATGATTATATAACTGAAATTTCGATTGAATATGAGAAACTACCTACTTTCTGTGAGGTATGAAAAATCATAGGTCACAACTATGCTAATTGTCGTGTAGTAAGAAAACAAGTTTTCAAGCCTTTAGAGCATGAGTGGAAAGAGATTAAGGAGAATAAAAAAGGAAATCCCCTTTAATTGAGATCCAGGAACCCACTAAGAAAAAAAATGAAATCTGGGTAAAAAATCAAATGATTTTAACCCCTTAAGCATGGGTAAATATTGGGGCAATATGGTTGAGGAAGAGGAAAATATTGTAAAAGGACATGTTTTACTTGAAGTTCCCTCCCCCTCTAATGCATATGAAACAGGAAAGGAAGGTGACACTTGCAGGAAAAAATCTTATAACAACCTTGTAGAGGAGCCTTATGAGAAAATAGGTGATTTTAAAACTGATATCAAGGAGAATAAGACTTCTCCAATATAAAAAAGAACTCCAACCTTGTTTTCACTCAGGAAAATCAGGTTAGATCTAATAAATCTGTTTCTTTACCTATTATAGCTACCTCATCCTATGACAGTGCCTCAAAAGAAGGTAACAATTATGTTTCTGTTTCTATAAATGATATTTCTACTATGCCTCGAAACACTATATCTGGATCTACTCCAGAAACTGTTGATAGACAGGATAACACTGATGCTAAAACTACTCAATCTATTTCTGTAGATTCCAGTGCATTATCTGTTCCTATGCAGATTAGTGAAACAAAATTGAAGAACACATAATCTGCTTATGCACTAACAAAGTTAGAAAAGAAGCAGGAACTATAGAAGAACCCCAACCTGAATTTCTCTCTGAAAAAATAGATTGGAACTGAGTCTAATGCTCCTTTAGCTGCCTCATCCTCTAACAGTGCGTTAAAACAAGGTTGAAAATATGTTTCTAATCCCCTAAATGCTGTTACTACTATGACTAAAAATACGACATCTATATTTGTTCTAGAAATAGTAATTAGAAATAATGACTCTGTTGTTAAGTCTGCTCAAACAATTTCTCTAGTTTCCAGGGCACGATTTGTTTCTATACAGGTTTGTGAAGCAGACTTGAAGACTACAGGTACTACCACTTCCCTAACTCCCTTTAAGTCTACTTAATTACCTATTGATTCCTCCAAATCAGATATCAGTAAAAATGAACCTGCTAATATGGCTGTCCATGATGGAAAACAGTATTTTCCCTGTTCATCACCTTCTATTTATGTCAATGTTCCTAACTCTGATTCAAAATCAGTGGAATTAGATGCTATCTTGACCCCACTGCAACATGATACTTTGATATATAACTCTTACAAAATAGAAAATAAACATGAACCTACTCCTAAGGCATCCATGCAAGCTGAGGGATGTATTATATCTTCCCCTAAATGCACTAAAACACCCTCTCTTGCACAGGATGTAGTTAATACCCCTACACTTAAGAATTCTACTATCACTCCCGCAAATAAGCAGGAAAGGAAATCTAGTACAACCTCTAATCAATCCATCAGAAGATAAAAAAGGTTTAAAGTCTCGGGAAACTTAAAAAAGGGGTTCTAACCCTAAGCATAGGTCCAAATGAATATTTTTTCTGCAATTATCAAGGAATCTCTAACTCTGACACACTTGTTGTGCTCAATCGATTCTTGATGACTCATAAACCAAAATTATTTTCTATTTTTTAACCTAAAATAAACTTATCCTTGACTTTTAAACACCTCAGCTCTTATGGTTATGTTTTCCTTGGAGCCTGTAAAGATGGACCTGCGGTTGACTTGTTATGGGTCTTCTACCAATCATCTCTTCAAAATGTTAATACTTATGGTTTTTCTGATCAATATTTCACCTGTAACTTTCTCTGTGATAACATACAACTTTACTGCAATATAATATATGTTAAGAATAGATACCAGGAAAGAATCCCTCTTTGGAATGATCTCAATTTCTTATCTTCTAGTATCCAAGACCCCTGGATTGTGCTTGGCGACTTTAATGCTATTCTCAACTCTAGTAAAAAAGTTATCCCATCACATTCTTCCATCTCCTCTCGTGAGTTTAAGGCATCTACTAAGGACTCTAATCTAGTGGAAATTAACCTCACTGGTGCTAAATACACCTGGTATAGAAGGAACTACAATAGGGTAGTTGCTAGAAAATTGGATAGGGATTTCACCAATGTATTTTCCCTTGATAAATGGGATACCATCCCAAGCATTACCCTGCCTAAGTTGAACTCCGATCATCACCCAATTCTTTTCAGTTTCATCAAAAAAAATTATAAAACTATCTTTCCCTTAAGATTTAACAATGCTTGGTCTGCAAACTCTGATTGTGTATCATTCATTAAAAACTTTTGGGATTCTATGAATCATTATAGATATGCCTTTGCCTGTAATATTAAATTAAAACATCTTAAACATGCCCTTAAAGATTGGTGTATGTCTAAAATTAAACAAATTGACACTGATATTTCCCTCCTATAAAATGAGCTAGATCACATTCAAAAAAACACTACTAGATCTGATTTCATAGTTGACCCCAACCTGAAATCAGTACTTCTCTAAAACTAAACTCACTTCTCAACCTCAAATATGACATGAGAAAACAAATTTTGAAAACAAAATGTCTCTCTGATGGTGATAGAAACACTAAATTTCATAACTCCCTTCAGAGAATTTGGAAAATTAGCACGCCTCTTACCTTCCTTGCTCATAATGACATTATTATTGACACAGAGGAGGCCATTGGAAATCATATTTTATCATATTTTCATAATACTTTCAATGGCCCGGAGGTCAAAAAAGATCTTATGATCGATATCATCCCATCTATGGTTGATGCTATGGATAATTCTTATCTTTTAAGCACTCCCCTTGACCATTAAATAAAAGACACAGTTTTTAGTCTAAAGCCTGATAGTGCTCCTGGTCCTGGTGGATTTAATAACTCTTTTTTTTAAACAACACTGGGATATCATACAACTAGATGTTTGTAAACTTGTTATATCTTTTTTCTCTAATGGTGTCCTTCTCCATGGTCTGAATTCCCAATTCCTTACTTTAATTCCAAAAGTGTAGAATGCTTCAGAGATCCATCTTTTTAGACCTATTTCCCTTATCAATACTCTCTACAAAATCATAACCATGATTCTTCCTAATCGTCTTGCCCGTATATGAAACAAAATTGTATCATAGAACCAATTTGGTTTTATAAAGGGCAGACCCATTCAAGACTGCATTATCTTTGCTTCAGAATTCACCAATATCCTTAATATAAATTCAAGAGGTGGAAATATTGTCATTAAACCCGAAATTAGAAAAGCCTTTGACACCATTGACTGGAGCTTCATTTTCAATGTTCTACAAATATTTGGATTCAAAGATACTTTTATTTTGAGAATAAAAAATCTATTTAACTCTGCCTTCATTTCCATCTTGATCAACGGATCCCCCAAGGGGTATTTTAAATGCACTAAGGGCGTCAGACAAGGAGATCCCCTTTCAGCTATTCTGTTTGTTATTGTAGAAGACTACCTTAGTAGATTACTTACCCAACTTGTCGAGCAAAGTAAAATGAAGACCATCCAAGATTCTAGGAACATGAATGTCCCTACTCATCTTTTATATGCCGATGACATAATTTTATTCCTAAATGGGGACAAAAGGAATATTCAGGTTTTAAAAAATGCTCTAACTCGCTATGAGGAGGTCTCTGGTCAATATATCTGCTGGAATAAATCCTTTTTCTTTTTTGGTAAAACTTTCTCCCCACACAGAAAGGTCTCCATCACCAAAAAATTAAGAATTAAAGAGGGATACCTCCCATTCAACTACCTAGGTGTTCCTATATTTTGGGGAAGGACAAAATCCCTTTATTTTTCCTACATTATTGATCAAATCACTAAACAACTTTCCACCTAGAAAGGAAAATCCCTATCCATGGCTGGAAGAATTTGTCTTGTTAAATCCACCATTTCCTCTAAAATGGTTTACTCCTTGATGGTTTATAAATGGCCTATTAACACCCTTAAAAAACACAATGTCTATATAAAAAATTTTGTTTGGACCGGCATTATCCTTGAGATAAAACTTGTCACCATCCCTTGGGACACCTACTATAAGCCTTTAGAAAAAGGTGGTCTTGGAATAAAAAATCTTAGACTCTTTAATGATGCGCTCTAAGCCAAACTCACCTGGAGGTTAATTCATACCAACTCGGATGCTTTGGATTTCCTTAAAAATATATTTCTTTATAAAATAAAAAAAGGAAACTTAAATTACATCACTTCTTCGATCTGGCCCTCTATCAAATAAACATACTTCAACATTATGAATAACTCTCGATGGACGGTCATTACTGAATCTTCCATGAATTTTTGGCATGATAATTGGATCGGCACTCCCCTAATCTCTATGATTTCTCCTAATGAAACTATTGAAAACACCACCCACACCATTAAATATGTTATTCACTCCCACAATAGTGATATCCCTGATAACATTACGATAGTCATTTATAGTTATCCTTTCTCTAATACTGATGATTTTATTATCTGGGAACCTGCTAATAATGGCATCCTTGACTCAAAAAATTAATATTCTCATAATTTTATAAATAATGAATCCAACTTTGAGTGGTTGGCCCAATTTAACAAACCATGGATCAAGCCCTCAAGATTTACTCTTATTTGGAGAATTTCTCATTATAGAATTCCTACTGAAGTTTGCATACAATCTCTTGGTATTCAGCTATTCTCTAAATGTCACTTTTGTAACCAACACAGGGAAGATATGAATCATCTCTTTTTGTCTTGTGCTATAACTTCTGCTCTTTGAAATTATATTTTTGACATATTTGGCTATAGATGGATCCTATATGATACTATTGGATCACAATTAAAGAGATGTGTCCAGCAAGAGGAATCTCAACAAATCAAGAATATCTTCCTCTCTGTCATTGCGATGCTTCTTCATGTGATCTGGTATGATAGAAACAATATGATTCATAATAATTCTTCACCAAATCTTAATGCAGGTAAAGCCCAGATCCTTCTTGCGACACATGAGGCTGCCTCAATTCAAAAGGCTCACTGCAATAATACTATTTGGTACTTTGAGATTCTTCATAGACTTCACATTGAAGGCATCTTCAGACAACCCAAAGACACCATTGAAGTATTCTAGCTAGTCCCGCTTCCAAGATGGATCAAGGTGAACGTTGATGGTGCCTCCAAAGGAAACCCAGGCCTTTCTGGTTGTGGAGTGATCTTCAGAGACAATCTTAGTATATGCCATGGATGCTTTGTCACTGCTTGTGGCACTGTCTCATCACTAGAAGCTGAAATGATGGGTGTGATCCACGCTGTCAACTATGCACTTCAAAAAGGATGGAGGAAGATTTGGATTGAGAGTGATTTGACCACCATCGTTCAAGAAATCTGGAAAGGGATGACTCATCTAGCCTATCCACTCACTACTCGCTGGATGAAGTGCCTCGACACTCTTCTGCAGATCAACTTTATCACCACTCATGCTTTCAGAGAAGAAAACAAGGTTGCTGATGCTCTTGCAAACATAGGAGTTAACCAGGAGATGACCTGGCTTGATGCACCCCCTCTTGATATTTTTCAGCTTTATGAAAATGAATGTAGGAAACTCCCATCCTTTAGAATCTAGTAACCTCTTCTTTTATCTTCAATAAATTGTGCCTCGGTCTTTGATCGAAGAACTATCTTAAAAAAAAATATACCCAAAAAGCAATGAGGATCATGATAAGCATTTGAATACTATTATAAAGACTTTGTGAAAGGATAAGATATATGGGAAGTATAGTAAATGTATGTTTTGGATGAAGAGAATATCATTATTAGGGAATGTCATCCCTAACAAAGGGATATATGTGGACTATTCTAAGGTAAAGACAATTGAGGACTAACCTAGACAAAAACTGTAATAGAGATCTATATTTTTCTTAGACTATATGAACATTTCCGATGATTTGTGATAAACTTATCATGATTTTCAAACTCGCTAACCATACTAAATCATAAGGGAATAAAGTTTGTTTGGAATAGTGAATGTGAAGAGAGCTTTAAGGAATTGAAAGAGAGTCTTATTACTACACTAGTTATCATGCTTCCATTAAGTGGGGAACTTTTTTATGATATATAAATATTCTAAAAAGAATGGTTTGGTCTATGTACTAATGAAAAATTAAAAGGTGGTATCCTATAAATTAAGGTAGTTGAAAGTTCATGAGAATAACTATCCAACACATGATATGTAGTTGGATATAGAGATATTTATGTTGAAAATATGGTGGCATTATCTCTATGGGGAGAAGTGTAAAATATATATGAATCATAAGAGCCTAAAATATATATTCACATAGACAGATATTAACATACACCCATGAACATGGTTAGAGATGATAAAAAACCATGACTTATAAATCCATTACAATCCTAGGAAAGGAAATAAAATGGTAGTTTCTCTAGGAAGAAATAAATTAGAAACTTTATTAATGATGAGAATTGAGAAGGATCCAATATTATTATATTTAAAGATGATAGATATGGGAATCATAATAGAAATAACATAATCATTCCATTCTTAAATGTTTTATCAACCATACCTTTTGGTGAAGATAAAGGATTCTCAAAGATATGATGAGGAAATTCAGAAGAATATGAAATCTATAAGGAAAAGGAAAATATCAAAGTTAAAAATTTATGAATAAGGATTTATAAGATTTGGGTCATGACTATGTGTACCATAAAATACTAAGATAAAGAAATCCATTGAATGATGCACATAACTCAACCTTTTCCATCCACCTAGGGAGTATGAAGATGTATCAAGATATCTGAGATCACTATTGTTGGAGAAATATAAAGAAGGAGATCATGTAAAATACATTAATGTGTTTGGTATGTTAGTAAGTGAAGTATAAATGGAAAAATTATAAGGGGATGATGCAACCATTACCCATACCTACAAGGACATGGGAATACATCACCATGGAGTTTTTCACTAGTCTTGTAAATACATAATGAGGGAATAATAATATATGGGATGTGGTGGATTATTTTATAAACAATAATCACTTATTTGAAATTTGAGAGGACTTATCACTCAATCATATTGAAATGATATACATCAGATAGGTGGTGAGGCAACATGGAAAACCACTAATAATTATATCTGATTGAGATTCAAGATTTACCTCCATGTTCTGTAAGAGTCTCTAACATGCACTAAATACTGAGTTGAACTTCAGTAAGACTTATCACCCCAAACTAATGGACAATATAAAAAGACTATTCAGACACTAGAAGACATGTTGAGACATTTTTCAATGTACTTTAAAGGGGTATGGGATCAACATCTTCCTCTAGTTGAGTTTTCATACAATAATAGCTTTTACTTAAGCATCCAAATGGATCCTTATGAATACATTAATGGGAATAGAAATAGAACACCTATGTGTTGGGATGAAGTTAGTGAAAATAAGTTTTTGGGACTTAAAATGGATGAGGACATTTTAGAAAAGGTCAAAAGAATTTAGCAGCACACCAGGGCTGCTCAGACTCGAAAGAAGAGCTTTGCTAATAACCATTAACATGACCTAGAGTTTGAGGTTGGAGAAAAAGTGTTTCTTTGTATATCTCCATGGAATAGAGTCATGATATTCGAGAAGGAGGGTAAGATAATTCCTAGGTATATCATTCTCTTTTAGATTATTTATCACATTGGAGTCTTGACCTATCAACTATAATTCTCACCAACCCTCTCTTAAGTACACGATACATTCCACATATCCCTCTTAAGGAAGTACATACTAGATCCCTCACATGTACTAAATTCAGAGGTGGTATATCTGAAGAATGATATATATTATAAGGATCATTCAATGAAAATACTAGACCATAAAGTTAAAATTCTATGCCACAAGACAACTCACATAGTCAAAGTACAATAAAAAAACCATAAATACGAGGAGGCAACATGGTAACTGGAGGAATCTATGAAGCATAAGTACTATAATATTCTTTTCAATTAGTATGTAATATAAAATTTTGAGGGAAATAATTATTAATGGGAGAAGAATATAACACCCTGATATTTTAAAAGAACACTATGCTTGATTGTGTATACAACACACAATACTGATCCGAAACAAAAAAATGAAATATTTTTATAGTTATAAACAAGCCATTGAATTAATGGGTATGGATAGTATTGATCACATTATGCAATATATATATATATATATATAAAGGTTCTAATCAATAGGGATTTCTTGATTAATTATTAGGAAATAAATACTTAATTCTTAGTAAATTCATTATATTCTTACAAAAATATTTTTTTCTTTAAAAATTATTTTTATTGATTTTTTTGATAAAATATTATAATTAATTTAAAGAAAATTTAAAAATATTATTTGATAAAAATGATATCATTTTTGAAATCAGAATATCAAAATTAGCGTATGGTGAAATTTTTAGATTTTTCTAAAATTTTTGATTTTTCAATGAATAGTAAAAAAATATTATTTTTATTGAAAACATTATTTTATTTTAATGTATTTACATAGTAAAATTTTATTTTTTATTATTTTTAGAATTTAATTATTTTATAATAATTATAAATAATCTAATTATAGTCTTTAGATTGAATTTTATACTAGAATTTGGTATAGAAAAATTTTTATGCTTAAAAGGCATTTTTCTGAAAACTATTTTTCATTGCATTTTGTATTTTGATATTGAAGTAATTTATACCACTTATAGAAATTTAATCTTTAAAAATGGATTCAATATTTGTAAAAAATATTTCCAAATTATTTAAATAGGTCTCTTCTATTTTTTGTCATTATGAATAGTAACTATATTAAATAATTATCACCATGGTAAGGGTAAATCTAGAAATTAATGTTAAAAATAAAATGACAAGGACAAAAAAATGAACCTAACAACTTTATTTATCTTATTGTATGAGTTTAGTTATTTACATTTCCATCCATGTTTTGAAAATATTGAAACCCAGTGCCATATTTCTTTTATTTTTACCTTTATATTATTTTATGTAAAGAAAAGTAAAAAATTTCATTCTCTTTTTTTATTATCTATACATTTTTTGAATTGAGATAAATATAGGCTATGTTTAGTTCTAAAATATTTATTTTAAAGATAAATTATTTTTGTCATGTTAATTTATTTATAATTTTTATTGATGAAATAATTACATTAAATTCTTACGCAACGCCAACAAAGTGTTTATTCAATTAAAAGAAAAATAAAATAAATGATGTTAAAAATTGTAAAAATAATATAATTTGAATTAATTATCATGTTTTATGATTTTTTAGAAATAAATTACATATTATAGAGATTATAATGTTTTATATTCTAATTTCATTGTTTTCATGTTGTTTTTGATGTAAAATTACATGAATAGATCCAAAAATGGCATTAATTTTATTTTATAATAACTAATATGTTATTAAATGATTCAAAATTCATAAAAATCATATATTCATCCAATTTATTGTATATGTTTAGAAATATCAACTATTATCCATTTATGGACAAATTTATATTTTATAGTAAATATATTGACCCCTAAAGAGTAAAATACTTAGTTATCGCGGTAATTGTGAAAAAAGGTTAACACACGTTAAAATAAAGATACATGGGTAAAAACCTAATAAAAACTTGTAAAAATTTTATTTTTTGATATTATTTATACCCATAATTATCCTATATTTTAATTATATCAGTTTGGAGGCTTTTTTATAAGGTAATCAATTTATATTAATTTAACAATTTATATAATTCAAAGAGTATCTTTCCCCACACTTATAAAAGGGAACCTTATCTCTTCATTCATTCACACTTCAACAACCTTTTATTTTGGAAAATAAATTACCAAATATATTCCTAACATCCCTAACGATGTACTATAGGTAATATTTTGGATATAATACCATTCTTATATGGTTTAAGGTGTAAAGCAAAGGAAGTTTTCTGAAGAAGGGGTATATTATTTAACCAGATGTTTTAGTTTTATTTATTCTTCTAGCTCCTTATATTATTTAAATCATCGTTCATATGCACAGCAGACTACCGAATTGTGAACCTATGCAATTCATTTTCTATTATCACCTCTCACGACTCATTATAATGATTAATTTAATATATATATTGTAGAGACCCTAAGCTTGACGTACATGGACATTACATTACTTTTTAGGAATACTTAATACATAACAAAAACAGACACACAAGGACCATAATAGTTTAGTGTCTTTGGAAACTTGGAACGTAATATTCTAATCGTGGTGAAAGATCTTCAAAATCTCCCATAAAGATCTTCCACTTTTTGTTTCCTGACCTAAAACCTTTCTTTTGATCCTGGGGGAAAATAAAACATAAAAAGGGTGAGCTCAAATACTGATTAAGGGTAAGCATTGATAAAATAAAACATACCATATACATTGGAACTTAAAAACATGAACATAATGTTTAAACATTAAAATCTTGAGCAACGACATAAAACATGGAAGTAAATAAGGCATAGATCATAATGGAACATAAACCATGATAAAATAGCATGGGAATAAAACAGGTAACTGTGGCATCCATTAAGCACATGTAATGATTTCCATAGTAGCCAAGGCATTGCTGCCAAGACCATCTTAGTGGACAAAGTCCCATTCTGAATCAAGTTCACTCCTCGTTTCAGTCCTGTAACACTGAACCAGATTAACTTATCGTTCCAGCCATGTCTATCTCATGAGATATAAAATCTTTACCAAATTCATTGGAGGGAGATATAGGTCCCACCCATCTCATAATGAAATCATTCTTACTTGTGCCAAAAAAACATACATCATTCATAATAACCCAATAAACAAAATGGGTTTCATAAACATCATTCCATCATCACATAATCCATATAAATGAAATGGATATAATTTCATAATAAGAAAAGTGAAACCATTTAAATAATAGATACATGATACTTGAAACATACACATATGAAATAATGTCATCTTAAATGAAAAATGGTTTTGATAAAATACTTGAAATGAATTCTTGAGGAAAATATCCTTTCTTCTTCAAAATCAATTTCTTTTCACAAAACGTCATGAAATTTTAAAAGAAAGAGATTTTGTTGAAAACAGTAATGAAATATTTTGGAGGAATCTTCATGAAAATAAGGATTTATGAAACCGTAAAAATCCTTTCATGTCGTATAAGTTAAAAAAATATTCTTCTCGTACTTTTGTCGAAAAAGTTAAAAAAGTACCTCGTAACATAAACAAAAGAAAGATTCCTTACATAACATGTATTAAAAGTCAAAAAGTAAAAAATGGGTAAAAATGACTTTAAACATACATGAAAACACTTTTATAAAACATGGACATGGATGATAGAAATAACTCCATTAAATACTTACAAATAAGCAATCTCGGATAAAAATGAGATTTGCAAAATTTATCCCTTACCTTATGTCCGATATGCTTCGAATGTATCCGAACCTCCTATATAATGATTTAAATAATTTCATTGACTTATTTATGAATCATATTCATTGTTATGATATCATATATTGTTCACTTATGACTTTATATTACCCGTTCTTTTGTAAATTCCATGTTAAAGATTGTTTTGGGTAAAATTGTTTCATTTGTCGTCCGTGTTTTGACTTGTAATTATTCATATGATTACTTAGATCATGATTAAATAATTCTAGAATATAAAAAATGATTTATATATAATATATATTCAGAATATACATATATATAATAGATCGATAAATGGAAAGAAATACACCGTTCATGGAGACGGTAGGCCGTACGTACGCATGAACGCTATTTTCATTTCCTTATTGAGTTGAATGGAATTAAGTAGATGAAATACATATATACATAAGTCCAGTAGCTTTATAATGTCATATATTTCATTATTATTTCCTATATATACTTTATAATCATTCTTAAATGGTTAACATGGAGAATGAATCTCATCGCGTCGTGGAGATGGTAGTCCGTACGTATGCACGAGCGATGATATCATTTCCATAATTATTGAATTGAATTGGAGTGGATGATACAATATATAAGAATTAGTATGATTTTATAATAACTATGTATAGTTATTCTTTACACCATTATACCAATCCATGTAAGGTGTTGGTGGAAAAACAGATTACACCATGGCGTGGAGACAGTATTCCGTACGTACGCACGCGCGGTGATTTTGTATTCCGTAGGATGGGTAGAAGGCGAAATGGGGTTGTTTAATATTTATAATAAAAAATCATTATATTAGTTATACTGATTTTATTACTTTATAATGAAACAACTAAAGAATAAGAAGTTGAAGAAGAAAGAAGCTTGAAAGAATTGGGACAAGAAATTACCTCTTCTTCGATACACCTCTTTGAAACCTCCTCTTAGGGCACTAAGATTGGTCTTTAAAGTAGACCAGAACCTCTAGGATGTTTCTAGGGAAGTGGATAAGATAATTTTTCAGGGGTTTTCCGATCTTGAAGGCTCAAATTGGTGTGAGGAGGAGAGGGAGGAGGTGCCCTTTTATAAGGGAGGAGAGGGGCACCTTTGGAAATCTTAAAAATATTAATTTAAAATAAATCTAACCCCACTTAAAAACCTCCAAAAATGACTCATATTAGAATATTAGATGAGATAGGGTTGTAATCTCATCATCAAATTAAATTTAGACATGTTTGGATCTTATTTTAAACTTTATCATTTTGATTTATCCTTATTTAATCTATTTAAGTTTATTTGTGGTAATAAAATTATAAATTTTAAATTATAACAAATAATTACTTATTTGTTGTGAATTTTACATAATTGTTTACTCTATAACATTATAGACCATATAAATTTAAATTTTTAATTTTTAAATATTTTTGCGATTTTTAAACAATTTTATAATATGTTATTTTTATAAAATAACAATAGTGTCAATTTTGACACTATTCATTTATTTGAATTTAAATAAAATATATACAGCAGATATGTTAGAACTAAAAGCTTTAATATATTAATAAAAGGTCATATTTATCTATAAAATTAGTGGTTCACATTAAATAGTTCATATAAAATTTATTTTATTATTTTTAAAACCATTTATTTGGTTTATCTCTTAATAAAATAATTACTACAACATTTTTGTATAATTATTTAATATACTGATTTGTTGCATAAAAATTTAAAATAAAATCCTATGATGAAGATAAATCTATTAAATTTCAGAATAATACTTTTACTCGAATTTATCATCTTAAAATCACAATATTTAAATTGTTATATTTATTAAATTATGAAGGTGACAACTTTGACATCATTTAAAATAAAATAATATAAGTGTCATAATCACTTTTATAAGGATCCAAACGGTTATATATTAGTTCATTGGATGCTTAAGGTGTATATATACACTACCAATAAGTTTTGTCCAGGTTTTTGGGCCTTTTAATGGGTATTATTATTTCAATAAAAACTATATTACTTATTTTCCACTTAATAAATAATTTCTATATGATTAATGTATCACCATTAATGACAATTATTTAATCTCTAAAAATTCTAAATAAATTATCATGATGTAGATAATTTTATTATATTTATTTATACTCTTCATGTTCGAAGTTTTATGATGTTTATCACTAAATTAAAATTATTATACTTATAAGATTTAAGAGAGTGACATTTTGTCACTTTCTTTGGTTTTAATAATAATTAAATTATTTTCATGGTCAAAAGTCCATAAAATGAATCTAATCCGACCCTTAGTTGATATGGGTTTACTTTTATCCATCCAATAGAATTTTGGAATGTGTTATGGTAATTTTATAATATTATATTTACCCTTAATTACCCGATTTACCTTTAACTATGGTAAATAAAATTTACCGTAGTTACTATTCATAATTCCCAAAAATAAAAAGTAGCCTATTAACATAATTTTGACCCACTGATTCCAAATATGGAATCCATTTTTTCAAATTCAATACACATAAGTTTCATAAATTAAATGAAAATTAATCCCGTTGTCGAATGAAAACGGGTTTTTGTTTAAAACATTGCAAAAGATTGAATTGATTTAACCTACGAATTCAATGTAAAATCAATGCTAAAGACATAAATTATATTAAATGGTAAAAATATATTATATTTATACTTTAAAACAATTAAATATTATAATTTAACCATATAAATTTTTACGATGAAAAAATTTGTTTTTCATTAAAATATAGCGTGTTTTTACTATTCATCAAAATATGAAAGTTACCAGAATAATACGAAAAATTTATCCGAAGTAAATTTTTATTTATTGATTCCAAAGAAGAATTTTATTTTGTCAAATTGAACTTATAAATATGTCAAAAACTAGATTTAAAGTTGGTGCGCCATCAAAAGGCGGCAAAACTGCATTTTTTTAAAAATACTTATTTTACCCGAAAAATTTCTTTTGTTCTTATACCATGTTCTAGAAAATGTGTAAGATGAATAATAATGTTATAAAATTCAAAATTTAGTTAATACTATTCATAAAGGCTAGTTCATAATAATATTATAATAATATATCATTTTTTAGTAAAACCCGGTATTGCGTACAACACACGCTATCGAGGAAGGTCACGATTGCGTGTAATGCAAGCCAAGTCAGGGTTGCGTGTTGTGAAAGAATCCTTCGTTGTTTCATATAATAGAATCCAACCATATTTCATTTATAAATTGAATACATATATATATATATACTCAATGTTTCGTAGAATAACTATTATCAAAATTGTGTGTAACACGATCCAAGAATAGTGTTGTGTACACTGCAAGCTAATACGGTGTTGCGTATAGCGCAAGGTAATCTTGTTGTAGCATACAACACAAGACATTAATGAAATTAAAAGAATATTTTTCATAAAATCTCGGGGTGTTACATATATATATATATATTATGATTATTTAAATTTGAATTATTATTTACCCTTCTTTCATTCCATCCATCAAAAATTGAAACAACATTTATGCGTTCGTACGACCTACCATCTCCATGAACAATGTAATTGATTTTTTATCTATATATTTTATGGATGAAACAATATATATATATATATAATGAATATATACATCATAATTAAAATTATAAATATTATTGATCCATGATCAATTTGTGAGGATCAATTCTTCGGAACCAAAACAAGCATGAAAAATAAAGTAACTATCACCTGAAACAATGATTTTAATAAAGAATTGTTTATAAATGGGTGGTAATATGTTATAAGAAAATAATATATGATATTATATATATTATAAGGGTTATATAATAAATTTATAATAAATATATATTTATTATACAAGAGTTTCTAGTGCATATGATAAAATTCAAGACTTATGGTAAGAGATCTCTCTGAACCAACCTTTTTCTTGGGGTTATGACCATTCTCTATCTAACTAAATTTATCTCTAACTTTTATGTTATATATTTCTTATAAATTCTCTATATATTTCTCTTAAAAATATACCCATCTCATTCTACATTACTTTTATGATATAATACATTCCATTAATTCATTTATCAAATTCCTTCTTTAAAATCAAACTTGATTAATGGGAACTTTTCTATTCCTTAATCATTTTATGTGACACTCATTTTAATTTTTAATTCCAAAATAAAAAATTATTTTGATACCTATGATTATATTATCATATAGTAACAATAATAATATTTAATTCCTTCTTATATTTGGAATATTTATAAAATTTCCTTTTATTATGATATGGGGAAAGATTATACAACCTATTTCTTTTCATGGGTAATTATTATGGTTATGATTTAGGATTTATTTTTATTTTGGGCACAAATAATCATGAAGAAGTTATGATGGGTGCACCTAGATAGTGATCCAATTTATTGGTTAAGGTTTTTTATCATGAGAAAATATGTGTGGGATTTGAGAGTAAAGCGAATCCAAAATGAGACTCTGTCCACCATGTGATGTTGTCTTTATAGTTATCCATAACTTATGATTATGTCATGTTTTGTGTTGCTACAACATTTCCTACGATTCTAGGATAATATGATACCATGTTCTTTATATTATTATCCCATATGATTACTCACAAGCCTTATTTTTTATGATATCATGTTATACCTTTGACTCACATGTTATGCTTCCTGTAATACCCCAAGCATCCATGATACACTTCCCTTTGAATAATACAGTAGCATGTGTTGTACGCAACTTCGAGTTCTAACACACACCACAACCAATCAAACTAGCCATTATGAATAGTAATACCCACTTTTTGAAATTAGATAAATTTTATCTTTCAAAATGGACTTAATTTTTGGATTTGGAATATTGAAATTAGCTTAGAGTGAATTTTTTGTATTTTTCTGAAAACATTCAATTTTTGATGAATAGTGAAAAAACACTGAGTTATAGTTTAAAACCAAATTTTTATTTAAATAAATATTTATTTTGTTTAAATTTAATTAAGTTCAAAATATATACACAATACCTATATAGGTTCAATGTAATTCATTGGAGTAAGTTTAGAATAATTTTAGATATATAAAAATTTTATTGAACTTTTCACCGTCTTTTACCCACCTCCTAGGAGAATTTGGAAATTCACATAAAACATAATTTTATCTCTTATGTGAGTGGAATTTCAGAAATCCAAGATAAACGGTTGATTTGAGTAATTAAAATGTGGTTCAACAAGAAAAAAATAATTGTTGGTGAATAGTAACTTTTTACTTTTATTTACCACGGTTAAAAGTAAATAGGGTAATTAAGGGTAAAAATGATATTAATATTACCCTAACACATGTCTTAATTCTATTTTATAAGTTTATCTCGACCAAAACCAAACTTAGGAATAAAATATTATCATTTTGGTCCACTTGGATTAGATTAGGACATTTATTATTATTTAATTCAAAGAAGAGTTAAAAGAGTTAAAACCAAATTTTAATAACTGAAACATTTTTAATATAGGGTTATGAATAATACAAATTCGATTATAAATATTCATTAGAAATAAAAAAATATTTCTTACATAATGGTATTTTATTTATAGTTTTTAGGCATTAAATAATTTAATTTATTTATGACATAATGGTGATGCAGTAATTACCTAATTAATGAAATATTAAAATAATTGATATTATAAATATAAAAATAAATGTAATTTTAGACTTTTTATGAATTCCAATAATTTTATAGTTTAATATAACATATTAGGGTTGGTTAGATTAATTGTTTTTGAAGTAATAATTCTGTTATGAATTTAGCAAAAACAAAATACCAAATAGTGTCAAAATTGACATATAAGAGTTTATAGAAAACATATTATATTATTAATTCATATTCTATTCCTAAAAATATAAGGTTCTGCAAAAGGACTTATATAATGATATTTTTATCATTAATGGACCACTTGGGGGTTGTTTGAAAGTTTATAGTAAGTTTATTAACCATATAATATAAAAATACAAAGAGACATGGTAAATGTCAAACTATTTAACTATGAGTAAAATATAAATGATAAGGTTAATATAGTGACCCAAACTTGTCTAAAATATATTGGTTGAAATTATTTAGACCCATCCCCACATTAAATTTTAAATAATATACTTTCAAGCCATTAGAAACCGAATATGAATTTATTATAAAATAATATTTCTAGCTTTTCCAAAGGTGCTCCTCACCCCTCTTATAAAAGGGCACCCCCCCTTATCTCTAATTTACACCTTCAAACCTTTTTTTCTCGGCCAAAACCTGCCCAAATATTCTCTCAACTTCTCTCAATTCGACCTAGATGCCTTATTTTGATCATAAAGCCAACCTAAGGAGCCCTTTTGATCAAATAAAAAAGAAGAACCCAAAGAAGAGGTAATGTTTTCACCACCCTCTTTCAAGTTCCTTTCTTCTTCAACTTCTTCTTTATTTGTTATTTCCATTATAAAATAATATATCAAGTATCTTATATATACAATGATGTTATCATAAATATGGTACATCCATATTCATTATTGTATCCATCATTTGAATGACATGTCACCATACGTACGTACGTACGGCTTACCGTCGCCACGTCGTGGTGTAATTGTTATTCAATACATTATTATTTGGATGGGTATAATAATGATGTATAATTATTATAAATAATAAATATAACATGATAATGATTCTGTATATATGATATAACATCCAATTATATATTATTTTAATATCAAAAGAATGACATTGTCGCTCGTGCGTACGTACGGATTACCGTCTCCACAAACGCGATGAGATTCATTCCCCATCGTATCCATTCAAGACTAAATTTCATTCAAGGATTAAAAATAATTTTTAGAGACATGATATCATTCTGGATATGAATAATATACATCCCATCCATAACAAATATGGCTCACATGACAAAAAATATAATGGAAAACAAATTCGTTAACACCCGAAACGATGATAATACTAAGATATTATTAACAAATAAATGTTAAAAGATCATATATGATATCATATTAATGTATATGATTATTTTATAATTTAATAACAATTATTTCACCATTATACAAGAGGTTAACTTACCCTAAACCAAAGAAAAGTACAAGTTAAGAGTTTATTTCACAATCTCTTCATTATCCGAGATTGTTTATATGTAATTATCTATTGGGACCTCTTTATCATCCACATCCATGTTTCTTAAAAATGTATTTCAAAACATTCTTACTATTTTATAGACTATGGGTTAAAGTCATTTATACCCTTGTTGAGTTTTTATAAGATGTTTATAATGGAATCTTTCCGTCGTTTTCCAAATAAGGTCCTTTTTAACCTTTTCGACAGTATTATGGTATGAATATCTTTTTTAACTTATATGGCGGGTGTGGCTATTTTCTGCCATTATAAAATCGTCGAAGCTTCTATTACAAGATTATAAGAATATCTTTAAATTGAATGTTTTATTTTATAATTATGTGACTTTTAAATGATTAAAAAAAGAGATATTTCTCTCAAATAGTTTTGATTTCATCTATGTCAACATCCTTTGATGGATTTTAACCTTATTTGAAGTTGATTTATTATGATACAAAACTTCCATATTATATTGATGGTTTTGTGATATGTTTGACTGTGGATGTGTTATTGGATAAAGTATTTTCATTTCGTATGCTTGTTTTAATACGAATGTTTATGTTATGGTTAAACCTGTTCATATGAGGAATGAATTGGACTTAATAAGTGAAGGGTGGAGCCCACTATAGATCCTAGATGCATCATTAGGTCTCATGAGACAAACTAGCATCTTGGCACAAGGCCTTGAAAAAATAGTATTTGTAGTCTTGGCACAAGGCCTTGACTATGTGGTTATGATAGTCTCGCATTATGAATTCAATCATTATGAAAGTGGTTATTGATATTGCATGTAATTATTCAACTAGTAGAATATCCATGTCAATAAGTAAATATAATTATTTCATTTTATTGTTTTCATATTATATTGAAGTTCTAGTTTAAAAGGATTTTGTTTTAGTTATACATTGCCTTAAATGTTTATGTTTATTTATGAAAGTTTACACTATATTGTTATCCTTACTGGGAATTTGTGCTCACCCCTTTATATGTTTTATTTTTCCCAGGATGTGAAGAAGTATTTTATGAATGACCTTCAGGGATAGTATAAGGGGATATGAGTGTGGAGATAAGATGTTGTTGTAGTTTTCACTTTATTATGTAAATGTAAACGTTATGAATGTATCCGGTGATTCTAAGGCTACTAAACTAATTGGCCTTTCGAGACTTCATATTTTGTGATCATTCCAATTTTATGTAATAATGCACTGACTCTGGGTAACTAGGGTTGGGGCGTTATATTTGGTATCAGAGGAAGTTTAGTACTAACCTTGAAAACTAGATTTAGATAAACTCTGATTAGAGCACATAGACCTAAGATGGACTTTGAGGATTAGTATAGAAGAACTTCCTGGAATTTTGGTATTTTAGAGATTTTGTGAGTTTTCTGAGCAATACATCCTTGTCTGGATACGAGCAGGTAGAGGCGGCTCTGGCACAAATGTGCCTAGGGTTAAAACCTGAAAACACCGCTTTGAGCTAGACTCGAACGAGAACTGGTGCACGACAACGGGCCTTGCTGCACTTTTGGTTACGACACTCTCAAGGGATATTCTTAGGATAATTCTAATTTTATTTACAAACATTTATGAATGGTTTATGAGTATATACTTCCTCAAGGAAAACATTTTTTTATGATTATGGATTATATCCATAAATAGTTCAATTTATGTTAAGCGTTTTACCAGTATAGAATTATGTATTTGGATTCATAAACTGATCTAGTTTATGCAATTGTTTAGAAATGTGCCTTGTGGAATAAATGGAAACTGTATCAATGCACGTAATCCATGTAGGGATTTCTCTCCTGTTCAAGATAATTATAGTAGAGCTGGTGATACAACTGGTGTTGATCAGCTAATCACCGTACTGGGACAACTCACTCAGGATATGAATAATAAACTTACCCATATGGAGCACCCTGATCTGCAGTGTTAGGGATCAATGTTATACCACTTCATGAGGGAACAACCACCAATATTAAATGGGTGTACAAATCCCTTAGTAGCTGATAAATGGATAAATTCTTTAGAGAAAATATTCCATGCCTTGGGGAGTAGTGAAAGGGAAAATGTTATCATGGCAGTTTACCGTCTCACTGGAGATGCTGATCAATGGTGGTATTTAATTCAAAAAAAAATGAAGATGATGAAGTATCAAATATGGAATGGAAGGAGTTCAAAGAGATTTTCCTAGAAAAATATTTTCCTTGTGACCATCTTGCAGATATGGAAAGGAAATTTCTGAGTCTGAGACAAAAGGAGGATGAGAATGTCGCAAAGTATGAGGCTAACTTTACAAAGTTAGCAAGGTATACTAGAGAATATAAACGTAACCCAAGAAGTAAGATTGATCATTTATTTTTTGGGTTAAAACCATTTCTTCATCAAGAATTAGTGTCACAATCCTTCTCGTCGTACGAATATATTGTCTCATGTGCTATCAAGACAGAAAAAGAATTCTCTAAGTCTTACGACTTTAAAGCAAAGCAAGAGAAGAAGAGATCTGTTGATCCCTCTAGAAATGGAAATAAGGGGAGGAAGGGAAAATTTGAATATCCATCCTATAGTAAATGTGGGAAGAAACACCCCGATACTTGCTTGAAAGGAATGAGAGTCTGTTACAAGTGTGGTGAAAAAGCCACCAAGATCATGATTGCAAGGGGAAGAAAGAAGATACCGAGGTTCAATGCTACAACAATAGGGATATGGGAAATTATGAAAACTAATGTCCTAAGTGTTAGGGGAACTTACCTTAGAAAACGCCAATGGATCAAGGAAAAGCTTATACTATCACTACTTCTGAGGTAGAATCTCTGAAAGATGTGGTGGCAGGTAATTTAATGTTTTCCTCAAGTTTAGAAAATGAATTATTTGATTCTAGATCATTGCATTGTTTCATATCTTCCCAGTTTGCTAAGAAAATTAGATATTTTCAATTTTATTTAACAAGGGAGTTGTCAGTTAAAACTCCTAAGGGTAGTATATATCATTGCTACAAAGTTATGTGGATCCGTTCACATTAGGGCATATAAATGTTCTTTATCTGATGATCTCATCGTCATACCTATGATTGAGTTTGATACAATCTTCGGCATGGATTGGATTTCAGACCATGATGTGAAGATTTATTATAAGAAGGAGGTTACAGTTTTGATGATGATGATAAGGAACACCTTATCTTTAGAGGAGAATCATCACAACCTAATTCTTATCTAGATCCACACCTAGTAGCTCAACTAAATTCAATTATCAGGGAGGAAGAGAATGAAATAACCATGGGTGAGGAAAGGAATGTTCAAATAGAGGATTTAACTATTGTGAGAGAATATGTTGATTTGTTTTAGGAAGATTTACCTGGACATCCTCGAGAAAGAGAAATTGAGTTTTCCATTGATTTAATTCCTAGATCAAGGCCCATATCAAAGACCCCTTATAGAATGACCACTATAGAATTAGTGTAACTAAAGAAACAATAAGAGGAATTGAGTAATAAGGGATTTATTCACCCTAGTGTTTCTCCATGGGGAGCCCCTGTCCTTTTTGTTAAGAAGAAAGATGGATCCATGAGGTTATGTATCGACTATAGGGAAATCAATGTTATAAAAATATAGAAAAAGTATCCCCTACCTCGCATTGATGATTTATTTGACCAACTGCATGGATCTCAATACTTTTCAAAGATTGACCTTCGATTTGGATACCATCAGTTGTGTGTGAAGAAGGAAGACATTATGAAGATAGCATTTCGAACCAGGTACTGGCATTATGAGTTTACAGTAATTCCTTTTGGACTGACTAATTCACCCTATGTATTCGTGGATCTAATGAATAGAGTTTTCAAGGAATATCTCGATGATTTTGTGGTGGTATTTATTATTGATATCTTTGTATATTACAAAAGCTACGAAGACCATGAAAATCACTTGCACATTATACTGAAGACTCTTAGAATACATGAATTATATGAGAAGTTTTGAAAGTGTGAATTCTGACTTCAAGAGATTTATTTTCTTGGCCATATTGTCTCCAAAGATGAAATCTATGTTGATCATTCTAAGACCAAGGAAATCCAAGAATGGCCAGCCCTGATGAGTATTACTGAGGTACACAGTTTTATTGGTTTATCAGGTTATTATCGGCATTTCATCCAGAATTTTTCCCGATTGGCTAACCCATTAACGAAGCTCACACGTAAAGGGGTAAAATTTGTTTGGAAAAAAGAGTGTGAAGAATGTTTTGAAGAACTAAAGAGAAGATTAGTCAATGCTCCTATATTGATGATACCATCGGGGAATGATGGGTTCGTTATTTATAGTGATGCATCAAAGAAAGGACTTGGTTGTGTCCTTATGCGGAATGATAAAGTTATTTCCTATGCATCATGATAGCTAAAAATTCATGAGCAGAACTATCCAACTCATGATCTTGGGTTAGCTGCTGTAATATTTGCATTGAAGATATGGAGACATTATCTCTATGGTGAGAAATGTGAGATTTATACTGATCACAAGAGTTTGAAGTATATTTTCTAATAGAAATAACTCAACATGAGGCAAAGGAGATGACTTGAAATACTAAAGAATTATGATTTCACAATACACTACCACTTGAGGAAGGAAAATAAGGTGGAAGATGCTTCGAGTAGAAAGGATCATGGAGTTTTGAACAAGATGAGAGTTGAAAAGGATCCTATATACATGGATCTAGTAAAGATGGATATGGGAATCACCATGGAAGGTGAAACATCAATGATTTTTCAAATGGTTTCCAAACCATAATTACTAGAAATGATAAAGAGTTCTCAGACCGATGATGAAGAGTTTAGAAAGAAGATTAAAGCTGTGAATGATGGGAGATTGAGTGACTTTGTGTATGAAGATGGAATTTTGAAAGTTGGGAAGAGACTTTGTGTTCCTGATATACCTGATTTAAAAAGGGAATTGTTAGATGATTCTCATAGTTCCAATTTTTCTATACACCCTGGGAGCAACAAAATGCATAGAGATTTAAAGGAACATTTTTGGTGGGACAACATGAAGAGGGAGATTGCTGATTTTTTGTCAAGATGTATGGTTTTTCAACAAGTGAAAGCTGCAAGGCAATAGCCTGGAGGAGTCATGAAACCTCTTCCCATACTTGAGTGGAAATGGGATAATATCACGATGGACTTTTTCATGGTATTACCAATGAATACTAGAAGGAACGCCACAATATGGGTCATTGTTGATCTTCTTACCAAGTCAGCACATTTTCTTGCTATTAGGGAAGATTTACCACTTGAACGTCTAGAAAGACTATATATTAATGAAGTTGTGAGACTTCATGGAGTACCCCTATCAATTGTTTCTGATAGTGATCCCTGTTTTACATCAATATTATGGAAGTGTCTTTAGAAGGCCTTGAATACTGAACTTCATTTGAGAACTGCCTACCACCCTCAAACAGATGGAAAATCAGAATGGACTATTCAAACCTTAGAAGACATGTTGAGATCTTTCTCACTTGACTTTCAGGGTATGTGGGATCAATATTTACCTCTGGTAGAAGTTTCCTATAACAATAGATTCCATTCAAGTATTTGGATGGCACCATATGAAGCATTATACAGAAAGAGATGTCGCACACCAACCTGTTGGGATTCCGTTGATGAAAGAAAACTTGTATGCCTAGAACTGGTGAAGGAAATGATGGAAAAGGTGAAGGTAATCCTAAACCACATCAAAGTAGCTCAAAGTAGGAAGAATAGCTATGCTGATAACCAAAGGAAGGTTTTGTAATTTTAGGTGGGAGATCATGTTTTCTTGAAGGTATCTCCATGGAAGGGAGTTATACATTTCGGTAAGAAAGGTAAACTGAGTCCCAGGTACATTGGACCATTCAAAATTCTAGAACGAATTGGGGTTGTAGCTTACCGTTTGAAAATGCCGCAAAGTATCTCCAAAGTTCCCAATTTGTTCCACGTATCACTGTTGAGAAAATACATGCCTAACCCAACGCATGTACTTACTTATGAGGAATTAGAACTGGAACCTGATCGGTCTTATTGTGAAGATCCCGTTAAGATTCTTGATACAAGAGAACAAGTGTTGAGAAAACGGACGACTCATTTGGTAAATGTTCTATGGAGAAACCATAAGATGGAAGAGGCAACATGGGAACCCGAGGAACTTATGATGAAGAACCACCCGAGTCTTTTCATGTGGTATTATTATATAAATTTCAAAGAAGAAATTATTTGGAGGGGATAATGTAACACCCCAAGCTTCCATGGTACACTTCCCTTTGAATAATACAGTAGCGTGTGTTGTACGGAACTTCGAGTTCTAACACACACCACAACCAATCAAACTAGACGTTATGAATAGTAATACCCACTTTTTGAAATTTAATAAATTTTACCTTTAAAAATGGACTTCATTTTTGGATTTGGAAAATTGAAATTATCTTAGGGTGAATTTTTGGTATTTTTCTGAAAACATTCAGTTTTTGATGAATAGTGAAAAAACAATAAGTTATAGTTTAAAACTGAATTATTATTTAAATAATTATTTATTTTATTTAAATTTAATTAATGTCAAAATAGATACATAATACCTATATAGATTCAATTTAATTCATTGGAGTTAGTTTATAATAATTTTAGATATATAAAAATTTTATTGAACTTTTCACCATCTTTTACCCACCTCCTAAGAGAATTTGGAAATTCACATAAAACTTAATTTTACCGATTATGTGAGTGGAATTTCGAAAATCCGAGAGACATGGTTAATATCAATTTGTAAAATGTGGTTCAATAAGATAAAAATAATTTTTTGTGAACAATAACTTTTTACTTTTATTTACCACGGTTAAAATTAAATAGGGTAATTAAGGGTAAAAATGATATTAATGTTACCCTAACACATGTCCTAATTCTATTGGATAAGTTTATCTCGACCAAAAAAACCTTAGGAATAAAATATTATCATTTTGGTCCACTTGTATTAGATTAGGACATTTATTATTATTTAATTCAAAGAAGCGTTAAGAGAGTTAAAATCAAAGTTTAATAAATGAAACATTTTTTGTAACATCCCCAAATGATAAAGGGTTAAATGACTAAATGATATGACTCATGTCAACAAGGTGCACCTTCATTTTCGGGAGCCTGTCTGATTAGAACTCCACAGTTAAGCGTGCTTGGTCTGGAGTAGTGATCAGGATGGGTGACCTCCTGGGAACTTTCTTAGGATGTGTGTGAGTGAGGACAAAGCACACTGGAAAGGACATGTGTTGGCCTGTGGGGACTATCATTAGTCAGATGACCCATTCAGGCACGTGGGTGGACCCTGGGGTGGGCCCCACGTGTCTGCGGGGGCAACTGGGGGTACCTGGTAGGCCAGGACCCGACAACCTTGTTAAGGCGGGGTGTATGTGCTATCACCGGGACCCGGTTGCCACATTTTTAATATAGGGTTATACATAATATAAATTCGATTATAAATATTAATTAGAAAGATAAAATGATTTCCTACATAATGATATTTTATTTATAATTTTTATACATTATATAATTTAATTTAGTTATGACATAATGGTGATGTAGTAATTACCTCATTAATGAAATATTAAAATAATTGATATTCTAAATATCAAAATAAATATAATTTGAGACTTTTTATGAATTACAGTAATTTTATAGGTTAATATAACATATTAGGGTTGGTTATATTAATTGTTTTCTAATTAATAATGCTGTTATGAATTTAGCAAAAACAAAATACCAAATAGTATCAAAATTGACATAAAAGAGTTTTTAAAACAAATATTATATTATTAATTCATATTCTATTCCTAAAAATAAAAGGTTAGGCCAAAGTACTTATATAATTATATTTTTATCATTAATGGACCACTTGAGGGTCCCTTGTAAGTTTATAGTATGTTTATGAACCATATAATATAAAAATATAAAGAGACATGGTAAATGTCAAACTATTTAACTAAGAGTTAAATATAAATGATAAGGTTAATACAGTGACCCAAACCTATATAAAATCTATTGGTTGAAAGGATTTAGACACATCCCCACCTTAACCTTTAAATAATCCACTTTGGAGCCATTATAAACCGAATATGAATTTATTATAACATAATATTTCTAGCTTTTCCAAAGGTGCCCCTCACCCCTCTTATAAAAGGGCACTCCCCCTTCTCTCTAATTTACACCATCAAAGCCTTTTGAATCTGCCAAAACTACCCAAATATTCTCTCAAATTCCCTTACTTCGACCTAGAGGCATTGGTTTGATTATAAATCCAACCTAAGGATCCCTTTTGATCAAATCAAAAGGAAGAACCCGAAGAAGAGGTAATGTTTTCACCACCCTCTTTCAAGTTCCTTTCTTCTTCAACTTCTTCTTTATTTGTTATTTATATTATAAAAATAATAACTCCAGTATATTGTATATACAATGATGTTATTATAAATATGGTACATCCATATTCATTATTCTATCCATCCTTTTAGTGACATGTCACCATACGTGCGTACGTACGACTTACCGTCTCCACGTCGTGGTGTAATTGTTATTCAATACATTATTATTTGGATGGGTATAATAATGATGTGTAATGCATGTAAATAATAAATATAAAGTGATAATTATTCTTTATATATGATATAACATCCAATTATATATTATTTTAATATCAAAAGAATGATATTGTCGCTCGTGCGTACGTATAGATTACCGTCTCCACAAACGCGATGAGATTCATTTCCCAACGTATCCATTCAAAAATAAATTTCATTTTATGATTAAAAATAATTTTTAGAGACATGATATCATTATGGATATGAATAATATAAATTACATCCATAAAAAATATGTCTCTCATAACAAATAATATAAAGGAAAACGAATTCTTTAACACCTGAAATGATAATAATACTAAGATATTATTAACAAATCAATGTTAAAATATCATATATGATATCATATTAATGTATATGATTATTTTATAATTTAATAACAATTATTTCACCATTATGAAGGTGTTTAACCTACCCTCAACAAAGGAAAATTACAAGGTAAGGGTTTATTTCAAAATCTCTTCATTATCCAAGATTGTTTATACATAACTATCCACTGGGACCTCTTTATCATCCAAATCCATGTTTCTTAAAAATTAATTTCAAATAACTCTTTTTATTTTAAAGACTATGGGTTAAAGTCATTTATACCCTTTTTTACTTTTTATAAGAAGTTTATAAAGGAATCTTTTCATCGTTTTCCAAATAAGGTCTTTTTTAACCTTTTCGACAGAATTAAGGTAAGAATGTATTTTTTTAACTTATATGGAGGGTGTGGCTATTTTCCACTGTTATAAAATCTTTGAAGCTTCCATTACAAGATTATAATAATATTTTCAAAGTAAATGTTTTATTTTATAATTATGTGACTTTTAAATGATTAAAAAAAAGAGATATTTCTCTGAAATAGTTTTGATTTCATCAATGTCAACATTCTTTGATGGATTTTAAACTTATTTCAAGTTTATTTATTTTGATACAAAACTTCCATATTGTATTGAAGGTTTTTTGATATGTTTGACTGTGGATGTGTTATTGGAGAAAGTATTGATATTTTTTATTCTAGTTTTAATACGAATGTTTATGTTAGGTTTAAACCTTTTCATATGAGGAATGTATTAGACTTAATAAGTGACGGGTGGAGCCCGCTATAGCTCCGAGATGCATCAGTAGGTCTCATGAGACAAAATAGTGTCTTGGAACAAGGCCTTAACAAAATCTTATTTGTATTCTTGGCACAAGTCCTTGACTATATGGTTATGATAGTATGGCATTATGCATTCTATCATTATGAAAGTGGTTATTGATATTGCATGTGATTATTAGACTATTAGAATATCCATGTGAATAAGTAAATAGAATTATTTCATTTTATATTTTCCATATTGTGCTGAAGTTCAAGTTTAAAAGGATTTTGTTTTAGTTATACATTTACTTAAATGTTTATGTTTATTTATGAAAGTTTTCTCTATATTGTTATCCTTACTGGGTATTTGAGCTCACCCCTTTCTATGTTTCATTTTTCTTAGGATGTGAAGAAGTATTATATGAATGACCTGCAGGGATAATATAAGGGGATATGATTGTGGAGAAAAGATGTTGTTGTAGTTTTCACTTTATGATGTAAATGTAAACTTTATGAATATATATAGTGATACCAAGGCTACTAAAATAATCGGTCTTTCAAGACTTGATCTTTTGTGATCATGCCAATGTTATGTAATAATGCATCGACTCTGGGTAACTAGGGTCGGGGCGTTACACTTCCTTATCATGTTTATTCCTTTACTAATATTATTAGATCACCTCTTTTTTATATGTATTCCCTATGTAATCCCATGTAGTTTTAAGGGATCAAAAGGATTTAAAATCACATTATGAAAATTTGAAAAAGGGAATTTTATTTTTATTTACCTATTCTTCCAAAGACACAAGGCCTTTAAATCCTAATTTTGCATTTAATGGGTAATTATATTAAAAATAATGTAACAATATGTGTAAAAGTATTTGTTTACTATATTTTGGGGATGATTTGAGTGAAATAAAGGATATTTTAGCTTTATATATTTATATGGAAGAAGCTATCAAGGTAGTTTTCCTATAATGAATGATAATTCATTATTATTTGTTATAGTTGGTGGAGGAGTATAAATTTGAAGACCCTAATGTGGAGTCATGGAAATATCATTTCATCTATGTATCTACTCTTGAGGATGAGTAAGAGAATTATTAATATTTGGTGTTATTATGTGGGATGCTCTTTGTTCCTTAAAAAATTCACAAGGCAATTTTGTGTGAATTTTAGTGTCCACCTTTGGTATTGAATCATGGTATATCCAAGCTGTATCATGATATGTATAGGTAGTTATGGTGGTTGAGGATGAAGTGGTTGATAGTAGAGTTCATGTATTTGTGTTTGAACTATAAATTTGTGAAAGTTGAGTATATAGTTCTTGCTGGTTTCCTATAACAATTGGAAACCCCTCATTGAAAGTGGGTGTATATTTAATTAGTTTTCATTACTGGGTTTCCTTGATATTTGAGTAGATGTGTCATTATCTAGGTGATTTTTGATCAGTTTATGAATTCAATAACAGATTTCATGTATTTTTATTTGATCTATCAAAGGGTGAAATCCAAACATAGTGTTTCTGTTACCTTACTTTAGCCATTGGGAATATCTTAGTGGAAGTGTGGAGACATTTAAATAGACTCAATTACTGATTTTCCTTGAGATTTCATTAGATTTGATGCCATCTTGGTGATTTTTTATTGGTTGAAAAATAAAAAATACCTCTTAGTGATATGATATTTGAGTACAATGGATGATTTAGAAAGATCATATACAGACACAATAGTTTAGCTTTATGCAGTTATAGATAAGCCAACATCTGATTTATTTCCTTATTTTATCTTGAGGGCATGGAAGATTCAAAAAAATTATTTTTCTCTCAGTTATTACTCAACACTTAATTTTTTCCATATATTAATGGCCAGATAGTGAAGATAACCCAAACACTATAGGAAATTTTGAAAACATGTGTTTTTGATTTTAGAGGCTTGTGGGGGATGTACCTACCTTTGGTTGAGTTTTTTATAATAATACTTATAACTCATCCTTTGATATGGATCAATTTAAGGAATTATATAAGAAACCTTAAATATATCCCTTATTCTATAGTAAGGTTAGAGAGTTGGTTATTATTTGGATATATTTGATATAGAGAATGAAAAATAAAGTTTAGGTGATCCATGAGTGGATGAAAACTTCTAATGACAGTCAAAATCCATTTTCTAATTAAAGGAGGATACCAAAATACTTTTAGGTTAGTGATCATGTGTTTTTAAATAATTATCCTCTTTATGTGTAATATAAGTTCAATAAATATAAAAATCATTCTATTTAATTTATTGGACCTTTCAAGTTGCTGGTGTGTGTTGATGAGGTGGCATGTCAATTAGCTCTTCCTTTTCAAATGGATCGAATTCATGAGATTTTCCATGTGGTGAAAATTTATATATATATTTATTATAAAACCTATCATTTATTTGGGTGATATGTATATTTAAGATGATGCAATATTTTTTTGAGTAGATTATTGATATTTAGGATCATCAATAGAATGTGTTTCATGTGCATGTTATTCATTTGTTATGTGTCTTGTAGTGGTATGGTGGCTTGAAGGAATATACGTGGGAGTGAGATTAATAAATGAGAGATCAATTTTTTTATAGTGATACTAAGATTGATTTTATATTGATATAATTAATTTTTTCTCTTTTATAGTGTTTGAGATTATGTTATGCTGAGATTGTTGTCTAAGAGGAATTATGAAGAGTGTTTGGTTTTATGGTTACTTTCTTTTATTTATTTTTTTGTTTTGATTATCTTGGATGATAATTTCTTTAGGGGAATATAATATAGAGGATTTAATTTTATTATTCCTTTAATTTATAGTTTTTAGGAGTTGGGGGTGTTCATAATGAGTTTGGAGGTGAGTAGTGGAGAAGGAGTAGATATTGGGATGATATTTCTAAAAAAAAAATCATGTCATGACATCCTCCTATTGCATCATGATTTGTTATATAAAAGAGTTTAATGATAAGAGTTTTTTGACCTAGCCATTGCGGTGAGATTTTTTAGATTTTGGCTTAATGAATTATGTTATGATGTAATCCTTTGATAATTATTACTTGGGTTACCTCTTTTTTATGTGTTGTGATATGATGTTTGAGGTTGTACAATGATGATATCAGGAAATTGGTGAATTTAAGAGGGGATTTGGTTGTGGAAGTGATAAAAAGAAAGGGTTACATCATGTATTTTGGGAGCTTGACCATTTTGGTTTTCTAGATTTCGTGGAAATATTATGAGCTATAGTTATATCAATTTTAAGTGTCCATTATCCTCAAGAAAGGATCAATAATAGGGGATATTGTTTCATGATTTTAGATATGTGGTTGACTTCGACCTATTTTGTTTTATGTCACAAATTGAGCCATGATTATGAGGTTTTTAATTTATATTATGAATTTATGTTTTCTCTCAAATTCTATTTGGTTAATTTTGATTTCTATCAACTATTAGTGACCCTAAAGATTCCCTTAATACCCTAAAATTCTATCTATCATAGTGTTTGATTTATTTATTTTTGTGATGATGGATTCTCATCGATTAAAGTGTTCCATTATAATTTATTCTTCATTTCCTTTTTTCTCTCTCATTTAGGAAGTTATAGTAGTGGTTGTGCTTTCCTTTATTGTTTTTTATCTATATATTTGATGGAAAATAAATATATATAGGTTTAGGAGAGATTTTTATGAGTTTAGTGTAATTTGAATGTCAATTCTTCTTCTTCCTTAATTCTAAATTGTATAAAGATTTGTTTGAGGAAGGGGATTACAAATCCTATTATTTTATTTCCTTATTTATATATAATTACCAAGATTTTTTATTTGGGTAAAGAGTAGGAATTTACCTAATGAAGATACTAAATTAAACTAAAGAAATTGAAAGGAGAAAGTGACCCATATGTGTTTATATGATTTTCCATTATGTTATTTATATATTTATAAATTTTTATGATAATAATGTTACTATGAGTTTTATAATGTTATTTTTGTGTTTAAGAATGTTTAATTTTATTAAATAAATTTAATATGGTAATAGGATAAAGAATGTTGAAATCAGGAATTACTATTTATTAATATTATTAGATGCACGAGTTGATTTATACATAATGAAACATGGATATAAGTTTTTCTTTTTTTTCTATTATGGTTATATTATTGTAATGTTTTGATAGCGGTGGTTTTGGAAAGGATGGATTTCTATAGGAGAGGAGGGTATGCTGATAATTTTTTTATTATGGTAGTTTATTATGGTTAACATGAGATAACATGGTTGTTTATGTGAGGACAATGGGGATGGTGTTGTGGATTATTAGCATGGTTTGTCGATGTTGACGTGGTTAGTGTATATTAGTTTATTGAGATGTGTAATTGATTAACAAAAAAAATAATTGAAAAGTGGAATTGGAAATTGGTTGTTTCAAACATGTAAATTGTTAAATATAAAATAGATTTCATGGTAGTCATTAATAATTAAAATTAAATGACGAATTAAAATGTAGTATTTGAGTGTAAGATATGTGAAAGATAAATCTCTGCATGAATTTGAAATTTATGGAGTTAATATATATACATATGTATGTATGTATTCATGCATGCATAAATAGAAGTATGTATGAATTAAATGAATTTAAAGTGGTTAATGATGAGTAAATATTTAATTGGATTTGAAATAAGTTGTGTGGTTTAAGTATTATTATTTTTTGGTTCTAGAGAAGGTTTCTGATGTGTTTAGAGGTGGTTGTTATTAACGATGAATGATCATTGAAGTAGAGGAATGAGGTGTGGTTGTAGTGATGTTGTGGTAAGAGTGGAACCATGGTTTGTCTTGTATATTATTCCTATATATTAATTGTATTTTTTGTTATTTATTATACACCACCACTCGAGTTGGGTGACCTTACTGATGTCGACATCAGGTTTTGGATTCTGGGTTTACCCCTAACATCTAGGATGTGAGTAATGTAGATTTCTTGTAACACCCCAAGACTTTACAATATTTTCATTTATGAATAAACTTGATTTGATTGTTTTCTTTATTTTTAAACAACACTGTGTAAAGCTTAATATACACACAACAATGAGTTGGCCTGCATTACTTGGAAGACCCAGTTTTACTGAACAACAGTATATTAATAAAATATTATTATTTAATATGATATATAAACTAGCTTTTAAATTTGAGGTTATGAATAGTATTAACCAAATTTTTAATTTTTTATATTCTATATAATTTTAAACATTAATATTATGTGTTTCTTAGACATAATATAAGAACAAATTCAATTTCTTGTATAAAAGAAGTATTTTTTCAAAAAATGTAGTTTTATCACCTTTTGATAGTGCACCCATTTTAAATCCAATATTTGAAAATTTTATATATTAATTTTTTAAAAATAAAATTCTTATTTTGAATCAGGACATCAAAATTTAGTCTGGACAATTTTTTGGTTTTTTTTTGATAACTTTCATATTTTGATGAATAGTGGAAAATACTAAATTTTAATTGAAAACAACTTTTTTAATTGAAATCATTTACAGGGTTAAATTATAGATTTTAATGGTTTTAAATAATAATTATATTATAATTTTATTATTTAATAATATTTAGGCCATTGGAATTATTTTCACATTAAAATTAGATATAAACACTTGTTAAAATTTTAATGAGTTGTAATTTTGTAAAACCCATTTTCTCGTTTTGTCAACGAGAATTAATTTTAAATTGATTACTGAAACTTAAGTATTTTAAATTTTTAAAAATAAATTAAATATTTGGAATCAGTGGGTCAAAATTATGTTAATATGAAACTTTTATTTTTGTGCATTATGAATAGTAACTTTAGAATTTTTTTATTACCGCAGTTAAGGGTAAATTAGTTAATTAAAGGATAAATTAATATTATGAATTACCTTAACACCTATAAAAATCCTATTGGAGGAATAACTTAGACCCTTATCATCTATGGTAATAAATTTAATCACTTAATGACCACTTGACCATGAATATGACATTAATATTATTAAAATCAATGAATTTGACAAAATGTCACACTCTCATTTTATATAAGTATATTAATTTTAATATAGGGATACACATAATATAACATCAAATATAGGTAGTATCTGAAAATATAATATAATTAAATACATCATTTAAATTTATTGATAATTTTTATAGATTAAATAATTACCATTAAGGATGATAAAATAGTGATACAAAAATTATTTTGATAATATAACTATCAAATAAATGGTTTTTAAAATATTAAAAAAATATAATTTGAATTAATTAAGGTGCTCCATGAATTTTCTTGGTGAATATGACATTTTATTAGTATATTAATTTTTTTTTGAAGTTATAGTCTATGCGGTTTTTATTTAAAGTCAAATAAATGAATAATGTCAAAATTGACACTATTGATATTTTATAAAAATAAAATTTTATTAAATTATTTAAAAATTATAAAATTATTTAAAAACTTAAAAAGTGAAAATTATAAGGTATAAAATGTAATAAAGTGTCCAATTATGGATAATTGACACCACATAAGTAAAAATTTATAACCATTTAATATTTAGAATAATATTTCCATAATTAAAATTAAATAGATTTAATAAGGATAAATCGAAATGATAAGGTTTAAAATAAAATCAAAACATGTATAAATTTTATTGGTTTAGAGGATTTAGACCCATAATAATTTTATATTCTGAATAATTCACTATAGAACCGTTTTAAATTAAAAATAAATTTATATTAATTTAATTGTTTTGGTATTTCCAAAGGTGCTCATCCCCTCTCTTATAAAAGGGAACCTATCATTCTCCTTTAATCACACCTTTAAAGCTATTTTTATAAAATATAACCTAATAATTTACTCTCAAAACATCCCTCAATTCATACTATATGCCATACTTTGGGAATAAAGCTATCCTATGGAGTCCTTTTGTGCATACCAAAAGGAGATACATGAAAAAGAGGTAATTATTTTATCATATCTTTCAATGTTCTCTTATTCTTATACTTTCTCTTTCTATGTTGTTTACATATCAAAGTAATAAATAAAATATAATACATATACTAAGATGTTATTATAATCATGGGACAACCATATTCCTTATTTTATCTATCATACGAATAATAATATCACTATGCATTCGTATGTACGACTTACCGTCTCCACGTTGTGGTGTAATTTTTTTATTCAACACTACTTTAATTGGATGGATATAATGATGAGTATAATAGATATAAATAATGAATATAACATGATAATTATTATTCATAACTAATATACCATCCAATTATATACCATTTAACCATCAAGGGAATGATACCGCCGCTCATGCGTAGTATGAACTACCATCTCCACAACGTGGTGAGATTCATTATCCACTTTAGCAATTCAAGAATGATTATAAAATTTATATGATGATTAAAAATAATAATTATGAACATAATTTTATTTTGGAAATGAATAAAATACACCCTATGCATAACAAACATGACTTACATGTCCAAATAGGAATGAGAAAATGAAGTAGTTAACACCTGAAATAATGGTAATATTGAAACAATATCAACAAAATTATATAATAGGACCATATATGATACCATATATATTTATATGGTTCTGTTATAATTTCATAACATACTTTAAACATTATACATTTGGTTAACACACCCTTTACTTACAGAAAGTACAAGGTAAGGGTTACTTTCATAGTCTCTTTATTATCTGAGATTGTTTATACGTAAGTATCTACTGGGACATTCTTATCATCCACACCCATGTTTCTTAAAATTCATTTCAAAATATTATCGATATTTGTTTAAAGAAATTTTTACCCAATTTTTAATTTTTATATAATTTTTTTTGAAAGGAATCTTGCTATCATTTTCCAAATGAGGTACTTTATGACCTTTTCGACAAATTTAGAAAATAATGTTTTTTAACTTATACAGTACAAGCATAAATTTTTCGCCATTATAACGACTTAACATTTTGAAGCTTCCCTTATAATATTACGAGGTTATTTTAAAAATAAATATTTTCTTTTAAATTTTCACAGCTTTTAAATGATTTCAAAGTAAAAAAAGGATGTATCTCTCCATGTGTTTTAGTAAATTTATTACAGCATTTTCATCTATGTCAACATCCATTGATGGATTTTATACTTGATTGTAGTTTATTTATTATGATACAAAATTCCATATTATATTGAAGGTTTTATGATATTTTTGACTATGGATGTTCTATTTTTTTACCATTCATGGTTTAAAGTTAAATTATAAAATTTTTTATGCTTGTTTTAATATGAATGTTTTTGTTATGTTTCAACCTTTTCATATGAGGAAAGAATTGGAATTAGTAAGTGACATGAGGTCCCTATATACCTCCTCGATGAATCGGTAGGTATCATAATACAAATTAGATATGGACTTGGCTGAGGCCTTGCCCATTTATTTTCAAATATAGATTTGGCCGAGACCTTAACCATTTATTTTTATATGTCTTGGATGAGGCCTCTATGGTATGTTTTAGATTTATGGCATTATGCATTCCCTCATTATGATATTAGTAATTGATATTACATGTTATTATTCAACTAATAGAATATCCTTGTGAATGTATAAATGAAGTTATTTGATTTATTCTTTCCATGTTATGTTCAAGTTTATGTTTAAAAGGGTTGTGTTTCAGTTTTATACTTGCCTTAAATTTTATGGTTATTTATGAGAGCTTCTGAAATAATTTTTAACCTTAATGAGCTTCTGAGCTCACCCATTTCATATGTTTTATTTTACCAGGATGCCAAGAAGTTTTTTATGATTGATTTTAAGGGATAATCTAGAAGAATAATAATGTTATAAAATAAGGGACTATGTTGTATATTATGTTTTGAATTGTAATGAATAGTTCATGTATGAAATATATTTTCCAAGACTTCTAAACTGATCGGTCCTTCAGGAATTTATTCCTTATAATCATAAAAATTTCTTAAAATAATGCACCATCTCTGGGCTTCTAGGGTTATGGTGTTACAGTTGGTATCAAAGGAAGTTTAGAAAGAACCATGTGAATAGATTTAGGAAACTTAGATTAGGGATCATACCCCTAAGATAGACTTTGAGGATAAGTATAGAGGAATATTATAAAATTTTGGCAATGAATATATTATGTGGGTATTCCTAGAAAATACATCCATATTTAGATACTATAAGTGGATGTGGTTCTAGCACAGATGTACCTAGGAGTAATAACTCTGACAAGGTGTTATGGTCTTCACTCGAGGCAACCTGGTACACAACAAAGAGACTTATTTCTCACATAGTTTGACACTCATTAGGGATATTCTTAGGATAATTCACATTTTATTTACAAACCATTATGTAGTATTTTTGAGTAAATATGTCCCCAAAGAAACCATTTTTATGATTATGAGACTCTATACGTGTAATTATTCATTTAATGCTGAGAATTTTTCTAGATTTTGGATTAAACATTATAATATGATCTATCCTATTGTATTCCAACATTTATAAATGGTGCCCAGTATAAGGAATAAGAACTACATCAATACACATGATCAAAAAAGTAATAATTATCATATATTTCATGTTCTTAAAGAAACATTTTGAAGGGAAATAGTCTCCCACGAATTCATATCATATGAAGAAATAGTATCATGTGTTAATAAGATAAGTAAATAATTCTTAGATTCCAATGTATTTTAAGGGAAGTAAGAGATGAAGAGGATGGTAGAGAGAAATATGGATAAAGGGATTAAGGGAAAGAAGGATTTTCCCACATGTGATAAATATGGAAAGAATCACCTTCATAAATGATTGAAGGGAATGAGGGTTTGTTATAAGTGTGGAGGATACAAACACAAAGTTATTGATTTCAAGGGTATGACATGTGTTTTTAATATACAATTCTTTATCTTCAAGGAGATTGGGTACTATGCGACTCAATGTCCTAATCATAATAGTATTCCCCAAATGATGCTAATGGATAATAATCAAGTTATGATAATACCACAGTTGAAGATGAATGATTAATGTGCTTATGTTATTATTGAAGAATTGGGTCATTTTAGTATTGTATCAATTATGTACTACTTATTTGAATTATGAAAATAAATAAGGATTGTACTGTAGTACCATTTCATTAAGGATTTGAGATTATATGGTACCAAGTGAAGCGACATAGTTACTAGTTCAACTTTTTGGAAAATATATGGTTAAGGTAAATATAAACCTTAATATGTTTATGGTACTGAGATAATGATTTCCAAATAAAGAGATGGTTTATTTGGATAATTTATGTTGGATATTATTGACTACCTTGGAACTGATTAATGGTTTTCTTATTCTATCATTATTGGAGTTCACAACATTTTTTCATGTAAGAAGTATATCCAATATTATATGTTTTACAAGGTTTTATGGTAATTCAAGGTATTACAATGTTTTATGAGAATACATGATTATGGTATTCACATTCTTGTTATGTGAAAAAAAATATGCATTATGTCATGTGACATTCCTTATAAATTTTTGGACTGTGAGTTTGGACAAAAGTATTTTGGATAAGACTAATGGTTGGAATTAATTAAATTGGATATTGGACAGTATTGTTTAAGGTTATAAAATTTCTTAAGATTAGTTCTATAATATTATAATAATATAGTTTTATAAAAAGGACAAGCCACAGGTCGGGTGATAACCCGTCTCGTCGGAAAATGCTTCTGGAATCAAACCCACTACCGAAGTGTGATGAGGCTTTCTCACCTACGACTAGACTACATGAATTCCCTAATTAGTAGAACATATTTTTATTTATTTAAATGAAATAAGTTTATATTTTTAACCTTATACGATTAATATAACTAATTGTTTTGAGTTTTATTATCTTTTGAAATGAAATATGAATTTTTGGTAGGAATTATTTAAAGGATGAAACTCTACATGTCAATTAAGTATGCTTCCTTGTGTTCTTAGTCTATGAAGTAAATTAATTATTTAACACTAGGGAAAAGATCAGAAAACCAAAAATGTTTTTCCAGTACATTCTTCTGTGAGGAATCTAATTTTCCCCTAAATCATTTAGGATTTATATCTTTCTAGATGTTAACGTTCTCTTAAAATGTTCTCTATCACTCTCTATTAGAACATAATGGTTACATTTTATTTCATGTCCATGTTTTCAATTCCGAGTTCAAATTGTGAGGACATAATTTATTGAAGGAGGGGAGAATGTAACACCGAAAGACTTTAAAATATTTTAATTTATGAATAATCTTAATTTTATTGCTTACTTTATTTTTAATCAACACCATGTTAAGCTTACTATACACACAATAATGAGGTGTCTTGCATTACACACAAGACCCAATTTTACTGAACAATATTATGTTAATAAATTATTATTATTTAATATGATATATAACCTAGATATTAAATTACTTGTTATGAATAATATTTAACCACATATTAAATTTTATATATTCCATATAATTTTAAACATTCATATTATGTTTTTTTAGACATAATATAATAAGAAAGTCAATTTTTTGGAAAAAAGAAGCATTTTTCAAAAAATACAACTAAGTTGCCTTTTGATGGATCACCAATTTTATATCAAATATTGGAAACTTTTATATATTCAATTTTACAAAAATAAACTTATTATTTTGAATCAGGACATCAAAATTTATGTTGGATAAATTTTTGGTGTTTTTATGATAACTTTCATATTTTAATGAATAGTGAAAAATACTAAATTTTAATTGAAAAAAACTTTTTTAATAAAAAATAATATATAGTGTTAAATTATAAATTTTAATGGTTTTAAAGTATAATTATAATATATCTTAATAATTTAATAAAATTTAGGTTATTGGAATTATTTTCACATCAAAATTAGATATAAACATATGTCAATCTTTTGATGTTTTTTACTTTTGAAAAACCTATTTTCTTGTTTTTTCAATGAGAAATAATTTTAAATTAATTAATAAAACTTATGTGTTATAAATTTATAAAAATTGATTTCATATTTTTAATTAGTGGGTCTAAATTATGTTAATAGGATAATTTTATTTTTGGGTATTATGAATAATGACTTTAGTAATTTTTTTATTACCGCAATTAAAAGTAAATCATGTAATTAAAGGTAAATTTAAATTATAAATTATCTTAAAACCTATAAAAATCACATTGGATGAATAAATTAGACATTTATCATATATTTTTTGAAATGGAATCACTTAATGACCACTTTCCCAAGAATATGACATTAATATTATTAAAATTCATGAATGTGACAAAATATCACACACTCAGTTTTTATAAGTAAATTAATTTTAATATAGGGTTAAACAGGATATAATAAAGACTATATGTAGTCTAAAGAAATATAAAATAATCACCTATATTATAGATATTTATTTATGTTTTTTAGAGATAAAATAACTACCATTAATGATGACACAACAGTGATAAAAAAATTATTTTGTTAATAGAAATATCAAATAAATGGTAATAAAAATATTAAAATAAATATAATTTGAATTAATTTAGGTTTTTCAATAATTTCACAGGTTACTATGACATTGTATTAGTATATTAATAATTTTTTTTCAAAGTTATCTTTTGTTTGGATTATATTTAAAGTCAAATAAATCAATAGTGTCAAAATTGACACTATTGACATTTTATAAAAATAACATTTTATTAAATTATTTAAAAATCATAAAAATATTTAAAATTTTGAAAGTGAAAAATATAAGGACTAAAATTTTATATTGTCCAATTATGGACAATTTAAACCACAAAAATAAATATTTATAACCACTTAATATTTTTAATATTATTACCACAATTAAAATTAAATAGATTAAATAAGGATAAATCAAAATGATAAGGTTTAAAATAAGATCAAAACATGTCTAAATTTTATTATTTTAGAGGATTTAGAACCATAATAATAGTATATTGAATATAATCCACTTTGGAGATATTTTAATTTAAAAATTAATTTATATTAATTTAATAGTTTTGGTATTTCCAAAGGGCCCCTCCCTTCTCTTATAAAAGGGCACATCTCATTCTCTTTTAATCACTCCTCTAAATCCATTTTTCTCATCCAAAAACTAACCAATTAATCTCCCAAAACCCCTCAATTCATCCCAAATTCCACACTTTGGGAAGAAATCCATCCCAATGTGTCCTTTTGTGCATACTAAAAGGAGATACACAAAAAAGAGGTAATTGTTTTATCACATATTTCAAAGCTATTTTCTTCTTCTACATACCCTTTATATGTTGGTTCCATATCAAAGTAATAACTCCAGTATCATCCATGCACTAATATTTTATTATAATCATGGCACAACCATATTCCTTATTTTATCCATCATATAAATAATAATGTCGCTATGCATACGTACGTACAACTTACTCTCTCCACACCGTGGTATAATTTGTTATTCAACACTAATTTAATTGGATGGATATAATGATGAGTATAATGGATAGAAATAATGAATATAACATGAAAATTATTCTTCATAACTAGTATACCATCCAATTCCATACCATTTAACCCTCAAAGGAATGACACCGTCGCTCGTGCGTACGTACAAGTTACTATCTCTACGACGTAATGAGATTCATTATCCCCGTTAAAAATTAAAGAATAATAATAAAATTTATATGATGAGTAAAAATAATAATTATGAACTCAATTTAATTATGATCATGAATGAAATACTTCCTATTCATAACAAACATGACTTACAAGGCCAAACAGGAATGAGAAAATGAAGCAGTTAACACCTGAAATAATTGTAATACTGAAGCATTATTAACAAAATGATACAATAGGATCATATATGATATCATAAATATTTATATGGTTCTATTATAATTTAATAACATACATTAACCAGTACACAGAAGGTTAACACACCCTCAACTAATAAAAAGTACAAGGTAAGGGTTAATTTCACAGTCTCTTTTTTATCCGAGATTGTTTATACGTAAGTATCTACTGGGACATTCTTATCATCCACATCCATGTTTCTTAAAATGTATTTAAAATTTTTATTTAATTTTTTTAAAGAAATATTTACCCATGTTTTAATTTTTATATAAAATGTTTTTGAAGGAATCTTTCTGTCGTTCTCAAATGAGGAACATTATGACCTTTTCAAAAAATTAAGTAAAGAATGTTTTTTAACTTATACGGCGCAAGTAGTCATTTTCTTCCATTATGATGCATTAAAATTTTGAATCTTCCCTTATAAGATTACAAGGTTATTTTTAAAATAATTTTTTATTTTATATTTATGCATCTTTTAAAATATTTCCATGTAAAAAACAAAGATATCTCTCTCAAATAGTTTTAATAAATTTATTAGAGTATTTTCATCTATGTCAACATCCTTTGATGGATTTTATGCTTGATTAAGGTTGATTTATCATGATATAATCTTCTATATTGTATTTATGTTTTTATGATATGTTTGATAGTGTATGTTCTATTTTTATACCACTCATGGTTTATGGTTAAAGTATTAACATTTAATATTATAGTTTTAATACAAATGTTTATGTTATGTTTCACCATTTTCAAATGAGGAATGAATTGGGTGTAGTAAGTGATGGGAGGCGCCTGCTATAGACCCTTGATGAATTGGTAGGTCTCATGATACATACTAAATATGGACTTGGATGAGGCCTTGCCCATTTATTTTCAGATATGGATTTGGCCGAGGCCTTGACCATTTATTTTTAGATGTCTTGTCTTAGGCCTTGAGTGTATGTTTCATATGTCCGACATTATGCATTACCTCTTTATGAGATTATTTATTGATATTGCATGTGATTATTTGACTAATAAAATATACATGTGAATATTTAAATGGAATTATTTGATTTATTCTTTCCATATTATGTTTAAGTTTATGTATAAAAAGCTTGTGTTTCTATTTTATACTTCACTTAAAGTTTATTGTTATTTATGATAGATTCCGCTATATTGTTTAACCTTAATGAGAATCTAAGATCACCCATTTCGTATTTTTTATTTTCCCAGGATTCCAAGAAGTGTTTTATGATTGTTATGGAGGGTTAAACAAAAAGAATATTGGCGTTATAAAAGAAGGGACTATGTTGTATATTATGTTTTGAAATGTAATGAATGGTTCCTGTATAAAATCTATTTTTCAAGACTATTAAATTGACCGGTCCATCTGAACTTGATTCCTTGTAATCATGCCAATTTATTAAAATAATGCATCTACTATGGGCTTATGGGGTCAAGGAGTTACATGTCTAACTACCCCCTTCCCATCTCTGTCTTCGAGACATATTATATACTGTGATGGAATGAGATAATAGTATGCAGTGATGTGGTAGTGATGTGATGATGAGGAAGTGTTTTTTTCATGAATTGGTTTAACCAGAAACACTCTTGTCCTAGAGAATAAACTAATGGGAACCCCTAATGTCTTCCACTAATAGGTCATGGGGTTGTGACTTTAAGTAAGGGTGTAAGCATACATTATGAGATGCATTTTCCCTATAAAACATAGGAAATAAAGTAAAAAACACCATTTAAACCTGAGTATTCCATAGAATTAAATAATTCCCAAAACCTAAGAATCGATATATAGAAATGTATATAACCATAAAAAATAGATATGTAAAAAATTCCTTTTAGGACTCTACTCAAGTGGCCCAAAAAATAGCTCTTGATATCCATTTCACTAATCTAAAAAACCATCTCAAGAATAATTATCAGGAGGAAAGAACTTGGGAATACTTAGTAGGATCATATTCTCAAAAAATAATCATTTTTGTGCAGTAAATATAAATGTTTATACATGTGTAAAATCAAACATGAAAAAAAAGGAAATGAATAAGAACAAGTACAATGACAAGCATAATAATCAATAAAAAATATAATTTCACCAAATCCACATTCACTCTAATATCTACAATAACCATAATTAACTACACCACTTAGAACCAAATCTATGGAATAAAATATACTTACCAATTTACAATACAAATCCAAAAAATCCATATATAATAAATACAAGTCAATATCATAGAAATGAGAATATTATACAATCTTTAGTAACAATTCAAAAATGAATTAAAGGAAAAGATAAGGGACTCAAATATCTATCACCACTCTTAATTATCATCTTAGAGAGTAACCCAACTCACAAATAAGTAGTGAGACATTGTATGATATCCTCCAACCAACAAAATAATAATATAATAAAAAATAACAACAAAACAAACCGCTATAACCACCACTTATTCACACCACATTCTATCAAAAACATCACATAATATAATATCACATAAAAAAACTACAACTACATTACCACATTGGTGTATTATAAATGAAACAAATGTAAAGGAATAGATTTTACTAGTCCATTATTTTTATTTCATGGGTGTTGAAGGTGTTGAGGAAGGCTTGTATGGGGTTTGATAGAAGATAGGGGAAGTTTTAGATAATTTTTCAGTTGATGGCCTAGATAAAACTATTATCACAGGGCATTGAAGCATATTTAGTCTCATGAAGAAATGGGGTTATTTCATTCTAGTTCATTAAATTGTGAGGATTAGTCTTGTATAATGAGGATCATGTTGTGGCATGTATTTAAGGCCATGAATATTAAGAGTTTCTCTATTTTACTGAAGGAGTTGTATTGCAGTGTTGTGAGAATGGTTTCAGCATGAATCTTCCTTATTTTATCTTAATTAAATATTGTTTCATCATAAAGATAGGTTTTATTATATACGGTTTTAGGTTTTTGAATTTATGTGTTTTAAATTTTTTAGTTTCATTGAATAATTGAATTGATAGTTGCATCGCGATGATTATTTGATGTGTGTCGGGGCCAAGGGATAGGTTTTGGAATCACACAATGATCCTTAGAGGTTTAATTTTTATGGAGTAGCACTTGGTGTTACAACATGACCCTTAGTGTTTCACCACAAACTTTATCATTTATATGAAAATTATTACTGTTGACCCTAAGATTCAAGGGGAGATTTTACCACAAAATTTGGATCGAGTCTTTATTATGGTGTGACCACCCCTGTCATGATGTAATCTTCTATTTTTATCGAATTATTATAAATTAAGTTGCATATAAAATTATATTCTATTTCACCTATTTCCTTAAAACCCTATAAAATTATTAGTGTATATTTGGAGATCTTTAGCCAAATTTTGTTGGTTTATCCCTTAACATCAGTAGATGGACTCCTTGTAATATAATGTGATTTCATATCCCTCTCTTCTTCATTTTAGCACAGTTATTTCTTCTTAGGAGTCTATGAAGAAGATTTTAATTATATTTTGGTTTTTTTTATAGTTTTTACAGGTAATGGTTATTCATAGGTCCTGCGGATTATCAATGTGTTCTAGGTGGTGTTTGATTGGATTTTCTCATCATTTTGTACATTGATCATTGAAGCGTCCTTTGAGGTAGGGAATTTGAGACTTATCCTTAATTAATTATATGTGATTGTGAATAAATCATGTTTTTTTATTTCATTGGGTGGATGAATTAATTAACTAAAATATGTGAATAAAATAGACTAAAGGAAGTGAATGAGAAAATGTTTTTTGTCACGAACCAGCATGGGTAACCTAGTAACCCAATAACCTAGAAAATCCTGATATAACTTGAAAGGAGTTCCTGATCCCCATGGGTTTAAAACTAGCACATGGAATTATAAAAAATGAATGTGGGCAAAAAATTTTGCACTAATAATATGGAGGTAAAAGAAACAAGACATTATGCATATCAAAAGAAACTCCACTAGGAGTAAAGTACCCAAAGTCAAATAGAAAAAAAATACCAATGTACTATAAAATAAGTACCATAATGGGAAAAAACATCCCATGTCCCAGAGAACACAACTCACCAACTCCAAGGTTCAACAACTGGATCTACCTCCATGAGATCCTTTTCCCTTGCTTGAACCTGGAAGGAGATAATCTACAAACACCAGAAGGGACAAGTAGGGTGTTATCCAAATCCCAGTAAGATTTCACCAAATATTCCATAATATATTCCGATATCAATTAACCAATTAATGTGATATTAATTTAAAATAAATAGGGTTGTCATTCCAAAATCGTATTTAAACAAATCATGATTTACATTTTAAAGATAGAAATACATTTATAAATTCATGATTCATATTTCAAATTATGTAAATACATTTGAATTGAAGGAATTTACCTTTAAATAAAAGGCGATTTACACAAATGGAAATTTTCACAAATGGATCAAACCAAACTTTTATATAAAATAAGTTTATATAAATTAACAAGGCATGTAAAATAGTTTAAAATAATGTAATATATACATTTAAAACAATAAATAAGTGAGGAATATGTCCATGTGCCAAATAGGTATGATAGTTCAAGGATATAAGGATATAACACTATGAATATAGAAAAGTATGTACATACGTCCCTTGAACTGAGACTAAGAGGACTTATCTCCATCAACTAAGGAATGTGATGTGCTGATATGATGTTTTACAATGGTGTATAATCGTAAAGTGTTGTCCAAACAACTCACTAACTACTTAAGGCATGAATGTGATCAAGTACAAATCAATGATGTAAAATTTATTTCAAGACTACTTAAAATACAATTAATCCAATTCTCTATTTCAAATATACCAATTTTATCTTTAAAAACCATAATGGATTTTTAATAAAAAATACCTTTCTACAAATATGAAACCACTATGTTTCCATAAAAAACCATTTTAATCCATTTTTCACAAATATGGATTTGAAATCAATTCTCCATGAAATTTCAAAATCCAATTTTACCATTAAATTTAACAATTTAATTTTCAAACGAATTCCATCAATTTCACAACAAAACTCCCAATTCAATGGAATTGGGGTTTTTAAAAATTTTCCATCAAATCCATTTCCACAATTAAATCCTAAAATTTAATTTAAATAATTTCTATCAAATCCTCAATTTAAAATAAATAATTTAAATCCTAAAAATTTATATAAACACACCCCAATTCAATAGAATTGGGGGTTTTCAATTTCATTCCAAACACCAATTTTTTCATAAAAACCCCAATTCAATGGAATTGGTTTTTTATCCAGAAAAATAATTGAAATCCATTTAATCCAAATCAAACAATTGAATTTAATTCAAAATAGTTGAAATTAAATAAAACAATTTAGGGTTAATGAAAATCAAGCATCGTAAGAGAACCACCTACCTCAAAGCCGTTAGATCTCAAAGAGTCAAACCCTAATTGTGATTTCCAATGAAGAAAAAACATAGGGATCCATAGAAATGAAGATCAAAACTAAGGTTTATAACACAAAAATAGTAAGTATTAGATCTATAATTAAATAGAAGGATTCATAGAACACTATAAAGAATGAGAAGGATTGTGGAAGATCAAGAACAAAAGGATGAAACTAACTAAAAGAGGATTTACCGTCATTCTACTAGCTTCAGATCACTTCTAGGAGAGGTAAACGAATACTTCTTCGGAGCTCCAAGTATGGTAAAAACTCATTTGGGTTGAAGGAGGTCCTTCTGGGACCTTAAAAGAGGGTTTAAGAAATTTTAATTAAAATTCATATTAAGTTAAAACCCACCAACACGATTTCCTAGGTAGAGGAACACAATTTAGTTAAACCATGATCCATCTATGCACCTTTGATAAATGGGCTTCACATCTTCTCCAGAGAGGTCACACGATTTTTCAAACCACGTGAAGAACTCTGTCCAAATTTCATCTTTTTGGCTTGGGAGGGTGCATAATTTTGAAAATCGTGCAACAACTGTGCACTAGACCAGAAATTTCCAAAAACATTAAAATTTCACCCGAAGAAACCCCAAACAAAACCCAACTAAAAAAAGATAAAAAAGAGGGGTTTAGGAATACTGAAAAATAGTAACAAGATGTTACATGTTTCACATTTTCTTTAAAAAATTACATGTTATTTCCTCTATATTGATGCTTTTTAGTTGATATTTTTTACAAATAAATTTATATTTTTTTCTATGAAATTAATATTCTTTTCTATTATAGTGCTATGGTAACCCTCATAATTCAATAATTAATTAAATATGGAAATGAATTAGTATAATAGAAATATAAAAGTATAATGATTTTAGTTATTCTAACAGTACTTAACTAATATGGAAGTATGATTAATAAGAGATCCATTTAGTGAAATATAATACTATGTTTAATATTACTTGTCTCTATTTTATTGCATTCATTATTTTTGTATCCTAGGTTTTCTTGGTTGTGGTTTTTAGAGGTTGGTATTAGGGAGGTGTCATGATGTGCTTACAATGGTGGAAGTTTGCTTAATGATGAAAAGTTATCATTATGACAGTGGAATGGATAACTGATACACAAATATAATATATGTGGATATTTTCGTATAGATAACATGATTATTATGGCTATTGGAATGAGATAGTGTGGTGCTTGATGTGGAATTGTGAGTTATTAGTGTGGCTTAGTTATAGTTTCCTTGTAGCATAGAGAATATTTGTATTAATAAAATTAATGATTGGTAATGGGATGGAAATTGGTAAGAAGTGGGTTAATTAGTGAACTAATAATAAAGGTAATGCTAGAATGAAACAAGTGAAGGTTGGATAAAATATTAATATGGAATGAATTGAATGAAAAATTGTAAAAATAAATGTTTTGACATTAGATATTTCTAAATAAACTCAATGTGGATGGTAACTATATGTTTTTATTTAAATATGGATGTGATTAAATGGGAAGTTGTATATAAGTTTTATGGATGATTAGTGTGGACACATATGGATGTTTAATAGCGTGGAAGTGATTTTTGGTGTGATGGAGTTAGGACAATGCGATTAAAAGTAAGATATAATAATAACTATAAATCTATTTCTGAGTTAACCCTTAGGTTGGGATTGTATAGATTATTATATAATTTGTATTTTCTTGTTATTTAATATGCACTACCCCCTGATTTGGGAAAACATACTAATTACCATATGAGGGCATGTGTTCCGGGGTGTCTTCTCCAACATCATGGTTATAGAGGGAACAAATGAATCACTTCTCCCTCTCCCCTACTCTCGCTTTATATTTAATATGTGCTATGACTGTTTTTGGTATTAGGAATATATGTACCATATATAATGGACTAAGGTTATCACACACACACACACATAGAAATATATATATATATATATACTTTATGATATAGTTTTTTTGGTTGTGATGTGGATACATGGTGGGGGATGTTCATGGTGGGAGGAGGGAATGAGTTTGACGTCAATCATGTTCACATTAACCTACTATGACAAGGATGTGATTTTCAGTTGTGATATGGTATGTGGATATAGATATGAGGTTATATATATATAATTTGATATATAGTTATGTATATATATGGATATGGAAGGAATTAAAGCCAAGGATGTAAGACATTGGGGTGTGAGAGTGACCAGATTAGTGGGGAAGTGTCTATAGGGTACCTTTTTGATATATTATTTTGATATTATGTTACTATGACTTGCATGATTATTTAATGAGTTAGACTTGATGAGGTTTGGTAGTAGTTTATTTGGTATTTACAATAAGTTGGGTTTTTTGTTTATTCACTAAGGCTTTAATATTATTATTCCACATTTTCATGGGAGGTCTTGTGGATGATCCCATAAAGTATACATATATGATCAATCATTTATATATATATATATATATATATATATATATATATTTAAGAGGGTTTTGGTGACTGAAATGGACATTACTAGCTCAAGAAGTTCCTAGTTGACATTTATGGGTTGTTGCCTCGGGATTTTCTTTTGGTATTTCAAAGTGACCACATCAATGGGGAAGTGGTTACATGGTACCTAATTAATATATTATTTTGATATTATGTTACTATACCTTGTCTGTGGATTTGGTGAGTGTTAATTTGTGAGGGTGAGTAGTAGTTGACCAGGTATAAGTAGCAAGTTTCTTCTATTTTTTATTCACTAAGGAATTATTATGTTTCTTCTACATTTTCATGAGAGGTTTTGGAGATGATCCCACAGAGTATACATGTATGCTCTCTCTCTCTCTCCAACACACACACAGACCCCCCGAATGGCACAAAGGCCTTATTATTTTTTATTTTATTATGGATAATACCCCTTTTAAGGGTTGAAGGGGAACCCATACATGACCCATATGCCCAAGGGACAATGCCCGACTGACCTGAAATACATGACCCAAAGGACCAAAGGCATACCATTCCCAATACATGACCCGTAGGCCCATCCCACTTTAATTACCCCTTCTCAGCTTCTACATCATTGATCACCTAGCTCCCCACCTTGCATTAATGATCGGCTAGCATTTCCCCGTACAAAGCTTCACGGTGCCTGGTCCCGTTGGTGGCTACCTTACCCTCTCATTCTTCTAATCCGGTTAGCTCTGATTTTAGTGGCTGCTACTATTACTGCTCTGATCCCCTTCTAGGGCCTGTTCTATGTGAACTAGGCTACTCCATGGTGTACGTGGCCTGATGGCTCTGTGACCTGAATGCCTTTGATGACCCGAAGGACCTTGAGACCTGTAGGCACAAACCGGTGGCCCGAAGGTCCAAATCATATGAATAGTTCCGACTACTACAATACCGAACAATAACTGCTAATGTAACTGCTAAAGTACCCTGAAAATTATCCTCCACCCAGTTTTGAACCTGCGTCTCTTGGATGGCAAGCAGGAGCCCTTACCACTCGGGTACGGGCTCATTGGGAACACACACGCACACACACACACATATCAGATTTATAGGAGGGAGATGGTGACTTGGGTTGACATTACTAGTTCAAAGATTATGTGGTTAACATTTTTGTCTTAGTATAATAAGAGTTTCTTTTGGTATTTTAGAGTTTATATTTTTTATATATGAAATAAAATGAATTGTGGGATGTTGGTTTTATTTTATATTGAGTTTATTGGTGGTTTTTTACATTCATGATATTATGAGGGTAATGTCTCTTATATTTTAGATTATGTACCCTCACTTCTTGTCTCCAACCCATGTCTTTTTGGAGGTGGGATATGGGGTCCACCCACCATATTCATTACTATCCCAAGAGGGGTACCACTAAGGAAAAAATCATGATAATAAACTACATTCCCTCCTCTCTATGATTTTTTATTCAGAATATCCAACTTATAAACATAACTAGAAAAATGAACCACCATAAATCTATATATACACACTTAAATTTTCCAAAATATCATCATATCCTTGTCACCAATTCATATATATTTTATTCCACCCCTCATCCTTCATTACAACAACATCATAACATCACTTTCATTGGATCAAATAAAAATATACCAAATGGATGATAACTTAACCATAATTTAACCACCACTTAATAATAAATCAAATAGAAATGAATATATAAACAAAATAAAAATAAGGTACCACAATTTTTTACCACAACAAGGTTTCCCTCATAACAAATAAACAAGTGATAATGACTTAATTAATTCATCAACCCTTTCTGTATCACTTCCCATAAGACTCTATGCCTCATTTCCGGATAGACTCTTTCCCAAGATAACTTCTTTTTGATCCAAGAAACCAAAAATCATCCTAACCAATAAGTTAAGCCTTATACATACCAAACTAGAAGGGAGGACATACATATACCCTATAGACTTCACTCTCTAACCTATTTATTTAATAACCCATCTAAACATCTTGTACACAACATAAACCCCTAATTACCCATTCACTTTAAATAACCACCAACTAGAAAAATTAACTAAAAAATGAAAAAAATATTTCAAAGAAAATAAACTCAATAATATTATAATAAGAATCAAAAAGGAAATAATAACACTTTAGGAATAATTAATAATGGTACTCTAACCACCATTATAGGATATCACGACTAAAAAATTACCAGAATGCCTAAAAATACACTAAACCAACCCTACTAAAATCAAGAAGTAAAATATTCCTGGAACCAAATTAACATGAACAAAAACCAACCTAAAACCTCTACCATGACCACAATAAGGAAACAATACTATTGTACTAGAAAGAAAACCTAACATCCTCAAGTATGCATGTCAATAACTTATTTATTATTTCAAGTTTCACAATATTAATCTTGAGTTTTATTTTACCACTCTCATTACCATCTTTATATCATTTAAACACATATTTCAACATAAAACATCAATAGGGAAAACATAAAATCATTCCTAACAACAATTTAATCATAAATAACATAGAAATAACAACATAAAAAATTAATTCATGCTAAAATCTTCCCCAACCCAAAAATAAATTTAATAATTATTTTCCGTAATATCAATGACATCATCTTACTCAAGAAATAATTCCCACCAATTTATATCCATTCTTAATAGAATAAAAACCCACAAAAATAGATAAAAATTCATAAACAGATATTCATTCATGAAATAAAAAGTGTTTAAAAGAAAAATAATATAAGGGAGAGAATGGAAAGAAATCACAATAATAAAAAAAGAGTATAATTCCAAGTGATAAGAAAAATCTCTAAATTCCCTATCTTAAACCAATATCCAAAGTTTACACTAATAGAGACTAATACAATGTTCCAGATTTATATGTTAATAACTATATCAATTTTAACTATATGAGGTTCAAATCCAATAACAAATCATAAGATCCTCCAAAGAAAACTTATAGGAATAGGGAAAAAATAAATATATACCCTAGGTTACACAAAGTCGAGATAAGTAGGGGAAATTAAATGAAATATGAGGAACCCCATGAATTTTAAAAAAAATTATTGGGATAAATCATGGAGTGATACCAAGTGTCAAGGAATAATGGGGTCAAGTCAACGAAACCATAAAACCATAGTTGGATTTTTTTTTTTCAAATCATGGGGTCAATGAACATTTATATCAATGATAATGATATATATCATCTTATGATGAAATTAATCATGAAACAATGTTTATATCCTCAATTTTTATGGTTCAATCCCCACCTTTATTCATTCCATTAATTGATCTACCCCCCAAAATATGATATACACCAAAAATAATCATAGAATAGTGATGGATGATTAAATTTACTGATAATAATACAAGTTAAACAAAAAAATTATGACCATAAGTATCATAGTGTAAGGAAACCCCTCACACTTCAACATCACTAGCCACAATGCAACCACTGGGCTACGATAACTCTCATCCAGCTCTACTAGCTAATGAATCACAACGCAACACACCCGGTTAAAGTATGATTTATGCATCAATGATAAATTTTAAAAAAATTCAACTTACCATATACCAAAATTCTCCAAATCACTCATAAAACTTTCAACACTATAAAAACTCAAATTATAAGACCAAGAAAATCCAGGCCTTTATATTAGATACCACTCAAATTATTCTCATCCTCGAGAATAAAAATTAAAACTAGAACAATAAAAACCCAAATAATAACCACTATAAATATACCTCTCAAATAATACTAACACATATTAGATACACTATCTACCTCAATAAATATATCATTCAAAAAAATTACTCACAAAATTACATACCAAACAACCTAAGGAAAAATATGCAATACAACACTAGCTCATTCCCAATATGGAATACCTGAAAAACCTTACAACCATTAAATACACCTCTAAAACATGAATATTTCTACATAAGAGGGATAAATGATTCAACTACGAATATAATAATACCTATTATAAGAATCCCATGATTGACCTTGTTCTTAACCCCTATCTCCCCCTCTATGATCAACCAATACCTTTTTCAAAAACTATTTTTTGTATTATTTAAGGAAAAAAGATAACTTTAAAATAATTTAACTCAAAATTTACAAATATAAATTAAATTTAAACATTTTAAAAAATTTAAATAAATTTTAATACAATTTTAGGTTACATGTGAATAAAATATAATGTCATTAACCTAGGACACAACACACTTCCCAAAACTATAACTAACTACCCACTGATGATTGAGAGGAATGATAAATGATTTAACATGAAATTTATATATTTTTATTTTCTCATTCAATAATAATATTCCCATTTAACTCAAAAAATACAAGTATTTACTATATATTTAGTATTTGGTAATAAAATGGAAATTTATTATGAAAATAAACTTAAATAATGGAATTGATGATTAAATTGACATATTGTGTTTTAATTCAATGGTTGTATCATTAAGGAAGTGGTTTGATGATTTTGTATTAGAAAGGATTGAGCAATCTAAGAAGACAACGAAGAATAAAATGGGATACTATGCACCTAAACACTTTTTGGGTGTCCAATGTATTTTCATGTAAAGACTTAAGAATACATTACAATACTGATGACATCTCATAGAATATTCTAACATGTCATACTCATGTCGAAGTGCTCCCATGATGTCCCCTAAAAAGGCGTCAAATTCCAACGTACCTCTTGATGTATTGTGATAATATGTTTGTGCCTCAGCATTATCTTGTGGTGTTCCTTGACAATATATTGCGCCCCCAATGATACTTCAAGGCTTGATGCTAAATATGTAAGATATACAATGTAATAAGTGTTGTGATACCCTATATTTGGGGTATTTTTCATGCCTTAGTAACATAATTTCAATCCAGCATTGGCCACTAGTATATTCTCAAAACACACCACCAACACCTTTCTATTTATTATGGCCACCTCATGATTCACTTGAATTTTTTTTCCACTAAAAAATTCTTGGGATCAATTTTGAGATTACTGTCTTACCAAAATGCAATCTCAAACATTAATTTTAGACTACACTATTCAACCAACTCTACTTCTGTGATGTTTCCTCACAAAGAACCTACAATTATTTACTAAGGGAGATGAATCCCAAGATCATCTTATCCATCCACGAAGAGTAAATCCCCATGGAATAAATTTAGGACCCAAGGGGGACAAAAAATATTCCTTATACCAATTTCTTAACTAAATATGGTAAGAGTGAAATGAATTGGACATATGGAGGGAGGTGTTGGAAGTAGAGGAAGAAAAGAATATTTTTATCATTGGAACAGAACCCCTTACTAGTAGATACTAAGATATGAAGTAAATAATGTCATGTGGAATCCATCCAAATTACCCAGAAAAATTGAAAATTCCTTATATTATTTATAAATATTTTTAAGTCCATTGTAATGGGTATTATGTTCTTAGATAATATAAGTATATGTTTTGCAACTTTATTACATTATATAATTTATTTTTAAAATTTAATACAATATTATTCTTTTATTTATTATTATATTTTTTTATTTCTTCCCTAATTATGCATCATAGATTCTCACAATAGTGAGTAGATAATCCAATATTTGGTCCCAAGGGAGGGATTTTATGGTGTTCTCAAACCCCTTCATTCATTTATCAACTAATAACTTCTATTTTTAATGAGGTAGGTTTTGTGATTTTGTTTGGTATGGATGTTTTCTAACTTTCTAGATCATACTGTTGAACTCATTATATTCCCTAAAAAAATCAAAATTTCATCATTTATCTTAGAAATCTCTTCAAATAATGGAGTTGAGTTAGTTGAGAGACGAAACAACATATAATGAAATTGGGTATTAGGAGCTGTCACATAATTTATTGAGTTATGTTCATCATTATTGACTTCTATAGGAGGTGGGACTTCATGTGTTGAAGAGTTATCATAGGTATACTTAGATACACAGTAAAATTAGGGAATATAAACACATGTATGGTGGGATGAGTTACCAAATTGAAGTGAAATAATATAAATGGATAATTAAGGAACCTGAGTAGCCAACCCTAAGTCCAAGAACATTCCCTACTAACCTTTGTTTTCTTACTTTAATTTAATTTTCATGCATGTAAAAAATAATAAAAACCCCATTTCTCTATATGGAGAATATAAAAACAAAACAATTCTAATATAATAAGTGATTTAAGATAGTGAGTAATTGGCCTAGATTCTTAAGATATATGGCCATGGATATCTCCCTAGATGCATTCTGGGTTTATAAATTATAAGTGATTTTAGGTCCATGATCTCCATGTATCACTGAACCTTACTAAATTTGTACTATTGATGTCACACCACAATAAAGAAAAAATAGGACAACTCATATGATGCAATATACTTCAAACTACTCAAAATTAGATCCCAAATCCATGATTGAACTCTTAAATATTTCCACATTCTTTTATTCCATGATCCCTGAGTCCCATAATTCAAAAAATTTATTTCTATATTTTTTATAACTCAAGAGGGATTTTTACTCGATCCATTCATCATGGATAATACTTTTCCTACAATATATTCATGATCTTTCACCTCAAACCTATACTTCAACTAAATATCCATGATATATTATTGAATCAATGGCCTCAAAGTAGACTTAAAATTTCACACTCACTCACCTTCAACAACAAAAATATATAGAAATTAAGTATTTAAATCAACTAATTTTTTTACAAATCTACACATTCGATCTAATATTTACTCTATCTCTATAAGATCTTTTATATAATCATCTATTTAAATATGGGAAATACGATTCTTTTTAGAAAATTCAAGAAAATCTCCTTAAGACATCCCATCTATGTTTCAATGTTTCATTCTCCAGTACATTTAATCCACCTTCCAAAAAAATCTTACTACCAAAGAAACTCATCATTGATCCCAATTCTTTAATAATTCAATAGAAACTTCAATATCCTTTAATCATTAATCATCCTCATGAATCAATTCTCTACTGAGAAACTTTGGTACTCATTTAGATTAAAACTTTTACAACACACTATCCCATAATTCCTTTTTCCTATTATTATTCCCAATGTCTCTAATGTCTCACCATTATTGGGGTAACCACACAGAAAGGGAGTCGGGGGGGGGGGGGGGGATCAATATGGATAACTATTTACAAATTAAAAATTTTCTTCCCTATTTACATCTATACCAATTCAGTGAATAGATCTCATAATATTTTATCACAACTTGAATAAAATATATCCATTAGTAAATAGAAAAGAAACACAACAAATAACATAATGATTTTTTAAGAAGGCTCACCTCCATGATGGATGACAATATACCCAGTTTATGTTGGTTGTTGTACCTCTACACATAATTCCTCTTTTATTTTCAAGGAGAAGCTTATACAAGGGAATATAATTGAACATGTATTCCTAAAACTAACAAGGCACAATGAAGCAACAACTTTCTATTTTCCATGTTTAGGCCCCAACAAATTCATCCTTTATAAATGATGGATTTGTTTGGATCCTCTTGAATAAAGACTGGTAAGAGAACCCAAGTCTCTCATTGACATAATAATATATGATATTCTTACTCAATGTACAAAAATCTTAAGGCCTACTTGTATCCATATGATATAAGAGAATCATAAACTTAACTCCTTGCCATATATAGATATTATAGGATGGTATGTATAGTGATATTTGATTCTCAGTATGTTTGGTGGCATCAACATCAACTTCTATCCCTTCTCATCCTCCTATTATTCAATGAAAAAGATAATATCTCACATAACTATTGGTTCTATCTATTTTTTGAAAAAAAAACGTTAGATAACCACATTTTAGGGTCTCTCTCTTGTCAATTATAATTTATAATATTTTTATATTCTCATCATCTCTCATATATATTGTTTTCATACATTGAATATAAAAACCCATTAATCCCATTACATAAATCCCACAACATTTTTGGTTATCAAACTCACTTAAATTAATCACAAAAAATATCTCAATATGTCTTGGTCTTTAATCTCTATATGATATCCAAATTTTTGAAAACTTCTCTTTCCACAATACCTATATTATTTTATCCATTTTTACATGATAACATGAAGCCACACTATCATAGTGTGAAAAAATTTATCATGATATGTATTATTTTGTTTTTATGTTTGTATCAGGGTATCTTCTTTCACGGAGTGACATAGTCTATCATCTCATTCTTGCATAATTCCTAGAATTCAAAACACAACACTATAGTGTGAAGCTCTCCTTAAATGTTCTCTTTATCAAACACCATTATGTGGATTTCTCTTTTTAGTGTGACTAAATTTAAAATTATAGAACTTAATTAGTTTTGTATTCAATCACCAGTTTGCTTCATGGAATGATCATATTCATCATGTTTCATATCCAGTTAATCAATTTATTTATTTAATTCCAAATTTTTTTCTTTAATCATAATTATAAGAATAATCATTAAATTTATATCATTGATGAATAAATCAAGCATCAATTGAATTTAATCTCAAGGATACTCAAATTTCTTTAATATGAGAAACCATATGTAAGAAATATCATACATATCACAATGGTGATTTTAACACTTTTCCAAATTCACTTAAAAAAAATCTTCTGTACTAAATAAAAATATTATTAATAAATCATAATATATTATGTTAGAGTTGAAATATATTTTTATCAATCATAATATCTTATGTATCATTATGATTTTTGAATATTTTCAAATTTTTACTCAATGATATAATCTCAGGTGCCATCTGTATGCATATTACATATTCTTTAAAAAACTAAAGCATCACAAAATAGCTTTTCTTTACTGTATTTCTATGTTTTATAAGATATTACGTATTAATATAATACTTTTCTAATACATTTCAACTTTATAAATTATGTAAACTCTTATGTATCATGGTGAAACTCCATAATTTTCCAAATTTTTAATTCCTTGGGAGATATTATGTATTCGCAAAATATATTTTCTATCATCCAAAAACCTTATATATTCCTTGAAAGATATTACACATCACAATGTGATTTTTTCTTTTTCCATTTTTTCATGAACATCAGAATGAATCATATATATTCTTGGAAGGATTTTATGTATCATACTATTGGAATCCTAGATACGTTTATAAATTTCTGAGTCTAAGAAATATATTATGCAACATGTACCTTGTCATATTTCCAGAAACATGAAACACATAATTTCCTTGTCTTCTCTAAAATTCTACAAAACATCTCAAACTTTAGATTATTTTGGAATAACTTTAAATAATCTTCAATAATCACTAAAATAATTCTAATGATTTATGAAGAATATAAATACTCCATAGATTCCATTAATTTTATTCTATTAACTTAACATATCTTCCTAAATCTCACCACTTTTGATATCTCAAATTCTTCTTTCTAAAGTACTTAAATGTTTAAAACTTACATTGGTTACTTCTAAACATTGTTCTTTCTCAATGAATTTCATTTATTAAAATTTTAAAATCCCTACATATGGAATCTATCCACTTCTAGAGAGACATCTTCTCCTTTCTCAAGTATTTAAATATTTGGAACTTTTACAAGTTACTACTGACTGTCATTATTTCTCACTAACGTTTGGATACTCAACTTCTAGAATATTATCACTAGAAATTTTGAACATAGAGTTCTAGATCCTAACCTTTTTGGACACTTTACATGTGTGAATGGATCAATAATATAATATCCAATGGAAGTACCTTAGTTTCCCCTTCCCCCTTATTTAAAAATATCTTTATCATGAATTAAATATGGGGGAACATAGTTCTTCCTTGTGTTCTATAATCTACTAAAATTCATCATGTAGTGACACCTTGATTGGGTACTTCACTCACTTCACTCAATCTTTTCATTAACATTCTTGGGCACTCAAAACTACTCCAAATATCCCCTTCTCAATAAATACTGAAATCATGCTTATTGACTCAATTATTATTGATAAAAATACAAATCAACACCAAGTGGGTTTAATAATCTCCCAATTTGATTTTTTTTATCAATACTAATATAGAAAATGCAAGTTAATATAGTTTCTTCCATTTTATTATATGTCCTATTTATTGTCAATAAATATAATGGTACTTGAAAGATAGTGGTATAAATTCACTCAAGGAAGTGCGCCATCAATTATTCCACTCAAATTATATGTGTGCAATGCTAGGTGTATAAAAAAGGGGATTAATTTAGACAAAAAAAGTTTCTATAACCAAACCTAAATATGATACCAACTCAAATTAATTACTCAGGTGCTGTTCAAATATGTTTAGTTTGATACCATTTTGTTAAACATATTCTCATTAGGTTTTCAACATGAATTATTTTACCTATCTCAACAAAAATCAGAATCATTAAAAAACAACTAATAGATTTATTCCCAAAAACCAACCCATGAATTTCTCAACATATATTCATTTTTATGTCATTAATAAATCTATATTCCCCCATTAACACCATAAATTATTCTTCAAAAACAAGTATGATAAAATATCTATATAAACCTCATCAATGAATTCTTTTCAAGAACTTTCCAGAATACCAGATTTGCATGAAATGATAATTCTAACAGCTTTATAAGAATAATAACCCTCAAGGGATACACTCCATAATCACTTAATTAGGGAATATCTATTTATAAAATAATCTTGAAAATATCAACTTTTGATGTCACTATAATATGGTGACTTCCATAAAGACTAGAAGATTTATTCCAACTATCTTATTTTTTAGTTATCTCCATTAATCACGAATCACCTTTAATTACATATATATAAATAATAAAAACACTATATATGAGAATAAGGTTTAACTACTTTTCTCTTTAGTTATAGAAACATGGTTGAGATTTTTTTTCAACCACTTTACTCATTTTTCCAGTAATATTTTTGGGTAACTCTTCATGCTTTCATTCTTATTATTCAAAGCGGCACTATTGGGTAGTATATTTTCATTTATTCTTTCAAAAATATCATTGTGTGTAATATTATTTTTCAAATAACATATCAAGGAAAACATATCTCCTTATACAAAATTCATATTCTTAAGACTCTCTTATTATGATAGTAGGATAATCATAAAATCCTTTGAAACATGAACACCTTTCTTGTATTCTAGGAAATACTTGTATTAAATGAGTTGAAATGTTATTACAACAACAAAGTTCCTTATTTCGGAATCATTCATAGCACCAAAAGTATCCAACAAAATATGATGATTTTCTTTTATAAATAATTTTAATATCTTTGGTTCCTTGTTGTTTTTTTGAAATTTTATTTTTTAGTTGGTCTTATTTAGAAAACAATTCTTCTATACATACTCAGTTCCACCATAGATGAATGTTTCTAACTATTTTAATTCATTCATATTTTTATTGATTTTTATTTCTAGTATATGATGTTTACAGAAACAACATTAGTTCAAAAAAAATTTCAATATCAAATTATACGTTTTTATTTGAGATTTTAGTAGGTATTTCTCTAGATTATCTCAAGATACCATTTCTATAAAATATGGGTATTTTAGTAAAAATAATATCCTATTATTTATTTAAAATAACAACTATTCTCTCAAATTGTTATGATAACCTAACTAGTGTCACTTCTAGATTTGAAAGTTTAGCCTCTAATTCACAACACTTTATATAGAGGATATTTATCTCAATATATATGACTTAAATCTATCTTCAATTTATTTTATTATTTTTTGAATATAATATTCTTGAATCTCATTATTATCTTACAAAAAATATTCAAGATCCTCAATCTTATTTGCATTGATATATAACTAAGAATTATTGACATTAATGATTAATTGTTTACTTTTCCTATAATTAATAAAACTTATTCTCAATAATTTATATGGATCCATATTTCTTATTGATTTCATCAAACTAATCCTTACCAAATTTTAATATTTTTTCTTCATGATCCATAATTCTAGAACTCTTGGCATTATAGTTATTGGTGATATTTATTCTCATTATTAAATTCTGTGAAAGTGATTTATCCCTCCTATTAGATTCTTATTCAAGGTTGGTGATCTTCTCTTATAAGTCTTCGAATGATCTATATAAAAAACAAAAAATTATTCAAAAACATTATACAAATTCTTTATCAAGTATTGACATGAATCATCATATAATTCATCAAATAATTCTTTAAAGACATGATCTTACCCACATGTTCTTTGTTCATCCTTAGAAAATTTTAGATAAGAAACCTTAGTTACCTCATAATAATATAGAGATTATAAAATACATGAGGAATAGATGTTTTCCATATTCTCACTTATGGATAACCCCTAGTTCTTCATCCATTATAGATCTATCTTAATTATGATTATATTATGTTGAAAATATATTTTCTCCCTCTTTGTATAATAGGGATGCCTTATTAATATTTTATAAATATTTCTTTCCTTAATTTTATAGAGTCTTAGATGATATTGAGTTTTTATCAAAAATAGGTATATCTTATCTAAGTCTGTACTTCATCATGAATTTAGAAAGGGAAAACTCAAAACATAAAATATAGTGATTGTTGATAATCTAATTAGTGGTGGAACCATAACTATGATACCAATTTATGTTCCACTAATATTGGTGAAACTAAACGGGGGGGGGGGGGGGGTGAATTAGTGTGGATGACTATTTACTATGTAACATCCTAGCCCGAATGACCACTAAGATGGTAACCAGACTAATGGGTCACATGGCCTCAAGCATGCCTCTCAATATGCCAGAGGATACTGAATAGTAGTGAGGGTCTTAGAAGATAATAGTGGGGAGACTATACACACATATCAGAGTGGAAAAGTGGTAATAATAAATAAGAAACAACAAAACAAAAACAAAAGTATTAATAAATGAAAAATAGAGTAGTGAAAGGATAAAAATAGAATGAATAATAAAATATGTCCAATGATAAAGTACTATAATTCATGTATGTAAAAATTATGATATAAAACTAAATATTAGACACATAACATGCTAAAATAAACAATGTACAACAAGAATATAGAAAAAAAATCCTCTAGGGTGATCTCTTTGAGCATCCCGTGATCTATCTTGGTACTTTATTCCTAACTCCTAGGTATAATATATTATCTATAAGAAAGATTCCATGGTCCTATGAACATAAGTTCTGATTAGGTACCCCAATGAAATTGTATCCCAAGCATGGTGTGATATATAAATCCCAGTAGGTTCATACCTATGGTGTCTAAAAATGAATCCAATATGTGAAAAATAAATAAAACAACATGCAACTAATATTAATAATAAATAGAAATTAATAGTTAAATAACCACTAGTCAGCTTGGGTTCTAATAGGACACATGGAACACTCAGCCTACTTCGACTCATGGCTTGAATAAATGTTTGAATTGGAACCATATGTATATACTAACAATATATATACATAGTATAGTTCTATATTAAATCCACCCACATGAACTAAGTACGTGCAGATGTAAGTGGCCATATACCTAGAATACAATAGGTTCTAGCTGGACCAGGTGTAACTCAATCATCCATAACCAGTCTAAACGAGCCTATAAGATCAAAAAATAGGGTAAATTCCCTACATAATAATACAGTTTGAGAAATCATGCACAACACTTGGTATGGTGAGCCCGAATGGCCCAAATGCCTTCATTTATTTATTGATTTTTGATAACCCCCCTTTTAAGGGATGAGGGGGAACCTTTAAAAGGATTTTAGGCTTAGAGATTACATGACCCGTAGGTCTTAGGAAATATACAGACTAGACTTGGAAGTACTCATCCCCAGCTTCTTCATCATGATATTATCTCTTCACCTTTGCATGTATTGTTCAGTTAGGCTTCCCGTGCATGCACTGGCTGGTCACGATGGTAATTCAATACCCTATATTTCTGAAAAATCCTCTTAGATTCTACTTTGGTGAATGCACCTATTATGAATCCCCATCTGGAGTCTGCTTCTTGTAGAGTCTCTCTAGTAATTAAGAACAATTTTCACGTGGCCCTAAGGCCTTGAGGTGGCATGGAGGCCTTAAGGTTTCCCAAAATCCTTACTGCCCTAAAGGCCTTGGGTGGACCGAAGGCCTTAAAGGACCTAAGCCCCAAACAGGTGGCCTGAAAGCCCAAAAAGATGAATAGTATGACTGCTAAAGTAACTCAAAAATATATATCCACCCAGTTTTGAACTCAAGTCTCTTGGATTCACCTTCCAAGTCCTCACCAACAGGGCTACAACTCTTGTGAACTTGGGATGGTGAGTGAGTCATCATGTCATCACTCTAAATAGGGAGCATGTCACCTCATCCCCACATCCTACTAGTGTCACTAGTGTGAGATGCCACGACTGAACACCTGATTTAAAGGAGCATGATTTTATGCCATTTTCAATAGGAACCTTACCATCATTCCACATGCTATATGTAATTCATAATCATATTTATAATAAAAATAATAATAACTAGAGCCATGAGGCATTGCCTCTCTTGCTCTTCATTCATTAAGACCATTAAATCCTTATATCATCATATTTATAATTATAACATGTACTAATCATGCATTGAATGGTGTTCCCTTTCCACCATTTATTACACATTCAATTTAAACCATTTTATACAAACAATCCATTTTATCACTACCATTTATACCAAACAAGGAAGGCATCCCATCCTAACTATCCATTCCATTTAAATCATTTAAAACATTCAAGTAAGGAAATACATCATGAATATGTCATTCAATTTAATACATGATATTCAATTAAAACAAAATATGGAAATCCAAATAAAATGGATAATAAGGAACTTATAAGGTACTATGAACAAACTGGAAAATCACCGACACATGAAATACCATTAATTAAGTAAGACAATCCCTCAGGAGGAGCTTGTCTGATTAGTTTTTTAAATAGAAGTGGATTATCCATTCAATTTATAAAATATGTCAAGAACATAGGAGGTGTATTGGTTCAAACAAATATTTAAATAAAGGGTAGAAAATCTATTTTATAACTCTAATAAAGGGAAATTCCTAGACATGCCACATAACTAGCCATAGAAAAATCATAAGGAAAACCAATGCCACAAGGCTGCACAAGATCTAAATAACCAAACACAACCTTTTAGTTTAAAAGATAGAAAAATTATTATGAGGGGGCTTATTATAAAAACATGAAATTTATTCATAAAAAAATAATTTGATCATTTAATCATCACAATTCAATTCACTTTATAGAGGAATTTCCAAAAATATCAATCAAAGCAAAATAATAATAAAAAGTTTCACATTTCACTTAAAAGGTGCAAACATCACATAGAAAATTACTCATAAGGGGAAAATTTATTTATATCCCTATCCAAATACATAGGAGGCATTTCATGTAATTAATAATTTAACAAAAAAGTGGTCATTTGACTTGGCACACGCATGGGGAGTCTATAAACAAGATCAACCATCTCAAAACCACTAACCAAGGATCAATGAGAGTAATAAAAAGCATGATGATCAATTCAATATGAATGAACCAATTTTAAGGAAATGCATAGAAAAGGAAAAATTGTGGTGAACCGATGATATTTTAAAAATGGCGTAAACTAATGGAAAAATATATAGACCACCCACCTCGTAGTTAGGAAGAACTTCTCATCCAACTCAAGCTATGATTCGATCTGGTTTGGAAGAAATATGAGAAACACATATTCAAACTAAAAATAGAAAAATTGAGCTTGAAAATTCATAACTCAATAAAGAGGATAATAAAAAAATAATGATTAAAAAGGAATCGAGATATTACCATTTCGTATCCATATAGACAAATGATGCATGAATTAGATGATGGAAAGAGGAGATGCACTAAATCCTAGTTTAGGATTTAGAGGAGGAACCCATTTCTCAAAGAGAGACTCCCAAAGCTTCCAGGAGGAGAAGAAAGAATAAAATAAGTTTTAAACCTCATTGAGGGTATTTTTTTCATTGTACCCCTAAAAACCAAGTCACACAGTTCGTCCAAATCGTGTGCCAATAATGTGGCACCGCAAGCTTAAGAAACCACCTTCCATGGTTTTCCCCACATTGTTACGCTAACCATGCACCAACCATTTGATGAATAGTGTGAGCATAATGCCTAAGTGGCACTAACTTTGTAGGATAGGCACACAATTTGGAAACAATATGCCCAACCCATGTGAGGAACATCTACACCTCTAAACAGGCTGCATAATTTTCTTCTAGGGGCTGCATGGTTTCAAACAAACCATGCACCCCTGTCAGCCCTCTTCCATTTTGATTTTGTAGAGCTCGAAACTCTCGAAACTCACCAGAGAACCTGAGGAACCTTTTAGGCCTTCAACCAAATCTAAAAAAAATATTTAAGTGTTCCAACTCTCATAATTTCATTTATAATCTTGGTTCAAAGAATGACCCATCTATTAAATTTGAAAATTCAAATTCCCATGGAATTTCACCTTTGCTAAAAAACATAGGATGTTACATACTAATTAAAAAATCTCCCCTCATCACCTCTACAACTATTCATTGAATTAATATCTCAATATTTTATCACACCTTGTTTAGGATTCATGGAATATTAAATAGGAAATTAATACAAAAAGGCATACTAATATTTGTTAGTGAGGGTTTCCTCCATTATGGATGACTACCAATGTATGTTTTTTATGATCCTTCCACATAAAAATACTCTTTTATTATCAAGTAAAAGATCAGGAAAGGCTATATCCTTGAACCTATACTCCTAGAATTGATCAAGTACAATAGAAGCACTAGCTTAATGTTTGTAGGCTTTATCACTAACCAAGACATCCTTTACAAATGACAGATCTGAATGGACCCACTTTAATAAAGATTAGTAGGAAAATCCAAGTCACTTATAAACTAAACAAGATATTAAATTCTTTCTCAACGTGTAACAATATCTTGGTATCCCTATAACCTTATTATATAAGGTAATAATAATATTTAGTACTTGTGATATAGAGATATCATAGACTAGTATTCTCAGTGATATTCATTGCTTAGAATGTTCAATAGTGGAAACGTCAGATTATCTCTCCTCTCATTCTAATTTTCTTCAATACAAAAGATAATACTTCACAACAATATTGGTCATACCTATTATTCAATATACATAATATTCGGGATATACACAAAATTGGTTCCCTATATTCTCAATTATCATTTATACTCTTTCTTATACTCTTTTTATATTCTCAATATCACTCCTAGATATTGTTTTCATATATTGAATATGAAAACCCTTAAATTGAAACACATAAATACATTATCATTCTTAGAATTTGAACTCATTTAAACTAACCACATAAAATATTTCTATAAGAATCAATTTTTAACCTCAATATGAAATCCATAATTATCACAACCTTAGCTCTCAATAACACCAACAATAATTTATTCATTTCTATATGATAACATATAAAAAAACTATTTTTGTGTGAATGAATGTTTTATGACATGTATTAGTTTTATTTTTTCATAGATTTATCATGGAATCTACCATAATGTTGTGAAATAATATATTATCTCATCACAAAAAAATTCTTAACTTTCTTGGCATGGAACCATGGCATGAATCTCTCCAGAAAATTTCTATTAACCATACTCATAACCTAAATAGTTTGTAAAAATTAATTACTTCTATCAAGAAGTTTAGAATGACCACTACATGTGTTGGAGGACTACCCACATTAACTAAATTGTTTTTAAAATAAAATAGAAACTAAAGATGTAGTATAAAAGATAAAAAACTCATAATATTAAATCTAAATCCAATAAACATAACCAAGAAAACTATTCAAAAAAAGACTAAAATTACTTATAAAGTTCAGTAAAGGAAAATAATTTTAATTAAAAGAATACAAACAAGGATGATACATCAGTTGAACCAAAAACTTGACTAAAAATAAAATTATAACTATCCATATCAATGTGTAAGTGAATCATCTTAATTTAGAAACACTATAAAACCTGAATATGGATATAATTCACGACATCAAAGACGAACCTTTACTAAACCAATAATATGATACGTGTTAGTAAAAAAATTCTTAGTATGTATCCTTACCACACCCCATGCATAACCTTTAAAAGAAAAACCATTTCATACTAGTTTATAATACATGCAAAAAGTAAAATTTACATTTTCATTTGGAAATAAGCATCATGTTACTCACCATTGAAACAAAGTTTTATATATATGAACATATATCCTTTTATAATGTTTAAAAACTATTTATGGTTTTATTTTGAAAAAAGGGATATTTTTTTATGTATGAAAATGATCTCAAAAAATATTTTAAAAATTACATGACAAGGGTGATAAATATAAACACTTTTCATAGAAAACTAAATTAAAATATTTAAATTTAAATTCTAATGTCACAGGTAATAAACACAGGTATAATGAAATCACAAGAATCCTGAGAACCCAGGATCTCTAGGAACAATCTAGAATAAATTTAACATAACATAAATCAAGTGAGACTAGATTATATATCAAATAAGCTACCCTAACAGTTGTTTGTACTCTACCTAGCCTAAATGAATATAAAATCTATTAAATAGAGAAAAAAGAAAACATAGGTCCATTATCTAGAACATAACCATAAACTTGTGAAACATGTGTCCCTAGATTTCCTACATAGTTACAACTAACATCCCATGATATATAAATTGAGGTGAGATAAAAAATCATCACATATAATATAATAATATCAATAAAAAATAAACCCCATTGTCACCTAAAAACACCCTTAATAAAAACAAACCATTACATAAATAATTATAATATAATATACACATCCCTTTGTGGGGAATGTTTTACACATGATATCAATATTTAAAATTTATATAAACTTTCCATAACATAAAAGGTTAATATTTAAATGGACTAAATATTTTAGAAAAAAAATTATAGAAGGTTCTAAACAAGCCATAGAGTCGCTGTTTATGAAAATGGGGCTATAAATTATCTTGAAAAACTAATCACATAACCATCATGAAGTCTTGAACATTGAAATTATCTGAAAAACCCTTTAAAGAACCAATTACACCCTTAACCTTGATGTAAACCTTTAGAGGAATTTTTTTAAATACTAAAACACCTCCTTTGGTGAATGAATTCCATTTAAGGATTCAAAAAATCATTTATTCAAACACATGGTGTGAATGGTTTTAAAAAAAATATTTAGGCCCTAATAATCCAATGAGAACTCTTTCAAATTTGTTATAAAATCAAAGGAAATTAATTTATTTAAACATGTAATACTTAATATACATGAAAAATTTAAAAAAAATTCATATTTTATACTTGAAACTACAAAAACTCATGATTTTAATTTTGAAGGCTTAATTATGAAGAAACCTACCACAATCACATCGCTTTTATAAATACTAGTATCACTCTACTTTGACAATGACTATGAATCTATGAGAGAGAAATATAAACCCAAAAAACAAGAAAAACTCATATTAATTTCAATAAAAGACAAACCCTAGGTCACTGAGACTATTTTAGGGAAATAATAAGAGGAGAAGGAAGTAGAGAGGGAGAGGTGGAGACATAGATGGACATACCTTAAAGAACCAGACTCAAAACATAAAGGAATCCATGAGAGTCACCAAAGAGGAGAAGTGGATATAGGTAGGGATGCCTAAGAGTCACAAGAGAAGAGTGAGGGGATAAAAATACCCTTAAATGGTTTATATCAATAAAGGGGAAAAACTAGAAATTTATTATTTTAAAAATTGGGTACACCAGCATCGTGATGCGACTTGCCTATCATGACATTGCATGTATCCCCATACCCCATTACCACTATCCAGGGTCGCATGATGGCATGAACCTAACCTTTATATCATGATTCCTGCAAGGGAGATCCATAATATAAGTGCAACCTACCTATCACGATCTAACTAGTATACAATCTAGAACTATATACCTAGGCGATAGCTTGGTCACAACACAACCTCCCTTGGTTACAAAGTGATATACCATAGTTAAAAACTGTAGACTTCCTTAAAACACCAAAAACCCTTAGAAAACCTAAAAATGGGGGAAACATAAATAAAACCAGTATATAAATAAAACAATAAAAGGAAGTGAAGGCTAGGGTGTGATGATTTTCCTCATCATACCACTTTCTACCACCAAAAATTATACATGGGAATTGGTTGATCAAAAGAAAATATGGTTCAAATTCATTAATAAACATGATTCAAAAGAATGAGAAATAGAATGAACAAGATTAATTACGACCAATTATTATAAAATTCATCATTAATATGAAAATTTATTACACATTAAGAGCCCAATATTATCAATACATAAAATTTTAAAGAAACTCAATTCAGTTTATAATGAATTTCACCATTAATAAAACTACAATTCATCATGAAAGAAGGTTAATTCATATGATATGATCCTAAAAAACAAGGAACACTCCAACATATGTCTAGAAAAAAAATCCAAACTTGAATCTATATAAACCATACTGCCAAACCTAATTATCTCTCTCAAATAATCTCAAAGATCATAATCATCATCTAAATATTTCATCACCCATAGAAATGTTGAGCGCAGAACATATAACCAACCTCTTAAGACAACAATCCTATAACCTATATTATTGAAGGATTAGGTAAAATAATTTATTAACTCACCCGATAATCATAAACCATTTAATTCACAAGGATATAGGTACATATTGGATAAAATAAAACATCCATGATGGTCTCAACACCATATAAGGATTCAATTACAACACAGATTCTCTAAAATAACCAATCATTCCAAATATTTAACAATGAAAAAATCCACACAAAAATAAGGCTTAGAAAAAGTTGGAAGGCTCAATAGTCATTCATTATCAATTTGGAAATACTATAATAGGACATAATCCACAATATGTCTTATAAATTTCATCAAAAATAAAAATCTTGGAAATGATACTACTTTAAAAAGAAACAATCAAGGTTGACCAAATCGGAAAATTCAAGATATATATAAACACACCTTAAGAACAAAAAATCCTAAAAAATAACAACATGGGGTCTAACCTTTGGTCAATGGTGGAAGAGAGGGTAACCTGGGACCTCATTCTTAGAACACCAACTCATGATGAACCTGATGGAACAAACAAAACACTATCCATAGAATAATCTAATTTAAGGGTAACACTCATCCCAGTTACCCAAGTACACACCCAAGACATACCAATTACAACCCTTAAAAAATAAAAAACCATCATGAGGCTAGGATTAAATCAAGATTAAAGGAAAAAACTAATCATCAAGGAAAAAAAATTACTAAAAAAATCAACATTTCATAAGTAATAATCAGTGAGATACCAAAAAAATAACACTATAAAATAATTTTATTAAAGGTAATTATTTTTCTATAATCAATAATCATAAATCACAAAATGGATAATCATCACTATCCGAAAACTGTGTTATGCCTAGAACATATGAGGAATCAAACTAAGGATCATCCTTATAGATATAATTTCAATATTTCCTCCAAACTTTTATAGGAGTCATACTATAAATAAAAAAACACGAATAAAATAAATTCATGTTTCCTAACTCAAATCATGTACTCTGAACACAAACCAAGAGACAAATACATAAATATAATTCAATAAGAATAAACACCTTTTAAAAAACTTCCCTTTATCTTAAAACGAAAAAAATATATTTATGTTATCAAAATAAACTCTATAAAAGATAGAACACTGTGAAAATATTTCACCCCCTTTGAAAATAACCCATCCCGGGAAAACATTTCACCCACTTCATAAAACTAAATTAAATCCATTTCACAATTCAATCACAAGTTAAACTCCCACTTCCCTAATATGAGATTTAAAATCATTTATAGAAACCCACTTTATTTTCAAAACACTATATAAATTTCATTGTAAAATCATCCTCTTTTTAAAATAAAACACAAGAATCTAAATATTTCCACATGTAAACCATGAGACCATTTTTTTTAAATTTAAGATATTTAAAAATTATTTTCTGAAATAATTTTGAAATTAAAAAATTTAATTGAAGTCAATTTTTTTTATAAAACTATTCATGAAAGTTATTAAAATGTTTTGTACACAAATTTTTAAAATAGAAACCCATTTTATAATTCTTATTTTTTTCTTACACCCATTGTAAATAAAAAACCCGACTTTTTCTTAAATATATCACCCATATTTTTTCCCGAAAAAATAAATTTTATATGAAGTAAATTAAATCAATAAATCCTTATTAAAAACCTAAAATCATCTTAAATTAGCAATGTAAAATAAATGATACCATTTAGAACTATAATGAATCAAACTTTTAGAGTTTTATAAAATTCATAGCTTTGCATGTTTTGGCTGCACGATCTGGAAAACCATTAACTAACCACGTGAACCTAATAAAATCTACCTATATTGGTCATAATGGCAGGAAAAAACGTTTTTTAGGCCATTCATAGTAACTATGAAACACTATTTCTATTCTAAATTCCTCCTCCAAATAAATAATTCATCAAAATAACTCATAAATCTATAATAAAATTTTAAAAAAACTGAATAAAACATGAAATATCGAAAAACCTAAGAACTAGGATCTATTTATAAGATGAAAACATCCTATACTACCCTGGTAACTCAAGTTCTATAATGAAATGTGGCGACCAAGCATGTACTTGTGTCCTACCTCTTATGTTATAGCAATATTATATCTTGTCTACCATAACACCCTAACAAAATGAATATGATATCATTATGTCATGAACCAACCTAGGCTACCCCAAACATGGGTACTAGATCCATCCCATGACACAGATAAAGGGGTTTTCCTGATCCCTTTGTCCTAGAAAATAGTGTCGGATATCAAGATATACTCCATTTGGAATTATTTTACTTAACAAGTCAACAATAAACAATGATATTCCTCTTAGAAGTCCTAAATTACCACTCTATTCATTGGAAATCCACCAAATAAATAAACATATTTATAAAATAAATAGAAAACTAAAAATGGAATATGATAGATAAAATCACTCATTATGGTAAAATAATCCATTAAACATAACTATTTCAACTATTCAACAACAATATCAAACTTACTTTCAATGGTTGGTAAAAGAAAAAGAATTATAATGAAAAGAAGATTGAAAATTATAATACAACAGATGAAACAAATACTAAACTAAAAATAAAATCACAACTACCCATGTCCATGAATAAGTAATGTATCTTAACTTACCACCACCATCAAACTTAGATATTGACATATTCTACTGAATCAAAGTGGAACCTTCACTAAACTTATAATGTGATAAGTATATGAAAAAAACTCCAAGTAGGTATCCTATCCAAACCCCATGTATAAACATTAAAATAAATACTATTTCATAATATTTTGAAATACGTTTAAAATATAATATTTACATTTTTATTTGGAAATAAGCATCATGTTTCTCACCATTAAAATCACACATTACATATATGAACATTTATCATTTTCCAATTAAAAACATCAATTTAATGATTTTCAGAAAAATAAGATGTTTTATGATGGAATAAAGAAATCTCATAAATTATTTTAGAAATTCCAAGCAAGGGGAGATAAATATAAAAACTTTTCATGTAACATCAAAATAAATGGTTTAAAACTAAGGTTTAATATTACAAATAATGAACATAGGTACAACATAATCACATGAATCATGGACCCTAGGATCCTTGGGGAAAATATATAATAATTTAAACATGGCATTAATAAATCAAGACCAGTAAAAGATATCAAACAACCATACCTAACACTTAGTTCAACCCCGCCTGGCCTAACTGAGGGGAAAATTCATTATTAAGGGAAAATTACAAATTTAGGTCTACTATCCATAGAATTATTATACATTATCATAGCATGTCTCCTTATATTTATCACCTTTCTAACCATGGATTCCTATGACATAGAAATAAATGTGATCCAAAAAAATAATCATATACAATATAATTATATCAAAAAACAAATAAAACTCTCCCCCACTTTTGAATACCATTAATGAGAAACACCCAATTTCATTATTAATAATAAAAAATACATACTTCCAACTATGGGTCATTCATCTCATAACATCTCAACTTTTACAATTTCCATAAAATTTTTATAATATAAAAGGAGTATGTTTAGTGGAAAAAATATTTAATAAAAACCATTTTTTGAAGGTGAAAAACATGATTTAAACGAATTATTTATGAAAAAAAGGTATAAACAATCTTAAAAAACTAATCACATAACCATCATTAAGTCTCAAAAATGGAAAGTATATTAAACCACCTTTAAAGAATTTATCAGACTCTTAAACTTGAATTAAACCTTCAAAGAATTTTTTAATGACTAAAAATCCTTTTTAGGTGAAGTAATTCCTTTGAAAGAGATAAACAAACATATAGTTAAATACATGGTGTCCATGGTATTTGAAAATAAATTTATCCCTTGAGAATTCAGTGAGAACTCTTTCAAATTTATTGTAAAATTATAGGAAACTGAATTCTTTAAGTAAGAACCATTTAATATAAATGAAAACTTTCATAAAATTTCTATAACTTATACAAGAAACCACAAACGATCATTATTTTAATTTTAATATCTTAATCATAGAGAAACCAACCTCAATCATGTCACTTTTATAAACTATGGTTTTAGTTCACTTTGATAAGGCCCAAGAATACCTTGGAGATAAAGATTAACCCTAAAACCAGGAAAATCCTAAATTAATTTTGATCTAGGACAAACCCTAGGCAGTTAATACTATATCAAGGGAAGAATAATAGGAGAAGGAAGAAAAGATGGAGAGTTGGAGTCTTATATAGATTTACTATGAAACATTATAGTCAAAACATAAAAGAATCCATGTGAGTCTCCATGTAGGGTAAGAGGATAGATGAAGGTGTTATTGAGAGTTATTTGAAATGAGTGAAGGGAGAAAAATACCCCTAAATCATTTAAATCAATTGAGGATCAAAACTAAAAATTCATGATTTAAAAAAAATGTAGACCAACATTGTGACACAACCTACCTATCGTGGTAAGAATTTTCTCCTTTAAAATCCCAACAATACTATCCAGGGTTGTGTCAATGACATAACCCTGACCTTCATGGAGTGATTCACTGAGGGGAGACCCTCGTTAATGGGGTGAAATCCCTATTGTATCAAAAACAATCTTATGGAAAAACTATAGAACTAGATGGCAGATTGGAAACAATGAGACCTCGCTTGGTCAAAATTCAACATGATGTAGTTCAAAATTATAGACTTCCCCAATGCAATAAAATATCTCATAAAAATAAGAAATGATGAGAAAAAAATAAAATTAGTAAATAAATGAAATAATACAAAGAATTATAGGTTGAAGTGTGAAACTTCTCTTGGTCTCATGAAAGTATCTTGAATTATAGAACCATATTAGACTTGTATTTCATACACAGACTACTTCATAGTGCGGTCTTCTTCTTCTTCTTCATGACAAAAAATTATTTTAATTTATTCTTTATTTAACCATGAAACTAGTTTCTTGAATAATAATTATAACTATTATCATGATATTTAAATCACCAATGAACAGATTAAAAATCATCTGAATTAAATCTATAGAATGCTTGCATTTCTTTAATATGAAAAACCTTATATAAGAAATATCATACACACCACAATAGTGTGATAAAGAAATTTACAAATTCACTTAGAAAAAATCTTATATACCAACTAAAAATATTATTTCTGAATAATAATATATTATGTATGATCTAAAATATATCATGTATCAATCATAATAATTTATTTATCACTTTTAGTTCAAGTACTTTTCTAATTCTCACTCAATTATAGAATCTCACCTACCACCTATATGCATATTATGAATGCTTTGAAAAACTTAAACATCATAGAATGGTTTTTTTCTTTAATACAATTAATAATACGAAAGATATTAAATATCATGAGGATAATTTTTTGGTACATTTTCAATTTCTTATTTTTGGGAACTCTTACGTATTATATTGCTGCTTTATAATTTTCCAATTCTTAACTTCTCTAGAAGATATTATGTATAAGTATAATATCCAATATATCATTTAGAAACCATATTCATTACATGAAGGATATTACATATCATTGTATAAATTCATCATTTTCATTTTTTTCATGGAATTTATAATATATCTTACATATTCCTAGAAAGATATTACTTATTATTTTGTAAAACAGACAGGGAATTTTTTTTCAATTTATGAACCTGATAAATTTATTATATATCATGCACCTTTTCATATTTCCAACAACATGTAACTAAAAATTTCTTATCCTTCTCTGACTTTTATAAAACATCTCAAACACTTAAAATTAATATTTAATAAATTCAACTAATCTTCAATCATCCCTAGAATAATTACAAAAAATTATAAATTATATAAATTCTCTATAAATTACATAATAGTATTACACTATCTCAACCTATATCATTGAATCTCACAACATCATATGTATAAACTTCTCATTTCTCAAGTACTTCAACATTTATAACTTCAATAGGTTATTGTTAAACGTTGGTCTTTCTTAAAATCTTCTAGTTATTCAGCATCCAGTATCACAACCTTAACCTATCTTCTAAAATCTCACAATTTATGAAGTATAAAAATATTATTTCTCAAGTAATTCAATTTTTGAAAAATAATTAAGTTTCATAGGAATGTTTTTCTTTCTTATTAACTTTTTATTACTCAACATTCAGAGACTTTTCGCTAGAACTTCATAACATCAAGTTTTAGATCCTCAATTTCCTCACACTTTTCCATATGTGAATGAATATCAAATATAATATCCAATGGTAGTAGCTCAATTTCTTCTACCCTCTTATTGAAAAACTTCTTTATCATGAATTAAATATAAAGGAAATATGAACTTCAAGTTATTATCTAATCAACTCAACTTAAACACATAGTGAAACCTTGCTTGGGTAACTCACTAAATATTTTCATAAAAAATATTGGGTACATAAAACTAATTCCAAGATTCACTTATAAATACATAGTATCATTATACTTATTGAAAACAAATAAAATTAAACCCTGAGTGGGTTAAACAGTCTCAATGAAAATTTAGAAACATGACTTCAATTAAATATCAAAAGAAACAAATGTTAGTATAAAAAACATAAACCACATTGACATCTAGATAAAAAAACTTATCTTAAGGAAACAAATCCACTTATAAAACACACCAATACTATTCTCCACCAATCCATCCTCACAACATTTTATTCCACCTTATATTTATATCATCACCTCATACCTCAAAAATAAAAAAACCAACCGCTATAAGAAAGATTATAACATTATATCTGTAACACTCTGACTTCATTTGAGGTATGATTTTAAGATTAATTTTTATCCTGTAATTTTATTTTCCTTCATTTAAATTATTTGGTTGAAATGCGGGTTGAGCCGATATGAGTTTTCTGTTTTGTGCTAATAAATGAGAGTCATCTTTACATCGCCCGACGTGCGGGCAGGGCATGGGTGAAGGCGTGTTGCTTTGGCAGTTTTACGTGCGGCCGACCCGGTGCGCGAATAGTTAAATAATCGAATAAAAATACAAATTTATTATAATTTTAGTTATCTTAATTATTAAGGTTATTGTTTTCATTAATATTATAATTATTATTTTGGGTTAGAACGTCTTTATAGATTTTATTTTTATTTTGATTTCCCTATCTCTTTAATTACCCTTTTTATTGTTTTTATTTATGCCTTATTCTATTTTATTTTCTTCTTTCTTACTCTTATTTTATTTTATTTTATTTATTTATTTTCCTTACTTAAATTTTTTTCTTCTTCCTTCTTTTCTTCTGGCCCCTTCTCCTGATGTGGGTACTGTTCACCTGAAAAACACTAGCCGCGCTGTCCTGTTCTCCCTCCCCGCCGGACCACTCTCCTTCATCTCCTGGCCTGCCGCACCCCGACCTGCCTCGCACCCTATCCTTCTCCGCCTGCTGCCATCCTATCCAACCTCATCCCGGCCAGCTTCATCCTGACCAACCTCATCTTGGCCAGCCTCATTCCGGCCAGCCTAGCCCCGACCTTCCTCACACTGATCGCCCCCTGTTTGCCCAGCCGATTTCATCTCCCAAACTACCTCTAGGTGACCCTGTTACCGCCAGCTTCTATGATGTCCTCCCCTTCTCATGCTTTTCCAGCTGATGTCGTGACCTCTCCACCCTCCTTTGGACATCCACGCCAAACCACCTTTCCCCTCCGGACAGCCACGCCACACCGCACCCTCCTCCATCTGCTCAATTGGAATTTGTCCCGAGGGTCCGCCCCTCCTCTGTCCAACCGCGCACGCCATTCCCTTGGTTGTTTTTTTTTCTTCCTGAAAACACTCACCTTGTTTTTCTAGCGCCGTGCAAGCTCGAATTTCCCTTTTCAACCTCCAGACGAACTCTCAGACTCCTCGCCATAGGTGCAGATTCCCTCATTGCTCATACTTCTTTTTTTTGGGAAATGTTGTGGTTGTGATTTAATTAAAATTGTTTATATCTTGATGTTTTTTTGTAAAAAGCCTTGTTTTAGGGTGTATTTGATTTTTTTGAGGTGTATTACGTGCGGTGGATTTTTCTCACCAATTGTGTGAAGCTTGAGACACATTGGTAGGTGTTTCCGCACACAATTATTATCTGATGATCATTTTCATGTTTTTCTAATTATTTTGGCACATTTGTAATTAGTTTCTATGCTGAAAAATTTATTGTGGTTATGTTTTTAATGTGCATTTAATTTGTTGGAAGTGTTTAGTGAATTAGTCCACTTTTGTTTTGAAATCCTACCTTGAACTGTTTATCAATGTTTTATGAATTGTACTATTAGTGTATTAGGAAGTGTAGATGATGCAGTTTATGTTTTTTCATGGTATAAAAAATGAATTTCTCAAAAAAGGGTTTTTAGTGAACTTTTGACATTAAAAATCTTGTGACATGTTTTGAAATGGTTTAATAATTTCTTTTAGTGGTTTTATTAATTATCAAAGTGTTTTGTTATGTTTTGTAGCCAGTTTAATTTAATGTGGAAGCGGTGTAGATTTAGTTTTTAAAAGTTTTGGTGTGTGGGGTTTCGAAAGAGGATATCAGTGTACAAATGTCTTGTTTTTGTGTATAAGCACCTTGTTTGGCTCTTAAGTGTAATGTAACGCCCCGACCCCAGCTACCTAGAGCCGGTGCGTTACTTCGTAACATTGGCATGATCAAAAAAGATCAAGTCTCGAAAGACCGATTAGTTTAGTAGCCTTGGAAACACTAGATACATTTGTAAACGTTACATTACATCATAAAATGAAAAACTACAATAACAAAGTCTCCATAGTCCACACTCATATCCTCTTCTGACTATCCCTGCAGGTCATTCATAAAATACTTCTTCACATCCTGGAAAATATTAAAACATTGAAAGGGGTGAGCTCAGATGCTCAGTAAGGATAACAATAATGCGGAAGCTTTCATAAATAAACATTAACATTTAAGGCAATGTATAACTAAAACAAAAGCCTTTTAAACATGAACTTCAACATAATATGGCAAAAGTAAAATGAGATAATGCCATTTACTTCTTTACATGGATATTCTACTGGTCGAATAATCACATGCAATAACAATAACCACTTTCATAATGATGGAATGTATAATGCCGGACATTCTGAAACATTTTGTCAAGGCCTCGACCAAGACGTCTAAAATGATTAAGGCCTCGGCCAAAACCATAAATCAAAATTGGGAAAGGGCCTCGGCCAATTCCACGTCTAGTTGTCTCATGAGACCTACCGATGCATCGAGGAGCTATAGCGGGCTCCACCCGTCACTTATTAAGTCCAATACATTCCTCATATGAATAGGTTTAAACATATCATAAACCATAACATAATCGTATCACATAAAACATGCATAAAGGAAACATAACATTTCCACATTTCAATCACAAGATATCAATACAACACTTTGATATGATAAAAACGCTTTCAAAACCATTTTCAATACCAAAATAAAAGAAAGTTAAAACTTTGTATTTATTTTTCATTAAAAAAAATGATGGCTTGTAGAGGAAGCCGAAACTCAAATAATGGTCACGGCGGCGGAGAAGTCGTTGTCGCCGCATATGTACGGAAAGAAAAACATTCTCTTTTTGTCGTTTAGTAAAACGCTTCGTATAAAAAGATTCCTTTTGAATAAACGTAAAAGTCAAAGGGGTTTATACACCGTATAAAAGAAAGTTGTGTATAAAACCAAATATGACTCAATGAAAGGAGGTTGAGACGAAGTCCTTAAAAAGATAATTTTTTTTTTAAATAAAGTACATCTATAATGTGTATTCACTATAAGTACACATAAATAATTTACAAATACAATATAGGACATAATAATATCATGACATAATTTGAAAGTAGGAGATTAACCCAAAGAATAGAAATTGGGTTAAGAAGTTCCCTTACCTTGTGTCCGACTTGACTCAACCGTTCTTTAAACTCCTGAATAATAAACTAGAGTTAATATCTACCTTATTAAGAACCATTTTCAATTTCATTATCCTTTTTATATCACTTATTACAATGTTATGAACATTATGTAATTATTTAAGTTAATAACGGTCGTTTTGTCGATCTTTGGTAACTTGAGTCAACAATAAACTTATTATAATTACAAGTTGTTCATGTGGTGAAATATCCATTATATCCAGAATTATATTCATGATTTATATGTCATATATATCTTATATATCCAGTATATACATTCATTTATAATATTACATAACATTTAGAGGTAAGAAATGAAATGCACCGTTCATGGAGACGGTAAGCCGTACGTACGCATGAACGCTACTTTCATTTCAATTTCATATTTAATGGAACTAAATCATAATGATATAAATGTATAATATAATTCCAGTATAATATAGTGTATAATACCATTTACTCCATCCTTTATACATCCCACATATGGCATTAACGATTCAAATCACTTTGAGGGGGCGGTAGTCCGCACTTCCTAAAATGAAATTATCGCGTTTTACCCATAATGGAAATCATAAAGTAAGCCATAAATGAGAAATACAGAAGCATAAGTAAAACATAAACACATTATATATCATATATAAATATAGTGACATCTTAATGGCCACCTTTGAAGGTGTTATTTGAGTGTTGAACAATCATCGTTTCGTGAGGCAGAAATTCGCCATCCACAGAAACCGTATGTTCTTTAACCATTTGATGTAGGTGTGTGTAAGTGTAGATTTAATCCTTCTTATAACAACATCCTAGTATATTTAGGATACTGGTGTTGTTAAAAAAGAAATGAATAAAAAGAGTTTATGGGGTTGGAGAAGAAAAACAAAACAAAACAACATTATAAAAGACATTACCTCAAAATCGGGTAACTCTTTTTGATTTGAGCCAAAGGCTTCCTTGGGAAGAGTTCTGCCCAAAGTGAGGCTTCTAGGAGTAAGGGAGGAATGTTGGGAGAGTATTTGGGCAGAGGTTGGCCGAGCCAAATGGCTTGAAAGTGTAAATGAAGTGGGAGAGGTGGGGGCCTTTTATAAGTGGAGAGGAGGGGCACTTTTGGAAAGATTGAAATGTTACATTATTTCACAATGCTTTTCGGATTCTAAAGGTCCCACACTTATATAATTCGAGGATAAGGTGATAAGGTTTCGAAATCTCCTCATCCAATAGGCTTTGGACAAGTGTAAGCCTTGGATTTTGCATTATCTTCTCATTTTATTTAAATCGTTAAATAATGAGGTCATCGCCACATCATAATGATGTCATAAATAATTTAATTTATTTAATGTCTAAAAATTAAAAAACAAATACTATGATGTAGGAAATCTTTTTAGCTTTCTAATGAATATTTATAGTCAAAATTTGGACTTGTGTAACCCTACTTAAAAATTGTTTTAGTAAAACAATTTATGTTAGTGTCATTTTCACTTTAATATTAAATAAAAACTAATTTATGTCATTTCCCAACAAAAGTGGATACGTGGGGTCCCCAAGTTGACCTATGGTTTGTCATGGTCGGCCATGACACAACCAATGAGGTTGAGACATGTGTCTTGGTCATTTAATATTATTAAAATATTATTTATACCTTAAACTACCCTAATTACCACTAATCGCGATTAAGAACTTAATGAGTTACTATTCACCAAAAAATTATTATAATCTCATTGAACCACATTTTACTTCTTAATGACAACCATGTATGTCGGATTTTTGAAAATCAAAACACAGAAGTGGTAATATTTCATTTAAACGAAAAATCAGTTATTTAACTACCACTTAGTGGTTTCACTATTCATCAAAAATTGAAGTTTTTCAGAATAAGGCCAAAATTTCACCCTAAGCTATAATTGATATTCCGAATTCAAAAATGATGTCTATTTTACAAAATTCCAAACATATAAGTTGCATTAATTAATTTTATAATTAATTCCCGCTGTTACGACAAATAGCGTGTTTTATATCAAAAGATTGGCAATTGTTTATGTCCAATTTCAATGTTAAATTATTTCTAATGACCACCATTGGATAAAATGGTAAAAATATATTCTAATTATACCTTAAAACCACTAAATAGTATAATTTATCACAATAAATTATTTTGATTAAAAAAGTTGTTTTAAAGTATTTTTCGTTATTCATAAAAATTAGAAGTTCTCAGAAAAATACCAAAAATTCAACATAGGCTAATTTAGATATTAGGAATACAAAAATGAATTCCATTTTGAAATATAAAATTTCTATAATTTTAAAAAGTGGTTATTACTATTCATAACAGCTACTTTGATTTGTCGCGGTGTTTTAGAACTCGAAGTTGCGTACAATGCAAGCTATTGCATTATTGAATGAGAAGCGTATCGTGGAAGCTCGGGGTGTTACATTCTCCCCTCCTTCAATAAATTGCGTCCTCGCAATTTGAAATTTTTCTTGGAAAATAAAAGGTTGAAAAGAGAAAATACCTTTGAGGAAAACCCACATCGGAAATAAGGTTAATAAATACATAACATTAAAAGAAAGCAGGATAAGTACAAAGGTCACCCGATATAGCCCACTCTAGGATTATATGAAAATATGGATATGGAGGAGAAACAAACCATCAAGGTCTGATGGAGAGTTATAGAAAACAGGATTAGGAGAAAGTTTAACCATAAGAAAATCACAAACTTGTGATTGGTTAAACGGTCATTGAATCCCCAGTTGGAAAAGTTAACCGACAACATTTTTGTTTTAAGTTACCTTTTATAATGTTGAGGAATTTATTTAGGAGATTTACTAAGAACGTAAGGGAATATACATACTTGTTATGTATACTTTCATTCGTTAATAAATTTTTACCACAAACCCAACTTTTACTCCAAATGGTAACAGAACTCAAAAATATTCTATTTATCCTAATTGTATAAGGTTCCAAATGTTAACACATACCATTTAGATTAGTAAAATTATTTTGTAATAACCAGGGACTTCCTGTAGGCTAGTGGTAGGAAATAAAGGCCTGTCGCACTTTGATTGTGGGTTCGATTCCTACAGCTTTGTCCGACGCGACGGTTTATGCCCCACCCTACAGGTTGTCCTTTTCCTAAAACTATAGTATTATAATACTCCAAAAATAATCTTCATAAATTTTTTAACCTTAAACCATACTATCCAAAAATCAACTTAATCCACTCCAACCTTTATAGTTATCCAAAATACCTCTGTCCAAACTTTCTCTAAGAGGTCTCTAAATTCCAAAATCAATTTATCAGATTCCCCAAACAAAGTAAAGTTTCTTTTATTGTCACATACTAAAAATATAATTACCTTCATCATATAAAAACCTTACTGAAACCAACAAGTACTGCAGTACAATCCCTATATAGATCACATTATTCTAATAACCAGAATATAATCCATGAGTCCAAAAGCACCAATACATTAGTTATTCTGTTTCGACTGTAGTAATAGCATAAGATTGTCCTTGATCCCTTGGCCTTTTCTGAGGTAAGTTTCCTTGACGCTTAGGACATTCATTTGCATAATGACCCATTTCTCTACAATTGTAGCATTCAACTTTGACAGCCTCTTTCTTTCCCTTGCAATCACGTGCCTGGTGACCTTTTTCTCCACATTTATAACAGACTCCCATTCCTTTTAGGAAAGTACCAGGGTGATTCTTCCCACAATTATCACATAATGGAAAATCCTTCTTTCCCTTTTTCCCTTTATCTGTCTCTTGTTCCACCATTCTCTTCTTCTCTTGCTTTACTTTGTTGTCATAAGACTTAGAGAATTCCTTTTCTGTCTTGATAGCACACGAGACAATATCTTCGTATGATGAGAAGGGTTGTGATACCAAAGCTCGACGGAGAAATGGTTTTAACCCATCAAAGAAACGATCAATCTTACTCCTTGGGTTACGTATATAATCGGCAGCATGCCTTGCTAACCTTGTAAAGTTAGCCTCATACTTTGCGACATTCTCATCCTCCTTCTGCCTCAGACTCAGAAATTTCCTTTCCATATCTGCTCGATGGTCACGAGGAAAGTATTTTTCTAAGAAAAGCTCTTTGAACTCCCTCCATTCCATATTCGATACGTCATCATCTTCCTTTGTGTTTTTAATCAGCGACCACCACTGATCGGCATCTCCAGTGAGGCGGTAAACTGCCATGACAACATTCTCCCTTTCACTACTCCCCAAGGCATGGAATATTTTCTCTAAGGAATTTATCCATTGCTCAGCTACTATAGGATTTGTACTCCCATTGAAGGTTGGTGGTTGTTGCCTCATGAAACGATCTAGCATTGATCCTCCACGTTGCGGATCAGGGTGCTCCATACGAGTAAGGTTATTATTAATAACCTGAGTGAGTTGTCCCAGTATGGTATTAAGTTGATCAGCACCAGTTGTATCTCCAGGTCCACAATAATTATCTTGAGCAGGAGGGCAATCCCTACACGGAGTTCGTGCATTGATACAGTTTCCATTCCTTCTACTAGGCGCCATTTCTAAACAATGGCATAAACCAGATTAGTTTATGAATCAAAATACATAATTCCATACTTGTATAATACTTAACATAAATTGAACTATTTATGGATATAATCCATAATCATAAAAAGGTTTTATTTGAGAAAGTATATACTCATAACCGTTCATAGTGGTTTGTAAAGAAAATGAGAATTATCTTAAGCATATCCCCCGGGAGTGTCGTAACCAAGAGTGCAGCAAGGCGCGATGTCGTGCACCAGTTCCCGTTCGAGTCTAGCTCAAAGCGGTGTTTTCGGGTTTTACCCCTAGGTACATCTGTGCCAGAGCCGCCTCTACCTGCTCGTATCCAGACAGGGATGTATTGCTCGGAAAAGTCATAACATCTCTATAATACCAAAATTCTAGGAAGTTCTTCTATACTAATCCTCAAAGTCTATCTTTGGGCTATGTGCTCTAATCAGAGTTTATCTAAATCTAGCTTCCAAGGTTAGTACTAAACTGCCTCTGATACCAACTGTAACGCCCCGACCCCAGCTACCTAGAGCCGGTGCGTTACTTCGTAACATTGGCATGATCACAAAAGATCAAGTCTCGAAAGACCGATTAGTTTAGTAGCCTTGGAAACACTAGATACATTTGTAAACGTTACATTACATCATAAAATGAAAAACTACAATAACAAAGTCTCCATAGTCCACACTCATATCCTCTTCTGACTATCCCTGCAGGTCATTCATAAAATACTTCTTCACATCCTGGAAAATATTAAAACATTGAAAGGGGTGAGCTCAGATGCTCAGTAAGGATAACAATAATGCGGAAGCTTTCATAAATAAACATTAACATTTAAGGCAATGTATAACTAAAACAAAAGCCTTTTAAACATGAACTTCAACATAATATGGCAAAAGTAAAATGAGATAATGCCATTTACTTCTTTACATGGATATTCTACTGGTCGAATAATCACATGCAATAACAATAACCACTTTCATAATGATGGAATGTATAATGCCGGACATTCTGAAACATTTTGTCAAGGCCTCGGCCAAGACGTCTAAAATGATTAAGGCCTCGGCCAAAACCATAAATCAAAATTGGGAAAGGGCCTCGGCCAATTCCACGTCTAGTTGTCTCATGAGACCTACCGATGCATCGAGGAGCTATAGCGGGCTCCACCCGTCACTTATTAAGTCCAATACATTCCTCATATGAATAGGTTTAAACATATCATAAACCATAACATAATCGTATCACATAAAACATGCATAAAGGAAACATAACATTTCCACATTTCAATCACAAGATATCAATACAACACTTTGATATGATAAAAACGCTTTCAAAACCATTTTCAATACCAAAATAAAAGAAAGTTAAAACTTTGTATTTATTTTTCATTAAAAAAAATGATGGCTTGTAGAGGAAGCCGAAACTCAAATAATGGTCACGGCGGCGGAGAAGTCGTTGTCGCCGCATATGTACGGAAAGAAAAACATTCTCTTTTTGTCGTTTAGTAAAACGCTTCGTATAAAAAGATTCCTTTTGAATAAACGTAAAAGTCAAAGGGGTTTATACACCGTATAAAAGAAAGTTGTGTATAAAACCAAATATGACTCAATGAAAGGAGGTTGAGACGAAGTCCTTAAAAAGATAATTTTTTTTTTAAATAAAGTACATCTATAATGTGTATTCACTATAAGTACACATAAATAATTTACAAATACAATATAGGACATAATAATATCATGACATAATTTGAAAGTAGGAGATTAACCCAAAGAATAGAAATTGGGTTAAGAAGTTCCCTTACCTTGTGTCCGACTTGACTCAACCGTTCTTTAAACTCCTGAATAATAAACTAGAGTTAATATCTACCTTATTAAGAACCATTTTCAATTTCATTATCCTTTTTATATCACTTATTACAATGTTATGAACATTATGTAATTATTTAAGTTAATAACGGTCGTTTTGTCGATCTTTGGTAACTTGAGTCAACAATAAACTTATTATAATTACAAGTTGTTCATGTGGTGAAATATCCATTATATCCAGAATTATATTCATGATTTATATGTCATATATATCTTATATATCCAGTATATACATTCATTTATAATATTACATAACATTTAGAGGTAAGAAATGAAATGCACCGTTCATGGAGACGGTAAGCCGTACGTACGCATGAACGCTACTTTCATTTCAATTTCATATTTAATGGAACTAAATCATAATGATATAAATGTATAATATAATTCCAGTATAATATAGTGTATAATACCATTTACTCCATCCTTTATACATCCCACATATGGCATTAACGATTCAAATCACTTTGAGGGGGCGGTAGTCCGCACTTCCTAAAATGAAATTATCGCGTTTTACCCATAATGGAAATCATAAAGTAAGCCATAAATGAGAAATACAGAAGCATAAGTAAAACATAAACACATTATATATCATATATAAATATAGTGACATCTTAATGGCCACCTTTGAAGGTGTTATTTGAGTGTTGAACAATCATCGTTTCGTGAGGCAGAAATTCGCCATCCACAGAAACCGTATGTTCTTTAACCATTTGATGTAGGTGTGTGTAAGTGTAGATTTAATCCTTCTTATAACAACATCCTAGTATATTTAGGATACTGGTGTTGTTAAAAAATAAATGAATAAAAAGAGTTTATGGGGTTGGAGAAGAAAAACAAAACAAAACAACATTATAAAAGACATTACCTCAAAATCGGGTAACTCTTTTTGATTTGAGCCAAAGGCTTCCTTGGGAAGAGTTCTGCCCAAAGTGAGGCTTCTAGGAGTAAGGGAGGAATGTTGGGAGAGTATTTGGGCAGAGGTTGGCCGAGCCAAATGGCTTGAAAGTGTAAATGAAGTGGGAGAGGTGGGGGCCTTTTATAAGTGGAGAGGAGGGGCACTTTTGGAAAGATTGAAATGTTACATTATTTCACAATGCTTTTCGGATTCTAAAGGTCCCACACTTATATAATTCGAGGATAAGGTGATAAGGTTTCGAAATCTCCTCATCCAATAGGCTTTGGACAAGTGTAAGCCTTGGATTTTGCATTATCTTCTCATTTTATTTAAATCGTTAAATAATGAGGTCATCGCCACATCATAATGATGTCATAAATAATTTAATTTATTTAATGTCTAAAAATTAAAAAACAAATACTATGATGTAGGAAATCTTTTTAGCTTTCTAATGAATATTTATAGTCAAAATTTGGACTTGTGTAACCCTACTTAAAAATTGTTTTAGTAAAACAATTTATGTTAGTGTCATTTTCACTTTAATATTAAATAAAAACTAATTTATGTCATTTCCCAACAAAAGTGGATACGTGGGGTCCCCAAGTTGACCTATGGTTTGTCATGGTCGGCCATGACACAACCAATGAGGTTGAGACATGTGTCTTGGTCATTTAATATTATTAAAATATTATTTATACCTTAAACTACCCTAATTACCACTAATCGCGATTAAGAACTTAATGAGTTACTATTCACCAAAAAATTATTATAATCTCATTGAACCACATTTTACTTCTTAATGACAACCATGTATGTCGGATTTTTGAAAATCAAAACACAGAAGTGGTAATATTTCATTTAAACGAAAAATCAGTTATTTAACTACCACTTAGTGGTTTCACTATTCATCAAAAATTGAAGTTTTTCAGAATAAGGCCAAAATTTCACCCTAAGCTATAATTGATATTCCGAATTCAAAAATGATGTCTATTTTACAAAATTCCAAACATATAAGTTGCATTAATTAATTTTATAATTAATTCCCGCTGTTACGACAAATAGCGTGTTTTATATCAAAAGATTGGCAATTGTTTATGTCCAATTTCAATGTTAAATTATTTCTAATGACCACCATTGGATAAAATGGTAAAAATATATTCTAATTATACCTTAAAACCACTAAATAGTATAATTTATCACAATAAATTATTTTGATTAAAAAAGTTGTTTTAAAGTATTTTTCGTTATTCATAAAAATTAGAAGTTCTCAGAAAAATACCAAAAATTCAACATAGGCTAATTTAGATATTAGGAATACAAAAATGAATTCCATTTTGAAATATAAAATTTCTATAATTTTAAAAAGTGGTTATTACTATTCATAACAGCTACTTTGATTTGTCGCGGTGTTTTAGAACTCGAAGTTGCGTACAATGCAAGCTATTGCATTATTGAATGAGAAGCGTATCGTGGAAGCTCGGGGTGTTACATTCTCCCCTCCTTCAATAAATTGCGTCCTCGCAATTTGAAATTTTTCTTGGAAAATAAAAGGTTGAAAAGAGAAAATACCTTTGAGGAAAACCCACATCGGAAATAAGGTTAATAAATACATAACATTAAAAGAAAGCAGGATAAGTACAAAGGTCACCCGATATAGCCCACTATAGGATTATATGAAAATATGGATATGGAGGAGAAACAAACCATCAAGGTCTGATGGAGAGTTATAGAAAACAGGATTAGGAGAAAGTTTAACCATAAGAAAATCACAAACTTGTGATTGGTTAAACGGTCATTGAATCCCCAGTTGGAAAAGTTAACCGACAACATTTTTGTTTTAAGTTACCTTTTATAATGTTGAGGAATTTATTTAGGAGATTTACTAAGAACGTAAGGGAATATACATACTTGTTATGTATACTTTCATTCGTTAATAAATTTTTACCACAAACCCAACTTTTACTCCAAATGGTAACAGAACTCAAAAATATTCTATTTATCCTAATTGTATAAGGTTCCAAATGTTAACACATACCATTTAGATTAGTAAAATTATTTTGTAATAACCAGGGACTTCCTGTAGGCTAGTGGTAGGAAATAAAGGCCTGTCGCACTTTGATTGTGGGTTCGATTCCTACAGCTTTGTCCGACGCGACGGTTTATGCCCCACCCTACAGGTTGTCCTTTTCCTAAAACTATAGTATTATAATACTCCAAAAATAATCTTCATAAATTTTTTAACCTTAAACCATACTATCCAAAAATCAACTTAATCCACTCCAACCTTTATAGTTATCCAAAATACCTCTGTCCAAACTTTCTCTAAGAGGTCTCTAAATTCCAAAATCAATTTATCAGATTCCCCAAACAAAGTAAAGTTTCTTTTATTGTCACATACTAAAAATATAATTACCTTCATCATATAAAAACCTTACTGAAACCAACAAGTACTGCAGTACAATCCCTATATAGATCACATTATTCTAATAACCAGAATATAATCCATGAGTCCAAAAGCACCAATACATTAGTTATTCTGTTTCGACTGTAGTAATAGCATAAGATTGTCCTTGATCCCTTGGCCTTTTCTGAGGTAAGTTTCCTTGACGCTTAGGACATTCATTTGCATAATGACCCATTTCTCTACAATTGTAGCATTCAACTTTGACAGCCTCTTTCTTTCCCTTGCAATCACGTGCCTGGTGACCTTTTTCTCCACATTTATAACAGACTCCCATTCCTTTTAGGCAAGTACCAGGGTGATTCTTCCCACAATTATCACATAATGGAAAATCCTTCTTTCCCTTTTTCCCTTTATCTGTCTCTTGTTCCACCATTCTCTTCTTCTCTTGCTTTACTTTGTTGTCATAAGACTTAGAGAATTCCTTTTCTGTCTTGATAGCACACGAGACAATATCTTCGTATGATGAGAAGGGTTGTGATACCAAAGCTCGACGGAGAAATGGTTTTAACCCATCAAAGAAACGATCAATCTTACTCCTTGGGTTACGTATATAATCGGCAGCATGCCTTGCTAACCTTGTAAAGTTAGCCTCATACTTTGCGACATTCTCATCCTCCTTCTGCCTCAGACTCAGAAATTTCCTTTCCATATCTGCTCGATGGTCACGAGGAAAGTATTTTTCTAAGAAAAGCTCTTTGAACTCCCTCCATTCCATATTCGATACGTCATCATCTTCCTTTGTGTTTTTAATCAGCGACCACCACTGATCGGCATCTCCAGTGAGGCGGTAAACTGCCATGACAACATTCTCCCTTTCACTACTCCCCAAGGCATGGAATATTTTCTCTAAGGAATTTATCCATTGCTCAGCTACTATAGGATTTGTACTCCCATTGAAGGTTGGTGGTTGTTGCCTCATGAAACGATCTAGCATTGATCCTCCACGTTGCGGATCAGGGTGCTCCATACGAGTAAGGTTATTATTAATAACCTGAGTGAGTTGTCCCAGTATGGTATTAAGTTGATCAGCACCAGTTGTATCTCCAGGTCCACAATAATTATCTTGAGCAGGAGGGCAATCCCTACACGGAGTTCGTGCATTGATACAGTTTCCATTCCTTCTACTAGGCGCCATTTCTAAACAATGGCATAAACCAGATTAGTTTATGAATCAAAATACATAATTCCATACTTGTATAATACTTAACATAAATTGAACTATTTATGGATATAATCCATAATCATAAAAAGGTTTTATTTGAGAAAGTATATACTCATAACCGTTCATAGTGGTTTGTAAAGAAAATGAGAATTATCTTAAGCATATCCCCTGGGAGTGTCGTAACCAAGAGTGCAGCAAGGCGCGATGTCGTGCACCAGTTCCCGTTCGAGTCTAGCTCAAAGCGGTGTTTTCGGGTTTTACCCCTAGGTACATCTGTGCCAGAGCCGCCTCTACCTGCTCGTATCCAGACAGGGATGTATTGCTCGGAAAAGTCATAACATCTCTATAATACCAAAATTCTAGGAAGTTCTTCTATACTAATCCTCAAAGTCTATCTTTGGGCTATGTGCTCTAATCAGAGTTTATCTAAATCTAGCTTCCAAGGTTAGTACTAAACTGCCTCTGATACCAACTGTAACGCCCCGACCCCAGCTACCTAGAGCCGGTGCGTTACTTCGTAACATTGGCATGATCACAAAAGATCAAGTCTCGAAAGACCGATTAGTTTAGTAGCCTTGGAAACACTAGATACATTTGTAAACGTTACATTACATCATAAAATGAAAAACTACAATAACAAAGTCTCCATAGTCCACACTCATATCCTCTTCTGACTATCCCTGCAGGTCATTCATAAAATACTTCTTCACATCCTGGAAAATATTAAAACATTGAAAGGGGTGAGCTCAGATGCTCAGTAAGGATAACAATAATGCGGAAGCTTTCATAAATAAACATTAACATTTAAGGCAATGTATAACTAAAACAAAAGCCTTTTAAACATGAACTTCAACATAATATGGCAAAAGTAAAATGAGATAATGCCATTTACTTCTTTACATGGATATTCTACTGGTCGAATAATCACATGCAATAACAATAACCACTTTCATAATGATGGAATGTATAATGCCGGACATTCTGAAACATTTTGTCAAGGCCTCGGCCAAGACGTCTAAAATGATTAAGGCCTCGGCCAAAACCATAAATCAAAATTGGGAAAGGGCCTCGGCCAATTCCACGTCTAGTTGTCTCATGAGACCTACCGATGCATCGAGGAGCTATAGCGGGCTCCACCCGTCACTTATTAAGTCCAATACATTCCTCATATGAATAGGTTTAAACATATCATAAACCATAACATAATCGTATCACATAAAACATGCATAAAGGAAACATAACATTTCCACATTTCAATCACAAGATATCAATACAACACTTTGATATGATAAAAACGCTTTCAAAACCATTTTCAATACCAAAATAAAAGAAAGTTAAAACTTTGTATTTATTTTTCATTAAAAAAAATGATGGCTTGTAGAGGAAGCCGAAACTCAAATAATGGTCACGGCGGCGGAGAAGTCGTTGTCGCCGCATATGTACGGAAAGAAAAACATTCTCTTTTTGTCGTTTAGTAAAACGCTTCGTATAAAAAGATTCCTTTTGAATAAACGTAAAAGTCAAAGGGGTTTATACACCGTATAAAAGAAAGTTGTGTATAAAACCAAATATGACTCAATGAAAGGAGGTTGAGACGAAGTCCTTAAAAAGATAATTTTTTTTTTAAATAAAGTACATCTATAATGTGTATTCACTATAAGTACACATAAATAATTTACAAATACAATATAGGACATAATAATATCATGACATAATTTGAAAGTAGGAGATTAACCCAAAGAATAGAAATTGGGTTAAGAAGTTCCCTTACCTTGTGTCCGACTTGACTCAACCGTTCTTTAAACTCCTGAATAATAAACTAGAGTTAATATCTACCTTATTAAGAACCATTTTCAATTTCATTATCCTTTTTATATCACTTATTACAATGTTATGAACATTATGTAATTATTTAAGTTAATAACGGTCGTTTTGTCGATCTTTGGTAACTTGAGTCAACAATAAACTTATTATAATTACAAGTTGTTCATGTGGTGAAATATCCATTATATCCAGAATTATATTCATGATTTATATGTCATATATATCTTATATATCCAGTATATACATTCATTTATAATATTACATAACATTTAGAGGTAAGAAATGAAATGCACCGTTCATGGAGACGGTAAGCCGTACGTACGCATGAACGCTACTTTCATTTCAATTTCATATTTAATGGAACTAAATCATAATGATATAAATGTATAATATAATTCCAGTATAATATAGTGTATAATACCATTTACTCCATCCTTTATACATCCCACATATGGCATTAACGATTCAAATCACTTTGAGGGGGCGGTAGTCCGCACTTCCTAAAATGAAATTATCGCGTTTTACCCATAATGGAAATCATAAAGTAAGCCATAAATGAGAAATACAGAAGCATAAGTAAAACATAAACACATTATATATCATATATAAATATAGTGACATCTTAATGGCCACCTTTGAAGGTGTTATTTGAGTGTTGAACAATCATCGTTTCGTGAGGCAGAAATTCGCCATCCACAGAAACCGTATGTTCTTTAACCATTTGATGTAGGTGTGTGTAAGTGTAGATTTAATCCTTCTTATAACAACATCCTAGTATATTTAGGATACTGGTGTTGTTAAAAAATAAATGAATAAAAAGAGTTTATGGGGTTGGAGAAGAAAAACAAAACAAAACAACATTATAAAAGACATTACCTCAAAATCGGGTAACTCTTTTTGATTTGAGCCAAAGGCTTCCTTGGGAAGAGTTCTGCCCAAAGTGAGGCTTCTAGGAGTAAGGGAGGAATGTTGGGAGAGTATTTGGGCAGAGGTTGGCCGAGCCAAATGGCTTGAAAGTGTAAATGAAGTGGGAGAGGTGGGGGCCTTTTATAAGTGGAGAGGAGGGGCACTTTTGGAAAGATTGAAATGTTACATTATTTCACAATGCTTTTCGGATTCTAAAGGTCCCACACTTATATAATTCGAGGATAAGGTGATAAGGTTTCGAAATCTCCTCATCCAATAGGCTTTGGACAAGTGTAAGCCTTGGATTTTGCATTATCTTCTCATTTTATTTAAATCGTTAAATAATGAGGTCATCGCCACATCATAATGATGTCATAAATAATTTAATTTATTTAATGTCTAAAAATTAAAAAACAAATACTATGATGTAGGAAATCTTTTTAGCTTTCTAATGAATATTTATAGTCAAAATTTGGACTTGTGTAACCCTACTTAAAAATTGTTTTAGTAAAACAATTTATGTTAGTGTCATTTTCACTTTAATATTAAATAAAAACTAATTTATGTCATTTCCCAACAAAAGTGGATACGTGGGGTCCCCAAGTTGACCTATGGTTTGTCATGGTCGGCCATGACACAACCAATGAGGTTGAGACATGTGTCTTGGTCATTTAATATTATTAAAATATTATTTATACCTTAAACTACCCTAATTACCACTAATCGCGATTAAGAACTTAATGAGTTACTATTCACCAAAAAATTATTATAATCTCATTGAACCACATTTTACTTCTTAATGACAACCATGTATGTCGGATTTTTGAAAATCAAAACACAGAAGTGGTAATATTTCATTTAAACGAAAAATCAGTTATTTAACTACCACTTAGTGGTTTCACTATTCATCAAAAATTGAAGTTTTTCAGAATAAGGCCAAAATTTCACCCTAAGCTATAATTGATATTCCGAATTCAAAAATGATGTCTATTTTACAAAATTCCAAACATATAAGTTGCATTAATTAATTTTATAATTAATTCCCGCTGTTACGACAAATAGCGTGTTTTATATCAAAAGATTGGCAATTGTTTATGTCCAATTTCAATGTTAAATTATTTCTAATGACCACCATTGGATAAAATGGTAAAAATATATTCTAATTATACCTTAAAACCACTAAATAGTATAATTTATCACAATAAATTATTTTGATTAAAAAAGTTGTTTTAAAGTATTTTTCGTTATTCATAAAAATTAGAAGTTCTCAGAAAAATACCAAAAATTCAACATAGGCTAATTTAGATATTAGGAATACAAAAATGAATTCCATTTTGAAATATAAAATTTCTATAATTTTAAAAAGTGGTTATTACTATTCATAACAGCTACTTTGATTTGTCGCGGTGTTTTAGAACTCGAAGTTGCGTACAATGCAAGCTATTGCATTATTGAATGAGAAGCGTATCGTGGAAGCTCGGGGTGTTACATTCTCCCCTCCTTCAATAAATTGCGTCCTCGCAATTTGAAATTTTTCTTGGAAAATAAAAGGTTGAAAAGAGAAAATACCTTTGAGGAAAACCCACATCGGAAATAAGGTTAATAAATACATAACATTAAAAGAAAGCAGGATAAGTACAAAGGTCACCCGATATAGCCCACTCTAGGATTATATGAAAATATGGATATGGAGGAGAAACAAACCATCAAGGTCTGATGGAGAGTTATAGAAAACAGGATTAGGAGAAAGTTTAACCATAAGAAAATCACAAACTTGTGATTGGTTAAACGGTCATTGAATCCCCAGTTGGAAAAGTTAACCGACAACATTTTTGTTTTAAGTTACCTTTTATAATGTTGAGGAATTTATTTAGGAGATTTACTAAGAACGTAAGGGAATATACATACTTGTTATGTATACTTTCATTCGTTAATAAATTTTTACCACAAACCCAACTTTTACTCCAAATGGTAACAGAACTCAAAAATATTCTATTTATCCTAATTGTATAAGGTTCCAAATGTTAACACATACCATTTAGATTAGTAAAATTATTTTGTAATAACCAGGGACTTCCTGTAGGCTAGTGGTAGGAAATAAAGGCCTGTCGCACTTTGATTGTGGGTTCGATTCCTACAGCTTTGTCCGACGCGACGGTTTATGCCCCACCCTACAGGTTGTCCTTTTCCTAAAACTATAGTATTATAATACTCCAAAAATAATCTTCATAAATTTTTTAACCTTAAACCATACTATCCAAAAATCAACTTAATCCACTCCAACCTTTATAGTTATCCAAAATACCTCTGTCCAAACTTTCTCTAAGAGGTCTCTAAATTCCAAAATCAATTTATCAGATTCCCCAAACAAAGTAAAGTTTCTTTTATTGTCACATACTAAAAATATAATTACCTTCATCATATAAAAACCTTACTGAAACCAACAAGTACTGCAGTACAATCCCTATATAGATCACATTATTCTAATAACCAGAATATAATCCATGAGTCCAAAAGCACCAATACATTAGTTATTCTGTTTCGACTGTAGTAATAGCATAAGATTGTCCTTGATCCCTTGGCCTTTTCTGAGGTAAGTTTCCTTGACGCTTAGGACATTCATTTGCATAATGACCCATTTCTCTACAATTGTAGCATTCAACTTTGACAGCCTCTTTCTTTCCCTTGCAATCACGTGCCTGGTGACCTTTTTCTCCACATTTATAACAGACTCCCATTCCTTTTAGGCAAGTACCAGGGTGATTCTTCCCACAATTATCACATAATGGAAAATCCTTCTTTCCCTTTTTCCCTTTATCTGTCTCTTGTTCCACCATTCTCTTCTTCTCTTGCTTTACTTTGTTGTCATAAGACTTAGAGAATTCCTTTTCTGTCTTGATAGCACACGAGACAATATCTTCGTATGATGAGAAGGGTTGTGATACCAAAGCTCGACGGAGAAATGGTTTTAACCCATCAAAGAAACGATCAATCTTACTCCTTGGGTTACGTATATAATCGGCAGCATGCCTTGCTAACCTTGTAAAGTTAGCCTCATACTTTGCGACATTCTCATCCTCCTTCTGCCTCAGACTCAGAAATTTCCTTTCCATATCTGCTCGATGGTCACGAGGAAAGTATTTTTCTAAGAAAAGCTCTTTGAACTCCCTCCATTCCATATTCGATACGTCATCATCTTCCTTTGTGTTTTTAATCAGCGACCACCACTGATCGGCATCTCCAGTGAGGCGGTAAACTGCCATGACAACATTCTCCCTTTCACTACTCCCCAAGGCATGGAATATTTTCTCTAAGGAATTTATCCATTGCTCAGCTACTATAGGATTTGTACTCCCATTGAAGGTTGGTGGTTGTTGCCTCATGAAACGATCTAGCATTGATCCTCCACGTTGCGGATCAGGGTGCTCCATACGAGTAAGGTTATTATTAATAACCTGAGTGAGTTGTCCCAGTATGGTATTAAGTTGATCAGCACCAGTTGTATCTCCAGGTCCACAATAATTATCTTGAGCAGGAGGGCAATCCCTACACGGAGTTCGTGCATTGATACAGTTTCCATTCCTTCTACTAGGCGCCATTTCTAAACAATGGCATAAACCAGATTAGTTTATGAATCAAAATACATAATTCCATACTTGTATAATACTTAACATAAATTGAACTATTTATGGATATAATCCATAATCATAAAAAGGTTTTATTTGAGAAAGTATATACTCATAACCGTTCATAGTGGTTTGTAAAGAAAATGAGAATTATCTTAAGCATATCCCCCGGGAGTGTCGTAACCAAGAGTGCAGCAAGGCGCGATGTCGTGCACCAGTTCCCGTTCGAGTCTAGCTCAAAGCGGTGTTTTCGGGTTTTACCCCTAGGTACATCTGTGCCAGAGCCGCCTCTACCTGCTCGTATCCAGACAGGGATGTATTGCTCGGAAAAGTCATAACATCTCTATAATACCAAAATTCTAGGAAGTTCTTCTATACTAATCCTCAAAGTCTATCTTTGGGCTATGTGCTCTAATCAGAGTTTATCTAAATCTAGCTTCCAAGGTTAGTACTAAACTGCCTCTGATACCAACTGTAACGCCCCGACCCCAGCTACCTAGAGCCGGTGCGTTACTTCGTAACATTGGCATGATCACAAAAGATCAAGTCTCGAAAGACCGATTAGTTTAGTAGCCTTGGAAACACTAGATACATTTGTAAACGTTACATTACATCATAAAATGAAAAACTACAATAACAAAGTCTCCATAGTCCACACTCATATCCTCTTCTGACTATCCCTGCAGGTCATTCATAAAATACTTCTTCACATCCTGGAAAATATTAAAACATTGAAAGGGGTGAGCTCAGATGCTCAGTAAGGATAACAATAATGCGGAAGCTTTCATAAATAAACATTAACATTTAAGGCAATGTATAACTAAAACAAAAGCCTTTTAAACATGAACTTCAACATAATATGGCAAAAGTAAAATGAGATAATGCCATTTACTTCTTTACATGGATATTCTACTGGTCGAATAATCACATGCAATAACAATAACCACTTTCATAATGATGGAATGTATAATGCCGGACATTCTGAAACATTTTGTCAAGGCCTCGGCCAAGACGTCTAAAATGATTAAGGCCTCGGCCAAAACCATAAATCAAAATTGGGAAAGGGCCTCGGCCAATTCCACGTCTAGTTGTCTCATGAGACCTACCGATGCATCGAGGAGCTATAGCGGGCTCCACCCGTCACTTATTAAGTCCAATACATTCCTCATATGAATAGGTTTAAACATATCATAAACCATAACATAATCGTATCACATAAAACATGCATAAAGGAAACATAACATTTCCACATTTCAATCACAAGATATCAATACAACACTTTGATATGATAAAAACGCTTTCAAAACCATTTTCAATACCAAAATAAAAGAAAGTTAAAACTTTGTATTTATTTTTCATTAAAAAAAATGATGGCTTGTAGAGGAAGCCGAAACTCAAATAATGGTCACGGCGGCGGAGAAGTCGTTGTCGCCGCATATGTACGGAAAGAAAAACATTCTCTTTTTGTCGTTTAGTAAAACGCTTCGTATAAAAAGATTCCTTTTGAATAAACGTAAAAGTCAAAGGGGTTTATACACCGTATAAAAGAAAGTTGTGTATAAAACCAAATATGACTCAATGAAAGGAGGTTGAGACGAAGTCCTTAAAAAGATAATTTTTTTTTTAAATAAAGTACATCTATAATGTGTATTCACTATAAGTACACATAAATAATTTACAAATACAATATAGGACATAATAATATCATGACATAATTTGAAAGTAGGAGATTAACCCAAAGAATAGAAATTGGGTTAAGAAGTTCCCTTACCTTGTGTCCGACTTGACTCAACCGTTCTTTAAACTCCTGAATAATAAACTAGAGTTAATATCTACCTTATTAAGAACCATTTTCAATTTCATTATCCTTTTTATATCACTTATTACAATGTTATGAACATTATGTAATTATTTAAGTTAATAACGGTCGTTTTGTCGATCTTTGGTAACTTGAGTCAACAATAAACTTATTATAATTACAAGTTGTTCATGTGGTGAAATATCCATTATATCCAGAATTATATTCATGATTTATATGTCATATATATCTTATATATCCAGTATATACATTCATTTATAATATTACATAACATTTAGAGGTAAGAAATGAAATGCACCGTTCATGGAGACGGTAAGCCGTACGTACGCATGAACGCTACTTTCATTTCAATTTCATATTTAATGGAACTAAATCATAATGATATAAATGTATAATATAATTCCAGTATAATATAGTGTATAATACCATTTACTCCATCCTTTATACATCCCACATATGGCATTAACGATTCAAATCACTTTGAGGGGGCGGTAGTCCGCACTTCCTAAAATGAAATTATCGCGTTTTACCCATAATGGAAATCATAAAGTAAGCCATAAATGAGAAATACAGAAGCATAAGTAAAACATAAACACATTATATATCATATATAAATATAGTGACATCTTAATGGCCACCTTTGAAGGTGTTATTTGAGTGTTGAACAATCATCGTTTCGTGAGGCAGAAATTCGCCATCCACAGAAACCGTATGTTCTTTAACCATTTGATGTAGGTGTGTGTAAGTGTAGATTTAATCCTTCTTATAACAACATCCTAGTATATTTAGGATACTGGTGTTGTTAAAAAAGAAATGAATAAAAAGAGTTTATGGGGTTGGAGAAGAAAAACAAAACAAAACAACATTATAAAAGACATTACCTCAAAATCGGGTAACTCTTTTTGATTTGAGCCAAAGGCTTCCTTGGGAAGAGTTCTGCCCAAAGTGAGGCTTCTAGGAGTAAGGGAGGAATGTTGGGAGAGTATTTGGGCAGAGGTTGGCCGAGCCAAATGGCTTGAAAGTGTAAATGAAGTGGGAGAGGTGGGGGCCTTTTATAAGTGGAGAGGAGGGGCACTTTTGGAAAGATTGAAATGTTACATTATTTCACAATGCTTTTCGGATTCTAAAGGTCCCACACTTATATAATTCGAGGATAAGGTGATAAGGTTTCGAAATCTCCTCATCCAATAGGCTTTGGACAAGTGTAAGCCTTGGATTTTGCATTATCTTCTCATTTTATTTAAATCGTTAAATAATGAGGTCATCGCCACATCATAATGATGTCATAAATAATTTAATTTATTTAATGTCTAAAAATTAAAAAACAAATACTATGATGTAGGAAATCTTTTTAGCTTTCTAATGAATATTTATAGTCAAAATTTGGACTTGTGTAACCCTACTTAAAAATTGTTTTAGTAAAACAATTTATGTTAGTGTCATTTTCACTTTAATATTAAATAAAAACTAATTTATGTCATTTCCCAACAAAAGTGGATACGTGGGGTCCCCAAGTTGACCTATGGTTTGTCATGGTCGGCCATGACACAACCAATGAGGTTGAGACATGTGTCTTGGTCATTTAATATTATTAAAATATTATTTATACCTTAAACTACCCTAATTACCACTAATCGCGATTAAGAACTTAATGAGTTACTATTCACCAAAAAATTATTATAATCTCATTGAACCACATTTTACTTCTTAATGACAACCATGTATGTCGGATTTTTGAAAATCAAAACACAGAAGTGGTAATATTTCATTTAAACGAAAAATCAGTTATTTAACTACCACTTAGTGGTTTCACTATTCATCAAAAATTGAAGTTTTTCAGAATAAGGCCAAAATTTCACCCTAAGCTATAATTGATATTCCGAATTCAAAAATGATGTCTATTTTACAAAATTCCAAACATATAAGTTGCATTAATTAATTTTATAATTAATTCCCGCTGTTACGACAAATAGCGTGTTTTATATCAAAAGATTGGCAATTGTTTATGTCCAATTTCAATGTTAAATTATTTCTAATGACCACCATTGGATAAAATGGTAAAAATATATTCTAATTATACCTTAAAACCACTAAATAGTATAATTTATCACAATAAATTATTTTGATTAAAAAAGTTGTTTTAAAGTATTTTTCGCTATTCATAAAAATTAGAAGTTCTCAGAAAAATACCAAAAATTCAACATAGGCTAATTTAGATATTAGGAATACAAAAATGAATTCCATTTTGAAATATAAAATTTCTATAATTTTAAAAAGTGGTTATTACTATTCATAACGGCTACTTTGATTTGTCGCGGTGTTTTAGAACTCGAAGTTGCGTACAATGCAAGCTATTGCATTATTGAATGAGAAGCGTATCGTGGAAGCTCGGGGTGTTACATGTAATGTGACATGTTATGTGAACTTTGAATTTAGGTGAGCACCAAGAGGGAAGCCTAGGGTATTAGGTGGGTGAACCAGGACGAATGAGCTAGTGTTCCGGAGATGACTTAGCCCAGTTTCGCATGCAGGATTGACAATTTCAACACTAACTAAACATATGTTATCTAAGGTTCGTGGCCTTTTAAGCCATGTTTTACGAGTGTCGTGGCCTTTTAAGCCACGTTTTCTGAGGTTCGTGGCCTTTTATGCCACGTTTCACCGAGACACGACGTTCTAGGGTCCTACCTCTTTCTAGTACCCGTAGGGTCTCTCCCATCCTTTGGTGCTACCGGTTACTTTGTGCGCACAATGATACATGATATGTCACTTGAGTTACTTCCGAACCATGTGTTTTCCTTAAACTTCTTTTTCTTTAAAGTCATTTCATGAAAACCATTTTCACTAACATTGCTAAAAATTTATTTTTTTATTTTATTTATCATTGCAAATGTATTGTCTTTTAATATTTGTGTGTGGAATCTTTTCTTGGTGATATCCTAATGGGAGATTGATCACACCCTACTTACACCCTTGGGTGTAAGTATATTTTTTTACGTCTGATACAGTTAAGGGTCCAACATTTAGGAGCAGTGGTTCAGGTTGTTAGCAGGCCTCTCTACGTGGTGTTGTGGTGGTGGATTGAGGGTGGTTTCCTCACGTCGGGCGACCGTTATTAGGTTGGTTTTTGGTCACCTTACTTTTAGTATTGTTTGGGTTTTGGTTTTTCATGTGACTCAAAAATCTGTTTTTGGTTAAATACTTGTTTGGATGTAACTTTTACTTTTGTTTCATTTATTTTTTTTGCTGATTTATATTTGTTTACACAGGTAAATCATTCCCAATGTTTATTTTGATACCCAGGCACTTGTGCCAGGCCACGGGGATCGGGACCTCCCTTCGGGCCTTGCCGCGGGCTGGGTCGGGCGTCTGTTCGGATGACGATCCGACTTGGATCGTGACAAAATGGTATCAGATGGAGGTTGCTATTGTTGTCTGAGTTATTTTATTTGGGACGAGTTTGGTTAGATAGGAGTTAGAATTGTCGGGGCTTAGAATTCTGGTTGCGAGTAGGGTGCCTGGCCAGCACACCTCGTAACAGACCCTAAGTCGCCATGGGATGTTAGGATGCTAGTTTGACTTCTCTTCCAGGTGGGATGTGCAGGTTACAGACTATGCATGGACATCAGGTGGGGAATAAGAGTTTGTTCATGATGTTATTTTTGTATATTTGGTTTACCAAGTATTTCTTGTTTTGATGAAAATTTGTCTTTTCTTTAGATATGATGTATTGATGATGTTCTTTTGTGACTGTTGCTCTTTGCAGCAAGATGCCTCCCCGGAGAGCTTATACATACCCACGTGAGGAAGTTGGGGAGAGTTCTCCCTCACCTATTGATAAGATATTGGTAGAAGACGTGGTCAGAACTATTCATAATTTAGGAAAGGGGGCGAATCCTACCCCTTCCCCTCTTCCAGCAAGAGGAGATGAGTTTGGCTCCAAGATGGATAAAGATCAGGAATTTATAAAGAATAAACCTCCTTCTTTCCGAGGTGGATCAGAACCTCAAGAGGTAGAGGAATGGCTTGAAAAGATAGAGTGTATGTTCGAGTTCTTTGACACTCCAGAGGAAGTTAGGGTAAAGTGTTCCTTTTTCCAGCTAGAGGGATCCAGTCACAAGTGGTGGGAATTAGTGATCCAGGCTGGGAATCATGAGAAGATGAGTTGGAAAGATTTCAAAGCTATCTTCAAGGAGTAGTACAATCCCGAGTCCCTGGCCTACGCCAAATCCCGGGAGTTCATGGATCTTTCACAAGGGGATCAGACAGTGATGGAGTATGCAAACCACTTTGCTGAGCTAGTGCGGCACGCACCTGAAATTGTTTCAAGTGAATATTTGAAAGCTTGGAAGTTTGAGAAGGGAAGTTGACTAGAAATCCACTCTCATTTCTTCTTGTTCAAGATGGGAACTTATGCCGAGGTGGTCGATCGTGCTTGCATGGTTTATATTGAACAGAGGGGAAAGTCAGGGTTTTATGAATCAGTATCAGGGTTTGGAAGTGGCAGTTCATCCAAGAATAAGAGGAAGCGTAATGATCAATGGAAGAAGAGTGGTGGCAGCTCAGGTCATCCTCCCAAGCAGACCTCATCTGTGGCTTCTGGTGCAGGGTCAGTGGTTTTCCATCAGTGCAGAAGGGTAGGTCACATCCGACCTGCTTGTCCATACCCTCCCAGACAATGCCATGGGTGTGGAGTTGTGGAACATCTACAACACCTCTACAGGACTGCACACCCTTACCAGAGTGGGGATGGATCTGGGAATTATAGAGGGGTATCCATTCAGTCAGATCTGACCAGGATGACATAATATCGGTTCGGTGGCCATGGTGGTAGGATCATATCATCTTCAGGGCAGAGCCTCAGGCGAGCGGTCGTTCCCAAGCAGGAACCAGACATTTTCATTCTGTGGATCAGGAACCTGCGGGATCTGATGCAGGACCTTCGACTGTTCAAGGTACCATTCTAATTTCATGTTCTATAGTTGCAGTTTTATTTAATACGGGTGCTACAGTTTCTTTTATATCTTCCCATCTTGTGAACTTGCTAAGCCTTCTAACTGAGATTTTGTCTGTTGCAATGGAGTTTGTAACACCGATGGGTAAGAAAAAAGAGCAGGGTCTTAGGTGCCCATTGTGCACACTCTCTGTGTCGGGAGTCGAGATGGAGGGGGGGGGGGGATTTCATGGTCCTTGATATGGACCTTTTTGATGCGATCCTCGGCATGGACTGGATGGTGCGCTTCCAATCCCATATTGACTGCTTTCGGCGCCGATTCAGCTTTAAGGCGCCAGATGGGAGTCCTCAGATATTTCATGGAGAATGAGATCCTCGGTCGGGTCGCGTGAGACCTCCACTTCCTGAGTTTGGGAATCTTTCTTATCAGTGTTCATCGCTCACACTGGAGGATGGTGGTGGTTTTTCTCAGTACGGGTTACATCATGTAGTGGATGAGTTCCCAGAGGTTTTCCAAGATGATTTTTCAGGCTTACCTCTAGAGTGGGACATGGATTTCTTGATTGATTTGGCACCGGGAACACAACCTATATCTCTTCCCTCATATCCCATAGCCCCCACTGAATTGATGGAATTAAATAAACATCTAGATGATTTGGAATCCAAAGGATTCATTTGACTGAGCGTCTCTCCTTGGGCTTCCCCAGTTCTATTAATTAAGAAGGCCAATGGAACCCTCTGGTTATGCATCGATTACCGGAAATTAAATAAGGTGACTGTCAAGAATAAATACTCTTTGCCCCGAATTGATGATTTGTTTGACCAACTAAAGAGCACAAAGTGGTTCTACAAAATTGAATTGCGTTCAGGATACCACCAGCTCAGGGTGAGATAGGTAGACATTCTGATGACGGCTTTCCGAAGAAGGTATGGTCACTTCGAGTATCTAGTCACGACTTTCGGATTAAAAAAAATGATCCAACAGTTTTTATGGCACTCATGAATAGGGTGTTCCACCAATATCTCGACTCCTTTTTCGTGGTATTTGTGGACGACATCCTGGTTTATTCTGGATCCAAGTAGGAACATGAGCATCACTTGCGCATTGTTTTGGGCACTTTGAGGGACCATCGCCTATATTCGAAAATCTCAAAGTGCACATTCTGGATCAGGGAAGTCAAATTTCTGGGGCATGTCATCTCAGAACAAGGGGTTTCAGTGTACCCTGAGAAGATCAGTGTGGTGATGTCGTGGGAACATACAGGGAATGTGTTTGAGATTAGAAGTTTTCTTGGCCTAACATGTTATTACATGCGCTTTGTCCGGGACTTCTCGCGGATCACCTCCCCCATGACTGCACTCACCCCGAAAGTGGTTATGTTTGAGTGGATCCCATAGTGTCATGCATCCTTTGAGGAGTTGAGGTGGCGGTTGACCACTGCACCTATGTTGACCTTACCAGAATCTGTAAAGGGCTATGTGGTTTATTGTGATGCGTTAGGAATGGGCCTTGGGTGTGTACTCATGCAGGATGACCATGTGGTGGCTTATGGTTCTCACCAGCTCCGGCTGCATGAGAAGAATTATCCAACACACGACTTAGAGTTGGAAGTAGTGAGGCATGCCCTGAAGACTTGGCATCACTACCTCTTTGGAGAGAAATTTGTGGTCTATTCTGACCATAAGAGCCCAGCCTACATTTTCTCTCAGAAGGATCTCAATCTGAGGCAGCGCCACTGGATAAAGTATCTGGAAGGATTTGATTATGAAATTTTCTATACTCCGGGCAAGGGAAATGTGGTGTCTGATGCTTTGAGTAGGAAGGTACCAGTGCAGGCATTGATGAAGTCCAGTGATGAGTGGACTTTGATGGGGCTCTTCGCCCAAATGCACTTGGAGAGATAGGAGAACAACAGAGGTACTTTCTTGGATAGAATTCAGTTGACTCCCGCTATTATAGAGTTAATTCAGTAGGAGCATCCCAACGACGAGCTATGTCAGCAATCTATGGAGTTTCTTCACTGTGGGGAGACTCCTGATTGGTCTTTGTCTCCCGAGAGAATCTTGTGCTTCAAGGGCTGCGTAGTGGTGCCGTTGTCTCTACGGAAGATAGTGGTGCAGGATAGCCATCAATCTCAGTGGGTCGTCCATCCTGGTACAACCAAGATGTATTATGATGTTCTTCGCCAGTTCTGGTGGATAGGTATGAGGCGGGACATAGCCAATTTTGTATCGAGATGCTAAACTTGTCAGCAGGTAAAAGCAGAGTATCTGAGACCATCTGGCCTACTCCAGCAAATACCCATTCCTACCTGGAAGTGGGACGAGGTCGCCATGGAATTCATTATTGGATTTCCTTGTACACCTCAGGGGAGGAATTATATTTGGGTAGTGATTGACTGCTTGACCAAATAAGCTCACTTTATCCCGATCAGAGATACATCGAAGGTGGATGTGCTGTGCCGTTTGTATGTCCAGGAAGTGGTCAGACTTCATGCTGTGCCTTCACCAGTTTTTTCTGAAAGGGACCCCCACTTTACATCTCGGTTTTTAGGAGGCCTCCAAAAGGATTTGGGGTTACATATTAGGATGAGAACGTCATACCATCCTCAGATGGATGACCAGACGGAGCAGGCGAATCAGATTCTGGAGGACATGCTCTGCGCATGTGTGTTGGATTTTAGAGGATCATGGGATAACCATTTGGTATTGGTTGAGTTTTCTTATAATAATAGTTACCAATACTCTATTATAATGTCACCCTTTGAGGCTCTCTACAGTCGTCCTTGTTAGTCTCATTTGTGTTGGGATGAGGTAGGCGAGACCTCACTCTTGGGACCAAGCTTTGTTCAGGAGACATCTGAGAAGATCAAGTTGATTAGACAGCCGTTTTTGACAGCTGAGAGTCGCCAAAAATCTTATGCAGACTAGAGACGTTGGGATCATGTGTTTTCAATGGGGGAAAAAGTGTTCTTAATGGTGGACCCTCGTTTGGGTCACCGCTGCTTGGGAAAGCATGGAAAGATGACACCAATGTATATTGGGACTTTCAAGATTACTGAACAGATTGGAAAAGTGGCATACCGGTTAGCTTTTCCTTCACAGCTGACGTCGATTCATGATGTATTTCATGTCTCCAAACTGAAAATGTATAATCTCGACCCATCACATGTGTTGAATTGGGAAGAGTTGGATATTGATCCATATTTATCAGTGTTTGAGCGGCCAATGCGGATAGTGGATTCTCAGAAGAGGGTTCTTCATAGAAAGTCCATTCCCTTGGTCTGCATTCGTTGGCAGCATGGGAATGATGAGCATGAGACCTGGGAGCAGAAGTCTAGGGTTGAGCAGGAGTACCCATTCCTATTCTCTGATAAGGATTTGAATTGACTTTCTGAGGGTGGAAAGTTTTCATGGTGGGGAGAATTGTAATACCCGGACTTCGTTTGAGGTATGATTTTAATTTTTAATTTATATCCCGTAATTTTATTTTCCTTTATTTAATTTTTTTGGTTGAAATGAAGGCTGAGCCGATATGAGTTCTGTGTTTTTGCGCTAATAAATGAGCATCATCTTGACATCACCTGACGCGCGGGCAGGGCACAGGTGAAGGCATGTTGCTTCGCCAGTTTTACATGTGTCTGACCCGGTGCACGAAAAGTTAAATAACTGAATAAAAATACAAATTTATTATAATTTTAGTTATCTTAATTATTAAGGTTATTGTTTTCATTAGTATTATCATTATTAGTTTGGGTCATAATTTCTTTCTATATTTTATTTTTATTTTGATTTTCTTATCTCTTTATTTACCCTTTTTTTTGTTTTTATTTAGGCATTATTCTATTTTATTTTCTTTATTTTTTCTCTTATTGTCTCTTATTTTTATTTATTTATTTATTTTCCTTACTTCTTTTTTTTCTTCTTCTTTCTTTTCTTCTTACCCCTTCTCCCAGTGCAGGTACTGTTCACCCAAAAAACCCAAGCCGCGCTGCCCTGTTCTCCCTCCCCGTCGGACCACTCTCCTTCATCTCCTAGCCTGCCGCGACCCAACATGCCTCGCGCCCTCTCCTTATCCACCTACTAGCATCCCGGTGAGCCTCATCCTGGTGAGCCTCATCCCAACCAGCCCCATCCCAGCCAGTCTCATTCTGGAAAGCCTCACCCCGACCCTCCTCACACCGATCGTCCCTGCTGCTCTCCCGTTTGCCCAGCAGATTTCACCTCCTGAACTACCTACAGGTGACCCTGTTACCTCCAGCTTCCATGACGCCCTCCCCCTTCTCCTGCTTTTCCTGCCGACACCGAGACCTCTCCACCCTCCTTTGGGCATCCACGCTAAACCACCTTTCCCCTTCGGACAGCCGCTCCACACCGCACCCTCCTCCCTCTGCTCAATTGGAATTCGTACCGGGGGTCTACCCCTCCTCTGTCCAACCGCGCGCGCCATTACCATGGTTGTGTTTTTTTTTCTGAAAACTATCACCTTGTTTTTCTGGCACTGTGTAAGCTCGGATTTCCCTTTTCAACCTCCAGATGACCTCTCAGACTCCTCTCTATAGGTTCGGAGTCCCTCATTTCTCATACTTCTTTTTTTGGGAAATGTTGTGGTTGTGATTTAATTAAAATTGTTTATATCATGATTTTTTTATACAATGCCTTGTTTTAGGGTGTATTTGATTTTTTTGAGGTGCATTATGTGCGGTATATTTTTTGTACCAATTGTGCGAAACTTACAACACGTTGGTAAGTGTTTCAACACACAATTATTATCTGATGATCATTTTCATGTTTGTCTAATTATTTTGGCACATTGTTAATTAGTTTCTATACTGAAAAATTTATTGTGGTTATGTTTTTAATGTGAATTTAATTTGTTGGAAGTTTCTAATTAATTAGTCCACTTTTGTTTTGAAATCCTACCTTGAACTGTTTATCAATGTTTTGTGAATTGTACTGTTAGTGTATTAGGAAGTGCAGATGATTCAGTTTATGTTTTTGCATGGTGTAAAAAATGTATTTCTCAAAAAAGGGTTTTGAGTGAAATTTTGAAATTAAAAATCATGTGACATGTTTGGAAATGGTTTAATAATTTCTTTTAGTGGTTTTCTTAATTATCAAAGTGTTTTGTTAAGTTTTTTAGCTAGCATACTTTAATGTGGAAGCGGTATAGATTCAGTTTTTAAAAGTTTTGGTGTGTGTGTGGTTTCAAAAGAAGATATCAGTGTGCGAATGTCATGTTTTTGTGTGTAAGAACCTTGTTTGGATATTAAGTGTAATGTGACATGTTATGTGAACTTTGAATTTAGGTGAGCACAAAGAGGGAAGCCTGGGGTATTAGGTGGGCGGACCAAGATGAGTGAGCTAGTGTTCCGGAGATGACTTGGCCCAGTTTCACCAGCAAGATTGACGATTTCAACACTTACTAAACATATGTTATCTGAGGGTCAGGGCCTTCTAAGCCACGTTTTTTGAGTTTCGTGGCCTTCTAAGCCACGTTTTCTGAGGGTCGTGGCCTTCTAAGCCACGTTTCACCAAGACACGACGTTCTAGGGTCTTACCTGTTTCTAGTACCCATAGGACCTCTCCCATCCTTTGGTGCTACTAGTTACTTTGCGCACACAATGATACATGATATGTCACTTGAGTTACTGCCCAAACATGTGTTTGCCTTAAACTTCTTTTTCTTTAAAGTCGTTTCATGAAAACCATTTTCACTAACATTGTTAAACATTTCTTGTTTTCTTTTATTTATCATTGAAAATGTATTGTCTTTGAATATTTGTGTGTGGAATATTTTCTTGGTGATATCCTGTTGGGCGATTTCTCACACCCTACTTACACCCTTGGGTGTAAGTATATTTGTTTACATCTGATATAGGTAAGGGTCCAACATTTGGGAGTAGTGGTTTAGGTTGTTTGCAGGCCTCTCTACATGGTTTTGTGGTTGTGGCTTGAGGGTTGTGTCCTCACGCCGGATGACATTTCTTAGGTTGGTTTTTGGTCACCTTACTTTTAGTATTGTTTGGGTTTTGGTTTTTCATGTGACTCAAAGATATATTTTAGGTTAAATACTTGTTTGGATGTAAATTTTACTTTTTTTTGGATTATTTTGTTGGCTGATTTATATTTTTTTACATGGGTAAATCATTCCCAATGTTTATTTTGATACCTGGGCACTTGTGCCAGCCCGTTGGGATCGGGAACGCCCTTCGGGCCTTGCCGCGTGCCAAGTCGGGTGTCGGTTCAGATGACGACCCGACTTGGTTCGTGAAAAAATGGTATCAGAGGGAGGTTGCTTTTGTTGTCTGAGTTATTCTATTTGGGATGAGTCTAGTTAGACAGGAGTTAGGATTGTTGGGGCTCAGAATTCTGGTTGCAAGTAGGGTGCTTGGCCAGCACACTTCGTAACAGACCCTGAGTCTCCATGGGATGTTAGGATGCCTGTTTGACTTCTCTTCCAGGTGGGACGTGCAGGTTGTAGACTATGCATGGACATCAGGCGGGGAAGAAGAGTTTGGTCATGATGTTATTTTTGCATATTTGGTTTACTGAGGATTTCTTGTTTTGCTGAAAATTTGTCTTTTCTTTAGATATGATGTATTGATGATTTTATTTTGTGACTATTTCTATTTGCAGCAAGATGCCTCCCCATAGAGCTTATACGCACCCATGGGAGGAAGCCGGGGAGAGTTATACCTCGCCGCTTGATCAAAGATTGGTAGAAGCCGTGGTCCGAGCTGTTCAGACTTTAGGACAGGGGGAAGATCCTGCCCTTGCCCCTATTCCAGCTAGAGGATATGAGTTTAGCTCCAAGTGGGATAAAGCTCTGGAATTTATGAAGAATAAACCTCCTTCTTTCTGAGGTGGCTCAGAACCTCAAGAGGAAGAGAAATGACTTGAAAATATAGAGCTTATGTTCGATTTCCTTGAAACTCCAGAGGAATTCAGGGTAAAGTGTTCCTTTTTCTAGCTAGAGGGCTCTAGTCGCATGTGGTGAGAATCAATGATCCAGGCTGGGAAGCATGAGCATATGAGTTGGAAAGATTTCAAAGATATCTTCAACGAGCAGTACTGTCCCGAGTTCCTGGCCTACGCTAGATCCCGAGAGTTCATGGATCTTTCACAAGGGGATTGGATAGTGATGGAGTATGCAAACCGCTTTGCTGAGCTAGTGCGGTATGCATCAGAAATTGTTTCAAGTTAATATTTGAAGTCTCAGAAGTTAGAGAAGGGACTTCCACCAGAAATCTACTCTCAGGTCTTCCTGTTCAAGATGAGAACTTATGCCGAGGTGGTCGATCATACTTGCATGGTCAAGACTGACCAGAGAGGAAAGTCAGGGTTTTTTGGATCAATATCAGGGTTTGGCAGTGGCAGTTCATCTGAGAAGAAGAGGAAGCGTGATGAGCAATGGAAGAAGAGTGGTGGCAGCTCAGGTCATCCTCCCAGGAAAACCTCATTTGGGGCTTCTGGTGGAGGGTCCGTGGTATGCCATCAGTGCAGAAGTGTAGGGAACATCCGACCTGCTTGTCCATACCCTCCCAGACCATTCCATGGGTGTGGAGTTGTGGGACATCTACAACACTTCTGTAGGACTGCACACCCTTACCAGAGTGGGGATGGATCTGTGGCTTCTAGAGGGGTATCAGTTTAGTTAGAGCTGACCAGGACAACATGATCTCGGTTCAGTGGCCATGGTGGTACGACCAGATTTTCTTCAGGGTTGAGCCATATTAGGGCATAGCCTTAGGCGAGTGGTCATTCTCAGGTAGGGACCAGACATTTTCATTCTGTGGATCAGGCACCGGCAGGATCTGACGCATGACCTTCAACTGTTCGGGGTACCATTCTAATTGCATCTTTTGTGGCAGCAGTTTTATTTGATACTAGTGCTTCAGTTTCTTTTATATCTGCCCATCTTGTGAACTTGTTGAGCCTTCCAACCTAGATTTTATCAGTTGCAATGGAGTTAGTAACACAGCTGGGTATGAAAAAAGAAGCAGGGTCTTAGGTTCCCATTGTGTGCACTCTCTATGTCAGGAGTCAAGATGGAGGGGGATTTCATGGTCCTTGATATGGACCTTTTTGATGTGATCCTCGGCTTGGACTGGATGGTGCGCTTCCAAGCCCATATTGACTGCTATCGGTGCCGATTCAGCTTTACAGCACCAGATGGGAGTCCTTAGATATTTCATGGAGAATGGGATCCTCGGTCTGGTCACGCGAGACCTCCACTTCCTAAGTTGGGGAATATTTCTTATCAGTTTTCATCACTCACACTAGAGGATGATGGTGGTGTTTCTCAGGGTGGGTTACCTCGTGTAGTGGATTAGTTCCCATAGGTCTTTCCAGATGATTTTTCAAGCTTACCTCTAGAGCGTGACATGGAGTTCTTGATTGATTTGGCGCCGTGAACAAAACCTATATCTCTTCCCTTATATCTCATGGCCCCCACTGAATTTATGGAATTAAAGATACAAATGGGCAATTTTGAATCCAAAGGATTCATTCACCCGAGCGTCTCTCCATGGGCCGCCCCAGTTCTATTCATGAAGAAGGCCGATGGAACCCTCCGGTTATGCATTGATTACCGAAAATTGAATAAGGTGACCATAAAAAATTAATACCCTTTGCCCAAAATTGATGATTTGTTTTACCAAATGAAGGTTGAAAAGTGGTTATCCAAAATCGACTTGCGTTTGGGATACCACCAGCTTAGGGTGAGAGAGGCAGACATTCTGAAGACGGCTTTCCGAAGCAGGTATGGTTAGTTCGAGTATCTAGTCATACCTTTCGGATTGAAGAATGATCCAATAGTTTTTATGGAACTCATGAATAGGGTGTTCCACCAATATCTCGACTCCTTTGTAATGGTATTTGTGGATGAAATCCTGGTTTATTCTGGATCTGAGGAGGAACATGAGCATTACCTGCGCATTGTTTTGGGCACTTTGAGGGACCATTGTCTATAATCCAAACTCTCGAAGTGCACATTATGGATCAGGGAAGTGAAATTTCTGGGGCATGTCATCTCAGAACTAGGGGTTTCAGTGGACCCTGAGAAGATCAGTGCGGTGATGTCATGGAAATAGCCAAGGAATGTGTTTGAGATCAGGAGTTTTCTTGGCCTGGCAGGTTATTACAAGCGCTTTGTCCGGGACTTCTCGCAGCTCTCCTCCCCCATGACTGCACTCACCCGAAAAGGGGTGAAGTTTGAGTGGATCCCGTAGTATCAGGAATCCTTTGAGGAGTTGAGGTGGAGGTTGACCATTGCACCTATGTTGACATTACTAGAATCTGGAAAGGGCTATGTTGTTTATTGTGATGCATTAGGAACGAGCCTTGGGTGTGTACTCATGCAGGATGACCATGTGGTGGCTTATGGTTCTCGCTAGCTCCGACTGCATGAGAAGAATTATCTGAATCACGAACTAGAGTTGGAAGTAATGATGCACACCCTGAAGACTTGGCATCACTACGTCTTTGGGGAGAAATTTGTGGTCTATTTTGACCATAAGAACCTACCCTACATTTTCTCTCAAAAGGATCTCAATCTGAGGCAGCGCCACTGGATCGAGTATCTACAAGGATTTGATTTTGACATTGTCTATACTCTAGGAAAGGGAAATGTGGTGGATGATGCTTTGAGCAGGAAGGTACCAGTGAAGGCATTGAGGAAGTCCAGTGATGAGTGGAATTTGATGGGGCTCTACGCCCAGATGCACTTGGAGAGCAAGGAGCACATCAGAGGTACTTTCTTGGCTAGCATTCAATTGAATCCCACTCTTCTGGAGTTGATTCAGCAGGAGTGGCCCAACGATGAGATATGTCAGTGATCTTTGCATTTTCTTCATGGTGGGTAGACTCCTGATTGGTCTTTGTCTCATGAGAGAATCTTGTGGTTAAAGGGCCGCACAGTGGTGCCGTTGTCTCTACAGAAGGTGGTGATGCAGGATAGCCACCAATCTCAGTGGGCCTACCATCCTGGTGCATCCAAGATGTGTTATGATGTTCTTTGCCAGTTCTGGTGGCCAGGTATGAGGCGGGACATATCCGACTTTGTATCTACATGCTACACTTGTCAGCAGGTAAAAGCCGAGCATTAGAGACCATCTGGCCTACTCCAGCCATTACCCATTCTTACCTGGAAGTGGGATGAGGTCGCCATAGACTTCATTATTAGATATCCTCGAACACCTCGAGGGAAGAATCCTATTTGGGTAGTGATTGAACGCTTGACCAAGTCAGCTCACTTTATACCGATCAGAGATACAACAAAGGTGGAGGAGCAGTGCCGTTTGTATGTCCAGGAAGTGGTCAGACTTTAGGGTGTTCCGTCAGTAGTTGTTTCTGACAGGGACCCCCGCTTTACATCTCAGTTTTTGGGAGGCCTCTAGAAGGATTTGGGGTCATAGATTAGGATGATAACGTCATACCATCCTCAGACGGATGACCAGACGGAGCAGACGAATCAGATTCTGGAGGACATGCTCCGCGCATGTGTGTTGGATTTCGAAGGATCATGGGATAGCCATTTGGGATTGGTCAAGTTTTCTTATAATAGAACTTATCAATCCTCTATTATAATGTCACCCTTTGAGGTGCTCTATGGTCAGCCTTGTCGGCCTTCTTTGTGTTGGGCTGAGGGACGCGAGACCCCACTCTTGGGACCGAGCCTTGTTCAGGGGACATCTGAGAAGGTCAAGCTGATTAGACAGCGGTTGTTGACAGCTCAGAGTCGCCACAAATCTTATGTAGACCAGAGACGTCGGGATATTTAGTTTTCAGTGGGGGACAAAGTGTTCTTGAAGGTGTACCCTCTTTTGGGTCACCGCCACTTGGGAAAGCAGGGAAAGCTGGCACCGAGGTATGTTGGGCCTTTCGAGATTATTGAGCGGATTGGAAAAGTGGCATACAGGTTAGCTTTTCCTTCATAGCTGACATCTATTCAAGACATATTTCGTGTCTCCCAACTAGAAAATTATAATCCCGACCCATCACATGTGTTGAATTGGGAAGAGTTGGAGAGTGAGACAAATTTATATGTATTTGAGCGGCCCGTGCAGATAGTTGATTCTCAGGAGAGGGTGCTTCATGGAAATTCCATTCCCTTGGTCCGCATTCATTGGCAGCATGGGAATGACGAGCATGAGACCAGGGAGCAAAAGTCTTGGGTTGATCAGGAGTACCCATTTCTATTCTCTGATCAGGCGTCAAATTGACTTTTCGAGGGTGGAATGTTTTCTTGGTGGGGAGAATTGTAACACCCAGACTTTGTTTGAGGTATGATTTTAATTTTTAATTTATATCCCGTAATTTTATTTGCCTTTATTTAAATTGTTTGGTTGAAATGAAGGCTGAGCCAATATGAGTTCTGTTTTTTTGTGCTAATAAATGAGCGTCATCTTGACATTGCCCGACGTGTGGGAAGGGCACGGGCGAAGGTGTGTTGATTCGCCAGTTTTATGTGCAGCTGACCTGGTGCTCGAAAAGTTAAATAGCCGAATAAAAATAAAAATTTATTATAATTTTAGTTATCTTAATTATTAAGGTTATTATTGTCATTACTATTATCATTATTAGTTTGGGTTAGAACGCCTTTCTAGATTTTATTTTTATTTTTATTTTCTTATCTCTTTATTTACCCTTTTTATTGTTTTTATTTATGCCTTATTCTATCTTATTTTCTTCTTTTTTCTCTTATTTTATTTTATTTTTATTTATTTATTTATTTTCCTTACTTATTTTTTTTCTTCTTCCTTTTTTTCTTCTTGCCCCCTCTCCCGATGGGTACTGTTCACCCAAAGAAACCTAGCAGTACTGCCCTGTTCTCCCTCCCTGTCGAACCACTCTCCTTCATCTCCCGGCCTGCCGTGCCCTGACCTGCCTCACACCCTCTCTTTCTTCGCCTCCTCCCGTCTCGACCAGCCTCATCTCGACCAGCCTCATCCCGGCCAGCCTCATCCTGGCTAGCCTCCTTCCGGGCAGCCTCATCCCATTCTTCTTCACACCGATCACCCCTACTGCTCTCCCATTTGCCCAGCCGATTTCACCTCCCAAACTACCTCCTGGAGGCCTTGTTACCTCCAGCTTCCGCAACTCCCTCCCCCTTCTCCTACTTTTCCAGCCGACGCCGTGACTTCTCCACCCTCCTTTGGACATCCACGCCAAACCACCTTTCCCCTCTGGATAGCCGCACCGAACCGCCCCCTCCCCCCTCTACTCAATTGGAATTCGTCCTGGGGGTCCGCCCCTCCTCTGTCCAGCCGCGCACGCCATTCCCCTGGCTTCATTTTTTTCTCAGAAAATGTCACCTTGTTTTTCTGGCACCGCGCAAGCTCAGATTACCCTTGTCAACCTCTAGACGACCTCTCGGACTCCTCGCCATCGGTGAAGAGTCCCTCATTGCTCATACTTCTTTTTTGGAAATATTTCAGTTTGGATTTAATTACAATTGTTTATATCCTGATGTTTTTTTACAACGCCTTTTTTAGGGTGTATTTGATTTTGTTTGAGGTGCATTATGTGCAGTGGATTTTGCGCACCATTTTTGTGAAGATTGCGACATGTTGGTAGGTGTTTCCTTACACAATTAATATTTGATGATAATTTTCATGTTTGTCTAATTATTTTGGCACATTGTTAATTAGTTTCTATGATGAAAAATTTATTATGGTTATGTTTTTAATGTGCATTTAATTTTTTGGAAGTTTCTAAGTGAATTAGCACACTTTTGTTTTGAAATCCCACCTTGAACTATTTATCAAGGTTTTGTGAATTTTACTATTAGTGTATTGGAAGTGCAGATGATGCAGTTTATGTTTTTTCATGGTGTAAAAAATTCATTTCTCAAAAAAGGGTTTTGAGTGAACTTTTCACATTAAAAATCATGTGACATGTTTGGAAATGGTTTAATAATTTCTTTTAGTGATTTTCCTAATTATCAAAGTGTTTTTCTATGTTTTGTAGGTAGTTTAATTTAATGTGAAAGCAGTGTAGATTTAGTTTTTAAAAGTTTTGGTGTGTGTGTGGTTTTAAAAGAGGATATCTGTGTGCGAATGTCATGTTTTTGTGTGTAAGCACCTTGTTTATCTCTTAAGTGTAATGTGACATGTTATGTGAACTTTGAATTTAGGTGAGCACCAAGAGGGAATCCGAGTGTATTAGAGTTAGTGTTCCAGAGATGACTTGGCCCAGTTTCACCAGCAGGATTGAAGATTTCAACACTAACTAAACATATGTTATCTAAGGGTCATGTCCTTCTAAGACACGTTTTCTGAGGGTCGTGGCCTTCTAAGCCACGTTTTTTGAGGGTCGTGGCCTTCTAAGCCACTTTTCACTGAGACACGACGTTCTAGGGTCCTACCTATTTCTAGTACCCATAGGTCCTCTCCCTTCCTTTGGTGCTACCGATTACTTTTCACACACAATGATACATGATATGTCACTTGAGTTACTGCCCAAACATGTGTTTGCCTTAAAATACTTTTTCTTTAAAGTCGTTTCATGAAAACTGTTTTCACTAACATTGTTAAATATTTCTTGTTTTCATTTATTTATCATTGCAAATGTATTTTCTTTTAATATTTGTGTGTGAAATCTTTTCTTGGTGATATCCTGCTGGGCGATTTCTCACACCCTACTTACACCCTTGGGTGTAAGTAGATTTGTTTACGTCTGATACAGGTAAGGGTCTAGCATTTGGGAGCAGTGGTTCAGGTTGTTAGCAGGCCTCTCTACGTGGTGTTGTGGTGGTGGTTTGAGGGTGGTGTCCTCATGCCGGGTGGCAGTTCTTAGGTTGGTTTTTGGTCACCTTACTTTTAGTATTGTTTGGGTTTTGTTTTTTCATGTGAATCAAAAATTTGTTTTTGGTTAAAGACTTGTTTGGCTGCAACTTTTACTTTTGTTTGGTTTATTTTTTTGGATGATTTATATTTTTTTACACGGGAAAATCGTTCCCAAAGGTTATTTTTATACCCGGGAACTTGTGCCAGCCTGTGGGGATCAGGAACACCCTTTAGGCCTTACTGCGGGCCGGGTCAAGCGTCGGTTTGGATGGAGACCCGACTTGGTTCATGAAAATATTCATTCTACCCCTTAACAATATCTAACAAACAATAACAAAATGAAAATATCCAATGTAAATATCATCAATAATCATTAAAAAATTAAAATAATTCACTTCAATCCAACTTTAACATAGAATTAGAAAACTTTTTGACAATAATCTTATTAGTTTTAAAACCATTACTTTCCAAAAACCATTAAAATAAAACCCTTTTACCAAAAAAATATTTTACAAAAAAAATCAAAACCAAATCATAAATGTTAGTGTTAACCAAACATGAAGGTCAGTAAAACAAATTAGTAATTGAGAATATAAATACTTACAGAAAATTTATCCACTATCACATCACACTTTCATTAATCCTTACATAAAACATTTCATGAGACATTTTTGGAAAAACAATAATTACTTGATAACAAAATTTCTTATACTGTACTTTCAAATTAACCATAATAACTTTCATCCTACCAACTTGTGTATTAATCACCATGAAAACATGTTTTTCAATTACTAAAGAGAAACATGACATGCTTCACTTCCATGCAACATTATTAACACAATTAAACCAAAATATCATAACAATTATTAATAAAAGTTTCTTGATATATTAAATAAAAAATAAAAGTTTTTCTAGAATTAGTGCTGAAATGAACTAATCACATTATTCTTTATGTGTAATTAACATTAACTTGAGAAACAAGATAATTAATATTTAACATGTGATATATTTCAATATTATTTAATAATAATTCACTTAAAATGTCTATAATATTTGACATGCAATCCACATTAATTTAATTCATACATACCACATTAATCCCTATTTTATACATGAATCATAAATAATCCATATGTCAATCATATTATATCCTAAGAATCTAATCTCAATAGACTACATATAATAATTAATAGAAACCACTCAAAATTTTTAATATTCACATTATTAGTTAAACTTATGTCTACATCTTGAATCGTACTTTTGATTATAAAATAAACTATATCACATAGAAAGGAAAGAAATGTTAAAACATTAATATATCATAGATTAATTGAGAAAACACATCACAAAAAAATTATTTAAATTTTTTTCAAATATTTCATGGTTAGAACCATCTGCATTTATCTTAAAAAACTTAATTACTTCAACATAAATTGATCTAAAATAAATTATCATCAAATTTATACAACTTAAATAACTATAAAACGCCATCATAATTATAGACTCAAACCAATGATAATGATTTCAATACCACTTCTATGTATTAAAATTATAACCAATACACTTTCACTTAATCATGTTTATTAGATTATCAAGGTCCTCACATCAAATCACATGGGGCCATTACATTTTTTAATATCATAAATAGAAGTTAATAATAAACAAAGATAATATATTCCATTCTTCATAAAAACTTTAAAAAATAAATTAATGGGAAAATAAAATGGCCTATAAATATATCATATCACTTACCCGTCATTTTAGAGGTCACTCTAACCCATCATTAATTTTAGATCCATGATTGGATAACCCCATATAAAATGATTAGGGATGATAAAAACAACACCAATATAACCACCACTTCTTTACAACATATTTCATCCACTAAATCACATAAGATCATATCATATCACTACAACTATGACCATATCACCACATTGTTTCATCATAAAGGATATAAAATGCATGCACTACTCCCCATGATAGTTTTTGCAACAAATCCACCTAATATCCACATCCATCCACCACACCAACACACCAATGAATCTTTAAAATTCCATTTTTCACAACATTATTATCTCTATATATCCACTTCACATATCTTCTATTCCTCCCCTCATCTTTCATCACGAAAATGTTACAACATAAATTTATTAGAATCAAAAAACAACATTTAAAATGGTTTCTAACTAATATAAAACTTATCCAACACTTAATAATAAATTAAATATAAATGAAGGCATAAACAAAAAACAAATATCTTACCATTTTTTCACAATAAGGTTTCCACCATAATAGGTCAATAAGGGCCAACTACTTAATTAATTCATTAACCCTTTCTCCATTAATTCCCATATGTCATCACACCTTATCTCAAGACAATGAATTTTCTCAAGAAAACTCCCTTCCAATCCCCACAAAAAAAAAATACCTCAACCAATAAGTTAACCCTTATTCATACCAAAATACAAGGATGATCCTACATACACCCTCCCTACTTCACTCCTTTCTCTATTCCTCAAATAACCCAACCAAACATATTCAATAAAAAATACGCAATTGACACTTTACTTTAAAGAACCACTCACTACCCATACATAACTAAAATATAACAAAAACATTCCAAAGAAAAGATACCTAGTAAGATGACAATAAGACTCAAGGAATTCAAGAATCAATAAGGAAATAATAACACTTGGGGTAGAATTAATGATGTAACTCTAACCGTACCAATAAGACACTAATCCCCTACAATCTGCAAGATGCTATAACAAACCCTAAACTAACCATACTAAAACTTATTAGTAAAATAATCCCAGTACCAAATTAATATAACCACAAACCAACTTGAAACCTCCAACATGATAATGAAAAGACAATAAAACCATTAAACTTTAATTAAAACGTAATATACTCAAGCACCCATGAATTGTCACCTATTTATCACTTCATGTTTAATATACTATTCCCACTCTCATTACTATATTTATCTCATTTATCCACTTAACATATATTTAAGAAACAATATTATCAAGTAAAACAAAACAACATGCATAACACCAAGTCAATCATCAATAACATGGGAATAACAAAGAGAAAAAGTAACAGAATCATTGAATATTCCTAACCCAAAACTAAAATCCAACTATTATACCGGTTATCATAAATCACATAATCTTACTGAAAGAAGATTCCACACCAATATCTCTACCCAATTAATTAAAAGAAATCCAGGAAAAGAAACAATAATATAAAATTTTAGTTTCTTCCATGACTTATAAATAGTTAAAATGATAGGAAATATAAGAGAGAATTTGGAAATAAAATATAGAAAGAAAACTGAATATATAATTATAGGTATAACAGAAAAATTCAAAAATCCACTACCCTAAACCAATGTATGAATATGATACCCAATTCCACCAATCCACCACTCCACCACTCCATACTTCTTAATTGATAACTCCCTCAATTTGACCTCCAAGAGATGTGAATATAATACAAAATCCTAATAACCACTAAAGGTAACCTATGGTCACATGGAAAACCATAATATCTATCAAATTTACAAAAAATAAGATAAGAAAGAGAAATAAAATGAATTCCAAGGAATCATATGAATTTAAAATAAAAATTCAATGAGATGAAATCATGATGTGGAAATTAGCTTCATAGTTAAATGAGGTTAGGAAAATTGAACCTTTAGAAACCATGAAAAAATTTCATTCAAATAATGGGGTTAATGACCATTAAAATTAATTATAATGAGTTATAACATGTAGTGATAGAATTTAACATTTCAAAATATTGATATCCTAAGTTTTCATGGTGAAATATTCACCCTTATTTATTAATTCAACTAATAAATCCCCAAATATATGATATCTACTAAAACTAGTCATTATAAAAAAATTAAAAAAAAGAAATGAAACTAACCAAATTGACATCAAAGTATCATGGTTAAAATGATAATGACATAAGGCAACCCCTTATACCAAAACCTCATTCGTCACAGTGTAACCACCAAGTCGTGATAACTCTCCTCTAAATATACTGTGTAATAAATCACGACATAATGCACCTTTTCATGAAAATATTCTTGTGGTAGAATTAGTTTTTAAAAAAATTCATTTTCCCTTCAACCATCCTTTTCCAAACTCATTCACAACACTTCCATAAGCTCAAAACGACAAAGTAAAGGTTTCCACCCATCATGCTTCATGAATCCCTAAGGGGTATCATGTTTAGAATTTATAATATTACTATTACTAATTACTATATAAAAGGTGCAGTAAGTGGTAATCTGAGGTTGAACCCTCACAGACAAATTTAATTATCACTTAAGAAAATTAGGAGTGAATGGGAACAATGGAAATTAAGGTAAATAATTCAATCAAAGAGATGCACCAAGAATACAAAATCTAAGTTGATGCACTAGTGAAGTAAAAAAATAAATCAACCAATATGTCATCATAATTGCGTCTAATTGAATCCATTGGTCCGGTTAATCACTATATATCTCTAAAATACTTCTTTACTCATGGTCATGTACTTTGGTTTTATAAGAAAATTAGTAACCCAAAACCATATTTAAACATAGGTAATACCTCCAACACAGCGTTCATGCAAGGATCTAGATAGATTTATTATTTATTAAAAGATATATCAATCTAGGAAGACATTGGTCATGAAAGGAGAGGAAGATAAAATTAATAAAAATGGAATAAACACAGAAACCCATCTAGAATTTATCATAGAAGAATAGATTTACTAAAAAACCCCCTCAAATACATGATTTTCATTAAGAAAACCCACCCCCTCATACTAGTCATGAGAGAGTGTAAAAATAAAAAGAACCTCCATTAGTTGCAAAATACTTCAGACAAAGTGATGACTCCTAATACTCCTTTTGAGATACTCCATAATTTAATTATGAGTACAAAAACCAATCCCTATATTTATAGATAGAGAAACACTACTTGTATCTCAATATATATCTTTTACTTCTTGATGTATCCATATAACTCATTATAAAACTCCATCTTAATAGCACAAAAATCCTTTTGAAAAATTACCACAACATCCTCCAAAATATATCTTAATAGTATAAAAAATAAATAAAAGTTTTGATCTATTTATCTCTCTATAGATATAACAACCACGACATGACTTTTATTTCATGGAATAAACTAAAACCTTCATTGCACATATTATTTATGGCCATAATGTGACCCATGATACACACCCATGAACCGTCTTACATATTTTTCAAGATATCAATATCCTAACTATTTATTCGTAACGTGGCATGATAAAAAACCCCATAGTCATGAAATTATCTTCCATAATTCTTCAAATAACCATCACCTTTTTCATTCATCCTTATGATAGTGACATAAAAACTATGCGACGTGAATAATTTTATATAAAATACTACTTTCATGGATCAAATGGCTCCCATTTATCTAATATAACCTCATGAATATCCAATACACCCTCAAGTAACAGATGACATAATATAAAGAAAACTACTAGAACACAAAATCATTTTTTTTTCAAATATTTACAAATGAATATATGTATTATATCACCCCCTTACCTATATAAGACCTTATGAATTCACCTATATCCTCCAAAAAACCTTAAATAATTCTCATGATGCAACCCCTCCAGGGTGTGGTGAAAATGGACCTCACGTTTTTTTCATCCTTTGGTTACTTTGACCCTAAAATTCACCATGGATGAGAGCTTCATATCACATGGTTTGATATATCCATCCAAGCTCAAATCCTCTATATATATTCAATGCGAAGTGATCATAATAGAAACAATTAAAGTATCCTTATTCGAAATCTAGAAAAAAGAACATATTATACACATTTATCAAATATCTTATATATACACCTTTAATTATTGTGGTGGGAGATCCTTCAATGTATTATGTGATACTCACACATATCAGCTTCCATAAATAAGTTTAGGATATCCAAATAATTATTTGAATATAATAGATTTGGAATTATATTTGGAATATCCTTCCCTTATTTTATAAAATAACCAATATGTAAAAGACATCATAGAATCAATACATAACAAAACTAGGTAGCTTTAACTCTCTATCCACGAGGAATTGAATGTGAAATGAAATATAAGAACATGATGTGAAGATATTTCCATCACCAAGGTATTATAATTAGTCTTTAATATAGTCATCCATGGTGCTTCACATCATAGCTATGAGTATAACAAGAGTGATATAAATCATAAAAAAACCCTGACATCACGAGTAAGGACATGAGACCATATGATGCAGTTTCAAACCTCTTATGCACCACTACTAGAAAATTTACCTATACCCATGGTTTCAAACTGTGGGTATAGCCCTTGAAACCATGGGTATAGGCTATACCCACAGTTTCAAGGAACCATAGAAAACTGAGGCGTCAGTATAGCCTTGAGATATACCGATGTTTTTGGATACTGTGGGTATTGGTCCACTCCACCGTGTCATTAACCGATACCCACGATTTATAAAACTCTGGGTATAGATTTGAAAAAATATGTGGCTGTGGGATTCGATCCATGGAACTCCCCTCTACTATTTCAATGCCTTACCACTAACCTATTCATCTTATTGATATATATATATATATATTCTTATATATATTTATATAAACCATGGATATAGGTAGAAAATTGTTGGAATAGGTGTTCCAGTAAATATTTTTCGTGTCCTGCCAATTTTTTTCCCGCCATAAAGTCAGAAATCTATACTCATGGTTTTGGAAAACCATGGTTATAGGTCCTCAAAAAACAACCATGTACCCACTGTTTTATAAAAAAACATGATTATAGGTCTCTAAAAACAACCCTATACCCACAGTTTAGAAAAAACCATGGGTATAGGTCTTGAAAAACAACCTATACTCATGGTTCTCTTAGAATCATTGGTATAGGGGTCCCTATACCCATGGTTTTCCAAAATCATCTGTATAGGATCCTATACTATACCTATACCCATATTTTTGGGATAACCGTTGGTATAAGGCCTTTTTCTAGTAGTGAAAATTTTTAACTATGAACAACACCCTTATAAATTCTCATCCCATATAAGAATTCAAATTGTTATAAACAATTTTTTTTATAAAAAATTATGCTCAAAAAGTTTTTGTTGAACTCCCATACCGCCACCTCCAACCTATGGTGATTTTGGCGCTAGTGCCACCCCACACAAGTTTTTCCTCTTTGTAGAAACCCTAACTCTCATAACCCATAATTGGTATATAATTTATTACATTGTCATAAGATATAGAGGATATAAACCTAAATAACTGATCCTTTTAGTTGTTTTGAATAATTAGGTACATACATGATTCCTATATCCCATTTGAAATATAAAATTTAAAGCATAAGAAACTTTCTTGAATCCTTTATATTATTCATAATATTCTTCTTTATATAATAGGAAATGGAAAAAATAATAAAGGGTGTTCTTGGATGACCATTAAGAGTTATATACAACATAATCTATCATGAGTAAATAAGGAATGATTAATATAGAAAGGTAAATAACTGAAAACACATGTCACTTAATCAATAACTTGAGCATGAAATGCATCCATGGATAATATCAATGTGATAATCTCATGGATTATAATAACTAAATTCTAAATAAGGGAAATTATTAATATATGATTTCATTATCTTAAACATAATGATATCTTTACCATTAATACCTTGCTCCAAGATAGTTTAAAATATGGGTAGGAAAATTCCCAAAACCCATTTAATAAGTCTATCCAACTGGCTTGTCTCACGATAATTATTGATGTATCAAGGGGCTAGATATTTTTCAGACCCAACCATCATCTCATATCCAGTACATTTCTTATATATTGAATGATCAATTTAATTCATAAATGATATTTCTTATAAAAAAATGTCCGTATTGCATAAATAATATGAAATATAAATATTTCTCTAGTCAATCAAATAACATTCAAAGTAAAACACAGTATGTACAAATGGTATAAGGTTTAAGTAATAATCATATCCATATTATTAAGAATATGGATATTTAAGAGAAATTTAATGTCCAATGATCATAATAAATTGATTTTTTCAAGATAAATTTAATGAATACAAAACAATTCAAGAGACGATAAACATTTCATCAAAAAAGGATATTTTATAGTAAAAACAAGTCTTTTAAGGAATTAGAGATAATAAAAGATAAAAATTTAAAATAATTTTCCATAAAAAAGTTTTTTTAAAACCATTGAAAACATGAAGATTAATCTAAGAGTGTAAAATAGTTATGGTGGAGGGAAAAACCAGTAACACCATAAATGCTAAAAAAACCTTATTTTTGAATATTTGTAAAGAAAGTTGAAAAAAACCCTTTAATTAAGCATTATAATTATTTCATTAAAACCTTTTAAAAATTCAATGATAAAATAAAATTTCTTTTGAGTAAATAAAAATAAATTTTGTAATTTTTTTTGAAAAATATGTACATAGAAGAAAAATATACACAATAAAAAAGGGAAATAAGATTGGATTTTTTTAAAAGTTTATTTGAATTATTCAAGTTCAAAATAGATAAAAATTTAGTAGAATACATGAAAAATAATTAAATATCCATAGGATATTAAAATAGATAGATTTTATTAAGGATAGATTATAATATTCCTTTAATGAAAATATAAGCAATGCTAAAAGAAATTGAGACTATAAAATAAACTCCTACCACTTTGTTATCTTTAAAATTTTAACCCCTTGAAAGTGTAACTTGAATTGAAATTTTAATCAGCATTAATAAATATATATTAATGTTAAACACATCTATGTTGATGTATATACACTAAATAAAATAAAATAGGTGCATAATACGAAATATGTCTCAATGGAGTGGAAATTGAAATGAAATCCTTTACCTGTATGGTATTGTGGAAGTGATAATTAATAAATGAAGTAATTATGTGTGAAAAAATAAATTCAAGAAAAACAAGTGTAAATAAAACATAATAAAATACGAGTTTATTTTAAACATAATCACGAAATAGCATAGTCAATAAAGTAAAATTATAACCCAATTAAAGAAAATAGTGTTAATAAACCCCTTATTTTTATCCATGTAAAGATGAAATGAAAATTGGATTACATCTCTTCATGGTGGTGGTAGTTCACACAAACACACGAGTGCTATTATCATTTTCCAATAGATTTGAAGTTAAAAGAGTAGATATAATATTGTAATTTAAATAATATAATTTTATGTCATAAAAATCTTATATATTCATTAGTTTTATATTCAAAACCATCCATGTAATGTGATGATGAAAAAAAATCACACCGCTATATGGAGATAGTAAATTGTACATCCACACAAGTGATGTTTTTACTTTTCATAGGATGGAAAATAGATGAAATGTGGTTTTCACATAATAATAATGACATCTAAACAGATTTATGATACCTTAATTATTATTTTAATATGGTTACAATAGATTTATAGGAATTATAAGAAGAAATAAAATTGAAAGAGTTGGTAAAGATGATTACCTCTTCTTCGATAGACTTCCTTCAGATCCCTTATAAGGACCCTTAGAATGCTATTTTTAGAGGAACAAAACCTATAATTAGTGTATAGGGAATTTTATAAGTAAATTGATAAAGGTTTTGTTGATATATTTTTCTCAAAGTAGTGTAATTAAACGATATAATGGGAGTCCTTTTATAAGTGAGGAGAGGGGATTTCTTGGATTTTCTTAAAGTATTAAATTATTATAAATTTCTTTTTATTTAAAAATTAATTTAAATTGATAAAATTTAAATATAATATGAGTATGATTCTAAATCCTTTAAAATAGTAAAATTCATATAGGTTTTTTTTTATATTTTCACCCTTATCAATTAGTTTATACCCTTCATTATACCTTTTGATAATTACTAAAATATAAAAGTTTTCTACCCTTTAAGGTTCAAGAATGTTACCGTAAAAGGAAAATTGTACCATAAAAGGACCATGGTTAATATTTTAAAGAATATTCCATTCAATTATAAAAATATAATTTTTTATGAATTTTAATTCATTTATTAAAATATTATGTATTATAAAATATCATTAATGTAATTTTTGGAACTATTCATTTAATTTGACTTTGAAAACAACATAACAGAAAATGGAGTAGAATATAAAACTAAAAAACATCAATAATATATTATAATTATCTATAAAATTTTTGGGACATAATAATTCATTCAAATTGTATTTTTTTTTTAAATTATTCATTTTATTTTTATATTAATTGAATAAATACTATGTAGAGTTGTGTAAGAATTTGAGCTAATTATTATATCACTAAAAATTCAAAATAAATTTCCATGATAAAAAAATAAATTATTTTTAAAATAATATTTTATATTTATTCATAACATATTATTATTCTTATGTTAACATATAAAATATATTAAAAGCAAGAGAAGGAAATTTTGGAATTTTCTTTACTAAAAATATTAAAAAATTAATTACCTAGGTCTTATGGCACCAAAATGACCTGTATTCAAATTTTTGATATATATGGATGAATTCATATAATAAAATTAAATAAAGGAATTTTTTGGGTTTATTTTTAATTCCCTATCACAATATTTTTAACCTTAACTATTATATTCACCCTTTACAGATGTGATAATTTTTACAGTGGTTTCTATTAAAAATGATTAAAAATAAAATGAAAATATGACAAAATTTTAAAATCCTAATTCACAATATGGTATCCATTTTTCTAGATCCATTTTCTATATGTGGTATAAATTATGTTTAATATAAATGTGTTAAATATAGAGAAAAATGTTTTTAGGAAAATGTGTTTTTAAACATAAAAATTAACTTAGATCAAAATCCTGAAAATTGTTGATTCAAATTATTTTATTATAAATAAAATGGATTACATGTTACTTTAAAAAAATCCAAAATATAATAGGACTTTTAAATTACTATATTTAATGAAAATAAATGAGGGTATATGAAAATTAGTATTTTTCACTATACATTGAAAGAAATCATTAAAGAAAAATCACAAAATTTCACCCTAAGTTAATTTTGATACGATGATTTATGAAAATATGTTCATTTTATTAAATAAAATTTGTAATAGTGGTATAAATTTATTTATAATATCTATGATCATTAATTCAAAAAAATCATTTTTGAAAACAAGATTTATTTTTAAAATTGAGTAATTATTTATTATGAATCAATAAATTATATAAAAACATTATACATATTTTTCATAATATGCTTAAACTTATTCATACATGCCAATATAATTTATAGGTGATAACTGTTTCATTACATAATGATATTTTAATAGTATATCATGGTTTGCTTAAATTATAGTGTTTCTTATTAAGCAAGCTATCAACCACAATATTCTAAATTTTTGGGGTGTTACATTCTAACCCCCTTATATAAATTTAACCCAACAAAATTTATCTCTGTAATTAAATGTTCAATGTGGGAAAATACCTATATTGAAAACCCACATAGAAAAAAGGGATAATAGAACATACATTATAAAGGGAAAGTGAGAAACATAATGTTTACCTGGAATAACAAATAATTAGGTTTCCATAAAATAAGAACAATGACGCGAAGTTAAATTATAGGGATAGAAGAGAAAAAAGTAATTTTCTAGTACTATTATAGATTGATAGAGAATAATTTCATGAGAAATTTAAAGACCACAAAACCCTAAATCAATGTGGGTGTGAAAAGGACATCCATTCATTGTAAATATAGATAAAAGGTTAAAATTATTATTGCAAAATACTTTTACAAAATAAGATTAATTCATTTAATATAAATATAGAGAACACGAGAACATTTACTTGTTTGTTTCCATGTTACAAGTAAAATTTAATCCCTTGGTTGTGATTCGATGAATTTCCACTTCATTTCTTATTCTATGTAATGAATATTCAAGATGAATTTTTCATATATAAAGTACTAAAATTAACTTTAAATCGATCATAAGATCCATAAAATAATGAAAATTCATTCTGTAATGCCCCGACCCTAGTTACCCAGAGTCGGTGTATTACATTAATACATTGGTATGATTACAAGGAGTCATGTTCCGAAGGACCGATCAGTTTAGCATTCTTGGAAAATATATTACATATATGAATGTTACATTACACTTTATAACATACAACATAAAATAAATAATCCTTTATTAATTAAATTATTCTCTTAGGTTAACCCTGCATATCAATCACAATGCACTTCTTGGAATCCTGGGAAAAATAAAACGTAGAAAGGGGTGATCTCAGATGCTCAGTAAGGATAACAATATAATAGAAACATTCATAAATAAGCATAAAAATTTAAGGAAATGTATAAAAATAAAACAAAATCCTTTTTAACACAAACATCATCATAATGTGGAAAATATAAAATCAAATAATTTCATTTACTTATTCACATGGATCTTCTACCAGTCGAATAATTAAATGCAATATCAATAGCCACTTTCATAATGATGGAATGCATAATGCCAGAATTTCATAACCACATAGTCAAGGCCTTGTGCCAGGAAAACAAATAATATTTAGTAAAGGCCTTGTTCCAAGATAGTAGTTTGTCTCATGAGACCTACCGATGCATCTAGGAGCTATAGCGTGCTCCACTTGTCACTTACTAAGTCCAATTCATTCCTCATAAAAAAGGTTTAAACAAAACATAAACATTTGTATTAAAACTATCATACGAAATGTCAAAAAATTAACCATAAATCATGAATGGTATAAAAATAACACATCCACGTTCAAACTTATCACAAAGCCTGCAATACAATATGGAAGTTTTATATCATAATAAATCAACTTTAAATAAGCTTAAAATCCATCAGAGGATGTTGACATAGATGAAATCAAAACCTTTTTCTAGAGAAATATCTCTTACTATTTTGAAATCATTTAAAAGTCATATAATTATAAAAGAAAACATTTATTTTGAAAATATTCTTATATTCTTGTAAGAGAAGATTCAGCGTTGTTATAATGGCACAAAATAGTCACACCTACTGTATAAGTTCAAAAAACATTCTTACCAAAATTTTGTCGAAAAGGGCATAAAGTACCTTGTTTGGAAAACGACGGAAAGATTCCTTTCAAAATTTTTTATAAAAATTCAAATAAGGGTATAAAGGAATTTAACCCACAGTTTATTAAATAGTAAAAATGTTTTGAAATTCATTTTTAAGAAACATGTATGTGGATGACAAAGATTTCCCAGTAGATACTTATGTAAAAACAACCTTGGATAATAAAGAGATTGTGAAATTAACCCTTAACTTGAAATTTTCCTTGGTTGAGGGTAGGTTAAACTACTATATAATGGTAAAATAATTGTTATTAAATTATACAAGAATCATATACATTAATATGATATCATATATGATCTTTGAACATTGCTTGGTTAATAATATCTTAGTATTATCGTCGTTTCGGGTGTTAACTGATTTGTTTTCCTTTATATGATTTATTAAATAAGTAATGTTTGTTATGTATAAGATGTATATTATTCATATTCATAATTATATTAAGTCTTTAATAATTATTTTTAATCATCTAATGAAAATTAGTCATGAATGGATTATGACGGGGGAATGAATCTCATCGCGTTCGTGGAGATGGTAATCCGTACGTACGCACGAGCGAAAATATCATTATTTTGATTTTAAAATAATATATAATTTGATGGTATATCATATATACAGAATAATTGTCATGTTATATTTGTTATTTATATCAATTACACATCATTATTATACCCATCCAAATAATAATGTATTGAATAACAATTACACCATGATATGGAGACGGTAAGCTGTATGTATGCACGTATGGTGACATGTCATTCAAAGGATTGATATAATAATGAATATGGTTGTACCATATTTATAATAACATCATAGTATATATAAGATACTGGATTTATTATTTTATAATGGAAACAACAAAGAAAGAGTAAGTGGAAAAAGAAAGGAACTTGAAAGAGGTGATGAACTATTTACCTCTTTTTCAGGTTCTTCGTTTTGATTTGATCAAAAGGGATCCTTAGGTTGGATTTATTACTAAATTAAGGACTCTAAGATGAAGGGAGGACAGTTTATAGGTTATTTGGGAAGAGGTTCGGCAAGCCAAAAGGCTTTGATGGTGTGAATTTGAGGGAAGGGGGAGTGCCCTTTTATAAGAGGGGTGAGGGGAACCTTAGGAAAAGCTAGAAATATTATTTTATAATAAAATAATTTTCAGTTTCTAATGGATAAAAAATGAATTATTTAAAGGATATGGTGGGTATGGGTCTAAAACCACTCAACAAATAGTTTTTAGACAGGTTTGCGTCACTATATTATCCTTATCTTTTAGATTTAACTCTTAGTTAAATAGTTTGACATTTACTATGTCTCATTGTATTTTTATATTATATGGATAATAAATGTACTATATACTTCCAATAAAACACCAAGTGGTTCATTAATGATACAAATATCATTATATAAGTCTTTTTTCGGAAAATTTGATTTTAGGAATATAATATCAATTAATAATATAATATTTGTTTTAAAACACCTTTTATGTCAATTTTGACACTCTTTGGTATTTTTTTCTAAATTCATAACAATATTATTAATTCTAAAAAAATTCTTCTGAAAAACTCTAAAATGTCATATTAACCTATAAATTAGTTTAATTCCTAAAAAGTCTCAAATTACATTTATTTGGATATTTATAATATCAATTATGTTAATATTTCATTAGTTAGGTAATTACTGTATCAAGATTGTGTCATAAATAAATTAAATTATTTAATTTTTAAAAATTATAAATAAAATAACATTATGTAGTAAATATTTTTATATTTTTAATGAATATATCTAGTCTAATTTATCTTATGTGTAACCCTATATTAAAAATGGTTTAGTTATTAAACTTTGAATTTAACACTTTTAACTCTTCTTTGAATTAAATAATAATAAATTTCCTAATCTAATCCCAGTGGAACTAAAGGATCATATTTTATTCATAAGGTTGTTTTTGGTAGAATTACACTTATCTAATAGAATTAGGACATGTGTTAGGGTAATAATAATATCATTTTTACCTTTATTTACCCTATTTACTTTTAACCGTGGTAAATAAAAGTCAAAAGTTATTATTTACCAACAATTATTTTCATCTTATTGAACCAAATTTTACTTACTAATATAAAATATGTCTCTCAGATTTTTGAAATTAAAATCGTAGAAGCAGTATAATTATGTTTTATTTAAATATGCAAATGCTCCTAGGAGGTGGGTAAAAGACAGTAAAAAGTACAATAAAAAATATATATATCTAAAATTATTATAAACTGACTCCAATGAATTAAATTAATCTTATATATGTATTATGTATATATTTTTACCTAAAATAAATTTAAATAAAATAAATAATTATTTAAATAAAAAGTCGGTTTTAAACAATAACTTAGTGTTTTTCACAATTCATCAAAAATTGAAAGTTTTCAGAAAAATACAAAAAATTCACCCTAAGCTAATTTCTATATTCCAAATCCAAAAATGACATCCATTTTGAATGATAAAATTTATAAAATTTCATAAAGTGGGTATTACTATTCATAACGACTAGTTTGATTGGTTGTGGTGTGTTAGAACTCGAAGTTGTGTACAACACATGATATTGTATTACTCAAAGAGAAGCATACCGTTGAAGATTGGGGTGTTACATTATACCCTCATTCAAATAATTGCAGCCTTGAAATTTCTAGAATATTACTCCATAAAAAGACTCGGGTGGTTCTTTATTATATGTTCCTCACTTTCCCACTTTTCCTCTTTCATATTATTTTTTTTATAGAAATTTTACGAGACGAGTTGTCCGGTTTCTCAGTACTTGTTATCTTCTATCAAGAATCCTAATAGGATTTTCGCAATAAGACAGGTCAGGTACCAGTTCTAATTTCTCATAGGTGATTAAATGCGTTGGGTCAGACATGTATTTTCTCAACAGTGATACGTGGAACACATCATGAACTTTGGAGAGACATGGAGGCATTACCAAATGATAAGCTACAACCCCAATTCGTTCTAGAATTTCGAAAGTTCCGATGTACCTGGGACTCAATTTACCCTTCTTACAGAAACGTATAACACCCTTCCATGGAGATACCTTCAAGAAAACATGATATCCTACCTGAAATTCCAAATCCTTCCTTCGATTATCGGCATAGCTCTTATTCCTACTTTGATGTGGTTTTGGATAACCTTCACCTTTTATATCGTTTACTCCACCAGTTCTAGGACTACGGGTTTTCTTTCACCAACATCATCCCAACAGGTTGGTGTGTGATATCCCTTTCCATATAATGCTTTATATGGTGCCATCTGAATACTTGAATGGAAGTTATTGTTATAGTAAAATTCTACCAGAGGTAAATATTGATCCCAAATACCTTGAAAGTCAAGGGATAAAGATCTCAACATGTCTTCTAAGGTTTGAATAGTCCGTTCTGATTGTCTATCAGTTTTAGGGTGGTAGAAAGTGCTCAAGCGTAGTTCAGTATCCAGGTGTTTCTGAAGACTTTTCAAGAATCTTTATGTAAAATGGGGATCATGATCAGAAACAATCGATAGTGCCACTCCATGAAGTCTTTAAACTTCTTTAATATATAGTCTTGATAAAAATTCAAGTGGTAAATCTTATCTTAAAGCAAGAAAATGTGCTGACATGGTAAGAAGATCAATAATGACCCATATTTCATTGCTCCTTCTAGGAGTCTTTGGTATCCCCATGACAAAGTCAATCATGATATCATCCCATTTCCACTTAGGTATGGGAAGAGGTTGCATGACTCCTCCAGGATGTTTCCTTCCAGCTTTCACTTGTGGAAAAACCATACATCTTGACACAAAATCAGCAATCTCCCTCTTCATGTTGTCCCACCAAATATGTGCCTTTAAATATCTATACATCTTAGTGCTACCAGGGTGTATAGAGAAATTGGAACTATGAGCATCATCCAAAAATTACCTTTTTAGATTAGGTATATCAGGAACACAAAGTCTCTTCCCAAATTTCAAAATTCCATCTTCATACACAAATTCACTCAATCTATCACCATTCACAGCTTTAATATTCTTTTTAAAATCTTCATCATTGGTCTGAGAACTCTTTATCCTTTCTAGTAATGATGATTTGGAAACCATTTGAAAAAGCATTGATTTTTCACCTTCTATGGTGATTCCCATATGCATCTTTACTAGATCTATGTATATATGATCCTTTTCAACCCTCATCTTATTCAAAAATCCAAGATCATTTCTACTCAAAGCATCTTCCATCTTATTTTCCTTCCCCGGGTGGTAGTGTATAGTGAAATCATAATCTTTGAGTAGTTTAAGCCATCGCCTTTTCCTAATGTTGAGTTCTTTCTATGAGGAAATATACTTCAAACACTTGTGATCGGTATAGATCTCACATTTTTCACCACAGAGATAATGTCTCCGTATCTTCAAAGTAAATATTACAGCTACTAACTCAAGATCATGAGTGGCATAGTTTTGTTCATGAATTTTTAGCTATCATGATGCATAGGCATTAACCCTATCATTATACATAAGGACACAACCAAGTCCTTTCTTTGAAGCATCACTATAAATAACTAACCCATCATTCCTCGATGGTAGAGTCAAGATATGGGAATTGACTAATATTCTCTTCATTTCTTCAAAACATACTTCACACTCTTTTGTCCAAACAAATTTAACCCATTTAGGTCTGATCTTGGTTAATGGGTTAGCCAATCGGGCAAAATTCTAGACGAAATGCCGATAATAACCTGATAAACCAATAAAACTGCATACCTTAGTTATACTCGTTGGTGATGGACATTCTTGGATTGAATTGGTTTTTGAAGGATCAACAGATATTACATCCTTAGAAACAATATGGCCAAGAAAAGAAATCTCTTGAAGCCATAATTCAAACTTGCTAAACATCCTATATAATTCATTTCTTCTAAGAGTCTTCAAGATAATGCGCAAGTGAATTTCATGATCTTCGTAGCTTTTGGAGTATACCAATATATCATAAATAAATGCCACTACCAATTAATCAAGATATTTCTTGAAAAACCTATTTATTAGATCCCTGAAGATAGAGGGTGCATTAGTCAATCCAAAAGGCATTACTGTAAACTCATAATGCCCGTACCTGGTTCGAAATGTTGTCTTTGGAATGTCTTCTTTTACCATGCACAGCTGATGATATCTATATCTAAGGTCAATCTTTGAAATGTATTAATCTACATGAAGATGGTCGAATAAATCATCAATGCATGGTAGGGGATACTTGTTCTTTATTGTTATATCCTTGATCTCCCTGTAGTTAATGCACAACCTCATAGATCCATCTTTCTTATTAACAAAAAGAACAAGGTCTCCCCATAGAGAAACACTAGGGAAAATAAATCCCTTATTACTCAATTCCTCTAGTTGTTTCTTTAGTTCGACTAATTCCACAGTGGCCATTCCATAAGGGGTATTCGATATGGACCTTGATCTAGGAATTAAATCAATAGATAACTTAATTTATCATTTTGGTGGATGTCCACGTAAATATTTTGGAAACACATCAACATATTCTTTCAAAAAAGTTACATCCTCTATTTGAACATTACTTTCCTCACCCACCGTTATTTCATTCTCTTATTCCCTAATAATTTAATTTATTTGAGCTACTGGGGGTGGATCTAGATAAGAATCAGTTGGTGACGATTCTACTGTAAAGATAAGGTGTTCTTTATCATCATTATCAAAAATTGTAACCTCCTTATTCTTATAATAAAATTCTTCATCATGGTTCTAAAGAAAATCCTTAACGATAATTATATCAAATTCGATCATGGGTATGATGATGAGATCAGAAGATAAAGAAAATTTATATGCCCTAATGGGGACTGATTCAAAAAACTTTGTTGCAATGATACTACCCTTAAGAGTTTTGACTGACAAATCCCTTGTTAAATCAAATTGGAAATATCTAATTTTCTTAGTAATCTAGGACGATATGAAATAATGCGATGATCCAGAATCAAATAAAGAATTTTTTAAACATGAGGAAACCATTAAATTACCTGCCACCACGTCTTTTGGAGCTTCAACCTCAGCATTAGTGATAACATAAGCTTGGCCTTGATCCCTTGGCCTTTTTTGAGGTAAGTTCCCTTAGTGATTAGTATATTTATTTTCATAATGCCACATTTTTTTACAATTTTAGCATTCAACAGTGAAAACATCTTTCTTCCCCTTTCAATCACGAGCTTGGTGGCCTTTTTCACTACACTTGTAATAGACTCTCATTACCTTCAGGAAAGTATCAGGGTGTTTCTTCTCACATTTACTGAAGGATGGATATTCAAATTTTCCCTTCTTCCCCTTATTTCCATTTCCAGAGTGTTCGACAGATCTCTTCTTCTCTTGCTTTGCCTTAAAGTTGTAAGACTTAGAGAATTCTGTTTCTATCATGATAGAACATGAGACAATATCTTCATACGATGAGAAATATTATGAGACAAATTATCAATGGAGGAATAGTTTTAACCCATCAAATAAACGATCAATCTTACTTCTTGGGTTACATATATAATCTGCATCATGCCTCTCTAACCTTTTAAAGTTAGCCTCATACTTTGCGATATTCTCATCCTCCTTTTTCATTAGACTCAGAAATTGCCTTTCCATATCTGCTCAATGGTCATGAGGAAAGTATTTTTCTAAGAAAATCTCTTTAAAATCCATCCATTCCATATTTGGTACATCATCATCTTCCTTTGTGTTTTGAATCAATGACCACCATTGATCATCATCTCCAGTGAGGTGGTAAACTAGCATGCCAACTTTTTCCCTTTCACTACTCCCCAAGGCATGGAATATTTTCTCTAAGGAATTTATCCATTGCTCATATACTAATGGATTTCTACTCCCATTGAATTTTGGTGGTTGTTGCCTCATTAAGTGATCTAACATTGATCCTCCACGCTATGGATTAGGGTGCTTCATACGGGTAAGGTTATTATTCATAACCTGAGTGAGTTGTCCCAATATGGTGATAAGCTGATCAGAACCAATTGTATCACCAGCTCCACTATAATCATCTTGACCAAGATAAAAATCCCTACATGGAGTGCGTACATTGATATAGTTTCCATTCCTTCCAATAGGCTCCATTTCTAAACAATGGCATAAACTAGATTAGTTTATAAATCAACATACATAATTCCAAATTTGTAAAACACTTAACATAAATTTAACAGTTTATGGATATAATCTATAATCATAAAAATGTTTTCTTTTAGGAAGTATATAATCATAAACCCTTCATAATTTTTTGTAAATAAAATGAGATTTATCCTAAGCATATCCCCTGAGAGTGTCATAACCAAGAGTGCAGCAAGGCCCGTTGTTGTGAACCAGTTCCCGTTCGAGTCTAGCTCAAAGTGGTGTTTTCGAGTTTTACCCGTAGGTACAATTTTTCCAGAGCCGCCTCTACATACTCATATCCAGACATGGATGTATTTCTTGTAAAACTCACAAAATCTCTACAATACCAAAATTATAGGAAGTTCTTCTATACTAATCCTCAAAGTCTATCTTATTGATATGTGCTCTAATCAGAGTTTATCTAAATCTAGTTTCTAAGGTTTGTACTAAACTTCCTCTGATACCAACTATAATTCCCCGACCCTAGTTACCCAGAGTCGGTGCATTATTTTAATACATTGGTATGATCATAAGGAATCAAGTCCCGAAGGACCGATCGAATTAACAGTCTTAGAAAATAGATTACATACATGAATGTTACATTACACTTTATAACATAAAATACAACATAAATAATCCTTTATGAATGCCATTATTCTCTTATATTAACCCTGCATATCAATCTAAATTCACTTCTTGAAATCCCATGAAAAATAGAATGTAGAAAGGGATGAGCTCAAATGCTCAGTAAGGATAACAATACATCGTAAAATTTCATAAATAAGAATAAACATTTAAGGAAATGTATAAAACCAAAACAATAGCCTTTTCAACATAAACTTCATCATAATATGGAAAATATAAAATCAAATAATTCCATTTACTTATTCACATTGATATTTTCCTAGTTGAATAATCACATGCAATATCAATAGCCACTTTCATAATGATGGAATACATAATGACAAACTTTTATAACCACATAGTCAATGCCTTGTGACAAGACTACAAATAAGATTTTATCAAGGCCTTGTTCCAAGACACTAGTTTGTCTCATGAGACCTACCGATTCATCAAGGAGCAATAGCGGGATCCACCCATCACTTAAAAAGTCCAATGCATTCCTCATATAAAAAGGTTTAAACATAACATAAACATTCGTATTAAAACTAGCATACGAAATGTGAATACTTTATCCATAAACTTTGAATGGTATAAAAATTACACATCCAAATTCAAACATATCACACAACATTCAATACATTATGGAAGTTTTGTATCATAATAAATCAACTTCAAATAATCATAAAATCCTTCAAAGGATGTTGACATAGATGAAATCAAATCCTTTTTTAGAGAAATATCTCTTACTATTTTGAAATCATTTAAAAGTCATATAATTATAAAAGAAAAAATATATTTTGAAAATATTATTATATGCTTCTAAGGGAAGCTTTGACGTTTCTATAACAGCGGAAAATAGTTGCACCCTCCATATAAGTTAAAAAAACATTCTTACTATAATTTTGTCGAAAAGGTCATAAAGTACCTTATTTGGAAAATGACGAAAAAATTCCTTTAAAACCATTTTTTAAAAAGTAAAATAAGGTTATAAATTAATTAAAACCATAGTATAGTAAATATTAAAAATGTTTTGAAATACATTTCTAAGAAACATGGATGTGGATGATTAAGATGTCCCAGTAGATACTTACGTAAAAAAAACCTCGGATAATAAAAAGATTGTGAAATTAACCCTTAACTTGTACTTTTTTCTTAATCGAGGGTAGGTTAACCTCATGTATAATGGTGAAATAATTTTTATTAAATTATACAAGAATCATATACATTAATATGATATCATATATGATCTTTTAACATTGCTTTGTTAATAATATCTTAGTATTATCATCATTTTGGGTGTTAAATGATTCGTTTTCCTTTATATGATTTGTTACATAAGTATTTTTTGTTATGGATAGTATGTATATTATTCATATTCAGAATAATATCATGTCTTTAAACATTATTTGTAATCATCTAATGAAAATTTGTCTTGAATGGATTACGATGGAGAATGAATCTCATCGCGTTTATGGATACGGTAATCCGTACGTATGCACAAGCGACAATATCATTCTTTTGATATTTAAATAATATATAATTGGTTGGTATATCATATATATAGAATCATTATAATTTTATATTTATTATTTAAATCAATTACACATCATTATTATACCTATCCAAATAATAATGTATTGAATAACAGTTACACCACGACGTGGAGATGGTAAGCCGTACGTACGCACGTATGGTGACATGTCATTCAAAGGATGGATATAATAATGAATATATTTGTACCATATTTATAATAACATGATAGTATATAGAAGATAATGCATTTATTATTTTAGAATAGAAACAACAAAGAAATAGGAAGTGGAAAAAGAAAGGAACTTGAAAGAGGTGATGAAATATTTACCTATTCTTCGGGTTATTCCTTTTGATTTGATAAAAATGGATCCTTAGGATGACTTTTTGACTAAATTAAGGACTCTAGGATAAATTTAGGATAGTTTAGATGTTATTTGTGTAGAGGTTTCCCAATCCAAAAGTCTTATAAGGTGTGAATTTGAGGGAAGGGGGAGTGCCCTTTTATAAGAGGGGTGAGGGGCACCTTAGGAAAAGCTATAAATATTATTTTATAATAAAATTATTTTCGGTTTCTAATTGCTAAAAAATGAATTATTTAAAGGATAAGGTGTTAATGGGTCTAAAACCACTCAAAAAATAGGTTTTAGATAGGTTTGTGTCACTAAATTAACCTTATATTTTAGATTTAACTCTTAGTTAAATAGTTTGACATTTACCTTGTCTCTTTGTATTTTTATATTGTAAGGTTAATAAACTTACTATATACTTCGAAGAGAACCCCAGGTGGATAATTAATGATACACCTATCATTGTATATTTCTTTTTTCGAACCTTATATTTTTAGGAATAGAATATCAATTAATAATATAAAATTTGTTTTAAAAACTCTTTTATGTCAATTTTGACACTATTTGGTATTTTGTTTTTTCTAAATTAATGACAGCATTATTACTTCAAAAACAATTCATATAAGAAACCCTAACATGTTATATTAACCTAGAAAATTAGTTTAATTCATAAAAAGTCTCAAATTACATTTATTTGGATATTTATAATATCAATTATTTTAATATTTCATTAATTAGTTAATTACTGCATCATTATTGTGTCATAAATAAATTAAATTATTTAATGTCTAAAAATTATAAATAAAATACAATTATGTAGGAAATATTTTTATATTTATAATGAATATTTATGGTCGAATTTATCTTAGGTGTAACCCTATATTAAATATGGTTTAGTTATTAAGCTTTGAATTTAACACTTTTAACTCTTCTTTGAATTAAATACTAATAAATGTCCTAATCTAATACTAGAGGACATAAAGAATAATATTTTATTCCTAAGGTTTTTTGGTCAAATTAAACAAATCCAATAGAATTAGGACATGTGTTAAGGTAATAATAATATCATTTTTACCTTTAATTTCCCTATTTACTTTTAAATGTGGTAAATAAAAGTCAAAAGTTATTATTCACTAAAAATTATTTTAATCTTATTGAACCAAATTTTACTTAATAATATCAACTGTTTCTTTTATATTTTTGAAATTCAACTCACAAAAGTGGTAAAATTTCGTTTTATGTAAATTTTCAAATGCTCCTAGGAGGTGGGTTAATGACGGTAAAAAGTTCAATAGAATTTTTATATATCTAAAATTACTATAAACTGACTCTAATGAATTAAATTGAACTTATATAGGTATTATGTATCTATTTTTAACCTAAAATAAATTTAAACTAAATCAATAATTATTTAAATAAAAAGTAGGTTTTAAACAATAACTCAGTGTTTTTCACTATTCATTAAAAATTGAATGTTTTGAGAAAAAAACAAAAAATTCACCCTAAGATAATTTCGATATTTTGAATGCAAAAATGAAGTCCATTTTGAAAGATAAAATTTATAAAATTTCAAAAAGTGGGTACTACTATTCAAAACGGCTAGTTTGTTTGGTTGTGGTGTGTTAGAACTCGAAGTTCCGTACAACACACGCTGTTGTATTATTCAAAGAGAAGCGTATCATGGAAGCTTGGTTTGTTACACATTCCTTCTCTAAATATTTAAAAAAACCAAAATGGTTAGCACAAGTTATCCAATATGGATAAATATAATAAAATTATCTCTAAAACTCTATTAATAACTCCCAAAGTTGAACTTAATACATTCAATAATTAGTTAACCATAAGAATCCTCCAAAATATGTTTGATTAAATTAAAAACCCAAAAAATTAAAATATTTGATCATAAATTTATCACCAGACAACATAAATTATCTCATAATGTCACATACTAAACATGTGAATACCTTGATAATATATACTCTTAAAATATACAGATAACCCGAATCACTATAAAAAAACCAATGAAAACATAAAATAAATTAACAAAATCCTTATTCCTGAAATAAAACCACATACTATTGAATATATTCCATAAATTGTAATAAACGTTATCAAGGATGACCCAAATCACTTTTTCATCAAATCACTAATCAATTTCAAGGTTACAATTAATATATCATTTACTTAATCAATGTAAATCATATCTTTATCCCAAATAATCATTACTAACTTAACAACATGAAAATATTAAGGGTTATCTTTCAATTAATAATCTATTCTCTAAAAACATCACATTACAACTAAATCACTTTTATTTATTATTGGTACCATTCAAAATATATTTTCAATTCCTTAAAAATAACATAAGTATAAAAATCCGTTGATGTTTCATGATTATTATAAACAGAATATCATTGGTATAGTAGTTTTACAATATAATTCTCAAATACCAATACATAAACACTTAAATCCTTCCACTTCAATGTTTTACATCGAATATTCCCTTCCATGGTTTAGGAGTTAACTCTTGGATTAGGGAATTTACTCGGATAATTCCCATATTCCCCATAAATAAGACGTTGAACTATAAATGATTTTTTAAGGAAATTTTTTTTCCTTTTATCATACACATTATTTTTCCTTGATAATTCATTGATCTATTCAATTATTTTACACAAATAAAACATATTCCTGTTAATTTGAGACATTCTATGGGGTTTCACTTTCTAAATTTTTGACATGATGAAAATTGATCCTTCTTTCCTACATATTCTTCACCACACAAGCTCTCAGAGAACTCTATACTTTTATTATTTGGTCTGTCTAAGATATAGTCATAAAGAAAGTTATCTGTCATATATCTTGATAACTGACATGGAATAATCATAATATCTTTCACTCAAGACATCACCCCATTTGGTTGCTCATAATAACCACATTTTCAATCATATTCAACATTAACATGGTTTATTATGGTTTTATCCATTGACTACAACAAAAGATCTTTTATTAGAAACAATAATCATAGAGGAAAACATGAAATATCATTCATAGAATATATAAACCAATAAACCTTATTTCCACTAAATTAAATCTTAGTTTAACCTAGTCTATCCTTGGTTATCACTTATTAAAATACATAATAATATTTTATAAAGAAATTGTGAGTTCAGCCCATCATATCCCATGAGAATATCAAACTAGATGTGAAGTAGGGTAACATTAACAATACACTAGAATGATGGTTGAGATATACTCAACCAACTCTTTTTGTGTCATTACCCCTAGATTCATCTTTTATAAAACCAAATCCACTTGTGGCATCCAGATAGGGATGTATTTCTAGGAAAAAAAATCATAATATTGACCTTATAGAAAAAATTATGATATTATCTGATAATTATACACATCCTTAGGGTTAGTTATAGGGTTCTGTTTCTGAATCTATGTTTCTTTACATCGAGTTCCCAAGGTTTCTACTAAAATTCCTCTAATATCAACTGTTGAAACCCCAAGTCCAGTAACCCAGAGCTAGTTTCTACTTTATTACTGTAACATCCCAGGTAAATAAATAATAAAACATTTTCATATTTATTAATATTTACAAATTAAATATTAATTTTACTTTAAAGGGGTTGCTATGTTCAATAGTGTACCCGGTACGCAACAAAGAGTTTCTTTGAAATCTTACGTTGCACACTAGTAATAAAATAATATTATTTTAAATGGTAGTTAACACGTAGCCGTTGTATTGGTGGGAATGAATAGAAATAACTAAAATATGATTATATATGTTTGTTAAATGTTTTTAAATTTATCAAATAAAGGATAAAGGCTTAAAATATGAAAAGAATTCAATTTTAGGCATATATACTATAATTTTCACTAAAGGTCCACTTATCGCCTTTTGATGGAGAACCATTATTAAATATATTTTTGGTAACTCTTATACATTATATTGGACCAAATACCATTCTTCTTTATAATCAGGACATCAAAATTTACTTTTTGTAAATTTTTGGTATTTTCCCGATAAAGATCATTTTTAATGAATAGTGAAAAATGTTGTATTTTAATTCAAAACCTCTTTTTAATATAATTTATTAATATGATTAGATTATCATTTGAATTTTTTTTAAAGTGAAATTAGAATATATTTTTACCATTTAATCCAATAGTGTTCGTTGGAATTAATTTCACTTTGAAATCAGACTTAAACTAGTGTCAATCTTTTGATACATTTTGTTTCATAAAAACACGCTATTTGTTTTGACTGAGGGAATTAATTATTAAATTAATTAATGAAACTTATATGTTTTTAATTTTTTAAAATAGACATCATTTTTTAATTTGGAATATCAAATATATCTTAGGGTGAATTATTGGTATTTTTCTAAAAAACTTCAATTTTTGATGAATAGTGAAACCACTAAGTTGTTCTTAAAAAATGATTTTTTTTGTTTAAATGAAATTTTACCACCTATGTGTTTTGAATTTAAAAAATCCAACATAAATTGTTATCATTAAGAAGTAAAATGTGGTTCAATGTGATTAAAATAATTTTTTGGTGAATAGTAACTTTTAAGTTTTTAAACGCGATTAGAGGTAATTAATGTAATTTAAGGTAAAAATAATGTTTTAATAATATGAAATGAACTTGAAACATGTCCTACCATTATTGGATGTGCCATGACCGACCAAGACAATCCATGGGTCAACTTGGGGACCCCATGGAGCCACTTTGGTAGGAAAATGACAATAATAACTTTTTATTTAAAGTTAAAATAAAAATGTCACAAACATGAGTTGTTTTACTAATTTTTTTTAAGTGGGGTTATACAATTCATATTTTTTACAATAAATATTCATTAGAAAGCTAAAAATATTTCCTACATCATGATATTAGTTTTATAATTTTTATACATTAAATAAATTAAATTATTTATGGCATCATGATAATGCAGCGATTAACTCATTATTTAACGATTTAAATAAAATGAAAAGATAATGTAAAATCTAAAACCTACACATATCAAAAATTTATTGTATGGGTGGATTTATAACTCTTATCACCTTATAATATAAATACATAAATTTTGGTCCTTTAAAATCCGAAACTCATTTGAAAATAAAGTAACCTTTTATAACTTTCCAAGAGTGCCCCTCCTCTCCTCTTATAAAAGGCCCCCACCTCTACCACCTTACCCACACCTATCAAGCCTTTGGCTCGGACAAACCCTAATGATTTTGTCTCTCCACATCCCTCTATTACTCCTAGAAGCCTCACTTTGGGTAGATGTCTTTCCAAAGAAGCCTTTGAGCTCAAATCAAAAAGAGTTACCCAATTTAAAGGCAGTGTCTTCTCCTGTGTTCTTATGTTTTATTTTGATTATCCAACCCCCTAAACTCCTTTTATTCCTTTCTTTTGTAACAAAAATAGTATCTTAAATATACTAGGATGTTTTTATGAGAAGTATTAGAGCTACACCTACACACACCTTTGTCTAATGGTTAAAGAACATACTGTTTCTGTGGTTGGTGATTTTCTGCCTCACGAAACGATGATTGTTCAATATTCTTTTAACACCTTTCATGATGGCCATTAAGATGTCACTATATTTATATATTATTTATATTATGTTTATGTTTTCCTTATGATTCTTTATTTTTCATTTATGGAATACCTTTATGGTTTCCATTATGGGTAAACATGATAATTTCATTTTAGGAAGTGTGGACTACCGCCCCCTCAAAGTGATTTGATTCGTTAATGCCATATGTGGGACATATAAAGGATGGAGTTAATGTTATTATATATGATTTTATACTGGAATTATAATATTACCTTATATCATTATGATTTCACTCCATTAAATATGAAATAGAAATGAAAGTAGCGTTCATGCATACGTACGACTTACCGTCTCCATGAATGGTGCATTTCATTTCTTACCTCTAAATGTTATGTACTATTATAAATACATGTATATTCTAGATATATATGATATATATGATATCCAAATCATGAATATTATTCTGGATATAATGAACCTTTGACCACATAAACAACATGTAATTGTAAGAAGTCCATTTTTGACTTATGAACCAGATATCGACAAAACAAACATTATTAACTTAAATGATTACATAATGCTTATAACATGGAAATAATTGATACAAAAGGAATAGTAATCTTGAAAAAGGATCTTAAGAAAGTATAAATTAACAATAGTTTATTATTCAGGAGATTAAAGAGTAATCGAGTCACATAGGACACGAGGTAAGGGACTTCGTCTCAATCTCCTTTCATTGAGGCATATTTTGTTCTAATACAAGGCTTTCTTTTATACAGTGTATAAACCCCATTTACTTATACTTTTATTCATAAGGAATATTTTCTATACGAAGAGTTTTACTAAACGACAAAAAGTATGTTTCTTTTTAACATACGCGGTGACAATGACCTTTCCGCCACCGCGAGTATTATGTGATATTTGGCTTCCTAAACAAGCCGTTATATTTTTAAAAGTTAATAAATACCATATACTCTTTTTTGGTATTGAAAATGGCTTTGATAATAGATTTTTTATGTCAATATATTTATGTGATATATTTTGCTTGAAATGTGGAAATTTTTTCTTTACTTTATAATTGTTTTATGTGTTATTATTTTATAATGGTACTTGGACATTTGACGGGTGGTTACGTGATAAACCATATGACAAGTGGTTCCGTGAATACCAGGATGGGTGGTTATGTTATAACCTCCAATGAATTGGGTATGGATGTCGGCCGTATGTATATTCTATTAAATGATATGTGTGGAAGTTGACCGTATGGTTATTCCAATTAAGTATGTTTATGTCCCAAGTTACCTTCATATGTTATGTGTTCTTTATATGGGTATTATGATAATATTTTGGTTACAAAAGGGTAAGTAATGATATTTTATTCAGTGAAGAGTTTTTACTACTTCATAAAGGTGAAAGGTATTACTTTGATTAAGTATACTTTCTTTACTTGTTGTTTTGAAAAACAAATAGTTTTCATTTTTTGTGTATCCCTTACTGAGATTTTTATGCTCACCCCAAGTTTTTGAAATGTTTTTCACAGGACTTAATATGGAATAGGGTCAAGGATGGGATAGAGGAAAAGTCATGCTATCTAATACATGGAACTAGACATGTTTCTTTTTAAGAGTTTTTATTTTATGGAAACTTAGTATAAGTGTCTACTTTGTAATCTTTTGAGATGTAATAGTTATGTCCTAATTATCTAAAACTATAAACCTGAAAAGATACTCAATGTGAATTATTCATTTAATTCAATAGTAAGCAAGGTTTAAGGACGGGGCCTTATAGTTGGTATCAAAGGTCGGTTTAGACAACTTTAGGAGTTAGAAATTTTTTAAATTATAAATTAATTTATGGTATGACTGAAATGAAATAGCATTTAAAGATTACCAATTTTCTTCTCCTAAGATATTTCTGTGTTCAGAATGGTTTTCCATAGAGGAAACAAGGCATCTATGTTGGGACGACATCAGGAGGAAGACAACCTTCCAAATCAGCAACCTGAGATGGTCGGAATTGGAACTGAATAGTTTGTTGCAGTGATGACACAATTGAATCAAGCTATTAATGGTGGTGGTATCCATTCACGAGATCAACCAGATCAACCATAGAGGAACATGTTAGTGGTGGAACATTTCATGAGGAAATATCCCCCATCATTCAGAGGATCATCTGACCCTGTGCTAGCTGAAGGGTGGATTAAAGCACTGGAGAAGATTTTTGATGTCATGGGGTGTTCAGAACATCAAAAGGTTAGTGGTGGTCGATGATGAAAAATATCAGGGATAGTGATGATATTGATGATCTTCATTGGGACGAATTCAAAGGTATGTTTCTTGAGAAATATTTTCTTAAGGTGGTTTTTCTTAGGATGGAAAAAAAATTTCTAGAATTGAGGCAGTAGGATGACTCAGTGGCTGCTTATGAAGAAAAGTTCACTCGACTGGAAAGGTATGCTCCAAAATTCATACGAGATCTTGATAGTAAAATCAACCATTTTTACTCATAGTTAAATCCAAAGTATCAAAGGTATTTAGCTTCTCGTGAGTTCAAAAGTTATGAAAAACTTGTTCGATGTGCGGAGAAGGTGGAAATGGAGTTTTTCGATGATCAGGTTTTCTTTGACAAATAAAAAAATAAGAGGTCCAGTTGGCTGGCAAAGGGGAAGAATTCATAAAAGAAGCAAAGAGGTAAGAAAACCAAATATCCATCCTATGAGAAGTGTGATAAAATGAATCCAGGAGAATGTTTATCCATGTCTGGAAAGTTCTTTCGGTGTTGTAAGTCTGGTTATATTGCTCGTAACTGTAAGGAAGATGATCAAGAAGGCAATGAAAAGTCAGCGATAAGACGTTTTAAGTGTAATGAAATGGGTCATTATGGAAATGACTATCTAACTAAGAACTCAACTGGGGGAAAGCAGCTAGACTACAAGCAGAAAGGGGTGGTGAAATCCTTTGCAACTACTTCATCAGATGTTGGGCCATCGAATGAAGTAGTATCAGGTACACTGTTTGTTTATTCGGATTATGCCAATGTGTTGTTTGATTCGGGGTCTACAAATTCTTTCATTTCTGAGAAGTTTTCTAGTAAATTGGAAATTCCATCTCAAGATATGAATGTAGAACTTATGGTAAAAACACCCGGAGGAAACGTTGAGACAAAAATAAATTATAAGAACCTTCTTATCCTTGTGTGTGGAAAGAATCTACCTGCAAACCTTATTGTTTTACCTATGGTAGAGTTTGATGTTATTTTTGGAATGGATTGAATTTCTGTTTATCATCTTAAGATTGAATGTAGAGCTAAAATGGTTTCTTTTCAGAAAGATTTTCAGTTTGTGTACAAGAATGAACCCTTGATTTTGATAACATATCAGGAAGTTGAGAAACTAGTAAAAGATGGAAATGAATTTTATCTTGCACATATCATGGAAAACAAGAAAACTATTCAGATTAATGATGTGCTGGTGGTAAATGAGTATCTTGATGTTTTTTCTGATGAGTTTCCTGGTATTATTAATGATCGGGAAGTTGAATTTACTGTTGACATAGTTCCTGATTCTAAACCAATTTCAAAACCCCCTTCTCAAATGGCTCAAGTTGAACTTTTAGAGTTAAAGAAACAATTGCAGGAGTTATTAGATAAAGGTTTCATTCAACCTAGCACATCACAATGGGGTGCTCCTATCTTGTTTTTCAAAAATAAAGATGGTTCAATGAGACTTTGCATTGATTATAGAGCCTTGAATAACATTACTATTAATAACATGTATCCTTTGCCTCATATCGATGATTTGTTTGATCAACTCCAGGGAGCTCAATATTTTTCGAAGATTGACTTGAGGTCGGGGTACCATCAGTTGAAAGTAAAAGAAGCAGACGTTCTGAAGACTGCGTTCCATACTAGATATGGCCATTATGAATTTGTAGTTAGGCCTTTTGGGTTAACCAATTCACCTGCTGTATTCATGGACCTTATGAATAGAATTTTCCATGAGTTCTTGGATAAGTTTGTGGTTGTTTTCATCGATGATATTTTGGTGTTTTCTAGATGTAAAGAGGAGCACGAAATTCATTTAAGGGTTATCTTATAAACCTTAAAAGAAAATAAAATGTATGGAAAATTTAACAAGTGTGAGTTTTGGTTACAACAAATTTCTTTCCATGGTCACATTGTTTCAAAAGATGACATAACTGTTGATCCTGATAAAACAAAAGTTGTTGAAGAATGGACAAGACCCACAAATGTAACCGAGATCTGTAGTTTTCTTGGTTTGGCAGGTTACTATAGAAGGTTTGTTGAAAAGTTTTCACGTTTATCTAGTCCAATGACATAGCTAACTCGGAAGGGTGTTAAGTTTATCTGGACAAAAGAATGTGATGATTGTTTTCAGGAGTTGAAAAGAAGATTGGTGAATGATCCAGTTTTGGCACTTCCTTCTAGGAATTGTGAGTTTATTATTTACAGTGATGCTTCGTTGAAGGGAATTGGTTGTGTCCTTATACAGAATGATCAGGTAATTGCTTATGTTTTACGTTAGTTGAAAACTCATGAGGTAAATTACCCTACACATGATTTGGAATTAGCTGCTGTTGTTTTTGCTCTAAAAATTTGGAGTCATCATTTTTATGGAGTAAAGTGTGAAATATATACTGATCACAAAAGTTTAAAGTATATATTCACTCATAAATAATTGAACATGAGACAGAGGAGATGGATAGAATTAATCAAGGATTATGATTGTACAATTCATTACCATCCGGGAAAATAAAATAAAGTGGCTGATGCTTTGAGTCGAAAAAGAAATGCTTCATTAACCATGCTACGTTTGGAACGAGATCCTTTGGTTTTTGATTTGATGAACTTTGGCATAGAAGTTGTTGGTGCAGGAAGTTCTTATGTTTTGTTTTAGGTATCAGTGAGATCATCTCTATCAGACAGAATTAAGCAAGCGCAGAAGAAAGACAGTGGGTTTCATAAAAAGGTAGAGCTGGTTCAGAAGGGTAAGTTGCCTGAATTTAATATTGATAATGATTGTGTTTTGAGGTTTGGGAAGAGATTATGTGTGCCTGGTGATTCACAGTTGAAGAATGAGTTGTTATGTGAGGCTCATAGTTCCCCGTTTTCAGTTCATCCTGGCAGTACTAAGATGTATAGAGATCTGCGAGAGTATTACTGGTGGGATGGAATGAAAAGAGATATTGCTGATTTTATGGTGAAGTGTTTGACTTGTTAGTAGGTTAAAGCAGAGCGGAAGTTACCAAAAGGGATGCTTCAGCCTTTACCAGTTTCAGAGTGGAAATGGGAAAATATATCCATGGACTTTGTTGTGGGATTACCGAATACATATAGAGGTAATAATGTAATATGGGTTATTGTTGATCGATTGAATAAATCTACTCATTTCCTTCATATTTGAGATACTTTGTCTCTAGATCAACTTGCTCGGTTGTATCTTAAAGAGATAGTCAGGTTACATGGATTTCCCCTCTCCATTGTATCTGATCATGATCCCAGGTTTACTTCTATCTTTTGGAAAGGCCTTCAAAAGTCGTTGGGTACTGAATTAAAATTTTAGTACATCTTTTCATCCTCAGTCATATGGGAAGTAAAAACAAAAAATTCAGACTTTGGAGTATATGCTACGTGCTTGTTCGATGGACTATCAGGGAAGTTGGGACCAACATCTTTCTTTGGTTTAATTTTCATATAATAACAGTTTTCATTCTAGTATACAGATGGCTCTGTTAGAGGCATTATATGGTAAACAGTGTCGAACTCCAGCTTTTTGGGATAAAGTGGGTGAAAGGAAGCTGATGGGACCAGAATTGGTAGAAGAGATGGCAGAAAAAGTTCAGTTGATTCAGAAACACATGAGAACAACTCAGAGCAGGCAGAAGAGTTATGCGGATAACTGGAGGAAGGATCTATCTTTCGAGGTAGGTGATCATGTTTTTCTCAAGGTTTCACCATGGAAAAGTGTGATGTGATTTGGTAAGAAAGAAAAGATGAGTCCAAGGTTCATTGAACCATATGAAATTCTAGAGAAATTTGGATTAGTTTCTTATCGAGTGGCTTTAGCTCCGAATTTATCTCAGGTACATAATGTTTTTCATGTTTTGATGTTGAGAAAGTATATGCCAGATCCATCTCATGTTTTTGAGCCCAGAGGTAGTTCAGTTGGAAGAGATTCTCCCTTATGAAGAACAACCAATCCAGATTCTTGACTGAAGAGAGAAAGTGTTGCGAAATAAGGTAATTCACCAGGTAAAGGTTTTGTGGAAAAACCATATGGTTGAAGAGGCAACGTTGGAATCTGAAAATGCTATGAGGGATAAATACCCCCACTTATTTTGATAAGTGAATAAAATTGCGAGGACGCAATTCCCAAAAGGGGGGAAGGATGTAAAATCCCAGGTAAATAAAGAATAAAACATTTTCATATTTATTAATATTTACAAATTAAATATTAATTTTACTTTAAAGGGGCTGCTATGTTCGATAGCATACCCGATACGCAACAAAGAGTTTCTTTGAAATCTTATGTTGCACACTAGTAATAAATTAATATTATTTTAAATGGTAGTTAACACATAGCCGTTGTATTTGTGGGAATGAATAGAAATAACTAAAATATGATTATATATGTTTGTTAAATGTTTTTACATTTATCCAATAAAGGATAAAGGCTTAAAATATGAAAAGAATTCAATTTTAGGCATATATACTCTAATTTTCACTAAAGGTCCACTTATCACCTTTTGATGGAGAACCATCATTAAATATAGTTTTGGTCACTCTTATACATTCTATTGGACCAAATAAAATTCTTCTTTAGAATCAGGACATCAAAATTTACTTTGTGTAAATTTTTTGTATTTTTCTGATAAAGATCATTTTTAACGAATAGTAAAAAATGTTGTATTTAAATTCAAAACATCTATTTAATCTAATTTATTAATATGATCAGATTATCTTTTGAAATGTTTTTAAAGTAAAATTATAATATATTTTTACCATTTAATAAAATATTGGTCTTTGGAATTAATTTCACTTTGAAATCGGACTTAAACTAGTGTCAATCTTTTGATACATTTTGTTCCATAAAAACACGTTATTTGTTTTGACAGCGGGAATTAATTATTAAATTAATTAATAAACCTTATATGTTTTTAATTTTGTAAAATATACATCATTTCTTAATTCAGAATATCAAATATAGCTTAGGGTGATTTTTTGGTATTTTTCTGAAAAACTTCAATTTTTGATGAATAGTGAAACCACTAAGTGGTACTTAAAAACTGATTTTTTCGTTTAAATGAAATTTTACCACCTCTGTGTTTTGAATTTCAAAAATCATACATACATTGTTTTCATTAAGAAGTAAAATTCGGTTCAATGGGATTAAAATATTTTTTTGGTGAATAGTAACTTTTATGTTTTTAATCGTGATTAGAGGTAATTAGTGTAATTTAAGGTAAAAATAATGTTTTAATAATATGAAATGAACATGAAACATGTCCTACCCTTATTGGATGTGTCATTCCCGACCAATACAATCCATGGGTCAACTTGAGGACCCCATGGATCCACTTTGGTAGGAAAATGACATTAATAACTTTTCATTTAAGGTTAAAATAAAAATGTCACAAACATGAGTTGTTTTACTAAAACAATTTTTAACTTGGGTAATAAAAGTCATATTTTTAAAAATAAATATTCATTAGATAGATAAAAATATTTAATACATCATTATACTTTTTTTATAATTTTTAGACATTAAATAAATTAAATTATTTATGATATCATGATGATGCATCGGTTACCTCATTATTTAACAATTTAAATAAAATGAAAAGATAATGTAAAATATAAGACCTACACATGTCAAAAACCTATTGTATGGGTGGATTTAGAACTCTTATCACCTTATCCTAGAAATACATCAATCTGGGAACTTTAAAATCCAAAACTCATTTGAAAATAAAGCAACCTTTTATAACTTTCCAAGAGTGCCCCTCCTCTCCTCTTATAAAAGGCCCCCACCTCTACCACCTTACCCACACCTCTCAAGCCATTGGCTCAGCCAAACCCTGCCCATTTTGTCTCTACACATCCCTCTGTTACTTCTAGAATCCTCACTTTGGGCAGAAGTCATTTTAAGGAAGACTTTGAGCTCAAATCAAAAAGAGTTACCTGATTTAAAGGTAGTGTCTTCTCTTGTGTTCTTATGTTTAATTTTTCTTCTCCAACCCCATAAACACTTTTTATTCCTTTATTTTGTAAAAAAACCACTATATTAAATATACTATGATGTTTTTATGAGAAGTATTAGAGCTACACCTACACACACCTTCATCTAATGGTTAAAGAACATACTGTTTCTGTGGTTGGCGATTTTCTGCCTCACGAAATGATGATTGTTCAATATTCTTTTAACACCTTTCATGGTGGCCATTAAGATGTCACTATATTTATATATGATTTATATTATGTTTATTTTATCCGTATTCTTATGTATTTTTCATTTATGGCATACCTTTATGGTTCCCATTGTGGGTAAACATGAAAATTTCATTTTAGGAAGTGCGGACTACCGCCCCCTCCAAGTGATTTGATTCGTTAATGCCATTTGTGGGACGTATAAAAGATGGAGTTAATGTTATTATATATTATGTTATACTAGAATTATAATATACCCTTATATCATTATGATTTCACTCCATTAAATACGAAATAGAAATGAAAGTAGCGTTCATGCATACGTACAGCTTACCGTCTCCATGAACGGTGCATTTCATTTCTTACCTCAAAATGTTATGTACTATTATAAATACATGTATATTCTGGATATATATGATATATATGATATCCAAATCATGAATATAATTCTGGATATAATGAACCTTTGACCACATAAACAACATGTAATTGTAAGAAGTCCATTTCTGACTTATGAACCAGATATCGACAAAACGAACATTATTAACTTAAATGATTACATAATGCTTATAACATGGAAATAATTGATATAAAAGGAATAGTAAGATTGAAAAAGGTTCTTAAGAAAGTATAAATTAACACTAGTTTATTATTCAGGAGGTTAAAGAGCAATCGAGTCACGTCGGACATGAGGTAAGGGACTTCGTTTTAATCTCCTTTCATTGAGGCATATTTTGTTCTAGTACAAGGCTTTCTTTTATACGGTGTATAAAACCCTTTGACTTATACTTTTATTTGAAAGGAATATTTATATACAAAGCGTTTTACTAAATGACAAAAAGTATGTTTCTTTTTAACATACGCGGTGACAATGACCTTTCCACCGCTGTGAGTATTATGTGATCTTTGGCTTCCTCAACAAGCCGTTATATTTTTAAAAGTAAATAAATACCATATACTCTTTTTGTTTTTGAAAATGGTTTTGATAATGGATTTTTTATGTCAATATATTTATGTAATATATTGTGATTGAAATGTGGAAATGTTTTCGTTCCTTTATAATAGTTTTATGTGTTATGATTTTATAATGGTACTTGGAAATTTTCCGGGTGGTTACATGATAAACCATATGACAGGTGGTGTCGTGAATACCAGGACTAGTGGTTACGTTATAACCACCAATTCATTGTGTATGGAAGTCGGCCGTATGACTATTCCATTAAGTTATATGTGTGGAAGTCGACCGTTTGGTTATTCCACTTAAGTATGTTTATGTCCCAAGTTACCTTTATATGTTATGTGAGCTTTATATGGGTTTTATGGTAATATTTTGGTTACAAAAGGGTAAGTAATGATATTTTATTCAGTGAAGTGTTTTTACTACTTCATAAAGGTGAAATGTATTACTTTGATTAATTATACGTGGTTTACTTGTGGTTTTAAAAAAAAATAGTTTTTATTTTTTGTGTATCCCTCACTAAGCTTTTTATGCTCACCCAAAGTTTTTGAAATGTTTTTCATAGGACTAAATGTGGAATAGGGTCAAGGATGGGATCAAGGAAAAGTAATTCTATCTAAAACATGGAACTAGAAATGTTTCTTTTTAAGAGTTTTTATTTTATGAAAACTTAGTAGAAGTGTCTAGTTTGTAATCTTTTGAGATGTAATAGTTATGTCCTAATTCTCTAAAACTCTAAACCTGAAAAGATCCTCAATGTGAATTATTCATTTAATTCAATATTAAGTAAGGTTTAAGGCCGGGGCCGTATAATTACATTTTTATTATATATAGGGGTTCCCATCTCAAAATCTAATAAATTTTGTACTCTTAAAGAACAAGATACATACATGATTCCCATATCATAATGAAAATATAAAATAAATATCATAAGAAAAATCCTTGAATCCTTGATATTATTAATAATATCTTAGGGAAAGTAAAAAAATAAGGTTTGACCTATGATGCTCTGTAATATTTATGTATAATAGAGGATATCATGAGTAAACAATGAATAATCAACTTGACGAGGTATATAACTTCAAACACTTTCCATTTAATCAGTTACATTAACATTAAATTCATCTATGGATAATATCATTGTAGGAATCTCTTGGATAATAATAACTTAATTTTTAATGAATGAAATGATTAATATTTTATGTCATGATCTCAGACATCATGTTATATTTACCATCAAGGCCTTATTCCATGATAGTTTAAACTATGGGCATGCATACACGAAAAACCCATCTAATAAGGCTATCAAACAGGTTTATCTCATGAGACCTTTCAATGCATTGAGGGGATATATAATTTTGTTCCCCACCCATCATTACATGTCCAATTAATTCCTCATATATAGAATGATATTTAATAATTAAACAATATTCTTTATAAAAAAAAGTCTGTATTTAATAAAGAATAATGAATATAAATATTTCCCTAGTCAATCAAATAACATTAAAAGTAAAAAAAAGTATGTAAAAATGGTATATGGTTTAGGAAATATTCATAGACATGATACAAAGAATTCAAATATTTAATATAAATGTAATTTATAATTATCATAAGAAATTGAATGATGCAAGAGAAAGTTAATGACTACCTAATTAATCAAGAGATGAGAGATAAACATCAAATTACTAGAAAAGTATATTTTGTTGTAAAAAAATTCTTTAAAAAATATTATAAAATTAAATAAAAAAATTAAAATAATTGTCTATAAAACATATTTCTTTAAAAAACCATTCAAAACTTGTATAAGAATCTAAGAGAGTAAAAATGTTATGGTGATGAGAAAATATGTTAACGGTGTATACATTAAAAAATATTCCTTTTAACTTTTAGTAAAGAAATAAAAAAACAACCCTTTAGGAAAATATTAAAAAAGTTCCATTAATTTTTTTAAAATATCAAGTATAACTTAAAATGTCCTTTGAGTAAGTAAATATTAATTTGGTAAAATAATTTTAAATAATATGACCATGGATGAAAAATTCACCCGATCAAAAATATAAATAAGATTGGTTTATATTTTAAGTGTTTCACGGATTGATTCATGTGAAAAAATCAGAAAATTTGGAATAAAATAAGTAAAATTAATAAATATATTGAGGAAAATAAATTAGATAGATTTTATGGAGGATATATTATAATATTACTTCAATGTAATTATAAGCAATCCAAAAAGAAAATGTTATTGTAATATAAAATCTCACATATTTGGTATCTTTTAAATTTAACCCCTTGAAAGAGTTACTTGAATTGAAAATTTAATCATTATGAAAAAATATATATTACTGTTAAATACATTAAATAGTTAGTATATACACCACATAAAATTAAATAGGTGCGTATTATGAAATATGTCTTATTGGAGTGGAAATTGAGAAGCAATCCCTTACAAGGATCATATCATTGAAGTGATAATTAATCAATGAAGTAATTATGTGTTAAAAACGTCAATAAATAAAATATAATTTTAAATAAAACATAAAACATAATACAATAATAGGACATTTCACACATAATAATGACATAACATAGTCAGTGAAGTAGATGTATAACCTAATGAATGAAAAATGAGTTAAGAAACCCCTACCTGAAGTTCAAATTTCCTAGTATGTGATTTTAAACTCAAGTATAATAAATTTATATTTATTATAATTAAATAAAATAACCATATACATATCTATAATATCATATATGATCCATTTAAATCATTTTATCACCTTTTTGTTAAAAATATTTTATTATTATCATTATTTTTGTTGTTAACTACTTTGCTTTTCAATTATGTTTTGATTCGGTAGTTTCAATAATTTAATATTTTTCATGGTTACATCATCTAATTTTTTTATCAATTATATAAATATCATATATATTCAATATATATATATTTATAATCATCCATAAATGATATAAAAATGAATTACACCGTTCATGGAGATGGTTGGTTGTATGTATGCATGAACGCTATTTTTACATTTCGATAGATGAAATGAAATAAAGGAAAATAATAATAAAAATTTAAAAGATCATTTTTATATCATATAAATATTATATATTAATTAAATATATTCTTATTACCATCCATTTAAATTGGAAATAAGAAAATAGATCATATCACTTCGTGGAGGTGGTAGTCCGCACATATGCACCAGCGAAGTTATCATTTTCCAACGGATTAGAAGGTAATGAGGTAGATATAATATTATAATTTCATAATTATAATTATTTCATATATATAATATATATCAATTAATTTGATTTTTATAACCATCCACGTAAATTGGTGATGGAAAATTAATTACACCACTGTGTGGAGATAATAAGCTGCTCATATACACGAGAAGCATTTTTACTTTTCATAGGATGAAAAAGAGTTGAAATATGTTTTTAAAATAATAATAAAAAAATATAAATTTATTTATGATACTTTATTTTTTTATGATAGGTATAATAGATTTAGATGAAGTTGTACAAGAAATAAACTTGAAAGAGTGAGTAAAGACAATTACCTCTTCTTCGGTAGACTTCCCTTAGATCCATTCTTAAGGACCCTTGTATTGTTATTTTAAAAATAAAAAACAATTTAATTAATATATATGGTAGTTAAGAATGAAATTTTATAGGGTTTGGTCAATATTGGTTTCTAAAATAAGTGTATGGAAAATGGAGAAGGGATGTCCTTTTATAATTTAGTGGAGGGGTATTCTTGGAATTTCGTAATGTATTAAAATAATATAAATTATTTTAAATGTAAAAATGGATTAAAATTTATATAATTAAAATATAATATAACTTTTAGTCTATATAATCTCATAAAAGAAATTTTGGAGAAGTTATTGTTATGTTTTCACCCTTATCTTTTAGTTTTAACCCCTCATTAACCCTTTTGACAATCATTGCAATATAAATATTTTTTCCCTTTAAGGGGAAATACTACTACCATAGATATAAAATAGACTATTAAATGGACTATAGATTAAATTTTCAACCATATTACATTAAATTTTACAAAGTTAATATTTTTACGGATTTTAAATAATTTAATAAAATATTATTTATTATAAAATATAATTAATGTCATTTTTGGAACTATTCATTTAATTTGTCTTTGAAAATAACATGAAGAAAAAAAATTAAAATACAAAACTGAAAACAATCCTTAATATTTTATAATTATCTACAAAATTTTCAAGAAACAATAATTCATCCAACTTGTATTACTTTTATTATTTTGAAAATCATTTATTGTTTTCTATTAATTGAATAAATACAATGTCTGTTTTTTTTACCAATTAAGATAAATATTCCATAACTAAAAACTAAAAATGATTTAATGTGATAAAAATAAATTAATTAGGTTCAAAATAAAATTTTTATATTCATTCATAAAATTTTACTATCCTTATGTGAACATATAAAACAAATTAAAATCAAACAAGAGAGATTTTGAAATTTTCTTTACTTAAAATAATATAAATTTCATTAACAATGTGAATTTCAAGAAAAATTGAATATATTTAAATTTGGGATTTATATTGAGTAATTATTAACATAAAATTAAATAAATTAAAATGGTGGGTTGATTTTAATTCATTATCACATTTTTTATCCTTTAATTACCCGATTTACCCTTTATCGATGTGATAAATTTTATCATAGTTACAATTCATAATGACTATAAATAAAAGAGATATACTCAAAAAATGTGAATATAATGATTTAAAAATTGGTATCCATTTTTCAAGATTAATTTTCTATAATTGGCATAAATTGACTTTAATATAAAGGCATAAAACGCAATAAAAAAACAATTTTTTAGTAAAATGCGTTTTTAAGCATTAAAATTAACTTATACCAAAAGAATGAAAATTGTTGATTCAAATTAAATTATTATAAATAAAATGTATCATATGATAGATTAAGGATAAATAAAGTATATTAAAGATATTTATTTAATGTAAATAAATGCGAGTATTTGAAAAATTGGTATTCTTAACTATTCACTAAAAATCAACCATTTTCAATAAATACTAAAAATTCACACTATGTTATTTTATATATAACGATTTAAAAAATGATTCTAATTTTATAAAATAAATTTTTTAATTTTTTATAAATTACTTATAATTTCTATGCATAAATTGAGATAAAAATCATTTTTGAAGAAGATGCATTTTTGAAAAATTGAGCACTTATTTATTATTAATAAATACTTTATATAAAACCATTATACATTTTTTATAATGTACATACCCTATTAATACCATAAAATATTATGGCTAAGTGATAAATATTATATTAGATAATAATATTTCAATAGTATATCATAGTTCACTTAAAGCTCAACGTTGCGTGTTAAGCAAGCCATCAAGCATAATATTCTATGTTTTCAGGGTGTTACACTCTCACCCAGAACATTACCCACCATATTTTTTACTCTTAATTTATTGGATATTAATCCCTATCTATATCCATTTTTTGATCTTAGACACTTCCCCCAGGTGGCTGTTTACTCCATTGGAGTTAGTACAATGTTAACCAAAATTTTTACACTTTATTTTTTCTTTACTGAAAAACCATTATTCTCAAACAATTATCCTTCTCAAACAAAAGGAATAAAATGTAAATATAATTACAAAGGAAATTCATCCTAACAAGGTTTTAATATTATGATCAACCAAAATTAAATAATTATAAATGTAGAACAAAGTTTCAAATGTTGTATAGGGTATATCCTTTCAAAACATCATTTTTCGAGAAAAATAATTAAACATGTATTGTACTCTTCCCTTTTAAATGAAAATGATTATAATAACTTACATTTATATATTTTAATTAATTATTATCATGCATTCCGAATTTTTTTTCCCATCTAGAAAAACAATCACATCACTCAACATTTATTTGACTAGAGTGATGCTCATACCTTGAGTATGTGGATCCTAACCATAGGTTTGAAAAGAATATAAAATATCCACCCCATAAATATAAATATAAACATTAATAATGAAGGATTCCATTAAAGGATAAAATGAATATAATTCCAAGGTTTGGTAGGCAATTCATGTGAAAAATGAACAACCTCCAAAACAACACTAACCTCTAAAGTACCATGCATGATAAATAATATAAAATTAAAAAAAAAATCCTCAAAAAAATGATATCACCCAACACTCCTCAATTCATAGGCTCAGAAATAATAATAACAAACACAATTAATTATGCACCATATTTTCACTAATAATCAATTTTCATAAACATTTTAAATGATTTTTATTTTTTATTTACAATAATGATTATTTTCTTTTTCATTTTAGAGCATAGACTATAAATTAAAATGAAAGTTAATCTATGAACCTTCACCATAACTAATTATAAGTCCTCATATATAAATTTTACAATAAAAATATCTCTTTTATAGAATATAACCACAAATTCCCCCACAAACAATCCATTTTAAATCAGGAAAAATTACATACATTAGGGTATAGAGGATAAGATAGTCATGTAATAAAACTACTATATCATGGTCATTCATTGAATCTATGAACATAAAATAAATATTAAATATAAATATAGGCATCAAAATAACAAAGGGAACAAATAAAAAATTCCTCAATCATGTTAATGTTCCTTTTTTTTCATTTATATCTTTTAAAAAATTACATTGCAAGTTCTTATAGGTTGAAATTTCTCATGTATCTCTCAATAAATAGGGTATAAGAAATAATATGAAAAATATATATAAAACAAACTCTGGAATAATAAGCATATGAAGTTGAAAAATGACTCATGGACTGAATCACTACTACATATTTGGGTTTATTTAGTGTGAAGTTTTATCGAATCTAGTGAAAAGCGCTAATAAAGGATGCCTTTATCAGCACTAAAAAAAGTGATGATAAAATAACACCTTTATTATCACTTTTTCTAGCACTGATAAAGGGTTCCCTTTATCACTGATTTTTATAGTGATGAAAAATATGTTCTTTATTAGTGCCAGTGAAAGTGCTGATAAAACTATCACACGATTCCAACAATGAACTTGCAGACTATTGACCACTTCTTTTTATATGATTCTGTGATATTAGCTATAACACCCCAAACATTTTACGGCATGCTTCTATTAAATATATTATATTCATAACTAATATTTCATAAAGAACCATGTTCCTTTGAAAAAACACTTTGTTATTTAGGATATTTTCATAACCTAGCCATTAAACATAAATTTTCGACTTCTATGTTTTGAATTTTGAAAAACAGTCATCTAGAGTTGTGACTAGTAACTCATTTGGAGTCTGATAGAACCAACTTGATTTTTGGATGAATAGTAACATACCCTTATGAATAGTAATATGAATATTAATATGAACCTTCTAAATAGTAAATAATGATAATATTTTATTCTCTTAAGGTAATAAGACAATGGCATCTTAATTAATTTTTCAATGTGATATAAAACTAATTATACCTTTAGAATTATTATTTTTTCGAATTAACTATGATTTTATTTAAAAATTAAATTAATAATATATAGAAAATTATTTTTAAAAAATGGAGTTCATTTTTGAATTATATACATAGAGAAATTGTTAGGGTGAATTTGTGGGTTTTTTCTAAAATACTCGATTTTTTCGTGAATAGTAAAAATATAGTTTTGAGTTTGCGATAGTTTAATGACATCATAATGATGTAATAATTAAATATAAAAAGCTGGTTTAATTTTGTACATTAAAATATTACATTAGGTGTCCCAAGTGGCTAAAACCATGGGAAAGACCATGATTTTAGAAAAACCACTAATGAGGTGTCCCTTTTAATTAATAAAAAACTCCCTCTTAATTACTATAAATACCCACTCATACCTTCGTTTTCCTTCATTCCAAATCAATAATCCTCGAAGATCTAGTAAATATACCTCTCTAAGAATCCCCCCAAGGTGTCCTCAATCCCCAATAGTCCTAACCTTCATGTTTTGGGAATTACTCTACAAGGTAAGGGAATCTACCACCCTTCACTTTTCTTAAAGCATTCATTTTATATTTTCTATTTTATTTTCAATTGAATTATGTTTGGATATGTCATTACATATTAAAATTTCTGTCCATAATACATAAGAGTGATGAGAACCCCTTTTATCTCATCAAAATATTGTATGAAAATTTAAGTAACGCCATTAGGCTGCCGAATTTTCATGAGAGATTTCTCATTTTTCTTATATTTTGAGTTCCTTTATTTTTTACTACTTTCTTCATCTCACTCCCATTTTTATGAGATTTTTTGTATTCAATACTAATAATTGTGTATGGTGTATGTATACTTCCCATTTATGTAACATATAATGAATATCTTTATTTTCACGGTATTCAAGGTATCATTTTAATATTATTAATTTTGGCATATATGAATCGATTGATTACAAAGTGGTTAGGGGTTTCTCATCTCACTTTCATTTTTGTGATATATCCATTGTTCACCACTTATTTCTTGTATGTGGTATATATTTAATTCCATTTTGTATATAATAACATGATTCATTTTATATTCATGGTATTATGTGATTAATTTGGTGATTATTGACTTTAGGTCATACTATTCAATTTATTACAATATGTCAACGGTCTTTGTCTCAATTTCTATTTTATTGAGACCTTCTTGGTATTGTGCACCTAATATTTTTTATGCGGTGTATCTACAACCCATTTTAGATCATTTTCTATTTGAAATTATAAATATATTGTATAACCATATCCTGGTTTCATTGATATGAGTAATGTCTTAAGCAATATACCTTTTTGTATACGGTGTTTATTTGGAATGTTATTTTAACTATGGAAATATTGATGAATCTGTATTATCTACTCTATATGGATATTGAGAAAGAATGTTGAAATCGTATTGAATCTATGTATAAAGAATGATTTGGAATTATAGTGGTGGTTGAGGCCTGCAATAGCCTCTCTATGCATCAATAGGTCTCACGAGACAAATCAGTTGGTGACAAACCCTTTGAGTTTGTTTCTAAAAAATCTGGTCGGTTTCTACCCACAGAATTAAACCATTTTAATTGTATTATGGAATCATGTTCTAGATACATGATGTACAATTAATAAGCATTCTCTTTATTCATTATTAGGTTTTACTATCCATGAGGTTTTCACTATGATAAAATATATGGATTCCAGTTCATTATCAATTTATTAATAGAATGTGTTTTTCATTTATTCACCATGCCATATTGACTATTACATGTTCTTTAGGATTCAGTTAATATTGCTTCATTATTCTTCTATTTTCAACCCTTACTAATCATTCGATCTCACCCTTTTCATTTTTTACCTTTAGCAGGTTATGAAGAGGTGATCACTTTTTGAGTTTCTGTGGATGCAATTTTTTGTTTTTGTTATGTAATGTATTTTGTTACCTCTCCCCATGTAATTTTAGTTACATATATGTATCTAGTTTCTTCAAGACTACGAAACTGATCATTCCATTGATATTTCATTCTTTATAACCATGCCAGTGTAAAAAGTAATACACCAAATCTGGTTTAGAGGGTTCGGGGGGTTACAGTTGATATCAGAGGAAGTTTAGTAATAACCTTGGAGACTAGATTAGAAAATGAAGATTAGGGAATAAAGACCTAATGTAGTATTTGAGGACAAACAAACAAGAACGTCCTGGAATTTTGGTAAGGAATAGATTATGTCGATCTTTTTATCAAATACATCCCTGTCTGGATACAAACTGGAAGAGGTGGCTCTGACACAGATGTACCTAGGAGTGAAAAATCCAACAAGGAGTTTCGAGCTTGAACCGAGGTATCTTGGTACACAAAAACTAGCCTTTCTACACTCTTGGTATTGACACTCCTGGGGATATTCTTAGGATAATTCACATTTTCTTTACAAGCCATTATAAAATATTTGAATGTAAATTTTTTCTTCTAGAAACCATGTTTATGAGTTTAAATATGCATAGAATTTCAATCTATGTTATGTGATTTTCTATTTGAGATTCATAACCTAAAATAGTGCATGAAATTATTTAGAAATGGAACCTAATGGAAAAAAATAGAATCAATACTCATGGACAATGTAGGGATTTCCCCACTTAGAAAGTCAACACAGTCAATGTTGGAGAAGATCAGATCATCACCATATTGGGACACCGTACTTATGTTGTAATAAATAACCATGAAACACCTGTGTTAGATCATTTCATGTGAAATAAGACCCCATCTTTTAGTGGTACTACTAATCCAGTGGTAGCTGAGAAGTGGACCAAGTCCCTTGAAAAGATATTAATGGAATTAAGATGCAATGAAAATGAAAAGCTAGTGTTGGAAGTATATTGTCTCAAGGGTGAAGTTGATCAATGGTGGCCCTTTATCTAGAATACCATAGAGGAAGAAGAAATATAAGATATGTACTGGAGTAATTTCAAGTAAATATTCTTCAAAAAATATTTCCCTCGTGAGCAATGAACCGAAATGAAAAGGAAATTCCTTAGCTTGAAACAAAGGGAAGAAGATAGTGTTGCAGAGTATGAGGCTACCTTCACAAGATTATCCAGGTATAAAATAGATTATATATAAGACCCATAATACAAGATTGATCATTTTATGAAGTTTATAATACAAGTCTTCTAAGGGGAATGGATTCTAAAGAATTTTCATCATATGATGAAATTGTATTAAGTACCATCAAAACAGAGAAATAATTTTCTAGATAAAATTTGTTCAAGGTAAACCAAGATAAGAAGTAGTACTCTGATAACCATGGAAAAGGTGAAGCACCAAATAAGAACTAGGCAACAAAGTAATTCCCATTATCCAAGAACTGTGGAAAGAATCATCTTGGGAAATGCTTGAAAGTCATGGGACTCTACTACATGTGTGGAGAAAAGGGTCATCAATCTAATGAGTGAAAGGGGAAGACAAAATTAAATGACGTTTAATGCTAAGATTGTAGAGATATGGGACACTATTTACATTAGTATCCTAAGATCCATAGAAACATTCCTCAGAAAAGGCCAAGAGAGAAAGGGAAAGCTTATGCAATTACAACTATGGAGGTTGAAGTTCCTAATGACATGGTGGAAAGTACTTTAATTATTTCATCAAACTTGTCCAATCCATTATTTGATTCTGGATCATCGCATTCATTATAAATTTATAGTTTCCCAAGAAAATTAGATATGTCTAATTTGATTTAATAAAGGAGTTGTCAGTCAAAACTCCAAGGGGATGTATCATTGCAACAAAGATGTGTCGATCAGTCCCCCTCATGAAACATAAACTGGCTTTAGTTTTTAACCTTGTCATCATACCAATAATTGACTTTTATATAATTCTCAATATGAATTGGATATCAAATTATGATAAAAAGATCTATTTCAAGAAGAAGGAAGTTGCAATTTTTGAAAATGGTGTAGAATCCCTTATCATTAGTGCAAAAACCTCACCACCTGATTGTTTTCTAGATCTACCGCCAATAGCTCTACTGAATTCAATACATGGAGAGGAAGATAAAAAAATATCTATAGACAAGGAAAGAAATATTCAAATTGAAGATATTCATATAGTTCAAGAATACATTGATGTATTTCTAGAGGATTTACCTAGACATCCTCTATAACATGAAGTTGAGTTCTCGATTGAGTTAATTCATGGTGCAAGACCTATATCAAAGACTCCCTATAGAATTTATAATATGGAATTAGTGGATCTAAAGAAACAACTAGAGAAATTGAGTGAAAAAGGATTTATTCTACCTACTATTTCTCCTTGTGGAGACCCTGTCCTATTTTTCAAGAAGAAAGATGGATCCATGAGGATATGCATTGATTACAGAGAAATCAATGATATTACTATAAAGAATAAGTATCCTCTACCAAGAATTGATGATTTATTTGATCAAATTCATGGAGCACAATACCTTCCAATGATTTACCTTCTATCTGGATATCATCAGTTGTGTGTGAGGAATGAAGATATTCCAAAGATAGCATTTCGAACCAGGTATAGGAATTACGAGTTTACAGTGATGCCTTTTGGGCTGACTAATGCACCCTTTGTTTTCATTAATTTAATTAATAGAGTTTTCAATGAATATATTGATAACTTTTTGTGGTATTTATCGATGATATCTTGGTATACTCTAAAATATATGAATACCATGAGAATCACTTGAGGATTATTCTAAAAACTCTAAGAAGAAATGAGTTATATGGAAAGTTTAGCAAGTGTGAATTCTGGCTTCAATTAGTTTCATTTATTGGCCATATTGTATTTAAGGATAGAATATTAGTTGATCCTATGAAGACAAAGGAAATCCAAGAATGGACCACTCCAACAAACATAATTGGGGTACATAGTTTTATTGGATTAACAGGTTACTATCGGCGTTTCGTTCAAAATTTCACCTGACTGGCTAACCTGCTAACCAAGATCACATGTAAAGAACATAAGTTTTTATGGAAGAAAGAAGGTAAAGAATGCTTTAAAAAATTGAAGATAATATTGGTCAATGCTCTAATTCTAACTCTTCCATATGGAAATAATAGATTTGTGATATACAATGATGCATCAAAGAATGGGCAGGGTTGCGCCCTTATGCAAAATAATATAGTTATTGCTTATTCAGAAAGGCATTTGAAGACTCATGAGAAAAATTATCCAACTCATGATATTGAGTTATCAGCTGTAATCTTTACTCTAAAAATGTGGATACATTAACTCTATGGTGAAAGTTGTCAGATATACATGGATCACAATAGTTTAAAATACATTTTTACACAAAAGAACTCAATATGAGGAAAATGATATGGCTCAGTTACTCAAATATTAAGATTTTTCAATACACTACCACCCCAAAAAGGAAAATAAGGTGGAATATGCGTTAAGAAAGAAAATTCATGGACACCTAACCTAAATGAGGATTGAGACAAATTCGATATTCATGGATATAATAAATATAGACAGGGGAATTTCTATGGAAGGAAAAACATCTTTCCTATTTCAAATGATTACAAAACCGTCTTTAATAGAGAAGTTAAAAATCTCTCAATATGATGATGAAAATATGTACATGAAAATTAATTCTGTTAAGGATGGGAGATTGGAAGACTTTGTGTATAAAGAAGGAGTTTTTAAATTTGGTAAGAGGTTATGTGTTCCATCAGTACCTGATCTAAAAAAAGAACTATTAGACGATGCTCATAGATCAAATTTCTCAATACAGATGGGTAGCACAAAGATGTATAGAGATCTAAAGGAATGTTTTTGGTGGGATAATATTAAGTGATAAAATACTGACTGCGTATCAAGGTGTCTAGTTTTTCAACAGGTGAAGTCAGAGAGAAAACATCTGAGAGGGGTGATGCAACATCTACCTATTCTAATGTGGAAGTGGGATGACATTATGATGTATTTTTTCACTAGAATACTGAGGAAACCTAGAATGAATGATTCAATATGGATAATTTTTGATTATATCACAAAATCAGCACATTTACTTAATATAAAAGAGGATTTTCCACCTGAGCACGTGACATGAATTTATATTAATGAAGTTGTAAGACTTCATAGTGCACCCCTATCGATTTTTTCGATCGAAATCCCTAGTTTACATCAAAATTATGGATACTTCTTCAGAAATATTTTGATACTGATCTTCATATGAGTACTACTTATCACCCCCAAATAGACAGATAGTCTGAAAGGACTATTCAAACATTATAAGACATGCTGAGATCATGCTCCCTTGACATTCAAGGTATATGGGATCAATAATTTCCTTTGGTGTAATTTTCCTAAAAAAATAGGTTTATTATAGTATTCAAATGGCTCCATATGAAGAATTATATGAAAAGATATGTCAAACTCTAACTTGTTGGGACGAAGTTGGTGAGAGAAAACTTATAGGCATAAAAATTATTATTGAGACCCTGACAAAGGTGAAGATAATCCAAGCCCATATTAGAGAATACCAAAGTAGGTAGAAGAGTTATACTAAAAACTAGAGAAAGTATTTGGAATTACAAGTGGGAGATCATGTCTTTCTGAGAGTATCTCCATGGAAGGGTGTCTTAAGCTTCATTAAGAAATAGAAATTGAGCCCCAGGTACATCAAACCATTTGAAATTATGGATAGAATTAGAGCGGTATCTTCCCATATTGCAATGCCTCCAAGTCTATCCAAAGTTCATGATGTGTTCCATGTGTCATTGTTGGAGAAATAAATTCCAAAAACAATGCAAGTACTCACATATGAAGAAATAGAACTAAAACCTAATTTATCATACTATGAAGATCCTATCAGGATTCTTGACACAAGAGAGAATGTATTGAGAAATTGGGCAACTGGTCGAGTAAAGGTTCTTTGGAGAAACTCGAATATAGAGGAAGAAACATGAGAACTTGAGGTTTTTATGAAGAAGAACCACCCACTTCTTTTTGGCGGGCTTTATACATAAAATTTCAAGGATGAAATTTCTGAATGAGGGAATAATATAACACCCCAAACATTTTATGGTATGCTTCTCTTAAATATATTCTATTCATATCCTAAATTTCATAAAGCACTATGTTCCTTTGAAACAACACTTTTTTATTTAGGAGATAGTCATTACATAACAATTAAACATAAGTTTTCCACTTCTATGTTTTGAATTTCGAAAAACGGTCATCTAGAGTTATGACCAGTAAGTCATTTGGAGTCTGATAGAACCAACATAATATTTTAATGAATAATAATATAACCTTATGAATAGTAATATGACCCTTATGAATAGTAAATAATGATAATATTTTATTTTCTTCAGGTAATTAGATATTGAGATCTTAATTAAGTTTTCAATGTCATATAAAACTAATTATACCTTTAAAATTATTATTTTTTAAATTAATGATGATTTTATATAAAAATTAACTTAATAATATATAGAAAATTATTTTCAAAAATTGGAGTTCATTTTTGAACTCTACACATCGAAAAATGGTTAGGGTGATTTTTTTGGTTTTTTTTAAATACTTGAATTTTTCATGAATAGTAAAAATATAGTTTTAGTTTTCTGTAGTTTAATGACATCATAATGATGTAATAATTAAACATAAAAGGATGGTTGGCTTGTGTAAAGTAACATATGACATGAGGTGTCCCAAGTGGCTAAAACTATGGGCAAATACCATTGGAAAGCCCATGGTTTTTCAAAAACCACTAATGAGGTGTCCCTTTTAATTAATAAAAAACAACCTCTTGATTACTGTAAATACCCTCTCATACTTTCGTTTTACTTCATTAAAAATCCATAATCCTGAAATATCTGGTAGTTTTACCTCTCTAGGATTCCTCCCAAGGTGTCCCCAGGCCCCCAAGGTCCCAACCTCCAAGTTTAAAGAATTACACTTCAAGGTAAAGGAATGTACCACACTTCTCTTTTCTTAAAGCTTTCATTTTATATTTTCTCTTTTATTTTCAATTGGATTATGTTGGGATACATAATTCCATATTCACCTTTCTATCCATAATATGTATGAGTGATGAGAGAAACCCTTTCCCTCATCAACCTATTTTATTAAATTTTAAGTTATGCCGTTAGGATGCTGAATGTTTGTGAGAGATTTCTCAATTTTCTTCTATTTTGAGTTCCTTTAACTTGTACTACTTTCTTCATCTCACTCCCATTTTTGTAGGATTTTCTGTATTCAATACTAATACATGTGAATGGTTTATTTATAAAGAACATTGATGTAACATATCATGAATATCTTTATTTTTATGGTATTCAATGTATCATTTTAACATTATTAATTTTGGGGCCTACGAATCGATTAATTACAAAGTGGTAAGTGGTTTCTCATCTCACATTCATTTCATTGAGATTTCCATTGTTCACCACTTATTTCTTGAATGTGGTATAAGTGTACTACTATTTGATATATAATAAAATTATTATAATTATATTCATGGTATTATGTGATTAATTTTGTGATTATTTACTTTTGGTCATACGATTCAATTTATTACAATATGGTAAGGGTCTTTGTCTCAATTTCCATTTCATTGAGACCTTCTTGGTATTGTGCACCTAATATTTCTTATGCGGTGTATCTAAAACCCATTTGAGATCATCTTTAATTTAAAAATTTAAATATATTACATATCCATATTCTGGTTTCATGGATATGAATATTTCCTTAAGCCATATACCCTTTTACCTATGTTGTTTATTTGTAATGTTATTTAAACTTTGGAAATATTGATGAATATGTATTCTACACTCTATACAGAAATTAATAAGGAATATTTTAATTTTATTGAATCTATTTATAAATAATTATTTTTACTTTCAGTGTCATGTGGGGAACGCTATAGCCCTTTGATGCATCGACAGGTCTCATGAGACAAATCAGTTGTCGACAAACCTTTTGAGTTTGTTTCCAAAAAATCAGACGTGTTTCTACCCCTAGAACTAAACCATTTTAACTATATTATGGTATCATGTTCCAAATTTTCCTAAGGATCCCCTAAATATCCCCTCCTCCCCCCTTTTAATATCATTATCTTCTACATTAATTATTTTTGGACCTTTTGAAATAGAAGATAAGTTTATAATAAAATAATTGTTTGAAATTTTCCTAAGGAGCCCCTACTACCCCTTATAAAAGGACACCACTTATAACCCATTAATCACACCTATCAAGACCCTTGTATCATCCAACCTTTTCATAAATAATCTCCCCACATTCCTATCCTCCTCCAAGAATCCTTACCTTCGGCAGGAGGCACTTTAAGAAATCATTTTGGGTTCAAACCAAAGGGAGTTACCCGATTTAAAGGTAACACCTTCTCTTAAGTTCTTTTGTTTTATTCTCCTTATCCAAACCCCTAAATTCTTTTTATTCCTTTATTTTATAGAAATAAAAATTTCCTAAATATACTAGGTTGTTTTGATGAGAAGGATTCAATCTGCACTTAAATACACCTCCGTCTAATGGGAATAGAACATACTGTTTCTGTGGGTGGAAAACTAACGCCTCGCGAAATGATGATTGTTCAATTATCTCCTACCACATATCATGGTGGCCATTAAGAATCCCTGTATTTGTATGTGATATATATTATATTTATATTTTTTCAATGCTTCTGCATTTTTCATTTATATAATAAATAAATGGTTTCCATAGCGGGTGAATATGATAATTTCATTTGAGGAAGTGCGGACTACCACCCCCTTAAAGTGATATGACTCATTCATACCATACGTGGAGCTTATAAAGGAAAAAGTTAATGAAATTATATATTATATTATACTATAATTATAATATAACTATGTATCATTATGTTTTTATTCCTTTAAAATACAAAATAGAAATGAAAGTAGCGTTCATGTGTATGTACGACTTACCGTCTCCATGAATGGTGAATTTCATTTGTTATCTTCTAATGTTATGTAATATTATAAATAAATATATATAATGGATATATATTATATATATGATATCTAAATCATGAATATCATTCTGTAGATAATGGAATTTTGACCACATGAATAACTTATAATTATAAGATTTTCATTTGTGACTCAAGTACCAAATATCGACAAAATAACCATTATTAACTTAAATGATTACATAATGTTTATAACATGTTAATAAGTGATATAAAAGGAATAATAAACATCAAGAAGGTTCTTAATAAAGTATAAATTAACTTTAGTTTATTATTTAATATTTTTAAGAATGATTGAGTCAAGTCAGACACGAGGTAAGGGACTTCATCTCAATCTCCTTTCATTGAGGAATATTTTGTTTTATACATGACTTTATTTTATATTTTATATAAAAACATTTGAATATTCAATACATTCAGAGGGAATATTTTTCTATGAGGAGTTTTACTAAACAACAGGAAAAAATAATGTTTTAACGTAAGCGGTGACAACGACCTTTTCTGTTGCCGCGAGTATTATTTGATCTTTGGCTTCCTTAATAAACAGTAATGTTTTTAAAAAGAAAATTAATACCATATAATCTTTTATGTATTTTGGTATTTAAAATGGTTTTTATAATGGATTTTTTATTTCAATATATTTAAATTAAATATTGTGATTGAAATGTGGAAATGTTATCATTCCTTTATATTTGTTTTATGTGTTATGATTTTATAATGGTACATGGACATTTGAATGGTGGTTACGTGATAAACCAAATGAGGGGTGGTGCCATGATAAACTAGGATCAGTGGTTACATTATAACCTCCAATGCATTGGGTATGGAAGTCGGATGTATGGCTATTCTATTTAGTGATATGTGTGGAAGTCAACTGTATGATTATTCCATTTAAGTATGGCTATGTACCAAGTTACGTTTATATGTTATATTTTATTTCTATGGATTTTATTGTAATATTTTTGTAACAAAATGGTAATAAATTATCTTTTATTCAGTGAAGAGTATTTACTACTATTTAAAAGTGAAAAGTATTACTTATGATAAGGTATTCATGGTTTAATTATTATTTTAAAAAACTAACAGTTTCCTTCTTCGTGTATCCCTTACCGAGATTTTTGTGCTCATCCCATGTTTTTGAAATATTTTTCACAAGACATAAAGTGGATTAGGGTCAAGGATGGGGTCAAAGAAAAGTCATTTTGTCTAAAACATGGAACTAGACATGACTCTTTTTTTCAAAAAGTTTTTAATTTATCAAAAAACGAGAAATGAGTAGAAGTGTCTAGTTTTTAATTTTTTAGATGAAATTTAATAGTTATGTCCTAACTCTCTATAACTCTAAACATAAAAATATCCTCAATATTAATTACTCATTTAATTCAAGATTATGTAACGTTTTAAGGTTGTGTTCTTATAGTTGGTATCAGAGGTCGGTTTAGACAACTTTAGGAGTTAGGATATTGTTAAATTAATATCCATAAAATATTTTTAGTTTAAGTTATGATTGAAATGACATATCACTTACAAATTAACATGTTTCTTAACCTAAGATATTTATATGTTCAAAATGGTTTTTCGAAGAGTAAATAGGGAAGTTGTGATTGGAAGGCATACAGAGGGAAATGACCTTTCAAAATTAGCATCTAGAGATGGTCGGAATCAGAATTGAATAGTTTGTTGCAGTGATGGATCAGTTGACTCAGGTTATTAATGGTGGTTGTGATTATTGATGATATTTTGGTTTATTATAAAAGTAAATAGGACCCTGAAAGTCATTTAAGGGATGTCTATCAAACCTTAAAAGACAATAAACTGTTTGGGAAATTCAGCAAGTGTGAGTTTTGGTTACAAATTTTTTTCCCTTGGTCACATTGTTTAAAAAAATAGCACAACTGTTGATCTTGCTAAAACAAAATTTGTTGAATAATAGCCACGACCCACCAATATAACAGATATTCGTAGTTTTTTTGGTTTAGTGGTTTATTACAAGAAATTTTTTGTAAATTTTTGACGGATATCTAGCTCGATGACTAAGTTAACTTGAAAAGGTGTTAAGTTCATTTAGACAAATGAATGTGATGTTTGTTTTCAGGAATTGAAAAGAAGATTAGTGAATGATCCTATTTTGTAATTACCTTCTAGAGATGGTGAATTTGTTATCTACAGTGTTGCTTCTTTGAAAGGACTTGGTTGTGTCCTTATGAAGAATGATCAGGCAATTACTTATGCTTCACGTCAGTTGAAACCTCATGAGTTAAATTACCCTACACATGATTTAGAATTAGATGTTGTTGTTTTTTCTTTAAAAATTTGGAGGCATCATCTCTATGGAGTAAAATGTAAAATATATACTGACCAAAAAAGTATGAAGTATATATTCACTCATAAAGAATTGAACAAGAGACATATAAGATGGATGGAATTAATCAGGGATTATGATAGCACGATTCATTACTATCCAGGAAACAAAAATAAAGTGGATGATGCTTTGAGTCAAAACATTAATGCTACATTAACCTTGTAACTTTTGGAACAATATCCTCTGATTAAAGACTTGATGAACTCTGGCATATAAGTTGCTGGTGTAGGAAATTCCTCTATTTTGTTTTAGGAGTCAGTGAAATCATCTCTATCAGATAGAATTAAGCAAGCACTAAAGGAAGACAATGAGTTATAGAAAGAGGTATAGTTGTTTTATAAGGGTAAGTTGCATGAATTAAACATTGATAATTATTGTGTTTTGAGATTTTGGAAAAGACTATGCACACCTTGTGATTCATAGTTTAAGAATGAGTTGTTATGTGAAGCTCATAGTTCTCCATTTTCAGTTCATCCTGACAATACTAAGATGTGTAGATATATTTGGGAGTATTACTGGTGGGATGGAATGAAAAGAGATATTTCTTACTTTAATATGAAGTGTTTGACTTGTAAACGGGTTAAAGAAGACAAGAAATTACCGAAGGGAATACTTCAGTCTTTATCGGTTCTATGGTGGAAATGGGAAAATATATCCATGGACTTCATTGTGGGATTACCAAAGACATCTCAAGGTAATATTGCAATTTGGGTTATTGTTGATCAATTGACTAAATATAATAATTTCCTTCCTATTTGAGATACTTATTATCTAGATAAACTTTCTCAGTTGAATGTTAAAGAGACAGTCAGGTTTCATGGAGTTCCCCTATCTATTGTATCTGATCGCGATCCCAAGTTTACTTCTAACTTTTGGAAAGGCCTTCAAAATTCTTTTGATACTGAATTAAATTTTAGTATAACTTATCATCCTCAATAAGTTAGGAAGTTAGAACGAACAATTCAGACCTTGGAGGATATGCTATGTGCTTGTTCATGGATTACCAAGGATGTTGGGACGAACATCTTCCTTTGGTTGAATTTTCACATAATAATAGTTTTCATTATAGTATACAGATGGCTCCATTTGAGGCATTATATGGGAAGTGATTTCGAACTCCAGATTTTTGGGATGAAGTAGGTGAAAGGAAGTTGATTGGACCAGAATTGGTAGAAGAGATGGTAGAAAAAGTTCAGTTGATTCAGAAGCACATGAGAACACCTCAGAGCAAGAATAAAAGTTATGTGGATAACTGGAGGAAGGATGTTTCTTTTGATGCAGGTGATCATGTCTGTCTCAAAGTTTCTCCATGGAAGACTGTGATGGTTTTGGTAAGAAAGTAAAGTTGAGTCTGAGGTTCATTGGACCTTATGTAATCTGGGAGAAAATTGGATCAGTTTGCTACAGAGTGGATTTACCTCCATGTTTATTATAGGTACACAATATTTTTAATGTTTCAATGTTGAGGAAGTATAATCTGGATCCATCTCATGTTTTGAGCCCATATGTAGTTCATTTTAAAGACAATATCCCTTATAAGGAACAACCAGTTTGGATTCTTGACCGAAGAGAGAAAGTGTTGCGGAATAAGGTAATTCATCAGTTAAAGGTTTTGTGAAAAAATCATATGGTTGAAGAGGTAATGTGGGAATCTGAAAATGTTATGAGGGATAAATAGCCTCACTTATTTGATAAGTGAATAAAAATTGCGAGGACGCAATTTTTAAAAGGGGGAAGGATGTAACATCCCAGGTAAATAATGAATATTAAATTTTCATATTTATTAATATTTGTGAATTAAACATTAATTCTAATTTAAAAAGGAGACTACGTTTGATGGCTTACCAGATACGCAACAACATGTTTCTATGAAATCTTACATTGCACACTAATAATATAATAATATTATTTTTAAATGGTAGTTAACGCCTAGCCATTGTATTTCCAGGAATGAATATAAATAACTACAATATGATTATACATGTTTGTTAAATGTTTTTACATTTATCCAATAAAATTTAGAGGCTTAATAGGCGAATCAATCCAATTTTAAAGCACAAATACTCTAATATTCTTTAAAAGGACGATTTATCTCCTTTTAATGGAGAACCCACTTTAAATATAGTTTTTGTCACATTTATATGTTCTATTTGAAAAATTAAAATTCTACTTTAGAATTAGGACATCAAAATTTACTTTGGATGAAATTTTGGTATTTTTCTGATAAAATTCATTTTTTAATAAATAGTGAAAAATAGTGTATTTTAATTCAACACTTCCTTTTAATCTAATTTATTTATAAAATTTGATTATTTTTTTTATTTTTTTAAAGTGTAATTATATTATTTTTTAGCTATTTAATCCAATTTTAGTAATTATAAATAATTTTACTTTGAAATTGGACATAAATAAGTGTCAATATTTTGATAGTTATTATTTTTTAAAAACAAACCTTTTGTTTTAACAACGAGAATTAATTTTAAAATAATTTTTTCCACATCTAGGTTTCGAATTTGAAAAAATGGATTCCATATTTGGAATCATGAGGTACAAATTGTGTAAATAGGTAACTTTTATTTTTAGACACTATGAATATTTACTTTAGTAAAAATATTATTTACCATGGTTAAAGGGTAAATCTGGTAAATAAGGGTAAAAAAAATATTATTATATTAATATAAAATTACCCTAACATGTGTCATACTAATATTGGTTGATACATTTCTGACCATGGGAATCCTTGAGTCGATTTTGGGACCCCATGGAGCTACTTGGGAGTGATAATGACACTTTATTTTAATTAACTTAAAGTAAAGGAAAAAAGGACATAAAAAAATATATTTTAGTAAATAAATTTTTTACGTGGGGTTATATATGTTATCTAATCGACTATAAATATGAATTTTTAAGATAAAAAGATTTACTACATCATGGAATTTTTTTATAATTGTTAGACATCAAATAAATAAAATTATTTATGACACAATAATGATGCATTGTTTATCTCTTTAAAGAATGATTTATATAAATAAGATTATAAATACTAAAAAAATATCCAAAATGTATCCAATTATTATTGGATGATTTTATTTATAACATGAGTAATCTTATATTATACTTTAATTATTTTTGGACCTTTTGAAACCAAAGATAAGTTTATAATAAAATAATTGTTTAAACTTTCCTAAAGAGCCCTTCCTCCCCTTATAAAAGGACACCACTTCTAACCCATTCCTCACTCCTCTCAAGCCCCTTGGATTGTCCAGAATCTGCCAAAATAAGCTACCCATATCCCTATCCTCCTCCTCAAAGACTCACCTTAGGAATAAGGCACTTCAAGAAATCCTTTTGGTTCAAACCAAAGGGAGTTACTCGATTTAAAGGTAACATATTCTGTTAAGTTCTTTTGTTTCATTTTACTTTTCCAACCCACTAAAATATTTTTACAACTTTATTTTATAGAAAAAATAGTATCCTAAATATAATAGGTTGTTTTTATGAGAGGGATTTGAACTACACTTACACACACCTCCGTATAATGGGTAAAGAACATACTGTTTCTCTTGGCGGAAAACTAACGCCTCACGGAACAATGATTGTTCAATTATCTCCTACATCCTCTCAAGGTGGATATTAAGAATCACTGTATTTATATGTGATATATATTATATTTATATTGTTTCTATGCTTATGTATTTTTCACCTATAGAATAACATTATGGTTTCCATAGTGGGTAAATACGATAATTTCATTTGAGGAAGTGTGGACTACCGCCCCCTCAAAGTGACATGACTCGTTCATACCATACGTGGAATGTATAAAGAATGGAGTTACTGAGATTATATATGAAATTATACTAGAATTATAATATAACCGTGTATCATTAAGTTTTCATCCCATTAAAATACGAAATATAAATGAAAGTCGCGTTCATGCGTTTGTACGACTTACCGTCTCCATGAACGGTGCATTTCATTTCTTATATCCAAATTATATATACTATTATAAATACATATATAAACTAGATATATATAATATATATGATATATAAATAATGAATACAATTATTTAGATAACATAATTTTGACCACATTAGCAAATTGTAATTAGAAGAAGTTCATTTTTGACCCAAGTACCAAATATCGACAAACTGACCATTATTAACTTAAATGATTAAATAATATTTATAACATGGTAATAAGTGATATAAAAGGAATAATAAACTTTAAAAAGGTTCATATGAAATTAGAAATTAATTTTAATTTATTATTCCGGAGATTAAAGAATGATCGAGTCAAGTCGGACACGAGGTTAGGGACTTCGTCTCAATCTCCTTTCAATGAGGAATATTTTGTTTTATAAACTACTTTCTTTTATAATTTATATAAACACCTTTGAATTTTCATTCCATTCAAAGAGATTTTTTTTCTACGAGGTGTTTTACTAAACGACAATAAAATAATTTTGTTACATAAGCGTTGACAATGACCTTTTTTTCCGCCGTGAGTATTATTTGATCTTTGGATTCCTTAATAAGCCGTAATTTTTTTAAATGGAAAATAGATTCCATATACTCTTTTACGTATTTTGGTATTGAAAATGGTTTTGATAATGGATTTTTTTATGTCAATATATTTAAATGATATATTGCGATTGAAATGTGGAAATGTAATCTTTCCATTATATTTGTTTTATGTGTTATGATTTTATAATGGTACTTGGACATTTGAGAGGTTGTTACATGATAAACCAAATGACGGGTGGTTCCGTGATAAACTAGGATGGGTGGTTTTGTTATAAACTCCAATACAATGGGTATGGAGGTCGGCCGTATGGCTATTCCATTTAGTGACATGTGTGGAAGTCGACCACATGGTTATTCCATTTAAGTATGGTTATGTACCAAGTTACCTTTATATGTTATATGTTCTTTCTATGGGTTTTATGGTAATATTTTGGTTACAAAATGGTAATAAATGATCTTTTATTTAGTGAAGAGTATTTACTACTTCTTAAAGGTGAAAAGAATTACTTATGATAAGGCATTCATGGTTTAGATGTTGGTTTGAAAAACTAACAATTTTTCTTCTTTGTGTATCACTTACTGATTTTTTTGTGCTCATCCCATGTTTTTGAAATGTTTTTAACAGGACATAAAGTGGATTAGGGTCAAAGATGGGATTATGGAAAATCCATGCTGTCTAAAACATGGAACTAGATATGACTCTTTTTTCCAAAAAGTTATTATTTTATAAAAAAATGAAAACTAAGAAGAAGTGTCTACTTTGCAATTTTTGAGATGAAATGTAATAGTTATGAACTAACTCTCTAAAACACTAAACTTGAAAAGATCCTTAATGTGAATTGTTCATTTAATTCAAGATTATGTAATGTTTTAAGGCCGTGTCCTTATAATCACACACTTAATTGGCCTTGTGCCTATATGCATGAGACTTTCTAGTCCTTGGCCCACTCTCTGCTCACTGTAGGCTTTGGCTCACCTTCTACTCAGAAGGACTTCAATGTTGGGCTACCAAAATAGCCGACCCTTCAGGTTGAGGGCAAGCAATTTATTAATTTTTTTTATAATTAAATTCTTATTTCATATATAAAAATATATATTAATATATAAAAATATATTACATATATATATATATATATTAAATTTGTTTGTTTTTAATTTTTTTTGTTCAATATTTTAAAAAACATTATTAATTTTTTATATTTACTTATATTTAATCTTTTTTTTATAATTAAATAATAATTTTTTTATATAAAAATATATAATGATATATATATTAAATATATAAATATATGTTAAATTTATTTGCTTTTAATTTTATTTGCTTAATATTTTTTAAAATTTATTCGTTTTTAAAATTTATTTATATTTATTCATTTTTATAACTAAATTATTATTTAATAAATAAAATTTTATATTCATATAAATATATATAAATATATTAAATGTTGATAAAAATTAATATATATATATATATATAAATAAATATATGTTGACATATATTCTTAAATTGTTTATTAATTATTTAATTATATATATGTATATAATTTATTATATAAAATATATATATTTATACATACCTTATTAAATAGCATATTAATTATTTAATTAAAAATTATTGAATTACGAAAAATATTATGTATATAATTAAATAAGTAAAACACGGTTTATAATTGATAAAAATGAATAAGTTTAATAAATACTTAGTATACTAATTAAATAATTAATATACAATTTATTACCGTATATATATATATATTAAAAGTATTCATTTTTATTAATAAACATTAGATTAATAAAATTTTTTATAATTTTTTAACATTAAATGTTTTTAATACACTGGAAATTTAAATAATTAATACATATTCATTTTTATTTAAACATATATTCATGTGGGTTTACGAGTTGGCGTTGGCCAGCCCCTGGATTTTTTATAATTAAATTCAATAATTTTAATATATAAATAGTAATAAATAGTATAATATATATATATATAATTAATAATTAATATATTATTTATAATAAATAAAATGAATAAAATTAATAAACACTTAATATTATAATGGGATTTATGCACATTGGGCCTTCGGGTAATGTACTGAATAAATAAATCTTGATTGGTGGGCTATTTCTTGGGGAGCTATGGCATGACTTTTCGGCCTATGTGTGTGGTGTGTGTGTTTAATGTAATTGTATCCCCAAGAACCTAATATAATATACTAATTATATACACAATATACTAATTAAATAATTAATATAATATTTTTTTCTATATATATATGATTTATTCTTTTTTAACAATATTATTCATTTTTATTAACTATAAAATATATATTAATTTTCTAATTATATATATAATTAAATTTCACTCATTTTTACCATTCATTAATTTAATATAACTTATGCATTGATGATGCTAAGTATGTGTTAATTTATTTTATAATTTATAGATTTTAAATATTTATTCATTTAATATTTTTGTAATTTATTCATTTTAATGTTTTTATACATAATTATTCATTAATAAATATATTATTTTGGAAATTTATTTATTTTCAATTTTTCATTGTTCAATTTTTTTAAGTATTACTCATTTTCAAATATTTATTTATACATGTATTTTATTAACATTTAATGTTTCTAATATGTTTGTAATTTATATAATTAATATTTATTCATTTCTATTTTAATATATATAAATATTAATTTTTATTTTTTTTAATTATCAATATAATAAATAACAATTATTCATTTTTTATTTTTATTCATTCTATTTATTATTTATTTAATTAATAAATTCATCATATTATATAATGTCATTGTTTAATTTAACATATATCAAAATTGTATAAACACACACACACACACACACATATTAATTTCTCACACACATATATTTATGGAATTAATGAAATATTATATAGTATCACACACACCTAATATTTATGTAATTTATTCAAATTTTAATATTAATTTTATTATTTAATTTATTAACATTATATATTAATATATTATGTTTTTAATAGGTAAAGTTTTTTATTTATTTTTAATATTATTAAATTTAGTATTATTTATTCATTTTTAATATTTTTTTTATTTTTTTGGGAATTTAATCATTTTATAATATCTATTTATACATATATATTTATTATATTTTAATATTTTCAATATGTATTCATATCCATTTAAATATATATCCATATTTTAATTTTTTTTAACAATTTGTATAATTAATAAAACTTAACCATTTTTTAATATTTTTAAACTCTACTAATTTTTAATTATTCAATTTCACTCATTTTTAACATTCATGCATTTAAAATTATATATTCATTAATAATATTAAAAATATATTTGTAAATAAATATTTATGAATACTTTTATTTATAAACGTATATTCACTATATTTATAAAATTATAAATATATAATTATAAATAAATAAATATAATTTTTAAAAAAAAGTATTTATATAATTCTAAATAAATAATTATATATTTAAATAATTATAAAATTATCATAAATATATTTAAATAATGAATATTGTTACTATATCTATAATTATAATTATAATTATATATATTTGTTATATATATATATATAATTATATAATTATATTTATAACTATTTGAAAATATTGATAAATATATTTATTTACAATTATAATTATAAATATACATCTATAATTACATTTTATATAAATATTTATAATTGTTTTTGTATATTTATAATTTATAATTATAATAATTATATTATTAAAATTAATTATATAGGTCTTTTTCAGTGCTAAGAAAGTGTTGATAAAAAATATATTTATCAACACTAAAACTTTAGTGCTGATAAAGAGGTCTTTCATTAACACTTATTATTATAGCACTGATAAAACCCCTCCTATCAACACTTTTTTGGAAGCGCTCAAAAAACCCTTCAAGATCTTTTAAATAGAACCCTAACCAGACCAATTTCCCTAATGTTGTTCAAGCACTCAAAGAAGTTTAGATCTACCATCTCTCCCTCTCCACCATCTCTTAGATGAATAAACTCTCTCAAATCTAAGGTATGCTATTATTCCACCCCTGTCTTTTATTAATGCCATCGATCACATCTTTCATACATACCTAGTCCAAACCATGTTATTTTTTCTCTTTATTTCTTGTTTTATAACAACTCGCCTTCTCACCATCGCTATCTTCATCATGAGTTGGCCACCCACCATCATGAAGCATCCCTCTAACGATCACTTTTTCCCCATCTTCCACTCTCTGGGCCAAACAACGCAACCCTTCCTGACCGCCTCACCTGGGAAGAGTTTAATATATATTTCTTCAACTATGTAAATTCAATTTTTCTAATTTTTTATCATGTTGGATTTAAACAGTTCTTTTTATATTTTATGTGAACACTAATTTTGAGATATTTCATTATTTTTATTATACACTAATTTTTTAATTAAAATATATCTATATTCTACTAAAATTATGTTATTTACCAAGATAAATGAAATATATTTTTTAAAATTGAATTGAAATTAAAATTAAGAATATGATGATGTGATTCCATTAATAATTATTTATGTGTTGCTACATCATTTGTTAATATTATGAATAATATTTTTATATATTTTCAATTTCATTAAACTTATACTAACACATTGGATTTTATATGTGTATTTGTACATGGATTACTCATATAATGTTATAATAAATTATGATTCAAAAAGGTAAATTATCAAAATAATAATAATGTCATATAAGTTTAATGGATGTCTAGAATTTTGAATCGTAAAGGATAATGAGGAAGAATGAACATGTTTTTATAATACCCTTTCATCCCTCCACTTATTTTTTAAATGTTGAACATAAGTTTCCATATTATGTTTTAATGTGTATATGTAAAATTATTTATGGATTCTAATAGTATGACAATTATATGAAATAATGAAATTACTGGTTGATAATTCATGTAGTGTAATTTGGGAAATTATAGTCAGTGTTATCTTAGGAATATTATGTGACAGGATGTATTATATGTTTTTTTCATAGATTGAAGTGGTTGTACTTAATTCAGGGGGTGATATTAAAATAAATAATTTACCAAATAATTAAGTGGTGATTTATGTATCACCATTATCTTACAATATAATTCATCAGTGATATCTTGTATTATGTTGCGATGCTTAATAAATCATGAATTGATAAAAATGATTTATCAATTATTGACTTATTTTAACATATGATAACTCAACATGACCATTTAATTACTTATATTATATGTTCTTATTATCTTGATTTATTTTTTGTGTGATTTTTTACTTGCTTGATGGAAATTTCAATTCCTAGGGAGGTTTCGAGGTGTTTTAGAGTGTTCTTTTTCTTTTTTTATTACAATAGGATTACTAGGATTGAAGGTGTTGTGTGTTTTCTTTAGTTATTATAGATGTTGAAAAAATTATTTTCTAGATTCATTTTCTTATCTAGTTACCTTAAATATGAGGGGTGTACAAGGAAACATTTAGCCATGGTTTGAGGTGTGTAGATATGTATAATTTTCATCTTCTTATTTATAGGATTATTTATTTTCATTAATCCGTTTACGTAGTATTATTATTATTTTTATCTACTTGGTATCATTAGGAATGGTTTGAGTTTCACCCCTAAAAAGTTATAATTTAAAATAAATTTCTCTCAGACATATAAAAGATAAGAAGATAATGGAATATTTTTATAAAGTATATTATAATATCCCATAACCACACATATGGTATGTGTTTAATTTATAATGAGTATACTCTTTTAGATATACCTATAATGGTTTTGACTATTAGATGTGGGAGACAACTTATAGTGATCAATGTCATTGTTAGAGGTTGAATTAGAAAGTTTTATATATCAATGATGTGAAATCCATGTTAACTAATTTTTTTGGAATGTTTACTAATGGAAAATATTTGTGGTATTTTTATGGAAATTGAATAGAGTTTTTTTTGATATTTTAGGATATGTGAAATATAAACAATATTGATAACTATAATATTTTTTGAATAGGGATTCATTATAGATTTATAGTATAAATATATTTTCTGGTATTCCTATAATATGTGGTCTATAATAATCTATAGAAAAAGGGAGTAACATAGAATCCAAATTCAATTTTATATTCAATGACTTTTTCTTCCCTCAGTTTTTGGAAATTAAAAGATCCATGATCCTATGTAAAAATTTGGTGATTACATAACCTTCTATGTTCTGAAGAAACATATTTTTACAGAAATTCAGAAAGATAGGTCACAATTAACTGAAAAAATTTAATTTCCAATAAATAATTTTTTTCCAATATATATATTACCACATTTTTTCAGAAACAACATTAAATTGAGAGCCTCAACCAACTACCACATGTTTACCCGAGGTTGTTTATTTTCATGGAACCATTGTGTAAAATGATAACTTGTCAGGAATCATAACCGATAACATTAAAATGTTGGGTTCCCCCTATTAGAATTATCCATAACTATATCCTTTGATTATGAATATATTATGTGTATTTATTTATTTTTTGTACACAATAAATATTTTATGAACCTAATAAGATGGATATGAATTGAAAATGGATGAAAGTTAATCATATGACAAAGGAGTATGAATATGGAGTTAAATATTTCATCAAGTTTGTAATAGAGAATGCATACGACACTTATGAAATCCATTTTCTATGTTTATGATGTTTTTATTCCTGAAAAATTAGTTTGAAATAGTTGGAAGAACATTTCATTCGTCATGTAATAGATCATAAGTATAAATATTAGACTAAACATGGGAAAAAACTGAATGTGCAAACCGATTAGGATGATATTGTGCTTTATAGATCATTTGATATGAATACCAATGTAAATGATAATGGAATCATAAGGAAGGAATGAAAGTTTAAATTGATAATTGAACCTTTGATTGTAAAAATTTGTTTGATAAGGTAAATTGTTGTTCTAATAGATCATTGAATACTGATTATACTAAATACACAACATTGTCAGCAGTATTGAAGTCATATAATTTAAAACCAGGTAGTGCATTGAGAGACATCAACTATATATAACTACTTGGTCTCATTAATGATATACCACTAGAAGTGAAATTCCATTTTAAACATATGATTACAAATAAATTATACATTTAATGGAAATTTTCTCTAAAGAAATACATTCTTCTCCAAATTATTGAATATATGTTTTATAAGGACCATTAATCAATTATAAAATGCCCTATGTGTGGGGTGAATTGATAAACTAAATACAAATCAATTCCTTAAAAAGATGTATTGAAATTTCTATCATTCCATGGTATAGAAGACTCTATGGATGTTAAGAAATAGTGAGAAAATTGACATGAAACAAAGATACAAGAATTAAATATAAGAAACTAAAATATCTTCCAGACTCTCCATAGTGGAATAAAATTGATTATGAGTATCCAAAATTTAAAATTTCTTTGAGAAACTTTTGTCTTGTGTTATCTACATTTGGAATAAATTCTTTTGGTGTACATAGTAGTACTCATAATACATGACCAGTTATGTTGGTAAATTATAACTTTCCACCATGTTTTTTCATGAAGAACAAATACATTATGTTGTATAAACTTATATCTAGACCAAAATAACCTAGAAATGATATTGATTTTTATTTGGTTCCATTGATTAAAGATATTAAATTGATAAGGATACATGTAATATAATGTATGATTTTAATATAAGTGAATAATTCACACTGAGGGCCATGTTGTATGGAATGATAAATGACTCTCTTGTTTATGGAAATTTTTCAGGAAATAATACAAAATGAATTTTGGGGTATCCCATTTGTAAATAATACACACACTCAGTTTAGTTGAAACATTACATAATGAATATGTTTTTAGGACATATTTGTTTACTCAATGACATAAATACTGATTCTGGATGATAAAATTCAATAGGAATACTAGAAAAGGTACAACACTGTCTCCACTATTTGGTGATCAACTATTCAACAAATTAAAAGATATTGAAACTATTCTTTGTAAACCATTTATGAAAAATCTTATGAAATCATTTTGAAAAAAGAAATCAATTTTTGTTTGAATTACCATACTATTATTTTTTATACATCAAACATTTTCTTAATGACATGAATATAGAAAAAATGTATTTGATAGTGTTATTGAAATGTTACTAAATGTTACTAAAAAGATGGCATTAAGTCTAGGTTGTACATGATTGAAATGGGGATATGAGAAGAGTTAGAACCAGTGAAGGGTAAAAGGAATAATTTTATTCCTCCAACAGTTTACACTCTATCCATATAAGAAAAATTTCAATTTCTAATTTTTCTAAATAGTATAAAAGTTCTAGAGGGGTATTCATCAAATATATAGAATGCTATTTAAATGAATAATTTGAAGTTATGGGGACTTAAAATAAAATAACTGTCACATTTTTATGTATGATTTGATTCACATATCTTTATATTACATTCTGCCTCAAAATGTACAATATAAATTAACAAGTAATAGGTTCTTTTTTAAAGACATATGTAGTAAATTTATAGACTCGATGAAGTTTCTAATCTTCAATAAGGAGATTACAGTTAGATTATACAAATTAGATATTTTCTTGCCACTATCCTTCTTTGATATAACGGTCCACTAGATGGTTCACTTAGATAGAGAGGTTTAACTACATGGTCCTATCTATTATAGATGGATGTACCCCATTTAATGGTATATGAAGATTTTGAAAGGGTACATCATTAATTTTAGTTATCCAGAAGGTTGTATTATTGAATGATATATTGTTAAGGAATCTATTGAATTCTATACTGATTACCCATAAGATGTTGACACCATGTGACTCCCAAAAACTTGTCACAATTAAATAATTATGGGTGAATGGATTTATGGAAGATATGTTATTTCAATTACCACTCCAGAGTGAGAAAAATATCACGTTTACATTTTACATAATAGTGAATAAGTTGGTACATATGTTGAATACCACAAAGTAATTATTAGGAATTTTAATTCATTAATGGATGAAGGATGGGTATCAAATAAACATATTTAATAGTTTATAGGATGGTTCCAAGATCACATTAATAAGCAGTTATTTGAAAATATAAATTCAATTGCCGAATGACTTCAATGGAAAGCCAGGGATCCAAATTCAGTATTTATATCTTACACTAGTTTTTAAATTAATAGTTATACATTTTATATAAAATAATACAATAACCATAGTATGCTAAAAAATAGTAGAGTTACTCTTATGGAGATAACGATGCACATATATGATTTTATGGATAAAAATTCAATTTATGTGATTATGTAATATTTCAATATCAACAAATTGATATATGAGTTGGATTATACAAAATTTAAAGTGATAATTTTATGTTTCAATTGGGTTGATAATAAGAGTGTAGTGAAAGATGATGAAATGTGCCTCGTGAAAGTGAATTTTAGTGTGAAAGAGTATAAGGACGATCTATTCATAATGTAATAACAAGTAGTGCATGCATTTTATGTCTCATATCCAAAAAATGAGAATTGTTCAATTGTCTTATTAGTGAATAAAACAACTATAGGGTCATAATAAAATTAAATCTAGTATGATGATTTCATTGGGATATCAAAATTATTTCATGGAGGTCCCTATACAGACAATTTCTAATATGTTATAAGGGACCATAAAGAAGAGATTTTGATTCCTAATATAGGAGAACAATCCCATAAAATTTTAATTAAAATAAAGTTTTTTTAATGAAAAGGATAAAGTATTTTTAATATAGAATGATTTTACTCATAATATTATGTGATTTCTACTATATTATCATAATCTAAATTAAAATATTGACTAATTATTTTGAAAATGAATTCTGGACATGATGATGTAACCAATCTCAGGGAAGAATAGATAGTTCATGTTGAAACTACAGAATTATAATAGGATCGACATCATGTTGATGAAAAAATACAAGATCGATTTAACATCCCTATTTTGACTAAAATTATCAAGGGAATATGTAAGGGTATAAAATTTAAGGTAGGTTATAATCAATGCGTCCAACCTGTTGACCCTAACAGGTCAATGTTCTTTAGTTACATTGGGGTCACAAAGAGAATGAATATGGAAATTTATATATACTTGTGGAATAATTTCAATACTCTAATGAAAGAAGCCTTTGGAAAGATATTGAGGTATTGTTATAATATAATTTATCTATTTTACCAAATAATTATATAATTAAAGGTTGATTTACATTTTATTATCTCTTGAAGTGTTCATTTATTTCAGATTATTTCTGCAATAAATATATCTTAATGAATATGGGAAAATGTCATAGAGTCTTTTGAACACTTCTAACTAAGTTTTATCTTAGGGATGTGGAGGGTAAAGTAAATCCCCATCCCAAATTTATTTGTTCACAAATTATAAAGTAAGAAACATGGAATTATTTCATCATTTTTTGTAATGATAAATTCTATCATGTGAATTTTATTTGATAATAAATTATCTTAAATTGTTTATTTTATCCAATTTGATTCAAAATTATTAATTTATGAATCAATATCGGAGTTCTGAAAATAAATAATGTGCATAAAAACTAATATACCCTGATTGTAAAGAAAGGATGTGGTACACTTCACTAGAGAAGAAAATGGTATGTATTTTAAATCTACAATAAAATTTTTATGTGTTATAAAAAAATATATTCATTTTATAATACTGATTGAGGAATCAATATCTGAATCCACTTCCTTCCCATGTCATATGCTATGGAAGGAGGCCCATATAAATAAAGTGGGTGAAATAGTTGATTAAAAAATGAAATAAATATGATAAACATGTTTAAGTATGACATAATAGTAATTCATTATTCTTTATAAAAAATATTACAAAAAAATATATATTTATGTTATTTTATTTTTTATATTATTTAAACATAAGAATCAACATCAAACATACCTGAAGAAAACTACTTTAAGTATCTTAGAAGCATTTAAAACAATATGGTCACATTATATATATAGGTTTTTGAGTATCAACTTAAACATATTTTGGAAGAAAAAACCGCAGGACGATATATATCAAATGATGAAAGTATTATACAAGAAGATAAATTATTTTTAAGATATTATTGTCTGATCTGGTTTGGAAAAACAATATATTCTAAAGGATCAAATAAAACCAGTAGTGGAACAAATTTTAGCACATTAACAACCAAATAAACCCACAAGATTTGAGGCTAGTAATTCCCCTTAAATATATACCTCACCTATTTTAATTAATTTTTTCATAAAGTTTTATCTTAAATTCCAATAAAAAAACATCTGATAAATTTATATTACTAAAATTATATAGGTTAAAATTTTATGTAATCTCTATCTATCAATACACAAGAACTACCTTATTATGAGGGGTATGATGTAAAATATCTTGAGAGACAAGCTATATACAAAATAAATCCCAAAAGATAACATGAGAGTGGGGATTATAGTAGCTCAAGAGGAGAGCACTGAGTTTCCTATTCTAATTGATGATCTAGATATTAAAATGATAAATTATGATATAGGCTATTTCATAACATGGATGTCTAATATTAAAAATATACACGAGGTATATACTAATAATTTTTTTTTCAAATGTAAAACCTATAGCAGTTGAGGAAAAATGGTTTGAAGTGAGTTATGGTATTACAGAAGGTTAAAATTATTGGAAAACATAAGTTTAGATCAAGACAATCCAATGAATTGTCCATGAAAACAAAAGGACCTTTTAGGAGTACGTTTTTCACAAAAATTCCACTATAACATATATTTACATTACATGTTCATGAAAAAACCACTTTCAAATATGGGGATGTGTCCTACATTCAATATGAAGAAGAAATATTTGTATATATCATTACATAAGTGGTTTTTCTTGAGATTATAAATGAGATTCTCATGTTTGAATGGCTGAGAGTCTTAATTGTGAATACATACATGAGGTACATTTTCATAAATTTTATTCCTAAAAAATGGTCTACTATGTACACTAAAGTTAAGAAATATTGATATTTTATATAGGTGTTTATATTACTACTATATAAATGGAAAAAATCATGAAGAGAGATTTGGATTCATTATTATTTTCATCATTTCTATTGGAAAAAATTCTTTGGGGTTGGAATAAATTAATAAGAAAAAATTTGATCCTACCAAAGTGTTTGATAAAAAAATAGCAGAAGAAAAACAATTATTGAATCTTATACTATAGGGGTAAAACTCTAAAATCTAATCCTAGAAAATAATTTTTTATTTTTCTCATTACTTATTTTATTTTTTAAGAAGCATGGGATATTGGTCGTAATCAATTTGGAGACCCCAAATATTTATTTTTTGGATCCAATGCATGAATTTCCATCAAACCGACTACACATGAGGTTATTATAAATTTCTAATTCACTACAATCAATATTTTAATGGTAAAATTTGAATTATATGTTTCTTTTTTTTAATGATAAATGTTTTTTGATAGCGTGGTCTATAAATATAGGAAAAATCACGGTATAAGGTGGGTCATTGAACATAAGAAGCCTATATATTTCCTCAAATGGAAACAGATTAAGGTATTTGTGAAAAAATTAAATCTTAAAATATATTTCATAATAATTTACATATTTTGGACAATATTTCTACAGTTTTTGAAGCAAGATAACAATAATTATTGTTGATATTAAGTTTTCAAATTTATGAAAGATATAATATACCATCAAAACAATAGCATCCACGAACAAGTAATTTATGAATATAATTAAAATTTCACTAAAAATATTTATTAATCATTTTGTCTATATTTTCTTAGTACTAATAAGATTTCTAATAATCTATATACTCAAAAGAAGTAAATTTTTTTAGATATCAATGAGAAGAGTACATGGTGTCAGAAATGTTTTTTGACATCAAATTTAGTTGATTACCTATTATGTTTGTGATCTAGTTTATTCTATAAACATAGAAATATATTTGGGATATCATAATGTTTATATATCATTTTTGAACTATTTCTCAAGGAGAAGTATAATTAATGAAATAAATTTATTTAGAAAGGAATGGAAAAATTTCATAGTGATAGAATGTATAAATACACCATGAAGAGGTTACTTCCTACTACTTATTTAGTTAATTTTCTCAGCATTTTAACTATTTTTAGGTAATTTACTTATCATTTTTATATGATATTTTTTTTTAAAATTAACCCATTTGTTTAAAACCCATGTCACATGTTCAAAACCAAGAAAAAAATTAATATTATTTTGATACTTTATTAAAATGATCCATAATTTATTTTTCACATGTATTAATTGACTGCATCCCAATATGATGCATGATGTGGTTAGTATGAATCAATGTACATTTTTTTCAATATAAAAATTCTATTTTAGTCTTAAAAACATCACACATACCAAACCAAGTAAATGATCTCATATTTTTTTTTTAAAATTTTGGAAAATTATCCATCACTCATATATGACATGTATGAATTGATCACACTTAAATATGACACATAATGTGGTCGGTATGACTCTACGTGAAAGTTTTCAATACAAAAGTTTTATTTTAGATTAAAACACACATAAAATATACAAAAAATGATCAAATGAGTTTGAATTATTTTCAAACTATAAGAAGAAGATCAATAATTCATTAGTGAAATATAGGAATTGGTTACACGTCAATACAAATCCAAATGTTGTTTTCTTGACACAAAGTGCATGTATCAATATAAAAGTCCCATTTTAGTTTAAAATATGTGCCCTATCACAAGAACTAAGAAAAAAAGATCAGATTATTTTATAACTTTAAGAAAATTATCCATAATTCATTTATCAAGTGTAGGATTTGAACGCATGCCAACCTGACACATGATATGGTCGGTGTGACTTTAATTACACATTTTCCATATAAAAGATCCATTTTAGTTTAAAATGAATCAAATAGCCAAAAATGAGAAAAAAACTCATATTTTTTAAACATTAGGAAAAAGCATCATAATTTATTTGTGACATGTGTGAATCTACCACACATCAATTCAACACCTGATGTTGTTAGTATGACTCAAAGTACATTTTTTCAAAATAAAAGATTCATTTTTATTTAAAACACGCATCAAATAGACAAAAAAATTAAAAATATTTTGGATCATTTTCAATCTTTAGGAAACTGATAGATAATTTATTTTTTACATGTGGTAATCAACTAAACATAAATTCAACACCTGATGTGGCTGGTATGACTTAAAGTGCAAGTTCTCAATATAAAAGTTTCATTTTATTTTAAAACACATGTTACATCACCAAAATCAAGAAAATGAAATCATATTATTTTTAAAATTTAGAAGAATGACCAACAATTCATTTTTCATGCGTAGGAATTGACTGCATTCCAATCCAATACATAATGTGGTTGGTATGAGTCAAAGTATGTGTTTTCATTATAAAAGTGACATTTTAGATTAAAACAAACATAAAATAGAAACAATCACGAAAAAGAGTTTGGATTATTTTCAAACATTAGGAAAATGGTTCATAATTCATTTGTGTCATGGTTTCATTTTAGTTTAAAACACATGTAACTAGAAAATCCTAAAAAACGAGATTTTATTATTTTCAAACTTTATGAAAATTATCTATAATTCATCTTTGATGTGTAAAAATCGTCATCATGTCAATCTGACACCCTATGCATCTATTATGACGGGAAGATCATGTTTTCAATAAAAAAAGTTCTATTTTAGTTTAAAACATGCATCAAATATCCAAAATTGAGCAAAAAATATTATATTGTTTTAAAAAATTATAAAAATGACCCCTAATTCATTTTTCATATATAGGAACTGACTAAATTCCAATCCAACAGACAATGTCTTTTCTATGACTCGAAGGACATGTTTTCAATATAAAAGTTTCAATTTAGTTTAAAACATATATGAAATATCCAAAACCAATAAAAGAGATTATAATATTTTCAAACTTTCAGAAAAAGGTCCATAATTCATTTTTGACATATAATAATTGACCACACATCAATATGACACACGATGAGACCGATATGACTCAATGTGTGTGTTTTCAATATATATTTTTCATTTTAGTTTAAAAGGTACACCCCTAGAAAAAATTAATAAAACAAGATTAAATTATTTTTAAACTATAGTAAAATGATCAGTAATTCATTTTGGACATGTAGGAATTGACAAAATTTCAATCTGACATATGATGTGGTCAGTATGACATAAAGTGTGGGTTTTTAGTATATATGTTCCATTTTAGTTTAAATGACACATTACCTAGGAAAAATTGAGCATAAAAAGATCATATTGTTTTCAATCATTAGTAAAATAATCCATAATTCACTTTTCATGTATATAAATTGATTGAACTCCAATATTATACATGATGTGGTCAATATGACTCAAAGTACATGTTTTTAATATAAAAGTGTCATTTTAGTTTAAAACACAGATTAAATACCAAAAAACTAAGAAAATAGGATTGTATTATTTTCAAAATTTAGTAAAATGGTCCATAATTTATTTGTGAAATATAATAATTGACTACACATAATTTGAAATATTGTGTGATTGATATGAATCAAAGTGCGTGTTTTTAATATAACGGTGTAATTATAGTTTAAAATGAAGGCCACTAGCCAAAACCAAGAAAATGATGTCGGATTATTTTCAATCATTATGAAAAGGATCTATAATTCATTTGTGATGTATAGAAATTGACCACATGTCAATCCAATACATGATGTGGTTGGTATGACCAAGTTCACATTTTCAATATATAAGTTTCGTTTTGGATTAAAACACACATCACATAGGAAAAATGATCATAAAAAGATCATATTTTTTTTCTCATCATTTTACCAAATTTTACTTAATTAATTTCCTTATCATTTTAATCTGATACTTATATAGTTACTTTTCACAGAGACAATTCTTCAAGAAGAAAAATAAATGGTGTGATAGTTGATTGTTTGTTATAAAAAAGAGAGTAATCTTGAATTGCCTCATGTCTATAATGAGTTTTTTATCAAAAAAATGTGATCCAATTCAAGAGAACCTAATTTTTCGAATAACAAAATGATGTGACGTGTTAGAATCAACCATAACTCAATCCAGTACATGGTGTTCCTAGTATGACTCAAATAATTTATTTTACCATAAAATTGATACTTTGTGTTTAATTAATTTCATTACAGTATTACAAACATAAGATTTTATTTCTTATACAAGTGCATTATTTTTCACTAGAATTGGTGGTTTGTTCGAAAACTAATATAATGACCAGGGGTCAACATACAAAGAAAAATAAATTTTGATGTTTTTAAATATATATGATAAATGGTACATAATCATGTAATTGTATAAACCAATATTTGAAATTTCTATAATATAGTGTTTTTTTTCATGTAATTGTGTTATAAATTTTATTTCAATTAAATTCTGTATTTTATTTTCACTTTACTCCCTATTTTTTCTACTATAGTGTACTATAGTTTTTACAATACACTACAACAGTATTCATGTAACACCACATGATTTTAAGAGATATATTTTCTTTTTCCTTGATGTCTTGTGTTGTTGGCTACAACAAGAAGAGATTCTAAAGTACAAAATACCAGCTTATCTTGTGGTATACGAAAAACTATACTTGTATTATGATACACAAAATTTCATCTTCTTTTAATATAATTCATTTCACGAGGTACCGAGTATAAATGAACAACGAAATATTATTATGTTACCATAAAACCTAGTCATTATAATGGCTTGAATGAATAGTATTTACCTTCATTTGAAAAACTCTTTAAATGAATATAAGTGAGTTTATAAAACAATAAAATCAATCTTTATGTATTTTATTAATGAAATATATGTTTAAAAAACCAAATATAATGTTTAAAATTAATTTATTATTTTTTCTAGACATGATATAAGAAAAAATTTATTTTTTCAGATAAAAGAAGTAATTAGAAAAAAATGTTGTTTTACTTCCTTTTGGTGGCACACCCATTTTAAATATAGTTTATGAAAAAAATTTATATTAAATTTTAAAAAATAAACATGGTATTTGGAAGTGGTATAATTTTTTTTACCTTGGATGAATTTTTGATATTTTTCTCACACCTTTCATGTTTTGATGAATAATAAGAATACACTAAATTAAATTCAAAACAACCTTTTCATCATAATAATTTATTTTTTTAAATTATATTATTGAATGGTCTTAAAGTATAAATAGAATATATTTTTATCGTTCAATATAATTTATGTCCTTTTGATTAATGTTATATTGAATTTTGTTGTAAAACATTTCAATCTTTTACAATGTTTTAACTTTTAAATCCAATTTTCCATTTCGACATTGAGATTAATTTTAAATTAATTACTGAAACTTATATTTTTTAAGTTTTTAAAAATATATTACATATTTGGAATTAGTATATCCAAATTATATAAATAACACTCTTGTTTTTAGGCATTATGAATAGTAACTTCGGTGATTTTTATTAATACGGTAAAAAGGTAAATCGAGTAATTAAGGGTAAATATAATATTATAAAATTACCTCAACACTTGTACTAATGTCATTGGATGATTTATTTTTGATCTACACCATCATTGGGTCTAAATTATACCCTTTTGAAGATAGTTATATGAGATTGAGACATTTAATATATTTTATTTAATGAAAAGTTAAATATGCCTTACTCAAATTTTTATAATTATATCATTTTTAATATAAGTTTATACAAAAGATAAATTCTATTATAAATAGTCATTTTAAATCTAATATGATTTTATTTATCAGGGAAATTTAATTTTAATTTTTAGAAAATAAATATTTACCTTAATATATTATACATTAATGATGGAGAAATTATTTAGTTGATAAGAAATCAATAAAATAATTTTTATTAAAATTATAAAACCATTAAAAGATAATAAAACAAGACCAAATCTCATTTTGGAGTATATATCTACCATAATCATACAAAGATCAATTTATTTACCATTTGGATCTATTTGGAAAGAAATATGACACTTATAATATTTTATTTAAAGTGATGTTAAAGTTGTGACATTCATCTTTTAATAAATATATCATTTTTAATGATGGATTTTACAAAATATATATTAAACTAAAACAATTATTATAAAATATATTAGATTTATATCCATAATGGTGTTTTATTTTTAATTTTTATTCCACAAATAAGTATATTAAATAATTACACAAAATTGATGTGGTAATTATTTTATTAAGGGAAATATCAAATAAATGTTATTAAAAATATTAAAATAAATATAATTTGAGATAATTAATATGTCCAATGAATTTTATAGATTATAATTTACCCTTAGGGATATAATTAAATATTTTTTTGATGATAAATTCTTATCATGATATTTTAAAATATCCCTGAAATTTATAGTGTCAAAATTAACACCATTGATATTTTGGAAAAATAATGTTTTGTTAAATTATTTAAAAATAATATTAAATTTTTAAAAATATAAAATAATTATTATGTTTTCTAGAATGTTAAAAATTGTTCATTTATGTAATAATTAACATAAAATAAGTAAAAAATGTACTATTTTAATATTGAAACATTTGTTACCTTAGTTAATAGTAAAATAGAATAAATAAATGTTAATTAAAATGATAAGGTTTAAATTGATATAAAAACTTGTCTAAAATTTACTTTCTGATGATATTACAACCTTATATCATCTAATATTCTAAATTATGATATTTTTTAGGTTTTTTATGGGTATTTAATTTATTATAAATTAATATTTTTGGAGCTTCCAAAAGTGACCCTCACCTTAATAATAAAAGAGAACCTCCTCACTCATATATTCACTTCATTTTACGAGTTAAAGATCATAAATAACCTACAAATTTCACTTATAAACTCCTATATTTACATTATAATGTTTCTGGTATTATCAAAATACCATCTCTTGTGTCTTTATGTGGAGATCTATAGGGAGCACATTGAAAAAGATGTATTATCCTCTATCGATTTTTTCAAACTTCTTTCTTCTTATACTTCATATTCATGATTTGTTTCACTATAAAGTAATAAATAAAATATCAATTATATATTGAGATGTTATTATTATTTTTAAGAAACCATATTCCACTTTCTATCTATCCAATGAAAAATGAAATCACCACTCATGCGTACATACGACTTACCATCTCCACACCGTAGTAAAATATGTTTTTCACCACCACCTTAAATGGATAGTTATAATGATGAAAACAATAACTATATATGATTATTATAACATGATTTTTATTATGAAATATTATATATCATCCACTCAAATACCATTAAATAATTATCGGAATGATATTGTTGCTCATGAGTACGTATGAACTACTATCTCCATGATGTGATGCGATGCGATTCATTCTATATGTTATTTATTAAAGAATAATTATTTCAAAAAACATAATGAATAAATATTATATATATTATAATAATATCATTCTGTGAATTATATAACTATAACATAAAAATAGGAATAAAAACTTATCTGATGAAACTTTCATAAGAAAATAAAGCAGTTAATACCAGATGGATGAGTAAAATTTTATTAACAAACAGATGGTAATATGATCCCTAAATATATTTTAAAAATTGAATATTATTTTTTAATAAGTTATTCCAATTATTTAAACCCTTATTCAAGAGGTTTAAACATGTACAAAAGAACCCGAAACTAATGCAAGGGATTGTTTTGTCTAACTTTTAATTCAGTGGGACATATGACTTATACACAATCTATTTAATTGGTGTGGTGTTTATGTTTTCCATGTATTTTTTTTATGATTCTTGTTATGAAGGTTATGATATTTAAATATTCATATAATTTTCCTAATTTCATGAGGTACATGATTACACTAATTTTAAATTGGTAAGGGATAATTTTGCAATCTCATTATTATCCTAGATTGATTATACATAAGTATTTATTGGGTTATATTTATCATCCATGTACATGTTTTATAAAAATGTTTTCATAAAATGATTTACTATTATTATATGGATGTTTAAATCCATTTTTAACCATTTTTTACTTTTGACTACATGGTTTTAAAGTAGTATTTATTTTATTTTCTAAATGAGGTTCTTTTTTACTTTTTTGACAAAATTATGAGAAGAATGTATTTTTATATATACAAAATGAATGGATACTTACTCTTTCATAACACCTTATTTCCATGAAGCATACCTTAAAATTTTCAAGGTTATTTTCAAATAAATTCTTTTCTTTATAAATTTCATGGTGTTTTAAGAAAAAGAAAATGTTTTGAAGAAGAAAATATATTTTCTTCAAGAATTATTCAAAATTATTTTCCATCTAAGATGACATTATTTAATAAGGATATGTTTTACATATAACATCCACATTATTTTTATGGTTTTATTTTGTTTATGATGGAATTGTATTTATTAAATCCATTTGTTTTTTATAAATTATAATGGAATGTTTTTTAAGAAACCCATTTTATTCTTTGAGTTATGCTATGATAAATGATTTATGTTTTTATGGAACATGTAAGAATGATTATATTATGATATTGGTGGTAAATATATCTCCATACAATTCATTGGTTATAGATTTATATCTCATGAGAGAGAAAGGACTAAAACAGAAAGTAAATATTGTTTAGTAATGAAGGGCTAGAATGATAAGTAAACCCAGTTCAGTAATACAGGGATGGAACGAGGAGTGAACTTATTTAAGTAATGAACTTTGTACCACATGATGGTTATGGAAATGATCCTTTTCTAATATGGAAATTATTTTTGTATGCTTATGTATTTTCCACAATTCCATGTTTTATAAAAATGTTATTTTCTTATGGCTAATGTTCCTTTATGATTTATTCCTTATTAACTTCCAATATTTATTTGAGGAATCAAGATTTTAATATATGTTAAATGAGGTATGTTTTTTTAAAAGTTATATTCATGTTTTTATATTCTTATATTTATGTTTTGTATGATATTTTATATTCTTACCATTAATGAGAATTTTATCTCACCCTTTTCATATGTATTATTTCTCCTAGTATATAAAGAAAGGTTTTAGGAAGGAAAAAATAAAGGATAAGATCTTATGAGATATATTGGAGATCTTTCACTAAGTTAGTATAATGTTTTCCTAGTTCGTAATGACACTAAAATAATATGGTCTTTGGGTGTCTGTTTGTTTCATGTTTAAAGTATTCCACAAAATTAATGCAATGTACATATACGTTAAGATTGATTGTTTATAGTTGGTATCAGAGTGAAGGTTTAGTAAACCTTGGGAAACTAGAATACAAATAATTTAGTGATATCCCTAGAGATATTTCTAAAGATATGTCTTGGGATGTCCTAAGGACAAGTCTAAGTATAGGTTACAATCCTAGAGTTTTTGTGATAATCATGAATAACCTAGGATTTAACATTAGATATCATAGATTGAAATATTATATGTTATTTAACTTACTTATGTGTTTTTAATATCTTATATATAATTTCCACACTTTTATTTATGGTCTTAGCCAATATAAAGAACTAAATAGAACATAGTCAACCATGAAGGTTTTATATGTAGAAAGTATGTGAATTACAAAAACTAATTTCCTAAGTGGAAATATCATAAAGAGAATCATGAAGGTGGTATGAGTATTGGTTATACTTATGAGGATAAAGAGATTGTAAACGACATGTGAAAGGTATGATATTTTCTAGCATTATTGTTTACTTTAAAACTGACATGGTTGGTTATATTAAGGATGAGGAACCTTAATACATAATTCATATTTTAGGAAAGACTAAAACAATGGATCCTGAGTAATGGTTTAAGAATGAAGTAGGATGATTGAGGTGTATATGTTTCTAAATTCAATGACTATGTTATAAAAATCATAAAATATATTATTTATTTTAGTATAAGTTTTATTTAAGGATTTAAAAGAGTTTTTTATTAGTTCTAAATAGTAAGAAAAGTGATTTAAATGAAAGATTATATATTTTGAGAACACATGATTAAGTGAAAGATAACCCTTAATATACCCCTTATATTATGGTAATGATGTTTGGATTAAGATATGTTAGATAAATATAAGTAAATTGAATGATGCTAGTTTCTTGGGAACTAATTATTGATTTATTTTCAAGAGATTTATGCTATTATAAAGGAAGTAAAAAACCTTTTGGGACATAAGAAAAAATCCAATAAGTTTTGGAATAAGGAAGCATGTATGTTTTCAATAAGGATATATAGTAATTCAGGTTTTTACCATGACTCAAGAGAATGCATAATCAAGGTGTTCACAAGTTTTGAATGTGACCAACAAGTGATAAATTACGATATATGGGGGATAAATATTAATCCATGTTAGTGTACCTATTTTTAAAAGTTTTGGTTTTTTAGCTTTTAGAAGGATTATAGGGTTATAAATTTATGTATAATATAAGTTAAACCTCAAATAAAGTTCATTATATTAAAGTATTATCTCATTATAGGTGTAATTATGAATATTTTATAACTTGTTGTAAAATTATTGTTGTGATAAATAAATAAGGAATTAATAATAATTCTATTTAGGAATATCATGATCTACTAACACTTTGAAAATGATAAATTCAACTTCATTTCTTTGAATAAGAGATGAAGTGGAAATTATTCAATGCATGATCAACAATGAAATTGTACCGTAATAAAGTAAGTATTTATCCTTATAATAAAATCATCAAATTTATGAATGGATATTGAAACCAAAAATTTTATACTAGTAACTTCTTATCTGATGAATCTGATGGCCCCTTAGATCATCACAGATTTATGGTTTTTTGTTTGTTAACTTCTTCATATCCATGTTCTCTATCACTCCGCATCAGAAATTGATTGTGACATTTCTCTTACATATCCATGTTTTCACTTACCACCTAGGTTCTCCTATGTGTAAACCTAGTGATTATTTACTTTTGGTAACTATTATGTTTCTAATATTCCTTTTTTAAAAATAAATTTCAGTATAACTTTTTATGACGAGGGTTTCTACGAAAGAAACTTTAAATTATTAATAATTTTATAACCTAGATTATTTTTTAGGGAGAAAATAATTTTAAGGGGGGGGGGGGTAGAATTTAACACCCTGATATTTTTATGAGATAGATTTTCTTTTCTTGGATGTCTTGTGTTGTATGCTACACCATGATAAGCTTCTGTAATTCATATCACTGGATTAGCTTGTGACATACACAATGCTATGTTTGGCTTAAGTTACATACAATTTCAGGTTCTTTTTATAGAATTAACTTCATTTAAGACCTAGTATATGTTCAAAACTAAATATTATTATGTTACCTTATAACCTAGTCATTATAATGGTGGGTATGAATATTATTAACTTTCTTCTTAAAAACTATTTAAATGAAAATATGTGAGTTTATAAAATAATAAAATCACTCTTGATGGATTTTATTAATGAAATATATGTTTAATAGATTCAATATATTGTTTAAAATTCATATTATATGTTTTTTATACATTATATAAAAACTAATTCAATTTTTTGGATAAAAAAAAGTAATTGTCAAAAATTGTAGTTTTTCTGCATTTTGATGGAGCACCCATTTTAATTATAGTTTTGGAAAATTTTATATGTTATATTTAAAAACAAAAACATTTTATTTGGAATAAATATATAAAAATTAACTTGGGATGAATTTGTAATATTTTTATAGTAACTTTCATGTTTTGATAAATAGTAAAAATACACTAAATTTTAATTGAAAACAACTTTTTTTCATCAAAATAATTTGTAGTGATAAATTAAATTAATGAATGGTTTTAAATTATAAATATAATATATTTTTATCATTCAATATATTTTAACTCAATGACTTTAATTTTATATTTAATTTTGATGTAAAAACATTTCAACCTTTTGCAATGTTTTAACTTTTTGAACCCATTTTTCAGTATGACAATGGGACTAATTTTATATTAATTATTACAAATTATGTGTTTTGAATTTTTAAAAATGGATTCCATATTTTTAATAATTAATTCCAAATTATGTAAATAAAATTATTTTCTTTTTAGGTATTATGAATTGTAACTTCAGTAATTTTTATTAATACGGTATAAAAGAAAAATCAGGTAATTAAGGGTAAATATAATATTATAAAATTATCTTAAAACCTGTACTAATGTGATTATATGAGTGAGTTTATACCTAAAACATACTTGGGTATGAATTATACCCTTTGGAATACACTTGGATGATATTAGGGTATTTAATATATATTTTTAAAGAAAAGTCAAGTATGTCTTACTCGGATTTGTATAAATATATAATTTTTAATATAATTTTATAGAGAAGATAAATTCAACTATACAAAATAATTTTAAAGCTAATATATTTTTATTTATCAGGTAAATTTATTTTTAATTTTAGAAAACAAATATTTACCTAAATAGCTTATATATTAATGATGCAGAAATTAATTAATTGATGAGAAATCAATAATATAATTTTTATTAAAATGATAATAACCATCAGAAGATATTAAATATTGAAAAGATAATATTGGACGAGTATATATTGACCATAATCATTCAAGGGTTTATTTAGTTTCCATTTAGATCCATATGAAAAGGATTATGACACTTATAATATTTTATTTAAAATCTTAATGTTGTCGCATTCATGTTTTAACAAATATATCATTTTTAATGATATATTTTCTAGAAAATATATTAAAATACAGGTTTTTTTAAAAAAATATTGTAGATTTATCTCCATAATATTATTTTATTTTTAATTTTATCCAACAAATAAGTGTATTAAATAATTACATAAAATGGATGAGTTAATTATTTTATTTATGGAAATATCAAATAAATGTTGTTAAAAATAATAAAATAAATATAATTTGAGCTAATTAATATGTAAAATGAATTTTATATATTACTTTGTCTTATTAGGTATATAATAAAATAGGTAGTTATAGGATAAAATGTTATCATGATATTTTTAGAAATCCATTAAATAAATAGTGTCAAAATTGACACTATTGATATTTTGTCAAAATAATGTTTTATTAAATTATTTAAAAATAATAATAAAATTTAAAAATATAAAATAATTATAATATTGTCTAAAATTTTCTAAATTTTTTATTTATGGTCTAATTGATATCATATAAATAAAAATTACCTTATTATAATATTGAATCATTTGTTACCTTAAATAAAATTTGAATAGAATATTTAAGCGTTAATTAAAATGATAACACTTAAATTGATAGAAAAACTTGTCTAAATTTTTTTTTGATGATATTAAAACCAAATATAATATTATAATCTAAATTTAAAAATTTTGGAGTTTTATGGATGGGGATTAAGTTTATTATGAATTAATATTTTTTGAGATTCCAAAAGTGCCCCTCACCTCAATTATAAAAGGGCACCTCCTTCCTCATCTAATAACTTCACGTTGACCCTTAAATATTGGACATACCCTACTAATTTACCTTATAAACTCCCATATTTACATTATAAAGGATCTGGTCTTATCAAAAGACCAAATCTAGTGCCTTTAAGCGGAGATCTAGAGGGAACACATAAAAAAAGAGGTAATCTCCTCTACCGATTCATTAAAACTTATTTCTTCTTCTACCTACTCTTCATGAGTTGTTTCATTATAAATTAATAACTCCAGTATAACATATATAATTATATGTTATTATTATTATCAAATAACTATATTCCACATTTTATCCATCCTACGAAAAATGAAATCCCCACGCATGCGTACGTACAACTTACCAGCTCCACAATGTGGTGTAATATGTATTTCACCACCATCTTACTTGAATGGTTATATTGGTAGAAATAATAGCTATATATTATTATTAGAACATGATATTTATTATGAAACATTATAAACTATCCAATTTAATACCACTCAACAATTATGGGAATGATATCCTCGCTCGTGCGTACGTATGACCTACCATCTCCAGGATACGATGCCATTCATTATATATGATCTTCATTATAGAATGACTATATAAAAGAATTTAATGAATAAATATGATATATATTATACTAATATCATTCTTTAAATTATATGACTATAAAATAATAATAGGAACACAAACTTATTTGATGAAACACACATAAGGAAATAAATTAGTTAATACCCAATAGATGAGTAATAATGTTATTAACAATCTGGTAATAATATGTTAACTAATGATATTATAAAAAGAGAATATGAATCTAGAATAAGTTATTAACATTATTTAAACCCTTATTCATGAGTTTCAAACATGAATGATTGAACCCAGACCTAAGGTAAGTGATTATTTTGTCTCACTTTTATTTCTGTGGGACATATGCCTTATACACCACCTATTTCTTTTGTGTGGTGTTTATGTTTCTCATTGATGTTTTTTATGATAATTTTTATTAAGGTTATGGTATTTAAATTTGAATATAATTTTATTTATTTTATGAGTTACACTATTCTACTAATTTTAAATTGGTAAGGTATAATTTTACAATCTCATTATTATCAAAGATTGATTATATATAAGTATTTACTGGGGTATATTTTTCATCCATGTTTTTGTTTTATAAGTAAAGTTTCATAAAATATTTTAAAATTATTCAATTTATGTTTAAATTCTTTTTTACCCATTTTTACTTTTTTACTATAAACTTTGAATGAAATATTTCTTTCATTTTCCAAAAGAGGTACTTTTTGACTTTTCCGACAAAAGTACAAGAAAAATGTTTTTTAACTTATATGGAATTAATGGATTATTACGCTTTCATAATGAATTATTTACATGAATATTCCATTACATTATTTCAATGTTATTTTCAAATAAATTATTTTCTTTTAAAATTGCAAAACCTTTTAAGAAAAAGAAAACATTTTGAAGAAGAAATGATATTTTCCTCAAGAATTAATCAAAATTATTTTCCATCTAAGATGAAATTATTTATTAAGGATATGATTAAAGGATAATATAAATATAACTATGATGGTTTTATTATGTTTATGATGGATGTTTATTTATAAAATTCATTTGTTTTATAAGTATTATTATGCAATGATGTTAAATAAACCCATTTTATTTTTTGTGTTATGCTATGATGAATGGATTTTGTTATTGTGGAACACGTAGAATGATTTAATAATGAGATGGGTGTGACCTATATCTCCCTCTAATGAATTGGGTAAATATTTATATCTCATGAGATATAAAGGAATTGAACAGAAAGTAAATCCAGTTCAATAATGTAGGGCTAGAATTGTAAGTAAACACAGTTCAGTCATACAGGGCTAGAATGAAGAGTGAATTCGGTTCAGTAATGGTCTTTTTCCACTATGATGGTCTTAGAAATTAGCCTTGGATAATATGGAAATTATTTTCTATTATTATGTGTTTTCCAAAATTCCATGTTTTATGCCAATGTTATTTTTTCAAGGATCTTGTTCCTTTATGATTTATTCCTTATGGACTGCAAATATTTATTTCATGAATCAAGATTTTGATATATGTTAAAGATGGTATGTTTTTCTAAAGACTTGTTTATGTTTTTAAATTATTATGTTTATGTTTTTCTCTAATATATTAAATGATTAACCTTATTGAGCATTTGAAATCACAATTTTCATATGTTTTCTTTTCCCGAGGATATAAAGAAAGGTTTTTGGACAGAAAAATAAAGGAGAAGATATTTATGGGAAATGTTGAAGATATTTCAACAAGTTATTGGAATATGTTCCATGTTTTGAAAGACACTGAAATAATATGGTCTTTGGGAATCTATTTGTGTTATTTATTAAGTATTTTTAAAAATTAAAGTGATGTTCATGTACGTCATGCTTGGTTCTTTATAATGCCCCTTTATCCACGTTAGAAAAAGAACTGCAAAAGGTTTTCTTTATTAGATCTAGGAAAAGTGAAAATAAAGGGTGCCTTTATTAGAACTAAATTTGTAAAAAAATCACCCCATTTACGGTGATATTTTTAGCATTGATAAAGGACCCCTTTATTGGTGCTAAATGAAATCATCGATAAAGGACAAGGTATTTTAATGGTGCTATGATTTTATTTGTTTTTTTGGACTCAAAATCCCTATTATAGTGCTATTAAAGGTATTATGTGTTTTAGTGAAATATAATAAAAAATTAATTAGCATAAAATTTTGAAAATCAAATCATGAAAATGTGTTAGGGGATTTTCATCTATATAAATCAACTAATCCCCCTAAATCATGATTCATTATTTTAATACTCAAATTCACTTATATAGTAATTCATACCCTGAAATTACATATTAAACACTACTGGAAATAGCAGTTTTAGCGACCGCCAAAAGCGGTCGCTAAAAGGATTTAGCGACCGCCCAGCGACCGCTTTTGGCGGTCGCTGTTGCTTCGTCGGTAAAGCCCTTTAGCGACCGCCAATGGCGGTCGCTACTGTTTCACATGAAGGAAACCGGCGCATGCGGGTCTCCTCTCGTCTCGCGGCATATTGCAGGGACACAGACCTTCCCCACCGGCTATGGCGGACACACGGCGGCCGGTGGGCGGTGCGTGCGGTGGCGTGCGGCGTGCGGGAGCGTGTGGAGGGAGCGTGCGGCGGCGGTGGCAAGGGGCGGTGGTCACGAGGGAAGAATCATCCGACATAATGAGGCGGCGTGTGGGAGCATGCGGCGGCGTGCGGCGTCGTGGGGCGGTGTGCGGCGGTGACTATTTGCAGCGGCAAAAGTATAGGAGGGAAAGAAGAAGAAGCGCGCACGGGAAAAAAATCGCGCTGGATTTTTAGTTTCGTATTAGCGACCGCCATTGGCGGTCGCTAATACCTTCTTTAGCGACCGCCAATGGCGGTCGCCCGCTTCTGCAGGCGCAAAAACCAGAATTTTTAGTAGTGAAATATTATTAAAAATGAAATCTAAAACATGGAATGATGGGGTTCCTATAAAACATATTCATCCTAGATTAAAAATAAATAAAAAATTCTAAGGTGGCATGAACATTTCCTTAAACTTAGAAATAATGTAAATAAATAAAATTGGTAGTAAAATATATAATAATAAAAATAAATACCCCCATATATAATGAATATATCTATTTTTATATTTCCCTCCTTTTTTATGATTTCATCATCAAGAAAAAAAAAATAAAAATAAATAAGTGAATATACAAGGTCCACACCATTAAAGCTAAAAATATAACAGTGATTAATATGTCATAAAAAATAAATTCTTAACATAAATCATAAAAATTAATTACCAAGGAAAAAATAGGGTTCCTAACACAATAAAATTTCTTTAAGGACTATTATATAGATATTACCTCATGTGAAACCAAGTGATAAAAGGTTGGTAAGAAGTTACCCAATTTGGATTAATGAATGAATGAGGTTAATATTCATCCATATAGATGAATCTTATTTCTTTCTATGAAGCTTCTCTATAATATGATATAGTACATTTTACAACTCCATGGGGACAATCCACCATTTTTTTGGAAAGTCCTAAGAAATCAAATTTCAAATCATGGCTAACCAATATTACTAACCCTCCTCAAACTTTTATGGTACAAAAATTATTTAGTATCCTAAATTATTTCAAGTAGACTTATTTTATTATTATTTTCATCTATCTTAGATTTTTTATGTCTTATTTATATTATCTAGTTCTTTTCCTTCATCAATAGAAATAGTATACTCCAATTTTATCTTGTTTTATTCACTTAAATCCTATTTATGTATCCAAAATTTTCATAACATGATGGATATTATACTTCACTATCTCACCACCAATCCTTAGATAAACCCCCCACTTTTCACAGCAATTAAGGATATCATTATCACTAAAAACAGCCTCCCAAAAATTAGGTATGTCATCTCTTCATCCATATCAATCACAAGAAATTTTATAGAAAAATAAAACTCATCCACTTTAACCAAAATGTAATTAATTAAACCATGTGGATATATAACCATTATTTATGATAACTGAATAGAAACTATTTTATGCTTCATCTACACCAATTCTAATCTATTAAAAGTTAATTATGATTTTTTTGTTCACATGTTCTTATAGATCACAAAATTATTTTCCAAGATCATAGAATATTACATTAATAGTAATTAAAAAGTATTCAGATCATGTTACTTCTTTGGGTGGAGTCCATGAAACCATGATTAATAATTATATTATGAGTGGTATTGTTTCTATATTCTCAAGTTTTATAACTTTTAAAACCAAATATTTTTTGAAATTAGAATATGTGGTCATGTTCAATAAAGAATCAATAAAATGTATTGTAATAGGATGTTTCCTAATTTATTTTAGAAACATACCTATATTTTCCTCAATATTCCCTTAATTCAACCTTTTCAGAAATGATAGTGGTGTTTTATAAGGTGGTGAGGCCTCCCATATAACCTCTTATTTTAAATTCATTCTCACTTTCTTTCATCATTCCCTCTATTTTCATTTCATTTTATAGTTATTTTCTTGTTGTTTTTTCACTTTCTCTAACACTTTATTTAATATTTTTTCGACTTATCATGGTGACATCCATCAATTTCCCACTTGGTTGGACGTCCATGACACCCATTATCACCCCAATATTCCTATTATTAAGTTGGTTTTTAATGTATCTAAATTTATTTCTATATTCTTTATGATAGTTTTCTAATCTTTGTAATTGTCTTTCAGTTCAAACATGTAATACCCAACATTCACCATGAATGTAGACATAGAATCTTAAAATGAAGTTATTTAAACTTTAAGAAAAGGTTATTGTTATTTTTGGATCCTTAGTGATCTTTTTTGATACCCTTGAATATTTTTTTGTGTCCTATAACCATGAAAATTATTCTTATGATCAAAATCAACATAGTTGGGATCTTTAACATACAAACCTTAGGGTTGGTACTTGACCATAATTATAACTATATTATTTATCATGGACTCCATTTGTGAAACCATCATTCCAGTTTTAACTTCCATGTGGACTCCTCTTTTAAAAACTCCTTCCACTTTTTATTGGAATTTGTTATTAGACATATCACCCAATAATTAATTGATCTCTTCTGGAAGATTCTTCTTAAGTGATCCTCTAGTAACATCATCTACAATTGACCAATTTACCTGAGATAAAACCTTATAATAGGTTTGTATCAGCACCCATATCTCAATACCATGATGATGAAATTTCCTTAAGAGATCTTTAAATTTATCCCATATAGTATAGTGTGATTCATCATTTAATTAATTTAAATTTAAAATGTTAACATGAGTTATCATAGATTTAGAGGGAGAAAAGAATCGAGTTAGGAAATTTCATTCAAAATAATACCATATTGTAATGGAATGGGGTTCCATGATTTTGATACACCCTTGAGACTTATCTTTTAGTGAAAATGAAAATAACCCAAAACTCACTAAATAATTGGAAATGTTTTTAAATCCAAAGGCATTAGAGATTTAAAAGAAAATTCCCAGGTGTGTGTTTCAGTTTTCATGAGTTAACCTAGTAATCCATTATAATTAGAGATCATTTATATTATTTATATATTTATTTATAAGTTATTTTTATTAACAAGAGGAAATAAAAGACTTAGTTGTACCTAGATACTTGATGGTCAACCATAATCTATTAATTTTTTTTCCTTAACTATCTTCCTTGAATTTCTTATTCAACAAATTGTTCTACTTTACCTATTATATCTATATTTTCTTCCTTATTATTCTAATTTAAGATGTTCTCTATCTTAGGATCATATATAACAGGTTTCTTTCCATTTCCTTTAATTTATTAGAGGTCAACAGAGTTTTTTCTTAAAAAAATAGAATAATCAAACCAATAATAAAAGATAAATAAAAAACTAAAAAGAAAAAAAGGAAAAATCTAATCATCATAGGTTTTTTAAATAACATTACTCAATATTGTTGCCAAAAACATTGACACACACAAATAATCGTTAATTCCAATAGGGTATCAAATTAATAATTTATAATATTAATCTTACTAAATTCTAACTAAATGATTTTTTAAATTGTAGTTCTGGCATGAAACCACATAGACAATGTTATAAATCATTCAGGGAAATTAGGAATTAATGGGAACAATGGATAATAAGGTTTAAAATACAAACAAATAGACATACCAAGCATAAATAATACATGTTTAAGCACTAATAAAGTAAAAATTATAATGAATCAACTAAGATGTTTTTTGAATTGGGTCTAAGTGATTTTTTTTATTTTTTCAATCACTATCATTCTCCAAAAATACAATTTTCTCATGTTCAGTTACTTCAGTTTATTATTAAAATAGGTAACCCAAAACCATCTTTTAACATAAATAATCTAGACCATACAATGGTTATGCATGATGAAAGGTTTCTAGTTAATGAATTAAAAATTATACAATCTTCAACAAACATAGTTATAAATGAAGAGGGAAATAAAATTAATAAAAATGGAATAAATGTAAACAACCATATTGAATTTATAATAGGAGAATAAATTCACTCAATAAAATCCTCCATTAGTCATGCTCAAAACTAAAAAAACTCACCTCCTTATATTTTTGCCGATAGAGAGTAAAAATAAAAATGAACCCATAGAACCAGATGAAGACTCTATATAAAGGGAATAATCTTAAAAATCCTATTTAGATACTCAAAAATTTAATGATCTGTACAATAAATAACCCATTTATTTATTGGAAGAGAACCCCTACTAGAATCTCAATATAACTCCTATATATCTTATAGTATCTATCACACTAATTATCTAACACTAACTCCTTAGATTTAAGCATGAAAATTTATGTGAAATAAAAAAAATATCCTCCTAAATATACCTTAATTGTACTGAAAATAGTGAAAATTTTGAATCTATTTATCTATTTACTAATATAAGCATCATAGTGAGACTTTTATTTCATGACATGAACTAAAACCATCATCACACACACTCTACATGGTCATGGTGCAACCTAAAAAAATTAACATGAATATTATTCTATATTAATTGAAATATTTGTATCCTTACTTATCCTTCATAATGTGGTGTAACAAAAAACCATTCATCCAATTCATCCTCTTCCATAATTCTTTAAAAAACTGTCACCTATACCATGCATCCTCATGGTCAGGAAATCAAGTTTATGTGGAGTGAATAATTATATATAACAAAACAACTTAATATTTATAGAACTGACTCTAACAACATGGGATTAACCACTTAAATCATGGTGTGAAGGATTTACATGCAATTGATGTAACCTCAGGAAAATCCAATACATCCTAAAGTAAAATATTATACGGCGCAAGGAAAACTGCCATGAAATGAACTCATTTCTCCAAACATTTGGAAAGGAATACATATCTGGTATCCCTAGTATTCCCCTAAAACACTCTAAATAACCTTGTATAATTTGCATAGAACAACCCCTCTATGGAAAATTTCAAATGAACTTTACAATATTCACTTCCTTTGGATACTTTGAACTTCAAAACCACTATTGTAGTGAAATTCAAATAATATGGTGAATTATATCCATGGACTCTCAAATCCTCCATGCATGTGAAGTGCAATTTGATCAAATTAGTAGTGGTATGAGTATCCTTCATCAAAATTTAGTAAAGTAAATTAACATACAAATTTATTTAATGTCTTATGTATGTACCTTCAACTATTCTAATGTGAGAACCTTAGACGTAGCATGTACACTTCATATATATCAACTTTCATGGATAGACACAACATTGCTATAGCATGATTGTAATAGTAATGATGTGAAATTATCATAAAAAATATGTTTTTTTAATATTAATGAGGTTGTTACATCATTATATTATGGTATTGTATGACTAAAAAACATCAACTCTCCATCTATGTGGAAATGGATGCAACATGAAATAAAAAACCATGAAATTAATAAATTTCTTTAAGAGAGTTAATGGAGTTGATCTTTGAGAATTATAGAAATGGGGGTTTAATTTCATGGTCATGAGTGCAACATATTCAAATCATAGAAATCTCGTAGCAGCTTGAGGAAGAATATAAGCCTTTATGATGTTGTTTTAAACCCCTTTTTTTCATTTTAACATTTAAATAGTAACCATATAACTCTATATCCAACATCAGAATTCAAATTGGTATGGAATATTTTTTATCCAGCATTGAACTCATGAAGAACTTGTTGATCATATACATAACTTCTTCACATTTTAGCTAGTTTTTCCACTAGTTATACCTCACACTATGACCACTATCCCACTTGTGTAGCCCCTCACTAGTTATTTTTCTCACCCAACACTGACCTTGCATTGGGTATGCTCCTCATTGATCACCTATTACACCCTATATAGGTACCTTTGCTAAACTCAACCACTTCCCTTAGGTGGTTGGATGATACTTTGGTACTTGTCCTTGGTTATATTAATTTTTACACTTCACTTTATTTTTATTTTTTCAAAAATCTAGGCTTCTGAAATGACTGTTCTTTTCTTCCAAAATCCAATAAATTTGAATATAAATATCTTATATTATTATATAATAAAAAATTTAAATTAGGTTCTAATAAACATTAAAAAATAAAATCATTTAATTTAATAACAAAATTCAATGAATGAATTATGTGTTATTAGAGGACTATTGGAATCAAAGATTCTTTAAATATTGTTATATAGTGGCATGTGGCTATCGTTGTGGTATGTAGTTCTTGGTTGTGATATGTCATATGTGGATATGGTATGTGGTATGTGGCTATAGTTTAAGGTTTTTGATTATGGCTATTATATGGTTAAATGGTTATTCAATATGGGTATGGGAGTACCAGTATGTATTTTATTGGGGTGAGAGAGAGACTAGTTTAGTAAATAAGATGGTGTGAGGTGTCATGAACCCTCCCTCCAAAGGTACCCCGCCCAAGACAATAATGACGGAAGAGAGATAATGAACCCACAAGTTTTGTATTTATTAGGCCTTGAGTTAGTTACTACCATGGAGGGTATAAAATCTCTTATTTGGAAGGAATTTTCCTTAATGTATTTATAAAGATCAATAAATAAAATTAAAACTAGAAATAAACTCCATTACATAAGGGAAAAAAGAAAACCCAAAACCATCCCAGGATGCTTGTATAATATAAAAAAATACAAAGAGAGACTCTAATAAAAATACAAAGAGAGACTCTAATAAAAATACCAAAATAAATATTAAGGAAATGAATTAGTAACAACTCCAATGTTTGAGCTACTAATGTCAATATTGGACCTAAAAGTACTCTTGGAAAACTAAAAGAATTTTGTATATACATAGGGTTATTATAACATGTATACTCAGTAGGATCACACCCAAGGTCTTTCGTACACATACGAAAATAGAATACTAATAAAATAGTAAACAAAAAATATAAGTAATAGTCACCTAGATATTTAAACTAGACCATCCTATCCTCACCGTGGAACAATAACCAAATAAAACACTTAAGTATAATAATATAACAAGAAACTTATCGAAAAAGGGTACCCTACACTACTTTACCTTTGATTTTATGCTCTGACTCCCCAATGTCATATGCCCTGGTGCTCCAACCCCTTCAATAATAACCATGATCAGAGACACCTGGGAAACATCACCAGATAATACCTAAAGACACTTAGGAAGCTACATCACATTCACATACTCACATTGGCACTTCCATATAACTATAATACTAGGGAATAATGAACATGAAGTGCATCAACATCAAGCCCTCCTCCTACCATGCACAACCCCAAATATAAACCAACTTAACCTCTTTAAAATCACAACCTCTATTGCACTTTTAACTTCTTTTCATGATAGACTGTGTGTGTCAATACCATTTCTAATAGAGATTAAGGAATAAGGGTTATCCATCAAATTTTCCGCACCATCATGGATGTTTGTAAAAAATAACTGAAACCCAAAAAAATTTGTGCATCAATGTATAAATTCAACTTAGGTGTTAAATACAAAAAATAACATAAAAATAAATGATATATAGATATCACACCAACCCAACCCAGGGGTTCACAATAAGATCCCCAACATATCCCACAACAAGGTCTAACAACCTCTTCCTCTACCATTTTCACCTCCAAATTCATTAAATCGTACAAGCAAGCCATACGAAAGACATAATACATCTTTCTTCTCAAAAAAACCATTTCCAAAGTTTCTAATTACCAATCATATTAATTTAATAATCCCACACATTTCATGTCTAATGAAAAAAAAATTAATTAAACTTCCCACTAAAATTCTAGGACTTGATTAGTCATTCCAACCAATGAAATTTCATTATTCATTCTATATATTATTTTATTTTTCCCACAAAATAATTTTACACTCATGTTCATTACCATTTAAACATATCAATTTCATTCCATATATATTATAAAATCATACAACATAACATAACATAACATAACATAACATAACATAACATAACATAACATAACATAACATAACATAACATAACATAACATAACATAACATAACATAACATAACATAACATAACATAACATAACATAACATAACATAACATAACCTAACATAACATAACATAACATAACATAACATAACATAACATAACATAACATAACATAACATAACATAACATAACTATTATATAATATAAATCATACAACAAACATAACATAACATAACATAACATAACATAACATAACATAACATAACATAACATAACATAACATAACATAACATAACATAACATAACATAACATAACATAACATAACATAACATAACATAACATAACATAACTACATAACATAACATAACATAACAAACATAACATAACATAACATAACATAACATAACATAACATAACATAACATAACATAACATAACATAACATAACATAACATAACATAACATAACATAACATAACATAACATAACATAACATAACATAACATAACATAACATAACATAACACATAACATAACATAACATAACATAACATAACATAACATAACATAACATACATAACATAACATAACATAACATAACATAACATAACATGAAACATAACATAACATAACATAACATAAACATAACATAACATAACATAACATAACATAACATAACATAACATAACATAACAAACATAACTAACATAACATAACATAACATAACATAACATAACATAATACATAACATAACATAACATAACATAACATAACATAACATAACATACATAACATACATAACATAACAAACATACATACATAACATAACATAACATAACATAACATAAATACATAACATAACATAACATAACAACATAACATAAACCTAACAATACCATAACATAACAAACATAAACACAATCCTAACATAACATAACAACACATAACAAAACATAACCATAACATAACATAACATAACAATAACAAACAACATAACACACCCACATAACATAACATAACATAACATAACATAACATAACATAACATAACATAACTAACATAACATAACATAACATAACATAACATAACATAACATAACATAACATAACATAACATAACATAACATAACATAACATAACATAACATAACATAACATAACATAACATAACATAACATAACATAACATAACATAACATAACATAACATAACATAACATAACATAACATAACATAACATAACATAACATAACATAACATAACATAACATAACATAACATAACATAACATAACATAACATAACATAACATAACATAACATAACATAACATAACATAACATAACATAACATAACATAACATAACATAACATAACATAACATAACATAACATAACATAACATAACATAACATAACATAACATAACATAACATAACATAACATAACATAACATAACATAACATAACATAACATAACATAACATAACATAACATAACATAACATAACATAACATAACATAACATAACATAACATAACATAACATAACATAACATAACATAACATAACATAACATAACATAACATAACATAACATAACATAACATAACATAACATAACATAACATAACATAACATAACATAACATAACATAACATAACATAACATAACATAACATAACATAACATAACATAACATAACATAACATAACATAACATAACATAACATAACATAACATAACATAACATAACATAACATAACATAACATAACATAACATAACATAACATAACATAACATAACATAACATAACATAACATAACATAACATAACATAACATAACATAACATAACATAACATAACATAACATAACATAACATAACATTACAAAACATAACATAACATAACATAACATAACATAACATAACCTAACATAACATAACATAACATAACATAACATGACATAACATAACATAACATAACATAACATAACATAACATAACATAACATAACATAACATAACATTACAAAACATAACATAACATAACATAACATAACATAACATAACATAACCTAACATAACATAACATAACATAACATAACTATCAAGTATGCATAACCATATAGGAAAAATCACAAGAACAAGAAAAACTCATGTGATTTTTCGCATCCCCATAAATTTTTATTAAACCAATTAGTTATATTTGTTAAGATGATGTATTCTATCTACCTAAAGGAAGAAAAATCCTAATATTTTGACATATGAATCTAAATAAGGAGAAGATGATATATACCTTACCTAGTATTTTCCTCCCATAAATCACTATATCCAAGTAATAGAGGATAAAGAGGTTTATTATACACTTGGAAATTAAAAAGAAATAATTTATATAGTCTACTAAAGAATGATGACTCAAAGATGGGGTATTAGGATCATTTATATGAGAGGAAAAAATAAGGGATAATGGTTCAGGTATTTTAAACTTAGCACCAACATGTATTTATAATATTAAAAATTACAAATTATTTAATCACTACTTGAATTCCCTAATGATTCATTTTCACATCGAGAATTAATTATGAAGGGATTAAATTTTTCAAAATATGAGTTATGAATCATTAAATGAGTCAAAAGTAATCAATTCGATGATTTTAGGATTTAAGATCATTGAACAAAATTTACGGGGGGGGGGGGGATAGGTTGAAGAAGAATTGGAATTATTGAAAAAACAAGGTAATATAAACACTCATAAATAGATTAATGTGGTGCTGTATGGTTAACTTGTTTTACCCTTACACAATTCTTTGTGAAGGTTCACATAACTGTAACTTTAGATTGTCCTTATATAGGTTATGGAATTTTCATAAGGGAAAATTTTGTTACCCATACACAACACTATAAAAAGATTCATTTAGGGGTAACTTTATCTTATATTTATTTAACCTTTAAAAACACATCTTTACCCTTACATAGACAATAGGAAATATGTAAATGTTTGTTTTACCTATTTATTTTTAAAATTTTCTATAAAAGATTTTAATTATGAGGAAAAGAGTTTATTAATGACATAAAAATTTAAAATCTACTTTTCAAAATATTTTATAAATATTGTTAAACATTTTGAAGCCTCTAAATAAATATGTAAACGTTAAACTGTTATTATTTCTAAAACCACATAAAATTTAATAATTTAAAATTAAATGAAAAAACTACATTAATTGTTTTTATAAAATCATAAATACATTGAAACTACTATGAAATAACCTATAAAGACAATGGGAAGACTTGAGGAAAATATGGAACTCTACATTAGATACCCCAAAAACAATTCTCACCCTCGATAATTAAAACAAAAACTAGAAATTGAAGGAAAGGATGAGGAAAACATCAGCCACCACATGACATTACATTTAAGGGTCAATTTTAAACTAAAAAATGTACACTATCTCACACCATACTCAAGCCACATCCCTTCCACACAACCATCCAAACCACCACTCTAACCTATACATAGTATAATCCAACTAGCACCACAACCATCACACAAAATGGCCCCAAGAAAAAAAATCATGTAAACCCACATCCATATCAAGATACTATCCATTTTAGGTCCAACTCACTTAGCCACATGGTTTAAAAACATGTAGTAAATATTAAACACATTCTAATTAGGAAGGTATTTTCTCTTTTTTATATAATGGAATCCATAACACATATAATCAAAAATGAAAAACATAATATTTCATAAATCAATATGATTCATATATCACATCACCAAATTAAAATAAAATAAGGTAATTATCAAAAAAACATAGTGTACTTAACATACATCTATGTCTTATTCTTACAAGTCCAATTTTATAAGCCATAATGGCTCCACAATACACGAACCAAAGGAATGGTTTATCCACACATTTCCTTCTACCAATGATCTTGGATTTGTAATGGTAATTTCATGAATGCCATGTCATTCTTGATATCCAACTCTTCTTAGTCAATGATATGGGATCTATCATGAAGATATCGATGGATCGTGTATATGTGGAAGACATCATGGATCTTCTCCAGCCATGGGGGGAGTGCCAACTGATAAGACACTTCACTAATGTTCTCCAGAAATTCAAAAGGCATGATAAAACAGGGTAGTAACTTTCTTCCTCGACCAAACCTCTCCTACCCATGTCAAAGGGAAACATTTATGAACACATGGTATCTTACCCTAAACTCCAGGGTTATCCTCTATAGATCAACACAAGACTTATGAAACTTCTATGCTACCTTCATCCTTTCATGTACCATCTGGACCTTCTCATTCGTACTCTGAACCACCTTCGGGCTAAGAACTTATGGATCTCCAACTTTGGTCTAGAACATTAGGGATCAATATAGACTCTAATATAACACCTCAAATTGATCCATGTTGGTGGATGAGTGGTATCCATTTTTATTGAGAGCACAACTTCAGGATAAACTCAACACTGAGGGGAGGGGGTGAATCAGTGTTGGGAAATATTTTCCCAATTATATGTTTTTATCCATTTATTCTCATATTATAATTTTCCTATCATATGGATTTATAATAAAGTAGGTAAAATATAGAACATGAAATTTTTAAAAGGCTCACTTCTCAATAATACTAGAGATTCCTTATCATGTATGGAAATGACTAACATAAAAAATCTTTACTATAATTTTATAGAAAGCATAATGGTTTGGATAGAATAAAATACTTATCCTAAGTGTGAGTCCATAATTCTTTTAATGTGGATGGAAATAATCTTGACTCCCTAGACTGGTGATGACATGTTATAACTTATAGCACTTCACTGGTTCTTTATAATACATTTAAATAAAGTTTTCACTTTATTATTAAGGTACCTTATAACACTATTAAATTATTCTGTGAGATGAAACTTTTGTTTAAAATCATAGTCCTTCTTTATTATCCACTTATACTTCTTTACATGTTACTTTCAAAACAATGGATAAGAAACTATCCTTCTTCTTAAAAGAAAACTAAAATCTACTCTTCTTCCTTCATCTAGAGATTGACTATTAAATTCATCAATCTGAACCTATCATTCCACTACTGATTTATCTGGTTATAGTTCATCCAAAACTTCTTCTCTTATCTTCTTGCAACAACTATTCATCTGGTACTTTTCCATTTGATGTATTTTTTCACTAGATGTAGTTCATCACATACATCAACTAATATAATCACTAATTGATAAGGAAACTCCATATATTATCTAACTGATCACTTCTCCTTCTTGATCATTTGGTAAATATTCATCTAGTGATTCAACTTTGTATGTTTCCTTTTTTTCATTCTTATACTTATATGTTTGATCCTTCCATCATCTTTATTTTAGTTACTAAAGTATATCTCCATTGGGTTCTTCAAATCCGTACAATACCCTTACTCTATTCGATACTTCTTATTTTCAAACATTATCCCGATATTAGAATATTTATCACGATTTCATGGCTAGAACTATAATACCACATGATTTCATAGTACGTTATCTCATTAACGTAATTCGTGTAGCTTGCGCTACAGGCAACACCATGTTCGTGCGCACCACAACTAACCAAACTAGCTGTTCAAAAAGTCGTTATGAATATTATTAACTGAATATTGAATCTTATATACTCTATATAATTTTAACAAACATATTATGTGTTTCTTATACATAATATAAGAACAAATTCATTTTTTCAGATAAAAGAAGTATTTTTCAAAAAATGCAATTTTACCACCTTTTAAAGGGGAACCCTTTTTAAAACAAGAATTTGACACTTTTATATATCAAATTTAATGAAATTAAATTCATCTTTAGAAGAAGTACATAAAAGTTTATTTTGGGTAATTTTTTGGTAATTTTCTGATAACTTTCATATTTTGATGAATAGTGAAAAACACTATGTTTTAATTGAAAACAAATTTTTTAATAGAAATAATTTATAGTGTAAAATTATGAATTTGACTGGTTTTAAAGTATAATTAGATTATATCTTTATCATTTAATACAATTTTTGTCATTATAAGTAATTTTCATTTAAATTTGACATAAACACATGTCAATCTTTTATTATATTTTACTTTTTAAAAACCCACCTTTTGGTTTTGACAACGCGAATTAATTTTAAATTAATAAATTAAACCTATATATTTATAATTTGGTAAAATAGACTTCATTATTGAATTAAGAATATGAAAATTATCTTAGAGCGTTTTTTTGTGTTTTTCTGAAAACTTTCAATTTTTGATGAATAGTGAAAAACACTGCGTTTTTATTTAAAACCGACTTTTTATTTAAATAATTATTTATTTTATTTAAATTTATTTTAAGTAAAAGTAGATATATAATACCTAAATAAGTTCAATTCAATTTATTGGAGTCAATTTATAATAAAATTAGATGTATAAAATTTTATTGAACTTTTTAACCTCTTTTACCCACATTCTAGGCACGTTAGCAAATTTGCATAAATATTAATTTTACCGCTTCTGTGATTTTAATTTAAAAAATATGAGAGACACAATTGAAATTAATAATTAAAATGCGATCTAATAAGATGAAAATAATTTTTTGGTGAAATGTAACTTTTGACTTTTATTTACCACAGTTAAAAGTAAATAGGGTAATTAAGGGTAAAAATGATATCATAATTCCCCTAACATATGTCCTAATTCTATTGTATAATTGTAATTCGATGAAAAGAAACCTTAGGAATAAAATATTATCCTTTTTGGTCCACTTGGATTAGAGTAGGACATTTATTATTATTTTATTTAAAGAAGATTAGAAAGTGTTAAATTCAACATTTTATAAATAAAACATTTTTAATATAGGGCTATACATAAGATAAATTAGACTATAAATATTCATTAAAAATATAAAAATATTTCCTAAATCATGGTATTTTATTTATAATTTTAATACATTAAATAATTAAATTTATTTATGACACAATGATGATGCAGTAATTACTTTATTAATGAAAGAACCAAATAAATGGTATTTTAAATATTAAAATAAATATAATTTTAAAGTTTTTATGACATAAAATAATTTTATAAGTGAATATGAAATTTTAGGGTTGACTCAATATATTTTTTTCAAAGTAATAAAGTTGTGAAGACTTTCACAAAAACGAAATACTAAATAGTGTCAAAATTGACATCAATGAGTTTTCAAAACAAATATTATATTATTAAATTATATAACAGTCCAAATAATCTTACGTTTGGAAAAAGGGCTTAAAAAATATTATATATGTCATTAATGAACCTCATGAGGTTCTCTTGTAAGTTTATAATAAGTTTATTAACCATATAGTGTAAGAATACAAGAAGACACGGTAAAAGTTAAACTATTTAACTAAGAGTAAAATCTAAAAGATAAGGTTAAAATGGTACCCTAAACTTGTCTAAAACATATTTTTTGAGTGTATTATTACCCATAACCACCTAAGTCTCAAAATAAATTCATTTGGACCCATTATAAACTGAATATGATTGTATAATAAATTAATATTTTAATTTTTTTGTTAAGTGACCCTCACCTCTCTTATAAAAGGGCACTTACCCTTCTCTCAAAATCACACATCAAAAGCCATTTGGATCATCCAAACGCTGCCCAAATATCCTCCCAAATTCCATCAAATAAACCTATAGTTTTTACTTTTATCAGAAATCCATCCTAATGAGCCCTTTTGATCAACTCAAAGGGAAACACCAGAAGAAGAGGTTATAATTTCACCACCTTTTTTCAAGTTGTTTTCTTCTTTCACTTCCTCTTTATTTGTTATTTCCATACCAAAATAATATCTGCAGTACATAATAAACACTGTGATGTTATTATAAATATGGTACAACCATATTTTTTATTCTATCCATCCTATAAATGACAAAGTCACCATACGTGCGTATGTACGGCTTACCATCTTCACATCGAGGTGTAGTATATTATTCAAACACTTCATTATTTGGATGGATATAATAATGAGTATAACTGATGTAAATAATAAATATAAAATGTTAATGATTCTGTATATATTATCTACAATCTAATTATATACAATTTTACCATCAATATAATGATACTATCGCTCATGCATACGTACGGATTACCGTCTCCACGACGCGATGAAATTCATTCCCAAGTTCACCACTCAACGATGATTATAAAAATATATATTATTAATAAGTATGTAATATATGACATAATAATTATACTGGATATATATATATATATATGTACTTACATATATCTTATTCACTTACTTTCGTTTAATACCATATGAAAACAGAAACAACGTTTATGCGTACGTACGACCAACCGTATCCATAAATGGTGCACTCCATTTCATATATCTATTTATTATAAATATATAAATTCTAAATATATATGATATATAAGTCATGTTTTATATTCTTGAAGTATTTAAATCATGATCTAAATGATACGATCAAGAATAACAATTTAAAACACGTACGATAAAGAAAGCGATTATTAACCAAGATGTTAATTTAACATGGAAATCATTATTAAATGGGTAGTATAAAGTAATTAATGAATCATGAATGATATAATAAATATGAATATGGTTTTGGTTTTGGTATAATTTAATAACATACTATGGTCATTATAGAGGAGGTTAAACGTACCCTCGACTAAAGGAAAGTGCAAGGTAAGGGTTATTTTCACAATCTCTTTATTATTTGATGTTGTTTTTACATGAGTATCTACTAGGAAATATTTATTATTCATATACATGTTTTATAAAAAATCTTTCAAAGGTATATTTTTACGGGAATATTTTACTAAAACATCATTTTAAAATTTTTAAAGATTTATTCTTCTATACCATTCTCATTAATGTCCATGTTTTCAAAATGGTTTTAAGCACTTATTTATATGGACATGAATATTATAAAATGTTAATTCCATTAATAAGTTTCAAAGTGGTGTGGGAAAATTTGATTCAAAACTATATTTTAAATATATTCTTTATAAATTATGTGAATTTTAAATGATTTCATGAAAAACAGATATTTCTCTCAAAGATTTTTACTGATCATTTTCAACTATGTCAAAATCCTTGACGATATATTGTTCTTGATCGAGGTTGATTAATTATTATAAAAATATTCCATACTGTATTGAATGTTTTGTGATATTTTTGACTGTAGATGTGGTATTTTTATACCATTCATGGTTTATAGATAAAGTATTGACATTCCATATGATAGTTTTAATACTAATGTTTATGTTACATTTAAACCTTTTCATATGAGGAATGCATTGGACTTAGTAAGTGATGGGTGGAGCTCGCTATTTCTCCTCGATGCATCTGTAGGTCTAATGAGACAAACTAGTATCTCGGAACAAGGCCCTGACAAAAACATATATTTAGTCTTACCATAAGGCCTTGACTCTATGGTTATGATGTCTAGAATTATGCATTATATCATTATGAAATTAGCTATTGATATTACATGTCATCATTCCACTAGTATAATATCAATGCAAATAAGTAAATGGAAATATTTTATTCATCTTTTCCATATTATACTGACGCTTAAGTTTAAAAGGACTTTGTTTTAGTTTTATACATTTCCTTAAATGTTTATGCTTATTTATGAAAGATTCCACTATATTGTTATCCTTTATGAGTATCTGAGCTCACCCCTTTCTTATGTTTTATTTTCCCAGGATTCCAAGAAGTGTATTATGATTGGAATTTAGGGTTAATCTAGGAGATTAATGGTGTTCTCAAGGGATCATTTAAGTTGTGTTTTATTTTCTAATGTGTAATGTAACGTTCATGTATGTAATCTATTTTCCATGATTGCTAAACTGATCAGTATTTCGGGACATGATTCCTTGTAATAATTCTAATGTATTAAAATAATGCACTGACTCTGGGCTTCTAGGGTCGGGGCGTTACAGTTGGTATCAGAGAAAGTTTAGTAACAACCTTGGAAATAGATTTAGATAAACTCTGATTAGAGAACATTACACTATGATTGATTTTGAGGATTAGTATAGAAGAAATTCCTAAAATTTTGGTAATGTAATGATTTTGTGTACTTTAAAAGAAATACATCCCTGTCTGGATACGAGAAGGTAGAGGCGGCTCTGGAACAAATGTACATAGAAGTGAAAACTCCAACAAGGAGTGTCAGGTTTGACTTGGGATATCCTAGTACATGACAACGGGCCTTGCTTCACTCTTGGTTACGACACTCCTGGGGGATATTCATAGGATAATTAAAATTTTCATTACAAGCCATTATGAAGGTTTTAGTAGTAAATAATTCTCAAAGAATATTTTTTATGATTATATATTATATGCATAATATTTTCAATTTACATTAGGTATTTTACAAGTTTGGAATTATGAATTGTGATTCATAAACTGACCTAGGGTATGTCGTTGTTTAGAAATGGTGCCTAGTAGAAGGAATGAGATTTCCAAAAATATATATGATTGAAAGATTAGTAAGGATCATATCTATCATGGTATTAAGACAACATTTAAATGGGAAATAGTCTCCAATATATTTTCATCATATGAAGAAATATTATCATGTGTTAATAAGATAAGTAAAGAATTCTCTGAGTCCTATGGATTTTAAGGGAATCAAGAGAAGAAAAGTATGGAAGAGAGAAATATGGATAAAGGGATGAGGGGAAAGAAGGATTTTCCCATAAGTGATAATTGTGGAAATAATCACCTTGGTAAATTCTTGAAGGGAATGGGATTTTCTTATAAGTGTGGAGAAAAAGGACACCAAGTACGTGATTTCAAGGGTAAGAAAAAGGTTTCAAATCTACAATGCCTTATCTGCAAGGTGTTGGGACACTATGAGAAGCAATGTCTGAATCATCAGAGTATACCCCAAATGCAGCTATTGGATAATAATCAAGTTATGATACTCCCGAATATGAAGAGGAATGGTTAGATTTCTTATATTGTTATTAAAGTATTGTTTCATTTGAGTATTGTATTAATGATATACCTGTTATAATAATTATAGGGTATAAAAGGATTGTACTGCAGTACTATTTCATTAAGGATTTGAGATTTTGTGGTACCAAGAAAAGTGACTCAATAGAAAGTTAATTTTTTTATAAAATACAGGGTTGAAGGAAAGATAAAACTTTAATATGGTCCTGATACTAAGGTATTGACATTGGAATAAGATATGATTTATTTGGGTAAATCATATTGGATATTATTGAAATCCTTGGAACTGGTTAATGGTTTGTTTATTCCATCATTATTGGAGTTTACATCATTTTTTGGATAGAAGGAGTATATCTAGTATTCTATAAGGAATAAGGGAGAAAGAATGTAATCAATAAGTTTTTATGGTAATTCAGGGTGTTATAATGTTTTAAAAGAATACATGATGAAGGTATTCACATGTTATTATGTGCGAAAAACGATCTTCATTGTGTTAAACTTCCTTATAAATTTTAGACTGTGAGTTTGGATCAAAGTATTTTGGACAAATATAAAGGTTGTAATTGATTAAGTTTGACATTGGATACTATTATTAAGGTTAAATAATTTCTTGAGATTATTTTTGGATTGTCATAAAAAGGAAAACCCAAAGGTCGGGCGACAACACGTCATGTCCAACAAGGTTGGGAGACATGAACCCGAAACTGATGGGAGACAAGGGTGGATCACCTACCACTAATATACATGATATCATTTTTTTATAATGTGGTTTTTTAAATATTCTAACAAATGAATTAAAAACTCATTATTTTTGGAACCCTATATGATTAGGATAAATAGAATATTTTTGAATTCTATTATCTTTTGGGGTGAAAGATGAGTTTGTCATAGAATTTAGTTGAAGGATGAAAATCTAATTGTCTTGTATATTTTTTCCCTCTTATTATATGAATAAATTAATTCTTAAACTTTAAGTAAAGGATCTTAAAAACAAAAATGTGTTATCCTAATACCTTAAGTTTTGTTGAATTGATGATATTTTACATCATCTTATATTGATGGCTTTAAAGCCCTCAATTTTACACTTGTTTGTGATTGGTGACCTCAATCACTCCCTATAAATATTTACTTTTCCCTCCAATTATGTGTCTATAATTTCCACCAATTTTCTCCAAATCGAGATCATAATTTGGTCGTGACTTTTTCATTTCCCATTCTTCTTTTATTAAGATGAAATTTTATTAACACAATTTCCGATGTGGGTTTTCCACAAAGGTATTTTTTCTATTTTTTACCTTATATTTTGGAATAAAAATTTTAAATTGTGAGGACACAATTTTTTGAAGGACTGAAGAATTTAACACCCCATGATTTCATAGTAAGTTATCTCATTAAAGCAATTCAATAGCTTGCGCTACACACAACACCGAGTTCAAGCGCACCACAACTCACAAAACTAGCAGTTCAAAAAATGGGTTTGAATAGTATTAAATGAATTCTGAATCTTATATACTCTATATTATTTCAACATCCATATTATGTGTTTATTAGACATAATATAAGAATAAATTCATTTTTTCAGATAAAAGAAGCATTTTTAAAAAAATGAAATTTTACAACCTTTTAATGGCGATCGTTTTTTAAAACCAATATTTGAAACTTTTATATATTAAATTTAATTTAATTAAATTATTTTTTCGAACCAGGACATAAAAATTTAGTTTGGATAATGTTTTGGTACTTTTCTGATAACTTTAATATTTTGATGAATAGTGAAAAATACTATGTTTTTATTGAAAACAACTTTTTTAATCGAAATAATTTATAGTGTTAAATTATTCATTTGAAAGGTTTTGAAGTATAATTAGATTATTTTTTTTATCATTTAATACAATTTAGGTCATTATAAGTAATTTCACATTTAAATTTGACAAAAACCCATGTCAATCTTTTGATTGTTTTTACTTTTTAAAAACCCGCTTTTTGGTATTGATAATGGGAATTAATTTTAAATTAATAAATGAAACTTCTATGTTTTGAATTTGGTAAAATACACTTCATTTTTGAATAGGGAATATCAAAATTATCTTAGGGTAAATTTTTGGTATTTTTATGAAAACATTCATTTTTTGATGAATAGTGAAAAACACTGCATTTTTATTTAAAACCGACGTTTTATTTAAGTAATTATTTATTTTATTTAAATTTATTTTAAGTAAAAATAGATATATAATACCTATATAATTTCAATTTAATTCATTGGAGTTATTTTGTAATAATATTAGATGTACAAAACTTTATTGAACATTTTAATCTCTTTTATCCACCTTCTAGGCACATTAATAAATTTGCATAAAACATAATTTTACCGCTTCTATGAGTTGAATTAAAAAAAATATGAGAGGAAAGATTCAAACCATAAAGTAAAATGTGATTCCATAATATGAAAATAATTTTTTGTGAATAATAACTTTTAACTTTTATTTACAACGATTAAAAGTAAATAGGGTATTTAAGGGTAAGAATGATATTATAATTACCTTAACAAATATCCTAACTCTATTGGATAAGTGTAATTTGAAAAAAAACCTTTTCAATAAAATATGATAATATTTGGTCCCCTTGGATTAGATTAGAACATTTATTATTATTTTATTTAAAGAATAGTTAAAAGTGTTAAATTCAAAGTTATATAACTAAAACATTTTTAATATAGGGATATACATAAGATAAATTAGACTATAAATATTCATGAGAAATATAAAAATATTTCCTACATTATGGTATTTTATTTAAAATTTATAGACATTATATAATTAAATTTACTTATGATACAATGATGATGTAGTAAATTCTTTATTAATGAAAGAATCAAATAAATGGTATTATAAATGTTAAAATAAATACAATTTCAAAGTTTTTATGACATCCACGAATTTTATAGGTTAATATGATATGTTAGGGTTTATTAAATGTATTTTTTCTATGTAATAAAGTTTCTATGACTTTCAAAAAAACCAAATAGTAAATAGTGACAAAATTGACATAAATGAGTTTTTAAAAAAATATTATATTATTAAATTATATAATAGTCATAAAAATATAATGTTCAACCAAAAGGCTTAAAGAAAATTATATATGTCAGTAATGAACCACTTGAGGTTCTTTTGAAATTTTAGAGTTAGTTTATTAACCATATAGTGTAAGAATACAAGAAGACACGGTAAAAGGTAATCTATTTAACTAAGAGTGAAATCCAAAATATAAGGGTAAAAAGGTAACCAAAACTTGTATAAAACCTATTATTTGAAAGTATGTCAACCCATAACCACCTAAGGCTCGAAATAAATTCATTTGGACCCATTTTAAATCGAATATGACTGTATAATAAATTAATATTTTAATCTTTTCCTAAAGTGACACTCACCCCTCTTATAAAACAGCACTTCCCGTTATCTCAAAATCACACATCAAATTCCATTTGTCTTTGCCAAAACCTACCCAAATATCCTCCCAAAATCTCTCAAATCAACATAGAGTACTTAATTTGATCTTAAAGCCAACCTATGGAGACCTTTTGATCAACTCAAAGGGAAACACCCGGAGAAGAGTTAATAATTTCACCACTCTCTTTCAAGTTCTTTTCTTCTTACACTTCTTATTTCATTGTTGTTTCCATTCCAAAATAATATCTCCAGTAGATAATACATACTATGATGTTATTATAAATATTTTACAACCATATTCAATATTATTTCCTTCATATAAATGACAAAGTCACCAGACGTGCATACATACGGCTTACCATCTCCATGTCATGGTGTAGTTTGTTATTCAAACACTTTATTATTTGTATGGGAATAATAATGAGTGTAAATAATGAAAATAATAAATATTACATGTTAATGATTCTGTATATATCATATACCATCCAATTAAATATGATTTCACCATCAATATAATGATATTGTCACTCGTGCGTACGTACAGATTACCGTCTCCACGATGCGATGGGATTTATTCCCACATTCACCCCTCAACGATGATTGTAAAAAAATATATTATTAAAAGGCATGTAATATATGACATAATAATTATACTAGATATATATATATATATATGTGTGTGTGTGTGTGTGTCTGTGTGTGTGTGTATGTATTTACTTACATATATCTTATTCACTTACGTCCGTTCAATACGACATGAAAACCGAAAAAGCCATCATGCGTACGTACGACCTACCGTCTCCATAAACCGTGCCTTAAATTTCATATATCTCTCTATTATATATATTTATATTCTAAATATATATGATATATAAATCATGGTTTATATTCTGGAAGTATCTAAATCATGATCTAAATGATACGTTCAAGAATAACAATTTAAAACACGTACGATAAAGAAAGCGATTATTACCCAAATTGTTAATTTAACATTGAAATCATTATTAAATGGGTAGTATAAAGTCATAAATATATCAAGTATGATATAATAAATATTAATACTGTTCTGGTATAATTTAATAATGTAAAATGGTTATTATACAAGAGATTAAACATACCCTCGACTAAAGGAAAATGCAAGGTAAGGGTTATTTTCACAATCTATTTATTATACGAGGTTGTTTTTACATGAGTATCTACTAGGAAATATTTATTACCCATGTATATGTTTCATAAAAATGTTTTCAATGATATTATTTTTAAGGGACTCTTTTACAAAAACGCCATTTTACAATTTTTAAAGATTTATTCTTCTAAACCTTTCTCATTAATGTCTATGTTTTCAAAATGGTTTTATAGATTTATTTATATGGACATGAATATTTTAAAATGTTAATTCCATTAAAAAGTTCCAAATTTATATGGGAAACATTGATTCAAAACTATCTTTTAAATAAATTCCTTTAAAAATTATGTGACTTTTAAATGATTTCATGAAAAGGCGATATTTATCTCAATGATTTTTACTGATCATTTTCAACTATGTCAGCATCCTTTATGAGATATTATTCTTGATCGAGTTTGATTTATTATGAAAAAATATTCCATATTATATTGAAGGCTCTATGATATGTTTGACTGTGGATGTGTTATTTTTATTCCATTCCTGGTTTATGGATAAAGTATTGACATTTCATTTGCTAGTTTTAATATGAATGTTTATGTTATGTTTAAACCTTTTAATATAAGGAATGAATTGAACTTAGTAAGTGACGAGTGGAGCCTTATATAGCTCCTTGATGCATTGGTAGGTCTCATGATACAAACTAGTGTCTTGATACAAGGCTTTGACAAAATATTATTTGTAGTCTTGACACAAGGCCTTGAATATGTGGTTATGAAGTCTGGAATTATGCATTCCATCATTATGATATTTGCTATAGATATTACATGTGATTATTCTACTAGTAGAATATCCATTTGAATAAGTAAATAGAATTATTTGATTTATCCTTGCCATATTATGCTGAAGTTTAAGTTTAAAAGTCTTTTATTTTAGTTTTATATATTTCCTTAAATGTTTATGCTTATCTACGAATGTTTCCACTATATTGTTACCCTTACTGAGAATCTAAGCTCAAACCTTTATTATATTTTATTTTCCCAGGATTTCAAGAAGTATATAATAACTGATAAGCATAGTTAAGCTAGAAGATTAATGGCATTCTCAAATGATCATTTATGTTGTGTTTTATTTTCTAATGTGTAATGTAACGTTCATGTATGTAATATATTTTCCATGACTGCTAAATTGATCAGTCTTTCATGACTTTATTCCTCGTAATCATGCCAATGTATTAAAATAATGCACCGACTCTAGGCTTTTATGGTTGGGACATTACAGTTGGTATTAGATAAAGTTTAGCAATAATCTTATAAATAGATTTAGATAAACTCTGATTAGAGAAAATTTTCCTAAGATTGATTTTGAGGATTAGTATAGAAGAACTTCCTAGAATTTTGGTAATGTAAATATTTTGTGTATTTTCCAAGAAAGACATCCCTGTCTCGATACGAGAAGGTAGAGGTGGCTCTGACACAAATGTACCTAGGAGTGAAAACTCTGACAAGGAGTTTCGGGCTTGACCCGGGGTATCCTGGTACATGACAACAGGCCTTACTACACTCTTGGATATGAAACTCCTGAGGAAATGCATAGGATAATTCAAATTTTCATTACAAGTCATTATGAAAGTTTTAGGAGTAAATACTTCCTCAAATATTTTTTTTATGATTATAGATTATATGTAAAATATTTTCAATTAAATTTGATATTTTACAAGTTTGAAATTATGAATTGCGATTCATAAACTAACCTAATGTATGCCAGTGTTTATAAATGTCTCCTTGTATAAGGAATAAAAATTACCGCAATACGCATGATTGAAAGATTAAGAAGGATCATATCTTTCAAGGTATTAAGCCAACATTTAAAAGGTAAATAGTCTCCCATGTATTTTCATCATATGAAGAAATAATATCATGTGTTAATAAGATAAGTAAATAATTCTTGGAGTCCTATGGATTTAAAGGGAAGAAAGAGAAGAAAAGGATGGAAGAAAGAAAGATTGATAAAGGGAAGAGAGGAAAGAAGGATTTTCTTATATGTGATAAAAGTGGAAAGAATAACATTGATAAATGATTGAATGGAATGGGAGGTTGTTATATGTGTGGATAAAAAGGAAACCAAGTACATGATTGCAAGGATAAAAAAAAGGTTTCAAATGTAAAACACTTTATCTGCAAGGTGTTGGGACACTATGCGAATCAATGTCCAAATCATCAGAGTATACCCTAAATGCTGCTGTTGGATAATAATAAAGTTATGATACAACCAAAGATGAAGAGGAATGATTAGATTTCTTATGTTTTTATTAATGTATTGTGTCATTTGAGTATTATATTAATGATGTAAATGTTATAATAATTATAGAGTATTAAAGGATTGTACAATAGTACTATTTCATTAAGGATTTGAGATTTTGTGGTACCAAGAAAAGTGACTCAATAGCAAGTTATAATTTTTTGAAAATACGTGGTTGAAGGAAAGATAAAACTTTAATATGGTCTTGATAACGAGGTATTTATTTTTGAATAAGAGATGATTGATTTGGATAAATTATATTGGATATTTTTGAAATCCTTGGAACTTGTTAATGGTTTGATTATTCCATAATTATTTGAGTTTACATCATTTTTTGATAGAAGAAGAATATCGAGTATTCTATAAGGAATAAGGAATCTTGCATATAATCAATAAGGTTTTATGGTAATTCAGGGTGTTATAGTGTTTTAAAAGAATATATGATGATGGAATTCACATGTTATTATGTAGAAAAAAGGATCTTCATTGTGTTTACCTTCCTTATAAATTTTGGAATGTGATTTTGGAAAAAAGTAATTTGGATAAAGCTAAAGGTTGGAATCGATGAAGTTAAAAATTGGATAATATTGTTAAGGTTTAATCATTTCTTGAGATTATTTTTGAATTGTCATAAAAAGGAAAACCTAGAGGTTGGGTGACAACTCGTCGCATCCAACAAGGCCACGAGACTTGAACCTACAACAGATGGGCGACAAGGGTGGATCACCTACCACTAGCATACGAGATGTCTTGGTTTGCATAATGTAGTTTTTTGTAAATAGTCTGAGAAATGAATTATAAATTCATTATTTTTGGAACCCTATATAATTAGGATAAATAGAATATTTTTGAATTCTATTATCTTTTGGAGTGAAAGACGACCTACTGATAGAAATTAGTTGAAGGATAAAACTCTATTTGTAAAGTATATTTTTCCCTATTATTTTATTAATAAATTAATTCTTAAACTTTTGGGAAGGGATCTTATAACCAAAAATGTGTTATCCTATTACCTTATGTTTTGTTGAATCGATGATATTTTACATCATCTTAGATTGAGGGTTTTGAGGCCCTCAATTTTACCCTTTTTTGTGATGGATGACCTGAATCACTTCCTATAAATATTTACATTTTCCCACAAATTATGGTTCTCTAATTTACACCAATGTTCTAAAAATCAAGATCATAATTTGGTGGTGACCTTTTCATTTCCATTTCCCTCTTATTAAGACTAAATTTTACTTACCCGATTTCCTATGCGGGTTTTCCACAAAGGCATTTTTCTATTTTTAACATTTTATTTTCAAGGAACAATTTCAAATTTTGAAGACACAATTTATTAAAGGAGGGGAGGATGTAACACACCAATATTTCATAGTATGTTATCTCATTAAAGTAATTCCATAGCTTGAGATACATGCAACACCGAGTTTGAGCGCACCACAACTTAACAAACTAGCCATTCAAAAAGCAGTTATGAATAGTATTAACTGAATTTTGAATATTATATAATCTCTATAATTTTAACATCTATATTTTTCATTTCTTAGACATTATATAAGAACATATTCATTTTTCAGATAAAATAAGTATTTTTTAAAAAATTCAATTTTACCTCATTTTAATGGAGAACCTTTTTTAAAATAAATATTTGAAACTTTTATAATTTCAATTTAATGAAATTAAATTCTTATTTAGAATCAGGACATGAAAATTTAGTTTGGATAAATTTTTGGTACTTTTCTGATAACTTTCATATTTAGATGAATAGTGAAAAATACTATTTTTTAATTGAAAACAACTTTTTTAATTGAAATTGTTTATAATGTTAAATTATTAATTTCAAAGGGTTTGAAGTATAATTAGATTTTAATTTTATCATTTAATACAATTTAGGTTATTATAAGTAATTTCACATTTAAATTTGACATAAACACATGTTAATATTTTGATAGTTTTTACTTTTTAAAAACCCCCTTTTTTGGTTTTGACAACAGGAAATAATTTCAAATTAATAAATGAAACTTCTATGTTTTGAATTTGGTAAAATGGACTTCATTTTTTGAATTCGGAATATCAAAATTAGCTTTGGGTGATTTGTTGGTATTTTTCTGAAAACTATCAATTTTTGATGACTAGTGTACAACACTGCGCTATTATTGAAGACCAACTTTTTATTTAAATAATTAGTTATTTTATTTAAATTTATTTTAAGTCAAAATAGATATATAATACCTATATAAGTTCAATTTAATTCAATGGAGTCATTTTATAATAAAATTAGATGTATAAAATTTTATTGAACCTTTTAACCTCTTTACCCACCTTCTAGGCATGTTAGCAAATTTGCATAAAAAATAATTTTACCGCTTCAATGAGTTTAATTACAAAAATCTGAGAGACATTATTGACATCAGTAAGTAAATTGTGATTCGATAAAATGAAAATAATTTTTGGTGAATAGTAACTTTTAACTTTATTTACCATAGTTAAAAGTAAATAGGGTAATTAAGGGTAAAAATGATATTATAATTACCCTAACACAAGTCCTAATTCTATTGGATAAGTGTAATTTGACCAAAAACAACATTAGGAATAAAATATGATTCTCTTCGGTCCACATGGATTAGATTTGGGAATTTATTATTATTTTATTTAAAGAAGAGTTAAAAGTGTTAAATTCAATGTTTTATAACTAAAACATTTTTAATGTTGGGTTATACATAAGATATTTTCAACTATAAATATTCATTATAAATATGAAAAGATTTTCTAAATCATGGTATTTTGTTTATAATTTGTAGACATTAAATAATTAAATTTATTTATGATACAATGATGATATAGTAATTACTTTTTTTTATCAAAATTTTGACATGAATTGGTCGCCCAATTCATGAACCAAGGAATTTTATTAAAAGCAAAAAGATAGATCAAACACAAGGTGTAAATAATTTACACCAGCAGGGATTAAAGGGGGATACAAAATAAATACATTGAATCAAATAAACGGTATTATAAATATTAAAATAAATATAATTTCAATGTTTTAATGACATAAATGAATTTTATAGGTGAATATAAAATTTTGTGGTTGATTCAACGTATTTGGTTTGAAGTAATCAAGTTGTGATGACTTTCACAAAAACCAAATACTAAATAGTGTCAAAATTGATATAAATATGTTTTTAAAACAAATATTGTATTATTAAAATATATAATAGTTCTAAAAAACTAATGTTCCAGAAAAGGGATTAAATAATATTATATTTTTCATTAATTAACCACTTGAGGTTCTCTTGTATGTTTGGTGTATGTTTATTAGCCATATAGTGTAAGAATACAAGAAGACACAGTAAAAGTTAAACTATTTAACTAAGAGTTAATTAAAAACGATAAGGTAAAAATGGTAACCTAAACTTGTCTAAAACCTAATTATTGAGAGTATTTCGACCCATAACCATCTAATTCTCAAAATAAATTCATTTGGACCCATTATAAACCTAATATGATTGTATAATAAATTAATATTTTAATGTTTTCCTAATGTAACCGCCACCCCTCTTATAAAAGGGAACCTCCCCTTCTCTCAAAATCACTCATCAAAAGCCATTTAGCTCGAATAAACCCTGCCCAAATATCATCCCAACATCTCTCAAATCAACCTAGAGTCATTAATTTGATTAGAAAGCCAACCTAAGGGGCCCTTTTGATCAACTCGAAGGGAAACACCCGAAGAAGAGGTAATAATTCCCCCACCCTCTTTCAAGTTCTTTTCTTCTTCCACTTCCAATTTATTTGTTATTTCTAAACCAAAATAATATCTCAAGTACCTAATACATGATATGATTTTATTATAAATATGGTACAACCATATTCGTTATTCTGTCCATCCTATAAATGACAAAGTAACCATACGTGCGTATGTACGGCTTTCCGTCTCCACGTCGTGGTGTAGTTTTTTATTCAAACACTTCATTATTTGGATGAGTATAATAATGAGTATAACTAATATAAATAATAAATATAACATGTTAATAATTCTTAAAATATGATATACCATCCAATTAAAAACCATTTCACCATCAGTATAATGATACTATCGCTTGTGAGTATGTACGGATTACCGTCTCTACGACGCGATGAGATTCATTCCCATGTTCACCACTCAATGATGATTATAAAAATATATATTATTAATAAGTATGTAATATATTACATAATAATTCTACTAGAGGTATATATATATATTTTTGTACTTACATATATCTTATTCACTAACTTCCTTTCAATACGATATGAAAACGGAAGCAGCCTTTATGCGTGCGTATAACCTATCGTCTCCATAAACAGTGCCATCCATTTCATATATGTATCTATTATAAATATTTATATTCTAAATATATATGATATATAAATAATGGTTTATATTATGGAAGTATTTACATTATGATCTAAATGATAGGATCAAGAATAACAAGTTAAAACACGTACGATAAAGAAAGTGATTATTACCCAAGATGTTAATTTAACATGGAAATCATTATTAAATGGGTAGTATAAAGTCATAAATGAATCATGAATGATATAATAAATTTGAATATGGTCTTGTTATAATTTAATAACATACTATGGTCATTATACAGGATGTTAAATGTACCCTTGACCAAAGGAATGTGCAAGGTAAGGGTTATTTTTACAATCTCTTTATTATCTGAGGTTGTTTTTACATGAGTATCTACTGGGACATATTTATTATCGATGTCCATGTTTCCTAAAAGAGTTTTAAAAAGTATTATTTCTAAGGGAATATTTTTATAAAAGATTATTTTTAATATTTTAAATATTTATTCTTCGAAACCTTTCTCATTAGTGTCCATGTTTTCAAAATGGTTTTAAGGATTTACTTAAATGGAATGAGTATTTTAAAATATTAATTCCCTTAAAAATGTTTAATGTGTTATTGGACACTTTGATTCCAAAATATATTTTAAATAAATTCCTTTATAAATTATGATACTTTTAAAATATTTCATGAAAAAGGCATATTTCACACAAATATTTTTACTGATAATTTTCAACAATGTCAACATCCTTTAAGATATATTATTCTTGATCGAGATTGATTTATTATGATAAAAATCATACATATTTTATTGAAGGTTTTGTGATATGTTTGACTGTTGATGTGTTATTTTTATATCATTCATGGTTTATGGATAAGGTATTGACATTTCATATGCTAGTTTTAATATGAATGTTTATGTTAGGTTAAAATATTGTCATATGAGGAATGCATTGGACTTAGTAAGTGACGGTGGAGCCCGCTATAGCTCCTCAATGCATCGGTAGGTCTCATGAGACAAACTTGTGTCTTGGTACAAGGCCTTGACAAAATCTTAATCTTAGTCTTGGCACAAGACCTTGACTATGTGGTTATGAAGTCTAGCATTATGCATTCCATTATTATGAAATTAGCTATTGATATTACATGTGTTTATTTGACTAAAAGAATATACATGTGAGTAATTAAATGGAATTATTTGATTTATCTTTTCCACATTATTCTAAATTTTAATTTTAAAAGGATTTTGTTTTATTTTTATACATTTCCTTAAATATTTATTCTTATTTATGAAAGTTTCCGCTATATTGTTATCCTTACTGAGCATATGAGCTCAACCATTTCTTATGTTTTATTTTCCCAGGATTCCCAGATGTGTATTATTATTGATAAACAGGGTTAAGCTAGGGGATTAATGGTGTTCTCAAAGGATCATTTATGTTGTGTTTTATTTTCTAATGTGTAATGTAATGTTCATGTATGTAATCTATTTTCCAACACTGCTAAACTGATCGGTCTTTCGGGACTTGATTCCTTGTAGTCATTCCAATGAACTAAAATAATGCGCCGACATTGGACTTCTAGGGTGGGGGCATTACAGTTGGTATCATAGGAAGTTTAGAAACAACCTTGGAAATAGATTTAGATAAACTATGATTAGAGAACATTAACCTAAGATTAATTTTGAGGATTAGTATAGAAGAACTTCCTAGAATTTTGGTAATGTAGAGATTTTGTGTATTTTCAAAGCAATACATCCCTGTCTGGATACGAGAAGGTAGAGGTGTCTCTAGAACAGATGTACATAGGAGTGAAAACTCCTAAAATAAGTTTTGGGCTTGACCCAGTGTATCCTGGTACCCGAAAACGAGACATGCCGCACTCTTGGTTACGACACTCCTGGGGGATATGCTTAGGATAATTCACATTTCAATTATATTCCATTATGAATGATTTATGAGTAAATAATTCCTCAAAGAAAAAATTTTATGATTACATATTATATGCATAATATTTTCAATTTACATTTGGTATTTTACAAGTTTGGAATTATGAATTGCGATTCACAAACTAACCTAGTGTATGCCATTGTTTAGAAAGGGCACCTTGTAGAAGAAATGAGAATTCCTGCAACATGCATGATTGAATGATTAAGAAGGGTCATATCTTTCATGGTATTAATCCAACATCTAAAAGGGAAATAGTCTCCTAAGTATTTTGATCATATAAATAAATAGTATCATCTGTTAATAAGATAAATAAATAATTCTTTGAGTCTTATGGATTTAAAGGGAAGCAATAGAAGAAAAGGACGGAAGAGAGAAAGATGGTTAAAGGGAAGATGGGAAAGAAGGATTTTCTCATATGTGATAACTTTGGAAGGAATCATCTTGTTAAATGCTTGAAGGGAATGAAAGTTGGTTATATGTGTGGAGAAAAAGGACACCATGTACGTGATTGCAAGGGTAAGAAAAAGGTTTCAAATGTACAATTCTTCATCTTCAAGGAGTAGGGACACTACGCGAAGTAATGTTCAAATCATCAGTGTAAACCCCAAATTCTGCAATAGGATAATAATCAAGTTATGATACAATTGAATATGAAGAGGAATTTTTAGATTTCTTATTTTGTTATTAACTTATTGTGACATTTGAGTATTTTATTAATGATGTACATGTTATAAGAATTATAGAGTATAAAAGGATTATATTGTAGTACTATTTCATTAAGGATTTGAGATTTTTTGGTACCAAGAAAAGTTACTCAATAGCAAGTTAATTTTTTTAGAAAATACATGGTTTAAGAAAAGATAAAACTTTAATATGGTTTTAATACAGAGGTATTGATTTTGGAACACTACTGGAAAACTAAACTTTACCAACGATTCCAAACCGTTGGTATAGCCTATACCAACGGTTTGGAGAACCGTAGCCAAGTAAGCCGTTGGGATTGGTCTATACCAACGTTTTTCCAAAAATCGTTGGTATATACCTATACCAACGGTTTTGGAAATCGTTGGTATAGGTAATATGAAATCAATACCAACGGTAATGGAACCGTTGGTATATAAATTCCAAAAATAAAACATCCGCTGGGATTTGATCCCAAGACCCCTCATTTATCATTGAACGACTAAACCACTAACCTAACATGACTTTTGTGATCATAATTACATAAATATATATATATGTATTCTCATAAATATTTTAAATTTTGATTTATATAATGTTCTCTGTACGAAGGTCTGATAAAAAATGAAAGTACCTATACCAATGGTTTTAACAACCGTTTGTATAGGTATTTGGTTGTGATTTTCATTCTAGGTAGAATGTTGAATTTTGGCCCACTTTTCCCAACGGTTTGGCCAAACCGTTGGGAAAAGTTTCCAATTTTGGGGCCTTTCCCAACAGTTTGGCCAAACCGTTCGGAAAAGTGGCCAATTTGGGGCTCTTTCCCAACGGTTTGGCCAAACCGTTGGGAAAGGGGACCTATACCAACGGTTTTTGAAAACCGTTGGTATAGAAACGTTGGGAAAGATCTAATTTTCAATAGTGGAATAAGAGATTATTGATTTGGATAAATTATACTGGATATTATTGACATACTTGGAACTGGTTAATGGTTGGTTTATTCCATCATTATTGGAGTTTACATAATTTTTGGATATAAGGAGTATATTTAGTAATATATAAGGAATAAGGGAGCAATAATGCAATCAATAAGGTTTTATGGTAATTCATGGAGTTACAGTGTTTTAAAAAAATACATGATGAAGGTATTCACATGTTATTATGTGGGAAAAAGGATCTTCATTGTGTTTACCTCCAAAATAAATTTTGGACTATGAGTTTGGACAGAAGTATTTTGGATAAATTTAAAGGTTGGAATCGATTAAGTTTGACATTGGATACTATTGTTAAGGTTAAATCATTTCTTGAGATTATTTTTGGATTTTCATAAAAAGGACAACCTGGAGGTCGAGCGACAACCCGTCGCGTTCGACAAGGCCACAAGACTTGAACCTGTAACCGAGGGGCTGTAAGGGTGGATCACCTACTACTAACATATGTGTTGTCCTGGTTTGTATAATGTAGTTTTTTTAAATAGTCTGAAAAATGAATTATAAATTCATTATTTTTGGAACCCTATATGATTAGGATAAATAGAATATTTTTGATTTATAGTATCTTTTGGAGTGAAAGATGAGTTTGTGATAGAAATTAGTTGAAGGATGAAACTCTAATTGTCAATTATATTTTTTCCTTTTATTATATGAATAAATTAATTCTTAAACATCAGGGATAGGATCTTAAAACAAAAAATGTGTTATCCTAAAACCTTATGTTTTGTTCAGTCGATGATATTTTACTTCATCTTAGATTGATGGATTTGAGGCCCTCAATTTTTCACATGTTTGTGATTGATGACCTCAATCACTCCCAATAAATATTTACGTTTTTCCTCGAATTTTGTGTCTATAATTTCCACCAATTTTCTCCAAATCAAGATCATAATTTGGTGGTGACTTTTTAATTTCCCTTTCCCTCTTATTAAGACTAAATTTTATTAACCCAATTTCTGATGTGGGTTTTCCACAAACGTAATTTTCTATTTTTAACCTTTTATTTTCGAAGAACAATATCAAATTTCGAGGTCACTATTTATTTAAGGAGGGGAGAATGTAACACCCCAATATTACAAAGTACATTATGTCATTAAAGTAATTCAATACCTTGCACTACATGCAACACCGAGTTCGAGTGCACCACAACTTACCGAACTAGCCATTCAAAAAGAGGTTATGAATTGTATTGACTGAATTTTGAATCTTATATACTCTATATAATTTTAACATCCATATTATGTGTTTCTTAGACATAATATAAGAACAAATTCAATTTTTTCAGATAAAAGAAGTATTTTTTAAAAAATTCAATTTTACCACCTTTTAATGGAAAACCCTTTTTAAAACCAAAATTTGATAGCTTTATATATTCAATTTAATTAAATTAGATTCTTATTTAAAATAGGTACATAAAAATTTAGTTCGGATAAATTTTTGGTACTTTTCTGATAACTTTCATATTTTGATGAATAGTAAAAAATACTATGTTTTAATTGAAAACTATTTTTTAATCGAAATAATTTATAGTGTTAAATTATGAATTTGAAAGGTTTTTAAGTATAATTAGATTACATTTTTATCATTTAAAATAATGTAGGTCATTATAAGTAATTTCACATTTAAATTTGACATAAACACATGTCAATATTTTGATAGTTTTTACTTTTTAAAAACTCTCTTTTTGGTTTTGCCAACGGGAATTAATTTTAAATTAATAAATGAAACTTATATGTTTTTAATTTGGTAAAATAGAATTCATTTTTGAATTTTTAGTATCAAAATTATCTTAGGTGGAATATTTTGTATTTTTCTGAAAGCATTCAATTTTTGATGAATAGTGAAAAACACTGCGTTATTATTTAAAACCGAATTTTTATTTAAATAAATAGTTATTTTATGAAAATTTATTTTAAGTCCAAATAAATATAATACCAATATAAGTTCAATGTAATTCATTGGCGTCATTTTATAATAAAATTAGATGTATAAAATTTTATTGAACTTTTTAACCTCTTTTACACACCTTCTATTCACGTTAGCAAATTTGGATAAAACTTAATTTTACCACTTCTATGCGTTGAATTTAAAGAATCTTAGAGACATGATTGAAATAATTAAGTAAAATGTGATTCAATAAGATGACAATAATTTTTGGTTAATAGTAACTTTTGACTCTTATTTACCACGATTAAAAGAAAATAAGGTAATTAAAGGTAAAAATGATATTATAATTAGCCTAACAAATGTTTTAATTCTATTAGATAAGTTTCATTAGACCAAATATACACTTAGGAATAAAATATGATCCTATTTGGTCCACTTGGATCAGATTTGGACATTTATTATTAATTTATTTAAAGAAGAGTTAAAAGTGTTAAATTCAATGTTTTATAACTAAAACATTTTTAATATAGGGTTATACACAAGATAAACTCCACTATAAATATTCATTAGAAATATAAATATATTTTCTACATCAAGGTATTTTATTTATAATTTATAGACATTAAATTACGAAATTTATATATGAAACAATGACGATGCAATAATTAATTTATTAATGAAAGAATCAAATAAATGGTCTTATAAATATTAAAATAAATATAATTTATAGGTTTTTATGACATCAAAGAATTTTATAAGTGAATATTTCATGTTATAATTGATTCAATATATTTGGTTATATTTAATCATGTTGTGATGACTTTCACAAAAACCAAATACTAAATAGTATCAAAATTGACATAAATGAGTTTTTAAAACAAATATTAAATTATTAAATTATATAATTGTCCTAAAAATATAAGGTTCATAAAAAGGGATTAAATAATATTATATATGTCATTATTTAACCACTTGAGGTTCTCTGGGATGTTTAGAATAAGTTTATTAACCATATAGTGTAAGAATACAAGGAGACATTGTAAAAGTTAAACTATTTAACTAAGAGTTAATTAAAAACAATAAATTTAAAATGGTAACATAAACTTGTATAAAACCTATTGGTTGATATAATTTCGACCCATAACCATCTATGGATCTAAATAAATTCCTTTTGACCCATTATAAACCAAAAATGATTGTATAATGAATTAATGTTTTAATCTTTTCCTAAAGTGACCCTCACCCCTCTTATAAAAGGACTCTTCCCCTTCTCTCAAAATCAGACATGAAAATCCATTTTTCTCAGCCAAACCCTACCCAAATATCCTCCAAAATTACCTCATATTAACCTAGAGTCCTTAATTTCATCATAAATGCAACCTATGTAGACCTTTTGATCAACTCAAAGGGAAACACCTGAAGAGGAGGTAATAATTTCAGAACCCTCTTTCAAGTTATTTTCTTCTTCCACTTCCTCTTTATTTGTTGTTTCCATACAAAAATAATATCTCCGGTACCTCCTACATACTGTGATGTTATTATAAATATGGTAAAACCATATTAATTATTCTATCCATCCTATAAATGAAAAAGTCACCATACTTTCATACGTACGACATACCGTCTCCACGTCGTGGTGTAGTTTGTTATTCAAAAACATAATTATTTGGATGGATATAAAAATGAGTATAACTAATGTAAATAATAAATATAACATGTTAATTATTCTGTATATATTATATAACATCCAATTACATATGATTTTATAATCAATATAATGATATTGTCTCTCATGCATAGGTAAAGTTTACCATCTCCACAATGTGATGAGATTCATTCCCACGTTCACCACTCAACGATGATTATAAAAATATATATTGTTAATAAGTATGTAATATATGGAATAATACTTCTACTGGGTATATATATATATTTATTTATTTACTTACATATATCTTATTCCCTTAATTCTGTTCAAAACAATATGAAAACAGAAACAACGTTTATGCATACGTACGGCTTACCGTCTCCATAAACGGTGCCTTCCATTTCATATATCTATCTATTATAAATACTTTTATTCTAAATATATATGATATATAAATCAGGGTATATATTCTGGAAGTATTAAAATCTTGATTTAAATGATACGGTCAAGAATAACACGTTAAGACACGTAAGATAAAGAAATCGATTATTAAACAAAATGTTAATTTAACATGGAAATAATTATTAAATGGGTAGTATAATGTCATAAATGATTTATGTATGATATAATAAGTATGAATATAGATTTTTTATAATTTAATAACATAATATGGTCATTATACCAGAGGTTAAACGTACCCTCAACCAAAGGAAAGAGCAAGGTAAGTGTTACTTTCACAACCTCTTTATTATCCGAGGTTGTTTTTTTGTGAGTATCTACTGAGACATATTTATTATCCATGTCAATGTTTCATAAAATAGTTTTCAAAGGTATTTTTTTAATGGTCTCTTTTTCTAAAAAAAATCATTTTAATTTTTTTATAGATTTATTCTTCTAAACCGTTCTCATTAATGTTCATGTTTTCAAAATGGTTTTATGGATTTATTTATATGGACATGAATATTTTAAAATGTTAATTACTTTCAAAAGTTTCAAAGTGGTATGAGACAATTTGATTCAAAAATATATTTTAAATAAATTTATTTATAAATTATGTGACTCTTAAATGATTTCATGAAAAGGGATATTTCTCTCAAAGATTTTAACTGATCATTTTCAACTATGTCAACATAATTTACGAGATATTATTCTTGATAAAGGTTGATTTATTATGATAAAAATATTCCATAATATATTGAAGGTTTTGTGATATGTTTGACTTTGTATGTGTTATTTTTATACCATTAATGGTTTATAGATAAATTATTGACATTTCATATGCTAGTTTTAATACGAATGTTTATGTTATGTTTAAACCATTTTATATGAAGAATGCATTGGACTTAGTAAGTGACGGGTGGAGCCTTCTATATCCCCTTGATGCATCAGTAGGTCTCATGAGACAAACTAGTGTCTTGGCATAAGGCCTTAACAAAATCTTTTTTGTAGTCTTGGCACAAGGCCTTGACTATGGGGTTATACAGTCTGGCATTATGCATTCCATCATTATGAAATTAGCTATTGATATTATATGTGATTATTTGACTAGTTGAATATCAATGTGAATAAGTAAATGGTATTATTTGATTTATCTTCTCTATATTATGATGATTTTTAGGTTGAAAAGTCTTTTGTTTTAGTTTTATACATTGCCTTAAATGATTAGGCTTATTTATGAAAGTTTCCGCTATATTGTTATCCTTACTAAACATCTAAGCTCACCCCTTTCTTATGTTTTATTTTCCCAGGATTCCAAGAAGTGTATTATGATTGATAAAAAGGGTTAATATAGGGGATTAATGGTGTTCTCAAAGGATCATTTATGTTGTGTTTTATTTTCTTATGTATAATGTAACGTTCATATATGTAATCTATTTTCCAAGACTGCTAAACTGATCCATCTTTTGGGACATGATTCCTTGTAATCTTTCTAATGTATTAAAATAATGCACCGAACCTAGGCTTCTAGGGTCGGGGCGGTATAGTGGGTATCATAGGAAGTTTACCAAAATCCTTGGACATAGATTTATGTAAATTTTGATTAGAGAACATTACCCTAAGATTTATTTTGAGGATTAGTATAGAAAAACTTCCTAGAATTTTGGAAATGTAGATATTTTGTGTATTTTTTAAGAAATACATTCCTGTCTGGATAGGAGAAGGTAGAGGTGGCTCTGGCACAAATGTACATAGGAGTGAAAAATCCTATAAGGAGTTTTAGGCTTGACCCGGGGTATCCTGGTACACAACAACATGCCTTGATTCACTCTTTGTTATGACACTCTAGGGGGATATACTTAGGATAATTCACATTTTCATTACAATAAATTAAGAGGGATTTAGGAGTAAATACTTCTCAAAGAATTTTTTTTATGATTATAGAATATATGAATAATATTTTTAATTTACATTGGGTATTTTACAAGTTTGGAATTATGTATTGTGATTCATAAACTAACATAGTGTATTCCATTGTTTATAAATGGCACTGAGTAGAAGGAATGAGAATTCCTGCAATACGCATGATCGGAAGATTAAGAAGGATCATATCTCTCATGGTATTAAGCCAACATTTAAAAGGGAAATAGTCTCCCATGTATTATCATCATATGAATAAATAGTTTCATGTGTTAATAAGATAAGTAAAAAATTCTCAGAGTCCTATGGATTTAAAGGGAAGCAAGAGAAGAAAAGGATGGAAGAGTGAAAGTTGGATAAATGGTAGATGGTAAAGAAGGATTTTCCCATATGTGATAACTATGGAAAGAATCACCTTGATAGATGCTTGATGGGAATGAGATTTTGTTATAAGTGTGGAGAAAAAGGGCACCAAGTATGTGATTGCAAGGGTAAGAAACATGTTTCAAATGTACACTGCTTCATCTGCAGGGAGTTGGGACATTACGTGAAACAATTTCTAAATCATCAGAGTATACCCCAAATGATTCTATTGGATAATAATCAAGTTATGATACAAGCAAAGATGGAGAGAAATGATTAGATTTATTATGTTTTTATTAAACTATTATGTCATTTGAGTATTGTATTAATGATATATATGTTATAAGAATTATAGAGTATAAAAGGATTGTACTACAGTACTATTTCATTAAGGATTTGAGATTTTTTGATACCAAGAAAAGTGACTCAATTTCAAGTTAAACATTTTAAAAATACATGGTTGAAGGAATGTTAAAACTTTAATACGGTCCTAATACTGAGGTATTGATTTTGGAATAAGTGATGATTGATTTGGATAAATTATATTAGATATTAATGACATCCTTGGAACTGGTTAATGGTTTGTTTATTACATCATTATTGGAGTTTAAATAATTTTTGGATAGAAAGAGTATATCCTGTATTCAATATAGAATAAGGGAGCGTGAATGTAATCAATATGGTTTTATGGTAATTCAGTGTGTTACAATGTTTTAAAAGAATACATGATGCAGGTATTCACATCTAATTACATGGAAAAAAGGAACTTTATTGTGTTAAACATCCTTATAAATTTTGGACTATTAGTTTCGATAGAAGTATTTTGGATAAATCTACAGGTTGGAATCGATTATGCTTGAAATTGGATAATATTTTTAAGGTTAAATCATTTCTTGAGATTATTTTTGTATTTTCATAAAAATGAAAACCTGGAGGTCGGGCGACAACCTGTCGCGTCCGGCAAGGCCACGAGACTTGAACCCACAACCGAAAGGCGACAAGGGTTGATCACCTACCACTGGCATACATGATGTTCTGGTTTTTATAATGTAGTTTTTTTAAATAGTCTGAAAATTAATTATAAGTTCATTATTTTTGGAACCCTATATGATTAGAATAAATAGAATATTTCTGAATTCTATTATCTTTTGGAGTGAAAGATGAGTTTATGATAGAAATTTGTTGAAGGATGAAACTATACATGTCAAGTATATTTTTTCTCTTTTATTCTATGAATAAATTAATTCTTAAAATTTAGGGAAGGGATCTTAAAACCCAAAATGTGTTATCCTAATACCTTATGTTTTATTGAATCGATCCTATTTTGCATCATCTTAGATTAATGGCTTTGAGGCCCTCAATTTTACACTTGTTTGTGATTGATGACCTCAATAACTCCCTATAAATATTTAAATTTTTCCTCCAATTATGTGTCTCTAATTTCCACCAATTTTCTCTAAATTTAGATCATAATTTAGTGGTTACTTTTTCATTTCACTTTCCCTCTTATTAAGAATAAATTTTATTAACCCAATTTCCGATGTGGGTTTTCCACAAAGGTATTTTTATATTTTTAATCTTTTATTTTAGATGGACAATTTAAAATTGTGAGGAAATCATTTATTGATGTAGGGGAGAATGTAACACCCCAATATTTCATAGTATGTTATCTCATTAAAGTAATACAATAGCTTGCGCTACAAACAACACTGAGTTTGAGTGCACCACAACTTACCAAACTACCCGTTCAAAAAGAGGTTATGAATATTATTAATTTCATTTTAATTATTATATACTCTATATAATTTTAACATTCATATTATGTGTTTCTTTGACATAATATAAGAACAAATTCATTTTTCATATAAACGAAGTATTTTAAAAAAAATGAAATTTTACCACCTTTTAATGGATAGCTCTTTTTAAAACCAATATATGGAACTTTTATATATTCAATTTAATTAAATTAAATTCTTTTTTAGAAGTGGGACATAAAAATTTAGTTGTGATAATGTTTTGGTACTTTTCTGATAACTTTCATATTTTGATGAATAGTGAAAAGTACTATGTTTTAATTTAAAAAAACATTTTTAATCAAAATAATTTATAGTGTTAGATTATGAATTTTAAATGTTTTTAAGAATAATTAGATTATATTTTTATCATTTAATACAATTTAGGTCATTATAAGTAATTTAACATTTAAATTTGACATAAACACATGTCAATCTTTTTATAGTTTTTATTTTTTAAAAACCCACTTTTTGTTTTGAAAACAGGAATTAATTTTAAATTTATAAATGAAACATTTATGTTTTTAATTTGGTAAAATAGACTTCATTTTTTAATTCATAATATCAAAATTATCTTAGGGTGAATTTTTGGTATTTTTATGAAAACTTTCAATTTTTGATGAATAATGAAAAACCCTACGTTATTATTTAAAACCAACTTTTTATTTAAATACTTTTTTATTTTATTTAATTTTTATTTATGTCAAAATATATATATAATACCTATATAAGTTCAATGTAATTCATTGGAGTCACTTTATAATAAAATCAGATATATAAAATTTTATTGAACTTTTTAACCTCTTTTACCCATCTTCTAGGCACGTTTACAAATTTGCATAAAACTTAATTTTACCACTTCTATGAGTTGAATTTCAAAAATCGGAGAGACACGATTGAAACCAGTAAGTAAAATGTTATTCAATAAGTTGAAAATATTTTTTGGTGAATAGTAACTTTTGACATTTATTTACTACGGCTAAAAGTAAATAGGGTAATTAAGGGTAAAAATGATATTATAATTACCTTAACACTTGTCCTCGTTCAATTGGATACGTGTAATTTGACCGAAAAAAATGAGGAATAAAATAAGATCCTCTTCGTTCCATTTGGATTAGATTAATACATTTATTATTATTTTATTTAAAGAAGAGTTAAAAGTGTTAAATTCAATGTTTTATAACTTAAACATTTTAAATATAGGGTTATACATAAGATAAATTCAACTATAAATATTCATTAGAACGATAAAATGATTTCATCAATCATGTTATTTTATTAATAATTTTTAGACATTAAATAATTAAATTTATTTATGACACAATGATGATGTAGTAATTAGTTATCAATGAAAGAATCAAATAAATGAAATTATAAATATTAAAATAAATATAATTTCAAAGTTTTTATGACATCCACTAATTCTCTAGGTTAATATGACATGTTAGGGTTGATTCGATATTTTTGGTTCTAAGTAATCATGTTGTGACGACTTTCACAAAAACAAAATACTAAATAGTGTCTAAATTGACATAAATGAGTTTTTAAAACAAATTCATTTTGACCCATTATAAAGTTATATGATTGTATAATAAATTAATATTTTAATCCTTTCCCAAAGTGACCCTCTCAACTATTATAAAAGGGAACTTCCCCTTCTCTCAAAATCTCACCTCAAAAGCCATTTGTCTCAGCCAAACCATGTAAAAATATCCTCCCAACTTCCCTCACACCAACCTAGAGTCTTTACTTTGATCATAAAGCCATTTTAAGGTCCCTTTTGTTCAACTCAAAGGGAAACACCTAAAGAAGAGGTAATAATTTCACCACCCTCTTTCAAGTTCTTTTCTTCTTCCAATTCCCCTTTCTTTGATGTTTCCATTACAAAATAATATCTCCAGTACCTTATACATACTGTGATGTTATTTTAAATTTGGTATAACCATATTCATTATTTTATCCATCCTATAAATGACAATATCACCATATGTGCGTATGTACAGCTTACCGTCTCCACATCGTGGTGTAGTTTGTTATTCACATAATTAATTATTTGGATTGGTATAATAATGAGAATAACTGATGTAAATATTAAATATAAAATTTTAATGATTCTGTATATATGATATACCATCCAATTATATATGATTTCACCATCAATATCATGATATTGTCGCTCGTGCGTATGTACAGATTACCGTCTCCACGACGCGGTGAGATTCATTCCCACGCTCACCACTCTATGATAATTATAAAAATATATATTATTAATAATTATATAATATATGAGATAATAATTGTAATATATATATATATGTATTTACTTATATATATCTTATTCACTTACTTCCATTCAATACGATATGAAAATGGAAACAATGTTTATGCGTACGTACGAACTACTGTATCCAAAAACAGTGCCTTCCATTTCATATATCCATCTTTTATAAATATTTTTATTCTAAATATATATGATATATAAATCTAGGTTTATATTTTGGATGTATTTAAATCATGATATAAATGATACGATCAATAATAACAAGTTAAAACACGTATGAAAAAGAAATCAATTATTACCCAAACTATTAATTTAACATTGAAATCATTATTATATGGGAAGTATAAAGTCATAAATGAATCATGTATGATATAATAAATATGAATATGGTTATGGTATAATTTAATAACATACTATGGTCATTATACAGAAAGTTAAATGTAACCTCAACCGAAGGAAAGTGCAAGGTAAGGGTTATTTTCACAATCTTTTTATTATCTGAGGTTGTTTTTACATGAGTATCTAATGGGACATATTTATTATCATTGTTCATGTTTAATAAAAGAGTTTTCGAATGTATTCTTTTTAAGAGACTCTTTTAGTAATTTTTTTTTAAATTTTTAAACATTTATTCCTCTAAACCTTTCTCATTAATGTCAATGTTTTCAAAATGGTTTTAAGGATTTATTTATTTGGACATGAATATTTTAAAATGATAATTTCTTTAAAAAGTTTCAATGTGGTATGGGACACTTTGATTCGAAACTGTCTTTTAAATGAATTCCTTTTATAAATTATGTGACTTTTAAATGATTTCATGAAAAAGGGATATTTCTCTCTATGATTTTTTCTGATCATTTTCAACTATGTCAACATCCTTTAGGAGATATTATTCTCGATCGAGGTTGATTTATTATGATAAAAATATTCCTTATTGTATTGATGGTTTTGTGACATGTTTGAATCTGGATATTTTATTTTTATACAATTCATGGTTTATGGATAAATTATTGACATTTGTTATGGTAGTTCTAATATGAATGTTTATGTTATGTTTAAACCTTTTCATATGATGAATGAATTAGACTCAGTATGTGATGGGTGGAGCCCACTATATCTACTCGATGCATTAGTAGGTATCATGAGACAAACTAGTGTCTTGGCACAAGGCCTTTTCAAAATCTTTTTTGTAGACTTGGCACAAGGCCTTGATTATGTGGTTATGTAGTCTGACATTATGCAATCCATCATTAAGAAATTAGCTATTGATATTACATGTGATTATTTGACTAGTATAATATCAAAGTGAATAAGTAAATGACATTATTTTATTTGTCTTTTCCATATTATACTGAAGTTTATGTTTAAAAGGCTTTTGATTTAGTTTCATACATTGCCTTAAATATTTATTCTTATTTACAAATTTTTTTCTATATTGTTATCCTTACTGAGCATCTTAGCTCACCCCTTTCTTATGTTTTATTTTCCAAGGATTCTAATAAGTTTATTATGATTGATAATAAGGGTTAATCTAGGGGATTAATTACATTCTTAAAGGATCATTTATATTGAGTTTTATTTTATAATGTGTAATATAACGTTCATATATGTAATATATATTCGAAGACTGCTAAACTGATCGGTATTTCAGGACTTTATTTCTTGTAATCATGCCAATGTATTAAAATAATTCACTGACTCTGGGATTCAACGGTCAGGGCATTAAAGTTGGTATCAGAATAATTTTAATAATAACATTGGAAATAGATTAGATAAACTCTGATTAGAGAACATTACCCTAAGATTGATTTTATGTATTAGTATAGAAGAACTTCTATGAATTTGGGTAATATAGAGATTTTTTATATTTTCTAGAAATACATCCATGTTTGGATAAGAGAAGGTAGAGGCAGCTCTAGAAAAGATGTACCTAGGAGTGAAAAATCCAACAAAGAGTTTTGGACTGGACCCGGGGTGTCCTGGTATACGACAATGGGCTTGCTGCACTCTTGGTTACGACACACCCAGGGGATATGCTTAGGATAATTCACTTTTTCATTACAAACCATTATGAAGGATTTAGGATTAAATACTTCTCAAATAATTTTTTTGGTGTTTATAGATTATATGCACAATATTTTCAATTTAAATTAGGGATTTTAAAAGATTGTAATTATTAATTGTGATTCATATACTAACATAGTGTATACCACTATTTAGAAATGACACCGAGTAGAAGGAATGCGAATTCCAATAATACACATGATCGAAATAATAATAAGGATCATATCTTTCATTTTATAAAACCAACATTTAAAAGGGAAATAGTATCCCACGTATTATAATCATATGAAAAAATGGTATCATGTGTTAATGGGATAAGTAAATAATTTTCTGAGTTCTATGGCTTTAAAGGGAAGCAAGAGAAGAAAAGGATGGATGAGAGAAAGATGGATTAAGGGAAGAAATGAATGAATGATTTTCCCATATGTGATAACTATGGAAAGAATCACCTTGGTAAATGCTTGAAGGTAATGAGAGTTTGTTATAAGTGTGGAGAAAAAGGAAACCAAGTACGTGATTGCAAGGGTAATAAAAACGGTTTCAAATTTACAATGCTTTATCTGTAAGGAGTTGGGACACTAAGCGAAGCAATGTCAAAATCATCATAATATACCCCAAATGTTGTTTTTGGATAATAATCAAGTTATGATACAACCGAATTTGAAGAGGAATGATTATATTTCTTATGTTGTTATTAAAGTATTGTGTCATTTGAGTATTTTATTAATGATGTACATGTTATAAGAATTATTTATTATAAAAGGATTTTACTATAGTACTATTTCATTAAGGATTCTATATTTTGTGGTACCATGAAAAGTGACACAATAACATGTTAAATTTTTTAGAAAATACATGGTTGAAGGAAAGAGAAAAATTTAATATCGTCCCGATTCTGAGGTATTGATTTTGGAATAAGAGATGATTGACTTGGATAAATTATATTGGATATTATTGACATCCTTGGAACTGGTTAATGGTTTTTTTTATTCCATTATTGTGGGTGTTTACATAATTTTTGGATAGAAGGATTATATCCAGTATTCTATAAGGAATAAGAGAGCATGAATGTAATCAATAAGGTTTTATGGTAATTTAGGGTGTTACAGTGTCTTAAAAGAATACATGAGGAAGGTATTCACATGTTATTACGTGGAAAAAAGGATCTTCATTGTGTTTACCATCCTTATAAATTTTGGACTGTGAGTTTGGACCAAAATATTTTGGATAAATAAAAAGGTTGGAATCGATTAAGTTTGACATTAGATACTATTGTTAAGGTTAATTCATTTCTCGAGATTATTTTTGGTTTGTCATCAAAAGGACAACCTGGAGGCCGGGCGTCAACCCATCTCGTCCGGCAAGTCCCTGAGACTTGAACCTGGGACCGAAGGGAGACAAGGGTTGATCACCTACCACCGGCATACATGATGTCCTGGTTTGTATAATGTAGTTTTTTAAATAGTCTGACAAATGAATTATAAATTCATTATTTTTGAAACCCTATAAGATTAGGATAGATAGATTTTTTTTTGAATTCTATTATCATTTGAAGTGAAAGATGAGTTTGTGGTAGAAATTAGTTTAATGATGAAACTCTAATAGTCAAGTATATTTTTTCCCTCTTATTCTATGAATAAATAAATTCTTAAAATTTAGGGAAGGGATCTTAAAACCAAAAATGTGTTATCCTAATACCTTTTTTTAATCGATGGTATTTTACATCATCTTAGATTGATGCCTTTGAGACCCACAATTTTACACTTGTTTCTGATTGATGACCTCTATTACTTCTTATAAATATTTACGGTTTCCCTCCAATTATTAGTCTCTAATTTCCACCAATGTTCTTGAAATCTAGATCATAATTTGTTGGTGATCTTTTCATTTCCCATTCTCTCTTATTAAGACTAAATTTTATTAACCCAATTTCTGATGTGGGTTTTCCACAAAGGTATTTTTCTATTTTTAAACTTTTATTTTAGAAGAACAATTTAAAATTGAGAGGATGAAATTTATTTTTGGAGGGAGAATGTAACACCCCGATATTTCATAGTATGTTATCTCATTAATGTAATTCAATATCTTGTGCTACAAGAAATACTGAGTTTGAGCACACCAAAACTTACCAAACTAGCCGTTCAAAAAGCGGTTATGAATAGTATTAACTGAATTTTGAATCTTATATACTCTATATAATTTTAAAATCTATATTATGTGTATCTTAGACATAATATAAGAACAAAATCAATTTTTTAGATAAAAGCAGTATTTTTCAAAAAATGCAATTTTACCGCCTTTTAAGGGCGAACCGTTTTTAAAACCAATATTTGAAAGTTTTACATACTAAATTTAATGAAATTAAATTCTACTTTAGAATAGGGACATAAAATTTTAGTTTGGATAAATTTTTGGTACTTTTTTGATAAATTTCAGATTTTAATGAATAGTTAAAATACTATGTTTTAATTGAAACCAACTTTTTTAATCGAAATAATTTATAGTGTTAAATTATGAATTTGAAAGTTTTGAAGTATAATTAGATTATATTTTTATCATTTAATATAATGTAGGTCATTATAAGTAGTTTGAAATTTAAATATGACATAAACACATGTCAATCTTTTGATAGTTTTTATTTTTTTAAAACATGCATTTTGGTTTTGACAACGGAAATTAATTTTAAATTAATAAATGAAAATTTTATGTTTTTAATTTTTTAAAATAGAATTCATTTTTGAATTCATAAAATATAAATTATCTTAGGTTTAATTTTTGGTATATTTCTGAAAACTTTCAAATTTTAATGAATAGTGAAAAACTCTACGTTATTATTTAAAACCGACTTTTTATTTAAATAATTATTTATTTTATTTGCATATATTTTAAATAAAAAAATATATATAATACCCAAATAAGTTCAATGTAATTTATTGGATTCATTTTATAATAAAATTAGATGTATAAAATTTTATTTAACTTTTTATCCTCTTTTACCCACCTTCTAGGCGTGTTAGAAAATTTGCATAAAACATAATTTTACCACTTATGTGAGTTGAATTTCAAAAACCTGAGAGAAATGATTGAAATTAGTAAGTAAAATGTGATTCAATAAGATGAAAATAATTTTTTGTGAATAGTAAATTTTGACTTTTATTTACCACGGTTAAAAGTAAATAGGGTAATTAAGGGTAAAATGATATTATAAATCTCCTAACACATGTCCAAATTCTATTGGATAAGTGTAATTAGACCAAAAAAAACATTAGAAATAAAATATGATGCTCTTTTATCCACATTGATTAGATAAGGACATTTATTATTATTTTATTTAAAGAAGAGTTAAAAGTGTTAAATTCAATGTTTTATAACTAAACAATTTTTAATATAGGGTTTTACATAAGATAAATTAGACTATAAATATTAATTAGAAATATAAAAATATTTACTACATCATGGTATTTTATTTATAATTTTTAAACATTATATAATTAAATTTATTTATGACACAATGATGATAGAGTAATTACTTTATTAATGAATGAATCAAATAAATGGTATTATAAATATTAAAATAAATATAATTTCAATATTTTTATGATATACAAGAATTTTATAGGTGAATATGAAATGTTATGGTTGATTAAATGTATTTGGTTTGAAGTAATAAAGTTGTTATGACTTTCAAAAAAACCAAATACTAAATAGTTTCAAAATTGACTTAAATGAGTTTTTAAAACAAATATTATATTATTAAAATATATAATAGTACTAAAAATACAAGGTTTGTAAAAAAGGCATAAATAATATTATATATGTCATTAATGAACTACTTGAGTTTCTCTTGTAAGTTTAGAGTATGTTTATTAACCATATAGTGTAATAATACAAGAAGACACGGTAAAAGTTAAACTATTTAACTAAGAGTTAAATAAAAACGATAAGGTTAAAATAGTAACCTAAACATGGATAAAACCTATAAGTTGAGAGGATTTAGAACCATAATCACCTAAGTCTCTAAATAAATTAATTTATACCCATTACAAACCAAATATGATAGTATAATAAATTAATATTTTAATCTTTTCCTAAAGTGACCCTCACCCCTCTTAAAAAAGGGCACTCCCCCTTCTCTCAAAATCACACCTCCAAATCCATTTGGATCAGGATAAACCTCTCCAAATATCCTACCAACATCCCTAAAATCAACCTAGAGTCCTTAATTTGATCAGAAATACAACCTATGGAACCCTTTTGATTAACTCAAAAGGAAACACTAGAAGACGAGTTAATAAATTCACCACCCTCATTCAAGTTCTTTTCTTCTTCCACTTCCCATTTGTTTGTTGTTTCGAAACCAAAAAAATATATCCAGTATCTACTTAATAATGTGATGTTATTATAAATTTGTTACAACCATTTTCATTATTTTATCCATCCTATAAATAACAAAGTCTCCATATGTGTGTACGTACAGCTTACCGTCTCCACGTCGTGGTGTAGTTTGTTATTCAAACACTTCATTAATTTGATTGGTATAATAATGAGTATAACTTATGTAAATAATAAATATAACATGTTAATTATTTTTTATATATTATATACAATCAAATTAAATTCTATTTTACCAAAAATATAATCATATTTCCGCTCGTGCATACGTACGGATTACCATCTCCACGACGCGATGAGATTCATTCCCACGTTCACCACTTAATGATGATTATTAAAATATATATTATTAATAAGTATGTATTATATGACATAATAATTATACTGGAGATATATGTATATATATATTTATGTACTTACATATAACTTATTTTCTTAGTTCCGTTCAATACGATATGAAAATGGAAACAACGTTTATACGTACATACGACCTACCGTATCCATAAACGGTGCCTTCCATTTCATATATCTATCTATTATAAATAATTATATTCTAAATATATATGATATATAAGTCAAGGTTTATATTATTTAAGTATTTAAATCATGATCTAAATGATATGATCAACAATAAAAAGTTAAAACACGTACGATAAAGAAAGCGATTATTACCCAAATTATTAATTTAACATGGAAATCATTATTAAATGGGTAGTATAAAGTCATAAATCAATCATGTATGATATAATATATATGAATATGGTTCTGGTATAATTTAGTAACATACTATTTTCATTATAAAGGAGGTTAAACGTACCCTAGACCAAACAAAAGAGCTAGGTAAGGGTTATTTTCACAATCTCTTTATTATCTGAGGTTGTTTTTACACGAGTGTCTACTAAGAAATATTTATTATCCATGTCCATGTTTCATAAAATAGTTTTTAAAGGTATTCTTTTTAAGGGGCTCTTTTACTAAAACATCATTTTAAAATTTTTAAATATTTATTCTTCTAAACCTTTTTCATTAATGTCCATGTTTTTAAAATGGGTTTGGGGATTTATTTATATAGACATGAATATTTTAAAATGTTAATTCCTTTAAAAAGATTCAAAGTGGTATGTGAAACTGTGATTTAAAACTATCTTTTAAATGAATTCATTTATAAATTATGTGACTTCTAAACGATTTCATTAAAAAGGGATATTTATCTCAAATTTTTTACTAATCATTTTCAACAATGTCAACATCCTTTATGAGATATTATTCTTGATCATGGTTGAGTTATTATGATAAAAATATTCCATATTGTATTGAAGGTTTTGTGATATGTTTAATTGTGGATGTGTTATTTTTTTACCATTCATGGTTTATGGATAATGTATTGACATTTTTTATGCTATTTTTAATATGAATTTTTATGTTATGTTTAAACCTTTTCATATGAGGAATGAATTAGACTTAGTAAGTGATAGGTGGATCATGCTATAGCTCCTCGATGCATCAGTATGTCTCATGAGAAAAACTAGTTTCTTGGAAAAAGGCCTTGAAAAAATATTATTTGTAGTCTTGGCACAAGGCCTTGACTATGTGGTTATGAATTCTGGAATTATGCATTCTATCATTATGAAATTAGTTATTGATATTACATGTGATTATTGGACTAGTAGAATATCCATGCGAAAAAGTATTTGGAATTATTTGATTTATCTTTTCCATATTTTACTGAAGTTTTAGTTTAAAAGGATTTTGTTTTAGTTTTTACATTGCCTTAAATGTCTATAATTATTTATGAATGTTTCCGCTATATTGTTATCCTTACTGAGCATCTGAGCTCACCCCTTCCTTATATTTTATTTTCCTAGGATTCCAAGAAGGGTATTATGATTGATAAGAAGGGTAAATCTTGTGGATTAATGGTATTATTAAAGGATTATTTAGGTTGTGTTTTATTTTCTAATGTTTAATGTAACATTTATGAATGTAATATATTTTCCCAGACTGCTAAACTGATCGGTCTTTCGGGACATGATTCCTTGTAATCATACCATTGTATTAAAATAATGCACTGAATCTGGAATTCTAGGGTCGAGGCATACACAAACTTTCTTATGACTTTAATTATTCTTCATAATCCCCATAAACACTATAATTGAACACACCTTCACATGTGAAATTTTTTTTACAACTTTAATATGACACCATTTTATATAGGTCCACCTCCAAAATATTATGTTAGGACTCAAATATATATTCCCGCTCAATGTAACTTCAAATTTCAAATATTACACTCAATGGAATTTTTATGGGATGCTTCTCAACACCAATATTATCTTCTTGAGTATTATTTATTTTTTTCTTAAAAGATACCACTCTGTTTTAACTTTATTAAACTAAGTGTTATGGAACATTTATAGACATCCTTAATCTTGGAAATCAAGAATATACTGAATGATTAACTTCACTATCAAAATTGTAAATATATTTAAAAAAACACTATAAAATTCATTGAACATTCCTTCTAGTAAAACATGACAAGAAACTAGAATAGTATAATATTAATTGTTTATTTTTTAATATTAAAGTGTTTCAATATACATAAATATTAGTTTTAGTGCATTTTATAAATTGAAATTCATTTCTCATCACATGCACAATTCATGTTTAATGTGTAAATTTGGGCCCAATAAATCATATGATTCTGGATTAAATTAATTAAATTATATTAATTTGATATTTTTGGATATTATTTATCACTTTTGTTGGAATATTTTTTCTTTTAGGATCAATGGATGAATTGTAAGTAAATATGGACATTTTTGGCCATTGATAAAGAAATTTATGATCAAAGCACAATGGGCCATAGGCCCATCAATTGAAAGTGGATCCCACAATTCAATCCAAATGAAGCTAATGTTTTAATTTTAGAAATATAAATTTATGGGTATTATTTCATTAATCTTTTTATATAGATAATTCATATTTTTTAAAGGATATCCAAGGTTCCCAAGTGGAAGATTAAATTATGGTCCATAATTCAGGGCCCATAAAATCATCCCACCATTATGAGAATAAAATTTAAATAGTTTATCTAATTGGAATGAAAAATTTTAATATATTAAAGGATAACAGAAAAAATATATTACTATTATATTAACCCTTCATATTCAGCTATATGCAATGTAAAATTCACACATAAAAATGGGGATGAATCTGGTACAAATTTTATGGTCAACATTGAAAAGTCAAATGTCCTTTTATTTCTTAACCATCATTAACTATAATAACTAACGAAGAAGGAATTTATTGATGGTGGATAGAACCTAGGAACCTAATATTACTATTTATGGTGGTGTTTGTAAAGGATTATGGGGATCCATTTTTCCTTTCAATTGTATTGTTACTTTATCCTTTTGTACTCTCTTTTTTAATTTCTTTCATGTAAGTTGTTCAGATCACCATAGATTCTTAAATAAAGTTATTATTATTCATTTTTTATATTTATTATTCATATAACTTTGATACCATTTTCTTATTTTGTTAATCCATTCACATAATATTTTGTGAAATTATTCACATGATTGGGGAGTGATCATTTTTATTTCGCTATTTTTCTTCTTCTATTCCACCCTTATGAAGCTAGCTCCCGCTTCTATTGACAGAATAAAATAAATGGAAGATAAAAGTCTTATATTTTTATCCAAGGGAGTATCAAGGGGATGTATTTTATGTTATTTATCATTTTAATAATTCTTAATCAATTTTTTTAAGTTTTTCATTTTATGATTTTCTTTCTTCCTCTTATTTATTGAAATGCTTCACCAAACATTCTTTGGATAATAAGACCCTTTAACGTGGAGTGATCATGAAAATTATCCTCTAAGTGTATATGTGATTATAATGTTTATTTTAAGGTGTTAAACTATTAAGAAATGAGTTTATATTTATTTCATTGAATGGATTCTTCTCAACTTAGTGAAATTGAAATAATTAAAAAAAGGAATTCATCCCACCCCCCACAAGAGATAATAAAAGGTCAACTCATTATCTTAAATTAAATTAAATTAAGTATTTAAAAATATTAAATTATACACTCAATTAAAACCTAGGTTTTTAATTTAATATCTAAGTCACCCCATATAATTTAAAATTCATTATATTTCTTCTTAGGTCTCTGAGGAATCGATAGACAAAGTCAAACTATAAGTGACCACTTTAACCATATATCTTGGGTAAATTTGGGAATAACCACAAATTAATAACATTTATTACATATAGTAAAACATAATATGAAATTAAATTAAAACTTTATATGAATATTTAAAAATATTTTGCAAGATACTTTCTCTGACCGACAACACAATCCAAAAAACATTCATTTGATAACTTCTTTATTCTAACAACTCTGTTCAATATTCCATTTAAAAGATTATTAAACATACTTTAATAAGTTTATTTGTCTATATTATAGGTTTTAATATGATTAAAAATAATATATTTTTTCTACTCCTATTTAATAAATTTGTAGAATGCCATCAGATGAACTTTTAAAGCTCATCATGATGTCTTTGTAACACTTTGTTTGATGATATCACTTGGAATTTTTTTGAACTCAATCTATTTGGAAACCTTATCAATATCTATCTGATAATATTTCATGGAAACATAAATCTCAAGAGAATTACTTATAAACCCTTGTAAAATGATATTTATACAGAAAATTATGTCTGACACCATAGCATAAAATCGTCTCTCCAATGCTACTGCTCAGAAACTTTGGTCTAATTAATGTCACTCAGACACCTCTATCCAATGACTTTATATAGAAACCTCTTCATTATATTATCATTAAAAAATTTATCTAACTTTTAACTTTTTTATTAAACCTATGATTTATCATTCAAGATCTTATGTCTAGTAGAGAACGTTCAATAACTCACCAAGTTCGTATGAAAGAATTATTACCCCATTAATCAGGTACAACCTCATCAACAATTGATTCATTTTTTCATCACGACTTATTCAATTAAAATATTTTTATTTGTAAAATTAAATAACGTGTAATTCATACAAATCATCATTCATGAACCATCATGTTCATCCAACCTCTCTAAAATTCCTTTGATTAAACCAAATTTATACATGTAAGTCCAATAGTACTTCCCAGTAAAAGAATGACTTTTATTCTCTTCCTGACTTCATCTTGAATCAAAATAACATGATATTGTGATGTTTTATCAATAAATAATACATCAATTAGAAATTTCTGATATTTTTTATCTAATTATTATGTATATTATATAGCCATGAATTTAATCAGTCAAATATTTCTTTCCACAAGTCATTAGATTAACTTAGTTTGATCGAATCATTCCATTTACATTAGTTCAATGTACATGTGAACATTTTTTCAATGGTATCCTAAAATTTCTTCAATTATCCTGTAATATTTAAAATTAATTTGGAATGTTTCATCTAATGGACCCAGCAATGAAATATTTATAAAATTCCATCCATTGGATACTTAGTTCGATAGAATAATTTTAAAATATCCATCCAATGGTGTTGTTCAGAAACCTTCATCCAATGGCCCTTAGTTAAATCTTATTTTTTTGATTACCTTGATAAATTTTCCCTCCATCTTATTAGATTCACTAACTCAATCCATTCTAATTCACAACCTTTTTTAGGAAACTACTTAAGGAAGTTTCATAATTGTTGATAACAAACAAGTTTCACCAATAATCATGAACTTGTTTAATACATAAGGAACAACTCATAAATCATCATAACTACAAAAAAATTATTCAAAATAACTTTCCCCATTTTTATGATAATGATATTTTAGGACATTATTTCTTCTATACTGATTTATCCAAGCTACGTTAATTTTGTTACCAATCTTGTATAATTCAACCAAACACTCCAACATATTCATCTTTGTAACATATTCAATGTATTGGAATTAATGAAATAATTATATTCCACTGATCTCCATTTAAAAAAATATAATTCACACACAATGTAGATTTACAATATCCACCTTTTTTATATTTTTGGAAATAACTTCAATTTTCTTTCCAAATGAATATATTAGTATATTAATTTTGTCAGATTTATCTCCCCTTATTTTTCAAAAACATTCATTTCACTTTCTTTTCCCTTTATTGATTATAATTAAAAAATTTAAGGGAAAAGGGAATAATTTTATATCTATAAAATATTACATCCATAATTTCAATATAAGTATAAATGATCCACGATTGGTGTAGAAACCAAGAAGATTTCATTCAAATAATAAAGTTGTCCTTTACTAATTGATCATGATTCCCCATGAAATAAGAAATCAAAAAATTACCTTCAAAGGATGAATTTTTTTATTGTAGACTAATTATAATAATTGAGATATAAATAACATGTAGTATATATTAACCTAAAACCCTTTCATTCACTTCAAAAAAATATAAAAAACATTCAACTATAATAAGAAGGATAAGCGACCTTAGGGAACATCCCTACTTAAAATTTTCTTATGATTTTTTTTTAATAAATTACTCCCCCTTTGTATTATGTTTTTTATTTCTATAATGAATGGTGATAGACTAAAAAAACACGCTTTTTCAAATGGCATGATCATCAAGAAATTTATAGTGTAATAATATTTGTACGAGAAAACAATTCTTGCAGAATTCTAAACTTTCTCCAAATGTCTCCCTTTCAAGGAGTATTTTCTTATGATCATTGTAATGAGGATAGGATTTGATACATATTCTTTAGGATATTCTTATTGAGAATGAATCAGGATAGATATTTTCTTATATGAATGTCTAGACTATATAATTGTCAAATCATCATTAAGGAAAATCTCAACATATAAATTATTAGTGAACCAATTAAAGAAAAATTCCACAATGTAAACTTTATTAGCTTGGATTATGATAGTTTTCATCCATTCCTCTAACTAAACCCCCACCAAGTACATTCCTCACTTTTTATTCCATATTTTGCGATAAAAAATATACTTTATAAAAATTAAGGGAATAATGTGGATTCTTCATGCTTATTAATGTGAACAATGAGATTGATATGATTTTCTCAACCAAATTACCAAGTTACACCATTTTCTCCACTCTTCATGCATGCCTTTCTAAACATCAATTGTGATTGGGGATTCATGGATCTTATCAATTATTTAATTTCATTGGGCATGAAACTTATTCCTTATAGATATTATAAATCATTTATATCACTTGGTGTAACTTTCATATTCTTAAATAATTATTCTTATGATATAATTATTGTTGAAAAATACTTAGAAGTGTGTCCAACCATGTTAAACCTCAAAAAATAACTTATTTATCATCATGTGGACTATTTTATTTTTATTTCAAATATGTATTTACTTGTGATTATTCAATTTCACTAATTATCTTTAAATATTCTAGCAGGATAACTAAAAAATCATTAGGAACATCATAAGCATGTTTGGATTTTTTATATGGGTCCTTTAGAGTTCTATTATTCTTATTAGTTCTTTTCGATGCTATAATTTTTTTTTTCAACTTCTTGGATTTTGAATCTAATGAATTATCACTTTTCTTCCATGATATCTTATTGGGATAATTTTTGTTTTAAATATTATTTTTCTTACTTTCCAAGGATGATTCTTATTTATTAACAAGCTTCTTTGGTATTATTTTATTAATATATTTAGACACATGTCATGATGGTAATGAACCATTATTTTGACCACTATCTTACCTAATATCATAGGTATTTCAAACATTCCAAATCCATTGTATTTTTTAAATTTTTATTAAACCATGGATGTTTCTTCTTTATATCTAGATTTACCCCAATTACATGGGATTATTTTGTTATTTATCATTTATAGGGATTTACCAATAATATAATTCACAATTCTATAATTTATTATGGCACCAACATTGACCCACAATCTTTGGTCTTTTGGTTTCTTAAACATGATTCTTTTGGGTTTTTATTATTATTTATTAGTAAATTCATGTGAAACTAGCTTCCAAAATCTTTACCCTATACACCCAAATCATGGTGGTAGGGTTCATATTAAATTTCTTCATCCATTCTTGTAAAAAAATTTATTTCCGACCAGGAATATTATTAAAAACATATTTTGTGACATTATTAATGTTTTTTATGAATGAAATATATTTATTCACAACTAATTGAGATAAACCATTTAATGAATTCAAGATATTCTTATCACATGATGGAGGTCTTTAAACCATAGAATATTCCAATGAGCATTGAGTAACTATAAGACCTTTCTCCTTATTTTTTTTAAATCTCAATACGTATCTTCTAAAGATTGGACAAATTAACTTACAATTATAGACATTTCATATTAAGGGTGTTTTTTATGATTTTTAATCATAATGAACATATCATCAAATATATTCTTCATTCTTTCAAATTCCTATTCATGCATCTGGAATTTTATAAATAACAAAGAGTCATGTTCCTTTATTTTCTTGGACTTTACTTCAAATTGAAAATCCTCTATGTCAATGTTATTTTTCAACTTTTATTCAAGTTCATAGATTTTTTTATTATGGATTATTGTTAACACCAATTTTATATTTAACTTATTTGATCCATTTCTATACAAATTTTTAGGAACATCTTTCATGCTCCACCTTTCTTGCCTCAAAGGCTATAACCAATTTGATAGATTTATTCATTCTAGAAATTTTCCTTGAAAATACTTACCCATATTTTCTACTTATTCTTCTATCTAGGTGATCTATTGCTACATACTTTGAAAGACTCCATAAACAATACATTCAATTTTTTTTGAAACAAAATTCAGAATTTCTTTCGATCTTTCATCTTATATATCTTGAGAAGTTATAGATTTATTATCATCACCATTTATGATAAGTTTTTCTTATTGACGAAAATTTATATAAGATTTTTCAAAAACCATATAATCACATAACATTCTTGATGAAGGTTCTGGGCTTAGCAGAAGCGTCGTTGTGATGGTACCCATCTTTGTTTTTGACCATGACCAATGATTACTTCAGGATCAATGTGACGATAAACGCCAGTCTCCACGAAATATAATCAATGATTTAGATAATAAAGAAAGAGGCCCGAAACCTTAGAGAGGATCTTGAACATTATGTTTATAATTAATTTAATTAATTTCATAATGAAAAATAAAACCTATATCTTTGGTATTTTTCTTCATTGATGATATTGATTGTCCGAAATGACCCTTCCAGATTATCTCATTGTGCTTGTAAGGATTCAAACTAGAATCCCTCTTGCAGTGATCCAAATGTGCTCTAATGGCCTCTGACCAACACTACTCGTTCTCGAGGTGCTAGTATAGCGAAGTGAGTGTCTTGTTTTGGTCGTTATTGATCACTTGTTCTTTGGCCTTGAAGAATTTATCTCATTATTAAGAGGGGAGAGAAGAGGATTTAAGAGAGAAATTATTTGGCTCAACAATTCTGAATTCACCAGGTGTGTGGTACGATGTCTGGAACAATAGGTGTACTTACCTATTTATATACATGAAATTTTAGTTACAATATTTAATTGCATAGAAACAATTAAATATATTCATGAACATAGAGAAAACCCATGTATTTAATAATTATACCATGTCATTATTTATGGTGAACCAACTTGTGAAAAACAGAATTATAAATAACATTCCATATCATTAAATAATAGCAGCGTTATTTTAATTTGTACTGACTACTTAAATAATTATTTACCATCTTGTAAATAATTATTTTACTACCGGACTGACCTTGGTCCACTCGAACTCCAATTCCATTTATTGAAAACCCAAATAAATAAATAAATAATTTATACTATTAAATAAATATTTTATTTACACACTAGTAAATAAATTTTTATTAAATGTTCAATAATATAAATAAATAAATTTTATTGAATTTATGAGGTCATTATAACTTGAATAAAATTATTCCACGGTCATGAGAATAATATTTATTTCATTAATTAAATTCAAATAGAATTTAACTGACACCACCAAAAACACTTAGTGTGTGACCCACTAGGATTCTTTCTCATTGGCATTAGGAGGTATTTTTTAAAGTCCAGGAGTACTATCTTGCAACGGGTCAAGTCACCCAAGAGAAAGAATATAAAGTTGCAACAACGACATCCACATACAAATGCTCACTATATAATATAATCCCTTTGTTGCAATATCTCATCATGTAAGTTTCATGATTGTGTTATCTTCTTTTATGCTGGATATGACGTTCTTTGACTACCTGAAATAAACTCATCGTTACACCATGGCCATAGAATCACACACGATAGATATATTTCAATCAAAGGGATGAGATATAAACTTCCATAAATGGAAGGAACAAATCTTTCCTCAACTAATCCATTAATAACATTCCAATCATGACACACCCAGCGTATCCTACTTCCCGCCAACTGTCTGCGTGACAATTTTCATCAGTAAATCAAAGTGCATAATTCATGACACGTATTAATGATAATATTAAACTCTAAGGATCATTACACATTATAACAGATATAAATATATGATAACATGAAAACATGAAAAATTCCTACTAGTGGGTCTTTTTTCATAATCTCTTATCTTAAAGATTTCCAAGTGTGAACTTTATGAGAAGAAGTCCATCTGCTTACGAGTACCCGCACCCGACGATATGAATGATATGTGTCCAATCATAGATTTTCATCAAACCATAGAACTATATTTAAGAATATTGTTATATAATTTCATGTTTCTCATCATAGTGGGGAACTACCATGACCTTATCAAGGAAAAAAATATTCTAGGACATTATTACATCATAGTCATGAAGAAAAACGAACAATATGTAATAATAAATTAAATATCTATGTAATCAAAGTAAAAATAGTTGGTTCTAGGACCCCAACTATTACAAACTCTCACTTGAACTAGAGCCAACTTTCTAGTCCGCTAGAACTCACATGATGATCATGTTTCTGCCGAGTCAAGGCTTTAGTCAAGGGTTCTGCCACGTTGTCTTCCATAGAAATAAAACTCACTGAAACATCAACTCTTTCAGAAAAATCCATCAAGAGATGATACTTCCAAAGTACGTGATTCATCTGTTGATGTGACCTTGGATCTTTTGCGAGGTCCACCAATGTAGTATTATAATAGTACAATGTGATGGGATATTTACTGCTAGATATCACATCTAGCTCTTGGATGAAGTTTCACATCCAAACTGATTCATTAGCTGCCTCAAAAGCTGTGATATACTCAGACTCTACTATAGATTATGTGACCACACTCTACTTTGTGATCTACCAGCTCACTGCGCCCCCATTCAAAGTGAAGATGTATCCTGTTTGCGACTTTATGTCATCTTGATCAGTTTGGAAACTAGAATATGCATATCCTCTGAGGACTAGTTCGTCATCTATTCCAAAAATCAGGAACATATCCTTAGTACACCTTAGATACTTTTGGATAGTCTTGAATGCCATCCAATGGTAGTTACCTGGGTAATCTTGATATCTTCCTACCTCACTCAATGTGTAGGCGACATCCATCCTAGTAGATAGCATGACATACATGACTGGCCCAATCGCTGATGCGTAAAGATTCATTTCCATTATCTTTCTTTTCTATGTGTCTGAGGACTCATTTTCTTGGAAAGATGAATGCCATGTGATGCTGGAAACAATACCCTCATGGATTGTTCCATACTGAATCTCTTCTGTATCTTATCAATGTATTTACTTTGAATTAGGCCCATCAATCTCTTGGATCTATCATGATGTATCTGGATCCCAAGAAATTACACTGCCTCGCCCAAGTCTTTCATGGAAATGCATTGATTCAACCATGAATTAATAGACTGTAATACTAGTATCTCATTTCCAATAAGTAATATGTCATCAAAATATACTATTATAAAAATTATTGCACTCCCACTAATCCATTTGTAGACTCAATGGTCACATTCATTCTTGATAAAATCAAATTCATTTATGAATTCATCCAAACGAATGTTCCATGACCTGGATGCTTGCTTTAATCCATAAATGGATTTCTGCAACTTACATACCTTATTAGAATAATTTGGAGTTGCAAACCCTTCAGGTTGTGTCCTGTAGACATCTTACTTAAGGTTCCCATTAAGGAATTCTGTTTTGAAATCCGTTTTATAAATCTCATAGTCATGGAAAGCTAATGGAAAGTAGAATTCAGATGGATTTCAGCACTGCAACTGGTGATAAGGTTTCATCGTAGTCAATTCTTTGACACTGTTTAAAACCTTTTTCAACTAGTGGTGCCTTATAGGTACTGACTTAACCTTCCATGTCTTGTTTCTTCTTGAACACCCATTTGCAACCAAAATTCTTTACATCAACTGGAGGATCTACCAAAATCCAGACATTATTTTGGTACATGGAATCCATTTTAGAATTCATGGCTTCTTGTCACTTTGCAATGTATTTGCCACTTACTGCTTTCTTATAGGTTAGAGGATCATTATTATCAACTAATAAGGAGTCACCATCCTTAGTAACTAGAAAATCGTACCATTATAGTTCTCTAACCTCTCTTGTACTCCTATGTTGTACTTGTGTGTCTGGAACATATTCTACTTCCATGGGGCTTTGTGGAATCTATTTCTGTACCAACTGTTGTATACCTTGAGCCTTGACTTTATCGAAGTCTATCTCACTCCCACTATCTCTTTTAGAGATGTTCTCCCTCTCAAATAATATGGCATTTCTTGCCACTATAATCTTTTTTCAAAGGTTTTGTATAGGTAATATCCCCTTGTTTCCTTGGGGTATCCTATAAAGGCACACTTTGTGCCTCGGGGTGTGAGTTTGTTACCTGAAGAGGCCTTAACAAATGCTTCGCTACCCCACACATGTAAATTCGATAACATGGATTTTTTCCACTCTAGAACCAGTATGGAATACCATTTATCGATTTAGTTAGTACTTGGTTTTGTATGTGTGCTGCTGTTTGTAATGCATATCCCCAAAACAATAATGGAGGACTCACATGACTCATCATTGATCTCAGCGTGTCCAACATGGTGCAGTTTCTTCTTTCTCTCACACCATTCCACTAGGGAATATTTGGAGGAGTGAGTTGGGATAGGATCCCTAACTTCCGTAAGTAATCAATGAAGTCGTGATTAAGATATTCTCCACCTCAGTCTAAGCAGAGTTTCCTAATCTTTATACAAAGCTAGTTCTCAAAATCATTCATGTATTCTTTGAACTTATCAAAGGAATCTGACTTATACCTCATTAAGTAGATATATCTATATCTACTAAAACCATCTATAAAAATTATGAACTTTGAGTATCCTCCCCTTGGTTCAACTAGAAATGGTCCACAAACATCAGTATGAACCGATTCAAGAAGTTCTTTAGAACTTTCACCTTTTCCACTAAATGGGGAATTAGTCATTTTTTCTTGTAAACATGCATCACATATGCCAAGTGCTTTTAGTTCAAAAGAATTTAAATATCCTTCTTGATGTAACTTTGTTATGAATTTCTCATTTACATGACCTAGTTGGTGATGCCAATGATGGGTGTGGTATCAGTCATGTAAAGTATCTTTGTTATCGATTGTCATTACTTGGTTTGTGTAATCCAACACATAATGTATGTTGAATAAATGTTCCCTACCATAACAAATTAAATATTTGTAAAAGAAGAAACATTCATTTCCAAAAATAAGAAAATTCATATGTATCTAATTTGGACACAAAAATAATGTTTTTAGTTACAGAAAGAAGATACTAACAACCATTTAACACTAAGATCATCCTAATTGGAAACATGATGTGGTTGTCCTCAATAGCTATAACAACAAGTATGGCTCTGTTGGCTACTCATAGATCTACCTCCCCTCAATCAATCTTCCTAAATATACTTGGTTCCAGTACTTGGATACATATGTGAGCACCAAAAGCTATATCTAATACCCAATTTGTAGAAACAGATAGATTGTATTCGATAAAAAATGGACTTGAAGCTTCGTCCTTCTTATTAGGCTGGGTGCAGTTCTTCTTCTAGTGGCCCTTTTTTCCACATGTGAAACAAATAGCCTCCTGTTCCCTTTCCTCCCCTTTGATCTTCCTTTTCATGGATGGCCATGAAGAATCATTGGGATTAATGATCTTTTCCTTACCTTTCCTCTTATTCACCATAAGAACAAAAGGATTTTCATGCTTCATATGTTTGTCCACTTGGAGAATGAGGATAAGAAGAACAAATAAATACTTCTCAACGTTGTTCATATTGAAATTGAAAAAAAGATAGAGAATCTATAAGGGAGTGATGCGAGAATGAGTTTGGTGCCTAGTTCTCCAGGGAGTTTAAACACTATATCCTCTAGGCGCTCAATGTAGCCAATGATCTTGACTACATGAGGCCCAGCTAGGAAAACTTCTCCAAGATTACTCTGAAATAGTGCCTTAGAGATCTCAAAACTTTTACATCTTTCTGTCTCCTGTTAAAGACCACGTAGGTGCTCGAGCATGATATAAGAATCGATGTTTTCATGAGACTTCATGATCTCACTAGACATTGATCATAACATCAAACATTGAATATCGACCACATTGTTTATATGTTTCTCATAAACTAGGAAATACTCATCACTCTCCTCTTTGGCAGGAGGATCGGGTAATGCTAACTCCAGCACGTAAGACTTCTGTTCATGGTGTAGGATAACCCAAAGGCATCTAAACCATTCTTAGAAGTTACTATCAGTGAGGATGTTGTCTTTATCCAGAATTGATTAAAGGGATAGTATGGTTGAAATGTTTTTCATTTATATTCTACAATTAAAAGAGAATATCATTTGTACTTTCTTGTTACATTTTATAAGGAATACTAAATTTTATTAAGTCTTACACTATTTTATCAAGTCCCAATATCCCTCACTATTTAACTCAGAATGTCTAGTTGCCATGAAATTCTAGTGGAAATGATCCATATTCTCATTCGCATAACCCCAATAAGGGTTGGTAAAGATATTAGAAAGAATTTACATAGGAAGGTCTTTACAACTATAGGCTTCCAGTTCCTTGATATGTTGAGTGAACTCCCCAATCCTGAAATCATGACTTTGGATTTCCACAACTCTTTCCTCCATTATTACCTCAAGTCTAGTTAGGGCTACTCCTCTTGATGTAATATGGTTATGTGAACTGAAAACCTTTCATAAGGGCATCCTGTATAAAATTTAGTGTCCCAACAAGGGCTGGTCAAACACACATTTTTATTGAGTTTTTCCCTTAATCAAGTACAAGATGTCTTGTTCTGACTTAATATATTATTTGAGGTATTTTTTATCTCTTATGAATGAATTTCTTATTATCATTATCTCACGCTTGTTAATATTAAGTAGAACATACTTACGTGATTAACCATGTCTTAATAATATTTACACATAAGTCAAGTTTATTTTATTTACATCTTGCAATCTTGTTTAATTCATTAATTATGTGATCATGACAACACATCCATAATGATAAACCAAACAACTGAAAAAAATAAAATAAAGTAAATGGCATGATCATGAGCTTTTCTAAAGGTTAGTTTATCTAGAGGTTGATAAACTAACCCTGACCATGGGGAGAAACACCTTGAACCTTTTGGGTTGGTGTTTAAAGCTTCCACCTGGCCACCTCTGTATCTCCTGGGGTTGGTTTCATCTTAGCTCCAGCTTGAACTTCCACCACTAGCTTAGGAGTTCCATCCATTACATATGCCTTTTTTAACTCATATTTAGGTGAGGGGTAAAAAGGGGTTTTACATAAAAGAAACCTTGGGCACGCATGCCCTACATATTAATGAGGAGAAGGCCCGCAGACCAAAAAATATAATTCACATAAAAAAATTAAAATAAACCATCCACATAAAAAGTTCTTGGTCTAGATCATGATCATCCATACATGTAATGATATTTACACATAAATAAAAATAGAAATCAATTCTTTAATCGTTCTTGTTTTAGATAAATCACGCTCAAATCAATTAATCAATCATTTTATCTTAAACCCTTTTCTGAATTTCTTTGAGATTATCATCCATCATAATTTTATACAAATAAATTCACTTAAAATTATCTTTTTACATAACTTGTACCTTGGAGGAAACCCAGTGAATTTATATTCATAACTACCCAATGAGTAGAAATGAACATTTGATAGATGTTAAATTAAACACATATATATAAAACACCTATCACATGTTGTGCCTCAGAATTATTCCCGCATGATGGTACACATCTCAAGGGTTTGTATAATATAATAATAAATTTTAATAAATTTGTGTAATTTGGATGAGTACATAACCTGTAGTTCCAACTACACATTGTGTATTATTTTTCACTGTCTATCCAAAGTACACGCCTGGGGAAACAATGTTTAAGTATACTTAAAAAATCTTTGGAGTACACGAAATGTCTAGTGGGCCACACTCTGTGTAGTTTCTCGTTACACGGTCTCTAGCTGGGCAAGCCGTGTATGGGCTACACAGTCCAACCCTAACCTGAAGGGACTACACACCATGTCCATTGAGCCACATGGTGTGTAATCCGAAAACCGTATGCCATCTGTTCCTAGTCAACACATGGAGTCATTTATGACTCAGAAAGACTCCAACACACGGTTTTGTTTAGCAGACCAGTCCGATACATTGAATCTTGACTACACAACGTGTACTACCAAATACACTCTGTGTGTTCTGGTTTTGTATGACCAGGAAGCTTTGGTACCTCTGAATGAGATCCTATATTTTATTTTAGTCAGTATTAAAAGAAAAGATCATTTTGGTATGGTGAAAAAGAAACAAAAGAGGTGGAATAGATCTCAAGATTCAGATTTGCAGAATGATTAACTTGAATTGAACCAACTAAATTATTAAATTCATAATTCATCAACGGAATATATAAATTATTATAAACTATGATGTAAACTCCCTCTAATACCACTTGATGGTTTCGGGTGTAGCAGAAGCGTGGTTGGGATGGTACCTAACTTTTATTTTTTTACCATGATCAATGATTATTCTGGGATCAATACGATGACAAATTCTAGTCTCCATGAAATATAATAAAATAGTTAGATAAATAAGAAAGATGCTTGAAAACTTAGAGAGGATCTTGCACATCATGTTTATAATTAATTTGATTAATTTCATAAAGAAAAATAATACTTTATCTTGGGTATTTTTCTTCATTGATGATGTTGATAGTTTAGAATGACCCTACCAGATTATCTCGTTGCACTGGTAAGGATCAAAACTAGAATCCCTCTAGTGGTGATACACACTTGTTCTGATGGCCTCCGACCGATACATCTCATTTTCCAGGTACTAGTGTGGTGAAGAGAGTGTCTTGTGTTAGTCATTCTTGATCTCTTGCTCTTTGGACCTGAATAACATCTCTCATTCTTGAGAGGAGGGAGAAGAGGATTCGAGAGAGAAGTTGTTTGGCTCAACAATTCTCAATTCACAAGGCTAGTAGTGTGGTGTCTGACACAATAGGCATACTTGCCTATTTATATACAAGGAATTTTAGTTACAATATTTTATTGCATAGAAACAATTAAATACATTCATGAACTTAGAGAAAACCCATGTATTATTAATAATACAATGTCCTTATTTATGGTGCACCAACTTGTACAAAAAAAATTATTAATAAAATTTCACGTCATAAAATAATAGCAATGTTATTTTAATTTTTGATAACTAGTTAAATAATTATTTACCATCTTGTAAATAATTATTTTACTACCAGACCGACCTTGGTCCACTCTAAATCTACTTCCATTTATTGAACACCCGAATAAATAAATAAATAAATTATCCTCTTAAATAAATATTTTATTTACAAAAAAGAAAATCAATATTTATTAAATGTTCAATAAAATAAATAAATAAATTTTATTTAATTTATGTGATCATTGTAACTTGAATAAAATTATTCCATGGTCTTGAGAATAATATTTATTTCATTAATTAAATTCAAATAGAATTTAACTAATACCACCAAAAACACATAGTGTGTGACCCTCTAGGATTCTTTCTCATTGGAATTAGGCGGGTTTGCCTAAATTCCAAGAGTACCATCTAGAAATGGGTCAAGGCACCCATGAAAAATAATGTAAAGTCACAAAAATGACAACCACATACGAACACTAACTGTGTAATATAATCCATTTTTCGCAATATCTCATCAAGTAGGTTTCATTATTGTGTTTTCAAATTTTATTCCCGATACATCATTCTTTGACTACCTAAAATAAACTCTTCGTTACACCATGGCCATGGAATTTTGTGAGAAAAAGTTATTTCAATAAATGGGATGAGATATCAACTTCCATAAATGGAAGGGACAAATCCTTCCTCGACTTATCCATTAATAACATGCCACTCATGACACACCCAACATATCCTACTTTTCACCAACTGTCTGCGTAACAGTTTTATTAGTAAATCAATGTGTGTAAGTCATGACATGTATTAATGATAATATTAAAGTATAACGATCTTTAAACATGATCATATATAGAAATATCCAATGACACCAAAACTTGTGGAATTCTTCCTAGCAGGTGTGTTCTCATAAAATATCTATCTTGGAGATTACCAAGTGACAACTTCATGAGAAGAAGTCTCATCTGCTTACGAGTACTCGCATAAGAAGGTATGCATGCTATGTGTCCCATCATAGTATGTCATCCAACCACATAAATATATTTAAGAATATCGTTATAGCATTTCAAGGTTCTCATCATAGTGGGGAACTACCATAACCTTATCAATGCAACAAATACTCAAGGATATTATTACATCACAGTCAAGTAGAATAATGAAAAATATGTAACAATACATTAAATATCCATTTAATCAAAGTAAAACCAATTGGTTCTAGGATACCAACTCTTACACTTGATTCACTTGAGGTAGGAATTTTTTCCTTATCATTGGTGGAAACTTGATATAACTTTTCTTTACTTTCCATGCATGATATATCTTTTTTATTATCATGGAATAGAGAAATTGAAACTTCTTCTTCATTATAGAAGATAGATTTCTTCTTTAAATTTATCTTCCCTTTATTTTTGGTATTGGTAGAAATATAATTATTCTTAGAGATAATTTAATCTTTACCAAAACTTCAGTTAATTGTTAAAATATTAAATAACTTTAATTCTTCAAAAAGAGAATAACTTTAATATTTAGAATCCAATATAGGTGAACATTGACTCTAATACCAATTGAGAGGACCAATTTTGGATATACTAAACACTGGGGGGGGGGGTGAATCAATTTTGGGAAATTTTTGTCCAATAATAAATTTTTTTCCTTTTACCTATTAGTATTTTTGGGATAATCCTTCTGTTATTTTTTTTATTATTGTATACAAGTTTATAAAATTAGTAAAAAGAAGAAACATGGTAATTTTACAGGGTTCACAACTAAATAAGAGCATCTTGAACATTCAATATATGGTGATGACCTATACAAGGATTTTACACTATAATTTGATAGAAAATATAGTGTTTTTAATAGAGAAAAATCCTTATCCAAATCATGAGTCCCAACACTTTAGAAGGGGGATAAAAATAATTCTGACTCCCAAGACATGTGATAATATGGTCCCACTTGCATCAATTCACTGATTCTTTATACTGCATCTAAATATAGTATTCACTTTCTTATTAAAGTAATTTGAAACACCAAGAATGTATTCCACCATATGATAATTTTTTTGGATGTCACAATACTATTCTCTTCTTATATTCTTATTCTTTACCTATTACTTACACAACATTAGTCAAATTACTCTTCTTATTGTTAGCATCAAAATAGAATATTCTCTTCTTCCTTCAAATGAAGATTTTCTATCTGTTTCATCTATTGGATCTTTTCCATATGTTGTTGATTTATCCAAATAAATTTCATTTTAACCTTATTCTATTTTTATTTTTACAACACCAGTTTATTTGTTACTTTTCCAACCGATGTGTGTTTGTCTAGTGGAAGTTTGTTTGATTATTTTTTTTATATGATTTACATCTGATAAGGAAAATATATTTGTTTTATGGATGATCACTTATACATCCTGATCATTTGGTATCTTTTCATCTGATGCATATTATTCTACCAATACCATAAATTTAGTCTATTAACATTACATTTGATCCTTCCTTTTTCCTTTATTTAGTGCACTGTTTCTCTATTCATTACTTCATCTTCGTCCAGTGCCCCTACTCCCTATGGTACTTATTCTCTCAAAACATCAACCCAAAATGAGAATTTATCTCACACATTCATGGATGGAACTTTCTTATGAATTTTCAATTATTTATCATATTTATCATCTAGGATTCAATTCATCACACCTTCCCATGCGAGTAGCATTTTTTGACCATAATATTGCACCGATTTATATAGGTTCACCTCTAGAAGTTTGGGTGAGAATTCTAATTTATTTTCTTACTCAATGTTACTTTTAATTTTAGAGTTTCTACTTAATTGAATTTATCTAAGACACTTATAAATTATTTTGGAAACTTCTTGAGAATTCTTGATGTTTTCTTAAAAGATTCCCATTTCTTGAAACATTCTAAAACTCAGGGTTAAGAAACATCCAAAAACATCCTTAACCTTGAAAATCTATAAAATGCTGAACAATAAACTTCAACATCAACATTGTAAATATATTTATTAAAATATCAAAAAGTTATTCAAATATTCAATTTGGTATAACTCTATAAAATCTATTATGTCTAGTTTTCCACTATAAATTTATAGTAACATCTCAAAATCGTTCTCAAGATACTTTCTATGAATGATAAAATGATCCACAAGATAATCATTTGAAAAAATTCTTTATTCTAACCACATTGTTTGATATTACCATTGAATGTTTATTCGCCATGATTTTATAAGGATCTTTATCTACCAAATGTGTCTTAAAATGTTTGTTAGTTTACCTCCATCTAATGAACCCTAATAGATATTCTATACTCCTTCCATTTGATCACTTCATAGAACTCCATCAGGTGAATTTATAAAATTCAGCCCAATATATTTGTAACACTTTGTTTGATGAAAAAACATAAAAACTTATGTCTAATTAAATATATTTAGAAATTATTATAAAATTTATCCAATCATTTTGATTTGAAACTTCAATACAATGAATAGAACTCAGAAAAATCTATCTGATGACATTCATATGAAAAATTTTATACAACTCTTTAGGTTTTAATCATCTATCGAATTCCACCGCTCGAAAACTTTGGGCTGACGAACGTCACCCAGAAACCTTTGTATGATGACTTTACAAGGGAAATTATTTATTTGATGATCTTAGAATAATAAATATAACTCTTAACTTTTCTAGGAAACTTATTTATGATCAATCAATATATTTTTTGGGTAGCTTCGACCCAATGAATCACCATGTTTTTATTAAAAACTTCTTAATCCCATTCGTCATCTATAACCTCATAAAAAATTTCTTCATTTTTACATTATGAATTATTCACTTAAAACATATTTGTTTTTAATGATCCTTATAATATACTTAATACAAATATTCCTTTAGGGATCTTAAAATTCCTCCCACCTCTCTAAACATCCTCTAATTTAGTATACATTATACATTTTTTTCTGATGGCACTTCCCAGTGACACATATACTTTTATCTTCGTACAAACTTCACCATTGGATCACAGTCGAAAGGCATTGTGATGCTTGATAAAAGAATAACACATCACTTAAAATTTTCTAATATGGTTTGTTTGATCAATATTTTTATGATGTAATCATGAATGTAATCAGTAAAACATTTATTTCCATCACTCATATGATCAAATTAGTTTGATCGACTCAATCTATTAAAATCATTCTATAATCTATGAGAACATTCCTTTAGTGGTCTCCCAAATATTCATATATCCAATTGGACTTTTTAATATGTATTTGGAATGTTTCATCTGATGGAATCAATAATAAACACTTTATAAATGTCTATTCATTGGATACTCAGTCTAATAACATAATCCAGAAATCTCTGTCTGATGGTGATACTCATATACCTTCCTCTAATGGACCTTATTAAGATGAGATTTTTACAATTACCTTTTTACTCTATAAATCCATCCTATCATCATCATTAAATCCATTTGTTCTTATCCATAAAATTATTAAGGAAACTCCTTAGTTAATCGTCATAAATATCAATAATGAAATATTTCTCCAACAATCAAGTACATGTTTGAGACACAAGGAATAACTGATCAATTATCATAAGTACACTCAAAGACTTCAAAAGAACTTTATCCTTTCTTAAGATAATGAGAAATGATGTATTTATTTCTTCTCCATTTTCTCATCCAAGCTACATTGACTTTGTTACCAAGCTTGGATACTTCAACTAAGATTTCCAATATCTTTTTCTTTATAACTTCTTTAACATATTTAAATCATTGAAATATTTATACTTCTATGATAAACATTAAAATAAATTGAAAAAATACAACACACATGAAAAGTGGGATGTACAATTATTATACAACTCAACAAAATGTAATTTATTTTCCTAGGATTTATATAAATCCAAGATACACACTCAGATCATATCCTACAGTTTCTGGATGGTCAACCCCATCTATCTGTCTTTGTGAAAGACTAAAGAAATTATAAGGTGTAATTGAGGTCAAAACTCATTCTAGAATCCCCTCAAGATCTTAAAATTAATATAAGAATCCTAATCCAAGAAAATAGACCATGTTACTCTATGTATCCACATAACCTTATCCACAAACATCCTTGGAAAATAATCTATAGTGTTCAACTTTTTTATTGGTAGGAAGTGAGATGACCTTGTTAGTTGGTCAATGATTACCCAGATAGAATCATGTCCTCCCTGAGTCTAAGGTAATCATGTAATGAAATCCATAAATATGTTACCTAACTTCCAATCAGGGAAATATAAGGACTATAAAAAACATCCATAAAAATGATATCATGACTTTATCTACTAGATAACCTATAATGACCTGGTCTTGACATACATTAACATAACATAACATTTTTTTGATACTTAATAAATTATAAAAATTCTCCCAAAGACTGTACTAGTCTATTTCCATTGTATACATAGAAACATAAACACTAGTATATAAATGAGCAACATCATCTAGAACTAGGTTATTCTTCACTAGAACCCCTCTTATACACATCAACAATAAAACATATCTTAATAACCTTGAGGAAGGAAACATAAAAAGGGGGGATAAAATATGCTCATTAAAGGTAAAAAAGGGAGATACATAAGAATAATCATGAGGATAAGGGTATGAGAACATGATCATGAAAATATAAAATCATACCCTACATATCAAAGATCATAAACATGTATCATGTCATAAATCTCAGTAGTTCAAAAGACAAGAATCATAAGGAAATAAAAAACATAATCCATGAAATCATAACATAAGAATAAAACAAGAATTGTGGAAGACACATAAGAATATAAAAATCCTATGTTAAGGTAGACTAATAAGGCCTTTGAAACATGTTAGGTTTGATTTAATCTCGAGTGTACCTACTTCGAGTTTGGGATTACCTCCCATGAACCCTCTTGTTTCTAGATTGGGATTTCCTCCCATGTAACCTCTTGTTTTGGGCTTGGGATGACCTCCTATATACCCTCTTGTTTTAGGCTTGTGATTCCCTCCTGTGTACCCTTTGAGCTCATAAAACACTTATAATTACCCAATTCATTGAAGAGAGATGTAGGTCCTTTCCATATAAAAAAACCATACAAACATGTCCCAAAAAAATCATAAAATTATCATATCATAACCCATGAAATGAAATGGGTGTAATAAACATGTAATCCTATCTAAACCTGTAGAAAAAGATAGATTTCATAATCATTTCATCAAAATCATAACATGTGAAAAGAAGTAGGTTTCAAAAGCATGAAACCTATAGATGAGAAATTGGTTTCATAAGGATCATTCAATCAAAATATAAACCATTCAGGAAGTAATATTAATGGAAAAATTTTATAATTTCTTATAAGGGAATTATTAACATCAACAAATGTCTTCTTTGATTAAAAATAACTTGGAAATACATTTTTAAATAATTTATAGATAAAATATACTTTCTTTTTTGAAAAAGGATCAATAAAACCTAAAATACTTTTTTAAAACCATTTTCTTGAAAATAAAAATGAATTGTTATAAAGAAAAATTTTAAAACCTTTTGGAAAATTGTTTCTTTGAAAACAAATAAAGATATCATGGAAACATTTTGAAAACAATTTTCCTAGAAAATATATAAAAGGGGATTGAAATATTTATGAAAACCATTTGATTTAAAATATCATTAAAAAAATTTCTTAAATACTATAATTTTAAACATGAAAATAAATCTTCAAAGAATTGATGGTGTGTAAATCCTTATATGTCATATGAGTTAAAAATAATATTCTATTTGCATTGTAAAAAGGTTAGAAAAATGAATTGTTTGGATAGTGAAAAGATAATTCCTTTAAAAAAAATTTAAAAGAAAAAATAGGTAAAAATTTATTTTAATGATGACTTGATATTATTAAAATATTCTTCGAAACCATTTTTAGAAAACATGGTTTTGAATGAACACATATTCCATAATGAATTGAGGGTAAATTCAAACTTCCTTAAAAACTCTTTCTTAACTATGTTATGTATAATATAGTAGAAAAATGGAACCAATAAATAAATAAATATATTGAATAACCAGAGGAGAAGAAAATTCATGGAATTTATTAATATATGTACAATAATATTTCAACAAAGGAATCATAAACATAAAAAATCTCAAAAAGTGATGTGATTATTTCAACAGATTTTTACTACTTTGTGTATTTGATCCATACTCCCCATGTAATAAAATACAATTAAATGAAGCTTAAAATATCCTTAAAATAGTTATATTCATGATATAACATTTAAAAAAAAGTATATACACCACATGGAAAAATATAGGTCCAGAACATGACATGCGTCTCAAGGAAGTAAAATTGAGAAAACATTTCTTAACTGATTTGGTAGCTTTTGAAACATAAATCCAATGAAATAAATATCATAAAATGGATATGTAAATACCCATAATTTTATGTATAATAATAATATAATATATTCTTGGGTAGTATAAACACCACAAAAAAGGAATTTCTGGTGAATAAAGAATGCATCTCATAGAAATAAAAAGTGAGATGAAGTTCCCTTACCTTGTGTATTGAATATCTTTGTACTCATACAAAAATACGATATAATAAATATAATTTTTTTTAAAAATATATCAAAGAACCATATTATTAATTATAATAAAATATATGGTTTGATTTTGGATTTATATTACCTGCTTGCTAACAATTCTATGTTAAGGTTTCACTATAGGTAATATCTGCTTTGTTTTTCGCATGTCTCTTAATTTGTTATATCTTTGGTCCTTATACTTATATAATATTTTCAATAATTTAAAAAATGTTTTAAATATAATGTATATTTAGTAAATTTTTATTATAATAAGCTATATAATATTGAATTTTGAAATGGAATACACCACTCATGGAGATGGTAGGGCGTACGTATGCATGGACACTATTTCTAATTAATTGTCGCATTGAAGGAAAGAAAGTAAAAGACATACATGTATATATATGTATATATATACAGTTATTAAATTATATTTATTATATAAATATATCATATATATTCCTTAAAACCATCCTTAATATATTACATGTAGTGTATGAAAGAATCACATCACTTTAAGGGGGTTGTAGTCCACACTTCCGCAAATGAAATTATCATTTTAAAAAAATGGAAATTATAAAGATATAAGTTAAAAGAATTAAATAAGATTAAATACATAATAAATATAACATATAACATATATAAATATATTTTTCATCATAATTTCCACCATGATAGGTGGTAATGGAAAACTGAACAATCATCACTTAGTGATGTAGTATTTCATCGAACACATAAAAAGTATGTTCATTACCCATTAAAAGAAAGTGTGTGTAAGTGTAGGTAAAATACCTAGAATAAAAAATATTAGTATATTTAGGATATTAGTGTTTTTATAATATCATGGAATAAGAATATTTTAGGGATTGGAGGATGAAAATAAAATAACGGAGTTTGAGGGAGGGTGTTACCCTTTAATCGGGCAACTCCTTTTGGTTCCCACCATAGGGATTCCTTGGAAGGATTTATACCCAAGGGAGGATTAAAATAGTAGGGTAGTGTTTTTGGGAGTATATTTGGGTATATATTATCCTAACCAATTTTTTTATAGCTTTTAATATGTATAGGAGAGGAGGCATTTTTATAGGGGAGGAGGAGCGACACTCTTGTAATATTTTGACAAATGATTTCCATATACATTTCTCACATGTAAAGTGGATCCAATAATAGAAAAATTATATTAAATCTGGAATAGGGTCTAAATATGTCCATATAATGGATATTGGATAATTTTATAGGTTTATTTGGGTCTTAAATTTAAGGTTTAGTCTATAATTAAGCTTAATTTTACCTTAATCGATGTAATTCATTTTAATTACAGTCACAAATAATTTTAATTAAAAAATAATTTTAAATAATATTAAATTATAAATTTGTTTGATTAAAAATATGGAATATATTTTTTCTAATTCCAATCACATAACTGGTAAAAATTAATTTAAAATTAATCCCACAGCTGGGTCGAAAATGCGGGTTTTTAAAGTTAAAAAATTCAAAAGTTTTCTTTGTTTTTAAACAAAATTTCAAATTGAAATCAATTTAAATGACCTATAATGTATTTATTAATAACATATTATTTAATTAAACTTTTAAACCAATTCAAAATATAATTTAACCATGTAAATAAATTAGATGAAAAATTAGTTTTGAACTAAAATTCAGTATTTTTCGCTTATCATTTAAAAAGTAAAAATTCATTAACAAATAAAAACAATTCACCATAACTTAATTATTACGTTAAAATTTAAAATATGAAGTGTATTATGACATTTAAAAATATTTAAAAGTTTAAAAAATTGATTAATAATGGTTTCACCGTTAAAAAGCGATACAAATGCCTTAATAAAATTATCGGGGTTTTAGTATAAAATTGGGACTATTGTGATCTTTTGTCCATAAAATCTATTGTATGAACTTAAAAATTATTTTATTGAATATATAAAAATATATATTACATAAATATCACTCACTAAAGTTATTTAATTTAACTTATTAGGGTAAAACAACTTTTTGAACATAAAAATAATAATTTTTTCCTTTATATTCAATGTGTTTTCCTATTCATTTCTAATTAATTGGTAATGTATGAATTCATCATATTTTTGTGTAAACCATATATTTTCTTAAGTTTGTTAATAATATTCATAACCTCTAATTTAATATCTAGGTTATATATTATTATATTATGTAATAACATTTTAATAATATGTTATTGTTTGGTAAAAATTGGTCTTACGCATTACACAAGCCATCATGGAAGGTAATTGTTGCATTTAACGTACGAAAAAATAGTGATTTAATATAAAATAAACTATATTCATTATTGTGTGAAATGAAAAATAAAAGAAAGATTAAATTAATAAGAGAAAAATAATTTCCAAAATCTCAAGGTGTTACAATCTATCCCGTTAAAATGAATTTCACCTTCAAAATTCGTCTCGGTTATCAAAGATTTAATACTGGAAAGTTTCATTCATAGAAACCCAAATTGTAAAAATTGATACTAAAAAATCCCTTAAAAGGGAGTTTTGGAACCATAATGGTTACCCAAAAAAACATATAACTAGGATTCAATATAGGAGAATATAGGTTGGGAGTGAAGATTGGACATGGAGGAAAAGTGTAAATATTTACAGGGAGTGATTGAGGTCATCAATCACCAATAAGTGAATGATCAAATAAAATTTGAGGGCCTCAAATTCATAAATATATGATGATGCAAAATTCCAGCAGTTTATCAAAATTATGGTATTAGGACAACACATTTTATTTTTATCATTATCCTAACTTCGAGAAATTATTTTATTAACCAAGAATATAAGGAAATACACTTACTTAATATATATAAAATCTCATCATTTAGTTATGATTTTATCTATTTCTAATTCATCAATTACATCAAGAAATGGATGTTCAAAAATTAACATTGATGACTAAAATATTAAAATAAAATTTTAGAAGATCTCAAGGTCTATAAAAGAATGAAAAGTATAACTATTTGCCTTTAAATATTCTTCAAAATAAATATTGTTGATATGATAATTTGTAAAAAAAATCCAACTATACTAATTTATCCCTAATATTTATTCAATAAAAATAATTACACATTAACCAAGATATCTCACAGGCCCGTGGTAGGTGTAAAACCCTTATTCTCCTTTGGTCATGGATTCAAGACCATCAACCATACCAAACATGATTAGTTGTCACCTAGAACACATGATGTCTTTTTCTAAAATCATGATAATATAATTTACAAAATTAATAAGATGGACATATATGAAATAATGTTAATCACTAAATATCTTTTTATCCAATTTTTTTAATAAAAAATCAGTGCATAAATACTTCCTCTAAAGTTTAGCTTAATCATTCCATGAATGGTTAACCTTAGAACCCTTCTAAAACATGAAAATCCAAAACATTAGAAATAAAGTCACAAAATCAGCTAAACATTGATTTCCCCATATATCACTAAGTAACTCTTGGTTTTCACCTTCCAAACATTTGAATACCCTTATCATATATGTCTTGAAACATGGTAATAACCTGAATTACCATAAAACCTTATTGAAAACATGAATTCTTCCTTATTAAATGTATATTTGATTTATTCCATAAATCCAAAAAATATTGTAAACTTCATCAATGATAGCATAAACCACCTATCAACAAGTCCTTAATTAGTTCCAAGTTAATTAGTACCTTCCAATTTACTTATTCATATCCCAAATATCATTATCTAAACATCATTATCATAACCTAAGGTAAATATTTAGGGGTATATTTCACATAATCATGTGTTTTAAAAGGACATCACCTTTCCATTATCTCACTTTTTTATTCCATCAAAACCCTTCATTGTGTTCTTATAAATTCATAGCAAAAAAACTGAACAATACTTATATATATCATTATTTATATAACAATAATCATGAATCTAAAAACATAAATATTTTTATATTCTACTTAATCCTTATTCTATTAACAAGGACAAATTATCCTATTACAAAATAATACATTCCGTTCACATTTCATATGTAGTCTCATTATTATCTGTATTGTATCCATTACTCACACCACCTTGATGATTATCTTCAGAAGATTTCCTCTTGGAACATTGAATTTTATAATGACCATTTATTCCACACTTAAAAAACATAACCTTCTATAAAGACATAGGGGGGAAAATATTCTCTTCCAATTCATTAACCAAACACTTAATTTTCCCCTTATAGTCACTTTCTTTTTGTATTTATTTTCCATATTCAAAACATATTCTTGTTCCTCTAAGACATTAACTTTGTGATTATTTTAACATTCTTGAAAAAAGAAACCAAATATTCTTTCCTCCATGGTCTCTATCACCCAAAATCCCATCGAACTCATTATTTATCTTCCTTGGGGAGTCTGAGAGTTGTTTAAGGTACATTTTTTAATAATGTTCTGTAAAAACTGATGAGGCATGATCATAATATCGTTCACTCTAGTGATCATCCTACTTGACCTCTCATCAGAAAATCATCTTTCATATTCAACATTAATACAATTCTTTCAAGTTCCCACTATCGAATAAAACCAGAAGTATAGTGTGACCATGAATTATCATAGAAGAAAACAACATAGTCCTGGAAATATTTAATTATAGGATGTCTAAATCATGAAACCTTCCTTAATCTATGAAACCCTAGGTTCATATTAGGTTATTCATAGACAACTAATTTTTAAATCCTTTATGATGGTTCATGAAAAGTTTTATGAATTCTCAAAGAATATCCCTCAAGTGTGTCAAACCAGGTGTGCTGGAAGGCCCATTGTTGTTTTTCAGATTACCCCGAGTCAGGACCCAAACATATTTTCAAAGTTATTACCCCTAGGTACATAAGTTCTAGATCCACATCCACTTATAGTATCTAGATAAAGATTTATTTCTAGAAAACCACCCACTTTATCCTTTTCAAAATTACAATACATTTTCCTAAATGTTAACTCATCATTGTACTTATCCATAGAGACATCTCTAGACATAACCTTACAAAATATACCTAAGGATCCCACTAAAGTTTTATCTTCCTAGTTTCCAAAGGTTAAAAAATCCTTTTCTATGATAGCAACTATAATGACCCAATATTGAAGTACATTAACATTACATAACATTTGTGTAATTCTTAAATCATTATACAAATAGATTCAGAAAGACCGTACTAGTGTACTGACCATAAAAACATGGAAACATAAACACTGGTACATAAATGAGTTACACCATATCCCACTAGGTTATTCATGACTAGAACCCTTCTTAGACACATAAAAAATAATACATATCTTCATAACCGTGGGAAGGAAACATAAAAAGGGTGAGATCAGATGCTCCGTAAGGGTAAACAAGGGAGATATATAGGCATAATCATGAGAATAAGGGTATGCAGATAAGATCATGAAAATAGAATATCATACCTATAATATCAAAGATAATAAACATGTATCATGGAATAAACCATTGGATTTCATAAGACATTAATCATAATTAAATAAATAATGTATTCCATAAAAGAATAATATCAGACTAAAATAAGGAATTGTTGTAGAAATATAAGATTATAATAACCCAATGTTAAGGATACCTACCAAGAACATTGATAATTTTTGGAATAATTTAATCACCTTTGTACCTACTTCAGGCTTGGGTTTCCCTCCCATGTACCCTATATTTTAGGCTTGGGATGTACTCCCATGTAACATCTTGTTTCGGGCATGGGATGTCTTCCCATGTACCCTCTTGTTTTAGGATTGAGATACCCTTTTGTGTACCCTTTAAGCTCATAAAACATTTAACGTTACCCAATTCATTATATAGATATATAGGTCTCACCCATCTCCTATGAAATCATTTATAAATGTTCCAAAAAATTGTAAACAATAATCATAACTCATGAAATGATATGGCTGTCATAAAAATATATTCATATCTTAACCTATAAAACAAGATATGTATCATAACCATTTCATTAAAAGCATTACCCATGAAAAAAGTGGGGTTCCAAAGAATATAAACCAGGTAAGAGAAATGTGTGTCATAAGCGTCATTCTATAAACACATAAACCATTAAAGAAGGAATATGAATGGAATTTTTGGATCATTTCTTTAATGGGTATGAGTAACACCAACAGATGTCATCTTATAGAGAAAATAACTTGGAAATATATTTTGAAAACATTTTTTGAGAAACATATCCTATATTCCTTTAAACGTCTCATTAAAACCTAAAAACCTTTTTAAAACCATTATCATAAAAATAAAAATGAAGGTTTATAAAGAAATAATTGAAAACCTTTTTGTTACCTTTTTCTTTGAAAACATATAAAGAGATATTGAAAACATTTTGACAAATATTTTCCTTGAAAAGTTATAAAATAATATTGAAAACATTTTGAAAACTATTTCCTTTAAAATACCTTTTGAAATTTTTTTCTCAAAAGTAACCTTTTAAACATGAAAGTAAATCTTCAATGAATTGATGGTAGGTATATCCATTTATGTCATAAGAGGTAAAATGAATGTTCCTTTGGAACGATAAAAAGATTATAAAAATAACATATCCAAATAGAGACAAGAATATTCCTTGTAAAAAAATTTTAAAAGAAAAAAAAGTTAAAAATATATTTTAATTATCATAGTATATTAGTAGAATATTCTTACAAACCCTTTTTAGAATAATGGTTTTGAAGTAACACAGATTTCCGACTGAAGAGATAGTAAATTAAAGATTTCTTAAAAACAAATTCTTAATAATATTACATACCAAAGAGTGGGAAAATGGAACCAATAAATGAACATATCATGAATAAATAGAGGATAAAAAAATTCATGATAGTTCTTAAGATATGGATCATAATATTTCTTCAAAGGAAGCATAATGATAAACAATCTTAAAAAGTGTTGATATTGATTCAATAAACTCTTACCACTTGGTAAATTTGAACCATAATAACCATATTATAAAATGGAATTAAGTGAATTTTAAAATATCATTAAAATAAAAAATCCATGATATAAAATTTTAGAGGAAGTATATACACATCATAGAAAAATATAGGTGAATAACATGGCACGTGTCTAAAAGAATAAAAATTGAGATAAAATTACTTTACCGATTTGGTAACTTTTGAAACATAAATCACTAGAAAAAAATATCATAAAATTGACAGGTAAATACCAATAAATTTAAGTACAATAGTCCTATAATAAATCCATTTGTAGTATAAACACTACACAAAAGGAATGGGTGGTGAATAAATCATGTATCACACCGAAATAAAAGGTGAAATGAAGTTCTCTTACCTTATGTCTTGACTCGCTTCATACTCATACCAAACTCATGTATAATAAATATAAATTTATTATAAATATATAAAATGACCATATTATTAGTTCTAATACCATATATGGTTTAATTGTGTATTTATATTTCCTGCTCATTAACAATTTTATGTTATGGTTTCAATTTAGGCAATATCCGCTCTGTGTTTTGCATGCATCTTAATTTGTTATATATTTGGTCCTGATACTTATATCATTATTTTCATACAATAAATAATGTTTTAAATATAATTTATATTCAGTATATGTGTATTATAAAAATCCATATAATATATAAGTATGAAATGGAATACACCGTTCATGGAGACAGTGGGCCGCATGTACGCATGAAGGCTATTTCGAGTTAATTGATGCATTGAGAGAAAGTAATTAAATTACATATATGTATATAGTTATCATTATTATAGTAGATATATTATATCATATATATCATATATATATTCACCAAACCCATTTTTAATACATTAAATGTAGTGTCTGAATAAATCACATCGCTTTGAGGGGACGGTAGTCCTCACTTCTTCAAATGAAACTATCGTATTAACACAAAATAAAAAGTATAAATATATATGTTTGAAATGAATTAAATAATATTATGTGAAGGTAAAAAATTTTTAAAAAAAATTCCTAGTATATTTTGGATACTATTTTTGTTATACATGTTTGGAATAAGTATATTTGAGGGAGTGAAGAGAGAAAATAAAAGAAAGGAGTTTAAGGGAGGGTGTTACCTTTTAATAGGGTAACTCCTTTTGGTCTACAAAAATGGGATTTCATGGAAGTATTTAATCCCAAGAGATTCTTCAAGGAGGAGGGAGGATTTTTGGTAGGATATTTTGGTATAATTTTGTTTATCCTAGGTTGTTTTAGAGGTGCAAATAAGTGGAGGAGAAGAGGCTTCTTAATAGTGGAGAAGTGACACTCTTTTAATATATTGAAAAAGGAATTTTAGACATTTTTTTCACATGGAATGTGGATCCACTAAAATAAAAAATTAGATAAAATGGAATATAGGTTCTAAATATGTCCCTAAAATGGATCTTGGATAGGTTTCTAGGTCATTTTGTGTCTTATATTTAAGGATTAATCCTTATTTAAGCTTAATTTTACCTTAGTTAACTTATTTTTGTTATAAAATATGTTGAACTTATTGTACATTATAAATTATTCTGATTCGAAATATGATATCCATTTTTACAAATTAAAGTCTCATAAGTAGCAGAACATAATTTAAAATTAATCTCGTAGTCGGGTTGATGATATGAGTTTTTAAGTAAAAACATTAAAATATTTTCTATGTTTTTATAGCCAATTTCAAAGTTAAATTGATATCAATGACCTAAATTTTACTAACTGATAAAAATTTTATCTAATTAAACATTTAAACCAAAAAAAATATAATTTAACCATATAAATAAATTAGATGAAAAACCTGTTTTGAACTAAAATTCAGTATTTTTCACTATTCATTAAGAAAGTAAAACATCACAAAAAATACAAAAATTTTACCCTAAAGTAATTATTATGTTCCAATTTAAAATATAATTTTATTTTGCCATATTAAATCAATAAAATTAGAAAAAAATTGGTTTTAAAATGGGGTTTCCATTAAAAGGTGCTAGAAATTCCTTAATAAAAACATTGCTTTTTAAGAAATAAATTGGGTTTGATATTATCTTATGTCGCTAAAATATATTTTATGAACATAAAAACTATTTTATTGAATATAAAATCTATATATTACATTAATATCACTAAATAATTTTAATTTATTTATTTTATTAGGGTAAAATAACTTTGTGACCATAATAATAATAACATTTTTCTGTATATTCAATCATTTTTCATATTCATTTATAATTAATTCGTATCGTATTAATTCATATTATATTTGTGTAAAACATATATTTTCATAAATTATATAATACTACTCATAACCTTTAATTTAGAATCTAGGTTATATCTTATTATATTAAGTAATAAAATTTTAATAATATATTTTTTTGTCAAACTTGGGCTTGCCTGTTATGCAATCCATCAAGGAAGGTCATTGTTTCGTGTAACACAAAAAAACATGGAGATTTAATATAAAATAAACCATATTAAATGTTTGATGAAATGAAAAAAATCAAAAAGGTTAAATTAATTTGAAAAAAATAATTCATACAATCTTGTGGTGTAATAAAACCAGACATCGAACCAAAAATTATACCATTTCCCATTTCACCTCAATCCACCAAAACTATTTCCCCAAAACATAGTATATTTTAGATACTCCTAGGTGTACTGCTAATGGTGAGTTGTGAAACTCAAGAAGGAATCACTTATGCATTGCCATCAGAATGAGAAACCTCCCTAGAAATAACATCTTGTTATGACTATATATTAACTATCCCTATTGGGATTCACTATTCCCAACAAGATCACTCATAATTTATGTATCTATGTACCAATATTGAGATTCCTCCTCCTATAACACTAGAGAAGATTAAACTATAATTTGAAATAGGAAACCACCACCATTATTCACCCCTATATATTTTTGTATGGATTAAAACTCCACCATCCCCCTCTAAGAATATATAGACTTTTGTAAAAATTCCCTTTGTGAATTCCTACTTAGTACATCAGATATAAAATGACCCATCATCAAGGGGTAATATATCTCAAAATCATTGTCTAAAAGTAACTCCATTCACCTCTACTATCACAGATTTTGGTAACACTTTGAAAAAATAACCCTCAAGATATTATGGTTGGTAATGACTCTAAAACATTATCTGATGAGGTAATTTTGTCAAAGATTCAATTAAAACACAACAATTTATTGCTATAAATAATGAGTGGAATAATTAATCTCAGGGGGACATAACTTCCTTGACCCATAATATATCAACTCTTCCTTCTGCACCAAGATGCATCCCAATACCAGATGGTAAGAGTTATATAAATCCTCAAATATTACCCAATTTTTAAGAAATTGAAGCACTAAATCACTAAGAAATATCCCCTTCAAGTAGTCGAACACCACATAAAACAAGTTTTCCTAGATGAAAGTCTAGTCATTCCGGGTCATATATTTCAATAGAGTTTTAATCTATGATAAATTGGTCATGAACCTCCAATAATATCCAACAAGATTGAAGAAACTATGAAACTATACCATATTATTGGGTGATACCTAAGAAAAACTACCTATATATTTAATGAGTCCATGAAAAAACCCTATTGGGACACCACATGATTGATGAAATGCACCTCCCATGTCCAAAACTTTCACTTGAAAAAATTTACATAGAGATGGTGGCATCAAATGTACCACAAGATAGATATGATATGATCGGAATGTGCCACCTTGGACTTTGAGTAGATCAATAAGACTTTAATGAAAACAACTAAAAAATGGTTCAAGAACTCATGTAGCACAAAGTTCATGAGACCCATAAACATAAATGATTCATTTGTGACACCAAATCACATAACCATGAACTCAAAGTTCCCATAACTTTACCATAATGTAATCTTTTGAATTTATTCCACCTTCTCCCTCAACTAAGGATATCTAGAATACATATTGTTCTTATCCAACCAAATAATTCCCCCAAATAAGACAAAATGGCCATCAATCCTAAAAATATGGTAATTATTTTTATCATCAACTGATATATACTTTGGTAGTCCACACAGACCCATAAAATATCATATTCCTTCTTGGAGAATAAAAATGGAGCACCCCATGATGAAAAATTGGGATGGATGAAACCTTTAAAAATTAGGTTCTTTTATCTCAATCACTAACACCTAAACTCAGAGGGAACCATCTAATAAGGATCCATTAAAATTGGATAAGCTACTTTTTTTTAAATCCATCCCAAACTTATTATCATGTTGATAGGTAAATTTTATAACATCGTCAAGAATTACAGTCGAAACACCTTGAATACCTTAGGAGTATCTACCATCCCAACACCCATTTATTTTTTTAAAAAATTTCACTATTAAGAAGATAATGTATGCCACATACCTAATACCCATTAAAAACCCTATTTATTGGTGAAAACTTCACACTAACCATCCACATATGAGAATGTGACCATCATAGGGAAGAAATTGATAACCAAATGTACAAGATACAACCAATAAATACTGATGATGGCATCATGTGACTATATATATAGCAAGAAGAGATCCCCACATGACTGATACTACCCCATCATCAACCAACACTCCTAAAAAATCAAATAAGTAGGTCTAGACATTAACTAGTGTATTTGACAGTAGGGGAATGTAAAGATTCTCCACATCCACTCCTAAATCATAGACCAATGAAAAAACAAAAATAAGTGTGAGACTCTTAAATCAAACAAGGAAGAAACAAGGGTATACATTAAGATAATAATACATATGATTATCTTTTTCCCCTCTAGTATCAACACCTCCAGGGAATGAAACTGTCCATTCCCAGATCATCTACCTCACTGCTGATGAAAACCTTCCTGACCATGTTCTATCCAAGGTCCTCAAGTTTAAGGGTTATCATAGGGTGATATCAACTAGCTCCATCTCCCACAGATTTTAAAAAAAATTGTTGGTCTCTATTTATATTATGGAGAGGGATCACCACTAAAACAAATACATCCTCCCAAAATATTTAGACAGTAAGTCTGATGGTGATGATAAAAACCATAGGTATAAAACATGAATAGAATTCCTCTATCAGATGCTAAGAAACTACTATCCCAATAAACAAGGAGAATAAATCTATAGTCAACTCATTAAAGGTCAAAAACTCAAAGACACTAGCATCTAAGACATTCTACTAACAACTCTACTCCTTGAGGAATGATACTCGATCACCTCTCATGAAATCCCTCCTTGTTAGTGAATATGATCATTCACCTCTACCTTTTTCTTCACCATTAAATTCATTGACAACATAAATAGAGTAACTAAATACTAGATAGATCAGTGTATTGACTCCTCATGATTCTATATTGGGGTTTCTTCATGATGGAAAATATTGGTGGAAAAACACAAAAGATATTTAAACATGATAAAAATATCTAGTACAGACATACTCCCCTGCTAAAGTGAAAGCTTCTCCTACGTCTTTATTTCATTCATGGTTGGTGATAAGAACTATTATTTGAAATCGTTATAGAAATATAACCAAGAAACATTTTTCTCCTTCCACTCCCTGAGATACAATTTCTACCACAGACATAGTTTACCCCTCATTTGAATGACTACCAGTAGAACCCATAACTCAACCTAAGCCTAAATCAAACTGAAAGAAATATATATATCCTTTAAAAAAATCCCCCTTTATAGATCAAAGATGCTACCATCATAATTTTCTATATATTTATATTGAAAGGAAGAAAATTTTCTCTACCACCAGTTATCATTATTTTACATATCAAACCTTAGATGGTCAATTAGTTCAGCCTAATGAACCTCACCATTCTGAACCACATAAAAATGATAACCAGGAGTCATTCATTGAAGGAAATAAAAAAACCTAAGCGTAGAAAAACGAAATTTCATTATGGTTAATTGAATTTGTTTAGTTTCAAAAATATTTCCTAATTCAAATTTGAAAACAATAAATCGTGATGCATGTACCCCTAGAAGGTATTTTCCCTGTAAGTGGAACCACCTCATTTATTCATTCAATAGACTCAGGGTCCTTGCATTAGATCACAAGAGAACCTAAAATATAATGTCCTAGCTAGTCATCATGGCCTATGTTACACACCAGTATTATTTGACTTCATTTCATTAACATCCCATGTGTCCCACACAATTATTAAATCCAAACTCTACCATATCTGTCAATCAAAACCTTTGATAACACCTTTTCATAACCCCCTCCCACCGAAGGCACCCCTCCTTGGATGAAAATAAATAAAGATATCTATTGACCCCCGATCCCTACCTTTATTAGGCCTTGAATTGGAAACTATCACCAAGGGTATAAAAACTCACATATGAAATGTAGTAACCCCAATTGATTAATAATGATTGGGAGATATAATAAATACCACCAAGAAACTCCAGCACATAAAGTAAAAGGGAAAACCAAAAACCATTTCATGATGCATGTATAATGTAAAAATATATAAAGGGAGTCTCCAATAAAAATACCAAAAAAAAATCTATGGAAATGAATCCATAATAGATCTAAGTTCTAGGAAAGTAATTCCTAGATCAGTCCCTGAAATTCTCCTATAATCTGGAAAAAAGGTTTGTATATAAATTAGGAGAGAAAAACATGTATACTCAGTTGGATGACACCCAAGGTATCTCATGAACATGTAAAAAGATTATATAAAATAACCAGTGAAAAAAAACAAAACTAACAACCACCTAGACAAGTAAAATAACCAATCCCATCCTCACCCTGACATGCTCACCAAATAACTCAACCAGGTGTAATAATAAAATAAGTAGAATATCGATACAGGTAATCTCGCACCACCTTCCCCATGATTTGATGCTCTCAAAACCCAACATCATACATCTTTACACTGTCATCCATTTTTAAATTAAAATACATATGGAAATTGAGGAAATCACATCACATCCAACCAAAAGATACATGGGGAACCAAATCACATCGACATCCTCCCCTAACCATTTTCATATGAACATAATAATAGGGCATCATGAACATGAAGGCCATAAAACACATTCCATCCTCCTAGAATAAACAACACACACAATGAAAAACCGTATCCACTCCAAAATCACAACATCTATTTCACTTTTGAATCCTAGACATGACAACCAATTTGTATCATTTTTTCTTAGAATATAGAGCAGTGAAGAGTGGGTATCCCACCATATATTGTCACCAAAATGAATGTTTGGGAAAAACACCCTGAACCCAAAAACATTGTGCATTTGTGTAGACACATGTATTGGGTTAGGTTTTTATAAAAATAACATGAAAGTTTATGATAGATAGATATCACACAAGACCAATCTAGGTGTTTAAAACAAGAGTTACAACATATCTCACCACAAGGTCTCACAATATCTGCCACTATCTTTTCCACCTCTTAATACATCACATAATACAAGAAATATACAAAAAATCCATAATCCTTATTTACTTTTAAAAAACTACTTATAGATTATAAATTTACCAACTACTTTAATTTTTCAATCTTGTTCATTTCATGTTTAATGACAACAACCTTAACCAAAATTTTTATTTTGTTTCAATGAGTTGATTAATCATTTCACGACATTCCATTTTATTATCCATTCAATATATTATTTTATTTTTAATACATATTGATTTTACTCTCACATTAATTACCCTTTCAATATTTAAAGTTCATTCTAAAACTACTGGGAAACAACAAAACATAGCACAAACAATACCATCTATGTCTCACTAAATAACTTCACTTCACAACCACCCCACTTGAAAATCCCCACACACCTCAAGAAACAAAAATCACAACCATCTCACAACTAAAAAAACCCATAAATCTCATATTAGTTTTAAGAAAGTATTTTCATCATAATTACTTCATTATTCTCAAGATAATTATCAAAAAACTCCATGATTCTATGGGAAACCAATTAATTAGACAAATATATGATTTTATATTTTTTAACAGGTGTTTATTAAAAAAATCAAAATGAAGTTAAAAATTAAAAAACATGACAACATATAAATATCAGCAGGATTTAGTTTGTATAAGTAGTATGTATACATAACCATATCATAAAAATCATAAAAACAAGTAAAAATCACATGCTTTTCTCCCCCATTGAATTTTAATGAATTTAGTTAATTATATTTTTTAATTAAATACATACCATCTATCCAAAGGAATATAAAATAATGACATTACCACAAATTCATTTAAATAAGGATAAGATAATGGATCCCGTACAAGGTATATTCACCTTGTAAATCTTTATAACCAAGTAATAGAAGAGAAATAGGGGTTTTTCATACCTAGAAATGGAAAAAGGAAGAATTTAGAAAATATATTAAAGATTTAATACTATAAGATAGGGTCACAGGGTCATCTAAATGAGAGGAAAAATACAGGATAAATAAAGGGAGAAGTTTTTGGGTATTTTAAATTCAGAATCAATACATATTTAAACATTTCCAAAATACAAAAAATTAAATCACTAATATAATTCCCCAATGATATATTTTAACAAAAAAACTTAATTTTGGAGTGATTAAAATATTCAAAATATGATATTTGGATCATTAAATGATTCAAAATCAATTAATTCCCTGATTTTAGAATTCAAGATCATCAAAAAGGTCGGGGGTACAATCAAAGAGGATGAGGAACTCCAGAAAAATAAGTTAAAATCACTAATCATACTTAGTTTTCGGGGTCTATATATAGGTATCTTGTTTCAACATTCCACAACACTTTATAAATGCTCACAAAAGGGTAACCGGAGCTTACACTTATATAGGTTTGGGGTCTATATAAGGGTAATATTTTTTAACCTCATTTAATCCTATAAAAAGGTTCATATAAGGGTAAAATAAACTTAACCTTATGCAAAATTAAAAAATACGCCTTACATTCATGTAGATAGTAGTTCCTACACAATGTAGGTTTTTACTTTTTTTTAAAAAATTCTATAAGAAAAACTACTTAATTATAACGAAAAGGGTTTTTTAATAACATAAAAAATTATAATCCACTTTCTAAAATATTTTATATTTATTTTCAAACATTTTAAAGCCTCTATGTAAATCTCCAATATATATAAACATATTAATTACAAAACCAATTGATATTTAATAATTTAAAATTAAATGATACAAATACATTTTTTTAGATTTCCAAAAATTATTCGAACCTTGAAACCACTAAGAAAAACCCTAGAGAGACAAAGTGTAATCCTGAGTAAAATATAGAAAATTATATGGGGGTAGTTGTCTCAATAGTTTTTTTTGATATTATATTACTACACTTTTGTATAGTTTTAGTGGGTGAGACATGGTGAGGATGGGTAGTAGTGGACCTAGCTTGGTAATTAGTTGGTTTCATTGTTTATTCACTAGGGATTTAACATGCTTATTCCACATTTTCATGAGGGTTTATGGGGAGGATTCTACTAAGTATACTTATATTCTTACCCCTATCTTCTATATATATTATTAAATACTTTTAGAGTGGATTTGATGAATGAATTGTATTTTAATATCTTGTGGTGTTCATTATTTGCACTTATTTTTCACTAAAGGATGTTTTATTTTTGGGTATTCATTTTTTCAATATTGTTTATGGATGATTGTATTTAAATTATTGGGATAAAATTTTTTTATATATATTGGGATCGTGTAGAATGATTTTTTTCTATTTATTTATTTTTATTTATAAGACTAATTCCTCCCATTATATGTGTTTTATACACTTGGGGCTAATCACCAACCTATGGATTATTAGAGGCAGATTTCAAGGGCGACAATTATCTTCATTTCCAACCGAAGTGGGGTTTCAGTTGGGGCTTGTTGTCGTAAACCAATGTTGTTTTAAAAATCTTAATCATTGTAGAAGAATAATTACGAGAATGTTAAATATGTATACTTATGCTCTTTTTATTATTATCCATGGGTCTGATTTTTTATGGTCTTTCCCCCACTTTCCAAAGCTAGATAAATTCTTGGACACTTAAGGTGTTGATAAAGGAAATTTTTTTTGGATGAGAGGTTTGGAGGTTGAATCATACCACTAGGGATATTTCTACAAAATCCATGACTATTTTATAGATTAAATACATTTTCATGAAATCATTCTCAATAACTACATCGATTACCCTTTTTGTGAAAATGATCAATTAAAATAAGAAATTTATGATAACTATATATATGTAAGTTTATTTCCAATATTTTCCCCCATTGTTTAATTATAATATAGTTTAAATCCATAAAACTAGGAAAATTGGACTTTATAACAATCAAGGAAGATGATAGGTGTTGTGAAGTTGACATATGGTCCATGAAAGGAGATTTCTATATATCACCATGAATTTAATCCACTCCCATATAGTTATGTTACATTTAATAAGATACATCATACCTTTTAACTTCATGTAATAAGGACCATTATGGTTCATTTTAAATTCATATAACCAAGAATAATGTTATACCTTTTAAGGTCATGTGTATGAGACCCATTTTTAGTAGTTTAAATTCATACAAATCAGATTATTGGAACTTACATTTCAAGGTCATATAACTAGGACCTATAGACATGAGTATCTAAAAAAGGGGTTTGTGTGGTACTTATGCATGATTAAACCTTTTTAGATAGATATTACATAAGTTTAGAGGCCCATTTTCTACATTTTCTCATTTATTAGACCCATGTAGGCTTATCAGAATATTGAGATATGTGGAAACCCATTTTAAGTAGTCTGGATGATGATATTGATTACTGAGGATTAGATATCCTTATTATTAATGGAATACATGATTTATTTTATTCTAATAACCATAATATTTATGGTTTAAAATAAGAAACATCCCCATTATTAAAGTAATAATTCACCTAAAGGGGTCATATAAGTGTGCACAGTAACCCAATAATGTATAACAAGAGCCATGATGAGGAACTAGGTGAAATATGACTTTTGGGGATCTAACCTAGGTGCATAGGATTGAAAAAGGATATTTAGGCCACTAGGGTGAAAATAATCAATTTAACTAGGGTAGCTTACTAGGGTTAATGGGTTAACTAGATATATACTTTATAGTTGGGAATGAATCCATTTTGAGGAGACTTGGGTGCCATGGGTAGTAACACTACGTGTAACCTAAAAAAGAAGTATTTGGTGAAAACTCACCTTGGTAGTTCATCCATATTATTAGGGAGAACTTCATCAAGGTGTCCTTTACCATTGACATGATAAGTCATGGGTAAAGTGATATTTCAAAAATATTATTGTGTCTTAAAAACATCAGATAGATCCAATACCATTTGGTCTCATTACTGTTCTCAATTTTAGCTCAACAGATCAATTGAGGGGGACTTTTAGGAGCCATGGGTTTGTGGTGGTGAACTTATAATGTCTAAAAAGTTTAGTTTTTATTGGGTTTTACTTGGAGTAAAAATGGGAGGAATGAGAGTATTTTTATACGAAAATGGATGACTAGTTAACTAAGACAACATGGTAACCACCAATAATTAGACAATCATTGTGGTGGATTATACGAGGTAAATGGTAATGGTCACAAGGAACATGGGTGAGATAACATGGGTCATGCAGGCATAAGAATGTTGGTAACACTTGAACGAGTGTGTAGGGAATGCAGGAAGAATTGAGGTAGTGTGGGGGGCATGAAAACATGAATAAGGTATAATGAAGGGCATGATGAAATGGCGAATAGGTCACAAAAGTGTGGAAACATTTTATAAAGGTTTATTGATGAAGTATATTTCCTAGACAATGTAAGGAATTAATTATTTTTTGATTATCTTTTTGAGAATATATTACTTCTGAATGAAACTTAATTTTTGATCAAATGCGAGTACTGATAAAATCACCACTCAAAATCAGATTTTATTAAATTTAATAGGATACAATTAAAAGGAATATGAATCCTTGTAATTAAATTTCTTTTAATGAGGGTGCACACCCATGTTATCGGTGCAAGTGAATGTGCTGGTGAAGATATGTGCTTGCATTATGGGGGTGATGAAGTCATGCATACACCATACACTATAGATGAAACCTGTGATGATGTTGAAAGATAAGTCATAAAAAATGAAAATCCATTAATAATTACAAGGCAACCAATTGAAATAGGGTAAATGATTCACCTAGGTTATTCTTGATGATTTTTTTTTCTCTCTCTCTCTTCTTTCATGACTTTATTTCTAAACTCCTTTTAATTTTATCAAATTTTTAATAAATTGGATAACTATAAATGAAATTAACAATATAAAATTCCAATATCTTTAAACATGATCCCCAATAGATTTTTGTTTGATCATTTCCATGAAATGGTTGATGATATCAATCATGACCCAAAATAAATTGTCTCACTATGTCACCCAGTGCTCTCAATAATTTTAGGACCAACCCTACCTAGCTACTCATTTTTAGATAAGATTCATTTGCATAGATTTTTTCTCATCAATGATGCAAAAATTCTAAGGCTATATTAAAATATTACATATATATGGTTACATTATTGAGAACCGATACTTAAATGAACATCTCTAATTTTGTGACGACCATTTACAAAAGTGATGTTGAAGAAGTGCACAATTTACCATATTCTCCAGTTATAATGAGAAACATGAATAAATTATTGAATTGGTATTTCTAGAATATTCAAACATATAATTATACTCTATATAAAGTCAAATTAAGGATAGATTCTTCAGTGTAATATTCATCCAAGATATAATTTCTCCAAGGAGTATCCATAGTCGTACTAGGTGAATTAAAGTTGAATCAAGTTTGAAGCCTAATTGAGAGTTATAAAACTATATTAAACTATATTGAAGTTAAAATTTTATATCTACAATCACCTGAATTTCATCCAAATGTTAATGAGTTGATGGTTCTTAGAAACCAACACCTTCCATCTACTTCCTAGGGATGTCTAGATTATCCTTTGGGATGTGAAAAAGATGGGGGAATCATTATCCAAGGTGAAATTTATGATTAGTTCATCTTTATCAATGAAACTAGGAATAATGTTGATAAAAATCCCAATTTATTTATAGAAATATTATAATTGATATAAATAAGATAAATATAAAGATCAACATGTTTTTTGTCACACCTGGATTTTCAATTCCGTGCTTTTGTTCAAATCATCTTTTGGTTCTTACCTTTCTTTCAATTTCTGGGTGCAACAAGTTTGAATTTTTGGTTTCTATTGTGATCTTGATCTACGACCTTGCACATGGGGGTATTTTAGGATAACTGGCCTCTTCTTTTTTTAAAAGGGATGGTGTGAGGTTTTTTTGTTTTGGATTTGGATTAGTGACACTCATAGTGGCACCATTTATGGGGTAAATTGTTGAGGTGGTTTGTACCCATGATTTAGTTGAGTCTTAGGGTAAAAAGATGGTTTTATTTTGGAAATTATTTCCACTTATTCTTGGCCTACCTTCCCCCCTTGGTTTCCCCATTATAACCCCCTTAAATTGGAGGAGAATGGACACTTTTTGGGTTTTGAGAACAAGACACATGGTTTGGATGCATTGTTCCAAACCGTGCAGCCAAACCATGCAAGGCTATCCAGGTCATTAAAAAACATTTTGAAATTCAATTTTTTCCCTTCTAAAAAAAACCCAAATCCCCCAATTTCTTCCCCATTTCGTTCCCTACATCCATGGACAGCTTCTAAGGTCGCTCCCCCTTTCTGGGACCTCATCTTTTAAGTGAAATTTGATGGGGGAAACATAAAAATCATGTAAGTAAACTATTATCTATTTGATTTGTTCCATTTCCTTAGGGATTATTTAACCATTTCTTAAGTCATAAATTTTCAAAAAACTTGGGCTCGTACCTAAGGTTTAACATCTGGCCTTTTGGATGAAATCTTGAGGTTTTAGGTTGATTTTATCTTCCTTGTGGTGCGGCGATGTTGCAGTTGATATTTTGCACCATGATTTGAGGGTTCCAACAATTTCATTAGGTGATTACATGTGTAACCATTTCTTGATGAGATAGTTTTCTTGAATTACTTATTTTTCATGCTCCTCATATGTTGGGTGTGGTACACAAACAATTTTTGATGTATTTGGTTAAGTATTTAATTTCATAGTTGCATTTTTTCTCTACGTTGGGTGTTTTCCTTATATACTCATGTGGTATCAATTGGGTTATTTTATAAAAAAAAGAAAGCGGTTTAGTAAATGATGTTTGGGAAGATAAATCTGATTTTTAGGGTCTTGTTGTGATTTTGGGCTTAAAATGGGGTTCTTGAATGGGTTTTTGGTGTGAGACATTGTTATACTTCTGGGAGGTGTTTTTATGAAAATGTGTGTTTTCATGTGTATCTTTTGTGGTATTACTTGAGGAAATTTTATAACACTTGGTGATGGTTTCATACATGTTTATAGGGCTTCCAATTCTATTTTTATTGGAATTGGTATGGTTTTGACCTTGAATGAAGGTTTTGAAATGGGTTTTGTGTGCAAGACAAAGTTACACCCTTTGGGTTTGTTTTGTGAAAATTGTAAATGTTTTAGTTGGTTAAAAAAATGGGAAAAGGGTGTATAGGTACTGTTTGGTTTAGTGTGTTCACATAATATTGGTTTTTTTAATGGTAATGCGGTGATTAAAAATTTCAAACATTTTTCAAAATGTTTTATAAATTTCTGAAATATTTTATTAAATTTCGATTCGGGTGGGAAACATGTTTGTGGGATATTTCGTGTGAGTTTGATGATAAAATTATTTTGAAGGTAAAAGGGTGTTTTGTAGAATGTGTTTGTGGGTTTTTATTTTATCTGTATCACCATGGAAATTTTATATTAAATTGTTTAAAGGATTTTCAGAACTATTAAAGAAATGTGAAAAGTGTTGTGGGCTATTTTTTGTGTGAGTTTGATTTCAAAAAGAATTTGAATGAAAAAGTGGATTATGTGAATTGTGTGATATACATGGGGAATATTTGGTTAATTTGTGATTTGGATGTGGTATTTTCATTGGAAAACTATATTTCTTAGCTTGTTGAACTTGTTTGAGAATAGGAGGGAAACTCAGGTAGCTAGGTGGGTGGACGTGTACTAGTATGCTAGTGATCCCGTGGAGTTTGACCACAGTTTCACGTAGAAATACTGACACCTACAACACTAACTAAACTATAATGATGATTATTTGGGACCAATAGGTTATGGTTATGTTCCCTAATAGTGTCTTGATCACGAGAATAGATATTATGATGGTTACTCTCACTAAGATACGAGGTACCTCGGACCCACAATGAGCTAGTTCCTAGGGGGTATTTTCCCACTACTTGTGCTAATTAGATACATTGTTCTTACCATCGGCATATGGTATGGTTGGAGGGAAAATTCAGTAGCATTTTCATTATTTTTTAAAAGTTTTGAATGTTTACAATAGTGCACTAGAAAACTGTTTTGACTTAATGTTTCATATTTTAAAAATTTTAACTAGCATTTCCAGTTTATGAAAACTTGAAATGCTTTCCTCTATTAATTTTTATCACATTGAATCTATTAGTGGTGTTATCCTACTGGGATTTGGATCACACTCTACTTACACCTTTAGGTGTAAGTATACTTGGTTATCTTTTTTCAGGTTTGGGTATAACTTTTAATGCCAATGGTTCGAGATTCTAGCGGTTTTTCTTAGTGAAGTGTTGAGGAGATGGCTTCAGGGTAGTGACTCTTTCCCTATGGAGGTTCTTGGGATATATTTTATTTATTTTTTTACCTTTTTAAGGGTCATTAAATATTGTTTTAAATTGGGTAAATCAGTTCTTAATATTAGTGAAAGATGTTTTGGTTTGAAAAATCCAGATTTGGTTTCTTGGTTTAGTTTGTTGTTTTAAGATTATAAACATGGGTAAATCATTCCCAATATTCAGTATATGATACATGGGAACTTGTTCCCGCCCATGGGGATAGAGAATTCAATTAGGGTCTTATCAAGAGCTGGGTCGAGTTCCAGTTTTGATGGAGACGTGATGTGGTTCGTGATAAAATGGTATCAAAGGAGGTTCTGGTTAACACTTTGAGTCACGTTATTTGGTGAACAATCAGGATAACTAAGAGTTAGGTTTTAAGGACTTGGTATTTTGGTTATAGGTAGTGTTCCTGATCACCACACCTCAATACAATATTCTAGTCTCTAGGGGTAGCTGATAGTTATCTAAATCCTTTGGTTTTCTTGGTTTGATGATGATTAGGGGAAATGAAAAGAGAGTTGTGTTAATGATCTTATTGAGCTCATAGGGCCATAAAATCCATGTGGAGTTAGGGATATTTCCCTAGAACACTCTCTGTGACAGTAATGTGATTGGAGTATGTCCACCAACCATATGCCAAAGTCACCCTCCAAAACTAGTTTCCTCTTACATTTTCTTGTGTTCTTTAGTTTTCAAATCATGGAAGTTCGGTTTTGAAGGGAAAAAATGACATGGTTTTAAGAAGTGTTTGGTTTTTTTGAAATTAATTACTAAAAAAGAGGAAATGGTTTGATTTGTGAAAAAGGAGGAACATAAATTTCATAATTTTTTTGAAATGGAAAATGGTGTGTTTACACCTATTTTTGAAATAAGGAGCTATGTTAAAGATGGTTTTGAAAAAGTGTTCCGAATAGGGTTTCTTAAACCATTGAAAGTTGTTTTAATGGGATGATATGTTTCAAAATTGATGTGAGTAACTTGATCGTGAGTTTTTATTTGAATGGTTGTTTCTTTCTGAAAAGTATTGTAAGCTATAAATGGGGATTTTGATTATTTGGTTAGTGGTCTCGAAGAAAAGGATGTATTGGTTGACTGCTTTGGTTTTGAAAAGTGGAAATAATTTTTGTTTTAAACATTAGTATTTCTGTGAGTGACCACTTTCACGCGGTTTTTTGGGATGATGGATGGTTGATGGAAAGGATATATGAGTGCCAGTGTGGATATGAGGAGGGTTCCTAGTGTGGCACAGAAACATGCATGTGTGAGGCCCATGGGGTTCCATTGGTGGATACACTAACCGCTAAACCATTTGTTTTCAAAGAGATGATTTTGAAGGAAAACATGATTTATTGATTACTAGTTTGGGTTACTATGTCTTATGTATTTTTTAAAATGTTGATGTGGTGAGATGTTTTGAGTCCAACAACCCCTCCTGTTTGAATAGTTTTTTGGGTTTGTGTTTGGTCGGTAAGCTGGGTTGAAGGAATGGTTTGTGGTCTCTTCTAAGAAATTTTCCGAGATACATTTATAGTGGTTACCTTCATGTTTTTGGATCTGGTTTTTGGAATGTTTTGATAAATGTAATATATTGGTTAGGTCCTTGGGTTCTCGTGATGGATAGGGTATGCCCTATTAAGGGTTAGTGCACGACAGAAGTGCAACCCAGATTCTTTCTCAATTGGAAAATACTCTAGTTAATCAATATAGGGAATATTTTTCTCAAGCTTTGTTGACTTAGTCTACACTATTTTCTTTCATTGTATTGTGGATCCCTTTTAGTGGGAGAGTTCTCAAGGAAGGTTGAAATAAACCTTAGTTTCTTAAGTCACCTGATTCATTGAAGGTGGAAGTGGTATGGGGTTGTTAGTGTTGATGAGTTTCTAGATGGTGTCTAAGAGGGCCTCTAGGTCCTTTAAAGATTCTTTGAAGTATGAGTTCACATTAAACAACCAGTGTTGGGAATCTGGTCATGAGAGCCTATTTTGGCCACTTTTTGGACTTGTGTGTTGTTTAGGGAATTGGCATAAGGTCCCTTTCCATGTATTGTTTCTATCAGTCATAATGGTCTTGTTTGGTGACACCTTGTGTTTTTTATGTCCTCATATGACTTTAAAGATGAAGGTTGTGAAATCCTATGAGAGTCTCTGTTATGTTGGGAGTATGCATCCCTTGAAAAAAAAACATTAAATCCTCTATTTCAGTGGATGTTTTTTATATGTATCCTTTCCTTCTGTTTTTTCTCACCCGAAGAAATAGTGTGTGATATGTGTGCTTATTCTAAGCACTTATTTCAACGAAATTTTGGGTTAGGGTAATGTGATTTTGGAATATGTTATGTCGTGGTGAACCCATCTGGGATTAGGGTATAGTTTTCATTGCACCGAAATAAGAAGTTTCATTGAGGGGGTTTCCAAAGCCTAACTGCAAGGCCGAAGATTCTTCAATCATTTGAGCTATAGCTATAGGTCCCAGAGAGAAGATGGCATGTAGTTAGGGGATATACCAGGGTCATTCAAACCCTTGAACAATTTCCTATCCTCAATATGAAATATGGTAATAGTTTAAACCTCTAGTGTCATTGTCTTTCCTCTGTTGTTCCCGTTCGGTGGAAAGAGGTGGAGGGCCTTGTTTTTATGTTATCACGCAATGTATTTCTTTTATCCTTTGTTTTCCATGGAGATTTTGGATCATAGTTGGGAATTGGGCTAGAAAGGTTGAGTATATGGTTTTCTCATGGTTAGTAGTAACCATGCCCATGAAAACCATGCAAGTTGAAGGATCCACATGGTTAGTGCACAGTTTCCCAAACTGTGCGGGCTAACCGTGTGGTCGTCCGTAATTTATAAATTTTGGCGTCTTTCTATACTAATCTGTGTTGGTCGGTTAAGAGGGATGGTTCTCATTTATGTTTCTTTGGAAATTTCAAATGGAGGTCTACCCCTTGTACCAAAAAGTCCGTTCGGGCCTCCCCCTGTTAGTGTCCTGATCTTATCTCAAAAAAAAATTAGTTGTATCTTATGGTGGAAATCCCATTTATGTCTCCAAATACTAGTAACTCAGGTTGGTCAATGGTATTGTCTTGGTAGTAGGTAGTATCGTTCGGAGCTACCCAGTTACCAACATCTTCCTTGGGTAAACGTTGGGATTGGAGAACACCCAACAATTTGGTTAAAGCAAAGTAAGTGTGACCTTGTTCGTTGTTGTTGTTCATTTGGGTAAATTTATGGAATCTTGTTCAGATAGTGCTTGAGGATTTTTATTTTGTGATAAAATATAATTATACTTGATCATTTTAGGAAGTGGTGTATGTTTTCTATTTTGAAAGTTTTCCTAACTTAATTAATCAATTGAGGTGTTGTGGCCTTTTGGGGGAGGACAAAAGCATAGAAGAGGATTACATCTTGGTTTATCGGTTTGGTTTGGTTTTTATTTTGGCATTACTGTGGATTTTCGGGAGAAGAAATATTTATGGTGGGGAGGATTTTCACCCTTGGATTTTCAATTCCATTCTTTTATTCAAATCCTCTTTGGGATCTTAGCTTTATCTTGGTTTTCAGGTGCACCAGGTTTGAATTTCTCGTCTCTATTATGCTCTTGATATATGACCTTGGACATGGGGGTCTTGTTTGGTAATTGGACTCCTATTTTTTCAAATGGATGGTGTGAGTTTGTGGTGTTTTGGATTTGGATTAGTGAAACTCCTAGTGGAACCACTTATGGGGTAAGTTCTTGTGCTGGTTTATACCCATGAGTTCGATGAGTCTTAGGGTAAAAAGGTGGTTTTTTTGGGTATTATTTCCCCAATTCATGGAATACCTTTACCCCTTGTTTTTCCCCCTTGGAACCCCCTTAAATTGGAAGATAATGGACACTTTTTTTTGGCCAGATCAGGAAGCATGGTTTGGCCACGTAGTTCTAAACCGTGCACTCAAACCATGCAAGGTTGTCTAGGTCATTAAAAAACATCTTGAAATTCCATTTTCCGTTCAAGAATAAACCCAAATCAGCCTATTTCTTCTCCATTTCATGCCTTACCTTCTTGGAATGCCTCAGAGGTCGCTCTTCCTCCCTTGGACCTCATCTTGGAAGGGATATTTCATGGGGGAAACATAAAAATCATATAAGTAAACCATTCTCAATTTGATTTACTCCATTTACTTAGGGTATATTTCACCATTTATTGAGTTCTAAATTTTCTAGCTACTAAGGTCCATACCTAGGGTTTAACTTCTTTCCTTTTGGGTGAAATCTTGAAGTTTTAGGTTTCATTTATTTTCCTCGAGGTGACGTGATGGAGCGGTTGATGTTTTGCACCATGAATTAAGGGTTTCGACAATTTTAGCAAGTGATTCCATGTTTAACAATTTCTTGATGAGTTAGTTTGATTGAATTACATATTTTTCATCCTCATCATATGTTTGGCGTGGTACAAAAATTATTTTTGATGGATTTGTTTATGTATTTAATTTCATAGTTGCATTTTTCCCCTACGTTGGGTGTTTTCCCTTGTGTAACTCATGTGGTATCAATTGGATTATTTTATAATATAAGAAAGAGGTTTAGTAAATGATGTTTGGGCTGACAATTTGGATTTAGTAGGGTCTTGTTGTGATTTTGAGCTTAAAAGGGGGGTTTTGAATGGGTTTTTGATGTGAGACATAGTTATACTTCTTGAAGGTGTTTTTATGAAAATGTGTGTTTTCATGTGTATATTTTGTGGTATTACTTGAGGTAATTTTATAACACCTGGGGTTGGTAAAATACATATTTATAGGGATTCCAATTCTGTTTTATTGGTATTGGTATGGTTTTGGCCCTGAATGAAGGTTTTGAAATAGGTTTTGTGTGCAAGACATAGTTATACTCTTTGGGTTTGTTTTGTGAAAATTGTAGATGTTTTAGTTGGTTAAACAAAGTGGGAAATGGGTGTATATGAAATGTTTGGGTGAATATGTTCACCTAATATTGGGTTTTTGAATGGTAATGTGGTGATTAAAAATTTCAATAAAAATTAGAATGTTTTATAAATTTCTGAAATGTTTTATTAAATTTTGATGTGGGTGGGAAACATGTTTGTGGGCTGTTTCATGTGAGTTTGATGATAGAATTATTTTGATGTTAAAAGGGGGATTATGTGGAATGTGTGTGTGGGATTTTATTTTATGTGTATCACCTTGGAAATGTTAAATTAAAATGTTTAATGGATTTTTTAAGTGTTAAAGAAATGTGAAAAGTGTTGTGGGATATTTTTTGTGTGAGTTTGATTTCCAAATGCATTTTAATGAAAAGTGGAATATGTGAATTATGTGATATACATGGGGTATTTTTGGATAATGTGTGATGTGGATGTGGTATTTTCATGGGAAAACTATATTTCATGCCTTGTTGAACTTGTTTGAGCATAAGAGGGAAAATCGGGTATCTAGGTGGGTGGACATGTACTAGTATGCTAGTGATCCCGTGGAGTTTGGCCTCAGTTTCATGTTGAAAGAATGCCACTTAAAACACTAACTAAAATATGATGATGATGATTGGGGACCAATATGTTATTTTTATGTTCCCTACTAGTGGCTTGTTCACAAGAACAAATATTGTGATGGTTACTCTCACGGAGATATGAGGTACCTGGGACCCACACTGGGCTAGTGCATAGGGGTTATTTTCCCACTACTTGTGCTCATTAGATACTTTGTGATAGCCATAGGCATACGGTATGGTTGTATGGGAAATACAGTAGCATTTTCATTATTTTTTTTAAATGTTTTGAATGTTTACAATATCCCACTATAAAATTGTTTTTATTTAATGCTTCATATTTTAGAAATTGTAACTAGCATTTCCTGTTTATGAAAACATGAAATATTTTATTCTAGGAATGTTTATCAAATGGAATCTATTAGTGGTGGTTTCCTACTAGTATTTGGATCACACTTTACTTACACCTTTGGGTGTAAGTAGACTTGGTTGTCTTTGTTCAGTTTTGGGTACAACTTTTGGCTCCAGCGGTTTGAGATTTTAACGGTTATTTTTGGTGCAGTGTTGAGGAGATGGCTTCAGGGAGGTGCCTCTTGCCTTGTGGAGGTTATTGGGCTGTATTTCCATTATATTTTACCTTGTTAAGGGTCTTTAGACTTTGTTTTATATTGGGTAATTCAGTTCTTAATTTTAGTGAAAGATGTTTTGGTTTGGAAAATCCTGATATGCTTTCTTGGTTTTGTTTTTTGTTTTAATCTTACAAACTAGGGTAAATCATTCTCAATTTTCAGTATATGATACAAGGGATCTTTTTCCAGACCATTGGGATCAGGAATTCCATTTGTGACTTATCACGGGCTGGGTCAGGTTCCAGTTTTTATGGAGACGTGATCTGGTTTATGACAAAATGGTATCAAAGGAGGTTCTGGTTAACTATTTGAGTCACGTTATTTGAGGAACAGTCGCGATAGCTAGAATTTAGGATTTTCGGGACATGGTATTTTGGTTATGGGTAGTGTTACTAATCACCACACCCCAATAAATGATTAAAGTCACTAGGAGAAGCTATGATTTATTTTATTCCTTTGGTTTTCTTGGTTTGATGATGATTAGGGGAAATAAAAAGAGAGTTGGGTTAATGATCTCAGTGAGCTCATAGGGCCTTGAAATCCATGTGGAGTAGGGGATATTTCCCAAGAACACTTTTTGTGATAGTAAAATGTCTGGATTATGGCCACCAACCATATGTCCAAGTCACCCACCAACACTAGTTTCTTCTCACATTGTCTTGTGTTCTTTTGTTTTGAAATCATGGAAGTTTCGTTTTAAAGCAAAAAATGACATGTCTTTAAGAAGTGTTAGGTTTTTGTGAAATTTAATAATAAAGAGGTATTTTTTGATTTTTGAAAATTGTGGAACTAAACTTTTAGATTTTTTTAGAAATGGAAAATGGTGTGTTTACAACTCTTCTGAAAGAAGGAGCTAAGTTAATGTTGGTTTTAAAAAAGTTTTACCAATAGGGTTTCTTAAACCATTGAAATATGTTTTAATGGGATGATATGTTTTGAAATTTATGTGAATAACTTGAAAGTGAGTTTTTATTTGAAAGGTTGTTCCTTTCTGAAAATTATTGTAAGCTGTAAATGGGGATTTTGATTTTTTGGATAGTGGTCTTGAGAAAAAGGATGTATTGGTTAATTTCTTTGGTTTTCAAAAGTGGAAAGAATTTATATTTTAACCTTTGGTATTTCCATGAGTGACACTTGCATTGGGTTTTATGGGATTATGGATGGTTGGTGGCAATACTAGATGAGTTCCAGTATGGATATGAGGAGGGTTCCCGGTGTGGTAGAGAAACATGAATGCGTGAGGCCTATGTGGTACCATTGGTGGATACACTAACTGTTGAACCGTTTTTTTTGAAAGAGATGATTTTAAAGGAAAACACGATGTCTTGATGGCTGTTTTGGTTGCTGTTTCATATGTGTTTTTGAAACTTTTGATGTGGTGGGATGTTTTGAGTCAAACAACCCCTCCTGTTTGAACAGTGTTTTGGGTTTGTGTTTGGTTGGTAAGATGGGTTGAAGGGATAGTTAGTGGTCTCTTCTATGAAATGTTACAGGACACCTTTACAGTGGTTACCATCATGTTTTTGGATCTGGTTTCTGGAATATTTTGATAAATGGAATAGATTTTTTGGGTCCTTGGTTTCTCTCATTGGATAGGGTACGCCGCATTAAGGGTTAGCGCACGACTGAAGTGAAACCCAGATTTCTCTCAATTGGAAAATCCTCAAGTTGATCAATATAAGGAATATTTTTCTCAAGATTTGGAGATTATGTTTACACTATTTTCTTTCGTTGTATTGTGGATCCCCTTGTAGTGGGAGAGTTCTTATGGAAGGTTGAAATAAACCTTAGTTTCTTAAGTTAACTGATTCGTCAAAGGTGGAAGTGGTCTGGGGTTGTTATTGTGGATGAGTATCTGGGTGGTGTCTAAGAGGGACTCTGGGTCCTTTATAGATTCTTTGAAGTATATGTTCACATTAAACAACCAGTGTTGGGAATCTGGTCATGAGAGCCTATTGTGGCCACTTTCTAGACTTGTGTGTTGTTTAGGGACTTGGCATAATCTCCCTTTACATGTATTGTTTCTATCATTGTAATGGTCATGTTTAGTGACACCTTATGTTGTCATGTCCTCATTTGACTGTAAAGGATATGGTTGTGAAATCCTATGAGAGTCTCTGTTATGTTGGGAGTATGTATCCCTTGTAAAAAACATTAAATCCTCTATTTCAGTGGAAGGTGTTTATATGTGTCATTTCCTTTTGTTTTTTCTCACCTGAAGAAACAATATCTGACATGTGTGCATCCTCTAAGCCCTTGTTTCAGTGAAATTTTGGGTTAGGGTAATGTGATTTAGGAATATTTTATGTCTTGGTGAACCCATCTAGGATCAGGGTATAGTTTTAGTGGCCCTTAAAGAAGAAGTTTCATTCAGGGGGTTTCCAAAGCCAAACTGCGAGGCTAAAGATGCTTCAATCATTTGAGCTATAGCCATATGTCCTAGAGAGAAGTAGGCCTGTAGTTAGGGGAAATACCAAGGTCTTTAAAACCCTTTAACAATGTAAAATCCTAAATATAGAATATGGTAATAGTTTAAACCTCTAGATTCATCCTCTTTCCTCTAGTGTTCCCGTTCAGTGGAAAGAGGTGGAGGGCCTTGTGCCCATATTATCACCTAATGTGTTTCTTTTATCCTTTGGTTTCCATTGTGTTTTTAGAACATGGTTGGGAATTTGGCTAGACAGGTTGAGTGCACGGTTTGAACATGGTTAGTAGTAATCATGACCTAGAAAACCATGAAAGTAGACGGATCCACACGGTTAGTGCACAGTTTCCCAAACTGTGCGGTCTAACCATGGGGTCATCCCAAATTTTTAAATTTTGGGGTATTTTTGTACCGACCTATGTTGTTCAGTTAAGAGGGTTAGTTAATATAGCGGGGAGACCCACTATGGTTCTCATTTATGTTTCTTTGGAAATTTCAAATGGAGGTTTACCCCTTGTACTGAGGAGTCCGTTCGGGCCTCCCCCTATTAGTGTCCTGATCCTATCTTGAGAAAATTTGAGTTGTATCATATGGTGGGAAGCCCAGTTGTATCTCACCATACTAGTAACTCAGATTGGTCATTGGTCTTTTCTTGGCAGTAGATAATTTTATTCAGAGATATCTAGCTACCAACATCGTCCTTGGGTAAACGTTGGGATTGGAGAATGCCCAACGATCTGGTTAAAGTAAGGGAAGTGTGACCTTGTTCGTTGTTGTTGTTTGTTTGGGTAAATTTATGGAATCTTGTTCAGATAGTGTTTGAGGAGTTTTCATTAGTGATAAAATATAAATATAATTGATTATTTCTGGATGTGGTTTATGTTTTATATTCTGAGAGTATTCCTACCTTAATTAATCACTAGAGGTGTTGTGGGCTTTCTAGGTCGGACCAAATCATGATAGAGGAGTACATCTTGGTTTATCGGTTTTGTTTAGTTTGGATTTTGGAATTATTGTGGCTTTTTGGGAGAGTAAATATTTATGGTGGGGAGAATTTTCACACCTAGATGTTCAATTCCATGATTTTTTTCAAATCCTCTTTTGGTTCTTTGCTTTCTCTCAGTTTTTCGGTGGACCGGGTTTGAATTACTAGTTTCTCTTATGCTCTTGATATATGACCATGTACATGGGGTTCTTGTAGGGTAATTGGACTATTATTTTTTCAAAGGGATGGGGTGAGTTTTTGGTGTTTTGTATTTGGATTAGTGACACTCATACTGGCACCAATTATGGGGTAAGTTGTTGAGGTGGTTTATACCCATGATTTGGATGAGTCTTGGAATAAAGGTGGTTTTATTTCAGGTATTGTTTCCCCTATTCTTAGAATACCTTTACCTCTTGGTTTCCCCCTTGTACCTCCCTTAAATTGGAAAATAATGAAAACTTTTATTGTGGCTAGATCAAGAAGAACGATTTGGTAGCATAGTTCCAAACCGTGCACTCAAACCGTGCAAGGTTATCCAGGTCATTAAACAACATTTTGAAATTCCATTTTTTCCCATCAGGAATAAACCCAAATATGCCCATTTCATCACCATTTTGTGCCTTACCTTCATGGACAACATCCAAGTTTGTTCCCATTCCCTTGGACCTCATCTTTGAAGTGATTTTTGATGGGGGGGGCATCAAAATCATGTAAATAAACCATTATCTCTTTGATTTAATCCATTTACTTACAGTTTATTTCACCATTTATGGAGTTCTAAATTGTATAGCTACTAAGGTCCATACCTATGGTTTAACTTCTTTCCTTTTTGGTTAAATATTGATGTCTTAGGATTCTTTTATCTTCCCTGTGGTGCGGTGATGGTGCAGTTGAAGTTTCACACCAAGATTTGAGGGGTTCGACAATTTATGTAAGTGATTCTACATGTAACCATTTATTTATGAGTTAGTTTTCTTGAATAAATTATTTTTTATGCTCTCAATATGCTTTTTGTGGTACGGAAAATGTTTTTTATGGATTTGGTTAAGTATTTAATTTCATAGTTGCATTTTTCTCTACGTTGGGTGTTTTTCCTTGTGTAACTCATGTGGTATCAATTGGGTTATTTTATAACATAAACAAGTGGTTTAGTAAATGATGTTTGGGATGCCATTTTTTATTTTGTAGGGTCTTGTTGTGCTTTTGTGCTTAAAAGGGGGTTTTTGAATGGGATTTTGTTGTGAGACCTAATTATACTTATTGAAGGTGTTTTTATGAAAATGTGTATTTTCATGTGAATATTTTGTGTTATTACTTGAGGGAATTTTATAACACTTGGGGTTAGTTTAATACATGTTTCTAGGGCTTCTAATTATATTTTTATTGGTATTGGTATGGTTTTTCCTTGAATGAAGGTTTTGAAATGGGTTTTGTGTGCAAGACAAAGTTACACCCTTTGGGTTTGTTTTGGGAAAATTGTAAATGTTTTAGTTGGTTAACCATAGCGGGAAAAGGGTGCATATATAATTTTTGGGTGAGTGTGTTCACATAATATTGATTTTTTGAAAGGTAAAGTGGTGATTAAAAATTTCAAACATTTTTAGAATGTTTTATAAATTTCTAAAATGTTTTATGAAATTTTTATGTGGGTGGGAAACATGTTTGTGGGATGTTTCATGTGAGTTTGATGATAAAATTATTTTGAAGGTAAAAAGGGTATTATGTAGAATGTGTGTGTGGGATGTTATTTTATGTGTATCGCCTTGGAAATGTTATATTAAATGTCTGAAGGATCTGCGTAAGTGCTAAAGAAATGTGAAAAGTGTTGTGGGCTATTTTTGGTTTGAGTTTGATTTCAAAATTCATTTGAATGAAAAAGTGGATTATGTGACTTATGTGATATACATGGGGGTTTTTTGGTTAATTATTGATGTGTAAGTGTAATTTTAATGGGAAAACTATATTTCTTGGTTTGTTGAACTTGTTTGAGCATAAGAGGGAATCTCAGCTATCTAGGTGGGTGGATGTGTACTTGTATGATGGTGATCCCATGGAGTTTGGCCTCAGTTTCATGTATAAATATTGAAACCTAAAACACTAACTAAACTATGATGATGATTATTTGGGACCAATAGGTTATGGTTATGTTCCATACTGGTGGCTTTTTCACGAGAATAGATATTCTGATAGTTACTCTCACTGAGATACGAGGCACCTGGGACCCACAATGAGCTAGTGCTTAGGGGTTATTTTCCCACTGTATGTGCTCATTAAATACACTTTTCTTATCATCATCATAAGGTATGGTTGGATGGAAAATTAATTAGAATTTTTATGTTTTTTAAAATTTTTGAATGTTTATAAAACCCCATTGGAAAACTGTTTTTATATAAAGTTTCATATTTTAGAAATTGTAACGAGCATTTCTAGTTTATGAAAAGATGAATTCTTTTATTCTATGAATGTTTATCACATGGAATCTATTAGTGGTGGTATCCTACTGGGATTTGGATCACACCCTACTTACACCTTTGGGTGTAAGTAGACTTGGTTATCTTCGTTCAGGCTTGGGTACAAATTTTAGTGCTAGTCATTCGGGATTCTAGCGGTTCTTCTGGGTGAAGTGTTGGGGAGATATCTTCAGGGTGGTTCCACTTGCCTTGTGGAGGTTCTTGGGCTATCTTTTCTTAGTTTTTTTTACCTTTTTTCAGGGTCTTTAATCAATTTTTTTTAATTTGGTAATTCTATTATGAATTTTAGTTAAATATTTTTTGGTTTGAAAAATCCAAGTTTTGTTTCTTGGTTTCATTTGCTATTTTAAGATTATAAACTTTGGTAAATCATTCCCAATTTTCAATATATGATATCCGGGCACTTGTTCCAGATTGTGGGGATTGGGGATGCCCTTCAGGCCTTATCATGGGCTGGGTCAGGTGCCGGTTTTGATGGAAAATAGATCTGGTTAGTGACATTTTTAATATCCCTTTTAGCAAATAAATCATAATATTTCAATTGTCTCATTGGTTAAAACCAATGGGGATGAAGCCAATGAACTATCTAACCCAAAATGGTATTAGGATTCAGAATGATTATCGTTCCATTTTACATGATGAAAAATATACAATTTTTGATTATTAGGTAAGATCTATGTTAAATATAGGTCTTTAAATTAGAGATGTTATGGTGATGTTCCTCAATGGGTGGTTATTACTATCCCGCCAGGATGTTCACACCTAGGTGAGGTCCACTACTATTATTTTTAACTAATAATTAATATTAATGATATAGGTAAATCAAATTCTACCAAACATGAGAAGAGTTAACAATATATTTTTCATATTTAATGAGGTGAAACTCCCCATATCTCATGCAACACAACTTAATTCTTGCATGGTTGGATAATTTCAAATATCAACGACTATGTTTCTAGGAACACCAAGTTAGCTCCCCAGTTTTAATTTAGACCCACATTGTTAGATACTACAAGCATGCATCTAATAAACCTGGATTCCCAAAAATTAGACAACATAATTTATTATTAATCTCAGTTTTTACTCACTCATTATGAATATCCTAAAATTATAGTGATGAACAAAACTATTAGTATAATAAAAATTCATTATTATATAATCACAATTTATGCTGGAGTTATTATGGATATATTTGAGAAAATTTCAATTTATGATCTTTATTTTTATACTGATTTGGATGATAATTCTAATGTGTATAGTGTGTCTTTTTATCTCTATATTATATATTATGTGATGAGAAACCCCATAATATCTTGCAATAACTGTGGATAATGTTGATGAAACTGGTGCCAAAATTAGTCAACCACTAGCTGATGCTCTGATTGGCATATCCCTAGAATATACTTAGACATGGACTAATTTTTACCAAGGTAAAATAGTAATAAAATTCAATCCCAAAACACATTGACAACCTTTAAGAGTTAGGGGAAACTCCATAATGAATTAGTGTTGGAAGGTTATTTAAGAGAGTTATATTCTATAGTTAACGAGGAGGAAATTCCTACTACAGGGAATGATCAACATACTAAAGATTCCATTCTAGGTATTAGAAAAAATTCATTTATTTTTATATTTGGTTATGATATTAAGATTCCCTCATTTTATTATCATAGTATAGTCTATTAATATTTAAAATAATACTTCTATAAAATATCACAAAGGATCCTTATTATCCAATATTGTAACACCCAAAGCTTCCATGGTATGCTTCTCTTTGAATAATAGAGCAGCGTGCGTTGTACGCAACCTCGAGTTCTAACACACCGCAACCAATCAAAGTATCCATTATGAATATTAATAACCACCTTTTGAAATTATATAAATTTTATATTTAAAATGGACTTCATTTTTGGATTCATAATATCAAAATTATCCTAAGTTGAATTTTTGGTAATTTTCTGAGAACATCCAATTTTCTATGAATAGAAAAAATACATAAAAACAACTTATTTAATCAAAAAAATTTATAGTGATAAATTATACTATTGAGTTGTTTTAAAGTATAATTAGAATATATTTTTACCTTTTTATCCAATGGAGGTCATTAGAATTAATTTTACTTTGAAATTGGACATAAACAATTGTCAATCATTTGATATACATTCTTTCTTAAAAACACGCTATTTGTTATGACAGTGAGAATTAATTATAAAATTAATTAATGAAACTTATATTTTTGTAACTTCGTAAAATATACATCATTTTTGAATTCGGAATATCAATTATATCTTAGGGTGGATTTTTGGTATTGTTCTGAGAAACTTTAATTTTGGATAAATAGTGAAACCACTATGTGGTAGTTTAAAAACTAATTTTTAGTTTAAATAAAACTTTACCACTTATGTGAATTGAATTTATAAAATCCAACATACATTGTTGTAATTAGTAAGTAAAATTTGGTTCAATGAGATGAAAATAATTTTTTGTGAACAGTAACTTTTAAGTTTTATTAATCGCGATTAAAGGTAATTAGAGTAATTTGAGGTAAATATAATGTTATAATAATATGAAATTACCTTTACACTTGTCATACCCTTATTGGATGAGTCATGGACGACCAAGACAATCCATATGTCAACTTGGGGACCCCATGGAACCACTTGGGTAAGAAAATGACATTAATAACATTTTATTTAATGTAAAAATAAAATTGTCACAAACATGTGTTGTTTTACTAAAACAATTATTACATGGGGTTATATAAGTTAACTTTTAGACTATAAATATTCATTGGAAAGAAAAAAAGATTTCCTACTTCAGGGTATTTTTTTAATAATTTTTAGGAGTTAAATAAATATATTTATTTATCACACCATGATGATGCGGCGATTACCTCATTAATGAACAATTTAAATAAAATGAAAATATAAGGTAAAATATAAGACATACACTTGTCTAAGGCCTATTGGATGGGTGGATTTAGAACCCTTATAACCTTATCCTCTAAATATATCATTGTGGGACCTTTAAAATCCGAAAATCATTTCATAATAGTGTAACCTTTCATGACCTTCCAAGAGTGCCCCTCCTCTCCTCTTATAAAAGGCGCCCACCACTACCACCTTATTCACACCTTCAAAGCCATTTGGCTTGTCCAAACTCTACCGAAATACTCTCTAAACTTTCCTCTATTAATCCTAGAAGCCTTAATTTGGGCAGAAGTCTTCCCAAGGAAGCCTTTGGCTCAAATAAAAAAGAGTTATCCGATTTAAAGGTAATGTCTCCACTTGTGTTATTTTGTTTTATTTTTCTTCTCCAACCCCCTAAAATCTTTTTATTCCTTTATTTTGTAACAAAAACAGTATCTTCAATATACTAGGATGTTTTTGTGATAAGTATTTGATTTAAACTTACACACACCTTCGTCTAATGGTTAAAGAACGTACTGTTTTTGTGGATGGGGAATTACTGCCTCACAAAACGATGATTGTTCAATATTCTTTTAAAACTACTCATTGTGGCCATTATGATGACCATATTTCTATATATGATATATATTATGTTGAACTCTCTCTGAAATAGTTATTTTAATAATCAAAAATCTTATTTATATTTATTTCTTTTTAATCTATTGTTTAACTTGTTCTAAATATGTTTATATCATATCTACAATTGTTTATCTATGATCAATGTATGGTTATAGTTGACCTAGAAGTATTCTGGTTTGAACAGACACTTTGTAAGAATTCCTCATCTTGACTCACTGATAGTCATTTTCCTGAGTCACAGATGATGAATGGTCACACCGATGATGAAATATCACACCGATGATGAATAGTCGCACCGATGATGAACGGTCGCACCGATGATGAATGGTCGCACCGATGATGAACGGTTGCACCGATGATGAACGGTCGCACTGATAGCTACCAAAGATCTAAAGAGATACCGCCGATATTGTTTCACCGATACCGATGATCATGAGACACCGATGCTGAAACACCGATGCTGAAACACCGATGCTGAAACACCGATGGTCAGACACCAATGCTGAGACACCGATGCTGAAACATCGGTGCTGAGACACCGATGCTGAAACACCGATGCTCAGACACCGATGCTGAAACAACGATGCTGAGACACCGATGCTGAAACACCCATGCTGAGACACCAATGCTGAAACACCGATGCTGAAACACCGATGCTGAGACACCAATGCTGAAACACTGATGCTGACACACCGATGTTGAGACACCGATGCTGAGACAATGATGATGAGACATCGATGCTGAGACACCGATTCCAAGACACCGATGTTGATGCTACCGAAACCGATACAGATTCAAAATGTCTCACCGATCACATGACTCACTGATAGTCATGAAAACTGTTTGAATTTCTATAAATTCATATTTAATTCTAATGGTAATTTTTTATGTTTTTAATTCAATTAATGTTATTTAATGTTGATTGTTGGCATTTAAGGGGACCATACCTCCTACCTCTAAAAGGGTAATAATTCATACTGTAGGAGCTCATGGAATAAAAGGAATATTGAGATGCAGTAAAGATATACACATTAAGATACACAGAGATATACAACAGATACAGAGATAAAAAAAGAGAGAGAATTCTTCCATACACGTACATGAAAATAAGAACTTGAAGAACATTGATATACATCAAGAACACAAGTTCAATGAAGAAGCTCAAGAGCTATAACAACTACACATACTAGATCTGAACACCTACACTGGAAGTGAAGAAAGTGAATCACGATACTCTATTTTTCAAGGGAAAACCAGAGAATGACTTAAAATAATTTCTACTGAATCCAACGAGTCCAGAGCTGCACTGCCAATCACTAGAGATTTCTACACTCTGATACATTCTCTTTTAGTGATTATTTTACTTACATTTTTGAGCTGTGTGTGTACTCTATATATCTTACACACACACTGACTCCTATGCTGAACTGGAGGATATCAAAATCCTCAAACCACAATTGTTTACTCTTTTTTACCCACGAAAATTATAGAAGAGGTCCTTGTGTGGCCAAGTCATTGTTTTTGTTTCCCACAAAGAACTGTGGTAGAGGTCCCTGTGTGGCCTGGACAGTCGTTCACTGTTGTTAACCCCGATCAAGGGTGTGGATTAATTTATATAAATTGTTGAGAGGACTAAGTGTCAGCTTGAGATTGAACCTCTTGGTTAACTCTACTGTGAATTTTAATTTAAGTTTATAATTAAACTATATACTTATTCCGCTTCTATTACTTTGAAATACAAAACTACATTAAAGCTACTTTGATAGTTAAATTTTCAAGTGTTTATACTTATTGTAAATAAGTAAGTCAGTTTCAAAAGTTAATATAATGTTCAGATTAAGTCAACTGAGACCTAATCAATCTTTGAGAAATTGATTGGACATTTACACTCTATATAGATTCACTACAGTTTACCTTTTTTTTAAATTGGGGGATTTTAAGAGAAATATTTTTGACAAAAATTTTTAATTGGAAGTCAATTCACCCTCCTCTTGAGTATCCACTCTGACCAACATTTGGTATCAGAGGTTTTATTTTTGTTTAAGGATTTTTGAAACACACTGTTTTTTAACTGTGTTTTTAGTTGCATCTTTAATGATCTTAAATTTATGTTAGTTCTAAATTTTATCACTTTAAATTATCTTTCTAAAATTCAGATATGGATAATAGACTAGAGGGTGATGCTACGAACATGCCATCTTTCTTCAATGGTATAAACTATGCCCAGTGGAAGCTTAAAATGAAAATTAATTTAGAAAGTATGGGTTTTGATATTTGGACTGGTATAGAGTCACAATATAAAATTCCATAAACTGAACAAACAACTTGGGATGAACCTACAAAGACTGCATAAAATAATAATTATAATGATATGAATGCCATGCACTGAGCTTTAGGGGATGAGGAATTTAATAGAATTTCTGCTTGAAAAACTGCTTATGAAATTTGGGAGACTTTAGGTGTTTCTCATGAAGGAACAACTAATGTTAAAGAAATGAAATTGAATACATATACTATTAAATATGATAATTGTAAAATGAAAACTGATGAAACCATTTCTGATATGTATCTCATGTTCAATGAGATAGTCAATAAAATGAATTAACTTGGTAAAGTTGTTCCAGCAAAGGAACAAATCATGAGAATCTTGAGATGTCTACCAGACTGATGGAGAGGCACATCTGGTTCAATCAGAGAATCATGTGACATTGGAGCTCTTCCTGTCAAAGAACTTATTGGTAAGCTCATGATGTATGAGGAAGAACTCACGGTAAATAAAGAAGAAGACAATGAACCAAAAAGGAAATCAGTGGCTTTCAAGACTACTACTTCAATGAGCAAAGACAAGGAGAAAATGAAAATACCTATTGATATTTCAACAAGTGAATATTCTAATTTAGATAGTGATGCTGAAATAGCTCAGATAGCCAGGAGTTTTAAGAAATTTTATAGGAAGAAGAAATTTTTTAGAAAATAAAATTACAAAGGAATGTATGACAATAAGGGACATTGGAAGAAGGACTGGGAAAAGCCAGATAGAAGTGATGAATTTGTTTGCTACGAGTGCAAAAGAAAAGGACACATTAATGAAGACTACCCAAAGTTAAAATTCAAGAAGAAATATGATTACAAAGATAGTAAGTACAAGAAAGCTATGAAGGCTACTTGGAGTGCATCTAAAGATAGTACAAGTGAATCCGAAATGACTGATTATGAGAAGAATCATTCCAACATGTGTTTCATGACCAACACATCCGAGGTATCCTTAGATACTCCTGTTTTAAATTCTTGTTATTCTGGAGATGATGCAAAATCTGATTCTGATTCTGAAAACATGAATAGTGAGGAATTATTTAAATATTGTAATATGCTGGAAGAGACATGCAATGAACTTAAGGATAAATACAAATCATTGAAGAAACAACATGCTCTCACTAATACTGTTAAACCCGAACTTACTATTGAAAAAGAGAAAAATGCTCAATTGTTAAAGGAAAACACTGAACTGAAAATGTCAAATGAGAAACATAGAAAAGGCTTAGAGAAGTTTACAAATGGAAAGGATACACTAACTCAAATGCTAGGAATTCAAGTAGCTCCCAAATACACTACTGGAATTGCCTACAAACCTGGACAAAGACAGATTACAAAGAATAGATTTATTCCTAAATCTAGACAGAATACTGGTAGTTCTAGTTCTGGACATTCATATGCTTCAACTAGTAATTCACATAATTATAGATCAAATATTGTTTATCTTTCAAAATTTATTGATTCTGTAAATTGTATGAAACCCATAAGACAAATGTGGGTACCAAAATCATTGATTGCTAACCTATCTGGACCCAAGAAGATCTGGGTACCAAAGTCATTTTCCATATAAATTTGTTTTGTAGGAAAGCTGTTTGAAGAGTTCTCACCAGAAGGTATGGTACTTGGACAATGGATGTTTGAGACACATGTCTAGATATTACTCATGATTTAAAAGTATAATCAAGATTGATGGAGGCCATGTCACCTTTGGTGATAATTCTGAAGGAAAAATCATCGACCTATGCCAAATTGAAAACACTGATTCAGTTTTAATTTACAAAGTTTTATTTGTTGATGGACTGAAGTATAATTTGTTATGTATTTCTCAATTGTGTGATGATGGTTTTAATGTGAAATTTGAAAATGATTTTTGTAATGTTTTTAACTCTAAAAATGATTTAGTCTTTTTTTCTTTAAGAAATGAAAATGTTTATGCAGTTGATTTAAATTCTTTAGCTAAGTAAAATGTTACTTGTCTAAATGCTTTTCATAAAGAGTCTTGGCTTTGGAACAGAAGATTAGGACAATGAAACATCCATTCACTTAGAAAACTAACTAGGAAAAACTTGGTTAGAGACCTACCTAAACTTGAATTTCTAATTGACAAAGTTTGTAATCCCTGTAAAAAGGGAAAGAAACATAAAGTTTCATTTAAATCAAAGAAAGAAGTTTCTACTTCTCAACCTCTCAAGTTGGTTCACATGGACTTGTTAGGACCATAAAGAGTTTCTAGTTTAAATGGGAAGCACTATTTCTATGTTCTAGTAGATGACTTTTCTTGATATGCTTGGGTATACTTCTTAGCTCACAAAAGTAAAGATTGTTCTTAATTTGTCAAATATTCCAAGGCTATAGAAAACCATAGTGGACTTAAGATTAAAACCCTAAGAAGTGATCATGGATATGAGTTTGAGAATCATGAGTTTGAATGCTATTACTCACATAATGGCTATAGTCGTAACTTTTCTGCTTCTAGGATACCTCAACAGAATGGTGTATTAGAAAGAATAAATAGAACCCTTCAATAAATTGCAAGGACTATGCTTAATAAATATGACCTACCTATTTACTTTTGTGCTGAAGGTGTCAATACAGCTTGTTATATCATCAATAGAGTCTTAATTAGACCAGTTCTTAAGAATACCCCATATGAGTTGTGGAATAATATAAAACCTAAAGTTAGTTACTTTAGAGTCTTTGGCTACAATGTTTTTATTCTTAATACAAATTATAATCTGGACAAGTTTGCTTCTAAAAGTGATTAAGGAATTTTTCTTGGTTATTCATTAACTAGAAAATCCTATAGAGTTTTTAATAAGAGAATCAAATGTGTGGAAGAATCTATTCACATCAAGTTTGATGAAACTGATCCACATGAACTTAAAACCTCTCATCAAAATATTGAAGAAGAATTATCTTTTCTGGACCTTAATGACAAATCTAAAGAACCTGCGATAAAGATAACCAGTTCTAGACTTATTCCATAATCTGTTTCTAATGAACCCGAACCTAGAGAAGAACCTAAAATTTCTAGTCCTACCTTTACTAGATCAACCAGAATTCTAAAGAATCATCCTTTAGATGTTGTTGTTGGTAATCATGATAGAGGGACACAGACTAGAGCTTCTCTAAGGAACCAGGTTGAACATCAAGCTTTTATTTCACAACAAGAACCTAAAAATGACAATGATGCTATCAATGATGAATTTTGGGTAATGGATATGCAAGAAGAGTTAAATCAATTTAAAAGAAAGAAGGTTTGGGAATTAGTTGACAGACCTAAGCACACCTTAATAATAGGCCCAAAATGGGTGTTTAGAAACAAAGTTGATGAATCTGGAAACATAGTTAGAAACAAATCTAGGCTAGTTTCGCAAAAATATAGTCAAGAAGAAGGTATAGACTATGAGAAAAACATTGTACCTGTAGCCAGATTAGAATCCATTAGGATCTTACATGCATATGCTGCTCATCTGAATTTCAAGTTATATCAAATGGATGTGAAAAGTGCTTTTCTAAATGGTTTTATTGTTGAAGATGTTTTTGTTGAACAACCACTTGGATTTATTAATCCTCATTTTACAAATCATGTTTTTAAACATTCTAACGATTTATATGGCGTAAAATAGGCTCCAAGAGCTTGGTATGATAGACTTAGTAATTTTCTTATTTTAAAATGTTTTACTAATGGGATTGCTGATCCAACTCTTTTTATTAAAATAATTTATAAATATGTTTTAATAGTTAAAATATATGTTGATGATATTATTTTTGGATCTTCTAAACCTTATTTATGTACTGAATTTTCAAAGAGTATGCAAAATGATTTTGAAATGAGTTTAATGGGAGAACTTAGATATTTTATTGGATTTCAAGTTTTTCTAAATGAAAATGGTATTATTTTGATTCAAAGTAAATACATAAAGGATATTCTAAAACGTTTGGGTTTGGATAGTACTAAGGAAAGTGATACTCCTATGAGTACAATCTGTAAATTGGATGCAGATGAAGCTGGGAAACTAGTGGATCAAACCAATTACAGAGGTATGATTTGAAGCTTACATTACCTTACAACTAGTCGACTGAATATTATCTTTAGTGTGTGTATGTGTGCAAGATTTGAAGCTAACCTAAAATAATCTCATTTACTTGATGTTAAAAGAATTTTTATGTATCTTAAACACACCGTAAACTTAGGCTTGTTTTATCGAAAAAGATAATCTTTTGAGCTAATCAGTTATTCAGATGCTGACTTTACTGGTTGCAAGTTAGATAGGAAGAGCACATCTGGAACTTGTCATTTATTGGGTCAATCCTTAGTATCTTGGTGTAGTAAGAAACAGAACTCCGTTGCATTATCTACCGCTGAAGTAGAATACATTGCTGCTTGTAGTTGTTGTGCACAAATTCTGTGGATGAAACACACTCTTTTGGACTATGGATACGATTTTAAGCATATTTAAATTAACTGTGATAACACTAGTGCAATTAATATTTCAAAGAACCCTGTGTCTCACTATAGAACCAAACACAATGATTTCAGACATCACTTTTTGAGAGATCACTACCAAAAAGGTGATATCACTCTTGAGTTTATAGGTACTGAACATCAATTAGAAGATATTTTCACCAAGCCCTAAAATTGTGAAAGGTTAAAATTTATTAAATGAGAGTTAGGTATGATAGATCTGTGAAACCAATCTGTTAAACCGATCTGTCAAACCGATCTATCAAACCGATCTGTTAAACCGATCTATCAAACCGATCTGTAAAACTGATATGTCTTGTTGACTAGTGCTACCGATTGGGTCGTACTATTTTGTGTGTGTTTAAAAACGATGTTGTTTTACTTAATCAAAATTTTATTTTCTAAAACCCTAAATGATACAAATAATGACACGTGACTATACCATTCTCTAAAGACTGTTGACCTTCCATTTCCCACCGAACTCTCTCCTCTCTTCTCTGTAACCCTAGCCTTTTGAATCTTTCCAAGCCTCTCGATTGTCTCAAAACCTCAAAATGGCCAAGAAAAAGAGACAAAGCAAGGAATCTAAAGGAACTTCACCTATCAAGCGTGCTTGAGGTGATTCGAGCAATACGACGCAGAGGTTTGTGAACTTGGATCTATAAAAACGAGAAGTTATAGCTAAAAAGGAAATTTGTTTGGAATATTTTTTATCTAGCAAGTCCATTCTCTTGAATGTTTTGGAAACTCAAGGCTGGAAGGTGTGGTTCTGTAATAATGATAGAGTCTTTTACCCAAATCTATTGCACGAGTTCTACTTGAACCTTGGTATAGATTTGGACGGAGTAGAGGCTGCGAGATTATCTTCTATAGTAAAATGGAAAAAGATTACATTTTCATCAAAACAATGGGCTGAATGTCTAGGAGTACCTCACAATGGAAGATTCGAGGACTATTCTGGTGATTTTCCTCCCACAACTGATTAATTTTCTTATGAGTTAGCCATGGAATTTTTGACTGGGAAGTCTGAATCGCAAAGGATAATTGCTGCTGAGTTGGATGGTGAGAAATGAATCCTGTTCAAATTTATTCAACATCAGGTATGTCCGAGAAAATGTGATTTTTCTGCAATAAAGTATCAAGATGTTTTTCTGCTATTTATTTTGCTGAATGGTGAAAAGATCAATCTATGTAGATATTTTTCCATGCATATTGTTGAGATGATAAAACATTCAAAGAAAGCTACCACACTGTTTTATTCTAAACAAATTTCTGCCATGCTGAAATTCTTAGGCTGTGTGGATGATAGAGATGAGTGTATCTCATCAGTTAGATTTTGTTTCAACAAAGTTATTTGTAAGAGAATGAAAATCAATTGGAACCCATGGAAGAAAGCTTGGGTTGCTGATGATGAAAAGTTATAAGAGTCTTTCAATCCTACTGATCATCCAAGGATACCAAGGGAAGTAAGAGATCCTAGCTTAAAACCTGGGGAGGAAGTGATCTATTCGGATGAAGAAGAGGAAGTAGTTGCTCCTAATGAAACTGGAGAATCCAGTAAGAAAGGAATAGAAGAAGAATAATAAGCTGATGAGAATCTAAATGCTGAAGAAGAGTATAAATCATCTCCTGATGAAAGGAGTGATCTTGATACTGTTAGCCCAAAGAGAAGAAGGATGGAATTTGGTTCACTAAGTCCTCCTCTCAATTTACCAGAAATTGAACTGCTTTTAGATGATGAAGAAGAAAGCGAGACTACTGAATCAACTTCTGAGGAGTATGAATCAAGAAGTACAGACAGTTCTAATGAGAGATCAGTTAATGATGATGATGATGATGAAGGTGGTGATGGTGATAAGGGTGATGGTGATGGTGATGGTAGTAGCGGTGACAGTGAAAGTAATGGTGATGATGCTGATGCTCGACCATTAGAAGGTCAAAATGTGATCCAAGATGATCCTCAACCCCAACCACTTGACCAAGAGCATGTTCCTGAAGCTGAGAAGATAGAATAGTTGGTGTGTGATGAGGATGAGGAAGTCCCTCTGGAAAATTATGGACGAGCTCAATTTGTGAAACCTATATACCCTTCATGCAGAGCGGCATGGGAAGAGTATCCAGGTCTTGTTGTTCTAGGATTAGACTACCCAGAAGAAGAGGAAGTTGTAGAAGTGGATCATCCAGGCATAAGTGATTCTGTTAAGGCTCAATTTGTTTCCAAGTTTTTGCAAAGAACAGATGTCAGAACAGATCCTTCAGTATCTCAAAGTAGACCTGATCCGGCAGTTGCTCAGTCATATTTTGATAATTTCAAGATTGAATTGATTCAAGTTATTAGGGAGACTGTGAAAAGTGAGTTATCTCATATTCCTGCTCCTACTCCTTTGAATTTATCTGATGCTGCTATAAATTATTTGGCTCAAAGAGTGGAAAACCTTATCAAACCACAGTTGTGAAATTATAGTGAATCGATTGGCAGGCATGTTACCTCTTTGAATCAAACACTTACGAAGTTTGGTAGTAATCTTGTTTCTTTGTCAGGTGAGTTCAAAAAAACTATCTCTGGTATGATGGATGTTTTAAGAAATCTGATAGAACATTTGAATAAAGCAGATTTGAGAAAGTTAAAAGCTGAGATCACTCAGGTTATTTCTCAGGCTGGCAATGCCAAGGTGACCAAGATCACTGGCCGAGAATTAGATACCTTAAGAGATGTTGTTAGAGAAGAGCTAGTGGCTCTTGGGAAGATTTTAGATTTAGATTCTTTGAAGAAAATGAAATAGCATAGTGATCATTAGAATAAAATGGTACAGTTGTATTCAGCTGATGCTAAAAAATCTCAAAATGAGATTAAGGAGAAAGTGGATCATTATTTCTCTAAGATCTACACAAAGAATGAGTTGAATCATAATTTTAAAGTACTAGCTGATAATATGAGACTCCATCCAGTGACTCAAGCTTTTAAAGCTCAAGTTCAACAGTTAAAAGATTTTACCCCCACTTTAGAAAATTTCATGCAAAATAAGGATGATTTTGAAAAAGCCATGAAGTACGATGGAGAAGTCATTCAGGACTTCATCAACTTGCTAAACCCTAACTTCATGTGGATGAAAAAGTCATTGTTTTTCCTATAGCTGAGACTCTGCAATCATCAGATGTTGCTCTCGGCCAGATGTCTGTTTCTCAAGCTCTTTCTAGTATTAGACCAGTCTTTCAATAACAACCTTTAGAACAACCTTCTTTGAAACAGGTGACCTTGGAACGCACAGTTCGTCCAGTTCAGGTCGTCCTACCATTTTTATCCATAAGGACAATTACACCTTCTACCCAACAACCATTGGGACCTTCAATTCCTCCTACTGCTAAAGGGAAAGCTCCCTTGCACCCAGATAAATAGTTGTTACTGTCAATTTTTTTAATAGGGTGTTTTTTTCCAAAAACTATTCTCTTTTGTTTGTAATATGTGTACCCTTTGTTGGTATGAAATCTTCTTGCTTATCTTTCTTTATCTCTTCTTTTTGATAATCCCAAAGGGGGAGAGAAATCACGGAGAGAAAACAGGCGAATCATGCATGCATATGCGAACTCTGGATGCATCGTCTCTGGATGCATCATGTCTGGATGGGTGACCTGAATGCCCATGATGGCTATTTATCAGATGCATGAATAAATAGGGGAGAAATGTTGAAAGACGAGAATTCCTCAGTTATATATATGTTCTGGTTTCTATTCTAACAATGTTTTATCTTTTGGCATATATTCTTTTTTTATAGGGGGAGCATAATGAATGAAAAACTATATTCTCTCTTCATTTATGCCATTGATTTTTGATTATCAAAAAGGGGGAGATTGTTGAACTCTCTCTGAAATGGTCATTTTAATAATAAAAAATCTTAGTTTTATTAATTTTCTTTTTAATCTCTTGTTCAACTTGTTCTAAATATGTCTAAATCAAATCTACAATTGTTTATCTATGATCAATGTATGGTTATGGTTGACCTGGAAGTATTCTGGTTTAAACAGACACTTTGTAAGAATTCCCCTTCTTGACTCACTGATAGTCATTTTCCTGAGTGACCAGTGATGAACGGTCGCACCGATGATGAACGGTCACACCGATGATGAACAGTCGCACTAATGATGAACGGTCACACCGATGATGAATGGTCGCACTGATGATGAACGGTCGCACCAATGATGAATGGTCGCACTGATGATGAACAGTCACACCGTTAGCTACAGAAGATCTAAAGAGATACCAACGATCATGTGTCACCGATACTGACGACCATGAGACACCGATGCTGAAATACCGATGCTGAAACACCGATGCTGAGACTCCGATGCTGAGACACCGATGCTAAAACACCGATGCTGAGACACCGATGCTGAGACACCGATGCCGAGACACCGATGCTGAGACACCAATGCTGAGACGTCGATGCTGACACACCGATGCTGAGACACTGATGTTGAGACACCGATGCTGAGTCACCAATGCTTAGAAACTGATGCTGAGACACTGATGCTGATGCTACCGAAACCAGTATATATTCAAAATGTCTCATCGATAGTCATGAAAAATATTTGAATTTCTATAATTTTGTATTTAATTCTAACGGTCATTTTTGTAGTTTATAATGTAATTAATGTTATTTAATGTTGATTGTTGGCATGTCAGGGGACCATACCTCGTACCTCGGAAAAGATAATCATTTCTACAGCAGGATCTTGTGGAATAAAAGGAAGATCGAGTTGCAGTAAAGATATACACAAAAAGATACACACATATATAAAACAGATACAGAGATACAAAAATAGAGAGAATTATTACATACACATACATGAAAAGAAGAACTTGAAGAACATTGATATACATCAAAAACCCAAGTTCAAAGAAGAACCTCAAGAGCTATAACGACTACACATACTTGAGCTAAACACCTACACTGGAAGTGAAGGAAGTGAATCACGATACTCTGTTTTTCAAGGGAAAAACCAGAGAAGGACTTAGAAGCATTTCTGCTAAATCCAATGTGTCCAGAGCTACATTTCCAATCACTAGATCTTTCTAAACTCTGATACATTCTCTCTTAGTGATTATTTTACTTACATTTTTGAGCTGTGTGTGTAATCTATATATCATACACACACAATGACTCCTGTGCTGAACTGGAGGGTGTCAAAATCCTCAAACCACTATTTTTTACTCTTGTTTATCCACGAAAACTGTGGAAGAAGTCCTTGTGTGGCCTGGTCATTGTTTTTGTTTCCCACAAAGAACTGTGGTAGAGGTCCTTGTGTGGCCCGGACATTCGTTCACTGTTTTTAACCCCGATCCAGGGTGTGCATCAATTTATATAAATTTTTGAGAGGACTAAGTCTCGGCTTGAGACTCCACCTCTTGGTTAAATCTTCTGTGCATTTTAATTTATGTCTATATGTAAACTATATACTTATTCCGCTGCTATTACTTTGAAATACAAAACTATTTTAAAGCTACATTGATAGTTAAATTCGCAAGTGTTTATACTTATTGTAATTCAATAAGTCAGTTTCAAAATTTAATTTAATATTTAGATTAAGTCAACTGATACCTAATCAATCATTGAGAAATTGATTGAACATTTACAATCTATATAGATTCACTACAGTTTAACTTTGTTTTTAAATTTGGGGATTTTAAGAGAAATATTTTTAACAGAACTTTTTTATTGGAACTCAATTCACCCCCTCTTGGGTATCCACTCCGACCAACATATTATATTTATGTTTTCCTTATGCTTCTATATTTTTCATTTATGGCATACCTTTATGGTTTCCATTATGGGTAAACGCGATAATTTAATTTTAGGAAGTGAAGACTACCGCCCCCTTTAAAGTGATATGAATCGTTAATTCCATATGTAGGACATATAAAGGATGGAGATAATGATATTATATATGACATTATATTGGAATTATTATATACCTTTATATCATTTTTATTTCATTCCATTAAATACGAAATAGAAGTGAAAGTAGCATTCATGCGTACGTACGACTTACCGTCTCAATGAACAGTGCATTTCATTTCATACCTCTAAATGTTATGTAATATTATAAATGAATTTATCTAATAGATATATTATATATATATGATGTCTAAATCATGAATATAATTCTGGATATAATGGATATTTTACCACATGAACAACTTGTAATTATAAGACATTTATTTTTGACTTAAGTACCAAAGATCAACAAAACAACCGTTATTAACTTAAATAATTACATAATGTTCATAACATGGTAATAATTGATATAAAAGGAATAATGAACTTGAAAGAGGTTCTTAAGAAAGTATAAATTAACACTAGTTTATTATTCAGTAGATTAAATAATGATCGAGTCAAGTCGGACACGAGGTAAGGGACTTCGTCTCAATCTTCTTTCATTGAGGCATATTTTGTTTTAATACAAGTCTTTCTTTTATATGGTGTATAAAATCCTTTGACTTTTTACATTTATTCAAAAGGAATATTTTTTATAGAAAGTGTTTTACTAAATGAAAAAACGGAATGTTTTTTTGTCGTACGTATGCGGCAACAACGTCTTTTTCCACCACCGTGACCGTTATTTGAGTTTCAGATTCCTCTATAATCCATAACTTTTTTAAAATGAAAAATAAATAAAAATTTTCAGTTTTCTTTTATTTTGGTATTGAAAATGGTATTGATAATGTTTTTATTATATCAAAGTGTTGTATTGATATCTTGTTATTGAAATGTGGAAATGTTATGTTTCCTTTATGCATTTTTTATGTGATACAATTATGTTATGGTTTATGATATGTTTAAACCTATTAATATGAGGAATGAATTGGACTTAAGGGTGGATCCCGCTATAGCTTCTCGATTCATCGGTAGGTCTCATGAGACAAACTAGTGTCTTGGCACGAGGCCTTGGCTATGTGGTTATGATAGTCTAACATTATGCATTACATCATTATGAAATTGGTTATTGATATTGCATGTGATTATTCAACTAGTAGAATATCCATGGGAATAAGTAAATGGAATTATTTTGTTTTATTTTTTCCATATTATGTTGAAGTTCGAGTTTAAAAGGCTTTAGTTTTAGTTATACATTGCCTTAAATGTTTATTTTTATTTATGAATGTTTCCACTGTATTGTTATCCTTACTGAGCATCTGAGCTCACCCCTTTCTATGTTTTATTTTCCTAGGATGTGAAGAAATATTTTATGAATGACCTATAGGGATAGTCTGAAGGGGATATGAGTGTAGACTATGGAGACTATGTTATTGTGATTTTTCACTTTATTATGTAATGTACCATTTATGAATGTATCTAGTGTTTCTAAGGATACTAAACTAATCGGTCTTTCGAGACTTTATCTTTTGTGATCATGCCAATGTTACATAATAATGCAATGACTCTGGGTAACTGGGGTCAGGGCGTTACAATTGGTATCAGAGGAAGTTCAGTACTGACCTTGGAAGCTATATTTAGATAATCTCTGATTAGAGCACATATCCCTAAGATAGAATTTGAGGATTATCATAGAAGAACATCCTAGAATTTTAGTATTATAGATATTTTTTGAGTTTTCTGAGCAATAAATCCTTGTCTAGATACGAGCAGGTTGAGGCGGCTCTGGCACAAATGTACCTAGGGGTAATACCCGAAAACACAACTTTGAGCTAGACTCAAACAAGAAATGGTGCATGACAACAGGCCTTGCTGCACTCTTGGTTATGACACTCCCAGGGGATATTCTTAGGATAATTCTTATTTTCATTACAAACCATTATGAAGGGTTTATGAGTATATACTTCCTCAAAGAAAACATTTTTATGATTATGGATTATATCCATAAAATGTTTAATTTATGTAAAGTGTTTTAAAAGTATGGAATTATGTATTTTGATTCATAAACTGATCTAGTTCATGCCATTGTTTATAAATGGAGCCTAGTGGAAGGAATGGAAACCATATCCATGCACGCACTCCATGTAGGTATTGCCCTCCTTCTCAAGATAATTATAGTGGAGCTGGTGATACAACTGGTGCTGATCAACTTATCACCATACTAGGACAACTCACTCAGGTTATGAATAATAACCTTACTCATATGGAGAACCCTGATCTTCAATGTGGATGATCAATGTTATACCGCTTCATGAGGCAACAACCACCAACATTCAATGGGAGTACAAATCCCTTAGTAGCTGAGCAATGGATAAATTACTTAGAGAAAATATTCCATGCCTTGGGGAGTATTGAAATGGAAAAGGTTATCATGGAAGTTTACCGCCTCACTGGAGATGCTGATCAATGGTGGTCATTGATTCAAAATAAAATGGAAGATGAAGAAGTATCAAGAATGGAATAGAGAGAGTTCAAAGAGCTTTTCATAGAAAAATACTTTGTTCGTGACCATTGAGCAGATATAGAAAGGAAATTTATGAGTCTGATACAAAAGGAAGATGAGAATGTCGCAATGTATGAGGCTAACATTACAAGGTTAGCAAGGCATGCAACAGATTATATACGTAACCCAATAAGTAAGATTGATCATTTATTTGATGGGTTAAAACCATTTCTCCGTCGAGCTTTTGTATCACAATCTTTCTCAACGTATGAAGATATAGTCCCGTGTGCTATCAAGATAGAAAAAGAATACTCTAAATTTTATGACAATAAAGTAAAGCAAGAGAAGAAGAGAACGGTGGAACAAGAGACATATAAAGGGAAAAAAGGAAAGAAGGATTTTCCATTATGCGATAATTGTGGGAAGAATCACCCCATTACTTGCCTAAAAGGAATGAGAGTTTGTTATAAATGTGGAGAAAAAGGTCACCAGGCTCGTGATTGCAAGGGAAACAAAGAGGATATCAATTTTGAATGAGACAATTGTAGAGAAATGGGGCATTATGAAAATTAATGTTCTAAGCGTCAGGGAAACTTACCTTAGAAAAGGTCAAGGGATCAAGGCCAGGCTTATGCTGTTACTACAGATGAAGTTGAATAATTATTGTATTTGTGTTTTTGGAGTCAAGAACTATATTATGGTTATAAGAATAATGTGAAATTTATATAAGGATTGTATTGTAGTACTTGTTGTTTTCATTAAGGTTTTAATATGATGAAGGTAATCATATTTTTATTATGTGGAAATAAGATAAACTTTACTTTATTTGGGGAATCTGATGTTACAATTGATTTGGGAATTTAGAGTCCTTTTAGAGAAAGACTGGACAGAGGTATTTTGGATTACTATATAGATTGGAATGGATTAAGTTGAACTTTGGATAGTATTATTTAAGGTTAAAAAATTTCTGAAGATTATTCTCAGAATATTATAATACTATAGCTTTAGGAAAATGACAACCTGTAAGTCGGGGGATAACCAGTCGCATCGGACAAAGCTGTAGGAATCGAACCCACAACCATAGTGATACATGCCTTTATTACCTACCACTAGCCTACAAGACGTCCATGGTTATTAAAAAATAGTTTTCTTATTCTAAATGGTATGTGTTAATATTTGGAACCTTGTACGATTAGGATAAATATAATATTTTTGAATTCTATTACCCTTTGGAGTGAAAGATAGGGTTTTGGTAAAAATTTATTGAAGAATGAAATTCTAAATGACAAGTAATTATATTTCATTACTTCTTAGTAAATCTCCAAAAATGAATTCCTCAACTTTATGAAAGGTAACTTAAAACAAAAACGTTGTCGGTTAACTTTTCCTACTGGGGAATCAAAGATCGTTTAACCAATCACAATTTTGTGTTTTTCTTGTAGTTAACTTTCTCCTAACCCTATTTTCTACAACTCTCCATTAGACCTTGATGGTTTGATTCTCCTCCATATCCATGTTTTCATATAATCCTAGTATGGGATATCTCGGGTTACCTTTGTACTTCTTTTTATTTCTTTTAAAGTTATATTTTTATTAACCTTATTTTAGATGTGGGTTTTCCACAAAGGTATTAGTTACTTTCAACCATTTATTTTCAAATAAAAATTTCAAATTGCAAGGATGAAATTTATTGAAGGAGGGGAGAATGTAACACCCCAATCTTCCATGGTATGCTTCTCTTTGAATAATAGAGTAGCGTGTGTTGTACGCAACCTCGAGTTCTAAGACACCGCGACCTATCAAAATAGCCATTATGAATAGTAATACCTAATTTTTGAAAATATATAAATTTTATATTTCAAAATGGACTTCATTTTTGGATTTTTAATATCGAAATTATCCTAAGTTGAATTTTTTGTAATTTTTTGAGATCTTCCAATTTTTTATGAATAGAAAAATTACTTAAAAGCATATTTTTTAATCAAAATAATTTATAGTGATAAATTATACTATTGAGTGGTTTTAAAGTATAATTAGAATATATTTTTACTATTTTATCCAATGGTGGTCATTATAATTAATTTCACTTTGAAATTGGACATAAACAATTGTCAATATTTTGATATATATTGTTTCTTAAAAACACGCTATATGTCGTGACAATGAGAATTAATTATAAAATTAATTAATGAAACTTAAATTCTTGGAATTTTTTAAAATAGACATCATTTTTGAATTCGGAATATCAGTTATATCTTATGGTGTATTTTTGGTATTTTTCGGAGAAACTTCATTTTTTGATGAATAGTGAAACCAAAAAAGTGGTAGTTAAAAAACTAATTTTTCATTTAAATGAATCATTACCAAATCTGTGAATTGAATTTCAAAAATCCAACATACATTTTTATCATTATTAAGATAAATGTGCTTCAATGAGATGAAAATTATATTTTTTGAATAGTAACTTTTATGTTTTATTAATCGCGATTAAAGGTAATTAGTGTAATTTAAGGTAAATATAATGTTATAATAATATGAAATTTCTATTACACTTGTCATACCCTTATTGGATGAGTAATGGGCGACCAATAAATTCCATGGGTCAACTTGGGGACCCCATGGATCCACTTGGATAAGAAAATGACATTAATAACTTTTTATTTAATGTAAAAATAAAATTGTCACAAACATGTGTTGTTTTACTAAAACAACTATTAGATGGGGTTATATAAGTTAAAATTTCAACTATAAATATTAATTGGAAAGATAATAATATTTCCTACATAATGGTAATTTTTTTATAATTTTTAGGAATTAAATAAATAAATTTATTTATCACACCATGATGATGAATTGATTACCTCATTAATGAACGATTTAAATAAAATGAAAAGATAAGGTAAATTCTAAGACTTAAACTTGTATAAATACAATTTAATGGGTGGATTTATAACCCTTATCATCTTATCCTTGAAATATATCATTTTGGGACCTTTAAAATCCGAAAAGCATTTCATAATAATGTAACCTTTCATGACTTTCCAAGAGTGCCCCTCCTCTCCTCTTATAAAAGGCCCCCACCACTACCACCTTATTCACACCTTTAAAGACATTTTTCTCGCCAAAACTATCCAAAAATACTCTCTCAACTTTCATATCTTACTCCTAGAAGCCTCACTTTGGTCAGAAGTCTTTCCAAGGAAGCCTTTGCCTCAAATCAAAAAGAGTTACCCGATTTAAAGGTAATGTCTTGACTTGTGTTCTTTTGTTTTATTTTTCTTCTCCAACCCCCTAAAATCTTTTTATTCCTTTATTTTTTAACAACACTAGTATCCTTAATATACTAGGATTATGGTATGAGAATTATTTTATTTACCCTTACACACACCTTCGTCTAATGGTTAAAGAACATACTGTTTCTGTGGGTGGCGAATTACTGCCTCACGAAATGATGATTGTTCAATATTCCTTTAAAACCTCTCATGGTGGACATTATAATGAAACTATTTCTATATATGATATATATTATATTTATTTTTTCCTTATGATTCTATATTTTTTAATTATTTCATACCTTTATGGTTTCCATTATGAGTAAACGCGATAATTTCATTTTAGGAAGTGCGGACTACCGCCCCCTCAAAGTGATTTGAATCGTTAATTCCATATGTGGGACGTATAAAGGATGGATTTAATGATATTATATAAGATATTATAATGGAATTATAATATACCTTTATATAATTTTGATTTCATTCCATTAAATATGAAATAGAAATGAAAGTACTGTTCAGGTGTACGTACGACTTACCGTCTCCATGAACGGTGCATTTCATTTCTTGACTCTAAATGTTATGTAATATTATAAATGCATTTATATACTGGATATATATTATATATATGATATCTAAATCCTGAATATAATTCTGGATATAATGGATATTTTACCACATGAACAACTTGATAAGAGGTTTATTTTTGACTTAAGTACCAAAGATCGGCAAAACGACCGTTATTAACTTAAATAATTACATAATGTTCATAATATGGTAATAAGTGATATAAAAGGAATAATGAACTTGAAAGAGGTTCTTAAGAAATTATAAATTAACACTAGTTTATTATTCAGGATATTAAAGAACGATCGAGTCAAGTCAGACACGAGGTAAGGGACTTCGTCTCAATCTTCTTTCATTGAGGCATATTTGTTTTAATAGAAGACTTTATTTTATACGGTGTATAAAACCCTTTTACTTTTAAGTTTATTAAAAAGGAATATTTTTTATACGAAGTGTTTTACTAAATGAAAAAATGGAATATTTTTTGTTGTATGTATGCGACGAAAACTAATTCTCCGCCGCCATGACCATTATTTGAGTTTCAGCTTCCTCTACAAGCCATCACATTTTTTTAAATGAAAAATAAATACAAATTTTTAATTTTTTTTATTTTGGTATTGAAAATGGTTTTGATAATGTTTTTATTATATCAAAGTGTTGTATTGATATCTTGTGAATGAAATGTGGAAATGTTATATTTCCTTTAAGTATGTTTTATGTGATACGATTATGTTATGGTTTATGATATGTTTAAACCTGTTCATATGAGGAATGTATTGGACTTAATAAGTGATGGGTGGAGCCCGCTATAGCTCCTCGATGCATCGGTAGGTCTAATTTGACAAACTAGTGTCTTGGCATTAGGCCTTGACAAAATCATATTTGTAGTCTTGGCACGAGGCCTTGGCTATCTGGTTATGATATTATGACATTATGCATTCCATCATTATGAAAGAGGCTATTGATATTTCATGTGATTATTCTACTATTAGAATATCTATGTGAATAAATAATGGCATTATTTAATTTTATTTTTTCCATATTATGCTGAAGTTCCAGTTTAAAAGTCTTTTTTTTAGTTATACATTTTCTTAATTATTTATGTTTATTTTTGAATGTTTCCACTGTATTGTTAACCTTACTGAGAATCTGACCTCACCCCTTTCTATGTTTTATTTTCCAAGGATGTGAAGAAATATTTTATGACTGAGCAACAGGGATAGTCTGAAGGGGATAGGAGTGTGGACTATGGAGACTATGCTATTGTGATTTTTCACATTATTATATAATGTAACATTTATCAATGTATCTAGTGTTTCCAAGGCTACTAAACTAATCTGTCTTTCGAGACTTTATCTTTTTTATCATGCCAATTTTACGTAATAATGCACCGACTTTGGGTAACAGGGGTCGGGGAGTTACAAATACGTTCATGACACTCATAATGACAATTTTTTTGGATTAATCCCCTAAAAATATAGAATTTTTGGTTTCCATTCCAATCACATATTCGTCAACAAATCTAAAGATCACTCCAACAAGTACTCCCATTATAGAGTATATTGATATCCTAGGGGATGAGACAAAATATTTTGTGGAATGCATCATATTTAATTGATTAATCAGTGAAAGGGTATGGTAGAACATCTATACTCTAGTTACCTAGACCCCTCTAACCAAGATAAGTGGAAAATTACATCAAATTTTACAAATGATTTTAGGTTTGGGAGTAGGTAGCTATGAATACCAAGAATTATAAACCACGATTCAATTTTTTCATCTATTTAGGAATAATTGGATACTTGATAAGAATATATATATATATATATATAAGTAAAATGGCTAATCCGGACACCAGGTTCATGGAATCAATTACATAGGATCCAAAATAGAAGATGTCATAGGAAACAATAATTCATGAATTTATGGACACCCAAATGATAGATATATATAATTATTATTCTTTCATAACTTTTATGAGATAATAATTGGAGGATGTGGAAATAATATAAGAACAAATTAAGAAAGGATATGGGGAGTCAATTGAGAGGCATGATAAATTCTACACCTTAGATAAAGAAGAATCCAATAAATAGGTAAATCATTATAAAATATTTGATTATTCTCACTATTTAATATCTATCCAAGATCATATTACTAAAAAATTATTATCTTACTTTTATTATTTTTATTTACCTTTTTCTCATGATAGTCTATTTGTAAGAAAGATCTATCCTATGGATGGAATTATTATTTTTCTCAATCAGTAATAATGTTATTTTCTAAATATATTTTATTGATTATTTCATGATGACTTTGAAGAGTATATCAACTTGAAAATTTACTCCCGAAAACATATAAAATTATATAAATATAAACTACTAATTAATCAAATCCTTTTGAACATTGAGTGATGATGGGTTCTGTAACACCCTGAGATTTTATGAGAAATAATCTTTGATGTATTGTCTTGTATGGTACACCAAGATTATCATGTGCTATACAAAACATTGTATTATCTTGTAGTATACACAACACTATTCTTGGATTGTGTTGAACGCAAGAGCGACCTTCCTCAATAGCATGTGTTGTATGCAATACCGAGTTTTACTAAACAACGATATATTTTTATAATATTACTAAGAACTAGCCGTTATGAATAGTATTGACAACATTTTTAATTTTATAACATTATAATTCATCTTAAACAAATTATATAACATTGTATGAGAACAAAAGTAATTTTTTATACAAAGGAAGTATTTTTCAAAAAACGTAGTTTTGCCATCTTTTTATGGCGCATCCATTTTAAATCAAATTTTTGACAAGTTTATAAGTTCAATATGAAAAATTAAACTTCTTCCTTAGAATCAGGATATAAAAATTTACTTTGGATAATTTTTTGATATTTTTCTGTTAAGTTTCTTATTTTGTTGAATAGTAAAAATATACTAAATTTTAATTGAAAACCAATTTTTTCTTCAAAATAATTAATATGGTTAAAATATATTTTTTAATGGTTTTAAAGTATAAATAGAATATATTTTTACTATTTAATATAATATATGTCATTATCATTAATATTACATTGAATTCATAGGTAAAAACATTTTAATCTTTTGCAATGTTTTTACTTTTAAAACCCATTTTCTCAACAATGATATCAATTTTAAATTAAATACTCCAACTTCTGTGTATTGAATTTTGGAAAAATGGGTTCCATATTTGGAATCATTAGTTCCAATTTTTTTTAATTGGCCAATTTTTATTTTTGGGCATTATGAATAGTAACAGTAGTAAATTTTATTTACAACATTTAAAGGTAAATCAGGTAATTAAGGGTAAAATAATATTATAAAATAAACCTAACACTTGTATTAATATAATTGGATGATTATATTTCGTCCTAAAATATACTTGGGTCGAAATGGTATCTTTTAGAACCCACTTGGATGTGATTAAGAACGTTAATTTATTTTATTTAATGAAAGTGAAATATGTCTCACTCAAACATTAATAATTAAAGTAGTTTTAATATAAAGTTATACAGAATATAAATTCGATTATAATTACTCATTTGAAAGATAATTTTTTTTATTTATGATGGTAATTTATTTGTGATTTTTGAAAAATATATAATTTCCTTAATAGCTTATAAATTAATGATGCAAAAATTATTTTTTTAGTGAAAAAGAAATAATATAGTTTTTATTAAAATAATAATACCAATCAAAAGAACCATAAACTTGACCAAACCATATTGGTCTAGTATATATATAGCCTAATCATCCAAGGGTCGACTTGTAGACCATTTTGAGCCTTATAAAATAGATTTTGGCATTTATAATATTATATTTTAAATGATTTCAAAGTTCTATCCTTCATGATTTTATGAATATAAAAATATAAATGTTGTGATTTTATTATGATATATTAGATTAAAAGTATTCTTATGAAATATATTATATTTAACTTCATCATTGTATTTTAGTTTTAATTTTTATGCAATAAGTAAGTATATTAAATAATTATACAAAAATTTTGTAGTAATTATTTTTAAGAGAAATATCAAATAAATGGTTTTAAAATATTAAAATAAATTTTATATGAACAAATTAATCTGATCGATGAATTTTTTAAATGAATATGAAATTTTTATAATCTATTAAATATTTTTGTTCGAATATATATTTGGTGTGGATTATATTAAAATTCAAATAATTGAATAGTGTCCAAATTGATACTTGATATTTTATAAAAATAACATATTATTAAATTGTTTAAAAATCACTAAAATATTTAAAAATTACAAATTTAAATTATATGGTCAAAAATTTAATAATGTATCTAATTATGTAAAATTAACAACACATAAGTAAGTATTTATAACAATTTAAAAATTAGAATATTATTACTGCAAATAAAATTAAATATATTAAATAAGAGTAAATAAAAAATATAAGGTTTAAAATAAATCGAAAAAATATATATATTTTATTGGTTGATTATATTACAACCATATCTCATTTAATATTCTAATTGAGTCATTTTTGGAGGTTTCTAAGTGGGTTCTAATTTTATTATTAATTAATATTTTTGAGGTTTTTAAATTTACCCCTATTCTCTCTTATAAAAGGGCACCTCATACCTTTCCTCTCCACACAATTTTGAGCCATCAATCTTGGCCAACCCAGAACATTACTCTTCTCAACTTCCCTAGTCACATTATGGAGGTTCTGTTCTTCTAAAAAGACCAACTCTAGTCCCTTAAGTGGATTCTTAAAGGAGGTGTGTCGAGGAAGATGTAATCTCTTCTACCAATTATTTCAAGTTTGTTTCTTCTTATACTTCCTCTTATTTATTTGTTTCATTATAAAGTAATAAAATAAGTATAAATAATATACTCATATGTTATTATAAATATTAACCAACCATATTTCACCTTATATCCATCCTATTAAAAACAAAATCAATGCGCGTGCGTACGTACGACTTACCTTCTCCACGCCGTTGTGTAATATGTTTTTCCACCACCGCCATACTTAGATGGATATAATTGTGGGAATAATAAATATATATGATTATTATTAAATCATAATAATTCTAGGATATTATATCATACACTCCAATTCTATTCAATAATTATGGGAACAATATCATCGCTCGTGCGTACGTACGGATTACCGTTCCACGACGCGATGGGATTCATTCTCCATGTTAACCATTTAAGAATGATTATAAAGTATATATAATGAATAATAATGAAATATAAGACATAATAATGATACTGGATTTATGAATATGTTATTTACTTACTTCCATTCAATTTAATCGGGAAACGAAAATAGCGTTCATGCGTACGTACGACCTACCATCTCCATGAATGGTGTATTTTATTCCATTTATCGATATTATATATATATATATTATATTCTGAATATATCATATATAAATCAGGTTTTACATTACGGAAGTATGTAATCATGATCAACATAATCATATGAATAATTACAAGTCAAAACACGTATGACAAATGAAATGATTTTACCCAAAACACTGCTTTAACATTGAATTTACAAATGAACAGGTAATATAAATTTGTAAGTGAATCATATATGATATCATAAATATTATTATGGTTCTATTACAAGTTAATAATATGTTTAAAAACCCTATACAGAATTCTCAGACACATAAGAATGAAATTGGACATAAGGTAAGGGATAATTATTCCAATCTCGTTCTTATCCAAGATTGTTTATTCATAAGTATTTATTAGGGTTATGTTTATCATCTATGTACATGTTTTAAAAAATGTTTTCATAAATTTTTTACTATTATTCCATGTATTTTTAAAGTCTTTTCTACCCTTTTTGAATTTTACCACATGGTATGGAAGGAATCTTTCTTTTGTTTACCATACGAGGTACTTTTTGACATTTCCAGAAAAAGTACAAGAAAAATGTTTTTTAACATATACGGCATGAACAGATTTTTACGGTTTCATAAAACGTTATTTTCACAAATATTACTCTGCAAAATTTCATGATTATTTTCAACAAAAATTCCTTTCTTTTAAAATTGAATGGAATTTTGTGAAAGGAAAATGTTTTTGTGGAAGAAAGGATATTTTTCTCAAGAATTCATTTCAAGTGTTTTATCAAAACTATTTTCCATCTAAGATTACATTATTTTGTATGTTTATGTTTCAAGAATAATGTCTCTATTATTTAATTTTTTTTATTATTCTTATGATGAAATTAAATCCATTTTTTTTATTTGGATTATGTTATGATGGGATGATGTTTATGAATCCCATATTATTCTTTGGGTTTTGATGAATGATTTGTGTTTATTTTTTTGCACACGAAAGAATGATTTCATTTTGAGATGGGTGAGACCTATATCTCCCTCCAATGCATTAGTTAAATATTTATATCTCATGATATTGACATGGTTGGAATGTAATGTAAAATCTGGTACAGTAATACAAGGCTGGAACAACAAGTAAAACCAGTTCAGTAATGGACTTTGTCCACTATGATGGTCTTGGCAGCAATGCCTTGGTTACTATGGAAATCATATAATGTGTTTAATGGTTTACCACAATTACATGTTTTATTACCATGCTATTTTATAATGATTAATTTTACTTTGTGATTTATGCCTTACATAATGCCATGATTTACTTCATGACTCAATATTTTGATGATTAAAATTTATGTTCATGTTTCTAAGTTCAAATGTATATGTTTTTTTTATTTTCTCCACGCTTACCCTTACTGATCATTTGAGTACACCCTTTTTTATGTTTTATTTTCCCTAGGATATAAAGAATGGTTTTAGGTAAGAAAACAAAAGGGGAAGATTTTTATGGGATATTTTAATGATAATTCACCATTATTAAAAGATTATGTTTTGAGTTTCCTAAGACATTAAACTAATACGATCTTTGGGCATTTGTTTTTGTTATGTATTAAGTATCTCGAAAAATTAATGTAATGTTGATGTACTTCAAGCTTGGGTCTCTACAGGTTCTTAATAATCATAATTTATATTATTTATTTCATACTAAAATATGATGTATCAATCCATTATCTATAAGAAATTTTATCCTAGATTGGTATTATATGGTTGGATAAGTAGTGTGTGGTCCATTAGTACAGGATGATGTTAGCCTATTAAATAAAAGGAAGAAATTTTTTTATTTCCTTATAGATTTGTGATCTTAGATGAGTATTGGTGGGATGGATATGAAAAGTATATTCCATTATTATAGATCAGGTTTAAATTTTTTTGATATGATTGAGTGAATGTATTTTTATTATATAAATCATGAAGGATGCTTCACATTGGTATAATTTTTCAGAATCCAAGAAAAATAAATGCTTAATAAGTGAAAAATTGATATTTTCTTAGGCTTACCATTTCATGTTTTCACCCTAATGTGTGAAATAAAACTTTTATTTTAACAGTTTAAAGTCATGAAATTTAGATCAAAAAGGGATAATGTTTAATGTCATTGAAATTTAACTAAATAGGGGATCGTAATTAAGGTGATACATCTTTGACCAAACAAGACTTGAATTTAATTTCATAAATAATTGACCAAATATAGAAGGCATTTATGACAAAAAATGAGGTTTCTTATGAAATGATAATGGAAAATCTAACCCATGTGAATGAATATCCTAATTATAGTATAAAAAGATTATAGAGAAAATACATGTAGTTTAAGGTCACTCTAATTAGACCAAAGTGAGAATGAATATTTAGGTCACATAGATTTGACAAAAATTAGGGTTTCATATCTAGTGATGGATACATAATCTACCTGATATGAAATAAAATGTTTCTATAATATAAAACCTTTAAAAATTCATGCATGTAGTTTTAGGTTATAATACATGGATTGAAATATGAATCAAAATTTAAGGTCATAGAGATTAGACCAAAAGTGAAGTTTTATATATAGATTCAAGGAAAATATTATTCTCATTTGAATGGTGAGCCCAATACTAGTATAACCAACATTAAAGGTAGTAATTTGATAAACTATATAGTTGTTTGAGAATCAAAGCTATTTCAACATATTCTAATAGGGGTGTTAGGAAATATAAATTATAGTTTGAGGCATTTGAATTCAGAGAATATGAGCTGATAATAGACTAATTATGTGATCCATTGGGAACATTAAAGTGATGTTTCCATTGTTTGACCATTGAATTGGTATACAGAGTATGCCCTCTTATTACATTTGAATGATGGGTTTCACTATAATGCTGTAAGGGGTATATGGGGTTAGAGAATATTTTTCCTATGATAGAGACATACCATTGGTTGGTTATAGGTGGGATGGATAAATAGTTATCATTCCATCACTATGCCTATGGGGACTCTGGGAATTAGATTTTATTTTCACCAGTAGCCATGAAAAGTTTGGGGTAATCTAAATACTCATGGTACAATGGGAGGTATTTGGAAAGGGAATGTTCAATGGTGGTTGGAACACTCTAATTTAGAATCAATTAAAATTGGACCACCATAATGTATTTTAGGAAAATAGAAGTGGATTAAGATTTACATCTAGGAACAAGAAAAGTGGTCTGTACATTTTTATGTGTCCTCTAAAAATAAGAATCAATATATGCATAGTTATTAGAAAATATAATCATATTATTATACCAACATAGGGACAATGTGATAAGACCTTACATGATCTTATAATCCTTTTTTATACGACAATGAAAAATATAGAATTTATGGATGCACATGAGATAAAAACATTGAGTGTCTTAATGTTGTATCTTAATGTGAGTTCAACATGGAAAACTCGATATAAGGGAGGACACCATTACATTGGGCGAGTTTGTATAGTGATGAAATTTGTATCTAGGTCCAACATTGGAGATACAATCATCATTATGTATCCTATAATAATAGGAATAAAGTAAGAATAGTTCATAGAATAGAACAATACACAGATTTGGATTTTGTGTTAGAGGGGGTTAAAATGGTTCTTTTGGTTGAGCATGTATTGTTTCAACAATACTCTATATTTTTTATGATGATTTTGATGCTAAAAAATACCCTTATTTGTTATTATAATGATTTTACTTTAAGTATATTTCAAGAAATTAATATTCTTTATATTTTAAATTTTGGAATAATATTAAAGTATATGATTCCCATGAAATATTTTTCTATGTGTTTCGAATTCTATTCAACAATTTCTGGAAACACTGTTCATACCATATGTTTTGAAGGAGAAGAAAAAAGTATGAATCATTAACCTTATATTTGTAATAAACCGTAAATTTGGAACCCTACATTTAACTTATTCAGGTGTTGAAGATTTAGATTTATGACTTTATTGTGCAATGGACTTTTGTGGAATATCTGGATGACTTCAAGTGATATTCAAGGCCCGAATTTAAAGTGCATATTTAACCGATTTAAAGTCGTTTATACGTAATTAAATTGATTGATTTAAGAATAAGATTTTGATCCAATTATTAATGGAAGCAAGGATTTCTCTTTTATTCAAACTCTTGAATATTGCGATCTATCAGGTGAATTTTGTGGATCTAAATTTATGAATAAAGTGGTCATATTTATTCTATATATTCTATATATCTAAATTTTTATAAGATATATGGGTGATAAGATATCTCTTGAATTCCCGACGATTACAAGATTCGAATAGAGAGATATTCAAGTTTCACAAAAATAGATATATGATGATTATTTTAAGAGTTATTTTTTAGATCTATTACTATAAAGGATGATCAAATTTTGTTTTATGTATGATAAAGAAACATTGAAGATTTACATAATCTACATTAGAAATATATCATAAATCAACTGCTGATTTGTTACTAAATATATTTCAAGATAAATTTCAATCAGGTTGATTTAGAACTACTCTTATCTTAAGAAGAAACTTTCTGAAAATGACGATCTGTTCACTGTCAATTGTGTACTGATGAAAATGTGAAGATCAACCGGAAAACAATTTTCAAATACTATTTTATTTTGAGTACCAGCATCTCGTACTATGTTGTTTGATAAATTATATTTTTAGAACTAGAAGGATCTATTCTAGTCTTAAACTGTAAAGGTGTGAACTAACTACACTCAGTTTTGGATGGTCTTGTGAAAAGAAGACCACCTAGTGAAAATTACAATTCATGTTGAGAGGAGAATTTGTGGAGTGGACAAGGGAATCTTTGTGCCCAGAACCACTATAAATATTTGCATCTTGATATATATTTATTTATTCTACATAAACAATCTGATAGAGATAAAATGGAAGAATTGATTATCATCAATATTTCTCAAGAAGTTTTGAAAGACACAATTCACACCCTCTTATGCATATTTTTTATAACACGATTCAACAATTGGTATCAGAGGTGAGTTATTTTTTAAAAGCTATAGAAAGCTGAAAGTAAAAGATTATACTGATATCTCAATAGCTGATACACAAGAGTTAATGTCAATGATTCAACCTCCTTACTTCAATGGTGAAAATTATCGATGTTGGAAATCAAGGGTGATCATCTACCTGAAGCATCTTGGATACAGAGTCTACTAATAAAATCTTACTCCTTCTGAAATTCTCGAGAAACCCGAAACATGGAGTGAAACTACTGAAGCAGAGTATGAAATAAATTCAAAAGCTATGAAAGTTATCATATGTGGTCTAGGAGAATATGAATTTAATCGAGTATCTCAATTCCCTACTACATATGAGATGTGGTAGACAATTTCAGTTGCCTATGAAGGAACTGAAAATGTCAGAAAAATGAGGTATGCTATAACAAAACTCCAATTTGATACATTTATAATGCTTGATGGTGAAATCATCACTGAGATTAAGGGAAGAATTATAGTGATAGTCAACAACATTACTACCTTGGAAGATCCTATTAAACAAGTAGATCAAGCCTTGAATGTACTGAGAGTATATCCAACCCAGTGGAATGGGATATCAGCAGCCATTAATAAATCATCACCTTTTAAAAATCTAACCATGAGAGAATTGATTGGAACCCTGATGATGTATCAAGATGAGAAGGAAGATGAAGCTAATGAGCATAATGTTTTGATAAAAAGAGAAAATACTTCTATGAATGTTACATCTCAGAAGAAGAAAAAAAGAAAGATGAAACTAGAGATCAAAAAGAAAGAAAGTTCGTAAAAATATGATTCAGAAATGGAACTGGCACAGATGGCCAAAAAATTTAGATAATTTTATAAGAAGAATAAAGGATTCAAAAAATCCTTTAAGAAAGATTAGAAATATCCAAAGAAATTCAAATGCAATGAATGCCAGAAAATGGGTCACATAAGACCTGGAAGTCCCCTACTAAATGGAGAAAAGAAAAATAAGTTTTTTCAAAAATACTGATTATGAGTAGAAAGATAAAAGAGAAATGAAAGCTACATGGAGTGTTTCTTAATACTCCAATAGTTCATCAAATTATGTCTTAGAAAAAGAATAATAAAATCAAAAAGCAAAAATGTGCTTCATGGATGAACATAATGAGTACAATATTATTAAACATCTAATTCTAATTCAAACTCTATCTATTTAAATGAGAAAATTTCATCCTACTGAAACATTCCAGAAGAAAGATATGATTGCTTACTAAAAAAATCATAAATCACTGAAAAATATTCACAATGAAATTTTTGGAGAATGAGAAACATTTCTAAAACAACATCAAGAGTTAATTGAAAAATATAACTCATCTAACACAAACAGTTTAGATTATGAATCCAAGATCAAAACACTATAAGAAGAAGTAGAAACCAACAAATGTATAACCCTCTTTTTTACACAAGTAGAAAATAATTTAAATGGAATTCTTGGTAAGAATTTGATTAAGAAATAATGGTATGGAATAGGTAGTAAAGGTGAGAAACCTAAACTGTACAAAAACTATTTGTTTCCAAATTCAAAAAGTGTAATTTGTAATTACTATGGAACAAAAGGTCATATAACTAAAAAATGTTATTTATGAAATCCCCAAATAAGCAGAATTAAGAAGGTATTTATTCAAGACTGTTTATTTGACTCTAATGATTATTGAAAAAAAAGAAAATTTGGATACCCAGATTCCAACTAGCTAACATTTTTGGACCCAAGAAAATATTGGTACCAAAACAAACCTTTGTTTAAATACATATTTAGGATGTAGGTCACAGAAGAAAAAAATAAATATGGAACATGGATAATGGCTTCTCTAGGAATATAAGTGGAAATTCATTGAACATTAAAACATTAACTCAAAAGGATGGTGGATTAGTCACTTTTGGTGACAATGCCAAATGAAAAATTATTGGTATTGGAATAGTTGGAGATTCAGAAGCTGTCTCAATAAATAAAGTACTTTATGTACAAGGATTTAAACATTACCTGATAAGAATTTATCAACTTTGTGATGATGGTTATTGTGTTGATTTTTCTAACAACTGTTGTTCTATTTTTAGAAATATATTTTGTAAATTTTGAGCACCCTGAACACATAATGTTTATACCCTGGACTTAAATTCCTTGTGTAATCAAAATGTAAATTGTTTAACTACTAAAATAAATGAATCATAGATCTTGAATAGAAGAATTGGATATTTCAAAATTTAATATTTACATAAGTTATCTAGGAATGAATTAGTTTTTGATTTTCCTAGTCTTAAAATTGACAGTAAATGATTTTTTGATGCATGTCAAATTAGAATGATACTTAAATTATCCTTCAAAACAAATAAAAAAATTACTACATCTAAACCTTAAGAACATATCCTTATGGATCTGTTTGGACCTTCAAGAGTAGAAAGTTTGGATGGTAAATTATATATATATGTTTTAGTTGATGACTATTCTAGATTTCAAATGTTATATTTTTTAAAATATTAAAATGAATCTTTTACCATATTTGAATGTTTTTGAAAATCTATTCAAAATAAAAAAAAATTTAAAATAATTTCACTGAGAAGTGATCATGGTGGATAATTTGAGAATCATGAATTCGATTCTTTTTTCTCAAATCTAGGTATTAAACACACCTTCTTATCACCAAGAACACCTCAATAGAATGGAATTGTGGAATGAATAAATATAACTATTTAGGAAATGGAAATAACTATGCTAAATGAATACAGTCTTCCAACCTATTTCTAAGAAGAATATGTAAGCACAACCTGCTATATAATGAATACAGTTTTAATCAGAAAAATTTCAAAAAGACACCCTATGATCATAAGAATAACAAAAAACCAAATGTTAAATACTTTAATGTTTTTGGATGAAAGGTTTTTATTTTGAACACCAAGGAAAATCTTGGTATGTTTGATCTAAAATCTAATGAAGGAATTTTTTTAGGATATTCTACTAACTCCAAATCTTATAGATTTTTTAATAAAATTTGAAGTATTGTTGAAAAATCAATTCATGTGAAATTTAATGAATCTGAACCTCTTGAAAAAATGAAAGATCAAATTAATGAATCTTACCATAATGATAACATGAGAATTGAAATCCTAAAAGGTGATTTTGAAGAAAATATAAACAAAATTTACTACAGTTCAGAAGAACATGGCAGTGATAAAACTAATAGTGTTTTACCTAAACAGTCAAGAATTCTAAACAATCACCCATTAGAGACTCGTATAGGAGACCTAGACCCGGGAATAAAAACTCAAAGAAATATAGGAAATGTAGTTGAGTTTTCTACCTTTCTATACCAATTATAACCTTAGTCAATAAAAGAAGCCTTAATTGATGAAAGTTGGATGATAAAAATGCAAGAAGAACTAAAACGATTCAAAATAAATGATGTTTGAAAATTATTTGAAAGACCAAAGAACAATCATGTTATTGAAACTAAATGGATATTTAGAAATAAGAATGATGATCAAGGAAATACAACTAGAATTAAAGAAAGACTAGTATCTAAAGTATATAATCTGGAATACGTTATAGATTATGATGGGACCTTTCCCCATGTATCTAGATTAGAAGCAATTATGATACTTTTAGCCTATGAAACTTATATGAACATTATGTTATTTCAGATAGATGTTAATTATGCCTTTTTAAATGGTTATTTAATGGAGGAAGTCTATGTAGAACAACTCTTGGTTTTGAAAATTCTCAAAAATCAGATTTTGTTTTTAAACTTACTAAAGCCCTTTATGGATTTATACAAGAACCTAGAGCTTGGTATGAAATATTAAGTTTTATCCTTTTAAAAAATTATTTTACTATTGGTATGGCCGATCCAACAAATTTTCATAAAAATATAAATTCTCATATTATGTTGGTTTAAATTTATGTTTATTATGTAATTTTTGGATCAACAAATAAAATAATTTTTTCATGAGTTTTCAAACGTAATGCAAAAAGAATTTGAAATGAGTATGATGGGAGAACTAAATTTATTTTTATGAACATAAAATACATCACAAATATTTTGGAAATGTTTTGAACCATAACAAATACATTATTGATTTACTAATGATATTTGGACATGAAAATAGAAAGACGTATAAAACTTCTATGTGTACTAATATAAAACATGATTTGGATAAAACTGGAAAACCAGTAGATAACAAGTTATATAGAGGTATGATTGGTAGTTTATTATATCTTACTCCTAGAAGGCCAGATATTATCTATTAAGTATGTATTTATGAAATATTTAAATGAAATCCTATGGAATATCATCTTATAGCTGGCAAAATAATTTTTAGATATTTAAAAGGAGCTATTTTTAAACTATTCTTTATAAAAAAACATTTGATTTTAATTTAATTTAATATTCATCAGCTGATTTTGGAAGTTATAGATTAGATAGAAAAACCAGCTTAAGAACCTATCACTTTAAAAAAAATATTTAGTGTCATTTTCTAGTAAGAAACAATACTCAGTTTCTTTGTTAATAGCTGAGGCAGAATATATATATGCACACAGTTGTCGTGCACATGTTTTGTGGTTAAAAAACACTCTTATGGAATTTAGAATAAATGTTAATAATACCCCTATTTAATGTGATAATACTAGTGATATAAATATTTCAAAAAATCATATAAGTCATTCTATAACAAAGAATATTGATATTTGACATCATTTTATAAGAGATCATGTTCTTAAAAAGGATATATTTTTAGAATTCACAAGTAATAAATTTCAATTAGCTAATATTTTTACTAAACCACTTTCTACTGCATGTTTGGATTTTATTAAGTAGGAGTTAGGTTTATTTATTTTTAAATAATCTTTTTTTTCTTATATTTATTTATTTTTAAATAAAATTTATTTAACTTTAATCTTAATTTTATTTGATCATATTATTTTAAATTTTCACTATTTAAATAACTTACACTTTTATTTTTAACCTGTAATATATTTTAAATACACTGCATACAATTTAATTTATGTTTAATATTATATAATTATTTTTATGTATGTATAGAAATAAGAATCAAGGATCTTTCAGAAACTGTTTCAAATTCCAATACTACTCATTTTCTCAAAACCTTTCAAACTACTGAAACCCTTCACCATTTTTGTCTTCCTTTGCTCACACCTTCACACCTTCCAAATCCTAGAATATCAAACCTTTAGAGATTTTTGACAGAAATGGCATGAAAAATGAAATTGAAGAAGGTGAACTCAGTGATGTGAAGTGTACGCATTCAACTGGACAAAAAATCCTTCTTGGAAAAGGCACTGATCTGGAAGGGCTGTATGAGACAAATCTGATACTAATTCTTGCATTATCCTTTCATGGTATTGAAAAGACGTTCATTGAGGACTACGCTGAATTTATGTATGAATTTTACACGAGAAGTTTCTTTAAATATGTTCGATTTAGTTTAGGAGATATGGAATATTTGATAGTTGCCAAGGTCTAAGACAAAGAGTTATCGATCTATTCTGTTGAAATTGAAAGAATCTTGAACATCCCTCATGAGGGAGTTTTTCATTTTGATCTAATTTCTATCAAGGATGAAAATCATAAATTTAAAGATATAAAGTATTTTCTATTTGGTTCTACTAACCATAAGGAAAATATTAGTCGAATATTTATAAACAGATCAGAAAATTTTGGTTAAGTTTATTCAGACTGGGATAACACCAAGGATGTCAGAAATGGAGAAAATTATGTTTCTAGAGATTTATATTATGTTTCTAATTTTAATTGATATAAAGCTAAATTTTCCATGTTATATTATTAGATATTTTAGTTACTACTGTCAATCTGAGGCAAGGTTGAGTTTTTATCCTTATGGAAGAATTATATAAAACTATTGTTTAATAAGGACATGGTGAGGCTGATTGACGTAAGAGTCAGATTCCATCATAGCAATGTGCTAAATGACTGAACTTTGAGAAATTTGAGATTTTAATAGAGTACTGTAAAAGGTAAAATCATTCATATTGAAGCTGATGAGTATCATGAATCTTTTCAGGGGAGAAACATGAAAAATATAAAGTAGGTATAGATGAATCTAGAAAAGGGTAATTTTCAATGACTACAAGAAAACTCAGATTTGAAATAGAAGCTAAACCTACTGAGGAAGAAGTTCAAGGTGGAATTTTTAGCTCAAGGAAGTGAATAGTTGGTCAATAACCAACTACATAGATATTTTTTGAAACCAGATACATTTTAAGTTATATGTTTTTGAGAGAATTGAATCAATAAGAAATTCAAGAGGAAGATACTTCTCGAGAAGAAGTGGAAAGTTTTCCACAGGATGAGGAAGAGATAAGAACTATGGAGGCACCTCAGGTTCAAAAATCTCAAGAAATGGAAATTATCAATCAATATGTGGATCATATTGACTATGTACATCACATTCAAGATGAAATCCATGAAGAAATTTCTCTGGATGATTACATTCCTTTAGAAGTAGAGAAGGAAGAATCACCAGTTCACAAAAATTTCTCTAAAATCCATACAAATGTTATGAATGAATCTTTCTTAGCTACGAATTCTGGAGACAAATCAGTTCATCCACCAATGGAGCGAAATGAAGAAGAAAAATCAGATGCTCAATCATTACCACTGATTTTAGTAGATCCAGTTGTGAATCAAGCACTGGGTGCATCTGATTCTATGTCTGGTCATGTTGAGGAATTTGTCAAAAAAATTTAAGAGAGATAAAGTAAATAATTCTACATTAAGATAAGAGTTAGAGAAATAGAAACATAGATTTCAAAATCTGAAAGACAATTCTATAACAAACCAAAAATTCATTAATGGAAATTACTCTTGATCTAATTAAATGTCTTATTATGGTTATATAAAATGTTAACTTTCTTGCTTTTATGTTTTTGGATTTTAAAATATCATTATGAATTGTGACCATTGCTAATATAGCTGTTAAACAGTGATCACCTGATTAGTATAAAAACAGGGCTTTAACAAATCCAATTAACTCAGACAAAAGAAGCGATGTCCTCATCTAGTAGACTTGCCTCATATGAATCCCATTTTCTAGAGCTCGGAAAGGATATGGATTCATTGGGCTTCGCTCTTGACCAAGCCGAAGCTGAGGCTGAACAACTTAAGCTTGAGCGGAACCGACTACAGGAGAAGTGGAAGTTAATAGATATTACCACCTGAGTGATGTAATCAGAGACACCCCAAGAGTCTGTCACCATCACACACCATACCCTTCATTCTTATATGGGTGTTATAAGGGGTTATGTAATAAGACCCCAAAACTATGACTATGTACATTATTTTTATTTAATGAATGTGCATCAATTTTATTATTGTTACTTTGTAAATAGTTTTTAAAGCACAAATAATATTTTTAGTTAATATTCAACTACGAAATCTATTTTGATGAATAAATGGATTTTGGAATTAAATAATATTTTTAATAAATTATTATTATTATTATTATAAAATTAATTTTTATTAAATAAAAATTATCATATAATTTTATAAAATAAATTTTATTTTTTATAATGGTTTGAAAGCTACATTTTTCAAAACACATGAATTTTTTATAATTGTTAGTTTTTAGTTTAAAAGTAAAAATTCACATATTTAGAAAGTTATTTAGAAAAAATTAATATTATTTTTGAAATCAAGACGTCAAAGTTATCCAATGGTTAATTTTTTATAATTTTATGAGATAGTCGAATTGTTAGGTAAAAATTAAATACCGTTTAAATATATAATAGGTTTTATGACATCATAATGACCCAATAGTGATGTAGTGAAATACTATAAACATTATGTTCGGACAAAATATTTTTTATAATTAAAATAATGTGATTTTAGATTTGTTTGATATATTTTACAAAGCATTAGTGGACCCTTCAAGGATTATAATACATTTTGGCTTTTTAAATTGTTTTCCTTGAGAGTGTGACTCACCTCTACATAAGAAACCTTAATATTTAAAGAAGTATGGCCATTGGCCTAAAAAAATATTGTTTTGCACTCCTCTTTGGAAAAAACCATGCACTGGTTTGTGGTTTTGATTTGTTTAATGTGAGGTTTCCCAAACCTAAATAAGAAAGAATCCCCTCTCTTTTCCTATATAAACCCACCCAAACTCCCACTTCCTCTTCACTAAAAGCCTTTTGAGTTTGACCAACCCCTGACCTCCTCTCTCTATAATCCTCCCAAGGTGCCCAAACTCCCAAGAATCCTCTCTCAAGCCTCCCCCAGGCCTTTGGGATCACACTTCCATGTAATGGATTTCTTTCTTTCCTATTTTCTCCTATTTTCTTTAAGTTGTTATGCCCTTTGTTTTAATTAAAAATGTTGGGGTATGATTTATAACCTCTACCATACTCCCCTATTTATGTTTGGAAGATGAGATACCCATTTATCCCTCATTAATGCCTCCCATATACACCTGTTACCCTTCCTATATTCTGTGAGGGATTTGTCTCTTCGCTTTTACATCCAAGTAATTATTTTGTATTATGTATCTAAATTACATTATGTTTTTTGGGACATGTATCTATATGACCCACTTACTGTCCATTTCTTTTACATATAATGAGACTCCCTTTCTCTCTCATCAACCATTTTTATGAAATCTTACGTCATGTCGTTATGCTGTCGAAATTGCACCGAGTTTCCAAGCCAACGTCATTGTGTAGTGAATACCACGCCCATTTATCTATCAAGGGTATTCAACATTATTCACATTTAGTTTTTGATTATAATGTTTCATATATGTATTCTACATCCCTTTATATTGGAATAAATGATGATGATTTATTCCATGTTGTATGATCCATGTGGCGCACTTATGCATGAAATGAAATGTTTTAGACGGGTGCACCCTGATAGCGCTCCAATGCATTGGGTAAAGTATAGTATCATGATAAGTCATTTGAAATGGGTTTTGAATCATGCTAATTCAAGTGAAACAAGGTTTTACTCATGGTTCATTTGCCATTAGGGTTTCCTCATTCTCCATGTGCAATGAGCCTTAGCTCATGAAAATTCTATGTTTACTGTTGTTGAAACATTTCCATGTTATGATTATCATGCTTTATCATGACTTTTTGTTAATGTTTCCCTTGTGATCCATTGATATGCCTATTTTCTAACTTGTATTGTATTCATCGTTTTATTCCATGTTTATTCTCTTACTGGGTTTCATGTCTCTCCCTTTTCTTATGCATGTCCTCACGTTATCCCATGCAATGCTAAGTATGAGGGAATGTAGTGGTCATGTAAAAGAAGTTTCCAATAAAGATGTTGTATTTTTTATATTCTAGGATATTATGTAATGTTCCTAAGACCTAAAGACACTATAACTCTCAGTCTTATATGTTTTATCAAGTTAATATTTTATGTAATAAATCAGGTTTAAGTGTGTAATAAAAAGCAAGGTTGTTATTGTTGGTATCAAAGGATAGGTTTAGTTATTTTTGGGATTATGATTAGAAAATAGTAATGAAGACTTAGAGACAAGAATATGTATAATAAAAACATACATTAGTACTGGTGAGTATTGATTAAGTGGTTTATCAAGAAAATACATCCATGTTTGGATACGAGTAGGTAGAGGCGGATCTAGCACTAATGTATCCTAGGGGTAAAACCCAAAAACACCACTTTGATCTAGACTCTAATGAGAACTGGTGCATGAGAATGGGCTTTGATGCTCTCTTGGTTATGAAAATACCAGATGATATGCTATGCAAAATTCACAAGTTTAGTATGTACACTTATTAAGGGAATTAAAAAAATTCCCCTAAGAATATTCATTAGAAAGTAGATCATGAATATAATAGATTGAAGCCTATGGATTCATATGTTAAAGAAATAAAAGTTATTTATAAGTCATCAGTTTTGTCCATAGATTACCCTTTATGTGTTACCCATAAATTTTCTTTTATTCCAGCCAATGGCCAGTAATAGGAGGACTCGGGCTAAAAAACGATGCGAAGATCAATTTGATGACTGTGCTAATAAGATACCCAATCTAATGGGAGATGGAATCATGAACTTTTTCATGCTTATCCCTCAGTTAACTCAAGATTTGAATAGAAACATAGGTCAAGAGGAATGTTCAACTCCTCCTAAGAAAGAACAAGTCCCTATTGAGAGCTTCATGAGAAAAAGGCACCCTACTTTTAGTGGATCATTTGATCCCTCAATCACAGAATGATGGATCAACTCTATGGAAAAGATCTTCTCCATCCATAAATGTTCTGAACAAGAGAAGTTTTTCCTGGATACTTATCATATGAAGGGTGAAGTAGATCAATGGTTTATGTTGATCAAAAATATAAAGCCTAAGGAGGAGATTGAGGTGTTGGAATGGAAAGATTGGTGGAAGATGTTTTTTGATAAATATTTTCCATGCACCCTCTGGATTAATATGGAAAGGGACTTCCATTCCCTCAAGAAAAAATATGACAAATCTGTCAAACTGTACGAGGAAATATTTACAAGGCTTGAAGGATATGCCTTCAAATTTTTCATTACCCCCAAATGCAACGTTAACCGCTTCTTTGGTGGGCTGAAACCTAGCTGACAGAAAGTGCTGGCGATCCTAGACTTCAATAACTATGAGGAAATTTTCCGAGGTTCCCTCAAGGTCGAAATGGATATCAGATAATCTCATAGGTATCATGGGGATAAGAAGCATAAGGTGGACATAAATTCTATCAGTATGTTGGATTAATACAACAGTGCTAAGAAGATACAACACCCCAGTTTCCAAATGTGCAGAATGAAGTACCCCAGAAATTTCCAGAAGGGGATGAGGGAATGCTTTAGGTGTGGAAGAGAAGGGATCATAGCTATTAACTACTGAAAAGTAATAGAGGAGAGGAACGATCTATTCAATCCACAACGTGTTGTTCATTGCTATAACTACAATGAACCCAGGCATCTTGAAAATCAATGCCCTAATACAAAGGTTTTTGGAGGCAAGTAACAATCTCCAAGCTAGTAAGGGTGAGATTTTTCCCTCAGTACTGCCGATGTGAACCCCGAAAATGAAGTGGTGACATGTACGCTAGTTATTTCTTCAAGAATAGGAAACATACTTTTTGATTCAGGTTCTATGTATTCTTTTATATCCCAAAAGATTAGTAGAACAATCCCAACACTACCGCAAATCATGGAAGTAAAGATGTCTGTGAGTACAGAAAATGGGGAAATCATTGAATCCCATGAATATAACTCCTCCCATGTCAGAATATGTGGATTGAATTTCCCGGAAAACCTCATCATACTCCCTCTGGTGGAATTTTATGCAATTATTGGCATGAATTGACTTTCTTTATATAGAGCCAACATAAATTTCGATGAGAGGGAAATCACTCTCCATATGGAGAATCGACCACAAATTCTATACAAGTGAATGGAGGAAGATGAATATTCTTTAGCTCTATCTTCTCAAGAGTGGATATTAATTCCCTATAAGCATGCGTATCTGGCCCAGATTATTGAGTCTAAGGAGGCAACCATCTTTAGAGACATTCTTATTGCGAGTGAATTCACTGAAGTGTTTCCCGAGGAATTTCATGGTATTCCTCCTAGAAGAGATGTTGAATTCTAAATTTATCTTATACCTAGGGAATTTAAAATATCCAAGACTCCAAATAGAATGGATTTTGTGGATCAAGAGGATCTGAAGAAACAACTACAAGATAATTTGGATAAAGGGTTTATATGCCCAAGTGCTTCACCATGGGGTGCACCAGTCCTCTTCATCAAGAATAAAGATGGGTCAATGCGCCTTTGCATCAATTATCGTGAGTTTAACCAAATCACCATAAAGAACAAGTATCCTCTCCCATGAATCGATGAATTATTAAATCTGCTGCGTGGAACACAATACTTCTCCAAGGTGAATTTGCGGTTGGGATATTATCATGTAAGGGTGAAGAAGGAAGATATCCCCATGACTGCTTTTCGTATAAGATACGGGCACTATGAATTCATAGTAATTCCTTTTAGACTCACTAATGCTCCACCAATATTTATGGACATGATGAATAGAGTCTTTAGGGATTACCTAGAAAACTTTTGGTAGTATTTACATATTATATTCTTATATACTCCAAAACCATGGAAGGTCGTGAGGAGCATCAAAGAACTATAATAGAGAACATGCAGAAGGAGAATCTCTATGAAAAGTACAAAAAGTGTGAGTTCAGGTTGAAGGAGCTCTCATTACTGGGCCATATCATCACAAACAATGTGATATCTACGAATCCCTCCAAAACAGTTGCAATTTAGGGATGGCCGAGGCTAACATCGATCATGGATATCTGTAGCTTCTTGGGATTAGTTGGATATTATCAAAGACTTGTGAGAAATTTCTCATGATTTTCCAGCCCTCTTATCAAGCTAACTCAGAAGCGAGTAAAGTTATCTTGGAGTGATGTATGTGAAGAAATCTTAAAGGAGTTAAAAAGGAGGCTTATCACTACACATGTGCTCACATTACCCATAAGTGGGGATCTTTTTGTGGTATTCAGTGATGCTTAGAAGAAGGGCATGTGCTGTGTGTTGATGCAAAATCACAAAGTCATTGCCTATGCTTCGAGACAATTGAATGTTAATGAGCAGAATTATCCAAGACAAGATTTGGAGTTGGCTGTAGTGATCTTCAATTTAAAAATTTTGTCGCATTATCACTTTGGGGAGAAGATTGAAATATATACAAACCACAAAATCCTCAAGTATATATTAACACAGAAAGTGTTGAACATGCACCAACAAATGTGGTTAGATCTGATCAAAGACTATGACTACTCAATCCATTACCACCCTAGAAAAGCAAACAGGTGGCAGATTCTCTATGTAGAAAGGTCCCAGTGATTCTATCGTTGATGAGAATTGAAAAGGATCCAATATTATTATATTTTATGAAGATGGACATGGGAATCAGAAAGAAGGGAACATCATCAATCCATTCACAAATGATTGCTCAACCATCTCTTTTGGAAAAGTTAATGGATGCTCGAAAGGATGATGTGAGAATCTAGAAGAAAGTGGAAGCTATAAAAAGAGGGAAATCCTCGAAGTTCAATGTTAATGAAGAAGGAATTGTGAGATTTCTAAAAAGACTATGTGTTCCATCATGATCACAACTGAAGAAGGACCTTTTGGATGATGCACATAGTTCAAATTTCTCTATTCACCCAGTAAACACAAGGATGTATTGAGATCTCCGAGAGAATTATTGGTGGGATAATATGAAGAATGAGATCTCAAAATTTACATCAAAGTTCCTGGTGTGTATACAAGTGAAGGCTGAGTGACAGAAGTATAAGGTGATGATGAAACCATTGCCCATACCAGCATGGAAATGAGAGAACATAACCATGGACTTTTTTACTGGACTTATGAAGACATCTAAAGGAAATAATGCAATCTAGGTTGTTGTGGATCATCTTAAAAAGTCTGCACACTTCATTGCAATTCGGGAGGATTTCTCATTGGATCAACTGGCACAGATATACATCAAGTAAGTGGTAAGTCTACATGGAGTGCCACTATCTATTGTATCTGATACAGATCCAAGATTCACCTCTATGTTTTGAAAGATTCTTCAACATGTTTTGAATACTGAACTGAACTTCAGTATAGCCTATCATCCTCAAATTTATGGCCAATATGAGTGAACTATTCAGACACTGGAGGATATATTAAGATCATGTTCTGTGGACTTAAAAGGTGGGTGGTACCAACATCTTCCACTGGTTGAATTATACTACAATAATAGTTTCCAATCGAGCATTCAAATGGAACCTTATGAAGCACTATATGGGAATAGGTGTAGAACACTGACATGTTGGGATGAAGTCGATGAACATAAGCTGGTAGGACCAGAAATGGTTGAAGAAACTGTGGAGAAGTTGAAAACCATTCAGCAACATATGAAGGCATCCTAGAGTCGACAAAAGAGTTATGCAGATAACCATAGATGATACCGTGAATTTAAAGTTAAATACAAGGTATTTTTACACATATCTCTATGGAATAAGCTCATGTGGTTTGGAAAGAAAGGGAAGTTATGTCCTAGGTACATCCGAACCTTTGAGATTTGTGATCGTGTTGGGGTTGGGGCCTATTGACTAGCCGTTGCACCTAACATGGACAAAGTACATGATTTCCTTCATGTATCACTCTTAAAGAAGTACATACCAGACCCTTCAAATGTACTCTCTTCAGAGGTAGTACAACTAGAGGATGATATTTCTTACGATGAGAAACTAGCAAAGATCTTAGATTGCAGAGAATAAGTTCTATGAAATAAGACAATGCCTCTCGCCAAGGTGTTGTGGGGAAACCAAATGTTTGAAGAAGCGATATGGAAATCAGAGGAAGTGATGAAGCAAAGTTACCCACATCTTTTTTAGTGTGGGAAAAGTAAATTTCAATGGATAAATTTCTTAAGGGGGGAAGATTGTAATGACCCATACTTTCATTAATGGAAATTCCTCTTAATCTAATTAAATGTCTTATTATGGTTATATAAAATGTGAAATTCACTGGTTTTATATTTCTGGATTTTAAAATACCATTATGATTTGTGACCATTGCTAATATAGCTATTGAACAGTGATCACATGATTAGTATAAATATAGGGATTTAACAAATCCAATTTACTCAGAAAAATGAAGCGATGACCTCATCTAGTAGGCTTTCCCCGTATAAAGCCCATTTATGAGAGCTCGGAAAGGATGTGGCGTCATTGGGATTCGATCATTACCAAGCCTAATCTGAGCTTGAACACATTATTCTTGAGCGGAATCGACTACGGGAGAAGTGGAATTTAATAGTGATTACCACTCGAGCGATGTTATCTGAGCCACCCCAAGAGTCTGTCACCATCACACACCTTACCCTTCTGTCTTATGTGGGTGTTATAAGGGGTTATGTAACAAGACCGTTTCACTATGAATATGTACATTATTATTATATAAATAACATGCATTCATTTTATTATTGTTACATTTTAAATAGTTTTAAAAGGATAAAGAGTATTTTTAGTTAATATTCAACATGGAAATATATTTTGGAGAATTAATGGATTTTTGAATGAAACAATATTTTAATAAATTATTATTATTATCATTATCAAATTAAATTTTATTAAATATAAATTATCGTATAATTTTATAAATGAAATTGTAATTTTTATTATGGTTTGAAAGCTATTTTTCTCAAAACCAATGAATTTTTGATAAATGTCGGTTTTTATTTTAAAATTTCAAATTCATATATATAGAAAATTATTTAGATAAAGCGAATATTATTTTTGGAATCAGGATGTCGAAATTATCCAATGGTTATTTTTTCATAATTTTCTGAAATAGTCGAATTTTAGGGTAAAAATTAAATACAGATTAAATATATAATGTGTTTTATGACATCATAATGACCCAATAGTGATGTAATAAAATACTATAAACATTATTTTCTGCCAATATATGTTTTATCATTAAAATAATGTGATTTTATATTTGTTTGATTTATTTTACAATGATTTAGTGGACCCTTCAAGGCTAATAAAACATTTGGTCTTTTTAAATTGTTTTACTTGAGAGTGTGACTCACCTCCACATAAGCGACCCCATTATTTTAATAATTCAGTTCATTGACATTAAAAAGTATATTTTTCAACTCCCCTATTCAAAAACCATGGTCAGAAACCATGGGTTGGTTTTGGGTTTTGATTAGTTTAATGTGAGGTGTCCCAAGCATAAATAATAATGAATTTCCTCTCCTTTCCTATATAAACCCACCAAAGATCCCACTTTTTCTTCACTAAAAGACTTTTTATTTAGACAAAACCCTTAAATCATATCGTTATAAGCTTTAAAAGGTTCCCCAATCTCCCAATAATCATCTCTCAAGCCTCTCGCAAGCCTTTGGGATCACACTTCCACATAAGGGATTTCTTCCTTTCTCATTTTTGTCAAATTTTCTTTAAGTTTTTATTCCCTTTTGTTTTTAATTACAAATTTTGGGGTATGATTTATCACCTCCCCCATATTTCCCTCTTTATGTTTGGATGATGTGAGACTCCTTTCTCTCTCATTTATTCCACCCATGTACACCCTTTACCATGCCAAAGTTATGTGAGGGATATCTCTCTCCTCTTTTACATGCAAGTAATTATTTTGTATTATGTATCTAAATTCCATTACAGTTTTTGGTACATGTATATTTATGACACCATTAATGTCCATTTTATGTACACTTTATGAGACACCCCTTTCTCTCTCATCAAATATTTTTATGAAATCATACATCACGCTGTTACACTACTGAAATTGCACCAAGTTTCCAAGACAATGTCATTGTGTAGTGAATACCATGCCCATTTCTCTATCAAGGGCATTCACCTTTATGCACATTTAGTTATTGATTATAAGGTTTAATATATTTATTCCACACCCCTTTATCATGGAATAAATTACTATGATTTATTCCATGTTGTATGATACATGTAGAACACTTATGCATGAAATGAAATGTTTAAGAATGGTGTGCCCTGATAGCCCTCCAATGCATTGGGTAAAGTATAGTATCGTGATACATCAGGTGAAATGTGTGTTTAATAATTCTAATTCATGTCCAATGAGGTTTTAATTGTGCTTCATGTGAAATAAGGGTTTACTCATGCTCCATGTGCAATGATCCTTGACTCATTCTAATTCCATGTTATGTAATGTTTCCTCATTTCCATGTTATGATTATCATGCTTTATCATGACTTTATGTTCATGTTTCTATTGTGATCCATTGATATGCCTATTGTTTAACTTGTATTGTATCCCTCATGTTATTCCATGTTTATTCCCTTACTGGGATTTATAGCTCACCCTTTTCTTATGCATTTCCTCAGGTTATCCCATGAAATGTTAAGTACGAGGGAATGCAATTGTCATGTAAAGGAAGTTTTCAACAAAGATGTTATGTTTTTTATGTTCTAAGATGTTTTGTAATGTTCCTAATCCCCAAATACACTAGAAATATCAATCTTCTATGTTGTGTCAAGTGAATATTTTATGTAATAAATCAGGTTTAAGTGTGTAATAAAATACAGCATTGTTATAGTTATGTTTCAAAACAAGGTGTTGATGTTTTTAAGAAAGAATTGCTGGAAGAGGTTGAAAAGTTGAAATATGAAGTTGTGTTGAAATAACATTTAGAAGATTTGATAATTTTTATAGAGAAACATTTTGCAACTGTCATTATATGTCAAGAAATTACATCATGTACATCACCTAATTTGATCAAAAGATTCCAAGTCATTACGTCAGTAATAAGAAGCATGAATGACAGGTAGTAGGATTTACAATGTAATAGCTTTCCTTTTCCAGTCTTGTTAGACAATCAAAAATTTCTTGTTGATCAGCTTACCTCAGGTGAACCGAGTATTAGAAAATAAATGAATAGATTCACTGAGAAGCTAAATCAGTTTATGGAGAAGGAAGAATGACTACATGAATTTATCATAGTAAACCTCATTGAAGATATTCATTTGACCCAGGAAAGAAGCGATCTATTCATTTAGCTAAAATATGGTGTAATGAATCGATTAAGGTTATAGTTGACAGAGTTGAAAGATGTTATTCAGAATCACTGAAATACAATTTTTCAAACCCACATCCGAACAACCTTGATTCCTATTCATTCAAGTACATGCAGACACTTTTATTAATGAAATTTCTTGTTTATCATCTTTGATAGGTCTTCCTTTTGTATATGTCTATCTTAGATTTCCTAAAAAAAATACTGAATAATTTATTGATAAAAAATTTCTCATAGCATTTTCTTACATGTTCAATACTAAATTAAATGAGTTATATTCATTTTTCAACCGTTCTTTTTGATATCACCAAAAGGGAGAAAAATTTGAATAAGCACAAAATTTTGTAAATAATTTTTCATAAAGGCATAAAAATTTGTTTCTTGTTTTTTAAATAGGCCATTTGGGGAAGAGAATTTTTTTTCAAGAGAGTCATTTGGAAGTCACAATTAAATATTATTTATGTCCATGTAAAATTATACATTTCATGTAAATAATTTTTATGGTTTTTGTTATCATAAAAAAGGTAGAGATTGTTGAGCATGTATTTTTTCAACAATACTCTATATTTTTTATGATGATTTTGATGCTCAGAAATACCCTTATTTGTTATTCTAATGATTTTACTTTATGTTTATTTCGGGAAATTAATATTATTTATATTCCAAATTTTGGAATAATTTTAAAGTATATGATTCACGTTATTTTTTTCTAAGTGTTTGGAAAGCTATTCAATGTGTTCTGGAACACTGTTCATACCATACATTTTGAAGGTGGAGACAACGTATGGATCATCAACCTTGTGTTTGTAATCAACAATACGTTTAAAACCCTACGTTTGACTTCTTTAGGTGTCAGATAATTAAATTTACGACTTTATTGTGAAACAGTTTTTTGTGGAATATCAGGCTGATTTTAAGCCAGATTCAAGGCCCAATTTTAAAGCACATCTATAACCAATTTAAAGCCGTTTATACATAATTCAAAGGATCTATTTAAGAGGAGAATTTCATGATGATTATTAAGGGAAGTAACTACTACTCTGTTATTCAAAAATTTGAATATTATGATCTGTCAGGTGACTTTTGTGGATATGAATTTATGAATAAAGCACACATCTTTATTCTATATATTATGTGTATCTGATTTTTTTAAAGTATATGGGTGACAAGATACCTGTAGAATTCACGGTGATTACAAGATTCAAATATGGAGATATTCAATTTTCAAATAAATAGAGATATTTTGATTGTTCAAAGAGATCTTTTTCAGATATAATGCTATAAAGAATGATCAGATTCAGTTTTATGTCGAAGAAAGAAAAATTGGAGATTTACTTATTCTACATTGGAAATATATCATGAATCAATTTCTGATTTGTTGATGAATATATTTAAAGATCAATTTTAGATGGGTCAATTCAGAACTAATCTTCTCTAAAAAAACCATTCTAGAAATGATGATCTATTCACTATTAGTTGTGTACTACTGCAACTGTGAAGATCAACCAGAATGTATTTTTCAATTACTCTTTTATTTTGAGTACCAAATTCTCATACTATACTATTTGATCTGTTTTGTGTTTAGAACCAAAAGGCTCTATTCTATCATTAAATTGTAAAGGTGTCAATATACGGAACTCAGTTGTGGATGGTCTTCTAAAAAGAGGACCATCTAGTGAAAATCAATAAGCTCACAGAGAAGAGTGTTGGTAGAGTGTACTAGGGGATATTTGTGCCCCAAACCACTATAAATCTTTGCATCTTTATATCTATTTATTTCCGATGCATAAACAATCTGATAAAGATAAAATGACAGAATTGATTATCATTAATATTTCTCGAGTAGTTTTGAAAGACACAATTCAACCCCTCTTGTGCATATTTTGTATAACATGATCCAACACATTCCTCATGTAGGGTTATTGGAGGAGACCCAACAAAAATTGGTTAGGGACACAAACCCAAGGATGGAGTGAGGAATTAGACTTAAAAAAACTTATGTTTGGGACCATGATGGGAGATTCATGTGTTGCTACTTATACCACGAATTCAGAAATTCCTCCCATAGTTCTCATAGAGGGTGTCAATTTATCATAGTGTGGGGTCATTGAAGGAGACCCATCATATGTAAGAAGATAATACACCACAGTCTACTGCAAAAAATATGATCTAATGTAAGGAAATTGGGTTTCATCGAATAGACCAATCCAATTAATTTAAGGGAAATATAAAATGGGCCATATACCTTAACTTTTTGTAGTCAAATTATTGTACCTTTATGTTATGTATCTTAACATCTTACATCACAAAACATTCATCACATAATTTATAATATTATGAAAATTAAGTTATAATTTATAATATAGAGTCTTGCAACAAGGACTTGATAAAACCTATGCGATGTTTTGTGAAATATTTATTAAATAATATTACATTGGTGAGAGATGTGATAAAATCTACATCCATAAAAATCAGAGAGTATGATCCATTACAGTTGACATTTTTTACAAGATCAGGTCCTTCTCTTTTCTATTATAGTTTTGGGTATTTTTACTGGGTATCATCAATGTTTTTTCAGTCCAATATCAATTCCCCTTGCATGAATGAGTAGAGGGATACCATCTTATTTAACACTTGTGGAATAATTTTTAATGGAAATCAAGGTCATGCAATGTTTTTAACCTTTTTTGATTGATTCATTGAAATTTATAAAGCTGGATTTTTGATTTCTAAACATTAGTCAGTTAATATCATTACGTTATTTTGAAGTGAATGAAACTAAACATTAATGGGTAACATTTCTTCTATACTATACACCTGAGAATAAAATATTTCTCATATGTATGTATAGGTTGTAGAAAGATAAGTTCAAAAATCATGATCGGTTTTATCTGGAGAAGGGATTTTATCCTTATCTTCCATTTTAAAAAGGATATTTTATAATGTTTTATTGTATGCCTCTATTTGTCCATTTATGACTTCATGATTGATGGATGAGTGATTGGACTGGATGTTGTGCTCTATATATAAATTATTCATCGAGGATGTATAGAAATTGGTTCCATTATTAGCATAATTGTGTGTGGAATTCCAAAACTTGTAATAATATTATACTTCATAATGTTTATGAAAACCATTTTACAAATCTTATTTTAGAGTAAAACTTCATCCCATTTATAGAAAAATTCTATAGAGGTAAGGTTGAAATTGAACTACTTGACAATGGCTGGAGGGTATAGATATTGGAAATCAATCCCCAAAATATAAAATGGGAACCGATATTTTTCATTTTAACAAAAACTACAGTGGTTAAGGGATGAAATTACCATGTATCTGACATGAATGACACCTTTTTCTTAATTCCATAAAATCCTACATCATTAAAGGCTAGTGATATCCAAGTCTTATGATTCAATAAAATATCTTAGTTCCCATTTAATGTGAACCCCAAGTGTTTAAATAACTTCTAGTATAATAGAGAGGTTATCTTCTCCTTAAATTTATATGAGAAGACCCCATTAAAACAAAAATTTTAATGGATATTTTTTTTGAAAAGATTGGTCTTTATAAAGAATAAAATTTTCAGTATATTGATAGATTTTCTCTCTTATGGACAGATCTTATAAAATATCCCCATTATAAAAATATTTCACTATGAAAAAAATCTAGGTGGTTGTTGTGTTAGATAGTGGATATGAGGTCTCACGTTGATCTAAGATGTTATCAAGTTCACTTATTTACTCTAAATTTTTACTGAAAAGAAAAAATGCCACTCTATAGTGTGCAATGCATATTACCATATTATTATAATTCAATCCTATGAGGGTTTTGACTTGATTAGAAAGGCATCTGCATGATCATTTTGTGAGAATGTAATATGAAATGGTTCTAATTATGAAGGAAATCACTACCGGAATTATACACTTTACCAATTGGTTAGAACCGTTGGTAAAGGCCTGGAAACCGTTGGTATATTATATATCAATTGTTTCCCAAATCATGGCCAAGTAAGCCATGGGTAAAGGCTTATACCAAATATTCTGTGTAAACCGTTGGTATATGTTACCCTTATACCAATGGTTATAAACCTTTGGTATATAATGTACAACATTCATCCAAAGAATATAATAACGGTTTTTAGAACAATTGGTACAAGTTTATACCAACGATTATAAAAAAACCGTTGGTATAATATACATAAAAATGCTATACCAACAGTTTTGAAAACCGCTGGTATACATCTGCTGCTGCTCCACAATAGCCAGCAACCCTACAACTCCACAACAGCAAGCGGACCCCTCCAACCTGCAACTCTCAATGACCGGCAAGAACACATACACAACCAGAATCCAAAATCCTATATGAGATGTTTAAAATTCATCCAGAATTCAAAAATTTAGAAATTTAAAAATCATTCCACACTCAAACCGTAACACAAGAGAAAAATACAGAATCCAATACATCCACAATCCAATACATCCAGAATTGAAATGCAATAACACCCATAACACCAATAAAGAATTAAAATCCAATACACATATTAGTATTTGAAATTTAGAATTCATTACCAATACTACCAGAATCCAATATATCTAGAATTCAGAAATTTAGAATTGAAAAGAAATAACACCCATAACAGTATTAAAAATTTATAATTCACTCCTCACTCAAACCACAACACCAATACACCCAAGAGAAAAAGCCTTCATGTTATTGGAATCACATGGGATGTTTACTCATGGTCTTGGGTTGACTATCTTAAAACTGAGAGAAAAACTTGGTAGAGTGGACAAGGATCATGATACCCATAAGATTGAAAATGGTAGTTGTCATGTGCTTATACCTAAGATGAGTTATAGGAAGAAAATGGGATTTTTATATTCCTCTAATGACTATGTATCCATTTATAAATGGTTCCTGATGTGGTAGTAGGATACATTGGCCAATCTCGACATATGATATGGGTTACCAGAATAGCCTACATGTTTTTCAGAGACTTTTCAATTGGAACAAGGGGGTATGTGGATAATTGTAATTTGGTCTCTTGGGTGTTATGTGAGATGAATCCCCATATTGGGTAGTGGGTATGAATATTCAATTATCTCTTTGGTATTGGGTTCCCAAAGGGAATTTGGTTTGGTCCTAGAACCCACTATTTAAGGATGAGATTGGATTATTAAATGTAATGTGTTTTGGAATATGGGTAGGATTTCATAAAATGAGAAGTGGATTGTGTGAGGCTGGACCATGGATCCTTGTGCTAAAGTATCACCACAATCCGAATACGTTTGGTCGGTATTCCGTATGCAAGTTGTTGTTTTCACTTAAAATCCTTTCCATTTCAAATAAAATTGAGATAGTTTGAGTGGTACCGACCACACCATGCCTTAGATTGAGGCGGGGTTTACATGTACACGTCAAAAAAGACCCATGGATCGTTTTCTTAAAGTATCAATAGAATCTGAATGCGTTTGGTCAGGTTTCCGTAGGTGAGTTATTGTTTTCACTTAAAATGTTGTCCATTTCAAATAAAAGTTAGACACTTTGAGTGGTAATGGCCACACCATCCCTCGAATTTAGACAGGGTTGACTCATTCACATCACAAATGACCCATTTATTCTATTACTAAAGTATCAACACAATAATAATACATTTGGTTGGTTTTACGATTGTATATTGTTTTTACTTAAAACAGTGTCCATTTTAAACAAAAGAGTGATAATTTGAGTGATACCGGCCTCACCGTGCCTTGTATTGAGGAGGGGTTGACTCCTAAACATAAAAAATGACACATATATTATTTTACTTAAGTATCAATACAATCAAAAAGTGTTTGGTCAGTTTTCGATATGAAAGTTGTTGTTTTCACTTAAAATCCTATCCATTTCAAATAAAGGCAAGACAGTTTGAGTGGTACCGGCCACAAAATTCCTCTAATTGAGGTGTAATTGACTTTTACACATCAAAACTGACCCATGGATCGTTTTCATAAAGTATCAACAAAATCCTAATGCGTTTGGTCAGTTTTCCATATGCAAGTTGTTGTTTTCATTTAAAATCTTGTCCATTTCAAATAAATGTGAGACAGTTTGAGTGGTACTAGCCACAACATGCCTTATATTGAGGCGAGGTTGACTCATACACATAAAAAATTAACCATGGATCGTTCCCCAAATGTATCAACACAATCCTAATGTGTTTGGTCGGATTTTTGTATGTCAGTTGTTGTTTTCACTTAAAATTTTGTCCATTTTAAACAAAAGAGAGACACTTGGAGTGATAGCGGCCACACCATGACTCAGATTGAGGTAGGGTTGACTCATACATGTCACAAATGACCCATGTATCATTTTCCTGAAGTATCATTACAATAAGTGATGTTTTGGTCAGTTTTCCATATGCATGTTGTTGATTTCACTAAAAAACCTGTCCATTTCAAATAAATGTGAGATAGTTTGAGTTGTATCAGCCACACCATGCCTTGGATTGTGTCGACATTGACTTTTACACATCAAAATTGACCCGTGGATCGTTTTCATAAAGTATCAACAAAATCAAAATGCCTTTGGTTGGTTATTCGTATGTAAGTTGTTGTTTTCACTTAAAATGTTGGCCATTACAAATAATAGTGAGAAACTTTGAGTCATAACTACCACACCATCCTATGGATTGAGATGCGGTTGACTCGTACATGTCAAAAATGACCCATGGATACTTTTTCTAATGTATCAACACAATCAGAATATGTTTGGTCGGTTTTCCAAATGTCTGTTGTTTTTACTTAAAACACTGTCCATTTTAAACAAAAGAGAGAGACTTTAGGTGATATCAGCCACACTGTGCATCATATTGAGGTGAAGATGACTCGTACACATCACATATGACCCATGGATTGTTTTTCGGAAGTATAAATACAATCAAAAAGCATTTGGTTAGTTTTATGTATGCAAGTTATTGTTTTCACTAAAAATTCTATCCATTTCAAATAAAATTGAGATAGTTTGAGCGGTATCGGAGACACTGTGCCTCATATTGAGGCAGAGTTGACTTGAACATGTCAAAAATGAGCCATGGATTGTTTTCATAATTTATAAATAGAATCTTAATGCGTTTGGTCTGTTTTCCATATGCAAGTTGTTGTTTTCAATTAAAATCATGTCCATTTAAAGTAAATGTGAGATAGTTTGACTGGTAGTGGCCACACTATGCCTCATATTGAGGAGGGGTTGACTTGTAAACATAAAAAATGACAGATGGATCGTTCCCCTAAAGTATCAACACAATACAAATGCGTTTGGTCAGATTTACGTATGTAAATTGTTGTTTTCACTTAAAATTCTTTCCATTTTAAACAAAAGAGAGATACTTGGAGTGATACAGGGCACATCGTGCCTTGGATTGGGGTGGGGTTGACTCTTACATGTCACAAATGAACCATGGATCATTTTTCGGAATTATCAATACAATCAGAAAGCATTTGGTTGGTTTTCCATATGCAAGTTGTTGGTTTCACTTAAAATTCTGTCCATTTCAAATAAAAGTGAGACAATTTGAGTGGTACTGGCCACACCGTACCTCATATTGAGGCTTCTTTGATTTGAACACGTCAAAAATCACCTATTGATCGTTTTCATAAAGTATCAATAGAATCCTAATGTGTTTGGTCAGTTTTCCGTATGAAAGTTGGTTTTTTCACTTAAAATGTTGTCCATTTCGAATAAAAGTGAGACACTTTGAGTGGTAATGGCCACACCATCCCTCAAATTGAGACAGGGTTGAATCATACATGTCAAAAATGACCTATGGATCCTTGTGATAAAGTATCAGCACAATTATAATATGTTTGGACAGTAATCTAAGTGTTTGTTGTTTTTACTTAAAAAGTGTCCCTTTTAAACAAAAGAGAGAGTCTTTGAGTGATATCGGCCACACCGTGCCTTGGATTGAGGCGGGGTTTACTTTTACACATCCCGGATGACCCATGGATCGTTTTCCTAATGTATAAATGCAATCAAAAAACGTTTCGTTGGTTTTCCATATGCATGTTTTTTTTTCACTTAAAATCCATTCCATATCAAATAAAAGTGAGACATTTTGAGTGGTACTGGCCACACCGTGCCTCGAATTGAGGATATGTTTACTTGTACACGTCACAAATGAACCATGGATTGTTTTCCTAAAGTATCAACATAATAAAAATGCGTTTTGTTAGTTTTCTACATGCAAGTTGTTGTTTTCACTTAAAATCAAGTCCATTTCAAATAAATGTGAGACAGTTTGAGTGGTACCAGCCACACTGTTCCTCAGATTGAGGTGGGGTTGACTCATACACATCAAAAATGACCCATGGATTACTTTCCTAAAGTATCAATAGAATTAGAATGCGTTTGGTTAGTTTTCCATAATCCAGTTGTTGTTTTCACTTAAAATGTTGTCCAATTCAGATAAAAGTGAGACACTTTGAGTTGTACTAGCAACACCGTGCCTCAGATTGAGACGGGGTTTACTCGTACATATCAAAAATGACCCATGGATCATTGTGATAATGTATAAACACAATCAGAAAGTGTTTGGTCAATTTTATGAATTTTTGTTGTTTTTACTTAAAATCCTCTCCTTGCTTCCTCTTTTCGATTAGGGTTTTCACTCTTTTCTCATATTCTTTCGATGATCTAAACCCGTATTTCACATTGGGATTTATGGTGAATCTTGACAAGAGATTAGATTGGGATCCAATATGATGAATTAAGAGTGATATTGTCTCCGGAATCAAGGTAAGTGGTTGGTGCTTGGTACTGAAGTAATAGTAGTGGAATGTTAATTAGATTGGGATTTAGGGTGAATCTTGAAGAGAGCTTAGATTGGGCTGAGTGACCTTATGATGTTGTGATTGGTGTGATGATTTCAGTGATACACAGTTGTGTGAGGTACCTAGTGGAGGATGATGTTATATGTGGTAGAGGTTATGCATGGTAGGAGGAGGGGTGGGGGGGGGGGGTGGGGGGTGTCCAGGGTCCAAGAAGGAGGGGGTTGTCCGGGGACCACGAAGACGGGTAGGGGGCTATCCGGGGGGCGGGGTCTATCTGGGGTCTAGGGAGGTGGGTGGGTGGGGGAGGGGGTGTCCAGGGTCTAGGGAGGAGGGTTGGGGGGGGGCTGTCTAGGGTCCGGGGGGGGGGGGGCTATCCGGGGTCCAGGGAGAAGGGTGGGCGGCTTTCTGGGGTTCAGGAAGGAGGGTGGGGGGGGGTGTTTGGGGTGTTGTCTTGGGCGCTGTCTGGGGTCTAGGGAGGAGGGTGGGGGCTATCTAGGGGACTTTCTGAGGTCCATAGGGGAGGGTGGGGGCTTTCTGGGGTCCAAGAAGGATGGTGGGGGGGTATTCGTGGGGTTGTACGGGGTCTAGGGAGGAGGGTGTGGGGGCTGTCCGGGGGGATGTCCCAGGTTCATGGGATGGCATTTACATATTTTCTAAGAAAATTCCTTCACGGTAAAAAAACTAATATCATTATATCAACTTTTAATTAGAACACCAATTTTCTAAATTCCACTAAAAATTTACATTTTCAATAAAATAGGGGGATTTCACAGAAAATCCTCAAATCAGGTTTTATTATTTATAGATAAAAAATAAAGATAATGTGAACAACCTAATCCCACCTATATTCTGGTACAAAAAATCAATAAACATCAAAGGTCGGTAAAATTAGTCAAAAATGTAATAGTTCAATCTGTCCCTCATCACCATCACTATCATCACCATCATCTTCACCCTCACCCTCATCCTCATCGTCATCCCCATCATCGTTCCCACCCTCCTCCTCACCCTCGTACTCAGCCTTGGCCTCCTCATCTCCCTCCTCCTCCACCTTGACCTCCTCCTCACCCTCTTACTCCGCCTCAGCCTCCTCCTCGCCATCGTCTCAACCACCACAAGAACTGGCACCTGGTGCACCATATATGGAACACATCGATGACATATATTCCTCACAAGGAGTGATGGACTATAGTGGAAGTGTTGGATGTAATGTTTCCATCTATTTCATAAATGTAGCGTCTTCTATAGCAAGTTGTGCTTCCGTCTCTGTGGTCTTCTTTCAGCATGTTATGCCTATGCCTTAACCTGTTGCAACTCGATGGCACTACAACTCGTACCTGAGGAGGGACAATACCTCCTTACAACTATACTCTTCCCAGGCTGGCAATATACTCTACCAGGGTTATCATCTCCCAAAACTTGATGAAAGTGATCGTTTGGCCCAAAATTGTCAGGTTACTGGGCATCAAGGGACTCTAAAAAATCCTGTTACAAATATATATAGATTATTATCTTAAAAAATAGAGATTAAAATTTTAAATATACCAAGTAAAACTTAAAATCTGTTGCTGGGTCAGTTCATTAACTGCAGTTCCATATTTCTTCTTTATAATCATGAAAAATAGTTTTTCTTGAGGCACATGTCCTTCTATATTTAATTTTATGCCTCTACATTGACATTGAATGTAGGGAACCATAATTAAAAATAGGATAACAAAAAAATAGTAATTGCATAACTAAAACTATATTACAACTTTAGAAATCGAATATATTACTGCGGAATCAATAGAAAGTGAAAGTCTTAAAGAATGATTAGAAACTGTCATACCAGCTATCTCTTATGATCTAGAATCATATTATATCCCAATGTGTGGACATATTTCATTGAATAAATGTTTTTTTATTACTTCCACATGCATCCTAAATAAAATTCAATAACTAATATTAATGAAAAACATGAAAATTTTCATTTAAATACTTGTAATTTTATTAATACTATAAATTGTCTATTCGCCCATTGAGTAATCATCTATCAGTACTATTATAATGGACAATATTCCATGAGAGGGACCACCTCTAACTCCGGCCACTCTACCATGCCAGCCAATGTACAACTCATGCTTATAAGCTCTCCAAAGCTCGCCTAAATCCTTTAGATGTGAAGGCCATGCACTCTCACCATTAGGGAAATTAAACCAAAGTTGAAAGAAAAATAATGATTCATATAAATAAAAATAATAATATATTTACTTAAATTCAACAGATTGTTTTACCCATATCTCTACCCAAGCTTTATCCTTGAGTTTTTTTGGAAGCTGTCTCCATGACAGCAGGCTAACAGGAATGATGTTTGAGTATTTGGAAAGCATCGTCAAAAAACTCCGACATTACTACCCTGATTTTTCAATCATCTGACTATCTTCATTGTATTTCACCATCAACTGCATGCGATGGTTCCACACCGAATGCATGCGTGTATGCCCCCGCCCCCCATCTCTTATCAGTAGATTTATTTGTTATGAAAGAAAATAAAATATTTTATCAATACATGTGATAATGAAAATAAATAATGGTGTAACAATTTGTTAAGGTTGTATATGTATGCATGTGGTAGTCTGATCAATGGGTGCCTCTAGATCCATAGAAACTGAAGGAACACCCTATACATATGGAGTGGGCCCCAATGTATGCTCTGCATGGACAGACACTGGTGAAGCAGTAGTCGAAGAAGATGGAATATAAAATCCCAGAGAGATCGAAGCAGTATTAAAAGAAGATGATGGGGATGGCTGACCAAATGCTATATGGGGAGTGGGAATCATCCCCGGATATGATACAGAAGGGTGAGGAGTGTCAGATGTAAAGGGTGGTGAAAACATGGGAGGCCTAAATATCCCGTGTGTCCCTAATGGCTCACCAGGATTATAATGTGGGATGGATGGTATGTCAGTGGGAGGGGCATGTTCTAATCGGGTACGCCGACCAGATCATCTAGGTCCCATACCACCCCCTCGTACGAACACCCCGAGTACTGGGACTAGTACTAGGCTTCTCCTAATATAACTATCACCTAATACATGGATCCAAAAATATGTTAAAAAAATAATAATCACATGATATTATATATTATTTTAATAAATATATTTGAAATAAAGTACTCATTGTAGGTACTAGGGGTGGAATGCCTAGCTCATCCATGCGATGAATATGGTCTATAATCTATTTTCGTCAACTGTATTCAATTGGTTTCATTTTCCTACATTTGGAAACAAATATAGAAGTAAATAGAAAAGTATAACTAATGTGTAACCTAAAAAACAAAATAAATGAGTGGGGAAAATTTAATTTTTAGTAGGATGATTATTTACTAAGTGTCATTAGTCTATTAAAATCAGGGAACATTGATTCTACCAGACTCATAAGTGCTGAAACTATTGTCAAAATTAAGGAAAAATATATCTTCTTTAGATTAGGTAGATGATGCAGGTTTCAATACATGTTTTTCAAAAGAATAAAAAACATAAAGTTTATTACCTAGTAAAATGTTAAAGAGAGGTCTTAGAGTCATAAAAATTTTATACAAATAATAGTTGAAGCATTGAAATGTTCACCAAGTTAGAAATGTTGGTTTTTTAGGTTTAAATATAGTTTAATTCCAAATTACAAAATTTAATTCAAATAAAAATTCCAACCAAAAACATGGAAAATGCACATAATGGTCAAATTAGATACAACATATTAGTAATCAATATTAAATCAATTTGAATAGTACCAACCTTAACAACCCAAGTCGAGGTAAACCAAAATAACTGAGAACATGGATGGATGATTCTATATATTTTTGACCACAACTTTATGTTCACAATAAACTCTGACAATTGAGCTATTAGAGCCATCAAAATAAATAAATTGATTGGTTCTAATGGAAGTAGGGATAGTGTTAATTCCATCATCACCATCATAAAAAATATGTCTTGGAATTAATTCAAATATGACACCAAAATCAGGTTGAAGTTGGTCTTTGACATAAAAAACATGTTTAGCAATTGATGTTGTAATATATGGTTCTTTAGTAGCAAGAGTGTGAGTCATATTAATTACTCAAAATCCAAAATCATCAATAAATGTGACCTGTCTTGTTATCAAATCATACATTTCATGTCATCATCATGACTCGTCCATGAGAGTAATAATCCAATATTACTATTTTTTCAACGACTCCATGATTACCCACATTTTCAAATCGCGGTCTTCTATCTGATGCACTGGTATACCAATATGTTGTGGTAGTAACCATAACACCATCATGTTGTATTCTCATATTCTTTTCTCGTTAAGTGACAACAAATTTGTACGCATTGATAATAATTGATTTACAGTCATGAACCACGGTATTTGGAAAAAAATCCAAAGCTATTATTTCCTCAGAGATAGAGTAAGTAGGAAAAATATATACCTACAATATAAATGAATATTAAACCTCATTAAATATTGATTTAATTATTTTAAACAGTAATATATTTACCTTCAATTTTAACCAAGTAGAAAATTCATTACTAAGAAAAGACTCCCTATTTCTAAAAGATAACAAACGATGCTTTCTATTTATCATTCTTTTATGTTCCCTGTAGATAAAAAAATATGAATAGACTTATAGATATATATGTAAGATATACATATTCAATTTAGTTACCTGAGGTGGTCATCGAACAAATCACAGATGAACAAAACTGTGTGATGTGTCATCTCCCGCTCTTCAAGGATTAATGTATTCAATGTATATGATCCAAGAATTTCTTCTATTTGAAGAAGTGATAGAAAAATAGGTTCAATTGTCTCACACTGTTCTTCTTAATTTCCTATTTTCCTGTCTATTCTTGTAGAAAGATCAAACAAATACATTGAGCAGAAATCCATACATTCTTGAGCCAAGAAACCATTCATGATAGAACCTGCGGGAAGATTCCTGTTTCGGACATAAGACTTTAATGTGTACATATTTCTTTCAGTTGGATACATCCAAAGAAAATAAACAGGTCTTCTGAGAAGTATTTCAATGGGAATATGGATAGTTAGATGTATCATGCATGTGAAAAATGATGGAAGAAATATTTTCTCCAACTCACACAAAATTAATAGGGAATCTGTCAATATTGTTTGCAAGAAATACTTGGACAACTTCATAGAACAAAGATCACTAAACAAGTGGCAAAACCGAATAACAGTCACCCTTATATTATTGGACAATAGATGAAGGATTTCTATTGGATTCAACTCATGCAGAAGTACGTGATAATCATGAGCCTTCAAAGATTTTAGCTTCAACTCTCTTATGTAGACCCGTTTAGATATGTTTCTTGAATAGCCATCAGGAACTATAATAGTCTCTAATACTTCAAAAAATTGTTTTTTCTATAGGATTCATCGCATAATAAGCACATGGAACATTCCATTTATTTTACTCATACACACAGGATGCAATTCTGGTATAATGCCCCAATCCACCAAGTCACACCAAGACCGTAAATCATGTTTTTTTTTCCTTAACATTTGGAAGTATCGAAAGTAACATTTCACAAATATTCTTTTCAAAGTGTATTACGTATAATAAATAACGTAAAAAATTGGTTGATAAATAAGGAAAATAAAAAAAGATACTCTTCTTCCTCCAATTTTAACAGGTTTCAGGGGAAACATTCTTTCTCTTTCCAGATTGTATTTGACCCTTCCTGAATGAAAAAAATGGAATCTTTCAATTCATTAAGCACATCAGTTCCAGATACATGTTGAGGTGGATCATCGATCTCTATGGTGTTATCAAATATTTGATGATTATTTCTATATGGATGGTCCATTGGCCAGAATCCACGATGTCTCTTAAAACTAAACTACAATGATTTTTCTGTCTTCTAGATCATGTATTTTTTATACAAACAGGACATGACGGTTTTCTTTTTTTGATCCATCAATACATCATTGAATAATCCAGAAAATTATTGATCATCCACATAATCACAACACTCATATGAAATATTTCTTTTGAATATGCATCGTATGTGAGCACACCCACATCCCAAATAAGTTTCAACTCTTTTATTAAAGGTTTCATGTATACGTCAATATCAATGTCGGGATCATAAGGGCCAGATATGAGTATACTCATTAAGGTGAAAGGTTTTCTCATACACAAACATTTGGGAAGATTATAAATGTGTATAAAAACTAGCCATGTGCTGTGTGAAGTAATCATCTTCCCAAATGGATTAAAACCGTCACATGAAAGACCCAGCCTCACATTATGCACGTCAACTGCAAAATTAGGATATCGAGCATCAAATCTCTTCCATACAAATCTATCTTCAGGGCGAACTAACTCATCATTGGTATTATTTCTCTTAGTATCATGTAATCTCATTTTTATTGATATTTCATTAGACATAAAATGATTTTGGAGTCTGGAGATCAATGGAAAGTGACACATTACTTTATGTGGCATGCGGGATGGTGTTTGATCAGATTTTGACTTCTAGTGGGATGTACTGCATTTTATACAATCATTTTGTTCAGCAGTTTCCTCCCAGAATAAACTGCAATCTTTTGGGCAAGTATGAATTTTGTTTTTGAAAATCCAAGTTCCTCAACTAACATCCATTAAATTTAGTGGTTTGAGGGAATATCTGCATTTTCTAGAAGTAAATCCTTCAGGAAGGTAAGAATGTAATCTATTGCTGTATTAGAAATACTATATATAGTTTTCCCATGAAACAATCAGATTAAAATTTCCAACTTTTTCATTTTATCACACTGTCGATATACTTGAGTCGTGGCAGCATCATTCAATTTTTTCACCCTGAAAACGTCATCATTTTCTTTAGACACATCATGTGGTCTCATATTGAAGTCTTCTTTGGTCAGAATCCTTTCTTTTACATGATGATGAATAAACGGAAACCAGTCATATAATAAATTTTCTACTCTAGTACTCTCATTTGGATCATTAAAAATTTGATATTTCTTTTTCTCCCCATCGTGATACCACACATAGTAATTTTCTTGAAAACCATATTTGGTTATGTGATAGATGACTTCTTCATGGCGCAACCAAGGTGTTACAACACAAATGGAACATGGGAAATGTATGCGACCACTATATGATGCATTGTGAAATGAAAATTCTAGAAAGATCTCCAATTTGTTTTGAAAATTGCTTCAGATCTGATCTGTTTCATACATACAAATTCTATCCATTCTGTAAAAAAATAATTTTTATAAGTCATAGCATCAAAAGAAATTCGATAAGATTGAAGTTTCATCGAAAATATATTTAAGTAAATAAGAATTGTTCACTTTATATGAAACCATAACTAACACACTACTCTATATGAGAATCATAATATAAAAGAAAACAAAATACTATATTTATAAAAAAATATCTTTGAAGAACTATACATGACTGTACAAGATCATGTACACTTTTGGTGGAGAATTATTCAAAAGTTGACTAAATTTTAGATTGAAGAAATTTTATATTTTAGTAGATAATTTGAGAGATCACATACATTGCCCAAGGGGGAGGGAGTGTGCAGGGGGTGAGGGGTGTCCATGGGGTGGCAGGGATGTACATAGGAGGCAGAGGTGGCCTGGGGTGGGGGGCTATCTAAGGGGGTTGGGGTGTCTAGTTGGGCAGGCTGTCCATGGGCGTGGTCGTCCAGTCTAGGGGTAGGGGGAGTCCAGGGGGCGGGCTGAATATCCAAGGGGGTGAGCGGGGTGTCCAGGGGGTGGGAGGGGATATCTAGGGGTACGGGGTGTCCAGCGGGGGATAACCATGGGTGTGGAGGGGCTATCCAGGCGGGTACGGGGTGTCCAGGGGGTGGGCGGGCTGTCCAGGGGGTGGGCAGGCTATCCATGGGGGGTGGTCGGGCTGTCCATGGGGGTGGTGGGGCTGTCCAGTGGGGTAGGGGTGTCAAGGGGGTGGGTGGGGGACTTTCTAGGGGTGGGGCGTCTGGGGGGATGGGGGGTGTCCGGGAGTGGTGGGCGAGTGTTCGGTGGGGGGGGGGGGGGGGGCTGTCCACAAGGGTGGGAGGAGGGGCTGTCCAGGGGGTACGACTGTCGAGGGGGTGGATGAGCTGTCCATGGGGGTGGAAGGGTAGTCCAGGGGGTCGAGGGTGTCCAGGGGGTGGGGGGATTTTCAGGGGGGGGTTGTCTAGGGGGAACGAGGTGTCCAGGGGGTGGGCAGGCTGTCCAGGTGGCTGGCAGGGCTGTCTAAAGGGTACGGGGTGTCCAGGGGGTGGGAGGGCTATCCACGGGGGTACCACTACTGCAAATGGTGGTTTTACCATAGGATATATACCAACGGTTTGAAGCAACCATTGGTATACTGTAAAAGAAGCCATATTTTCCAACGGTTTTCTCAAACCATTGGCAAATGTGTTAAAATGGTTTAATCTTTCCCAATGGTTTGATAGAACAATTGGGAAAGATTCAATTCCTCTAACATATACCAATGGTTTTAATAAACCTTTGGTAAAGAGAGGATTTCCCATATATTTTTAAAAAACATTGGGAAAGTCTTCCCTAAAATACCAAGCACCCAGCTCCCAGTTCGCCTGACTACAGACCTAATCCACATGTCCTTTTGAAGTCTTCTTGGCCTCAAAACACCTTCCAGCCGAAACAGCTCAAGATCTATATTCAATCAAACAAATTTTTATTTCTACACTTCAAATTAGTAAGAGTTACCTTAGTTTTAGTTTTATTCCTCTTTTAATTTTATGTTGATGTTTAGCTAAATTAGAATTAGTCACAGAACCATTTGTTTGTTTTATTTTCTTTGTTCTACAATTCATACATACTAAATGGTCTATTTAGTGGAGTTTGTTTAGTATAGGCGTAAAGGGTTTGTTTTAGGAATTTGTTTAGTGGGGTAAAGGGTATGTTTTATATTTGTTTTATGTCTATTTTATGTTTGTTTTGTGTTTGTTTTATGTATTTTGTTTAGTGGGGTTTTATGTATTATGTTTTGTGAGATTTTATGTTTTTTGTATAGTGAAATGGATAATTCATGATAGTTTGGATTTCTTAATGAAGAAAATGATTTTAAATAAAAATACCCTAAGGGGGGATT